>CM048841.1:74229756-75594535 GCA_026545765.1 Plantago major
CTCCCTCCATCCGAGGAACGAACAACTAGACACAACAGGATTGGTAGAAAGCCTTCCAACATCTCGGGTGGTTTCTTACGACCGAACCACGAAATACTGGAAGGGATTCTACCAAACCAATTATGCCAACTTGTCGCCCCCCGGGCACATACCCAGAAGCGGATTGCCTCGGATGCATGGAGGTTCAAAAACAACTATTTGAAGATCCCCGAACCATCCAGCTAATCTACCTCTCCGGGGCTAAAAGACACGAATATAGACTACAGCCCCGGAGAAAGAAGATTAGCCTGACGATCAGAGGAATTGATTGGCAAAAATTTCAGGCCTCACTCGGCACGGACCGTATCCTTGAAGATCCGAGGCTGGCTTTCCGAGCAATCTAATTTCCAAAACTCTCGCCGAGAACCAACCCGGGTAGACTTCCGAAGCATCGGAGAAACCCTTGGGATGAGATCGCGGGCAAGAGTGATGGTATAAACATGCTCCCCAGCCGTTCGGACTCGAGCTCCGGACCTTTGATTACTATAAAAGGGCGAGATGTCCGAATGAAAAGCCGTACAAGGCAGGAGTATATATAGAAAGAGAAGACCAATTAGAAGCGGACACGTGTCCCATATTCACCGGAAATGGGCTTGGGCCGAACATGGGCCTGGCTCTTCGGCTTCCATTGGCCCAACCCAACAATCCATCCATACGGTCGAAGCATATCGACTAAGTTACTCATTCGGACGTGTCAAGCTCGGGGCTGACATAACAACATCCGAAGCAACCGTGATTCGTATAGAGTCACCCTGTACTTAATGTTGATCATCTTTTCACTATCTCACAAGTCTGCATGACTCGGGATAACACACCAAGTCAACGTCCGAATTGCCACTACTGATCACGATACAAGGAGATTCTCTTTCTCGCAAGTCTGGTCACTCTAAGATGTGGCTCCGAACCGTTCGTGATTCGGTTTATTTCTATTAAAGATTCCGATTCGGATGGGCACAATGGTTGATCGTCCCCCAAAACAAGCAAAGGAGAATTCGCACCAGGTAAATTAATGTCCTGGCGGTATGAATCTCAAGGGTCCGAACCCACTATCCGAGTCTACGAGAGTTGATGAGTTACTACGCAAATACGAAATTAAAATGCACAAGGATGAACACAGCAACATTAGCATTCTTGTGACAAAAATAGTTCCGAGCCACCAAAGGGCCCGAACCAACAAACGTTCATCAAAACCAAGTATATATTTATCCAACAAAAGATGCTGAGCAAAAGAAAAAAAAAACAACATTGTTTTTAGGCCCGGAGGCACCCTACTACAAAAAACCCGGGGCATACCCCGTCTTCACTGCCTACGTCGCTCGGACGAACTAGGTTGAGACCGAGAGGGGCCCCCCGTATCCTTCTCCGGAGGCGCTTGACCTTGCTGTTGGGCTGCTTGGGCTAACCTCCGTTCTCTCCGAGCCTCAACCTCTTTCAGGAAGGCCGGACACTCCTCCATCAAGTCAAGGTTGCGATCAAAGCCTTGGACAGGCCCGGGCAGAGTCAGCCAGTCTCGGTTGTGCTCCAAGTGATCCTCCAAAAGAACGAAAACACTGGACATAAGCACCCGAGGGACGAAGGATGGGAGATACGGACCGCCATGGTTGTACTTCTTGCCCTCAGGCTAAATGACCCGACTCCACAAATTCACATTTGAGCAGGTCTTCGTCCAAGACACTCTCCGGAGCAAAGTCCGAGCCATCTCCATTCTTAAAGGCGGACACCCCCTCAGCCTCCAAGTTGCAGTCATCCGGTATCCAACCCTTCCTCCGGCACTGCTCCACAGCTGCATCAAACCCATCTTGACGGGCCTCATCATACTTCGACTCGAGCAAAATCTTGCAGGATTGCGAATCAAGGAAATCTTGGACAGCCCTTGTCCGGACTCCCCGAAGCTCCTTCAGCATCTTATCCTTGAAAGTCCGAGAGACGGCCACGAAATCGTCCAAACTATCTTGGTGCACTTTCAAGTCAGCCTCCAAAGATCGAATGGCACTTTTCATCTTGGCCGTTTCCGACTCGGCCTCTTGTTTCGCAGCTATGGCCTTCTTCAGGCGCTCTGAAGTGTTGTTCAACCGGGACGCTTCAATCGCCCGGGCAGCCTCAGCCTTGGCTAAATCCTCATCCAGGGTAGCCCTCCGAGCAGCTACCAAGGAGCATGCTTCAACAGCAGCAGCAAGCTAAAAACAAAAACGAAACATCGGAAGTGTTAGATACCTCCGAACCACAAGAAGATGTAAAACCAACGGAAAACTTAAACTCACTTTGCGCTGAGCGGCAGTTAACTCCGAAATCCGCTCCAACTCCGAAGCAGCAACCAACCGAGCAACTTCAGCATCCGAATCCAGCTCGGGCACCTCGCTCACCTTTCCCTTGCCTTTCTTGGTGGGAGGATTCGGACCTTCGGAGGAGCGCTTTTTCGCAGCCGCAGCGCTCGATCCGCTTGCAGGAGGATCTCGGGACACGGATCTTGGAGGCCTTTTCGAGCCCTTATAGCCGACCACCTTACCCTTGTCCGAAGTAGGGATAGTTTGGGCCTCTTCGCCCGCAGCAGCTCTCCGAGACTCCTCCACCCGGAACACAACAGCATTTCTTGGCTCGTTCATCGGGAGTACGGTGGAAGTCTTGATAATCTGGGTCCGAGAACCCTCTGCCAACTCCTTCCATTGCGGCTTTTGCGGCCTTCAACTCCCGCATGGTCGACATCGTATACTCGAACCAAAAAGCTGCACATCCGAATCACAATAAGTTGCAAGATACAAAAGAATCTACAAATGATAATCATATAGTCGACAAACAGACAACCTACTCGGACAACCAACCAGGGGTAGAGAGAAACCACTTACTCAAATCCTCCATATTGTCACAAAAACTTGGCTCGGACAAGCCGGCCAAGAAAGGCAGAGGCTGACATATCAGACCTCGGAAGAAGTACTTCTCCGGCTCTTGACTCCGATGGAACGCTTGCATCCACAAGGGGATGTTTCGTGCCGGTGGCTTCCAATCTGGCAGTTTGCCTCGGAAGATCTTCTTCTCGAAATGCCACGTGGGCCTCTCCGCTTCGGATTGCCCGGGCTTCAGAGCCGGACGGACAAAAATGTACCTCTTGAACCATTGGATTCCCAACGAGGACAAGGGATCAACAAAAAATGTGTACGCCTGGCGACATACGAACGTATAGAACCATGTGTTCCTATTACTTACACTAATGTTGAATAATTTACGAAAATTATCGAAGGTGAGCGGGATGCCTTTATATTTACATAAGACTCCGAAGCACATCAAATTTCCGAGGGAGTTGGGGATGATCTGGTGCGGACTCAAACCCATGATGTTCAAAATCTCCAGAAACTCGGACGATACTGGTAGCCGCCACCCGCAATGGAGACTTATCTCATAGACAGACATGTAGCCCGGAGGCGGATTATAAAAAGCATGAGATTCGTCCGGGATGAGAATCTCCACACACTCCGGGATCTCATATCTTCTCCGGAGCTCATCCACTTCATCGGCTCGGATGGTTGAGGCACAAGTAGGCAGAGTACCATCTTCATTCAACTCGCCCTCCGGATCGGGGTGAGTGACCTGGTCTCTAGACTGAGGGAACTTCACTTGGAAAACGTCCTCACCCTTCCTCAACCTCTCCGGATGCTCTTCCTCAGCCACCTGCCGACTCGGCCCTGCTTGCCCAGCAGTTTCCACACGGAGCACATTAACGGATGGCTCTACACCTTCTTCCTCTTCGGAACCAGAATCTCGGCCCCGCACACCTTCCTCTTCCTCATCTTCCTCGGATGAGGACGCTAACTCTACAACAGTCTGAAGAGGCGCAGCGACTTGCACACGGTCTTCTTCACCTTCTTCAAATGCACCTAAGCTAGGAAGTGCCTCCGAAGTATCATGCACTTCCTCAATAGTCGGCTCCTGCGGATCCGGAACGAACGGGACTCGATTAGGATTACTCCTAAAGTTATAACCTAGGTTGCGAATTAAAGTACGGATCTCTACCGGAAGTTCGGATTCTTGGCCAGCCCGACCCGGGCGACGAGTTCCTATAACTCGCGAACTTGTCTCTTGAGCCGCTACGATAACCTGCATATGGGACACTCGCAGGTAATCCTGACGCCTCGGAGGACCAGAATCCGGAACAACTAACCGAAGTAAGGAACTTACCTCGGGTTCTTCCCGACTCGGATGGGGCGCTTGTTCCACTTCCAGTACTTCGTCGTCACCCATGATCTCAATCTCCTCGGAGCTATCGGTTAAGGATATCGCCTCGGAGTCATATCCCTCAGCCTCGGATCGATTTTGCCTATCACTCTCGGACATCCTAGGGAAAGGAGAAAGCAATATCGTAAGCTTTAAGATGGCAGTCCGAGAGGTCGTTTATGTATATTAAAGTGGCCAGTTCAATGCCAAAACTAGCGGCTTTACTCGGCGAAGTTAGTTCCGAGTCAGTACTACGCTTATTTGGGGTTAGTCAACATCAAGTACGCAATGGTTATCAACTATACTACACATCATAAGCATACATCCGAGTAACTTGAAGATGAAAGACAACAGAGATAATTTAATCATAAGACGAGACAAGTAAACTTACTTGGACTCGGATGATTAGATAGAAGTGACTTGACTACTTGCAGGATCACGCGCTTCGAACCGCTCGTTGCTCGCTTCGGATTGCTGGTAGTTGCTTCGGATGTACTCGGAATGCAAAAATTCTCTCTCTAAACGGTGAGAAATGAACCGGCCAACCCCTCTATTTATAGAGGGCCATATTGGGAACTCCAACCGTCGCGATTTTTCGGATTTAATCTCCACCGTCGATCAAAAACCATCCAACGGTATAGTACAATTATACCAAGTGAAATGACGAATTGGTACAACAAATTTACCTCTTGGATAGATGAATACAACAACTCTCCCTCTCTCGGGCGGCAGACAACACGAGAGCTCCGGAGTATCATCTTCTCGGACGCCTAGCGGCTTACCAGTCCAATATAACTTGTCCACACAAGGAACCTCGTATACTCGAGCGATTATCCTTCAGACCTTCCCACGACCACAGAGGTTGGTTCGAACGGGACACGCACCTATGGTCTGCCACCGTAGCTCATCAAAGGTACACTACCGATGTTCGGAGCCTAAAACTTAGTCTCCGTTACAAATACCCTTTTTTCTTTTTTTTCTTCACTTCGTTGCCCTTCGGACCCAGTCCCTCGGATGGCGACGATGTTTTAGAAAAAGAAAAAAGGGGGGGAGAGAGACTAAGTCAATGGCCACACGAAGTACGGAGTACACCTTTTTTTCAACAAAATCGAAACGGATTGGACTGAAGAACGGATTCTTTCCTCAAAACAGCTTCCCAAACCAATAGTTCCACAACTATCTTCTACTAAGATACTTGGAAACTAGGGGGACATATGTTGATACGGAAATATATCCAATCCGTCATAAAGGACCTAGGAGCGAATCCTAAGGCATCCCAAGTCATCCAATGGATCCGAGGCACTTTGGTCCGAGCCAACGGTCCGATCCGGGCAGACTAACCATGGTCCGACCCACCCTAAAAGAAAGGGACAAAGGATTTGGACCTACAAGGCCCGACCCGGAGCCATAGGTCCGACCCACCTTGGTCCGAGCCTCTCTGGGAAAGGAGCATAGTGCTAAGTCAGTACCCTCTCAGACCCAAGGACTCCGATACGGATGTCGACTCGGATCCAGCATGACCATCTCTTAAAGCAACCAAGCAAATGGGCACCAAAGAGTGAGGTGTCCGAATCCAGGAGCTCCGAATCGGAAGAGTTGGACAGGCAGGAGAACTTCCTCAGCTGACAACCAGGTACGGTCCGGATCAGGCATCCGGACCAACCTCTCCGAACCTGGAAACTCGGCAGAACTAGTCATAGCCTCAAGAACTCTCCCAATAATGACCAAACTACCCCTAAAGCCCAAGATGGCATGGGCTAAAGCTTCATTATTGGGCTATGGGCCTCATGTTAGCATTGGTGGCTCTATCCTGGCCGTACACATGGCGCAATCCTAGCAAGGCCTTCCATTTTGATGATAGCCTATAAATAAGGCACACATCCCAACAAGTCACTTTGACTTCGAACAAGTCGTCTCGCTAGTCACATCACGACCCCAATCCCAAGTATTATACAGAGTCGATCCTCAGTCGCTCTCGAGTAAAGTCTCATCCCGATTTGACACTTAGCAAACCGGGCACTAACCCCCCCCCCCCCCCACTCAAGTGTGCAGGTCCTTACCGGAGTAGTTGGTCGCTGGTTCTTACGCCTTGGTCCTCACCTAGCAAGGAGCCTCTTACCTTGGCACCCATTAGAAGAGTTAAATAAATCTAAGTAGTTGGAGAGTTAAACCCTCAACAAGATAACTGTTCGATCTTCATTTCTTCTTCGTTTTGTTCTTCGATTTGTTGTATACTATGTTGTTTATGCTTAAATTACTGATATATTTGTATTTTCTGCTTCGATTTGGCTTCTATTGTTGTTAGATCGATTTGCTTTTATTGTTGTTAGATCGGCATGATCTGCTTCGATTTCTGTTGTTTTGGTGGTTTATGCTTCATTTTTGCTTCTGATTGTTGTTAGATCGGCGCGATCTGCTTCATTTTTATGTTGTTTTGGTTGTTTATGCTTCATTTTTTCTTCTAATATTGTTAGATTGGCATGATCTGCTTCATTTTTGTTAGATCGACATAATTTGTTTCGTTTTCTGGATGTATGTATAAATAGCTTATTGTTGATATGTAATAGTCTATTATTATGGTAGAATTGTGTATGACAGTTGCCAAATACTTGAATTTGCCAAATAGTTGAATGGATGAGTGTGTCCATTGACCATGCTTGTGTGAGCAAACAAGCCATTGAGTTATGCATCGTGGTTGTCTATTGTTGTAGTGTAATAGTATATTGTTATTGTAAAATTGTGTATGTCAGTTGTCAATGAGCTATGCAGTTTGGTTGTCTATTGTTGTAGTGTAATAGTCTATTGTTATTGTAAAATTGTGTGTGGCAGTTGCTAATGAGTTATGCAGCTTGGTTGTCTATTGTTGTAGGGTAATAGTCTATTGTTATGGTAAAATTGTGTATGACAGTTGCCAAATTGTTGATGTTTTTGTTGCGTATACTAGGTTTTCGTAAAAATGGTGGTCGAATAAAAAAACGGCTGATGATAATGACGGTTGATGTTTTTTGTATATTTTTGTTGTTTATTGTATGTAAATTGTATATATGTTTACCCTGATTAGTGTAGGAGATGTCTAGTTTGTAAATTGTGTATGTCTGTGTGTATATTTTTTTTGTAGATTTTTGTATGAAAATTGTGTGTTTTTGTATGTAAATTGTATATGTTTAACTCTGATTAGTGTAGGAGTTGTCTAATATGTAAATTGTGTATGTCTGTGTGTGTGTGTGCATGTGTATGTTTTTTGTATATTTTTGTTGATTTTTGTATGAAAATTGTGTGCTTTTGTATGTAAATTGTATATGTTAACCCTAATTAATGTAGGAGTTGTCTAGTATGTAAATTGTGTATGTCTGTGTGTATGTTTGTTGTATATTTTTGTTGATTTTTATATGAAAATTGTGTGCTTTTATATGTAAATTGTATGTATATAGTGTAATAGTATATTCTTATAGTAAAATTGTGTATGACAGTTGCTAAATTATTGATGTTTTTGTTGCATATACTAGGTTTTCGTAAAAATGGTGGTCGAATGAATAAAACGATTGATGATAAAGATGGAGACGTGGATGGAGGAGTCGACGAACAATTTAAGGGTGTTTTATTTGTTTGCAAAGATGATTATAGTTTGGATATAATGATTTTAAATTTTTTGTATTGTTTTATATGTATGACATTTATTGATTGATGAATGAAATTGATTTCTATATTTATTTTATAAATATTGTGTTTCTTTCAGATAAATAGGTTGTCATCAATAATTTTATGCTAAATATAGACAATTATGTATCAAACATAGACAATTTGATCCAAAATACCAATATGACTAAATGGACATGAAAGGAGTTGTGTATTGTAAGGAAAATATGCGGGTTTGGTCTGGGTCGGCCCGGTCAATCCGGATCGACCCGTGGAAAAATCATGTTGTATAGTTTTATGTATAAATTATCTATGTTTGTCTATTATGTAGGACTCTCAAGAACTCTCAATATATGTGGACTCTCGGGAGACGGACTCATCTTCTAAATCCTTTGAATTAAATTGTCAACTTGCTTCTTGATGTTCGTTATCTAATACCTTGAGTAATTCAGATGTAGTAATATGAGTAACAAATTACCTATCCCAAGTTGGGGCTGTAACAAGAATGGAATTAAGCTTCGTAAATGATTCCTGCATCTCTTTTCCACCACTACGTATACATTTGAGCCCTTCGGAAAACGACTTTTCTCGCTTAGATTTTAATAGTCCCCATCGATCATATGTAACAACCTCGGGTGGGAAAGAGTCTGCATCGATTGAACTGCAAGAAGAGCAGCAGAATTAGGCGCATGCACGTAACAGAATCAGGAAGCATTAAATAGCCTGAGTAAGGAATATCCAATCTTTTCTCGTTCAATAAAGGTTTGGGAGCACATCCAAAGAAAAAGGGGTCGTTATTAGCCATTTATTTCGGGAAAATGGTATAACTTTCAACTTTAGCTTGCATAATTTTCCCCATATCTACCAAGTCCTGTGACAAATGACTTCCCCAAAGTTTACAATTTATACAAACATGTATTTTTGCAGACAAGTGCTCTGTCGATGAATCTAGACAGATAAGATTCAGGACTCCATAAAAGTCATGACATGACAACTTCATGAAAGATTTCGGCAAGTGTTACATTCAATTAATTATTTGAGACAACCCGGTGAGCATAGAGCTCGGGCTAATCAAAGTCCAAAATATGTAGATTAAATTTGTGGGTGAACCATGGGTCCATTCAAGTTCCAAAGAAACATTGTAATTTGTTCATATGAGAATCTACGGAAAGCTTACGAGATAACGAATCGTTAAAAGTATTCCCAGGATTATCGTAATATTTGAGACATTTTCTAAATTTAACCTAAGACAGTTCCCTGTCCCGTCCCCATCGACATTACTCTTCATTTATGATGGAGAAAATGGATACTTAATCAACTCCTTGTTGTCACTAAATAAAATCTCTATGAAAGGCTGCAAAAAGCAAATGCAATAACCGAATTTCAGGTTTGGACAATATGACTTTGAAAGACAGATATCCTTCTGGAAGGGCGATTCCCCTTCGCTCCAGATATTTTTGAAGAATAGTGAGTGATTCTTTGCTTCGCAACTGTGCATTAAAGATATACACTAATGTATGAGCCGAGACCAACTGCAGAATAAGCGTAAAGAAAAAAAAAGAAAAAAAAAAACTTGCCAAAGCCAGAAGTGATCAGAGAAATGATAGGATGACACAACTTAGAGCAGATTCTTGAACAGAGTATTTTAACTGATAAATACACTATATAGCCTACAGTAATAAAGGAAGCTCCTTGATAGAAATATGTTTCATCACCTATCCGGACAAAATGCCATCATCTACCAAGAGGTCAAGAAAACCTACAGCACATGCCACACAGTGATGTGTATCAAGTCATTTGCTGATAAATTCAATCCATATATTAATGGCCATGAAATGAGTGGCACAAAATTCACTATTAATGGTAAGATATAGATAATATCCCTAACATGGAAAACAATGAAAGGTACGGGAGAACGACAGTGAAGAAAATCACATAATTACACTAGCATCGAAGAAAATTACTACTACATAATTACAGTGAAGAATGGCAGTAGTAATGTATTAGTAAAAACCATAAGAAGGAAGAAAGATTGATTAAACAAAACTTACAGGATATGGAATCCATTGAGATTGAGTTTTATGGTGCTTTGTAATCCAATTACATTCCTTGTTAGTCCAGACAAATCCCGACACACTGTTCAATGAAATAACTATGGCCTGTCTGCACAGCCAAAATTGAACATTTAGAAATACCAGCTATAATATAAAGTGATAACAATCAGTAAATTGAATTGAAGACATGAAAGAAAAAAAAAAGGGGAAATAGGAAATACGGACTGATAAGTGACGACAAGGAGATCAATATTCCGAGGAGAAGCGGAATCTAGGTCAGGAATTCGGAGTCCCACGTAGACTCTGCTTCCACTGCTTGCAGTATAAAGTCTCTTCAGCCTAATTATTATATATATATAATTAGGGGTTCCAGAAGAATTAGATACAAAACCTAATTAAATAAATAAATTGGGTAAGGAACTAGGAAGGAACTATTCAGATTGTAGAAAGACCTCACCTCTTGGTGACGGTGAAAAGGGCATCAGAGTGAGAGATTTCGGAATCATCATCGTCTTCTTCGCATAACATGAAGAATAATCGAATCACGATCAAGAGAACAACAACGAAAACATATACCTGCACATACTCCCACAATAACATCGTGCTTGCTCTCTAGTCTCGAAGAGAACTTATGGTTTACATGGTTTGAGAATTCTCTGGTTGATCGATGTGGATTTCAGTATATTATGAGAATGAGAGTAAAGGCTTCCGAATCGGATTCGGATATCCATTGCTGAGTTCCATTTGTATTCTTATATGTAGGGCTGAGCATCAATTCAGAACCGGACCGAACCCGAAAAAGACCGATCCCAAATTTTGGATTTTGAATGGCCCGCAAACCGAACCGAATTATGGTCGGTCCTGGCCCAAAAATCGGTTCGGTCCGGGCCAGAACCGAAAAAAACCGAGTTAAAAAAAAAGAAGAAGAAACAGCCTATTAGAAAAGAAAGAGCACACAAACATCAGATTTGCAATTCTCGAAAAAGAAACCAAACATCAGCCTTACTAAAGCGAAGGAAGAGAAATAAGACAAATACAATTATAAAAAGTAATCAATGCTTGGTACTTTGGAAGCTTTTTTTTTTTTTGTTTTTTTTGCTGTACTAAACCTCTCTTTGCTTCACTTCACCTGTTAATTAGTAATTGATTACCCAGATTCTGGATCGAAATAAAGCAAAGTGAAACCAAATTCTGTAATGGATAAAACGCAACACAGATGAAAGGATGAAGACGAAAGAGAAGGAGAAGGAGATCGGAGATTGGATTAGAGTGAGGCAGAGATGGAGTTGGGTGGAGGTGGAGGTGGAGGTGAGCGGCGGAGGCGGGTGTGGAGGAATGGTGATTGGACTGCAGTAGCTAGGTTTTGGGAATGGGGTTAAGGTTTAGAGTTATTATGTAAATTTCGGTTTTGTCGGTCCAGCCCGGTTTTTTTCGGTTTTGGACCGGCCCGGAGCGAAAACCAAAATTTCCAATTTCTTCAACCCGAGAACCGGACTGAATATGTTTAGGGTCGGCTCGAAAACCGATTTTTCGTGCCGATTCGGTTCGGGGCATTTTATGCTCAGCCCTACTTATATGTGTGCTAAATAAAAACCAAATTAGAGTTTGGTGCACCACAAAGTCTAATGTTTGATATTTTAAAAGTTATTTGATTTGTTTAAATGTAGTTTTATTGTATAATTGTACCATTAAAAATTGAACAATTGGTATTATTTTATAACTAGAAATTGCGACACACGCTATGCGTGTGAAGCGTATTCCGGATATATACAATTCGTCGGAGAGAAACCGGATGAGTCAATTATTAAAATTGCATAAGTAAGATCAACGGATGAGATTTAAATTGAATTATAAACTTAGGCTTCATTTGGTTTGAGGGAAAATGAGAGAAAAGAAAGAAAAAAAAAGGGGGGAAATATCGTTTTCCACCATTTGGTAGTTCTGAGGAAATTCTGGAAAATTTATGAAAATCTATATCAAACATGTATATCTCCAATAAATAATTAAGGAAAGTTGTTTTCTCTCACATTTTCCAAGAAAATCTTTTTTTCCCCCATTTTTCCTCAAATCAAATGAAGCCTTATTGAAACTTTGTGAATTATTAATTATATATACTAAAAAAAATACTTTGAATAATTAAAAAATTTATTTGTTAACAATTTTAATAACTTACACAATTTTATAAATACAAAATATAATTACAAAAACCACCCATTCCAAATAATCTCTTTATATTTTAGGGAAAATTACAACTAGCACCCCTAATAAATTTCGTAATATAACATCGCGGTCCCAAACTTTTGAAAAATTAATAACACAATTGTAACGCCCCAAAAATTTCACTAACTTTTAAAAGAACAAGGGCGTTAAAACAATAACGAAGAGACAATATAAAAACTCTAAGAAGCTAAAATTCTAACAGTTGACTTGCGAAAGATACTATTTTTGAAAGCAGCGGTAAATAGACAAGTTTTTACAAGCTAAAAATTACAAAATCCCAGTTTAAATCCCAACTCTCACTTTAGTTGCTGAACGTCTACCCGACTCGGTCCTCCACTAAACTCCGGAATCTACAAGGAAGGAAAACAAAAGAGTGTGAGACAAAAATCTCAGTGATGTTCGTGTGTGACAGTGGCAATTAACATATCAATAGGAAATTGATAACACAATCTAAAAATAATAATCATATCTATAACAATGCAATTAATCGTTCGTTGGTGCCGCTCCTTATAACCCCAATCCGAGCCCTTATCTCTCCGCTCAATCAATCAATACCCGCCATGGTACGGGGTGGTACACTACTACCTCTAAGACCTCAGCGTCTCCAGCCTCGCACCAAAGAGAAGTAAGCCAGAGCAACCCACAAACATATCGACAGTCACCACTGCCCGAAAATGCAATGAGTATACCCTAACCGAAAATTTGGCCAAAACAATCAATAAATCGAAGCAATATAATATACAATATATACATATTTTTATTTGAGCCGAAGCGATGCCAAATCAATTTTGATGCAATGTTTGAAAAGAATGAGTCGGAACTTTGATGCAATACATATATATATACAAGCAAGTACTTCCTTGGTTTTCGCAAGCGTTTTAAGAACACTCACCTTACAATGTTCCTTGTCAAATATCCAAATACGGAGTTCCTGAGTAAGATGGGTACCGACCAGTAAGAAACCAATCTAAAATCAAAGCAACTACCCCTTTAACCCACGACTCTCTCAACTAACACTCGGTAATATATAAGGGCAAAACAAGTCATGAAATACAAGAACAATTAAGCACATAGTAGACATATAAAACGGGATAATTATACTTCATAAAAACTCACCCGAATATCAAAAGGAATATACCAAGATTGCATTTGAAAGTTTAAATAGTAACTCAACTTTTAATTTTAGTCTGAGGCAGAGATATCACATGCATAAAAATCTTAGACAGCAAAAGCTTTCAATTTTCACTTAAGAAGATCAAGTGGGTACGTACAGAATCAACAAAACAAGACATGAAACAATTAAACATTAATAACAACATAAATTGAATCAATCAACTATCAAAGTAATTAATTAGGCCAATAAGTAAACTAACTTGATTTCACCATTACTTGTGTCTTCTCGAATTTCTAATTAACAACACAAAGCATGCATGTAACAATCTTGAATGGACTAAATAAAGAGCATAGAGACTCACAAATCACAATAAAGTAACAAATTCACAGTAATATATAATTAACATGGATGCGTATCAGAAAGTAAACTACAGGTAGTAAACACATCATGTATACATTATCAGACAATTCCGATTAACTAGATAATCAGCAAGACAAAACCGAACAACGCAACTAGCACAGCCAGCAACATTCTACATGTTAGCAAACTAGCAAACAAACAGCAAGCATTATGCACAACCACACAATTACAGCAAATTTGTGTTGCATTTTAAAATCTCTACTATCAATTGCCCAAAACCTCATATAGCTTGGCCTTGATATTTAGTCAATACAAAGCATACATACTCTGGACCTACAATGAACCTTAGCTTCCCCAAGCAACTCATCAAAAGTAGAGCATGTAGATGATTATTGCAGCAGTGGCTACCAAGTATAGCAAGGAAAAGTAATAACTCCTGAGCAAGTGCATGTTTTAAAACATCCACAAGTGTGATGAGCACACAAACAGTACACCAACAAATATATCCTAGTATATAAAGAATTATTTTCACTACTTGCAGAGGAAAAGGCACAAGTAACAAAGAAGACGTGTGGCTAGATCACTCTAATGAAACAAGTGCTTCAGAATCCAACTAACACAACTGAACTGATTAGAAATTACAGGAGCAGAGCAGATGAAGAAGGAAATCCGGAATTAAAACAGCGCACGCCAAATATCAAGTTCAACACAGCAAACACGCACACACTGACGGAACGGAGACAATAGCTAAACAACTGCAACGACACAGGCAGTACAGGAAACAGAGAAGAACGGACTGACGACTCAAATAAGTCAAAAAAGAAAAAACAGAGCATGCGGCAACAGAAAACAGAGCACGCGCAAATTCGACAAAAAGGAAGGAATTTCGATTCGAATCAAGCAAGAAACGAGATGATCAACTCTAATACCCAACCCCAATCCCAAATACGAATCAAACAAGAAAGAAAATACTCACCAAAAGGCGAATCGAAAGCGAGCAAAAACCGAACGAACGAACGAATCAAAGCTTTCAGAATCCGGAAATCGATGCTACGAAGAAGCCAAGAACCACGCTACTGAGTTAAAACGAGAAAACGGAATAAGGATATCTAAATTCGAGTTACAAGGACTTACCGATCAGAGACGAGGCGAATAAGATTTGTCCAAGAGCAAGAAGCAGACGAAACTTATGCAGAAGAAGATTTTCTTGGATCCAAGATTGAGTTCGAATTGTGGATACTTGAGGTTTAGCGAAGCGTAGATATAGGAACTGATTGAGCAGAAATCGAAAGGAAGGAGGAGTCGTGGATGAGAAGGGAACGAAGAAGGAATCCATCCGCTACAGGAACTGGGCGGATTCCGTTTTGAATGGGCTGAGGGGTATAAAGGGAATATAAACAAATTTAGTCCTAAAATCAAATTGGACTCTATTTAAGCTATTTTTTAAAAAAAAGTAAACACTAATTTAAGCACTAGGTACATTATTAACTAGAAATAAAGATTTTTTTTAAATAAATAATAATAAATAATAAAGACGAAATAAAACGGGGTTTTACAACATTAGTCCATTTTCTATTTTTCGAGTTGACCAACATCTTTTTTCAATTTCCACGTGGACATTATTTTGCTAAATTGCAAATCAACCCCTTTAAATTTTGTGTAACTTCATAATGACCAAAAATAATAAATTCAACATTTCATCATTTTTCTACGTAAAACCTGTTTTTATTGAAATGTATTTCATCTTCTTCACGATTAACATTCAATCTACTCACATTGCCTCAATCCGCTCATGGAGCTTCACTCCATTAAATTAATGTGTTTTCACTCCATTTTACGGAGCTTGCAGCTCCACTAATCAGTGGAGCTGTAAGCTCCCGTTAATGGAGACTAATTCCATTAATTTAATGGAGTTAATCTCCATTAATGTGAGCTTCTGACTCGGAGCCGTAAGCTCCTGTTGTTTCCCATGGATCTGCTGTAAAAGAGATCCATGGAGCTACTGTAAAGCTCCATTTCAATGGAGGTTTATATTAACTCAATTTATGGGATAAATTCGAACTCTATTGGAGTACCCGTAAAAATAGTAAAATAAAATGTATCGGTTTGTGAAGGAAGAATATTAAAAGGGTTCGATTGCAATTTATATTTTTATTGAAGTTGTACGATATAAATAAAAATATGGGTTAATTTGAAATTTTAATAAACTTTAAAGATATTTATTGAGTATTACATAGTTATGAGGGGCTAATTGCAATTTATTCTCTGAAAATATGAATATCCACATCATTATGGGTTGCCACATTGAAAATTATCGTTGACTTTTGGACTGCAATGTTATCGATTTATGAAACATGTCTTGATGTGTTATTGTTCAAATGTTAGGGACTTGGATGATTCAGAGGTGTTTATATATTAGGGGGAGCAGATGTACTTTTCTATATATTTTAAACCCCAAAATGTATTCTTCTTCTCCAAAAATCACCACCACCTTCCCTTCCACTTTTTCAATTATCACCACCACCACAGCCACCGGAGCTCCAACAAACCAATTTTTCAAGTGACAAGAAAATCTTCCACCACCACCGTCTCTTCCCGGCTGCCATGGAAAAAAAGCTTCCATGGCAGCCAAGCTCGAAGCTTCCATGGCTACCATGGTCATGGAATTTTTCGAGCTCCACGGTAGTTGACTGGAGCTCCGGTCAAATAAAAAAAAGTTAATTTTTTTACAGAAAAAAAAATTGGTGATTTTGTGAAATTTTGATGATGAGGGGTTGATTTGATAATATTTTTGGGTATATTTTGTTAAGTTTAAGATTAAGGGATGTGAATTAATTTAATCTAATAATATTTTTAAATATTATGCGACGTAGTGCGACCTTATTATGCTACAGGGGCAATTACATATAGACCCCCTGCATTATGCTCCAATTACAGATTCATACCCACTGTTTGAATGATTACATTTACACCCAAAATCGTTGACCAACATTAAAGTTTTATTTTTTAGAAAAAAGAAAAGATAAAATAAATTGTAAAACAAAAAATAATGGAAAAATAAAATTGCAATTGTAAGTTTTATTACAGTATAGCCCCTTATATTTTAAACTTAATAAAATATACCCAATTTTAAATTTTATTCACACTATCATCCAAAAACATATCTAAAATTAACCCTCAATTTTTTTTAAAAAATTCAAAAAACTCACACATTTAATTATTTAGAAAAGAAAAGGAGAAACCATTTAAAATTTAAAAAAATTGACAGGAGCTCCGGTCACCGGAGGCGGGAGCTTTGGCTAGAAGCTCCTTCGAGCTTCTTCCATTAAAAAAAAAATTAAAAGAAAAAAAAATATGTAGGAGAAGAGGAGAGCTCAAAGCTTACTAAAAAAATAGGAAATAGGGCGAATTGGAATCGAGTAGACCACAGAAGACCACATACCAATTGCAATCGAGCGAGTAGCGAAGGGGAAGACTGACGAAGACTAGACCAATTGAAGGAAGACGAGACCAATTGATGGTGAGAAGATCGGCGATTAGCTCGCCAGAACAGATGGCGACCAGTAATCCGGCGAGAAGAAGTCGAACAGGAAGACTGATGAACAAGACACGAGAGTAGACTGACTGCGGGAGAGGAGAGTCTGGAGCATGACCTAATTCTATTTAGGAGAAGAGGAGATCTTCAATGGAAGGTCAAATTGAGCATCCATGGGTGATTGGTTTCGAGCAGCTCTAATGGAGGTCCGTGGTGGTGGTGAAGTTTCCATGGTGGTTCTTCGTGTTGGTGGTGAAGAAGGGTGGAGGAGATGGTGGTGGAAGTAAAGTGGGGAGTTTTGGAGAAGAAGGTAAAATTGGGGGTTTAAAATGTGAAGTAAAGAAATTAATTAGATGGAATGATTAAAATGAAATGATAAAATAGAAAAGAAAGTTAAAGATAATGATAAAATAAAATAAAAAAGAGGGAATCTTTAACTTTTTGGGTTTATATGTAATTACTTTGAAAACGTAAGGGTGGGTTTTATAATTGTTCAAATAGCGGGTATCAATCTGTAAAGTGACCATCTTGGAGGGGTTGGTTTTGTAATTATCTCTTATGCGACGCCTTGTGGCATTAATAAAAAATGAACGGTTTAGATTAAATCTAGAATTTATCCAATGGTTTAGATCGTAGCACTAACGTTAGTACAATGCGACGGTGCTAAAGTTAGCCATCCCTTGTTAGTTTGGCATGACTAATTTTAGTATTGTCGCATTGTACTAGCAATAGTACATCTATACAACATCTCAAATGCATGGGGTCCTCATGTATTTGAGATTTGCGATTCGAAACGCATTTTCCAGCTGTGCTGATCCACCTTTCATGCATTTTTTTTTATTGTTTGTTATTTTCTTTTCGTCATAATTCATAATGTTGGGGGATGAAACCTCTCAACACTAACTAACTAAACTACTACAAGTAACCCGGTCTGTAGCCCGCCTCCTACTTGAAGTCCGAAGGAGTACTTGTCCGAACTAGGGCACCTGAAACGACTAAGTGGGTAGAGAAGCTGATACCCGGATTGCCTATGTCAATCCGGTAAGAGACTTTACTCAAGAGAGAGTTGGAAGCTCTCAATGTAATAGTTATGAGGAAGGTTATTATGCTCAAGAACACTTAGGGATTGTTGCTTCGATATTGCTTACCTTAAGGTCTTGGACCTTGTGCTGTATTTATAGTTATCATATGCTCATGAGGTAGCTCATAAGATGATGCCAAGTGTACGATCCAGATTTGGACACCAATGCTACCTTTGGCCCATGGCCCATTAGTGAACAGTATCCAATACCGATAACTGGGCCTGGGAGGGTAGTTTGGACCTTTTCCCTCTGAGAGTACCGCTCACTGGGCCGTGTTAGTCCCTCGGACAGATCATCGCTTGGTTGATCGCTTGGGTGACTCTGGATGTCCGAGCCAAGAGTCTCAGGAAGTATCTCGATGGTTACATTACATACGTTTGGTCTTAGAGTAATGGTGCCGTCCGAGGTTCTCTGTGACGGTCCGTTAAACATCTCTGCATCGACATGGTCAGTTTACAAGTCCTTTCCTTAGCCACTTTCGGACTAGGCGTGGGATGTAGTGACTTGACGTCTTGGTCGATTCACTTTGGCGGACCATGTGAGGTCGGACCCGATCTTGAATTGGCTAGTTAAGCCGTGATGCGCTCTAGGACACGCTATATGGCGCCCTTAACGGATTGGACATATTTCCGTATCAACATATGTCCCCCCAGTTTCCAAGTATCTTAGTAGAAGATAGTTGGTAACTATGAGGGATCAGTCGTGTCTGTGGAGCGTGTCCGAATCGTTAATTAAGAGAAAAAGGAAAAAATCCTTTTTGTCGTGATCCGTCGTCCGTGTCCTCAAGGATTCAATATATCTCTTCCCCCCCCCTTTTCCGTCTACAGTCCGAGTTATCGCATAACTGGGACTGTAGAGGAAAAGGTATTTGTATCCGAGATATATGTGTCCGAGTACGGTTAGGATCTGACGTAGCTGTCTGGAAGCTGTCCGTTGGGCCGATTGTTGAATTTGTCCTCTTCGTAAGCCCAAGAGGCCCAATAGGTTGTCTGTTCGGCCCACGGGAGAAAGATCCCGAGTAAAGAGACGCGGCCGTTGGATCAGGACGACATCAACGGTTGGGGTTCCCTGTCCGATTGATGTGACGCGTCTGTCCAGCATTAAATGCGACGTATTGACAGCCATCCACTCGCGAAGCGGTACAACCCTTGGATTGGAGAGGATCAACGGCTGGGATTCAAATTCAAGCGACGTGACTCTTGGCTATCCCATATTTCCCTTATAAATAGTCAGCCCATCAGTCATTTTCACACTTTTAGCAATCTCGAAACTCAGAGCAATCATTAAGCAATTCAAACAACGCAAGGTCGATCCGAGCAACTGGGACTTGTAAGAATTTTGGGCCATCAAGCTGAGATCTGTAACCTCGGTGCATTACCCAAGTTCGATCATCCGTGGAACTTCCCTACTTGGATATTAGCAAGTAAGTACTCTTCTTTGGCCTCGTTTGAGTTGCTTGTATTCGCTATACGCCTATTGCATGTCTAGTGTAGCTTCTTTTGCTGCTTCCGTAATTGTGCTTGTCTTCAGTAATTGACTCTTGTGATGCCTTTGGTTTAGACGATAGGTGATGTGTTTCTGCTGCATGCTCATAATATGCCAATTTTCCTCATTGATGCCTTGTACTCTGATTTGATAAGTCCCGTCCGACACAACCTGTCTTGACAATGCATGTTTACTTGTAAATCAGTGTGGGTTGTGGTATTTAGCCATAAATTTTTCCTTTTGTCATCGTACCATAAGGGGCAAATCGCGGTGCCAGTGGCACAGCTGCGTGTGCCGGTATCTTGGGGTCCCTGTCCTTCTGTGTATAGAAAATCTTAGGGTTTAAACTTTTTTGCGGACCTCTGGACTTAATAAGACATATAAATGAACTCTCGGACAATAACAATCATCGTTTCTGATTCGTTTCCTTCTGCCCTAGGATGTCCGGGAGCGATAGACAAAACGTTCGCGAGGTGCGGGACTACCAGGCTGGAGTAGGTTTGGGCGATGAATCCGTGGACGTGAACGTGTCCGTAGGAGACTATCTCGTGGATGTCCTTTCTTCCAGAGATTCCGACGCTAGGCACGGAACCCATGAAACAGTTAATCCTCCGACGGACAGGCCAGTGGTCGAAGGCGGTGTTGATGAGTCGAGAACATTGGTCCAATCTCGGACTATAGGCGGTGTGGGAGGGCCTATAGATCCGAATGTGCTTCAACTTGAACGGGCAGGCGACAGCGGGCATGAGGCTGATGACGTGGAGATGTTCGAGGCCGGAGTGGAGGACCGTGTTCTGGTAGAAGCAGGTCCGTCCAAACCAAGCACGTCCAAAAGACCCGAAGGTGTCCTTGAGGACGAAGAAGATGGTGAGGAAGAGGAGGGTGAGGGCGAGGAGGAAGAAGAAGAAGGATCTCCTGTCACTCGTCCCTCTAGACGATCCAGTCGACGGATTGCATTACATCCCGCTGCGCCCGTTCAGTCCAATCTTCAATTAATCGAGGGTCGTGGTGCAAAAGCTGCCCGAGTAAAGTTCCCGCGTCCTGCGTCCGCTGTTACCATAGCGGATCAATTTGGAGAATTAAACGCGGACGGGCTTCTTCCTACGTGTCCATCCAGGGTTAGGGCGGAGGACATCCCCGAGTGGAGGCGGAAGTGGGAGATCCCTGATTCCGTAGAAATCATGATTCCCGAACCCAGTCACGCCTTTTACAATCCGCCCGCCGGGTATATGTGCGTGCATGAGGTGGCCTTCTCCTGCGGATGGAAGATCCCCATTGCTACCGAGCTGAAAAACATCCTGAACCATATTGGTATAGGTCCGAGTCAGGTTATCCCCAAGTCCCTGGGTAACCTTATTTGCTTTGTAGTTTTTTGTAAGAAGAAAGGGCAGCCTGTAAACTTTGAGAATTTTAGGCAGCTCTTCCATGTCTCGTTCAGCCCGGGGAATCCACTATTCTATACTTTCATGAATAGTGTTGATACGGACATATGTCCAATCCATCATAAAGGACCTAGGAACGAATCCTAAGGCATCCCAAGTCATCCAATGGATCCGAGGCACTTATGTCCGAGCCAATGGTCCGATCCGGGCAGACCACCTATGGTCCGACCCACCCTGAAAGAAAGGGACAAAGGATTAGGACCTGCTAGGCCCGACCCGGAACCATAGGTCCGACCCACCATGGTCCGAGCCTCCCTGGGAAAGGAGCATAGTGCTAAGTCAGCACCCCCTCCGACCCAAAGACTCCGATACGGATGTTAACTCGGATCCAGCGTGACCATCTCAAAGGCTACCAAGCAAGTGGGCACCAAAGAGTGAGATGTCCGAACCCATGAGCTCCGAATCGGAAGAGTTGGACAGACAGAGGAACTTCCTCATCTGACAACCAGGTACTGTCCGGATCAGACATCCGGACCGACCCCTCCGAACCGGAGATCTCGGCAGACTCTGTCACATCCTCAAGAACTCTCCCAATAATGACCAAATTACCCCTAAAGCCCAAGATGGCATGGGCTAAAGCTTCATTATTGGGCTATGGGCCTCATCTTAGCATTGGTGGCTCAATCCTAGCCGTACACATGGCGCGATCCTAGCAAGGCCTTCCATCTCAATGGTAGCCTATAAATAGGGCACATATCCCAATAAGCAAGGCACTTCAAGTAAGTCACTTCGAACAAGTCTTCTCACTAGTCACATCACGAGCACTATACAGAGTCGATCCGCAGTCACTCTCGAGTAAAGTCTCATCCCGGTTTGACACTTAGCAAACCGGGTACTAATCCCCCCCCCCACTCAAGTGTGCAGGTCTTATCAGGGGTAGTTGGCAGCTGGTTCTTACGCTTCGATCCTCACCTAGCAAGGAGCCTCTCATCTTGGCACCATTTGGAAGAGTTAAATAAATCTAAGTGATTGTGGAGTTAGACCCCCAACAAATAGGAAACACTACAACTTTATTTCGGACTCCATCTCGTCGTTGGGGTCGAAGTGGTGGGGCAAGTACATTTTCGTACGCATGGCTCTGAAACCAGGAGAGTCCGAGAGGCAGCGAGAACAGTGGGGACTGCCCACAAAGTTTCTGAGGGAGAGCATCCCGGACTGGCGCCCTCTCCCAAAGAATGTGGCTCCGTGGGTGGCGGCCATCCACAAAAAGTATGACCCACCAACTTATCCGTTTCACGGATTGATCTGTCAGCCACTTCCCTACCTTTGCGGACTAACCGGTGAAGTAGATGTGGGAGGGAAGACGGACTTCAGTAAGAATTCGTTGACCGGAGACTTTGGCATTTTTTCTTCTTCATTATACTCTATTTTGATCACGAGTTTCCGCAGTTCCGATAATCTTTCTTTAACCCGCCTGTTTCTAACGCCCTTGGTTTATTGTGCAGCTCACTGGTTTGATTACATCATGTCGACTCTCGGGGAGAAGAAGAGGTTGCTGAGGGAACAGCAAGCTTTGGAAGTCGCGGCTGGTCAAAGGACCAAGATCATTAACACTTCCGCGGGTCTGCCCATGTCGGATCCGAAAAATGCTGCTGTGTTCGCCGCTGAAGAAAGGCGGAGCAAGGCTGGTGAAGACTCCCAGGCCCTGGCGGTGCCTGATAAGGGTAAGGCTCCTGCTACGCGGAGCGCCACTGCCAACACTCGAGCTCCACCCCGAGACGTGCTTATGCGGGACGCCATCATCTCGGGACAAAATAGGGCGGCAAGCTCGGAGGCTCCTGCTGCTGCGAAGAGGCAGCAGTTGTCCGCTGTCCTTCCTGTGGACCAAACTGCTCTGGACAAAGAGTATGAGCGTGCTTGCGTACTTCCAGAAATGGAGCGAGTTGGAGGGTTGGATGCTCTATACCAGCGGGTAAATAATCTGTCCTTAGTTTACTCGTTTTGTTCTTAATGTGATACAAATATAACTTGTATCTACTCGGGTGTTTCCCCAGCTTGGGTGTTTCATCAAGGCCATGCAGTGGAAGGCCAGTGAGCGGGCCACCATTGAAGAGGATCTTCATAAGGTTGTGTCCGCATCCGCGGATGAGGCGGAGAAAGCGAAGCAGCTGGAGATGAAGCTGAAGGTGAAAGAGGTGAACTTCCACAAGCTGAAGACCAGTTGGGAGAAAATTAAGGCGGAATTCGACCACCAGGAGAGATTCGTCGATAAGGCGATGCAGGCTTTCCTGGAATTTAAGAACTTCCTGGTCAGTGGCCTCCAATATGTCCGTCTTTACGCCGCCCGTGACTTCTCGAGGTCTGCTTCTTTCAAGTTCCTGACGTCGGACAAGTCGGATGCCGCCCGGCTGGATGGGTTTGTGTCCGCGATCGGACAGATGCAGTCCAAGGGACTTCTTCCACCAGACTTTGACTGGAAGGCGGAGGGATTAATCCCTTCTGCGGACGCGAACGGTGTCGAAGTGCCCGTCGATAGTGTCTCGGACGAGCAGTTGGCTGCATGCGAGTTCGTGGAACTGGTCACCGAGGAAGGCGAGATTGAGATCCAGAACGGCGGGCCTTTCCTTCCGAGGTTCGTCCCGGAAGCTCTTCTGAAAGTGGGCCTTGTACCCTTTAGCGATTATCGGGCTTTCCTGCAAAAGTGGTTTGCCCTACCTGCCCGCGTTCTCGATCTTCCCGCGGATTTCGACTTGTTTGCCCACGCTCAAGCTCTTGCTGCGGAAGCCACCAATCGTCCTGAAGCTGAGGAAGCTGGTCCAAGCCAGACTGGGGCCGAATGAGAAGTCTGGGGTATGCCCCTTTAGAAAATCTGTATTTGCTGACTTTTTCTGTTGTATTTGCATCTTTTGATAACTCGGAATATCCTTCCATATTATGACAATGTTCCATATTTTATCCGAGGAAATGAACCTCCTATGCTTCAAATGTTTACTTGCTCTCTTCTTCGTTCCTTTCTTTATTCGTTGTTCATAAGCTGAGTTATTATAAATTATCCATCTCTTAAGAGCACGGACCGCTGGAAATGGTATCTGATGTAGAAATCAGACCATCATCTTTCCGATACCCGGACGGTTCGTCCCTTGGGATGCGAGATTCTTCTAGAAGGAGGAAGGTGAAGCAGTGAAATAGTCATTATGACTACGTCTTTTCATCTTCTTAGTCGTCGGATGGTTGACAGATGTCGAGATCTGAAAGACTCATTGCCACTATAAATAAGGGTGTGGTAGTTCTCCTTTTTCACTGATGTACCTTCCTGCGTTTTATCCACAGTGTTCTTGAGAATGTCAGAAACAAGCGATGATGAGTATGGTCACTGGGTAAACTGCGCTTGCGGGAACATGCATCCGCCTATTTATCCGGGTAGAGGCACCGAGGGTGACCCGATTATCCTGGATTTTGAAGGCGATCCCCCTCAATGTCCAGGAATAGCTAGGAGATTGGCTGAGGAGGAGAGAGAGCGGACACTGAGGTTGATCCGTATGAGGATCCGTGCGCAACAGCAAGCTCGTCAGGGCCGAGGTGGACGCTCGGAATCCCAAGGCTCGACTTCCGGGGTCTGGTGAGGGAGCAAGGCGGGGTATGCCCCGTGAATGCATGTACTGCTCTTCAGGCCTTTTCATATTGTACTTCTATTATGTAAATGTTCGGATAATTTTGTTTATAAAATTCGAACTATTTTTCCTCGGACGGAACCTCCGTCCTTTCCTTCTTGCAGACCTCGTCGGATGATACTGGCACATATATTTTTTGTAAAAAATGGCTAAGAAACTCGGACGTAGTTGATGGGCTTGTTTGGGCTTGATTGGATAAACCCGTCTGGCCCAACACTGTTCAACCCAAATGAATAGTTTGAGCCCATTGTCGACGTCGAAGTTTTGACATGTCGGACGCACATTGGTTCGCCACTTCTATAAATACTGCGGATCCCTCTTGGCCTTAGTCGTGCAAATCCAACTTCCACTTTCCAAATCTACTTAATAGCAAAAAGACGGTTTCTTGAATAGTTTCCCCCTCTTGACTCCCGTCCACTCTCAAATCGGCATTTATCCTGAGTTTGAGAGTGGAGTGGGCCTAGAGGGGAAAATCGTTGAAGATCAGTCACCGAAAAGCATAGATCTCAGTTTGAATGTATATCTGCTCGTCTCCTCTATTTTCTTCCGTCCCCACTTTAATGGCTCAAATCTCTCTTATGATGGAAACAGTTTCCGAATTTCAAGAGAGTTTGAGTCTTTAAAGCCGGTGCGGCGGAAATCTCTTCCTATCTGCACTTTGTTTTCCCCGGTTATCGGACTTGCCTTCCGTGTTTCGGTGGTATCCTAATGGATTCCGGCATGCTTAACCGTTTTCTTGTGTGCAGGTAGATTGAGTTCCTAGTCTCCACGGAAACCAGATCTTTGCGCTTTGACACGGAGGAAGCTTTTTCTACGGGGGACGATCTTTGCTGGGAGATGACGTATCTCCAGAGACATTTTCTGCCTTTTTCTCGTAGTGTTCAGATATCGATCCGTGATTTGCAAATTGTACAGACAATATTAAGTGTAATTTGTCTATGTATGAACGAAATCTCTTGCTTTCTTTGTAGCTAATCGAACATTAGAAATCGAAAGATAGAGGTTGTATTGATTTGTCGAAAATTCAATTACAACTTGCGGGCTCTATGGCCAATAACAAAAGGATCAAAAAAGAAACAGAACTGACGGAGTTCCGTGTCACAAATGGTTGGTATCGAAATGATCAATCGACATGGAGCTCCGCGCAATTCCTCTTTAGGCATAGAACTTCTGGAGGTTTCTAGCATTCCACGGACGCCTGAGGAGATGTCCGTGCTCATCTTCTAATACATAACTGCCATTTACTCTGGCCCCAACAATCTTGTAGGGTCCTTCCCACTTGGGCTTGAGTTTTCCAACATTGCTCAAGATGTCGGCCCGCCGGAGCACTAGGTCCCCGACTTGCAAGTTTGCCGCATGAACGTTCCTTTTGTAGGCTCGGGCGGCGGTTGCCTGATACCTAAGGATGTTCGCCAGTGCATCAGACCTTTTCTGTTCAAACATGTCCAGCTCGAATATCCGAGTTTCTCGGTTTGCCTTGTCTTCAAACTCTTGGATTCTCAAAGTCTCTACAGCAATCTCGGATGGTATGACTGCCTCTGAACCATACACCAAAGAGAAAGGAGTTTCTTTGGTCGCAGTCCGTCTGATGGTGCGATCGCCCATAGCACGCCTTCCGTGTCGTCCTTGACTTTCTTGCGAAGTTCTCAATCGCTTCGAGGATCTTGACTATTGTTTTGTTTGTGGACTCGGCTGTCCATTGGCTTGCGGGTATCCAAGATGTAAATCGTTGCTCGATTTTGAAGGACGCCACCATTCCTTGACTATGTCCCGAGAACTGGCACCATTGTCCGAGACGAGAATCTCAAGTGCCAAAGCGGCAGATGATATTCTTCCGGATAAAGGTCCTTTTCGACTCTCTGTAATGGTCGCAACAGCCTCGGCTTCTACCCATTTGGTAAAGTACTCCACAGCTACAATGAGAAACTTCTTCTGCTGGGTACCCCTCGAAAATGGTCCGACAATGTCGATACCCCACTGATCGAACGGACACGCTATGATTGACGGAATCATAGGGTTCGTCGGGCGATGTGGGATGTTCGCGTAATATTGGCAATCCTGACATCTCCGGGCGTGGTCGGCGGAATCTTTACCGATGGTGGGCCAATAATAGCCTTGTCGTATGATTTTCTGGGCAAGGGTCCTCCCCCCGGAATGACTCCCACAGCTTCCGTTGTGTATCTCTTCAAGCACGGTCTATGCTTCTTGTGGGTTTAAGCATCTCAGGTGGGTCCCGGAAAAAGATCTTTTGTACAGATCATCACCCATTATAAAATATCTGTTTGCTCGGCACTGCACACTCCTTGATTCTTTCGGATCGGCCGGCAAAGATCCGTCCTTGAGATAGTTAAAAATGTCAGTCATCCAGTTTCTCCCCATGTCAAGTATCATGACCGCCGAACTGGAACTCATGACGGATGAGTCAGTGATGGTGAGTAGAATTACTCTCCTTGTGTCCAAAGCCGCTGTAGCAGATGCGTATTTTGCCAAGGCATCAGCTCTTTCGTTCCAAACTCTGTCAAACTTTTCCAGGGTGAATTCCTCGAAGTGGCTGGCCTCATTCTTGAGTAGCTCAAGATACTTGATCATCGAAGGACCTTTTGTGGCAAAACTTCCTGAAAATTGGGCTTGGACAAGCTGTGAGTCCGTGTAAGCTTTGACCTTCCGGGCTTGGAGAGACTTGGCCAGTCGCAGCCCCATTAAAAGTGCTTCATACTCTGCCTCATTATTTGTAACTTTGAAATCCAAGGAAACCGCATAATCGAGTTCCGCGCCCTGCGGGCTCTTAAGGTAGATTCCAATTCCTCCCACTCTTCCAGTGGAAGAACCATCGACTTCCAATGTCCAAATATCCGAAGGATGTTTTTTGACTTGGAGATCTCCTGCGAGCTGCTGAGGTTCCGCTCTTGGTTCATTCCCTCCAGTGATTTTCGTTCTGATGCTGTCCGAACTGGGATCTCTGGGATCATCAGCAAGTAGAAACATTTGGTTGACCCGAGTTTCTCCCTCTGACCAAGGGAGGGGTCGATTGATGAACTGGGCTTCCTCAAGGTTTTCTGGGTTGAACCTTGGAAGGGCTGGATTTCGGACTATATGTTTGGCGATTAAGCACTCGAGCACTGGCTTGTCAGTGACTTTCTCTGAATCTTTCTCTGGGTAATCCGCCAAGAAGTCGGCGAGGACTTGAGCCTTTTTGGCTGACAGAGCCTGGTAGCAAATGTCGTATTCACTGAGCTCGATCGCCCACTTAGAGAGTCGTCCAGATTGGTCGGGCTTTCCTAGGACCTGTTTCAAAGGTTCCGTAGTTAGTACCACTATTTTGTGAGACTTAAAGTAAGGTTTTAACCATCTGGCGGTATAAACTAAAGCGTATGCGAGTTTCTCGATCTTCACGTATCTTGTCTCCGCCCCAGCAAGGGCTTTGCTAAGATAGTAGATCGGCAAATGCTCGTTAGCTTGAATCCGTATTAGGACGGAACTCATTGCCTCTTCCGTAATTGCTAGGTAGAGGTAGAGTGGTTCTCCTTCGACGGGCTTGGAGAGCAGTGGAGGGGAATGGAGGTATTCTTTCAACTTTTCGAAAGCCTCAGAACATTCCGCGGTCCACACAAAGTTCTCTCCTTTCCGGAGGGTTTTGAAGAACGGAAGATTTTTCTCGGCTGACCGGGAAATAAAACGACTTAAGGACATGAGACTTCCTATGAGCCGCTGTACCTCATTGAGGGTTTTCGGGTGTGGCAGATCTAGGATCGCCTTGATTTTCTCGGGATTGGCGCTGATTCCCCTTTCCGTGACCATGTATCCGAGGAATTTTCCTCCCTTCACTCCGAAAGTGCATTTTTCCGGATTCAGTTTCATCCCATACTTCCGCAGGATGGAAAAGCAATTGTTGAGATGCTCAATATGCTCTTCCTCAGTCTTACTTTTAA
Organism: Plantago major; assembly: GCA_026545765.1. NCBI lineage: Eukaryota > Viridiplantae > Streptophyta > Magnoliopsida > Lamiales > Plantaginaceae > Plantago > Plantago major. The sequence goes on from CM048841.1 coordinate 74,258,470, forward strand.
CGAGCATGTCGTCTACGTAGACTTCCATCGTCTTTCCGATCTCGTCTTTGAACATTTGGTTTACCAGTCGCTGGTAGGTGGCTCCCGCGTTCTTCAGTCCGAATGGCATCACCTTGAAGCAGTATACTCCTCCTGCCGCGAAGAAAGCCGTTTTCTTAACGTCCTCCCTGGCCATCCGAATTTGGTAGAAGCCTTGGTATGCGTCCATGAAGCTCAGTAGCGCACATCCGGAGGTAGAGTCAACCAGTTGATCTATCCGTGGCAATGGATACGGATCCTTGGGGCAAAACTTGTTCAACCTTGTGAAGTCATTACACATTCGCCACTTGCCTGGCGACTTTTCGACCAGAACGACATTGCAAACCCAGTCAGAGTAGCGGACTTCCTCGATGTGTCCTGCCTTTAGGAGTCGATCAACTTCGGCGGAAATGATGGCATCCTTGATAGGGCCAAAGTCTTTCCTTTTCTGTCTGATGTATTTGACCGAAGGATCCATGTTCAGACGGTGAACCGTAACCCGTGGGTCGATCCCCTTCAGGTCGTCGGTACTCCAGGCGAACACATCGCTGTTTTCTCGGAGGCAAGCGACGAGCTTCATCTCTACTTCCACATTCATTTCGGTCCCAATCCTTGTTTTCTTCTCGGGATCGCCAGCAATAATTTCGATCTCTTTAAGGGTCTCATGGGGCTCGATTCGCGTTGTTCTAGGAAATTTTTCCTTCTGGCTTCCTACGCCGACTTGTGAGTCCTCCTTTCTGGGTGGAAGGATAGTAGCGTCAGAGTCACGGTGATGATAGCAAGCGCACGCGCCTTCTTGTGGACATGATATAACATTCCCAAGCTTCTCTGACATTTCCGAGCTCTTGTCCGACTCCGAAGGCCGTTGGGAACTTCATCCTGTTATGGAGAGTAGATGAAACAGCTCGGAACTGGTTGAGACCTGGGCGTCCGAAGATGGCACTGTAGTCGAAAGTTTGTTCGACCACCACAAAGCGGACTTCTTGTGTCACCCTTGCCGGAAAGGTACCGAGAGAAACATGTAACATGATACTGCCGAGGGGTCGTACAGTTCCTCCTCTGAATCCTAATATGGAGGTGTGCACTCTGCCATATCGGACTCTTCCTAATGCCATCTGATCCAATGTCCTCTTAGAGATGATGTTCGAGGAGCTTCCCGTGTCAACCAAGATCTTGTTCACTCGGTAGGTTGCAATGGTCAAGGAGACCACCAGTGGGACATCTGGGTTTTCGATGTCTTCTCCCCCTGCCGTAGGAGGAGGAATTTCACTATCATCGAATGATATGGCGTTAGTGCCTGGAATTGCCGGACTGGCATATGCTCGGTCGTTGTTTCGGAGGTTTTGCGCGGTGCGCTCCCTTGCGTTCCTGCTATCGCCCCCCGTTGGTCCTCCCGCAATAGTGTTGATCACCCCACTGTATGGGGCATTTTCCATTTCGATATCGTCAGTGTATTGGTAAGAACGCTGGTCCAGATGGGGCGGATAGTTGGTTGGCAGAGGTGGCAAAGGCAGTGAGTGGGGCGGTGGTTCCGTCATCCTCTCCTCTCTCCTTTGCTCTGTTCTATCTTGCATGTGTTCGTCCTTATAGATATGCTCCTTCAATTTTCCATCCCTTATCGTGTTCCACTTTTGTTTTCAATGCGTCTGCTTTCGTGTCCATGACACTTGTGAAACTTGCTGACCTTTTTATGTTCTTACTCTTACGGCCGCCGAGGGGCTTCGCCATCGACGCCGACAAATTTCTTCTCCACAATAGTTGCCAAGATGTCGGATCTTGGTCTGTTGAGCCGGGTATAGTCCACATATCGTCTTGGCGGACTTCTCTCCCTGTGAAAACCTCTGTCTCTTTGATCCCTTCTTGAATCGAACTTTGTCGGGCGTTAGTCTTGTTTCACCGGATCCTTCGCTTTCTTGGAGCTGGCCCTCACTGGAACATTCCTTCTGTAATCTTCTCCATACATCACTTCCTCACAGATGTCTTCTAAGTATTTTTCGCTTCTTACTTCTTGACTTGAGAGTTTTCTTCGGAGTTCCGAGTTGAGAGTATTAGCATACAGGTGTCGGACCCGTTCTTTAATACTGTGTGGCTCAACCCGAAGAACCTCCGTGTGAAATCGATCTAAGAAAGTCCTTAGATCCTCGTGCTCTCCCTGTATGACGCCGGCTAGATGCTCCACGGTACGCTTTCTCCTCTTGGATTTGCCGAATCGAGCTAAGAATTTAGAAGACAGATCCGCGTACGACTGTATCGAATTATTCGGAAAAGAGGTGTCCAATCCATGGCAGTCCCGAAGAGAGTGGACGAGAAGGTGAGGGCTTTAGTGTTGTCACTCATCCCTTTGGAATCCATCTTGCTATTGAAGCGTGTCAGGTGACCCACGGGACAAGCGTCCCCATAGTAGTATTCCAAGTTTGGAATCACTTGGTCCGAATTCCTGTTTCTCTCCTTCTCTCTCATCACATAGGGATTTGCTACCGGTAGTTATCTGCTCGTGATCTTTTACGAGACGTCCGAGGCTTTGAATCTGAGCTTCTAAAGCCTTTTGCTGGGCATAGATCTCGTCTGCCGTCATGATCTCCCCTGTCCTCGGATGCATGGCCACATCCGCGGGAAGTTCGTTCATGCGGGCTCTTGGAATTGTTTCTGCCACTTGATCCCGGTCCCTCGGAGGCACTGGGAGTGGAACTTCCGGGTGTCTATTGTTCACGTCTTGGCGCTCTCTCCTCACTTGACGGCTTCCTTCCCCTCGGATCTGTGAGGCTGATGCCCGCCTGTCCAATAGATCTCGCAAATCCTCCTGGGGTTGCTGGTCTCCTAATCTCTGCTCAATCGGACGTTGTCCGTTCCTAGACATTGCTGGCTCTGCCTGAGGAGGTGTAACCACTGGCGGAGTGGTTTGTTGCGGAGGAGCATTGTTGGATCCCAGGCACCCTTGGATGATCGTTAGCAGCCTGTCAAACTGCACCTCGCTCAATCCAAGGTCGTTAGTGCGGACAATGCGTCCATCAGGCATCGTGAATTGTTGGGGTGCGGGTGGGCCTTGAGCTCCTGTCGGAGAAGATCGGGCCGCACCTTCTTCCGAGGAAGGACTGGCTGTGCGTCCCTCGCTTGGATATCTTCCTCTTACCGTTGCAGCCCTGCGTCCCCGAGTGGACGGGCGTCCCCGCGGGCGCGGTGGTGGAGTTCTTACTTCTGTAGTACCAACTCTCGCTGTTCGTCTCGTTCTTGCCATTGGTTTACTCGAAACACAGATGCTTTTTGTAAGTTTCCCACAGACGGCGCCAAAATGTTGGGGGATGAAACCTCTCAACACTAACTAACTAAACTACTACAAGTAACCCGGTCTGTAGCCCGCCTCCTACTTGAAGTCCAAAGGAGTACTTGTCCGAACTAGGGCACCTGAAACGACTAAGTGGGGGGGGGGGGGTTAGAACTGGATACCCGGATTGCCTATGTCAATCCGGTAAGAGACTTTACTCAAGAGAGAGTTGGAAGCTCTCAATGTAATAGTTATGAGGAAGGTTATTATGCTCAAGAACACTTAGGGATTGTTGCTTCGATATTGCTTACCTTAAGGTCTTGGACCTTGTGCTGTATTTATAGTTATCATATGCTCATGAGGTAGCTCATAAGATGATGTCAAGTGTACGATCGAGATTTGGACACCAATGCTACCTTTGGCCCATGGCCCATTAGTGAACAGTAGTCCAATACCGATAACTGGGCCTGGGAGGGTAGTTTGGACCTTTTCCTCCGAGAGTCTTGTTCACTTTGTTGGGTCCGTGTTAGTCCCTCGGAAAGATCTGTCTGCTTGGTTGATCTGCCCTTGGGTGACTCTGGATGTCCGAGCCAAGAGTCTCACGGAAGTATCTCAGTGGTTCTGTTACATACGTTTGGTCTTAGAGTAATGGTGGCGTCCGAGGTTCTCTCGTACGGTCCGTTAGGCATCTCTGTACTGACATGGTCAGGTTTACAAGTCCTTTCCTTAGCCAGCTCGGACTAGCTGTGGGGATGTAGTGACTTGATCTTGGTCGATTCACTTTGGGCGGACCATGTGAGGTCGGACCAGTACTGAATTGGCTAGTTAAGCCGTGATGCGCTCTAGGACACGCTCTATGGCGCCCTTAACGGATTGGACATATTTCCGTATTAACACATAAAATATAAAAATATAAAATTTATACCGATTTTCATATTTTTTTGTCCTCTACAAATATATATCACTCTTGACTATATTTCGCTCATTCTAAATTTTACGACTTTTATACTTTTAATTAAAAAAATTTATTCATAAATGCAATTTCATTAATTTCAAAATTTAAACACTCTTATAATTTGGTAAACATGTTAAAAAAATTAAAACAAAAAAAAATATATCCGTAGTGATGCATATACTAACATTAATCACTATCTCGTATATAACGAATCGATCACCATCTCGTATATAACGAGCATTTGCTTTGGATGGATATTTTCATATCTGTAACGATACATAAAGTAGTCTCCAGTGTCAATAACATCAATCATTGATTATTGATTATTGAATGTCCACCAATAACATCATTAAACTTCTAACTATATCGACTATTCATCTTATATAACCAGCGAGGATATTTAGTCTTTTGTGGCCAAGATTTTTTGTCCAACGCCATTATAATTAAGCGCGTTCGGATAACTGAATTAGATTTCTAACTTTATGTTCACATCCAGAACGATGCTGGAAGTAGTGGTCGGTGTCAAAATACGTTAATTATATGTCAAAATGATTATCGACTATACGCACATCTTTTGTCACAGTAATTAGTGTACCACATTTGTCTGGGTTAAATGCAAAATACCCCCTAAGTTATTGTAAATGTGCGCAAAACCCCCTTGACATGAGTTAACAAATTAGTACCAAACCCCCTGAGTTATTAAAAAATGTGCGCGAAACTCCCATGAGTTATGAAAAATGTGCCCGAGACCCTCTGAGTTATTAAAACATGTGCGTGGAATCCCTCAGCCTTTTTTTTCGGCGTGCTCGTGTTAGGTGCGACAATGGATGTTCTTTTAGGTTTTCTTACTCCAAATTAACGTAATTAGGTGGACTAGACATTCATAGTTTCAGTTTATTATCTTTTGCCTTCACTTTTTTCCGTTTACATGATTCATTGGTATATATTGTTGATATGTAGTGACAATTTTAATTAGTGTTATCTATGGTTGTTATTTATATATTTCAGTGATATATAACCAGTAGTGTGTGATCGATTTTTGTTGTTCATTTAACCAAGAAAAAAAAAATAGAGTTTTACTATTTTTAATAGCTCAAATTTAAGTCATTTTAATATTTTCGAAAATTTGGACAAACGAGTCAAACTGCACACAATACGAATTCATCATGTATATTTAGTATTCATGTAAAAGGGGTGTTGATGTGACTTTATAAGAATCAATGGGATTTTACGATTATTTTTAATAACTATGATTTTTTTTTTGCATTGATTTGGTGTAAGATAACATAAACAAACATATATAGTCGCACCTAATGAAAGTGTACCTAACACACTTTAAAAATAAAAGTTGGGGGGTTTTGTGCCCATCTTTAATAACTCAATGGGATTTGATACTAATTCGTAATTGAGAATTTGATGAGTGAATAGTATGGGTTTGTTAGATGGACTAATTGAGAAGCTGTCATCTTGTTGCATGAAAATTATGATTCTTGTTGAAGTTCATTAATCCAATCTTGCTTACTAAGCTGATCATTTTCCTTTATGAACCAGAGAAGAACATACAATATAGTTCTGGTTCATTTCGAGCACACAAATTATATGGGTAAAATGCATGTCATCTTTGTAATGTAAAATAGATGTTATAGGACGTTAAAATAAAATGTAGTACACTTGGTCACGTAAATTGTAGTAATTAATAGCACAAGCTACACATTAATAAAAAATCAAGTAATTAATTTAATCTAATTTTTTAATTAGTTAACACCAGTAGTAGCTACTCCAAAAAAAAAAAAAAAACCATTAATAAAAACACCTGTATTTTGAGAAATTATACATGCCTGGTCAATACATTATTGTTTGGCAATAACTAAATGCCTGGTCAATACATTATACTTAGAGCAGATTCTTAAACAGAGTATTTTAACTGATAAAGACACTATATAGCCTACAGTAATAAAGGAAGCTCCTTGATAGAAATATGTTTCATCACCTATCCGGACAAAATGCCATCATCTACCAAGAGGTCAAGAAAACCTATAGCACATGCCACACAGTGATGTGTATCAAGTCATTTGCTGATAAATTCAATCCATATATTAATGGCCATGAAATGAGTGGCACAAAATTCACTATTAATGGTAAGATATAGATAATATCCCTAACATGGAAAACAATAAAAGGTACGGGAGAACGACAGTGAAGAAAATCACATAATTACACTAGCATCGAAGAAAATTACTACTACATAATTACAGTGAAGAATGGCAGTAGTAATGTATTAGTGAAAACCATAAGAAGGAAGAAAGATTGATTAAACAAAACTTACAGGATCTGGAATCCATTGAGATTGAGTTTTATGGTGCTTTGTAATCCAATTACCTTCCTTGTCAGTCCAGACAAATCCCGACACACTGTTCAATGAAATAACTATGGCCTGTCTGCACAGCCAAAATTGAACATTTAGAAATACTAGCTATATATAATATATAAAGTGATAACAATCAGTAAATTGAATTGAAGACATGAAAGAAAAAAGGGGAAATAGGAAATACGGACTGATAAGTGACGACAAGGAGATCAATATTCCGAGGAGAAGCGGAATCTAGGTCAGGAATTCGGAGTCCCACGTAGACTCTGCTTCCACTGCTTGCAGTATAAAGTCTCTTCAGCCTAATTATTATATATATAATTAGGGGTTCCAGAAGAATTAGAGACAAAACCTAATTAAATAAATAAATAGGGGAAGGAACTAGGAAGAACTATTCAGATAGTAGAAAGACCTCACCTCTTGGTGACGGTGAAAAGGGCTTCAGAGTGAGAGATTTCGGAATCATCATCGTCTTCTTCTTCGCATAACACGAATAATAATCCAATCACGATCAAGAGAACAACAACGAAAGCATATACCTGCACAAACTCCATGCTTGCTCTCTAGTCTCGAGGAGAACTTATGGATAAAACGCAACACAGATGAAAGGATGAAGACGAAAGAGAAGGAGATCGGAGATTGGATTAGAGTGAGGCGGAGGTGGAGTTGGGTGGAGGTGGAGGTGAGCGGCGGAGGTGGAGTTGGGTGGAGGTGAGCGGCGTAGGTGGAGGTGGGTGGAGGTGAGCGGCGGAGGCGGGTGTGGAGGAATGGCGATTGGACTGCAGGAGCTAGATTTTGGGAATGTGATTTGGGAATGGGGGCAAGGTTTAGAGTCATTATGTAAATTTCGGTTTTGTCGGTCCAATATCATCATCTTCAATTTAATTACAGTTGTCAAATCTAAAATGAGTTACTCCCTCATTTTATTTTAACCAGTTGACTGTCTCCGACTTTGACAACAAATTACTCTTAAAAAACAATAGTAAATAAATTAATAAAATCATATAATGATTCAGTATTGTATATGATTTTATTAGTTTATTTACTATTTTAGTTTAAGAATAATTTGTAGTCAAAGTTAGAGACAGTTGACCGCAGCGCAAAATAGTGAAATGATAAATTTTATAAAGAATTGAGGGAGTATATCATTCTTGCATATATTGGGCCCATCATAAATGAGGTAAATACAATTCTGCTAACTATGTATCAATTACTACTTTCTTATACACTGGTGGCTTAAACAATGTCACTTCTCACTTGCACTAAGTGACAGATCATTAATTCTATAGAGTTCATACTTGCGTTGCTCTTTAGAAGACCGTGGTTGAAAGAGAACCTCTGTGCTTTTCCTTACATAAATTTTTTCCCATTGTGAAGACCAAAAAAGGCCTTCACAGCCTTTAGTGCAATAATCAATATTAAACAAATAAAAATGAACATTTTGAGGACCTGCACGAAGATAAACCAAACATTACAAGTCAAATGCACAGTCTGACCTTGTCGTTCAAACGAAAACTGAAACTATGAGGATAAGAATTACCTATGCTCAAAATGAGAAGACCAACATCCAATCGACTAGTTTTTGATCTCCTGATCTTACTTAGCTTCTGAAGGTCTTCTTGTTCCCCTTTGAGTCCAATAAATTCTCCAAGAACATATCTCCTCGATAACTCTAACCTGCAGTCACATACGCAAAAATTAAACACACTTTGATGAAGGGTTCACTCTGTAAATGAGAAAAACATAAATTTGAAACATAAATAGTTGACATGAATAAATAATGAAAGCAAAATGAGGGTAGGAATGCAGCAAATTAGTTACTCCCTCCATCCTCCATCCCGGATATTTAGATGTTGCTTTTCAAGTGGTCCGAACAAATATTACACATAAAAAATAGCAAGTTTTCTACCACAGTATTATAAGATTACATTACTTCATTCTTTTTCATAAGATAATACCCTCCAATTTTTTTTCGAAACTATCATATTTTAATCATTATTTGAAAAGAAAAAAAAACTGTGGGCATGTGAACTTTGATCTGGGATGGAGAGAGTAGTATATGACAACAGGCGTCAATTAGAACAAGAGAGAAAGTTGTTATCCATTAAATTCTACAAAGATGAATTAGTCATCAACTCAAATCAGAAAGTGAATCTTCTAAATCCTTTGAATTAAATTGTCAACTTCCTTCTTGATGTTCGTTATCTAATTCCTTGAGTAATTCAGATGTAGTAATATGAGTAACAAATTACCTATCCCAAGTTGGGGCTGTAACAAGAATGGAATTAAGCTTCGTAAATGATTCCTGCATCTCTTTTCCACCACTACGAATACATTTGAGCCCTTCGGAAAAAGACTTTTCTCGCTTAGATTTTAATAGTGCCCATCGATCATATGTAACAACCTCGGGTGGGAAAGAGTCTGCATCGATTGAACTGCAAGAAGAGCAGCAGAATTAGGCGCATGCACGTAGCAGAATCAGGAAGGATTAAATAGCCTGAGTAAGGAATATCCAATCTTTTCTCGTTCAATAAAGGTTTGGGAGCACATCCAAAGAAAAAGGGGTCGTTATTAGCCATTTATTTCGGGAAAATGGTAGAACTTTCAACTTTAGCTTGCATAATTTTCCCCATATCTACCAAGTCCTGTGACAAATGACTTCGCCAAAGTTTACAATTTATACAAACATGTATTTTTGCAGACAAGTGCTCTGTCGATGAATCTAGACAGATAAGATTCAGGACTCCATAAAAGTCATGACATGACGACTTCATGAAAGATTTCGGCAAGTGTTCTGTTCGAATTAATTATTTGAGACAACCCAGTGTGAGCATAGAGCTCAGTGGCTAATCAAAGTCCAAAATATGTAGATTAAATTTGTGGCTGAACCATGGGTCCATTCAAGTTCCAGCAAACATTGTAATTTGTTCATATGAGAATCTACGGAAAGCTTACGAGATAACGAATCGTTAAAAGTATTCCCAGGATTATCGTAATATTTGAGACATTTTCTAAATTTAACCTAAAAGCTCGTTCCGTCCCCATCGACATTACTCTTCATTTATGATGGAGAAAATGGATACTTAATCAACTCCTTGTTGTCACTAAATAAAATCTCTCTATGAAAGGCTGCAAAAAGCAAATGCAATACCCGAATTTCAGGTTTGGACATATGACTTTGAAAGACAGATATCCTTCTGGAAGGGCGATTCCCCTTCGCTCCAGATATTTTTGAAGAATAGTGAGTGATTCTTTTGCTTCTGCAACCTGTGCATTAAAGATATACACTAATGTATGAGCTGAGACCAACTGCAGAATAAACAGAAAGAAAAAAAAAAAGAACAGCTTAGAGTTATTATGTGGAGGTGAGCGGCGGAGGCGGGTGTGGAGGAATGGCGATTGGACTGCAGGAGCTAGATTTTGGGAATGGGGGCAAGGTTTAGAGTTATTATGTAAATTTCGGTTTTGTCGGTCCAGCCCCTTTTTTTTCGGTTTTGGACCGGCCCGGAGCAAAAACCGAAATTTCCAATTTCTTCAACCCGAGAACCGGACTGAATATGTTTAGGGTCGGCTCGAAAACCGATTTTTCGGGTCGATTCGGTTCGGGGCATTTTATGCACAGCCCTACTTATATGTGTGCTAAATAAAAACCAAATTAGAGTTTGGTGCACCACAAAGTCTAATGTTTGATATTTTAAAGGTTATTTGATTTGTTTAAATGTAGTTTTATTGTATAATTGTACCATTAAAAATTGAACAATTGGTATTATTTTATAACTATAAATTGCGACACACGTTATGCGTGTGAAGCGTATTCCGGATGTATACAATTCGTCGGAGAGAAACCCGGATGAGTCAATTATTAAAATTGCATAAGTAAGATCAACAGATGAGATTTAAATTGAATTATAAACTTAGGCTTCATTTGGTTTGAGGGAAAATGAGGGAAAAGAAAGAAAAAAAAAAGGGAAAATATCGTTTTCCACCATTTGGTAGTTCTGAGAAAATTCTGGAAAATTTATGAAAATCTATATCAAACATGTATATCTCCACTAAATAATTAAGGAAAGTTGTTTTTCTCTCACATTTTCCAGAAAAATCTTATTTTTCCCCATTTTTCCTCAAATCAAATGAAGCCTTATTGAAACTTTGTGAATTATTAATTATATACTAAAAAAAATACTTTGAATAATTAAAAAATTTATTTTTTAACAATTTTAATAACTTACACAATTTTATAAATACAAAACATAATTACAAAAACCACCCATTCCAAATAATCTCTTTATATTTTAGGGAAAATTACTACTAGCCCCCCTAATAAATTTCGTAATAACATCGCGGTCCCAAACTTTTGAACAATTAATAACGCATTAGTCCATTTTCTATTTTTCGAGTTGACCAACATCTTTTTTCAATTTCCACGTGGACATTATTTTGCTAAATTGCAAATCAACCCCTTTAAATTTTGTGTAACTTCATAATGACCAAAAATAATAAATTCAACATTTCATCATTTTTCTACGTAAAACCTGTTTTTATTGAAATGTATTTCATCTTCTTCACGATTAACATTCAATCTACTCACATTGCCTCAATCCGCTCATGGAGCTTCACTCCATTAAATTAATGTGTTTTCACTCCGTTTTACGGAGCTTGCAGCTCCACTGATTTAAGCTCCCGTTAATGGAGACTAATTCCATTAATTTAATGGAGTTAATCTCCATTAACAATAGCTTATAGCTCAGTGGAGTCGTAAGCTCCTGTTGTTTCCCATGGATCTGTTGTAAAAGAGATCCATGGAGCTACTGTAAAGCTCCATTTCAATGGAGGTTTACATTAACTCAATTAATGGGATAAATTCGAACTCTATTGGAGTACCCGTAAAAATAGTAAAATAAAATGTATCGGTTTGTGAAGGAAGAATATTAAAAGGGTTCGATTGCAATTTATATTTTTATTGAAGTTGTACGATATAAATAAAAATATGGGTTAATTTGAAATTATAATAAACTTTAAAGATATTTATTGAGTATTACATAGTTATGAGGGGCTGATTGCAATTTATTCTCTGAAAATATGAATATCCACATCATTATGGGTTGCCACATTGAAAATTATCGTTGACTTTTGGACTGCAATGTTATCGATTTGTGAAACATGTCTTGATGTGTTATTGTTCGAATGTTAGGGACTTGGATGATTCAGAGGTGTTTATATATTTGGGGGGGGGGGGGGGGGCCGATGTAATTTTCTCTATATTTTAAACCCCAAAATTTATTCTTCTTCTCCAAAAATCACCACCACCTTCCCTTCCACTTCTTCAATTATCACCACAGCCACCGGAGCTCCAACAAACCAATTTTTCAAGTGACAAGAAAATCTTCCACCACCACCGTCTCTTCCCGGCTGCCATGGAAAAAAGCTTCCATGGCGTGAGCTCAAGCTTCCATGGTCGCCATGGAAGCTTCGGCGACTTCGCCATGGAAGCTCTAGCTAGCTTCCAGATTTGGAAGTTATAGCTTCCATAGCTACCATGGTCATGGAATTTTTCGAGCTCCATGGTAGTTGACCGGAGCTCCGGTCAAATAAAAAAAAGTTAATTTTTTTACAGAAAAAAAATTTTTGGTGATTTTGTGAAATTTTGATGATGAGGGGTTGATTTGATAATATTTTTGGGTATATTTTGTTAAGTTTAAGATTTAAGGGATGTGAATTAATTTAATATAATAATATTTTTAAATATTATGCGACGTAGTGCGACCTTATTATGCTACGGGGGCAATTACATATAGACCCCGTGCATTATGCTCCAATTACAGATTCATACCCACTGTTTGAATGATTACATTTACACCCAAAATCGTTGACCAACATTAAAGTTTTATTTTTTAGAAAAAATAAAAGATAAAATGAATTGTAAAACAAAAAATAATGGAAAAATAAAATTGCAATTGTAAGTTTTATTACAGTATAGCCCCTTATGTTTTAAACTTAATAAAATATACCCAATTTTAAATTTTATTCACACTATCATCCAAAAACATATCTAAAATCACCCCTCATTTTTTTTAAATTCAAAAAACTCACACATTTAATTATTTAGAAAAGAAAAGGAGAAACCATTTAAAATTTAAAAAAATTGGCAGGAGCTCCAGTCACCGGAGGTGGGAGCTTTGGCCAGAGCTTCCATAGAAGCTCCTTCGAGCTTCTTCCATAAAAAAAAAATATTAAAAGAAAAATATGTAGGAGAAGAGGAGAGCTCAAAGCTTACAAAAAAATAGGAAATAGGGCGAATTGCAATCGAGCAGGCACATAATACCACATACCAATTGCAATCGAGCGACTAGCGAAGGGGAAGACTGACGAAGACTATACCAATTGAAGGAAGACGAGACCAATTGATGGTGAGAAGATCGGCGATTAGCTCGCCAGAGCAGATGGCGACCAGTAATCCGACGAGACGAAGTTGAACAGGAAGACTGATGAAGAAGACACGAGTAGGCCATCATGGGAGAGGAGAGTCTGGAGCATGACCTAATTCTATTTAGGAGAAGAGGAGATCTTCAATGGAAGGTAAAATTGAGCATTCATGGATGATTGGTTTCTATTAATGGAGGTCCGTGGTGGTGGTGAAGTTTCCATGGTGGTTCTTCGTGTTGGTGGTGAAGAAGGGTGGAGGAGATGGTGGTGGAAGTAAAGTGGGGAGTTTTGGAGAAGAAGGTAAAATTGGGGGTTTAAAATGTGAAGTGAAGAAATTAATTAGATGGAATGATTAAAATGAAATGATAAAATAGAAAAGCAAGTTAAAGATAATGATAAAATAAAATAAAAAAAGAGGGAATCTTTAACTTTTTGGGTTTATATGTAATTACTTTGAAAAAGTAAGGGAGGGTTTTGTAATTGTTCAAATAGCGGATATCAATTTGTAAAGTGGCCATCTTAGAGGGGTGGGTTTTGTAATTATCTCTTATGCGACGCCTTGTGGCATTAATAAAAAATGAACGGTTTAGATTAAATCTAGAATTTATCCAATGGTTTAGATCGTAGCACTAACGTTAGTACAATGCGACGGTGTTAAAGTTAGCCATCCCTTGTTAGTTTGGCTCGACTAATTTTAGTATTGTCGCATTGTACTAGCAATAGTACATCTATACAACATCTCAAATGCATGAGGTCCTCATGTATTTGAGATTTGCGTTTCAAAACGCATTTTCCAACTGTGTTGATCCACCTGTCATGCATTTTTTTTATTGTTTGTTATTTTCTTTTCGTCATAATTCATAAAATATAAAAATATAAAATTTATAACGATTTTCATATTTTTTTCGTCCTCTACAAATATAGATCAATCTTGACTATATTTCGCTCATTCTAAATTTTTCAACTTTTATACTTTTAATTAAAAAAATATATTCATAAATGCAATTTCATTAATTTCAAATTTTAAACACTATTATAATTTGGTAAACATGATAAAAAAATCAAAACAAAAAAAAATTATATCTGTAGCGATACATAAACTAACATCAATCAATATTTCGTATATAACGAATCGATTGTTGACATGTGCATAAAGAGAGTGTGTATTGGAACAATATTCCAATATGGAGGCTAGGAGGAAGTCCAATATGGAGGCTAGGAGTAAAATGTTGAATTGAAGTATTCCAATATGGAGGCTAGGAGTAGGAATGTTATGTGTATATATATCCATCAGTACATTGTATTACAATCATCAATAAAAAATGAAAACACATTTTCTTCAATAAACATGGTATCAGAGCCATGGTTGAGCATTATGAATTTTTCCATTTTTCTCTCATTTTCGGTCATTCAGTTTTTGTGTCAAAAATCAGTTTTTTGAGAGGTAATTCAGAATAATCGTGTGTCAAGGATTCCGAATATATTTTTTTCGTGTTTTTTGGAGTACCGTAAGCCACTGAGTCTCTACCGAGTTAATTAGTGAGTTGAAACCGAGTCATCCGAGTGACTCAGCTGTCTTGTTGGAGAAGAAAGGGTCCAGACCCGCTTGCCCTGATCCAGATCCAGTTCCGAATCCAAACCCGCCGGTTCAAGAGAAGAAACCGGTTCAGTTCCGGTTCGAGGCCTTACAGTCCGGTTTTCAGAAAAGTCAAACCGGTTCTTAAGGTTTTTGGCCGTTCCAGATCCAACGGTGGGCTCCGTTTTGCCTGATTCTGCTCTCAGAATTCAGCACGAACAATTTTAAAATGGAGGAGACTTCAGGAACCAAATCTGTTCCTATTTTTGTTCATTCTGAAGGAGTTTTTAATGCAGGCATCACCCTTAATGAGTCAAACTATGACATTTGGTCTCAATTAATGGAGATGCAAATTGCTGAAAGAGAAAAATTGGGTTACATTCGTGACACAAAAAAGCCTCCTGCAGAATCCGACAAGGAATATGAAAAATGGTATGCTGAAAATCAGAAAGTAAAAAGGTGGTTGTTACTGTCCATGGCACCGGAAATTATGAAAAGATATTTACGGTTGCCAACCGCGAAAGAAATATGGACTGCTTTGTCAAAAGCATTCTATGATGGTAATGATGAATTGCAAGTTTTTGCTTTAAATCAGAAGGCATTTGCTGCCAAACAAAGAGGTAATTCTTTATCAGCATATTATGGAGAAATAACTGAAATCTTTAGGGAACTGGACCACCGTGATAAAGTGGTCATGAAACATCCAGAAGATGTTGCAGCGTACCAGAAATCCATTGGCCGCCTTCGAGTTCATATTTTTCTAGTTGGACTAGATGTTGGTTTTGAACAAATACGAGGGGAAATCTTGCGGAAAGATCCGGTACCAGATCTCGAAGGATGCTACTCCTTGGTTCGACGGGAGGTAGTACGCCAGACAGCTCTTAAACAAGAGCATGAGAATCCTGAAGCTTCAGTACTGGTGGCACAAAACAAGTTCAATCAGAGAAAGAATTATTCATCGGGGTCAAATCTCCCCAAGGCCAACCATGAAGTTGGCAAACCTCCCATGAAATGCTCTCAATGTCGTAGGAATGGTCATACAAAAAGTCATTGTTTTGAACTTGTAGGATATCCCGACTGGTGGGATCATAACAGAACCAACAACTCAAAAAGGACTACTACATCAGCAATTGTTGTAACGCCCCGAAAATTTCACTAATTTTTAAAAGCACAAGGGCGTTAAACTAATAACAGGTAGACAATCTACAAGCTTTGAGAAGCTGAAATTTGAACAGTTGACTTGCGAAAACACTATTTTTACAAGTAGCTGATAAAAGTTACAAAACAAATCCCATTTATAACCCACTTTCACTCAAGTTGTTGAACGTCTACCCGACTCCTCCACTAAACTCCGGAATCTACAAGGAAGGAAAACGAAAGAGTGTGAGACAAAAATCTCAGTGGTGTTCGTGTGTGACAGTGACAATTAAAATATCAATAGGAAATTCATAACAGCATCCAAAAATAATAAACATATCATATAACGAAGCAATAACAATGCAATCAATCGTTCGTTGGTGCCGCTCCTTATAACCCCAATCCGAGCCCTTATCTCTCCACTCAATCAATCAATACCCGCCATGGTACGGGGTGGTACACTACTACCTCTAAGACCTCAGCGTCTCCTGCCTCGCGTCAAATAGAAGTAAGCCAGAGCAACCCACAAACATATCGACAGTCACCACTGCCCGAAATTGCAATGAGTATACCCTAACCGAAAACTTGGCCAAAACAATCAATCAATCGAAGCAATATCATATACAATATATACATATTTTTATTTGAGCGGAAGCGATGCCGAATCAATTTTGATGCAATGTTTGAAAAGAATGAGTCGGAACTTTGATGCAATACATATATATATACAAGCAAGTACTTCCTTGGTTTTCGCAAGCGTTTTAAGAACACTCACCGTAAAAAGTTTCTCGTCAAATCTCAAAATACGGAGTTCCTGAGTAAGAAGGGTACCGGCCAGTAAGAAACAATTCCAATACCATAAGAACTACCCCTTAAACCTACGACTCTCACAAGAAGCCAACAGACAAATAATGTAATCACATATAGCAGAGAGGTAGAAGGTAATAAATTGATAAGCAAAGCTTCCAATTATTTTGGTCTAGTAAATAAGACAACATTATATAGTCTACTAACAATTCTCAAATCATGCTGGGAAAAGCTTTTTAAAGGAAGATACTAAATGTCAAATTTGTACAGCAGTTAACGGGATAATTAGCACAACACCACCTTATTAATTAGTAACATATTATCTACAAGAGCACTTAACAACACAGCACAACATAGCAAATTAATACTACCAGAATTCTATTAAATAAACATTAATTAAAATACTATTAACACTAAACTACTACTAAGGTATGAGGTATCACATTTATTTTTGTTCAGCAAACAAAAAACAAAGCTTTAAATAACCAAATAAAGCACAAGCACAAAGACCAGTAAGTAAAATGATAGTATTACTTGGGTCCTGTCAAATTTCTAATTAATAACACAAAGCACACATGTAACATTCTTGAATTAGACTAAACAGATCTATAGCATAAAGACTCAATCAATTAACAAATTCAGAGTCATATAATTAACATGGATGCTTAGCAGAACGTGAACTATAGCTTAAAGCTCTAGACCTCTAACAAAACAGTTTCTATGTACATCATGTAAATTTATCAATCCTGCAACAGTTTAATTGAAAAGCAGAAATCAGAGCATGGAGAACATAAACAGAGTACCCAACGCAAACTATTGTAACTCGACTAGAAAAAGGAAAGAAACAGCGCAACAACTTATTCGAATTGCGGAACAGGCATGAAACATGGCATATAAACATGATCAAACAAATTTCGGTTAACTAGATACTCATCAATACAAAATCAAAAAACGCAACTAGCACAACAAGCAACCCGCCCCGCAAAACTCCAAAGTAAACACGAACTAAAGATGAAGGGGTACGCTTACCAAACTGGTAGCCAGGCCCGGCCCTGAGCATGCGCGCGGGCAGCCCGCCCGCTCAGGGACCTTTATTTTGAAGGGCGTCCATTTTAAATTTGAGATTCTGTATATATCCATTTCCATACAATAATTAAGTATTAAAATTCATGTCTCAAAGTGGTTAAGTCTATATCTATTCTACAAAAGGTCTTGGGTTTAATTCATGAAGATGTAAATATTTTTATTTTATTTATCTTGAATATTTTTTCTTTCATTATTATGTTTAGGACCCCAATTAAAATTTCGCACAGGGCCACCTAAATCCCCGGGCCGGCCCTGCTGGTAGCTTGTTACAACGTGATCAAATCGAACCGAAAGTTTCTGACTTTTGTAACTGACTCGAATGAAACCAAGACGAAAGGGATTCGAAGAAGGTTGAAGAAGCCAAGGTGAAAGTAGCAAAGGAACAAGGTTTTCTTGATGTTTAGGATGACAACGACGTTTAGGAAGAAGACATATAAGAATCAGATCGATACAGATTTGCATAAATAACTAGCAAAAGAAGGAGATAGAGGCTAGGA
Organism: Plantago major; assembly: GCA_026545765.1. Classification (NCBI taxonomy): domain Eukaryota; kingdom Viridiplantae; phylum Streptophyta; class Magnoliopsida; order Lamiales; family Plantaginaceae; genus Plantago; species Plantago major. The sequence continues at coordinate 74,276,599 of CM048841.1, forward strand.
GAATTCTAGCTTAACTAGGCTGACTACTAAGTTAATAATTAATTATCTTAATTAATTAGTAAAAAAATGATATAACCTGAAATAAACGAATAAAAGTAGAGAACTTAGCGTGAAAAGAAGCAGGAAGTGGCAAAGCAAGAAAGAGGCAGGAAGAAAGACACTGGAGGAAAACAATTATGGACTAACTTGGTTAAATAATCTTTAAGTCAAATAGTTAGGCAATTAATTAATTACTTGATAACCAAAAATAAAATAAATCCAATTAACTCTTTAAAGAAATAAAGAGAATAAAATACGGGATTTTACAATTGTAGAGTCAAAGAAGTCGGAAGAGAATGCTGACAATCCATCCGCATTTGCTGTCACCGTGAACCCATCTAGTAAGATTTCAAATTCACATTTTATGAATAGTACATGGATAATTGACTCTGGTGCTACAGATCATATGACATTTGATTCTAGAGGGTTCCAAACATTAAAACCAAGCCCCCAAAAATGTGTATCTACCGCAAATGGTAATTCAAACCCAGTTATTGGTGAAGGGTCTTTGTCACTCACTAATAGATTGAGTTTGAATTCAGTTTTAGTTGTCCCATCCTTGGATTATAACCTTTTGTCGATTTCTCAAATAACAAAGTCTTTGTCATGTGTTGTAATTTTCTGGCCTGACATTTGTGTCTTTAAGGATATTCAGACACGGGAGACAATTGGTTATGGTACTAGACGTGGGCAGTTGTACTACTTGGATTTGATGCCAAAACAGTCTGAAAAGTTGCAACAAGCATTCGCCGTGAGTAGGTCCACTGAAGGAAATTGTTCTGAGATTTGGCTATGGCATCGACGCCTTGGTCATGCTTCATTTGGTTATTTGAAAAAGTTGTTTCCTAGTCATTTTCTAAAATGCCATGTTTCAAATTTTAATTGTGAAATTTGTGAGCTGGCAAAAAAGCCATCGTACTCCTTTCCCCTTAAGTTTGAATAAAAGTCTACATCCGTTTATGGTTATTCATTCTGATGTATGGGGCCCATCTAGAGTTTCCACTTTGCAAGGTGCTCGATGGTTTGTTACTTTTATTGACGATTGCACTCGAATGACTTGGATTTGTTTGATGAAGTCCAAAGGTGAAGTGAACTTAATGTTCAAAAGTTTCATAAGATGGTGAAAACACAATATAATTCGCAGGTGAAGGTCCTTCGCAGTGATAATGGTGGCGAATACATAAATTTTTCATTACAACAATACCTGGAAGCACATGGCATTGTCCACCAAACAACTTGTCCCGAAACACCCCAGCAAAATGGAGTTGCAGAACGAAAGAATCGGCACATCTTGGAAGTTGTTCGTGCTTCTCTTCTAGAAGCCAGAATGCCATCCTATTATTGGGGGGAAGCACTCACATCTGCGGTGTATTTGATTAATCGAGTACCCTCTAGTTCTGTCCACTTTAGCACACCATACCAAGTTCTCCATGATGCTATTTCTGCCCCGACCGTCCCAAATCTACAACCACGTGTATTCGGATGTGTCGCATTTGTCCATCTCTATAAGTCCCAAAGAGATAAATTAGCCCCTCGAGCTCTTAGATGTGTTTTTGTCGGATACGCCACTCATCAAAAGGGGTATCGTTGTTACCATCCTCCCTCACGACGAATCTTTGTTACACTCGATGTCGTTTTCCATGAAAACTCGATGTACTTTTCTTCCGAGACTGAACTTCAGGGGGAGAACATGGTTGAAGCTCAGACTCTGTATCGAGATGATCTTACCTTTTTTGAGTTAGAGACACCTGATGTTTCGAACCTAGACTCGACAGAGACAAATATGGAGCAAACTATTGAAGAGTCTGGAAGCACGTCAACATCTACTGCCGAACCAGTCACAAATGGTACACCGGACCAATCGTCACCGGAGGTTGTCCCTGACCCAGTTTATGAGCCCTCACGAAAACAATTGCCAGATCGTCATAATAGAGGTGTCCCTAAACCAGCTTATGAACCAGTGTTGTCTAGTAAAGCCAAATATCCCATGAATAATTATGTGTCTCACCATAGGTTATCAGAATCAAATATGTCATTTGTAAGTCAATTATCTTCTGTATCTATTCCTAACAATGTGCAGGAAGCTTTAACCGACCCTAGGTGGAAATCAGCTATGAATGAGGAGATGAAATCCTTACAGAAGAATAACACATGGGATATTACAGATCTTCCACCAGGAAAGAAACCAGTTGGGTGCAAATGGATTTATACCGTGAAGTACAAAGCCGATGGCACAATCGAACGTTACAAGGCAAGATTGGTGGCAAAAGGATATACACAGACCTACGGGATTGATTACACAGAGACTTTTGCACCAGTAGCAAAGATCAATACAGTTCGAGTCTTGTTGTCTCTGGCTGCAAATCTGGATTGGGGACTATACCAATTTGATGTGAAGAATGCATTTTTGCATGGTGAATTATCTGAAGAAATCTATATGGAGCTTCCGCCTGGCTTGACACCTGAGGTGCCAACTGAAAAAGTTTGCAAGTTGAAGAAATCTCTCTATGGACTCAAACAGTCACCGAGAGCTTGGTTTGGACGATTCACAAAGTCCATGAGAGCATTTGGCTATCACCAAAGCAATTCTGACCACACATTGTTCATAAAGAAACTTCATGGTAAGACCACTGCATTGATTGTATATGTTGATGATATGATTGTTACAGGGGATGATCCTGAAGAAAGAAAGGCACTTCGAATTTATCTGTCAAAGGAATTCGAAATGAAAGATCTAGGCGACCTCAAATATTTTCTTGGAATAGAAGTATCTCGTTCAAATAACAGGATATTTTTATCTCAAAGAAAATATGCCTTAGATCTATTGAAGGAGACGGGTATGTCAGCTTGTCAACCAACCAATACACCGGTTGAAGAAGGTTTAAAGTTATGCATTGAACCAACACAGGTACCAACAAATAAAGAAAGATATCAGAGGCTTGTTGGAAGGCTCATGTATCTATCTCACACAAGACCTGATTTAGCCTATGCATTAAGTATTGTTAGTCAATTCATGCATAATCCTGGAGAACAACATATGAAGGCAGTCATGCAGATACTACGATACATTAAGTCTTCACCTGGCAAAGGAATTTTGTTTTCTAAGCATGCAGATTATCGGAGTATTGTAGCATACACTGATGCAGATTGGGCTGGATCTATTGATGATAGGCGATCAACTTCTGGTTACTTCACATTCGTAGGTGGGAATCTTGTCACATGGAGAAGTAAGAAGCAAACGGTTGTTGCTCGTTCAAGTGCCGAAGTTGAATTTCGAGGCATAGCTCATGGCCTATGTGAAACATTGTGGTTGAGGCATCTTATGAAGGATTTAAATTTTCCATGTAATTGACCTATTCGGTTATATTGTGATAACAAAGCGGCACGTGATATTTCACATAATCCAGTGCAACACGACCAAACAAAACATGTTGAGGTGGATAGGTTCTTTATCAAAGATAAATTGGATGAAGAAATGTTGGAGTTGCCCAACATCCGTTCTGAAGATCAACTAGCCGATATTCTTACCAAAGCCTCGTCACAACGCACATTCTCGAATTTTATCACCAAGTTGGGCATGTGTGACATATATGCACCAACTTGAAGGGGAGTGTTGACATGTGCACAAAGAGAGTGTGTATTGGAACAATATTCCAATATGGAGCCTAAGAGGAAGTCCAATATGGAGGCTAGGAGTAAAATGTTGAATTGAAGTATTCCAATATGGAGGCTAGGAGTAGGAATGTTATGTGTATATATATCCATCAGTACATTGTATTCCAATCATCAATAAAAAATGAAAACACATTTTCTTCAATAAACATGGATCACTATCTCGTATATAACGAGCATTTGCTTTGGACGGATATTTTCATATCTGTAACGATACATAAAGTAGTCCTCGATGTCAATAACATCAATCATGGATTATTAATTAAACGTCTAACACCAGTAGTCGCTACTCCAAAAAAAAAAAACACCATTAATAAAAACACCGCCCTTTTGAGAAATTATACATGCTTGGTCAGTACATTATTGTTTGGCAATAACTAATGTCTAATGCTACATCCCCTACTGCACAAAACACATCTACCACCCACGAAATTGCCACAGTTGCACTGGGTTACCCGGTACCATAGACTAAGAAGCACTCGACTCTAAAAGTTCTAAAAATACGTACCATAGACTAAGAAGCACTCAGCTCTAAAACTTTAAAAAATACATGAACTCTTACTAAATTAAAGATGATGAGATTGCTAGCAAGATAGGAATCTCATCATCTTCAATTTAATTACACGAGTTACTCCCTCATTTTATTTTAACCAGTTGACTGTCTCCGACTTTGACAACAAATTAATCTTAAACAACAATAGTAAATAACTTAATAAAATCATATAATGATTTAGTATTGTATATGATTTTATTAGTTTATTTACTATTTTAGTTTAAGAATAATTTGTAGTCAATCGAGATTAATCAAAATAGTGAAATGATAAATTTTATAAAGAATTGAGGGAGTATATCATTCTTGCATATATTGGGCCCATCAGAAATGAGGTAAATACAATTCTGCTAACTATGTATCAATTACTACTTTCTTATACACTGGTGGCTTAAACAATGTCACTTCTCACTTGCACTAAGTGACAGATCATTAATTCTATAGAGTTCATACTTGCGTTGCTCTTTAGAAGACCGTGGTTGAAAGAGAACCTCTGTGCTTGCCCTTACATAAAATTTTTCCCATTGTGAATACCAAGAAAGGCCTTCACGGCCTTTAGTGCAATAATCAATATTAAACAAATAAAAATGAACATTTTGAGGACCTGCACGAAGATCAACCAAACATTACAAGTCAAATGCACAGTCTGACCTTGCCGTTCAAACGAAAACTGAAACTATGAGGATAAGAATTACCTATGCTCAAAACGAGAAGACCAACATCCAATCGACTAGTTTTTGATCTCCTGATCTTACTTAGCTTCTGAAGGTCTTCTTGTTCCCCTTTGAGTCCAATAAATTCTCCAAGAACATATCTCCTCGATAACTCTAACCTGCAGTCACATACGCAAAAATTAAACACACTTTGATGAAGGGTTCACTCTGTAAATGAGAAAAACATAAATTTGAAACATAAATAGTTGACATGAATAAATAATGAAAGCAAAATCAGGGTAGGAATGCAGCAAATTAGTTACTCCCTCCATCCTCCATCCCGGATATTTAGATGTTGCTTTTCAAGTGGTCCGAACAAATATTACACATAAAAAATAGCAAGTTTTCTACCACAGTATTATAAGTTTACATTACTTCATTCTTTTTCATAAGATAATACCCACCAATTTTTTTTCGAAACTATCATATTTTAATCATTATTTGAAAAGAAAAAAAAAAAAAACTGTGGGCATGTGAACTTTGATCTGGGATGGAGAGAGTAGTATATAACATCAGGCGTCAATTAGAACAAGAGAGAAAGTTGTTATCCATTAAATTCTACAAAGATGAATTAGTCATCAACTCAAATCAGAAAGTGAATCTTCTAAATCCTTTGAATTAAATTGTCAACTTGCTTCTTGATGTTCGTTATCTAATTCCTTGAGTAATTCAGATGTAGTAATATGAGTAACAAATTACCTATCCCAAGTTGGGGCTGTAACAAGAATGGAATTAAGCTTCGTAAATGATTCCTGCATCTCTTTTCCACCACTACGTATACATTTGAGCCCTTCGGAAAAAGACTTTTCTCGCTTAGATTTTAATAGTGCCCATCGATCATATGTAACAACCTCGGGTGGGAAAGAGTCTGCATCGATTGAACTGCAAGAAGAGCAGCAGAATTAGGCGCATGCACGTAACAGAATCAGGAAGCATTAAATAGCCTGAGTAAGGAATATCCAATCTTTTCTCGTTCAATAAAGGTTTGGGAGCACATCCAAAGAAACAGGGGTCGTTATTAGCCATTTATTTCGGGAAAATGGTAGAACTTTCAACTTTAGCTTGCATAATTTTCCCCATATCTACCAAGTCCTGTGACAAATGACTTCACCAAAGTTTACAATTTATACAAACATGTATTTTTGCAGACAAGTGCTCTGTCGATGAATCTAGACAGATAAGATTCAGGACTCCATAAAAGTCATGACATGACGACTTCATGAAAGATTTCGGCAAGTGTTCTGTTCGAATTAATTATTTGAGACAACCCAGTGTGAGCATAGAGCTCAGTGGCTAATCAAAGTCCAAAATATGTAGATTAAATTTGTGGCTGAACCATGGGTCCATTCAAGTTCCAGCAAACATTGTAATTTGTTCATATGAGAATCTACGGAAAGCTTACGAGATAACGAATCGTTAAAAGTATTCCCAGGATTATCGTAATATTTGAGACATTTTCTAAATTTAACCTAAAACAGTTCCCTGTCCCGTCCCCATCGACATTACTCTTCATTTATGATGGAGAAAATGGATACTTAATCAACTCCTTGTTGTCACTAAATAAAATCTGTATGAAAGGCTGCAAAAAGCAAATGCAATACCCGAATTTCAGGTTTGGACATATGACTTTGAAAGACAGATATCCTTCTGGAAGGGCGATTCCCCTTTGCTCCAGATATTTTTGAAGAATAGTGAGTGATTCTTTTGCTTCTGCAACCTGTGCATTAAAGATATACACTAATGTATGAGCTGAGACCAACTGCAGAATAAACAGAAAGAAAAAAAAAGAAAAAAAAAAGAACAGCTTGCCAAAGCCAGAAGTGATCAGAGAAATGATAGGATGACACAACTTAGAGCAGATTCTTGAACAGAGTATTTTAACTGATAAATACACTATATAGCCTACAGTAATAAAGGAAGCTCCTTGATAGAAATATGTTTCATCACCTATCCGGACAAAATGCCATCATCTACCAAGAGGTCAAGAAAACCTATAGCACATGCCACACAGTGATGTGTATCAAGTCATTTGCTGATAAATTCAATCCATATATTAATGGCCATGAAATGAGTGGCACAAAATTCACTATTAATGGTAAGATATAGATAATATCCCTAACATGGAAAACAATGAAAGGTACGGGAGAACGACAGTGAAGAAAATCACATAATTACACTAGCATCGAAGAAAATTACTACTACATAATTACAGTGAAGAATGACAGTAGAAATGTATTAGTGAAAACCATAAAAAGAAAGATTGATTAAACAAAACTTACAGGATCTGGAATCCATTGAGATTGAGTTTTATGGTGCTTTGTAATCCAATTACCTTCCTTGTCAGTCCAGACAAATCCCGACACACTGTTCACTGAAATAACTATGGCCTGTCTGCACAGCCAAAATTGAACATTTAGAAATACTAGCTATAATATAAAGTGATAACAATCAGTAAATTGAATTGAAGACATGAAAGAAAAAAAGGGGAAATAGGAAATACGGACTGATGAGTGACGACAAGGAGATCAATATTCGGAGTCCCACGTAGACTCTGCTTCCACTGCTTGCAGTATAAAGTCTCTTCAGCCTAATTATTATATATATAATTAGGGGTTCCAGAAGAATTAGAGACAAAACCTAATTAAATAAATAAATAGGGGAAGGAACTAGGAAGAACTATTCAGATAGTAGAAAGACCTCACCTCTTGGTGACGGTGAAAAGGGCTTCAGAGTGAGAGATTTCGGAATCATCATCGTCTTCTTCGCATAACACGAATAATAATCGAATCACGATCAAGAGAACAACAACGAAAACATATACCTGCACATACTCCCACGATAACATCGTGCTTGCTCTCTAGTCTCGAGGAGAACTTATGGATAAAACGCAACACAGATGAAAGGATGAAGACGAAAGAGAAGGAGATCGGAGATTGGATTAGAGTGAGGCGGAGGTGGAGTTGGGTGGAGGTGAGCGGCGTAGGTGGAGGTGGGTGGAGGTGAGCGGCGGAGGCGGGTGTGGACTGTGGAGGAATGGCGATTGGACTGCAGGAGCTAGGTTTTGGGAATGTGATTTGGGAATGGGGGCAAGGTTTAGAGTTATTATGTAAATTTCGGTTTTGTCGGTCCAGCCCGGTTTTTTTCCGGTTTTGGACCGGCCCGGAGCGAAAACCGAAATTTCCAATTTCTTCAACCCGAGAACCGGACTGAATATGTTTAGGGTCGGCTCGAAAACCAATTTTTCGTGCCGATTCGGTTCGGGGCATTTTATGCACAGCCCTACTTATATGTGTGCTAAATAAAAACCAAATTAGAGTTTGGTGCACCACAAAGTCTAATGTTTGATATTTTAAAGGTTATTTGATTTGTTTAAATGTAGTTTTATTGTATAATTGTACCATTAAAAATTGAACAATTGGTATTATTTTATAACTAGAAATTGCGACACACGCTATGCGTGTGAAGCGTATTCCGGATGTATACAATTAAATGGGAGAAACCCGGATGAGTCAATTATTAAAATTGCATAAGTAAGATCAACAGATGAGATTTAAATTGAATTATAAACTTAGGCTTCATTTGGTTTGAGGAAAATGAGGGAAAAGAAACAAAAAAGAAGGGGAAAATATCGTTTTCCACCATTTGGTAGTTTTGGGGTGGCCTTGTGTGAGTTTTACAAAAATCAAACCGACCCACCTAAAGTGATTATAATTATAAACCGAAAGGTGGAATATTTTTCCAACCCATGATTCGGTGATAAAAATGGCGGTGTGGACGGATTTGCGGGTGAATATAGATAAAAATGGATGTAGTAAAAACTTGCAACTTGTGCAGAAGTAGATGTGCAAGCAAACAAAAATCAGCAACAAAGAGCATGTTCTGAACAAAGAGGTTAGTGATTCTTTTGAAGTAGTTATCCTTCTTTACTTAATTTTAAAGATTTTCACGTAGTAATGGATGAAATGTTGACCCGAAAAGTTGCCAATTTGTGTTATTTTGCGTGAATACATGACGTAAGCTGAGAAGAACAAATGGTGAGTGCAAAAATGAAGACAAAATAGTGCTTAAAGAGAAGAGTTGTAGGCTCACTTAAACTATATATATACTCAGCGACATAAGTGAAGATGCAACTTCTCTAGCCGATGGGTCTCCTTATACTTAAATTCACAAACATATACTTACCTAACCTATACCTACATACATACATACATACATACAAATGGCGGGTGGGTCGCGGGTTGCACCCATCCAACCCACTACCCACCCATGGCGGATGGAAAAAAAAAATTAACCCATCACACATTTTATAAAAAAATAGTTGGCGGGTGTGGGTGAAAGGCGGGCGGTTTGCGCGGGTGGGTCGGGCGGGTGGGTTGTTTGCACACCCCTAGGTAGTTCTGAGAAAATTCTGGAAAATTTATGAAAATCTATATCAAACATATATATCTCCACTAAATAATTAAGGAAAGTTGTTTTCTCTCACATTTTCCAGGAAAATCTTATTTTCCCCTATTTTTTCTCAAATCAAATGAAGCCTTATTGAAACTTTGTGAATTATTAATTATATACTAAAAAAAATACTTTGAATAATTAAAAAATTTATTTGTTAACAATTTTAATAACTTACACAATTTTATAAATACAAAACATAATTACAAAAACCACCCATTCAAAATAATATCTTTATATTTTAGGGAAAATTACAACTAGCCCCCCTAATAAATTTCGTAATAACATCGCGGTCCCAAACTTTTGAACAATTAATAACACATTAGTCCATTTTCTATTTTTCGAGTTGACCAACATCTTTTTTCAATTTCCACGTGGACATTATTTTGCTAAATTGCAAATCAACCCCTTTAAATTTTGTGTAACTTCATAATGACCAAAAATAATAAATTCAACATTTCATCATTTTTCTACGTAAAACCTGTTTTTATTGAAATGTATTTCATCTTCTTCACGATTAACATTCAATCTACTCACATTGCCTCAATCCGCTCATGGAGCTTCACTCCATTAAATTAATGTGTTTTCACTCCGTTTTACGGAGCTTGCAGCTCCACTAATCAGTGGAGATGTAAGCTCCCGTTAATGGAGACTAATTCCATTAATTTAATGGAGTTAATCTCCATTAACAGGAGCTTACAGCTCAGTGGAGTCGTAAGCTCCTGTTGTTTCCCATGGATCTGTTGTAAAAGAGATCCATGGAGCTACTGTAAAGCTCCATTTCAATAGAGGTTTACATTAACTCAATTAATGGGATAAATTCGAACTCTATTGGAGTACCCGTAAAAATAGTAAAATAAAATGTATTGGTTTGTGAAGGAAGAATATTAAAAGGGTTCGATTGCAATTTATATTTTTATTGAAGTTGTACGATATAAATAAAAATATGGGTTAATTTGAAATTATAATAAACTTTAAAGTTATTTATTGAGTATTACATAGTTATGAGGGGCTGATTGCAATTTATTCTCTGAAAATATGAATATCCACATCATTATGGGTTGCCACATTGAAAATTATCGTTGACTTTTGGACTGCAATGTTATCGATTTATGAAACATGTCTTGATGTGTTATTGTTCAAATGTTAGGGACTTGGATGATTCAGAGGTGTTTATATATCAAAGGGATGTAATTTTCTATATTTTAAACCCCAAAATTTATTCTTCTTCTCCAAAAATCACCACCACCTTCCCTTCCACTTCTTCAATTATCACCACAGCCACCGGAGCTCCAACAAACCAATTTTTCAAGTGACAAGAAAATCTTCCACCACCACCGTCTCTTCCCGGCTGCCATGGAAAAAAGCTTCCATGGCAACCAAGCTCGAAGCTTCCATGGCTGCCATGGAAGCTTTCGAGGCAGCTCTGCCATGGAAGCTCTAGCTAGCTTCCAGATTTGGAAGTTATAGCTTCCATGGCTACCATGGTCATGGAATTTTTCGAGCTCCATGGTAGTTGACCGAGCTCCGGTCAAATAAAAAAAAGTTAATTTTTTTACAGAAAAAAAAAAAATTTGGTGATTTTGTGAAATTTTGATGATGAGGGGTTGATTTGATAATATTTTTGGGTATATTTTGTTAAGTTTAAGATTTAAGGGATGTGAATTAATTTAATATAATAATATTTTTAAATATTATGCGACGTAGTGCGACCTTATTATGCTACGGGGCAATTACATATAGACCCCCTGCATTATGCTCCAATTACAGATTCATACCCACTGTTTGAATGATTACATTTACACCCAAAATCGTTGACCAACATTAAAGTTTTATTTTTTAGAAAAAAGAAAAGATAAAATGAATTGTAAAACAAAAAATAATGGAAAAATAAAATTGCAATTGTAAGTTTTATTACAGTATAGCCTCTTATGTTTTAAACTTAATAAAATATAGCCAATTTTAAATTTTATTCACACTATCATCCAAAAACATATCTAAAATCATTCCTCATTTTTTTTTAAATTCAAAAAACTCACACATTTTAATTATTTAGAAAAGAAAAGGAGAAACCATTTAAAATTTAAAAAAATTGACAGGAGCTCCAGTCACCGGAGGCGGGAGCTTTTGCCAGAGCTTCCATAGAAGCTCCTTCGAGCTTCTTCCATTAAAAAAAAAATTAAAAGAAAAAATATGTAGGAGAAGAGGAGAGCTCAAAGCTTACAAAAAAATAGGAAATAGGGCAAATTTCAATCGAGCAGACCACAGAATACCACATACCAATTGCAATCGAGCGACTAGCGAAGGGGAAGACTGACGAAGACTAGACCAATTGAAGGAAGACGAGACCAATTGATGGTGAGAAGATTGGCGATTAGCTCGCCAGAGCAGATGGCGACCAATAATCCGGCGAGAAGAAGTTGAACAGGAAGACTGATGAAGAAGACACGAGAGTAGACTGACTGCGGGAGAGGAGAGTCTGGAGCATGACCTAATTCTATTTAGGAGAAGAGGAGATCTTCAATGGAAGGTCAAATTGAGCATCCATGGATGATTGGTTTCTATTAATGGAGGTCCGTGGTGGTGGTGAAGTTTCCATGGTGGTTCTTCGTGTTGGTGGTGAAGAAGGGTGGAGGAGATGGTGGTGGAAGTAAAGTGGGGAGTTTTGGAGAAGAAGGTAAAATTGGGGGTTTAAAATGTGATGTAAAGAAATTAATTAGATGGAATGATTAAAATGAAATGATAAAATAGAAAAGCAAGTTAAAGATAATGATAAAATAAAATAAAAAAAAGAGGGAATCTTTAACTTTTTGGGTTTATATGTAATTACTTTGAAAAAGTAAGGGAGGGTTTTGTAATTGTTCAAATAGCGGGTATCAATCTGTAAAGTGGCCATCTTGGAGGGGTGGGTTTTGTAATTATCTCTTATGCGACGCCTTGTGGCATTAATAAAAAATGAACGGTTTAGATTAAATCTAGAATTTATCCAATGGTTTAGATCGTAGCACTAACGTTAGTACAATGCGACGGTGTTAAACTTAGCCATCCCTTGTTAGTTTGGCATGACTAATTTTAGTATTGTCGCATTGTACTAGCAATAGTACATCTATACAGCCTCTCAAATGCATGAGGTCCTCATGTATTTGAGATTTGCGTTTCAAAACGCATTTTCCAGCTGTGCTGATCCACCTGTCATGCATTTTTTTATTGTTTGTTATTTTCTTTTCGTCATGATTCATAAAATATAAAAATATAAAATTTATACCGATTTTCATATTTTTTCGTCCTCTACAAATATAGATCACTCTTGACTATATTTCACTCATTCTAAATTTTTCGACTTTTATACTGTTTGTCCAGATAACGGCAAAGTAAAAGACTAGAGGGGGGGGGGGGGGTGAATAGTCTTTTAAAACTTTTGTCGATAAACACGATTTCTCAGAAACCTGGGGGTTTCTGATACTTAGATTCAGAGCGCGGAAGACTTTAAGATAGATAAGTGTAGAAACAATAAGTATGTGTGTGTGTGCTTTGCTGAAATGTAAATACAGAAAGGTAAATGACACAACAAGTATAGTGGTATCTGGAGGTGGCGTAATCCTCCAACTAATCCACTTCGGTCTTTCTGAGACCTAGAATTCACTAGAACAGATAATTGAGTTCACCTTACAAATATCCTATTCTAAGATTCTTAAACAAATGGTTCCCAACCAAATGTTCCCCCTGAGTTATTCCCCAGCTCCTAGAGCTAAGTACTTCCTCTACTCAGATAACCTTGGAGTTATTCCCTGATTTCCCAAATCAAGTACTTCCTCTACTCCACGCCGTGTTGGTGTTTGGTTATATGATTTTTGTCAGAGAGGCTTCTCGTATAACTTTTCAGTTATGTTTTCAGAGAGCCTGATAGAACAAGACTACTTAATACACTTATTCAGTGGATGGCAGTCTGCTCTTTACTGGCCCAAGTAATTGATGTCCGTTCTGGAGAATGAGCTTCAGAAAGGGTATCTGACAGTTCAACTCTTTCACGAATAACAATCTCTTGTTAAGGTTCAGGACAACTTAGAACTACTAGTGATTCTTTAAGCAATCAGAAAGCTTTCAGAAAGGATAGTAGAGTGCTTGAGAGAATACTTTGCTTGATGGTAAGTTTGCAAGATAGAGCGTTCTAAGGTGTATCTCTCAGCATCTAAGTTTGTGATATATATAGATAAATTTGAGAGGCATTTGAATTATGTTCGTTGTGCTCTCTATCAAATTATATCCGTTTATATCTTGAACTATGTACTCAGAAGTCGCTATCTCATTTTTCAGAGAGGACTTGCTTTCTGTGGCAATTCTGCCAATGCATTTAATGCATAGTACTTGTTCATTGTCCTTTAGTCCAACGGATACATGAGCCTTTCTGATGGCTAGCATGCTCCTTACTCATGATGTCATATGTTCATATCCTTTAAAATGTAAGTAAATACACTTAATTGAGGATTAAGAACATAGTCTTTCTGAGTTAGACTAAACCTTGATGTCTTCATAAATCTTGTGCAATCTTCAGTCTTCTAATCTTCAGATAAGCTCCATTGCTAGGATTGATCTTCATGGTCTTCTTGAAATAAAAATTACACTCAGAGACCTATGATCCTAATACAAGATTTACTAGACTAATCATACTCAAGGATTTCCTCTTTTACAATGTTCAAGTGAACCAAGAGTACTTAATCACCTTTCTGGCTAAGATAAGAACATGTGATGAATGATCAAAATACTAACAGATATTCCTAACAAATTTCCCCCTTTTTGATTAGTCATCCATGACTATCTTTGAGGTCCTATTACAACTTTGTAATCCTGGAAGAGAAAACAATCCGCCACTTAATCATTTCAAAAGATATTCAATTTTAGTTGAATTAAGTGCAGAAAGTAAACATCAACCAAATCACAAGTAGTGATTTTTGATGATAAGTTGTCATCTATTAAAGTGTTTCTGAGAGTATGATCTTCAGAAAGGTACAGTTTACAGAACGAGATGCAACTTTTACAGATAGAGTAAAAATTAGAAACAGTCAGCAAGATTACAAAAAGAGTAACAAAACACACTTAGTAAATTAGAATAAGGAGGATCCAAGCTCCAAGAGAATATTCTAAAATTACTAGTCTTCAAGTCTTCAGCAATGTAACTTGGGTTCAGATACCTCAAGTTCTTCAGCATCCTTTCTGGATCAGCTTGCATGTGCATCCACTTTTCTGCATTCTTGGACATAGTCATAAAGAGTCCTTCTGACAGAGAGTTCTGTCTTTCTGGATAAATCACATATTTCTTGGTAACTCTTGCCAAGTTTATGATTTTTCCGCATAAAGTGTTTGACCCAGAAGTATTTTCCCCAGACCCAGGCATGGTCTACTTGCAGCTGAGATAGGTTGAAATATTTGTATATTTCTTCCAGATAGTGTATATCATCTAGGTATTCATCCAATGTCATGTAGAATGACTCATAGGTTGAAACACCTAGTTTGTTCTTCTTGTTGTAGGTACCATCCAGTTTTCGTACCTTGTGTACATCATCGGGCTTTGGGTAAGGACAGGCAAAGGAGAGATCCATCTTTCTGGCATCGTTTCTCTTTTCTACTTCAAAGTTTAGCCAGGCATGAAGGTGCTCAGTTTTTAGCAGTTCTGGCTTACCTTCTCTCCATTTCAGTATCTGGTTGCGGATGGGAGTTGGAAACTTATCATTAACAAGTAAATGTTGTAGTTCCAGAATCCAATACCCTCTCTTGTTCAGAATGCACCTATATGAAGACTCTTCATTACTCGTCTTCACATATTCGATGTGGGCATCAGTTGGCCTTTCTTGAACAATTTCTCTGTTTGTTCTGCCAAACTGGGAATCCCTTCTTGCTTTTCTGTTGGGTGGCCTTCTGTCAGGAGATCCTCTAACCCTTTCTTCCTGCCTTGGGGCTGTGCTGGTGGAAGTTCCTTGTAGTGACTTGGTATTTCCAGAAGGAGTTCTGGCTGCCAGAGGGGGTTGTGAGGTGCTTGCTTGCCTTCTTCTCTTGTGAAGTGGATGTTCATCTGTATCAGATTCATCCTCATCATCATCATTGAAGTTCAAAAATGGAGGCTTGCAGCTTTCTTGACCTCTTATTTCTCCTTCTTCTTGGTCTTCTCCTTTTTCAGGATTGTTCTGGTTGTTCCTTTCTGAGATCCTAAGGGACTTGGTTCCCCTAGTGACCATACTTCTCAGCCTTCTGGCTGGTTGATCTGGAACAACTTCTTCAGCAGGGGCATCTTCAGTGTCCTTGATGACTAGTTGACTTGAGGAGGGAGGCATAGATTGTTTTCTCTTTCTTCCTCTGCCTTTCTGAGGCATCTTTTCTTCTTCCCCCTTAGTCATGAATGACTGACTCATAATGGCATAAGCTTCAGAGAGTGAGTCAAATTTTTTCTGGAGATTATTGTGCACCCTGACCAATTCTTGGATTTCTTTCTTCAGCTCTTTGTTCTGCCTAACCAGTTCTTGCTCCTTTCTGTTGAGCTCTTCAAGTGGTCTAAGAATGGCGTTGGATTACAGAACTGCATGGCTGGCTTCATTGATTGCTGCATTAGCATTGTTGCAGTCTTCATCCCTGACCAACCCTAGGTCTTTCTGAGAGAGAGCTATGCTGGTTGCTCTGTTAAGTAATACAGCAGCCAATGGCTTCATCTCTTCTGGGACGGATTGTAGCACTTATGTGTCCTGAGCAACTAGTGTCTTTCTGAGTTCCAAAAAGATACTGTTTCTGGCACGGTGCTCTTCATTTCTTGAGCTACTTGGTGCAGATAATATGTGTGGTGCAAGTAGGGCTCTCTTGTGATGAGTGACAAGTCTCTCATCTTCTGCATCAGTAATCAAGTGTTGGTTGTCTTCAACATTACTCTCATTATTCTTTTCTTGAATTGTTTGCAGATTTACAACCGTTTTCTGCTTTCCATCAAGTATGCTGGCCTTCTGAGAAGATGTAGAAGGTCTTTCTGATGCAGTCTCAGCATCATCTTCTTCATCATCATTGTCATCCATGGCATCTATTTCAGCAGCTGTGACAACAATGGCATCTTTCAAAGTTCTTTGCTCATCAAGAAGGCCCAATTCCTGGATATTAGCTTCTTTGAGCTTTTGGATTTTGGTTTCCTTTTCATCAACAAGAGCTTGGCACTCTAAGTTGATTCTTTTCTCTTCTTCCAATACCTTTCTGAGTTGTTCAATCCTAAACTCAGCGGCAAATATCTCTTCAAGTATATCGTTCTGTGCTGCCTGTTGGGTATTCTGATGAGACTTTGAGGGTGATGATGATGGGGCTTTTTGAACATTGGAAGGAGTAGCCTTTTCTCCACTTCCTTTGCTAGCTTTCTGAATCCTGCCTTGTCCAGGTTGGGGATCATTATTCTGATCATTATCATCATCATCATCATCCTTCTTGTTTCCTTGACTTGGATGCTCAGAAGGGGGTTCTTGACAGTCATTCTCGTCTATCTCCTCTTCGTCTTCTGAAATCAAGTTGATCACATTTGGGAATGTAATCATTCTCCCATTTACCTCTTCTTGCTCAGCTGGGTAAGTAGTGAGCTTACTAGGCAGGGCAGGATGGGTTACCATCTGCTCTTGGGTTTGAGCATCTGCAGATTTGAAGTCTGCAAGAAGTTTTTGTGCTACTTCATGAACGAAGTCTTCATGCATTAAAGTGGCAAACGAATAAGACTCTGTAGGGAACAATGCATGGATGTAGTCTTCCAGATTTAGGGCTATTGCTCTCTTTTCTGGGACATTTATTACTCTTGCTATTTCAGAAAGGTCAGCCTTTCTGAGTTTATGCCATTGTCTGAAGCACTTTAGATGTTTCTTGAGAGTGTGCTTCTGGAAAGCCTTGAGTAAATCAACTGGCACAAAACTTTGAGCCTGAAAGAAAGGAACCAAGTTAGTTTTGTTCAAACCACTTGAATTGGTATCTGTGTGCAAAAATAAGCTTTCTGAGTGTACCTGTGTAGAAACACCAGGCTCATTTGCTTGGACTTTCGCTTGCTTTGGCACAGAGGCCTCAGATACCTTGTTGTGAGGAGAAGTCTGATCCTCAACAACCTTTCTTTCTGCTTGAACCTGAGAAACAAAATCAAGTATATTTAGAAACTATCATCAGAAAAGATAAGTAGAGAGATGCTTTCTGAGACTTCACTTACTTCCAAGTGAGGAAGCTCAGTCGCATATTTCTCAGAAACCTTGGGGGTTTCTGGAACCTTTCGCAGAATCGCTTGTTATTAGATTTGATTTCTATTGGAGGAGTTACCAAGAGTTTTTCTCCTTCCAATTGTTCTTCTGACTGAGCCTGTAAGAACAAACATAATAGATTTAGTAGTGGAAGTTCCAGAGTATTCGTGAAGAAGATTGTTACTGAGTGCTTACCTTCTCATCAGAAGGCTCAGTAAATGCTTCTTCAGAAAGCTTTTCAGCTTCTGAATTTTCTTGGTGTTGGGGTGTTGGTTCCACCACCACTACTTCCTCAGTTAGAGCCTAAGATGAGACAAAAAGAAATTTAGAACACAAGATATGAATATTTCAAGCAAGCTATTTCTTATTCAGAGATAACTTAACTACCTGTAGAACAGGCTCTTCTTCTTGTTCTGAGGTTGGAGGAACCTCTTCTTCATTCAGAGGGGTGGACAAATTTACTTCCCCCTGAAAATGTGTCTCCAAAATGGCCTGTAACAAATGGAGCTTATGAGTAACAAGTTAACATTTAAATGTTTACAAGTTAGATATAAACTACTTTTGCTACCTGAAAAGAGTCAGGCTGATCATTTATCTTTTGGACTTGTGGTGATTCCACAGTCTCTCTGTGCTCATTGTTGTTCTCCTCTGAAGTATCATTCTGAGTCTCCATCTCAGTTTGATCCCTTTCTAAGAGTTGAGCTCTCTCAGAAGGTTGAGGAACCTGTTTAAGAACAGGGTTTTCTTCAGCAATATTGAGTGCTGGTATTGTAAATGTGGAAGCAATGTCAATATCTTCCATCATTTTATCTTCCTCACCCATGCCTTCTTCTTCCTGCTGGGCAGAGGGGCTCTTTTCTTTCTGAAGAGCTAAGTTAGATGCTTCTCCATGGGTTTCTAGCTTGTATCTTTTGAGCACTGTTGCGATTACTTCATCATCCTCAGAATCGCTGTTTTGTGTTGGTGCCGACCCATCTATGATATTTCTATCATCTTTGGAGATTTCTGGAACAGTTTGTCTTGGGGCTTTCTGGAACTGCCTTTCTGGGCGAACAACATCTTCTGAGATCTTGTCTCCAGAAGGTTTTGCCTCTTGAATGTTTATGGACTTGGAGGTCCTTTTTCCTTGAGTTCTTTTTCTTTTGGCAGCTGGAGGTTTAGCTTGAGCTTGCTCAGAAACCTCCTCACCTTGCTGTGTTGTTTCCTCAGCCTTTCTGAGTACTTGTTCAGCAGCAATTCTCTCCTTTTCTTCAAAGGCGTGTCTGAAAAGAGAGTTGGTGACCGGGATTTCTTGTTTCTCTCTAAGAGTAATTCCCATTGTTTCCAGAATGTGACAAATCCTGAGGCCAAAGTGCATATTGGCTTTTGGCTCAGCAAGGCCATTGATGATTTTGGGCTCAAATTCCTCAATATGTCCAAGGAATTTGTTGAAGGCGTACTTCCCCCAATTGAAGTGGGTTTCCTGCCCTTCATTCTTCTTGTTCAGAAGATGCATCATCATCCATCTCTCCATACTTATCTGGTCTACACCACCTTTGTTGCCATCAAAGCAACGGACCAGAATGAGAGCCAAAGTGCTCCAGTGTTTCTGAAGGTGACTCGTTCTGATGGCTTTCAGAACAAAGTCTCCTGGGCAACCTTTTACATTTTCCAATTGGATTGCCTCGAACAGTTCTTTGACGCCTTGAATCATTGAAGCGTCCTTGATGTTGATATCTTCAATTGTTCCTCGATTTTTCAATCGGAACAATTTGCAGAAAGCCTTGCAGTCAAGAACAATTTCTTGTCCTTGGACTTCAGTCTGCATGTACTTTTCTTCCTTATCATTCACAACCTTTGTGAAGATTTTGGAGTTGTTGTAAAACTCCAGTACATCCAGTGTGGATAGGCCACTGGGTGCAGCAGATAGAAATCTATAGATATGGGAATTCTTCAACATTCCCAATATCATTTTCCTTTCTGGTTTTGAGGGTATAACTGCTGATACATATTTCTTCACTAAGAATGCTCCCCAATTCATTTTATGACTAGGGTTCTAGTCCGAAGGGGTGAATTCTCCCAGAAGGCGTTTATTCAACACCTTAAGTTCTTTTCCTCCTTGCTTTTCAGCAGGGGTTGAAGATCCGGCCTTAGGGTTCTTGGTGGTCATCTTCTTGGGTGCCATCTCTTTATATAGAATTTTGAATGAGTGATTTTGCAGAAGGATTTTGCACAAGTAATTGAGATTAGTCTATCTTTTCAGAGGACTAAGCACAAAAAGTTGAGTTTGCAGAAGGGTTTGCAGAAATCTTGAGAGATTTTGCTATTTTGATGCAAGTTTGAAATTTCGGAATTGGTAAGAGTGTTTGTCTTGTACCCAATTCCTATATATATAGCAGACAAAATGTATAGAGATACAACATACATATATCTAAGTATGAATGCGTGTCTTTATATCTGCATAGGCGTGGTACGTCCTTTGTACTTCATTAAATGCGTAGTGGGTCATGTCTGTACTTTTCATCAGACATTACTTGCTTTGCTTCAATCTCGACCATTGAGATCTAACATTTATTCATCAAGGGCTTATATTGAATATCTTGTGATCAACAAATGTCATTGTGCCGACTTGATGGAATTTTAATGTGCTACATTCATTGTGTCACTGAGTAAAGAGAGAGAACACTTTGATCGTTTAATCTTATCATACTGAGTGTCAAGTCCTTATCTAGATATTGTTTATCATGGAATTGGTAAAAAAATACAAGACATTTGGACATGTTTGACTTTCAGAACTTATATTTTTCGGGCTTCATGTGTCTTTTCTCTTTATGACTAAATAGCTTTCTGAGTTCACGTGTCAGAAGCTTTTAATTGTTTGAATGTATTTGACCCAAATTCTGTAAGTAAGTTCTAGTTTTATTTACTCACTGAATGTGTACCAACCTTTGCCTTTCTGGATACCCGTTCCAGAAACGTTTTGCCTTTCTGGATACCCGTTCCAGAAATGTTTTGCCTTTCTGAGTGTTGTTACTCAGAAACCTTTGCATCACTTCTTATCAACTTGGCTTTCTGAGAACATGTTCTCAGAGACCTACTTCTTTTCTTTCTCACGAATTCTGACTTTAGAGATTCAGGACAATTTTTCAGTCCTTAGGCAACTCCATTAATCCAAGATTACATCTTAAGGTCAAGAACTGGCTTTCTTGGAGTGGCTTGGTGAAGATATCTGCAAGTTGGTCTTCTGTACCAATCTTGAGTATCTCTATATTGCCTTTCTCAACATGGTCTCTGATGAAGTGGTGTCTAACATCAATGTGCTTTGTTCTGGCATGGAATTTTGGGTTCTGTGTGATTGCAATAGCACTTGTGTTATCACAGAAAATGGGAGTTTTCTCTTCAATGAGTCCATAATCTCTGAGTTGTTGTTGAATCCACAGAATTTGTGTTGCGCAACAACCAGCGGCAATATATTCAGCCTCTGTGTTAGAAGTTGCAATTGAGTTTTGCTTCTTACTGAACCATGAGATAAGTCTAGTTCCTAGAAACTGACAAGTTCCAGAGGTACTTTTCCTATCAAGCATTGATCCAGCATAATCAACATCTGAGTAACCAGCCAAACTCAATCCACTTTCTTTTGGATACCACAAACCTATATCTACAGTACCTTTTACATACCTTAATATTTTCATAGCAATGTTGTAGTGTGATTGCATTGGATTTGTTTGAAATCTAGCACACACTCCAACTGCATATTATATCGTGTGCTTGCGAAGGTAGAGTAGTGAACCTATCAACTTCCTATACTTGTGCTCATCAACACTCTTATCTGATTCAGTATAGGTCATCTTGGTTCCTATGCTCATAGGTATCTTAGCATTCTTTTCAGAAGGCTTTAGATTGAATTTTGTGAGCATGTCATTTGCATACTTTGTCTGACTAATGAATATTCCATCATTAAGTTGCTTGACTTGCAATCCTAGGAAATAGTTCAATTCTCCCATCATGCTCATCTCAAACTTACTTTTCATGAGATTTGCAAAGTCATCACAAAGTTGCTTGTCCTTAGATCCAAATATAATGTCATCAACATATACTTGAACTAAGAGTAGTTTCCCATCATGATTTAAAGTAAATAAAGTTTTATCAACTTCACCTTTCTTGAAACCACTTTCCAGAAGGTATTTGGCCAATGTGTCATACCATGCTCTTGGAGCCTGTTTCAGTCCATATAGAGCTTTCTGTAGCTTGTAGACCATTCTACTTTCTGAGGAAACTTCAAAGCCAGGTGGTTGCTCAACATAAACTTCCTCAGCAAGTTCACCATTCAAGAATGCACTTTTGACATCCATCTGATAAACTTTAAAGTCTTTATGAGCTGCAAAGGCCAGAAAGAGTCTTATTGCATCCAATCTGGCAACTGGTGCATATGACTCATCAAAGTCTAAGCCTTCAGTCTGGGTGAATCCCTTGGCAACCAACCTTGCCTTGTTTCTGGTTATTTCACCAGTTTCATTCATCTTGTTTCTGAAAACCCACTTAGTTCCAATCACATATATTCCTTCTACAAATGGAACTAGTTTCCAGACTTTGTTTCTCTCAAATTGATCCAACTCTTCTTGCATTGCAGAGATCCATTCTTGGTCTCCTAATGCTTCCTCTATAGTTTTCGGTTCAACGTTTGAGATAAAACATCCAAAGAGAGAATTAGCATTTTTAGCTATTGCTCTTCTAGTCCTAACACCTTGATCAATTGGTCCAATTACATCTTTTTCAGGATGATCCTTGATCCATCTCATTATGGGTTTCGGGCTAGTAGGATCAATATCCAAGTGATTTGAATGTGAATCACTAAGATTATGATTTGATACTTTTTCAGTATCTGAGACATTTTGCTCCTCAGAAGGGCAATTAATGTCTGACACTTGTTCAGTGTGAGAGCTTTCTAGGACATGCCTTTTAGAGAGGTCATTTCCAGAGTTAGCTTTCTGATGAACATCTTCAGTTTCCATTTCTGGAATTCTTAGAGGAAATTCTTCATCATGTCTGAGAATCATCTGGTTGTTACTAGGCATTTCATGCTTTTCTTCGTCAGAGTCATCCTCCCTTTCCATAATGATGTTTTTCCTTTCTGAGGGTTCTTCTTCAGAGTCCCTCAACATTAGTTCTTTGAACCTTTCTGAGAGTTCATCAGCAAGAGGTGTTTTCTTGTTTCCTTCATAGAATACAACATGAACTGATTCTTCAATCTTCTTTGTTCTTTTGTTATATACTCTGTATGCTTTGCTATTCATTGAATAACCAAGAAATACACCTTCATCTGCTTTTGGTTGAAATGTCCTTAAATAATCTTTTCCATTGTTAAGAACAAAACATCTACAACCAAATACTTTCAGATGTTTGATATTTGGGGGTCTACCAACCAAGAGTTCATAAGGAGTCTTATCATGGTGTTTGTTTATCAAACATACATTACGAATATAGCATGTATTTTTACTTCAACCCAATAAACTTCACTTATTTCAGTGTCAGCTAGCATTGTCCTTGCTGCTTCTTTAAGGGTTCTGTTTTTCCTTTATGCAACACCATTTTGTTGAGGTGTTCTTACAGAAGAAAGTTGGTGTTGTATACCTTTGCAGGTACAAAACTCCTTTATGTACTGATTGACAAACTCAGTACCATGGTCTGTTCTGATTGCAGATACTTTGTCATTTTTCATGACTTCAAGCTTATTCAGCAAGTTTGGTATTTCCACCCTGGCATCAGATTTGTGCTTCAGAAAGACAACCCAAGTGAATCTTGAGAAGTCATCTACAACAACCAGACCATACTTCTTTCTTGCATAACTAGTTACAGATGATTCAAAAAGATCCATATGTAGCAGTTGCAGTGGTCTAACACTAGAGTGTCTGGTTTTGGACTTAAAAGAGATCTTGGATTGTTTCCCCATCTGACAGGCAGAACAGATACCATCCTTTCTGAAAGATGTTTTGGGAAGGCCAACCACTAACTCTTTCTTGGCAAGTTTGTTCAGAGTTTTGAAATTCAAATGACTCATTCTCTTGTGCCATAGCTAGTGCTCTTCTGTGTGACCTCATTGACTCACCATGAGACATTCTTCAGTTGTGGCAGATGCCCAATCGGCAACATAAATACTACCTTTCCGCCGAGCAACCAAGACTGTCTGCTTTGACTCATTGTCAATAAGTTTACAGTATTTTGCTTTGAATTTGACCGTGAAGCCTTTGTCTGCAAACTGGCTCATGCTAAATAGATTGTATTTCGAACCCTTAACATGTAGTACGTCAGTGATTGTTAGTGATCCCAATTTGACGTTGCCAAATACCAGAGAGGGATTTAATTCTCCTCCAGCAAATCTGATGTCTGGTCCATTGTTGCAAGCTTTGTAGTTGACCAGATTTGCTTTGTCTCCTGTCATGTGCTTTCCGCATCCACTATCAAATAGCCATTGAGCCTTAGTCCAAGAAGCGTTCTGCACAAAACAGGAAACATGAGTTAGGTTCTTGCTTCAGAGATAGAACCATTCAGACTAAACATTCTTCCAGTAGGAATCCACTTTTTAGTGAATTTCTTGGGAGTTTGTTTCTGTCCAGCTTGATCAGAATGAGATGCAATGAAATCAATAATTTTGATCTCAATTTTCTTTTTTGGGGTATTTCTAGGTGTTCCCTTTGGTGCTTTCTGGATCCTGGGTTTCTGAGATTGCTTTTCAGCAAGTTTAGCTTTTCTGCCCAAGTTCCTTCTAGCTCTGGCATTCAGTTTTTCAGTGGCTTGAAAATTTTTCCACTTCTGTCTATTACTGCGAGCAATATCAGCTTTGCGCCATTGTTCTTGTCCTTCCTTATATTGTTGCATAAGGACTTTTCCAATAGCACGATAGCCAATGCCATTTCGAACACCTTTGGCTTTCTGAATGCGTTCTTCAGAAGCCTTACTAGTTTCTGCACCATCTTTATTTTCATAAAATGGTATAGTAGAGAATTTGCCTATTCCAGCAATTTTTCCCTTCCTAGTAATGTAGCAATGTTGATGGTTGCATATCTGAGGGTTACGTTTCTTTTCAGAAACCTTATCCGCATGCTTCTTGTGAACTTGTTGTTCTTTCAAAGGCTGGGTTGCTACTCCTTTTCCTTTGTCAACTACTTTAGCTTTCTGACCAATGCTATAGGTAGTTGAAGAACCATTCTGTTGACTTTTCACAAAGGTCAACCTTTCATCACTCTTCTTCAGAGGAGATGAATTACTTGATTGTTCATCAAGTCCAAGTCCACCTTTCTCAGAGGGGTCTCTCAGATAGGATTGAACCTCAGTGAGAGTGTCACTAGCCTTTGCATAAGATTGGAAAGATAGCTCTTTCTTTCTAAGTTCTTCATTCTCAGAAAGTAGCTCCATCATTTTCTTATTTAGTTTGTCTAAGGCTAGTTTGTAAGAATTTTCATTCTCAGATATCTGAGTTTTCAGAAAGGCTATTTCAGCGTTCTTGTTCTCAGATACCCTGATTAGCTCATAAACCTCTTTCTCAAGAGTTTCTTTGCTTTCCTCTAGAATTCTGATTTTAGATTGTGCTTCCAGAAATTCTTTCTCATAACGATCCAATTCACTTTTGACTAATTCTAGATCCTCAATTCCATCATCACTTTCATAGTACAGAAATTGTGAATTATTAGTTACCTCATCAGCCATAAGACATATTTCAATGTTGGAGATGTCTGGACCAGCGATCTCAGCAACTCCACACATTTCTTTCTTCTTAAGGCCGAAGTCGATTACTTCGTGGGTAATTCCACACAATTCTGGTGATGGTAAGTTTGAGTCATCTGAATCTTCATCTTCAGAATCTGTCTCAATGTCTAGAGCATCAAGTTGAATTTGAATCTTTTTCCTTTCCTCAGTCAGCAAGGCCCTTTGATTTCTTTTGAAATTTCTTCTGTCCTTTTTGTCACCTGTCTTGAGCATATTTAAAGCTGGACAGTCTCTCTTGAAGTGACCAGGTTTTTGACAAAAGAAGCAGATATCATTTCCTATTTCTGCGTTTAAGATTAACACCTTTACGAGTGGGGTGTTGAAAGTTGTTCATTTGTATGTTTTGTCTTGATGATAGTTTGGGCAGGATGCTTTTTCACTTTTCTTTTGCTTTTCTTCTCAATTTCTTGACTCACAAATTTCTTCATGTGTCTTATCAAGAAGAGCATTTTCTTGATGCATCTTTGGTATCCTTCTTTCGTAAGTACCTTGAGAAACTAGAGCAACACTCTGCAACTTTTCAAATTGTTCTCTCCGAGTTGTCTCATAGTCTCTGAGCAAGATGAGAGAAGAGTTCTACTGGAGTAATACTTGGCATCCCTTGGTTAAAATAAAAGAATTTCGTGTGTTCCCAGTTGTGATTAAGACTTCTGACAATTGTCTTAATCTTTTCTGACTGAGAGTATCTATTGCTTTCACCAAGTGCAGCCATATCACTCATCAAAGTAGTAAACCTGAAATCAAGTTCTTCCAGAGTTTCAGTGGGACCTTATTTGAAATTTTGAAATTTCAATTTAAGTACTTCGAACTTGTTTTCCTTGGTTTTCTGGCCCGCATGATTTCTTCCATCGGTTGCCGTGCAACTTTTGCGTTTAGCACCTACGCTTTGTAATGTATGTGCTCAGGTGTCGATCTGATAATTATATTACGAGCTTGACCATCCAATCTGTGTCTTTTGGCATCTTCAGATGTCCAGAGCTCTCTTGGCTTGTCTTCATACACAATGCTTCCATGAGCAATACGTCCACTATCACTAGTAGTCGTATCCTCACTTTCATCTTCTTTATCTGAGGCTTTTCTTCCATCAGACACTTCAGTGACTTGTCTCAGTTGCCTGATTTTGATAGGCCCTTCATTGATGACATGGATCATCTCGTCGCTAATGGCCTCCAGATGGAGCATCATGTTGTTCTTCCATTTCTCGTAGTTTTCTGGCTTCAGAATGGGTGCATCACTCAGAGACATACCTGCACACTTAACACACAAATTATATAGTCCTCAGAAAGGGACAAAGTTCCTTCACCTATCTGGGGATCTAGGTTCAGTGCAGAAGGCTTGTGAACCTCCTGCTCTGATACCACTTGTTGGTCCAGATAACGTCAAAGTAAAAGACTAGAGGGGGGGGGGGGTGAATAGTCTTTTAAAACTTTTGTCGATAAACACGATTTCTCAGAAACCTGGGGGTTTCTGATACTTAGATTCAGAGCGCGGAAGACTTTAAGATAGATAAGTGTAGAAACAATAAGTATGTGTGTGTGTGCTTTGCTGAAATGTAAATACAGAAAGGTAAATGACACAGCAAGTATAGTGGTATCTGGAGGTGGCGTAATCCTCCAACTAATCCACTTCGGTCTTTCTGAGACCTAGAATTCACTAGAACAGATAATTGAGCTCACCTTACAAAAATCCTATTCTAAGATTCTTAAACAAAAGGTTCCCAACCAAATGTTCCCCCTGAGTTATTCCCCAGCTCCTAGAGCTAAGAACTTCCTCTACTCAGATAACCTTGGAGTTATTCCCTGATTTCCCAAATCAAGTACTTCCTCTACTCCACGCCGTGTTGGTGTTTGGTTATATGATTTTTGTCAGAGAGGCTTCTCGTATAACTTTTCAGTTATGTTTTCAGAGAGCCTGATAGAACAAGACTACTTAATACACTTATTCAGTGGATGGCAATCTGCTCTTTACTGGCCCAAGTAATTGATGTCCGTTCTGGAGAATGAGCTTCAGAAAGGGTATCTGACAGTTCAACTCTTTCACGAATAACAATCTCTTGTTAAGGTTCAGGACAACTTAGAACTACTAGTGATTCTTTAAGCAATCAGAAAGCTTTCAGAAAGGATAGTAGAGTGCTTGAGAGAAAACTTTGCTTGATGGTAAGTTTGCAAGATAGAGCGTTCTAAGGTGTATCTCTCAGCATCTAAGTTTGTGATATATATAGATAAATTTGAGAGGCATTTGAATTATGTCCGTTGTGCTCTCTATCAAATTATATCCGTTTATATCTTGAACTATGTACTCAGAAGTCTCTATCTCATTTTTCAGAGAGGACTTGCTTTCTGTGGCAATTCTGCCAATGCATTTAATGCATAGTACTTGTTCATTGTCCTTTAGTCCAACGGATACATGAGCCTTTCTGATGGCTAGCATGCTCCTTACTCATGATGTCATATGTTCATATCCTTTAAAATGTAAGTAAATACACTTAATTGAGGATTAAGAACATAGTCTTTCTGAGTTAGACTAAACCTTGATGTCTTCATAAATCTTGTGCAATCTTCAGTCTTCTAATCTTCAGATAAGCTCCATTGCTAGGATTGATCTTCATGGTCTTCTTGAAATAAAAATTACACTCAGAGACCTATGATCCTAATACAAGATTTACTAGACTAATCATACTCAAGGATTTCCTCTTTTACAATGTTCAAGTGAACCAAGAGTACTTAATCACCTTTCTGGCTAAGATAAGAACATGTGATGAATGATCAAAATACTAATGATATTCCTAACAAATTTCCCCCTTTTTGATTAGTCATCCATGACTATCTTTGAGGTCCTATTACAACTTTGTAATCCTGGAAGAGAAAACAATCCGCCACTTAATCATTTCAAAAGATATTCAATTTTAGTTGAATTAAGTGCAGAAAGTAAACATCAACCAAATCACAAGTAGTGATTTTTGATGATAAGTTGTCATCTATTAAAGTGTTTCTGAGAGTATGATCTTCAGAAAGGTACAGTTTACAGAACGAGATGCAACTTTTACAGAGTAAAAATTAGAAACAGTCAGCAAGATTACAAAAAGAGTAACAAAACACACTTAGTAAATTAGAATAAGGAGGATCCAAGCTCCAAGAGAATATTCTAAAATTACTAGTCTTCAAGTCTTCAGCAATGTAACTTGGGTTCAGATACCTCAAGTTCTTCAACATCCTTTCTGGATCAGCTTGCATGTGCATCCACTTTTCTGCATTCTTGGACATAGTCATAAAGAGTCCTTCTGACAGAGAGTTCTGTCTTTCTGGATAAATCACATATTTCTTGGTAACTCTTGCCAAGTTTATGATTTTTCCGCATAAAGTGTTTGACCCAGAAGTATTTTCCCCAGACCCAGGCATGGTCTACTTGCAGCTAAGATAGGTTGAAATATTTGTATATTTCTTCCAGATAGTGTATATCATCTAGGTATTCATCCAATGTCATGTAGAATGACTCATAGGTTGAAACACCTAGTTTGTTCTTCTTGCTGTAGGTACCATCCAGCCTGCAGTACCTTGTGTACATCATCGGCTTTAGGTAAGGATGCAAAGGAGAGATCCATCTTTACGCATCGTTTCTCTTTTCTACTTCAAAGTTTAGCCAGGCATGAAGGTGCTCAGTTTTTAGCAGTTCTGGCTTACCTTCTCTCCATTTCAGTATCTGGTTGCGGATGGGAGTTGGAAACTTATCATTAACAAGTAAATGTTGTAGTTCCAGAATCCAATACCCTCTCTTGTTCAGAATGCACCTATATGAAGACTCTTCATTACTCGTCTTCACATATTCGATGTGGGCATCAGTTGGCCTTTCTTGAACAATTTCTCTGTTTGTTCTGCCAAACTGGGAATCCCTTCTTGCTTTACATTGGTGGCCTTCTGTCAGGAGATCCTCTAACCCTTTCTTCCTGCCTTGGGGCTGTGCTGGTGGAAGTTCCTTGTAGTGACTTGGTATTTCCAGAAGGAGTTCTGGCTGCCAGAGGGGGTTGTGAGGTGCTTGCTTGCCTTCTTCTCTTGTGAAGTGGATATCATCTGTATCAGATTCATCCTCATCATCATCATTGAAGTTCAAAAATGGAGGCTTGCAGCTTTCTTGACCTCTTATTTCTCCTTCTTCTTGGTCTTCTCCTTTTTCAGGATTGTTCTGGTTGTTCCTTTCTGAGATCCTAAGGGACTTGGTTCCCCTAGTGACCATACTTCTCAGCCTTCTGGCTGGTTGATCTGGAACAACTTCTTCAGCAGGGGCATCTTCAGTGTCCTTGATGACTAGTTGACTTGAGGAGGGAGGCATAGATTGTTTTCTCTTTCTTCCTCTGCCTTTCTGACGCATCTTTTCTTCTTCCCCCTTAGTCATGAATGACTGACTCATAATGGCATAAGCTTCAGAGAGTGAGTCAAAGTTTTTCTGGAGATTATTGTGCACCCTGACCAATTCTTGGATTTCTTTCTTCAGCTCTTTGTTCTGCCTAACCAATTCTTGCTCCTTTATGTTGAGCTCTTCAAGTGGTCTAAGAATGGCGTTGGCTTGCAGAATAGCATGGCTGGCTTCATTGAATGCTGCATTAGCATTGTTGCAGTCTTCATCCCTGACCAACCCTAGGTCTTTCTGAGAGAGATCTATGCTGGTTGCTCTGTAGAAAAGTGCATGCTACTACGGGGCATACCCCGCCTTGATCCTTCACCATTTTCCCGAAGTCGAGCATATTCCCACAAGCACAGTTCACCCAATTACTAAATTCCTCATCATCAGATCCCGACATTCTAAAGAACGCTGACTTCCGCGGAAGACTAGAGTGGATAAAACAAAAGAGAGTGGGGAAGGGTACAGCAGTGAAAAGGAAGAATTACCACACCCTTATTTATAGTTGCGACGAGTCCTTAAGATCTCGCCATTTGTCGATCATCCGATGACTGGGAAGATGAAAAGACGCAGTCATAATGACTATTTCACTGTTTCACCTTCCTCCTTCTAGAAGAATTACGCATTCCAAAGAGCGCACGGTCCGAGGATCGGAAAGATGAGAGTTTGATTTTTACGTCATATATCAGCTACAGCGATCCGAGCTCTTAAGAGATGTCATTTAGGGTAACTCAGCATACGAATGACAGATAATATGGAAATAAGGAAGCAAGTAAGCAATCATTCGGAAGCATGGGAGGATTCACTCCTCGGATTAAACAAGAATTCAGCCAGAGTACATAACAATATTTTGTGTCATTAAACATACAAATTCGGAAGATACAAAATTTCAACGGGGCATACCCCGAACTTCTCACTCAGGCCCGACTTGGCTCGGACCAGCTTCATCAGCTTCGGGTGGATCCACAGGAGGATGGTCGGAGACAGTTTGCACCACAAGGGATTCAGCATGATTGAACAAGTTGAAATCCGCAGGGAGGCCAATGACATGGGCAGGCAAGAAAAACCACTTCTTCAGGAAAGCCCGGTAATCATCGAAAGGTACGAAGCAAACCTTTAGGAGGGCGTCTGGGATCCACCTTGGGAGGAAGGGCCCGCCATTTTGAATCTCGATCTCACCCTCCTCGGTGACCAGTTCCGCAAACTCACATGCAGCCAACTGTTCATCCGTAACACCGTCGACAGGCACCTCCACACCATTAGCATCCGCAGAAGGGACTAACCCCTCCGCTTTCCAATCATAGTCCGGTGGAAGTAGTCCTCGATCGCAATGCCAATCGGACACGAACCCATCCAGGCGAGAGGCATCCAACTTGTCCGCCATCAAGAACTTGAAAGAGTCAGACCCCATGAAGTCACGGCCAGCGTAAAGACGGTCATATTGGAGGCCTCCGAGTAGTATGTCCTTGGAATCCAGGAAAGCCTTCATCGCCTTCTCAACAAATCTCTCCTGCCAGTCGAGATCCGCCTTGATTCTTTCCCAGCTGGTCTTCAACTTATGGAACTTCACTTCTTGCTCTTTCAGCTGCATCTCCAACTGCTTCGCCTTTTCCGCCTCATCCGCGGATGTGGCCACAGCCTTGTGCAGATCCTCCTCAATGGTAGCGCGTTCACCGGCCTTCCACTGCATGGCCCTGATGAAACACCCAAGCTAGGAAGATATCCGCGAGGATACAAGTTATATTTATATCACACTAAGCACAAACCAAACAGACCCTGGACAGATTACTTACCCGCTGGTATAGCCCATCCAGCCCTCCGACCCGCTCCACCTCAGGGAGTCCGCAAGCATGCTCATACTCCTTGTCCAGAGAAGTTTGGTCCACAGGAAGGACAGCGGACAACTGCTGTCTCTTCGCGGTAGCGGGAGCCTCCGAGGTTGCTACCCTCTTGCGCCCCGAGGCAATAGCATCCCGCATAAACACATCCCGTGGTGGGGCTTGAGCAGCGGAAGCTTGACGCCTAGAAGCAGTGGTGCTCCGGGTGGCAGGGGCTTTGCCCTTGTCGGGCACCGCCAAGTCCTGAGAATCTTCTCCAGCCTTGTTCCGCCTTTCTTCCTCTGCAGCAAACATGGCGGCATTCTTCGGATCCGGCATTGGGAGACCTGTGGAAGTATTGATGATTCTGGTCCTCTGACCAGCGGCGACCTCCAAGGCTTGTTGCTCCCTCTGCAACCTCTTCTTTTCAAGGAGTGTCGACATGATGTAGTCGAACCAGTGAGCTGCACAATAAACCGAAAGCGTCAGATACAACTATGTTAACAAAGAATTACCAGAATTATGGAAACACGTAATCAAAACAAAGTATCCCGATGAAGAAAAAGCACAAAGTCTTAAGTAATCAAGTCCTTGCTGAAGTCCGTCTTCCCTCCAACCTCCACTGTGCCTGTCAGCCCGCACAAGTAGGGAAGTGGCTGACAGATTAATCCGTGGAACGGATAAGTAGGTGGGTTGTGCTTTTTGTGGATTGCAGCCACCCACGGAGCCACATTCTTTGGAAGGGGGCGCCAATCTGGGATGTTCTCCCTTAGGAATTTTGTTGGCAGCCCCCGTTGTTCTCGCTGTCTTTCGGACGCCCCAGGTTTCAGAGCCATCCGTACGAAAACGTACTTATCCCACCACTTCGATCCTAGCGACGAAATGGAGTCCGAGATAAAGTTGTGTGGTTTCCTATTCATGAATGTATAGAATAGTGGATTCCCCGGACTGAACGAAACGTGAAAGAGCTGCCTGAAGTTCTCAAAATTTACGACTGCCCTTTCTTCTTGCAAAAGACGACGAAGCAGATAAGATTACCCAAGGACTTTGGGATAACCTGACTCGGACCAATCCCAATATGATTTAGGATATGCTTCAGTTCCGTGGCAATGGGGATCTTCCACCCACAAGCTAAAGCTACCTCGTGCACACACATATACCCGGCTGGCGGATTATAAAATGCGTGTCCGGGCTCGGGAATCATGATCTCTACGGAGTCGGGGATCTCCCACTTCCGCCTCCATTCGGGAATGTCGTCCGCTTTCACTCTGGATGGACATGTAGGAAGATGTCCGTCGGCATTGAGTTCTCCAAATTCGTCCGCTATCATAACAGCGGACGCAGGACGGGGGAATTTGATTCGGGCAACTTTCGCGCCACGCCCTGCAACTAACGGAAGATTGGACTGCACGGGACCAGCAGGGTGTAGTGCGACCCAACGCCCAACGCGTCTAGGAGGGCGGGCGACATGAGATTCTTCTCCCTCTTCCTCCTCCTCGTCGTCGTCTTCTTCCTCACCATCCTCCTCATCATCATTGATGTCTTCAGGTCTCCCAGATGTGCTTGGGTTGGACAGACCTGTTTCCGCTACGACACGGTCTTCCACCCCCGCTTCGAACATCTCGACTTCATCAGTTTCCCGACCGCTATCGCCCTCCCGCTCCATATGCAGCTCATTCGGATCTCTGGACGATCCGACACCTCCTATCGTCCGAGATTGGACCAATGATCTAGTCCTACTAAGATCGTCCTGACCACCGTCGGCACATGCTCGGTTCTGAATCATGGACTCCGTGCCCAGCATCAGAGTCCCTTTACGACCCAAGGTCTACGACAAGGAAATCTCCCACGGACAGGGTCATATCCACGAACCCAGTCCCTAAGTCTACTGCATCGTTATAGCCTGGTGCCTCGAGTTGGTTCTGACTATCGCTCCCGGACATCCTAGGGCAGAAGGAAACGAGTGAGAAACGATAGTGGTGATTGTCCGAGAGTTCGTTTAGGTATTTTCTTAAGTAAAAAATATCCTACGACATTATATTTAACCGGGTTGGGCCTACATGAGGTCTTGTCTCGGCACCAGCGGCACCAACTTTGGCACACTGAGATGTGCCATCGGCACTAGCGTCTACACTACCCGGCACGCTAAGTAGGGCTAGTTTACGGAAGACTGTGTGCCAATTGGCACCAACACATTACCAGATAAGCATGCATATTTGAGTTTTGGTCACAGGATACTGGCACTAAGATCGACATGCAACAAGTACGAAGTAGAATTATCTCAACTGAGAATGATGCTAAAGCCTAGCACTCGCAACATCGGCAAAAACGGACTCGACCATACCATATTAAGGTAGAGCAGAATAAACGACCAGGAAGGAAGCATATCACGAAAAGGACAAATATTCAAGCGAAATAAAGACGTACTTACTTGATAATAGTTGACTGGAGAAGTTTAAGCGGACGACTAAGCCTTGATGCTCCTCCGAGGGTACGGATTCGAAGCAGAAATTTTCGAAATTGTGCGAGCTTTACTTGCTCGGATGTGCCTTCAATCGCTCGGATTGCTTTATGATTGTGCTGAGTTTCGATATTGCTAAAAGTGTGAAAGTGACCGATGGGATGACTATTTATAAGGGCAATTTAGGGAAAGCCAAGCGTCACATCACTTGGATTTGAATCCCAGCCGTTGGATCTTTCCAATCCAAGGGTTGTGCCGTTTCACGAATGAATGGTTGTCAGTACGTCGCATTTAATGCGTGACAGACGCGTCGCATCAATTGGGCCTCCAACCCCAACCGTTAATGTCGTCGCGATCCAACGGTCGTGTCGCTTTACTCGGGATCTTTTCCCCGTGGACCGAACAGACAACCTATTGGGCCTCTTTGACTTACGGATCAACGACCCAGGAGAACCAGTTCAACAAGCTGTCTAACGAATAGCCTCCAGAGGGCTACACTACATCCTAACCGTACTCAGATCTATATATCTCGATTACAAATACCTTTTCCATCTACAGACCGAGCACTTCTGATAACTCGGATTGTAGAAGGAAAAGGAGGGGGGGGGGGAGAGAGATATATCGAATTTCTAAGAACACGGAACACGGATGACGGATCTCAATAGAAGGGATTTTTTCCTTTCTCCAGTTAACGATCCGGACACGCTCCACAACACACTTGTTCTATTCATAGTTACCAACTATCTTCTACTAAGATACTTGGAAACTAGGGGGACATATGTTGTTACGGATATGTGTCCAATCCGTTAAGGGTGCCATAGAGCGTGTTCTAAAGCGCATCACGGGTTAATTAGCCAATTCAGTACTGGTCCGACCTCACATGGTCCGTCCAAAGTGAATCAACCAGTACGCTAAAGTCACTACACCCTTACAGCTAGTCCGAGCTAGTTGGGGAAAGGACTTCCAACCTTGGCTACGTCAATACAGAGATGCCAAACGGATCGGACGAGAGAATCTCGGACACCACCATCACATTAAGACCGAACGTGTATAGCAGAACCACTGAGATACTTCCGTGAAACTCTAGGCTCGGACATCCAGAGTTACCCAAGGGCAGATTAACCAAGTAGACAGAATCTGTCCGAGGGACTAACACGGACCCAACAGGCGGAACAGTACTCTCAGAGGGAAAAGGTCCAAACTATCCTCCCAGGCCCACTTATCGATATTGGCTAAAGGTAGCATTGGTGTCCAAATCTGGATCGTACACTTGGCATCATCTTGTGAACTTCTTCATAAGTACACGATAACTATAAATATGGCGCAAGGTCCAAGACCTTGAGGTAAGTAATAAGGAACAAGCGATAAGCACTCTTGATTTGATAACCTTCCTCATAACTATTACATTGGGAGCTTCCAACTCTTTCTCGAGTAAAGTCTCTAGCCGGATTGACATAGGCAATCCGGATATTCCGTTCTACCCCCCCCCCCCCTAGTCCTTTCAGGTGCTCTAACTCGGACAAGTACTACTTCGGACTTCAAGTAGAAGGCGGGAACTAGATCAGGATACTTGTAATAGTTTAGTCAGTTAGTGTTCGAGGTTTTACACCTCAACAGTCGCATTGTACTAGCAATAGTACATCTATACAGCATCTCAAATGCATGAGGTCCTCATGTATTTGAGATTTGCGTTTCAAAATGCATTTTCCAGCTGTGCTGATCCACCTGTCATGCATTTTTTTTATTGTTTGTTATTTTCTTTTCGTCATAATTCATAAAATATAAAAATATAAAATTTATACCGATTTTCATATTTTTTCGTCCTCTACAAATATAGATCACTCTTGACTATATTTCGCTCATTCTAATTTTTTCGACTTTTATACTTTTAATTAAAAAATATATTCATAAATGCAATTTCATTAATTTCAAATTTTAAACACTCTTATAATTTGGTAAACATGATAAAAAAATTAAAACAAAAAAAATTATATCTGAAGCGATACATAAACTAACATCAATCACTATCTCGTATATAACGAATCGATCACTATCTCGTATATAACGAGCATTTGCTTTGGACAGATATTTTCATATCTGTAACGATACATAAAGTAGTCTTCGATGTCAATAACATCAATCATCGATTATTGATTAAACGTCTAACACCAGTAGTCACTACTCCAAAAAAAAAAAAAAAAAAACCACCATTAATAAAAACACCTGCCTTTTGAGAAATTATACATGCCTGGTCAGTACATTATTGTTTGGCAATAACTAATGTCTAATGCTACGTCCCCTACTACACAAAACACATCTACCACCCACGAAATTGCCACAGTTGCACTGGGTTACCCGGTACCATAGACTAAGATGCACTCGGCTCTAAAAGTTCTAAAAATACATACCATAGACTAAGAAGAACTCAGCTCTGAAACTTTAAAAAATACATGAACTCTTACTAAATTAAAGATGATGAGATTGCTAGCAAGATAGCAATCTCATCATCTTCAATTTAACTACACGAGTTACTCCCTCATTTTATTTTAACCAGTTGACTGTCTCCGACTTTGACAACAAATTACTCTTAAACAACAATAGTAAATAAGTTAATAAAATCATATTAGTCAAAGTCAGAGACAGTTGACCGCAGCACAAAATAGTGAAATGATAAATTTTATAAAGAATTGAGGGAGTATATCATTCTTGCATATATTGGGCCCATCAGAAATGAGGTAAATACAATTCTGCTAACTATGTATCAATTACTACTTTCTTATACACTGGTGGCTTAAACAATGTCACTTCTCACTTGCACTAAGTGACAGATCATTAATTCTATAGAGTTCATACTGGCGTTGCTCTTTAGAAGACCGTGGTTGAAAGAGAACCTCTGTGCTTGCTCTTACATAAATTTTTTCCCATTGTGAATACCAAGAAAGGCCTTCACGGACTTTAGTGCAATAATCAATATTAAACAAATAAAAATGAACATTTTGAGGACCTGCACGAAGATCAACCAAACATTACAAGTCAAATGCACAGTCTGACCTTGCCGTTCAAATGAAAACTGAAACTATGAGGATAAGAATTACCTATGCTCAAAACGAGAAGACCAACATCCAATCGACTAGTTTTTGATCTCCTGATCTTACTTAGCTTCTGAAGGTCTTCTTGTTCCCCTTTGAGTCCAATAAATTCTCCAAGAACATATCTCCTCGATAACTCTAACCTGCAGTCACATACGCAAAAATTAAACACACTTTGATGAAGGGTTCACTCTATAAATGAGAAAAACATAAATTTGAAACATAAATAGTTGACATGAATAAATAATGAAAGCAAAATCAGGGTAGGAATGCAGCAAATTAGTTACTCCCTCCATCCTCCATCCCGGATATTTAGATGTTGCTTTTCAAGTGGTCCGAACAAATATTACACATAAAAAATAGCAAGTTTTCTACCACAGTATTATAAGTTTACATTACTTCATTCTTTTTCATAAGATAATACTCACCAAATTTTTTTCGAGACTATCATATTTTAATCATTATTTGAAAAGAAAAAAAAAACTGTGGGCATGTGAACTTTGATCTGGGATGGAGAGAGTAGTATATAACATCAGGCGTCAATTAGAACAAAAGAGAAAGTTGTTATCCATTAAATTCTACAAAGATGAATTAGTCATCAACTCAAATCAGAAAGTGAATCTTCTAAATCTTTTGAATTAAATTGTCAACTTTCTTCTTGACGTTCATTATCTAATTCCTTGAGTAATTCAGATGTAGTAATATGAGTAACAAATTACCTATCCCAAGTTGGGGCTGTAACAAGAATGGAATTAAGCTTCGTAAATGATTCCTGCATCTCTTTTCCACCACTACGTATACATTTGAGCCCTTCGGAAAAAGACTTTTCTCGCTTAGATTTTAATAGTGCCCATCGATCATATGTAACAACCTCGGGTGGGAAAGAGTCTGCATCGATTGAACTGCAAGAAGAGCAGCAGAATTAGGCGCATGCACGTAATGTAATCGGAAGCATTAAATAGCGAGTAAGGAATATCCAATCTTTTCTCGTTCAATAAAGGTTTGGGAGCACATCCAAAGAAAAAGGGGTCGTTATTAGCCATTTATTTCGAGAAAATGGTAGAACTTTCAACTTTAGCTTGCATAATTTTCCCCATATCTACCAAGTCCTGTGACAAATGACTTCGCCAAAGTTTACAATTTATACAAACATGTATTTTTGCAGACAAGTGCTCTGTCGATGAATCTAGACAGATAAGATTCAGGACTCCATAAAAGTCATGACATGACGACTTCATGAAAGATTTCGCAAGTGTTCTGCTCAATTAATTATTTGAGACAACCCGGTGAGCATAGAGCTCGGGCTAATCAAAGTCCAAAATATGTAGATTAAATTTGTGGGTGAACCATGGGTCCATTCAAGTTCCAAAACATTGTAATTTGTTCATATGAGAATCTACGGAAAGCTTACGAGATAACGAATCGTTAAAAGTATTCCTGTGGATTATCGTAATATTTGAGACATTTTCTAAATTTAACCTAAAGCAGTTCTGACGACCCCCATCGACATTACTCTTCATTTATGATGGAGAAAATGGATACTTAATCAACTCCTTGTTGTCACTAAATAAAATCTCTATGAAAGGTCAAAAGCAAATGCAATACCGAATTTCGTGTTTGGACAATATGACTTTGAAAGATGATATCCTACGGAAGGGCGATTCCCTTTGCTCCAAATATTTTTGAAGAATAGTGAGTGATTCTTTTGCTACGCAACTGTGCATTAAAGATATACACTAATGTATGAGACCAAGCTGAGAATAAATAAAGAAAAAAAAAAAAAAAAAGGAACAACTTGTCAAAGCCAAGTGATCGGAGAAATGATAGGATGACACAACTTAGAGCGATTCTTGAGCAGTATTTTAAGATAAATACACTATATAGCCTACTACAAGGTAATAAAGGAAGCTCCTTGATAGAAATATGTTTCATCACCTATCCGGACAAAATGCCATCATCTACCAAGAGGTCAAGAAAACCTATAGCACATGCCACACGTTGATGTGTATCAAGTCATTCTTGATAAATTCAATCCATATATTAATGGCCATGAAATGAGTGGCACAAAATTCACTATTAATGGTAAGATATAGATAATATCCCTAACATGGAAAACAATGAAAGGTACGGGAGAACGACAGTGAAGAAAATCACATAATTACACTAGCATCGAAGAAAATTACTACTACATAATTACAGTGAAGAATGACATGAGTCGGACAAATCCCGACACCTTTATTCAATGAAATAACTATGGCACATGCACCAAAATTGAACATTTAGAAATACTAGCTATAATATAAAGTGATAACAATCAGTAAATTGAATTGAAGACATGAAAGAAAATAAGGGGAAATAGGAAATACGGACTGATAAGTGACGACAAGGAGATCAATATTCCGAGGAGAAGCGGAATCTAGGTCAGGAATTCGGAGTCCCACGTAGATTCTGCTTCCACTGCTTGCAGTATAAAGTCTCTTCAGCCTAATTATTATATATATAATTAGGGGTTCCAGAAGAATTAGAGACAAAACCTAATTAAATAAATAAATAGGGGAAGGAACTAGGAAGGAACTGTTCAGATTGTAGAAAGACCTCACCTCTTGGTGACGGTGAAAAGGGCATCAGAGTGAGAGATTTCGGATTCATCATCGTCTTCTTCGCATAACATGAAGAATAATCGAATCACGATCAAGAGAACAACAACGAAAACATATACCTGCACATACTCCCACGATAACATCGTGCTTGCTCTCTAGTCTCGAGGAGAACTTATGGTTTACAGGGTTTGAGAATTCTCTGGTTGATCGATGTGGATTTCAGTATATTATGAGAATGAGAGTAAAGGCTTCCGAATCGGATTCGGATATCCATTGCTGAGTTCCATTTGTATTCTTATATGTAGGGCTGAGCATCAATTCAGAACCGGACCGAACCCGAAAAAGACCGATCCGAAATTTTGGATTTTGAATGGCCCGCAAACCGAACCGAATTATGGTCGGTCCTGGCCCGGAAATCGGTTCGGTCCGGGCCAGAACCAAAAAAAACCGAGTTAAAAAAAAGAAGAAGAAACAGCCTATTAAAAAAGAAAGAGCACACAAACATCAGATTTGCAATTCTCGAAAAAGAAACCAAACATCAGCCTTACTAAAGCGAAGGAAGAGAAATAAGACAAATACAATTAAACAAAGTAATCAATGCTTGGTACTTTGGAAGCTTTTTTTTTTTTTTTTTTGCTGTACTAAACCTCTCTTTGCTTCACTTCACCTGTTAAGTAATTGCTTACCCAGATTCTGGATCGAAATAAAGCAAAGTGAAACCCAATTCCGTAATGGATAAAACGCAACACATATGAAAGGATGAAGACGAAAGAGAAGGAGAAGGAGATCGGAGATTGGATTAGAGTGAGGCAGAGGTGGAGTTGGGTGGAGGTGAGCGGCGTAGGTGGAGGTGGGTGGAGGTGAGCGGCGGAGGCGGGTGTGGAGGAATGGCAATTGGACTGCAGTAGCTAGGTTTTGGGAATGTGATTTGGGAATGGGGGCAAGGTTTAGAGTTATTATGTAAATTTCGGTTTTGTCGGTCCAGCCCGGTTTTTTTCGGTTTTGGACCGGCCCGGAGCGAAAACCAAAATTTCCAATTTCTTCAACCCGATAACCGGACTGAATATGTTTAGAATTGAAAACCGATTTTTCGTGCCGATTCAGTTCGGGGCATTTTATGCTCAGCCCTACTTATATGTGTGCTAAATAAAAACCAAATTAGAGTTTGGTGCACCACAAAGTCTAATGTTTGATATTTTAAAGGTTATTTGATTTGTTTAAATGTAGTTTTATTGAATAATTGTACCATTAAAAATTGAACAATTGGTATTATTTTATAACTAGAAATTGCGACACA
The DNA here is from genome assembly GCA_026545765.1 of Plantago major. Lineage (NCBI taxonomy): Eukaryota > Viridiplantae > Streptophyta > Magnoliopsida > Lamiales > Plantaginaceae > Plantago > Plantago major. The sequence goes on from CM048841.1 coordinate 74,317,658, forward strand.
CGCTATGCGTGTGAAGCGTATTCGATATATCTGATTAAATCGGAGAGAAACCGGATGAGTCAATTATTAAAATTGCATAAGTAAGATCAACGGATGAGATTTAAATTGAATTATAAACTTAGGCTTCATTTGGTTTGAGGGAAAATGAGAGAAAAGAAAGAAAAAAAAGGGGGAAAATATCGTTTTCCACCATTTGGTAGTTCTGAGGAAATTCTGGAAAATTTATGAAAATCTATATCAAACTTGTATATCTCCACTAAATAATTAAGGAAATTTGTTTTCTCTCACATTTTCCAGGAAAATCTTATTTTCCCCCTGCTGGTCCAGATAACGGCAAAGTAAAAGACTAGAGGGGGGGGGGGGTGAATAGTCTTTTAAAACTTTTGTCGATAAAAACTATTTCTCAGATATCTGTGAAAATATCTGATACTTAGATTCAGAGCGCGAAAGACTTAAGATAGATAAGTGCAGAAACAGTTGAAGTGTGTGTGTGTTGCTGAAATGTAAGTACAGAAAAGTAAATAACACAACAAGTATAGTGGTATCTGGAGGTGGCGTAATCCTCCAACTAATCCACTTCTGTCTTCCAGAGACCTAGAATTCACAAGAATAGATAATTGAGGTCACCTTACAAAAATCCTATTCTAATATTCCTTAAACAAATGGTTCCCAACCAAATGTTCCCCCTGAGTTGTTCCCCGGCTTCATCAGCCAAGTTCTTCCTATACTCAGAAACCTTTTTGAGCTATTCCCTAGCTTCCCAAGCTAAGTACTTCCTGTGCTCAATAACCTTGGAGTTATTCCTTAGTTTCCCAAACTAAGTACTTCCTATACTCCACGCCAGTTATGGTGTTGGTTTTGGTTTGAGATGTCAAATGTGCTTCTTTGTTAACTTTTCAGTTAATCAGATAGCTCTGTGAATCAAGTATACTTAATACACTTTTCAATGTATGGTATCTTGTTCTTTTTACTGACCCAAGTCTTAGATAAATGTTCAAGAGAATGAATCTCAGATTCTTGATCTTTTGATTCAACTCTTTCACAGATAGCAGTGCTTGTTTAGGATCAGGACACTTAGAACTTTTAGTGCTACTTAAGATCACTAGCTTTGGTCGCAACAGAAAGCTTTGAGGATAAGTAGTTTGCTTGAGAGAATAAGGTGTTCAGCGTGTTTTTGGAGTTCAAGGTGTAAGTTCTGTGTGTGTTCTCAAGCAGTCTAAGTGTTGATATTTATAGATGAATTTGAGTGCCGTTTAATAGTATCCGTTAGGCTCAAATTCAAACTATTGATATCTGTGTATAGTACTGTAGCAGGTTTGTCTTCTTCTTCAGAAGCTACCGTTGCTTTTGTTCATACATTTCTGTCCGTGCATTTAATGCATTGTACTATACTTTTTGTCCTGTAGTGCCAACGGAACTATGCATTGTATCAGAGACTAGTATTTATCAGATTTCTCAGATTCTTTGCACGTCCTTATCTTCAACTTCAGATACCACATTTATTGAAACAACTTTGTTTGCAATATATATATTTCTATTTCAGAAATGTGGTTAAAGCTCAAGGTATCTGAGTGTAGATATCTGTGGACACTTTCCTTGTTTTCCAGATGAATCTTTTGAAACCTCAGATATCTCTTGTGACACAGTTTGTTAGTAAACTGTTCGTGTCTTCAAGATATCTGGCCAAGGTATCTGTAAAACTATTTCAGTAATCTTGTGCAGTTTTTCAAATCTTCAATGTCGTTGAACTTGTTCTGCTTGGATGTCTTCTTCTTGGTCTTCTCTTCATAAAATAAAAATTACATTTTGAGACCTAACATCCAATACAAGATTAGCTAGACTATCATACTTAGTGGGTTTCCTCTTTTACAATGTTCAAGTGAACCAAGAGTACTAATCACCTTTCTGAAACTAAGATAGGTCATCATGTTGCTGATCAAAATCTACACAGATATTTCTAATTTGATCAGTCAACGATGACTATCAGTCCTATTACAAATCTGGATGAGTGAGCAATCCAACACTTAACCATTTCTTATGATTTTTCATTTTATTCAATTAAGTGCAGAAAGTAAACATCAACCAAATCACAAGGAGTGATCTTTGCTGACAAGTTATCTTTTATAGAATAATATCTGAGAGTAAGTTCATCAGATAAGTTACAATGAAAGTTTACAGATAACTTTAATTCAAGAAACAGTTTAGCTCAGTCAGCGAAAAAAAAACATAGTAAATTAGGACAACAGGAGTAACCAAGCTCCAAGTAAGCATCCTAATAGACTAGTCTTCAACTCTTCAAGTCTTCAACAATAGTTCTATGGATCAGTCTGCAAATTTCCTATCTCCAAACCTTTTGATGTCATCAGAATAATCATAGAGGAGTGTTCGGACGAGCATCTCTGTGTCTCTGGCAGATCCACAGACCTCTTTGTAGGTTTTGGTAGGATTTTTCTTGACAAAGTGTTTGACCCACAGATACTTTCCCCACTTCCAGGCATGCTCTATTCTGATATCTGAAAGCTTGAAATAATCGTAGATTATCCTCAGATTTCTGATGTCACCCTTGTATTGATCTTCAATTAAGTAGAACGATTCATAGGGTTCCACAGCGAGTCTTGCTCTTGTGCCTGTTCCTGTGATATTCAGAATTCTGTGCACATCATCTGGCTTCCCATATGGACATTCATCAGAGAGGTCCTTCTTCATGGCTTCAGTTCTCTTGACAACTTCAAAATCCAACCAGGCTTTAATGTGATTGGTGTTGATCAAGGTTGGCTTGTCTTTTCTCCATGCCATAAGTTGTTTATGGATTGGTTCTGGAAATCTTGAATTTACCAGTAGATGCTTAAGTTCCAGAATCCAATAGCCATTTTTCTGATTGATGCACCTGTAGACAGAGGAATCATTGTCATGCTTCACATACTCAATTTTGGCTTCTTCTGGCCTGAGTGGAAGTTGACTTTGTCTTTGCTCACTCTCGATCTGTTCTTCTCATCTTGAATTCTCATTGGGGTTGTTGCTTGAAGAACCACCCTGGATAGACTTGGTATTTCCAGAGGGTGTTTTAGCTGCTAGGGGCTTTGCAACTATGGGCTCAGTTAGGCTTTCAATTTTCCTTTTTCTGTGAAGAGGAGCTTCATCTTCATCAGTTTCCTCATCATCATCAAGATTAAATCTTGTGAGAGTTTTACAGCCTTCTTCATTGCCCAGGGACTTGATTTGACCTTCTTCTTCTTCTTCTTCAGAAGATTCATCAATCCCTTTAACTTGTCTTCTCTTTGGAGCCTTGGTACTCCTTGGAGGTTTCTGTGCCATTGCCCTTGTTACCATTTTAGTACCTTCAGTGGGTTTCTGGGAAGTAGCTACTATTTGCAAAGTAGCTTGGCTTGAGGAGGGTTCATTGATTCTGAGTGGTGGCTGGGAAGTTTTCATGTTTCTTTTTCCTCTCTGAGCCGCACCAGCTCCAGATTTCTTCTTGTTTTCTACTCCTTCTTCCCATTCCCCCTGACTTTGAGGTCCATATTTGTACAACCTTTCCCCCTTAGTCATTGTTGGCTGACTCAGTCTCATAAAAGAATCTGAGAGAGAGTCAAAATTCCCTTGTAAATAGTTGTAGGCAGTGACCAACTTCTGAAGTTCGGCTTTGAGCTCTTGATTTTGTTTGATAAGTCCATTGTCCTTATCAGTGAGCTCTGCCAATGGGCCTAGGATGGCATCTGCTTTTCCAGCAGTGTAACTTGCCTCTTGGAAAGCTTTTTCAGCTAAAGACGCATCATCGTCCCTTATCATTCCCAGATCTTTCTGAGCAATGACTATGCTAGTTGTTCTCTGAGTGATGAGCTCAGTGAACTTCTTCATTTCAGAGGGGACGGAGGTAATTACTTCCTTGTTTTGTGAAGACAACTCCTTTTTCAGATGAGCCAGTATTTGGTATCTGTTCATGTATTCATGGGAGTGGACATTTGGTAGTTTGCTGAATATTGCAGGAGCAATCAGCTTCCTTTTCAAGTGAGAAACCGCTAGATGTTCATTGCGGTGTTCTGCCAAAGTCTTGTCTTCTTCATCATCTGAGTAATCAGCCCAGTGATCTTCATCCTCTTGGACATTTTCATCGATTGTATCGAGTCCAGCAACCATCTCAGAGATTGGTTTCTTTCCTTTTTGGGAGGAGGATGGTACTTCTTTTGAAGATGATGCAGCCTTAGCATCATGCTTGACTTCAGATACTTCTTCAGTATCGAGTTCTGTGGTAATGGCATTTACAGCATCCTGTAGCTCTTTAACCTCAGAGTAAGCAATCATCTCTTGCAAATATTGATCTTGTAGTTGATCAAGCTTGTCTCTGGATCTAGCTATCTGTTCTTCCAGTTGAAGATGGAGCTGTTGTTCTTCTTCCAACAATTGTCTGAGTTGAGCAGTTCTGGATTGAGTGTTCAGCATTTTCTGAGTTATTTCCTCAGAATGCTCAACTACTTATACAGTAGAGTCTTTTTGTTGGGAAGATTGATGAGTTGACTTTTGAGGAGATGGAGACGGAGATTTATGTGCTTTCCTCTCAGTTTGCTTTTCAGCAGTTGAGGCATGATTTCTTTGTGAAATTCCTCCAGTCCCTGGTGCAGGGGCATCATCATCATCCTTTTTGTCAGTGTCACCCTTTCGGTGATGGTCAGTGGGAGGTTCATCGAAGTCGTTTTCGTTTATCTCTTCCTCCTCATCATCTTTAGATACAAGATTGATCACTTCAGGGATAGTGATCTTCTGCCCATTAACCTCTTCTTGTTCAGAAGGTATGAATTGCAAAGTCTAGGGCAGGACTGGCTTGAATGCCATCTGTAATCTTGTCTGACCATCTGCCTGTTCAAAGGCTTGTATCAAATTGTGCGCCACTTCTCTGGAGAAATCCTTATGCAATAGGGTCGCAACTGCATATTGTTTGGTAGGGAACATTGCATGGATATATGTCTCCAAGTCAAGAGCTCGTGCTCGTCTGGTTGGTTGATCTGTGATTCTCAATATTTCAGAGAGATCAGAGCACCTTAACCTTTGCCATTTCTTGAAGCATTGGATATGCTTTGGCAGGGTTTGAGCCTTGAAGAAGGTAAGTAGGTCCATTTTCTCTTCATTGAGAACCTGCTTTGCACCTGTTTGAGCCTGAAAGAAAGAGTTTTGAGTGAGCTTCAAAACTTTTGTAGATATCTGAGTAGCAGTGTAGTTTGGTTTCTGAGTTACCTGAGTAAGTACTTCAGGCTCAGAGACTTGTACTACTGAGACAAGTGGTGTCTCAGATATCTTGTTGTGAGGTGGAGACTTGGAAGTCTGGTCCTCATCAACCTTTCTTTCTTGAACCTGAGAATTAAAATTATCACAATACTTAGGAAATTTTTATCAAGAAAACTTTTGGTGACAAAACAGATATCTGAGAAGTCAATTACCTCCATTGGAGGCTCAGATACTTGTCTCTCAGAGACTTGTGCAATCTCTGGAATCTTTTCTTGTGATGAGGGCCTTGATGCCTCATCAATTTCCATATGTTGTGAGGATTGAATGGGCAACGCCTCAACAACTTCTACTTCTTTTTTAGCCTATAAGTAGAAAGTATTGAATAATTAGAGAAGAAGCTTTAGATAACCCAAGATGAAGAATTGTTATCACTGATTTTCATATACCTTCATGCTAGAAGGCTCAATGATGTGTTCTTCAGAAACCTTGTCGGTCTCTGGGTTCTTTTCTGGCATTTCTGCCTTCTCTTCTTCTTTCTCAGTTGGAGCACATTAGAAACATTTATCTTAAATGATTAAGCACATAGACAAATGACTGAAGAAGTGTTATCTTAAGAATCAATTATCACCTGTGGCACAGGCTCAGATCTCTTAAGAGGCAAGGTTGGGGTAACCTCCTTCTCAGTTTCTGAGGCAAGCTTTCCAGCTTCCTCTTGTTTCTGTGTTTCTAACTCAGCTTGTTAACAAAGAATTTATATAAGTAACAAGATATACAAGCATAAAAATTTTCACAAGGTAAGAGTTAAACCATTCAGCTACCTGAGCATTGTCAGGCTGATTGGTCTCTGGAACTTGTGACCCTTCTATACTTTTGGTCTTCTTGTTCCAGTACAGCTTCTTTGTTTGAAGTTTTAGGTACTTCACACCTTTCCTGAGTATGCAACTCAGTTGCCTCCCCTAGTTGATCATTCTGAGTAGATGTCTCAGTTTGATCCCTCTCATCGAGTTGGGGAACCTGCTCTTTTGCAGGATTTTCTTCAGCGTATTGTAATGCTGGTAATTCGAAATGCAGTTCATCTACCATTTTATCAACCACTTGTGGCTGTTGTGGTTGTTGTGTTTGTGGTTGTTGTCTGGAAGCAGAAGATTGATCAGTAGAGTGTTCTTCCAGACTTTTAGATGTGGCATTTTCATCAGCATCTGCCAGCACTAAATTACCACTCATCAGGGCTTCTTGAAGTTGTGCATAAGAAACGTTCCCTGATGATGTGTTTGCACCAACAACCTTTGCTATAGGTGCTTGTTCAGCAACCTTAGGTGTAGGTTCTTCTTCAGATACCTGTTCACCAGTTACTGTTATAGTAACCTTAGCCCTCTTTTTTCTTTCTAGGACTTGAGAGATGACTAGTTCATCATCTTCATCGTCAGAGCTCTCATCAGCATTTGGAACTGATTGGTCCATTACTCCTGCGATTTCTGCAGATGGGGCTTGGTGCTTTTCACCTGTTTTGGCAGCATTAATAAGTTCATCAGCAAGGCATTCTGTAATAGTCTTCACATTTCTGAACGCACTTTCTCTTGCTGAGTCTACTTGTTCAGTAGCTGTGAACTCTTTTGCAGCATTGATGAGTTCATCTGCCTTTATCAGTTCATCGGCAAGGCCTGCAGATATCTGAGAGTCGACAACCTCAATGGGTGTGTCTTATGTTTTGCCAGCAGACTTCTTTCTTGAAGTTCTGGGCTTCTTGGTCGCAACCTTTTCTTCAGATACCTTTTCAGACTTTCGCTTCTTAGAACCTTTCTGAGACCCAGTAACCTTTTTCATCAAGTTTGTATACTCATATTTGTAGAGTAGGTTACTGTTGGCTATTTCAGCCGTCTCTCTAAGCTCAATGCCAAGCTTCTCCAGTAAGTAGCATATCTTCAGACCATAGCCTACTGTGGCCTTTGGCTCAGCTAGTCCTTTGGCGATTTTAGGCTCGAAGCCTTGAATCTTCTTCACAAACTTCATGAAGGCGTACTTCCCCCAGTTAAAAGGGTTTTCCAGCCTTTTGTCTTGTTGATTCAGCAAGAACATCATGATCCATCGATCTTGGCTTATCTGGTCAGCACCTCCTTGTAGACCATCAAAGCATCTGTGAAGAATGCAAGCCAATACATCCCAGTGAACCATCAGATGTCTGGTTTGGATGTCGAAGCTTGAATTCGTGGGGTGTCGATTTTTCAAGATCACACACGTCACTGTATAGCTGTTTAACACCTTCAAGGAGATCATCATCCTTGGTGTTTATTTCAAAATCCTTTCCAAGATTTTGAACCTCAAACAACTTACAGAAAGTTGTTAAGTCCAGAAGGATTTCCTTTCCTTGGACTGAGGTTTTGACAGACACTATTGCAGTGCCTTCAGAAACACAGGAAATTATCCTGGAGTTGTTGTAGAATTCCAACACATCGAGTGATGAAATTCCACTTGGGCGAGCAGATAGAAAACCCTTGATTTGTGCCTTTTCAAGCATGTCAAGAATCAGCTTTCTGTCAGCTTGGTTTTCTATTGCAGCCGTGAGGTATTCCTCAACCATGGAACCACCCCAAATCATTCTGTGATTTGAAGTCCAATGGTCAGGATTAAAATCTCCTACCAGTCGGTTGTTCACTATAACCAACTCTGGTGCTTGCTTTTCAGCAGTACTCTGTGTAGAAGTATTCTTTGGGGCCATCTCTTTATATATTGTAAGGGATTGTGAAAGAGATTTGATTCAGTATTTCTTTGCAGAAAAACTTAATCTTGATTTGCAGAGATTTGAAGAAGGTTTGCAGAGTGATTTGCTATTTTTGTGCAAGATGAGTTTTCGGATTAGGCGAAAGTGATTTCTTTTGCCAAAATCCTATATATATAGCAAAGGAATCTCAACAGACAAATACATACAAATTGATTTTGTGTGTACGTATCTGTGATTTTGCAAGCAGGCGTGAGCAAAAGTTAGTTCGGCATTAAATGCAAAGTGGGCTTTGTCGGAATTTTTACAGTCCACTATTTATTGTGAATTGATTTCCACCGTACAGATCAAACGCTCAATTTCATCAAGGGTCACCATTGCTTCTTCAGCAATGATCACAATCAACAAATGAAATTGTGCCCATTTAATGAATTTTGGCTATTAGCTATCTGAATCACGTTTTTGTATGACCAAGAACACTGTGTGCATCTGAATCTGTCTTACACTTAGAATTTTTCCAAGTTTTTCACAAAGATAGAAATAATGCGCATTTCAAGAGAGTAGTTGACTGCAGATAGTTGTACAATTCTCCTTAGTGTTCTCCGTTTATAGAGTGATCCAGATATCTGAGTTCCCGTCTCAGAGATCTTAAGCTATCTTTTTGCTCTTTAGCCTTTTTGACTTCTGGATACCCGTTCCAGATTTCTCTTTTCTGGATGCCCGTTCCAGATACCTCTTCTCTGGATGCCCATTCCAGATATCTCTTTTCTGGATACCCGTTCCAGATACCTGAACTTTTTCAGTTCGAAGGTAGTTCCAATAGTCCAAGACTATGTCTTAGGGCTAAGAATCTACTTTCTTGTAGTGGCTTAGTGAAGATATCTGCAAGTTGGTCTTCAGTGCCAATCTTGAGTATCTCTATATTGCCTTTTTCAACATGATCTCTGATGAAGTGGTGTCTAACATCAATATGCTTTGTTCTGGCATGAAACTTAGGATTCAGTGTAATCGCAATAGCACTTGTGTTGTCACAGAAAATGGGAGTTTTCTCTTCATTAAGTCCATAGTCTTTAAGTTGTTGTTGAATCCACAGAATTTGTGTTGCACAACAACCAGCAGCAATATATTCAGGCTCTGTGGTAGAAGTTACAATTGAGTTTTGCTTCTTGCTAAACCATGAGATAAGTCTAGTACCCAGAACGTGAGTTCTCGAGGTGCTTTTCCTATCAAGCGTTGATCCAAAGATAATCGTCCCGAGTAACCAGCTAAACTCAATCCACTTTCTTTAGGATACCACAAACCTACATCTACTGTACCTTTCACATACCTTAATATTTTCATAGCAATGTTGTAGTGTGATTGCATTGGATTTGTCTGGAATCTAGCACACACTCCAACTGCATATTTAATATCAGGTCTACTTGCAGTGAGGTAAAGTAGTGAACCTATCAATTTCCTATACTTATGTTCTTCAACACTCTTGTCAGATTCAGTATAGGTCATTTTGGTTCCTATGCTCATAGGTATCTTAGCATTCTTTTCAGAAGGCTTAAGATTGAATTTTGTGAGCATATCTTTTGCATACTTTGTCTGACTGATGAATATTCCATCATTGAGTTGCTTGACTTGCAATCCTAGGAAATAATTCATTTCTCTCATCATGCTCATCTCGAACTTGCTTTTCATGAGATTTGCAAAGTCATCACAAAGTTGCTTGTCCTTAGATCCAAATATAATGTCATCAACATATACTTGTACTAAGAGTAGTTTCCCATCATGATTCAAAGTGAATAACGTCTTATCAACTTCACCTTTCTTGAAACCACTTTCCAGAAGGTATTTGGCTAAAGTGTCATACCACGCTCTAGGAGCCTGTTTCAGTCCATACAGAGCTTTCTGTAGTTTATAGACCATTCTACTTTCTGAGGAAACTTCAAAGCCAGGTGGTTTCTCAACATAAATTTCTTCTGCAAGTTCACCATTCAAGAATGCACTCTTGACATCCATCTGATAAACTTTAAAATCTTTATGAGCTGCAAAGGCCAGAAAGAGTCTTATTGCATCCAATCTGGCAACTGGTGCATATGACTCATCAAAATCTAGACCTTCAGTCTGGGTAAATCCCTTGGCAACCAGTCTTGCTTTGTTTCTGGTTATTTCACCAGTTTCATTCATTTTGTTTCTGAAAACCCACTTAGTTCCAATCACAGATATTCCTTCTACAAATGGAACTAGTTTCCAGACTTTGTTTCTCTCAAATTGATCCAACTCTTCTTGCATCGCAGAGATCCAGTCTTGGTCTCCTAATGCTTCTTCTATAGTTTTAGGTTCAATATTTGAGATGAAACATCCAAAGAGAGATTTAGCATTTTCAGCTATTGCTCTCCTAGTCCTAACACCTTGATTAATTGGTCCAATTACATCTTTTGCAGGATGATCCTTGATCCATCTTATCATAGGTTTAGTGCTAGTAGGATAAACATCTAAGTGATCTGAATGTGAATCACAAAGATTATGATTTGATACTTTTTCAGTATTTGAGACATTTTGCTCCTCAGAAGGGCAATTAATGTTTGACACTTGTTCAGTGTTAGAGCTTTCTGAGACATGCCTTTCAGAGAGGTCATTTCCAGAGTTAGCTTTCTGATGAACATCTTCAGTTTCCATTTCTGGAATTCTCATAGGAAATTCTTCATCATGTCTGTTTGTCATCTGGTTGTTACTAGGCATTTCATGCTTTTCTTCGTCAGAGTCATCCTCCCTTTCCATAATGATGTTTTTCCTTTCTGAGGATTCTTCTTCAGAATCCCTCAACATTAGTTCTTTCAACCTTTCTGAGAGTTCATCAGTAAGAGGTGTTTTCTTATTTCCTTCATAGAATACAACATGAACTGATTCTTCAATCTTTTTTGTTCTTTTGTTGTAAATTTTGTAAGCTTTGCTATTCATAGAATAACCAAGAAATACACCTTCATCTGCCTTTGGTTGAAATGTTCTCAGATAGTCTTTTCCATTGTTTAGAACAAAACATCTACAACCAAATACTCTCAGATGTTTGATATTTGGGGGTCTACCAACCAAGATTTCATAGGGGGTCTTGTCATGGTGTTTGTTTATCAAACATACATTACGAGAATGTCGTGTTCTGACTTCAACCCAATAAACTTCACTTATTTCAGTGTCAGCTAGCATTGTTCTTGCAGCTTCTTTAAGGGTTCTGTTTTTCCTTTCTGCAACACCATTTTGTTGAGGTGTTCTTACAGAAGAAAGTTGGTGTTGTATACCTTTGCAGGTACAAAACTCCTTTATGTACTGGTTGACAAACTCAGTACCATGGTCTGTTCTGATTGCAGATACCTTGTCATTTTTCATGACTTCAAGCTTTTTCAGCAAGTTTGGTATCTCCACCCTGGCATCAGATTTTTGTTTCAGAAAGACAACCCAAGTGAATCTTGAGAAGTCATCTACAACTACCAAAACATATTTCTTTCCTGCATAACTAGTTACAGATGATTCAAAGAGATCCATGTGTAAAAGTTGCAGTGGTCTAACACTAGAGTGTCTGGTTTTGGACTTGAAAGAGATCTTGGATTGTTTCCCCATCTGACAGGCAGAACAAATACCATTCTTTCTGAAAGATGTTTTGGGAAGACCCACCACTAACTCTTTCTTGGCAAGTTTGTTCAGAGTTTTGAAATTCAAGTGACTCATTCTTTTGTGCCATAACCAGTGCTCATCTGTGTGACCTGATTGACTCACCATGAGACATTCTTCAGTTGTGGCAGAAGCCCAATCGGCAACATAAAGACTTCCTTTCCGCCGAGCAACCAAAACAGTCTGCTTTGACTCATTGTCAATAAGTTTGCAGTATTTTGCTTTGAATTTTACAGTAAAACCTTTGTCTGCAAACTGGCTCATGCTAAATAGATTATATTTCAAATCCTTAACATGTAATACATCAGTGATTGTTAATGATCCCAATTTGACGTTGCCAAATCCCAGAGAGGATTCTCCTCCAGCAAATCTGATATCTGGTCCTGTGTTGCAAGCTTTGTAATCGACCAGATTTGCTTTGTCTCCTGTCATGTGCTTTCCGCATCCACTATCAAATAGCCATTGTGCTTTAGTCCAAGAAGCGTTCTACACACAACAGGAAACAGGAGATTAGGTTCTCATATCAATGATGGAACTGTCAGGATTAAAAAATCTTCCAGTAGGAATCCATTTTTGAATGAATTTCTTTGAAACATTCTTTTGTCTGACAGGAACATAAGGAGGAATTCTAGTTGAATGAATGTTATCATTATTAAGAACTATTTTCTTCCTTGGTGTGTTCCTAGGTGCTCCTTTTGGTGCTTTCAGATACCTGTCAGGTTTCTGAGTTTGCTTTTCAGCAAACTTAGCTTTCCTTGCCATATTTCTTCTAGCCCTGGCATTCAGATTTTCAGTGGCTTGATTCAACTTCCACTTCTCATAATTGCTTTGAGCAATTCTAGCTTTTAGCCATCGTTCTTGCTCCTGTTTGTATTCATGAGCAAGTTGTTTCCCGATGCTTTTATAGCCAATACCGTTTCGAGCACTTGAAGCTATCTGAGATCTTTTCTCAACGGCTTTGCTAGTCTCTGGTTGGTCCAATTTCTTTCCAGAAAAAGTGACATGGGAGAATTTGCCAGCTCCTACAATTCTACCCTTTTGAGAGACATAGCACTGTGGGTGTTTACACTTTTCAGTGTTGTGTTTCTTTTCAGAGACATTCCCAACAGTTTTCTTTTCGACTTGTTTTTCCCCAAAGGTTTAGTCGCAACTGCCTTTCCTTTGTCAACAATCTTTGTCTTCTGACCGATACTGTAGATTGTATGGGAACCATCTTGCTGAGTTCTTACAAACGTTCTTCTTTCCTCACTCTTATTCAGAGTGGTAGAACAGTCTGTCTGTGTTTTCAGCCCAAGTCCTATCTTTTCTGAAGGATCTCTTAAGTAAGATTGTACTTCAGTAAGAGTGTCACTGGTTTTGGCATAAGATTGAAAAGATAATTCTTTCATTTTGAGTTCCTTGTTTTCAGAAAGAAGATCTTCACATTTCTTTTGCAGTTCAGCCATTGCTTCTTTATGTGACTTTTCAGTCTCAGATATCTGAGCTTTGAGAAATGCATTTTCAGCATCCTTTTTCTCAGATATCTTAATCAAATGAGAGTTTTCCTTCTAGATTTTCGGCTCTCGCTCGGATCATTAGAAATTCTCTTTTATAGATATCAAGTTCCTTTCTGAGATTTTCTAGATCTTTTATTTCTTCTTCATCACTTTCATAAGTATAGCAAGAAGTATGTGTTACCTCATCAGCCATAAGACAAATTTCAATGTTAGAGATGTCTGGACCGTCAATCTCAGCAACTCCACACATTTCATTCTTCTTGAGGCCGAAGTTGATTATATCATGAGTAACTCCACATAATTCTGGTGATGGTAAGGTTGAGTCATCTGAATTGTCATCTTCAGAATCTGTCTCAACGTCTAGAGCATCTAGTTGAGTTTGGATTTTCTTTCTTTCTTCAGTTAATAAAGCTTTCTGGCTTCTTCTGAAGATTCTTCTATCTTTCTTGTCACCTGTCCTTAGCTTGTTGAAGGCAGGACAATCCTTCTTGAAGTGACCAGGTTTCTGACAATAGAAAAATATATCGTTTCCAATTTCTGCTTCCTCAGTACATGATGCTTTCTGAGCTGGCTTATTCAGCGAGCTTTGCATATTTTTGTACTGGTGATAGTTTGAACCTAGATGCTTTTTCAGCTTCTCTTTGGCTTTTCTTCTCTCAATTTCTCGACTGACATATTTGTTCATTTGCTTTGCAGCAAGAGCATCCTCAGTCTCTTCCTTGCTTTTCTTCTTTTCAGAAGTTCCTTGACTAACTAGAGCAACATTCTGCAACTTTTCAGTTGTTTGTTCTCTTTGTGTTGTCTCATAATCAACCGTAGCAAGATGTGAGAAGAGTTCCACTGGAGTGATATTTGGCATTCCTTGGTTAAAATAAAAGAATTTAGTATGCTCCCAGTTGTGGTTAAGACTTCTGACAATAGTCTTAATCTTCTCTGACTGGGAGTATCTGTTGCTTTCCCCAAGTGCTGCCATATCACTCATGAGAGTGGTAAATCTGAAATCAAGTTCTTCCAGAGTTTCAGTGGGTCCTTGTTTGAAATTTTGAAATTTCAACTTGAGAACTTCGAACTTGTTTTCCTTGGTTTTCTCAGTTCCGGCACAGATTTCTTCAATCAGTTGCCAGGAAACTTTCGCCGTTTTAGCACCCCACAGTTTGCACTGTATGTGCTCAGGTGTCGATCTGATGATGATATTACGAGCTTGACCATCCAAACGATTTCTCTTGGCATCTTCCGATGTCCAGAGTTCTCTGGGCTTTGGTTCGTAAATAACTTGACTTGTAGATCTCCCACTTGTTGACGCATCAGTCTGTGAAGATCCTTCGCTTTGATCTCTGTCTCTACCATTAGAAACCTCCATGACTTGTTTAAGTTGTTGAATGACTATTGGGCCATTCTTTATCACTTCGATCATTTCGTCACTTATGGCTTCAAGGTGGAGCATCATGTTATTTTTCCATTTCTCGTAGTTCTCTGGTTTGAGAACTGGTGCATCACTCAGAGACATACCTGCACACTTAACACACAAATTAAATAGTCCTCGAAAATGGACAAAGTTCCTTCACCTGCCTGGGGATCTAGGTTCAGTGCAGAAGGCTTGTGAACCTCCTGCTCTGATACCACTTGTTGGTCCAGATAACGGCAAAGTAAAAGACTTGGGGGGGGGGGGGGGTGAATAGTCTTTTAAAACTTTTGTCGATAAAAACTATTTCTCAGATATCTGTGAAAATATCTGTGAAAATATCTGATACTTAGATTCAGAGCGCGGAAGACTTAAGATAGATAAGTGCAGAAACAGTTAAAGTGTGTGTGTGTGTTGCTGAAATGTAAGTACAGAAAAGTAAATAACACAACAAGTATAGTGGTATCTGAAGGTGGCGTAATTGAGGTCTTCCAGAGACCTAGAATTCACTAGAATAGATAATTGAGGTCACCTTACAAAAATCCTATTCTAAGATTCCTTAAACAAATGGTTCCCAACCAAATGTTCCCTTTGAGTTGTTCCCCGGCTTCCTCAGCCAAGTACTTCCTATACTCAGAAACCTTTTTGAGCTATTCCCTAGCTTCCCAAGCTAAGTACTTCCTGTGCTCAATAACCTTGGAGTTATTCCTTAGTTTCCCAAACTAAGTACTTCCTCACCTCCACGCCAGTTACGGTGTTGGTTTTGGTTTGAGATGTCAGATGAGCTTCTTTGTTAACTTTTCAGTTAATCAGATAGCTGTGTGAATCAAGTATACTTAATACACTTTTCAATGTATGGTATCTTGTTCTTTTTACTGACCCAAGTCTTAGATAAATGTTCAAGAGAATGAATCTCAGATTCTTGATCTTTTGATTCAACTCTTTCACAGATAGCAGTGCTTGTTTAGGATCAGGACACTTAGAACTTTTAGTGCTACTTAAGATCACTAGCTTTGGTCGCAATAGAAAGCTTTGAGGATAAGTAGTTTGCTTGAGAGAATAAGGTGTTCAGCGTGTTTTTGGAGTTCAAGGTGTAAGTTCTGTGTATGTTCTCAAGCAGTCTAAGTGTTGATATTTATAGATGAATTTGAGTTCCGTTTGAATAGTATCTGTTAGGCTCAAATTCAAACTATTGATATATGTGTATAGTACTGTAGCAGGTTTGTCTTCTTCTTCAGAAGCTACCGTTGCTTTTGTTCAGACATTTCTATCCATGCATTTAATGCATTGTACTATACTTTTTGTCCTGTAGTGCCAACGGAACTATGCATTGTATCAGAGACTAGTATTTATCAGATTTCTCTGATTCTTTGCACGTCCTTATCTTCAACTTCAGATACCACATTTATTGAAACAACTTTGTTTGCAATATATATTTCTATTTCAGAAATGTGGTTAAAGCTCAAGGTATCTGAGTGTAGATATCTGTGGACACTTTCCTTGTTTTCCAGATGAACCTTTTGAAACCTCAGATATCTCTTGTGACACAGTTTGTTAGTAAACTGTTCGTGTCTTCAAGATATCTGGCCAAGGTATCTGTAAAACTATTTCAGTAATCTTGTGCAGTTTTTCAAATCTTCAATGTCGTTGAACTTGTTCTGCTTGGATGTCTTCTTCTTGGTCTTCTCTTCATAAAATAAAAATTACATTTTGAGACCTAACATCCTATACAAGATTAGCTAGACTATCATACTTACTGGGTTTCCTCTTTTACAATGTTCAAGTGAACCAAGAGTACTAATCACCTTTCCGAAACTAAGATAGGTCATCTTGTTGCTGATCAAAATCTACACAGATATTTCTTATCTAACAAATTTTCCTATCAAATTTCCTAACACCCCCATTTTTCCTCAAATCAAATGAAGCCTTATTGAAACTTTGTGAATTATTAATTATATACTAAAAAAAATACTTTGAATAATTAAAAAATTTATTTGTTAACAATTTTAATAACTTACACAATTTTATAAATACAAAACATAATTACAAAAACAACCCATTCCAAATAATCTCTTTATATTTTAGGGAAAATTACAACTAGCACCCCTAATAAATTTCGTAATATAACATCGCGGTCCCAAACTTTTGAAAAATTAATAACACATTAGTCCATTTTCTATTTTTCGAGTTGACCAACATCTTTTTTCAATTTCCACGTGGACATTATTTTGCTAAATTGCAAATCAACCCCTTTAAATTTTGTGTAACTTCATAATGACCAAAAATAATAAATTCAACATTTCATCATTTTTCTACGTAAAACCTATTTTTATTGAAATGTATTTCATCTTCTTCACGATTAACATTCAATCTACTCACATTGCCTCAATCCGCTCATGGAGCTTCACTCCATTAAATTAATGCATTTTCACTCCATTTTACGGAGCTTGTAGCTCCACTAATAAGTGGAGCTGTAAGCTCCCGTTAATGGAGACTAATTCCATTAATTTAATGGAGTTAATCTCCATTAACCGTAAGCTCCTGTTGTTTCCCATGGATCTGCTGTAAAAGAGATCCATGGAGCTACTGTAAAGCTCCATTTCAATGGAGGTTTACATTAACTCAATTAATGGGATAAATTCAACTCTATTAGAGTACCCGTAAAAATAGTAAAATAAAATGTATCGGTTTGTGAAGGAAGAATATTAAAAGGGTTCGATTGCAATTTATATTTTTATTGAAGTTGTACGATATAAATAAAAATATGGGTTAATTTGAAATTTTAATAAACTTTAAAGATATTTATTGAGTATTACATAGTTATGAGGGGCTGATTGCAATTTATTCTCTGAAAATATGAATATCCACATCATTATGGTTTGCCACATTGAAAATTATTGTTGACTTTTGGACTGCAATGTTATCGATTTATGAAACATGTCTTGATGTGTTATTGTTCAAATGTTAGTGACTTGGATGATTCAGAGGTGTTTATATATTAGGGGGAGCAGATGTACTTTTCTCTATATTTTAAACCCCAAAATTTATTCTTCTTCTCCAAAAATCACCACCATCTTCCCTTCCACTTTTTCAATTATCACCACCACCACAGCCACCGGAGCTCCAACAAACCAATTTTTCAAGTGACAAGAAAATCTTCCACCACCACCGTCTCTTCCCGGCTGCCATGGAAAAAAGCTTCCATGGCAGCCAAGCTCGAAGCTTCCATGGCTGCCATGGAAGCTTTCGAGGCAGCTCTGCCGTGGAAGCTCTAGCTAGCTTCCAGATTTGGAAGTTATAGCTTCCATGGCTACCATGGTCATGGAATTTTTCGAGCTCCACGGTAGTTGACCGGAGCTCCGGTCAAATAAAAAAAAGTTAATTTTTTTACAGAAAAAAAAAATTGGAGATTTTGTGAAATTTTGATGATGAGGGGTTGATTTGATAATATTTTTGGGTATATTTTGTTAAGTTTAAGATTTAAGGGATGTGAATTAATTTAATCTAATAATATTTTTAAATATTATGCGACGTAGTGCGACCTTATTATGCTACAGGGGCAATTACATATAGACCCCCTGCATTATGCTCCAATTATAGATTCATACCCACTGTTTGAATGATTACATTTACACCCAAAATCGTTGACCAACATTAAAGATTTATTTTTTAGAAAAAAGAAAAGATAAAATAAATTGTAAAACAAAAAATAATGGAAAAATAAAATTGCAATTGTAAGTTTTATTACAGTATAGCCCCTTATATTTTAAACTTAATAAAATATACCCAATTTTAAATTTTATTCACACTATCATCCAAAAACATATCTAAAATCAACCCTCAATTTTTTTTTTAAAATTCAAAAAACTCACACATTTAATTATTTAGAAAAGAAAAGGAGAAACCATTTAAAATTTAAAAAAATTGACAGGAGCTCCGGTCACCGGAGGCGGGAGCTTTGGCCAGAGCTTCCATAGAAGCTCCTTCGAGCTTCTTCCATTAAAAAAAAATTAAAAGAAAAAAAATATGTAGGAGAAGAGGAGAGCTCAAGGCTTACAAAAAAAATAGGAGATAGGGCGAATTGCAATCGAGTAGACCACAGAAGACCACATACCAATTGCAATCGAGCGAGTAGCGAAGGGGAAGACTGACGAAGACTAGACCAATTGAAGGAAGACGAGACCAATTGATGGTGAGAAGATTGGCGATTAGCTCGCCAGAACAGATGGCGACCAGTAATCCGGCGAGAAGAAGTCGAACAGGAAGACTGATGAAGAAGACACGAGAGTAGACTGACTGCGGGGGAGGAGAGTCTGGAGCATGACCTAATTCTATTTAGGAGAAGAGGAGATCTTCAATGGAAGGTCAAATTGAGCATCCATGGGTGATTGGTTTCGAGCAGCTCTAATGGAGGTTCGTGGTGGTGGTGAAGTTTCCATGGTGGTTCTTCGTGTTGGTGGTGAAGAAGGGTGGAGGAGATGGTGGTGGAAGTAAAGTGGGGAGTTTTGGAGAAGAAGGTAAAATTGGGGGTTTAAAATGTGAAGTAAAGAAATTAATTAGATGGAATGATTAAAATGAAATGATAAAATATAAAAGAAAGTTAAAGATAATGATAAAATAAAATAAAAAAAGAGGGAATCTTTAACTTTTGGGGTTTATATGTAATTACTTTGAAAATGTAAGGGTGGGTTTTGTAATTGTTCAAATAGCGGGTATCAATCTGTAAAGTGACCATCTTGGAGGGGTGGGTTTTGTAATTATCTCTTATGCGACGCCTTGTGGCATTAATAAAAAATGAACGGTTTAGATTAAATCTAGAATTTATCCAATGGTTTAGATCGTAGCACTAAAGTTAGTACAATGCGACGGTGTTAAACTTAGCCATCCCTTGTTAGTTTGACATGACTAATTTTAGTATTATCGCATTGTACTAGCAATAGTACATCTATACAGCATCTCAAATGCATGAGGTCCTCATGTATTTGAGATTTGCGTTTCAAAACGCATTTTCTAGCTGTGTTGATCCACCTGTCATGCATTTTTTTTTTATTGCTTGTTATTTTCTTTTCGTCATAATTCATAAAATATAAAAATATAAAATTTATACCGATTTTCATATTTTTTTGTCCTCTACAAATATATATCACTCTTGATTATATTTCGCTCATTCTAAATTTTACGACTTTTATACTTTTAATTAAAAAAATATATTCATAAATGCAATTTCATTAATTTCAAAATTTAAACCCTCTTATAATTTGGTAAACATGTTAAAAAAATTTAAAAAAAAATTATATCCGTAGCGATGCATATACTAACATCAATCACTATCTCGTATATAACGAATCGATCACTATCTCGTATATAACGAGCATTTGCTTTGGACGGATATTTTCATATCTGTAACGATACATAAAGTAGTCTCCAGTGTCAATAACATCAATCATCGATTATTGATTATTGAATGTCCACCAATAACATCATTAAACTTCTAACTATATCGACTATTCATCTTATATAACCAGCGAGGATTCTTTTGTGGCCAAGATTTTTTGTCCAACGCCATTATAATTAAGCGCGTTCGGATAACTGAATTAGATTTCTAACTTTATGTTCACATCCAGAACGATGCTGGAAGTAGTGGTCGGTGTCAAAATATGTTAATTATATGTCAAAATGATTATCGACTATACGCACATCTTTTGTCACAGTAATTAGTGTACTACATTTGTCTGGGTTAAATGCAAAATACCCCCTAAGTTATTGTAAATGTGCGCAAAACCCCCTTGACATGAGTTAACAAATTAGTACCAAACCCCCTGAGTTATTAAAAATGTGCGCGAAACTCCCATGAGTTATGAAAAATGTGCCCGAAACCCCCTGAGTTATTAAAACATGTGCGTGGAATCCCTCAGCCTTTTTTTTTCGGCGTGCTCGTGTTAGGTGCGACAATGGATGTTCTTTTAGGTTTTCTTACTCCAAATTAACGTAACTAGGTGGACTAGACATTCATAGTTTCAGTTTATTATCTTTTGCCTTCACTTTTTTCCGTTTACATGACTAATTGGTATATATTGTTGATATGTAGTGAAAATTTTTATTAGTGTTATCTATGGTTGTTATTTATATATTTCAGTGCTATATAACCAGTAGTGTGTGATCGATTTTTGTTGTTCATTTAACCAAGAAAAAAAAATAGAGTTTTACTATTTTTAATAGCTCAAATTTAAGTCATTTTAATATTTTTCGAAAATTTGGACAAACGAGTCAAACTGCACACAATACGAATTCATCATGTATATTTAGTATTCATGTAAAAGGGGTGTTGCTGTGACTTTATAAGAATTCAATGGGATTTTACGATTATTTTTAATAACTATGATTTTTTTTTGCATTGATTTGGTGTAAGATAACATAAACAAACATATATAGTCGCACCTAATGAAAGTGTACCTAACACACTTTAAAAATAAAAGTAGGGGGGGTTTTGTGTCCATCTTTAATAACTCAATGGGATTTGATACTAATTCGTAATTGAGAATTTGATGAGTGAATAGTATGGGTTTGTTAGATGGACTAATTGAGAAGCTGTCATCTTGTTGCATGAAAATTATGATTCTTGTTGAAGTTCATTAATCCAATCTTGCTTACTAAGCTGATCATTTTCCTTTATGAACCAGAGAAGAACATACAATATAGTTCTGGTTCATTTCAAGCACACAAATTATATGGCTAAAATGCATGTCATCTTTGTAATGTAAAATTGATGTTATATGACGTTAAAATAAAATGTAGTACACTTGGTCACGTAAATTGTAGTAATTAATAGCACAAGCTACACACATTAATAAAAAATCAAGTAATTAATTTAATCTAATTTTTTAATTAGTTAACACCAGTAGTAGCTACTCCAAAAAAAAAAAACACCATTAATAAAAACACCTGTCTTTTGAGAAATTATACATGCCTGGTCAGTACATTATTGTTTGGCAATAACTAATGTCTAATGCTACGTCCCCTACTGCACAAAACACATCTACCACCCACGAAATTTCCACAGTTGCACTGGGTTACCCGGTACCATAGACTAAGAAGCATTCGTCTCTAAAAGTTCTAAAAATACGTACCATAGACTAAGAAGCACTCAGCTCTAAAACTTTAAAAAAATACATGAACTCTTACTAAATTAAAGATGATGAGATTGCTAGCAAGATAGCAATATCATCATCTTCAATTTAATTACAGTTGTCAAATCTAAAATGAGTTACTCCCTCATTTTATTTTAACCAGTTGACTATCTCCGACTTTGACAACAAATTACTCTTAAACAACAATAGTAAATAAGTTAATAAAATCATATAATGATTTAGTATTGTATATGATTTTATTAGTTTATTTACTATTTTAGTTTAAGAATAATTTGTAGTCAAAGTCAGAGACAGTTGACCGCAACGCAAAATAGTGAAATGATAAATTTTATAAAGAAATGAGGGAGTATATCATTCTTTGCATATATTGGGCCCATCAGAAATGAGGTAAATACAATTCTGCTAACTATGTATCAATTACTACTTTCTTATACACTGGTGGCTTAAACAATGTCACTTCTCACTTGCACTAAGTGACAGATCATTAATTCTATAGAGTTCATACTTGCGTTGCTCTTTAGAAGACCGTGGTTGAAAGAGAACCTCTGTGCTTGCTCTTACATAAATTTTTTCCCATTGTGAATACCAAGAAAGGCCTTCACGGCCTTTAGTGCAATAATCAATATTAAACAAATAAAAATGAACATTTTGAGGACCTGCACGAAGATCAACCAAACATTACAAGTCAAATGCACAGTCTGACCTTCCCGTTCAAACGAAAACTGAAACTATGAGGATAAGAATTACCTATGCTCAAAACGAGAAGACCAACATCCAATCGACTAGTTTTTGATCTCCTGATCTTACTTAGCTTCTGAAGGTCTTCTTGTTCCCCTTTGAGTCCAATAAATTCTCCAAGAACATATCTCCTCGATAACTCTAACCTGCAGTCACATACGCAAAAATTAAACACACTTTGATGAAGGGTTCACTCTGTAAATGAGAAAACCATAAATTTGAAACATAAATAGTTGACATGAATAAATAATGAAAGCAAAATCAGGGTAGGAATGCAGCAAATTAGTTACTCCCTCCATCCCGGATATTTAGATGTTGCTTTTCAAGTGGTCCGAACAAATATTACACATAAAAAATAGCAAGTTTTCTACCACAGTATTATAAGTTTACATTACTTCATTCTTTTTAATAAGATAATACTCACCAATTTTTTTTCGAGACTATCATATTATAATCATTATTTGAAAAGAAAAAAAAAACTGTGGGCATGTGAACTTTGATCTGGGATGGAGAGTAGTATATAACATCAGGCGTCAATTAGAACAAGAGAGAAAGTTGTTATCCATTAAATTCTACAAAGATGAATTAGTCATCAACTCAAATCAGAAAGTGAATCTTCTAAATCCTTTGAATTAAATTGTCAACTTGCTTCTTGATGTTCGTTATCTAATTCCTTGAGTAATTCAGATGTAGTAATATGAGTAACAAATTACCTATCCCAAGTTGATTTGTAACAAGAATGGAATTAAGCTTCGTAAATGATTCCTGCATCTCTTTTCCACCACTACGTATACATTTGAGCCCTTCGGAAAAAGACTTTTCTCGCTTAGATTTTAATAGTGCCCATCGATCATATGTAACAACCTCGGGTGGGAAAGAGTCTACATCGATTGAACTGCAAGAAGAGCAGCAGAATTAGGCGCATGCACGTAACAGAATCAGGAAGCATTAAATAGCCTGGGTAAGGAATAACCAATCTTTTCTCGTTCAATAAAGGTTTGGGAGCACATCCAAAGAAAAAGGGGTTGTTATTAGCCATTTATTTCGGGAAAATGGTAGAACTTTCAACTTTATCTTGCATAATTTTCCCCATATCTACCAAGTCCTGTGAAAAATGACTTCACCAAAGTTTACAATTTATACAAACATGTATTTTTGCAGACAGGTGCTCTGTCGATGAATCTAGACATATAAGATTCAGGACTCCATAAAAGTCATGACATGACGACTTCATGAAAGATTTCGGCAAGTGTTCTGTTCGAATTAATTATTTGAGACAACCCAGTGTGAGCATAGAGCTCAGTGGCTAATCAAAGTCCAAAATATGTAGATTAAATAAAATCTGTATGAAAGGCTGCAAAAAGCAAATGCAATACCCGAATTTCAGGTTTGGACATATGACTTTGAAAGACAGATATCCTTCTGGAAGGGCGATTCCCCTTCGCTCCAGATATTTTTGAAGAATAGTGAGTGATTCTTTTGCTTCTGCAACCTGTGCATTAAAGATATACACTAATGTATGAGCTGAGACCAACTGCAGAATAAACAGAAAGAAAAAAAAAAAAGAACAGCTTGCCAAAGCGAGTGATCAGAGAAATGATAGGATGACACAACTTAGAGCAGATTCTTGAACAGAGTATTTTAACTGATAAATACACTATATAGCCTACAGTAATAAAGGAAGCTCCTTGATAGAAATATGTTTCATCACCTATCCGGACAAAATACCATCATCTACCAAGAGGTCAAGAAAACCTATAGCACATGCCACACAGTGATGTGTATCAAGTCATTTGCTGATAAATTCAATCCATATATTAATGGCCATGAAATGAGTGTCACAAAATTCACTATTAATGGTAAGATATAGATAATATCCCTAACATGGAAAACAATGAAAGGTACGGGAGAACGACAGTGAAGAAAATCACATAATTACACTAGCATTGAAGAAAATTACTACTACATAATTACAGTGAAGAATGGCAGTAGTTATGTATTAGTGAAAACCATAATGTTGTTACGGACATGTGTCCAATCCGTTAAGGGCGCCATAGAGCGTGTCCTAAAGCGCATCACGGCTTAATTAGCCAATTCAGTACTGGTCCGCCCACATTGAATCGGCCAGTACGCTAAAGTCACTACGTCCTCACAGCTAGTTCGAGCTGGCTACGGAAAGGGCTTCCAAACCTGATTATGTCAGTACAGAGATGTCTAACGGACCGGACGAGAGAATCTCGGACGCCACCATCGCAATAAGCCCAAACGTATATAACAGAACCACTGAGATACTTCCGTGAAACTCTAGGCTCGGACATCCAGAGTTACCCAAAGGCAGATCAACCAAGCAGACAAATCTGTTCGAGGGACTAACACGGACCCAACAGGCGGAACAGTACTCTCAGAGGGAAAAGGTCCAAACTACCCTCCCAGGCCCACTTATCGATGTTGGATTACTGATCACTAATGGGTCGTGGGCCGAAGGTAGCATTGGTGTCCAAATCTGGATCATACACTTGGCATCATCTTATGAACCTCTTCATAAGTACACGATAACTATAAATATAGCACAAGGTTCAAGACCTTGAGGTAAGTGATATGTGATAAGCATTAAGTGTTCTTAACCTTCCTCATAACTATTACATTTGGAGCTTCCAACTCCTTCTTGAGTAAAGTCTCTAACCGAATTGACATAGGCAATCCGGATATCCCATTCTAAACCCCCCCCCCCCACTTAGCCCTCTCAGGTACGCAAGCACGGACAAGTTTTACATCGGACTTCAAGTAGGAGGTGGGGTCAAGTGCAGGATATTTGTAGTAGTTTAGTCAGTTAGTGTTCGAGGTTTACCCCTCAACATTTTGGCGCCGTCTGTGGGAACCTTACAAAAAGCATCTTTCTTTCGATTGAATCGATGGCAAGAATAAGACGAACAGCGAGGGCTGGTGCCACAGGAGTAGGAACTCCTCCACCACGCCCGCGGGGACGCAGAGCTGCAGCGTCAGGAGGAAGATACCCAAGCGAGGGATGCACGGCCAGCCCGTCCTCGGATGAAGGGTAGCACGAGCTTCTCCGGCAGAAGCTCGAGGCCCTGCGGCAGGTCAACAATTCACCATGCCTGATGGACGCACTGTCCGCACTAACGACCTCGGACTCAGCGAGACGCAGTTCGACAGATTGCTAACAATCATTCAAGGGTGCCTGGGATCCAACAATACTCCTCCACAGCAAGCCACTCCGCCAGTGGTTACCCCTCCTCAGGCTGAACCAGCATTATCCAGGAACAGGCAACGCCCAATCCAGCAGAGATTAGGGGATCAGCAACCTCAGGAGGATTTGCGAGATCTCTTGGATAGGCGGGCCTCAGCTTCTCAAGTCCGAGGTGAGGGAAGCCAGCATGGAAGGAGAGAACATCAAGATGGGAACAATAAATACCAAGAAGTTCCACTGCCAGCACCTCCAAGAGACAGGGATCAAGTGGCAGAAACTGTTCCGATGGTCCGCATAAATGAACTCCCGGCGGATGTAGCCATACATCCTAGGACAGGGGAGATCATGATGGCTGACGAGATCTATGCCCAGCAAAAGGCTCTAGAAGCTCAAATTCTGAATCTCGGACGTCTTGTGAAAGACCACGAGTAGATAACTACCAGTGCACCGAATCCCCTGTGCGACAGCATCATGAGAGAGAAAGAGAGAAACTGAAACTCGGATCAAGTGATCCCAAACTTGGAATACTACTATGGGGATGCTTGTCCCGTGGGCCACCTAACGAGTTACAACAGCAAGATGGATTCCAAAGGGATGAGCGACAGCACGAAAGCCCTTACCTTCTCGTCCACTCTCTTCGGAACTGCCATGGATTGGTACACCTCTTTGCCAAATAAGTCAATACAGTCATACGCGGATCTGTCCTCCAAGTTCTTGGCGTGATTTGGGAAATCAAAGAGGAGAAAGCGTACCGTGGAACATCTGGCAGGCGTTATACAAGGAGAGCAAGAGGATCTAAGGACTTTCTTAGATCGATTTCACACGGAGGTTCTTCGAGTTGAGTCACACAGTATTAAAGAACGGGTCCGACACCTGTATGCTAACACTCTCAACTCGGAACTCCGAAGAAAACTCTCAAGTCAAGAAGTAAGGAGCGAAAAGCATTTAGAAGACATCTGTGAAGAAATAATGTATGGCGAAGAATACAGGAGGAACGTTCCAGTAAGAGCTAGCTCCAAGAAAGGAAAGGATCCGGTGAAGCAAGACCAACGCCCGGTAAAGTTTAATTCGAGGAAAGACCATAGGGATAGAGGTTTTCACAGAGAGAGAAGTCCGCCGAGGAGATACGCAGACTATACCCGTCTCAATAGGCCAAGATCCGACATCTTGGCAACTATCATCGAGAAGAAGCTGGATGTCCAGTGGCCGAAGCCCTCTTACAACGGCCGTAAGAGTAAGAATGCAAAGGGCTACTGCAAATTCCACAAGTGTCGCGGACACGAAACTGACGATTGCATTCAGCTAAAGACAGAGGTGGAGCACCTAGTAAGAGATGGAAAATTGAAGGAACATATTTACGAGGACGGACCTGCCCGGCAAGATAGAACGGAACAAAGGAGAGAGGAGAGGGTGACGGAACCACCACCCCACTCGTTGCCTTTGCCCCCTCCGCCAGTCGACTATCCACCCCGTCCAGACCGACGTTCTTACAGATATGCTGATGACATCGAAATGGAGAACGCCCCATACAGCGGGGTGATCAACACTATCGCGGGTGGACCAACTGGAGGCGATAGCAGGAACGCAAGAGAGCGGACCGCGCAGAATCTTCAGAACAATGACCGAGCATATGCTGATCCAGCAATCCCGGGCACTAACGCCATATCTTTTGATGACAGTGAAATCCCTCCTCCTACGGAAGGAGGAGAAGACATCGAGAACCCGGATGTTCCCCTGGTGGTCTCATTGACCATTGCAACCTATCGAGTGAATAAGATCTTGGTTGACACCGGAAGCTCCTCGAACATCATCTCTAAAAGAACACTAGATCAGATGGAATTAGGAAGAATTCGATATGGCAGGGTACACACTTCCATATTATTATTCGGAGGAGGAACCGTACGACCCCTCGGAAGTGTCATGCTACATGTTTCGCTCGGCACCTTTCCGGCAAGGGTGACACAGGAAGTCCGCTTCGTAGTGGTCGACCAAACTTTTGACTACAATGCCATCTTCGGACGTCCAGGCCTCAATCAGTTCCGGGCTATTTCCTCTACTCTCCATAACCGGATGAAGTTCCCAACGGCCTTTGGAGTCGGACAGGATGTCGGAAATGTCAGAGAAGCTTGGGAGTGTTATATCATGTCCACAAGAAGAGCTTCTGCGCCCGTGCTTGCATTCACCATGACTCCTGACCCGCCCGTTATTCTCCCACCCAAAAAAGAAGATTTGCAGGTCGGCGTAGGGAGCCAGAAGGAAAAAATTCCTAGAACGGTACGAATTGAGCCTCACGAGACCCTTAAAGAGATCGAGATTGTTGCTGGAGATCCATAAAAGAAGACAAGGATTGGAACCGAAATGGATGTGGAAGTAGAGATGAAGCTCATCGCTTGTCTCCGCGATAACAGCGATGTGTTCGCTTGGAGCACCGATGACCTGAAGGGGATAGACCCAAGGATTACGGTTCACCATCTGAACATGGATCCTTCGGTTAAATACATCCGACAGAAGAGAAAAGACTTTGGTCCGATCAAAGATGCCATCATATCCGCCGAAGTTGATCGACTCCTGAAAGCAGGACACATTGAAGAAGTCCGCTATTCCGATTGGGTTTGCAACGTGGTTCTGGTCGAAAAATCGCCAGGCAAGTGGAGGATGTGTAATGACTTCACAAAGTTGAACAAGTTCTGCCCAAAGGATCCATATCCATTACCACGGATAGATCAACTAGTGGACTCCACATCCGGATGTGCATTGTTGAGCTTCATGGACGCGTACCAAGGTTTTTACCAAATTCGGATGGCCAAGGAGGACGTTAAGAAAACAGCTTTCTTCGCGGCCGGAGGAGTATACTGCTTCAAGGTAATGCCTTTCGGACTGAAGAACGCGGGGGCCACTTACCAGCGCCTGGTGGACCAGATGTTCAGGGACGAGATTAGGAAGACAATGGAAGTGTATGTGGACGACATGCTCGTCAAAAGTAAAACAGAAGAGCAGCATGTGCACCATTTGAACAAGTGCTTTGCTATCCTGAGGAAGTATGGAATGAAATTGAATCCAGAGAAATGCACCTTCGGAGTGAAAGGAGGAAAGTTCCTCGGATATATGGTCACGGAAAGGGGGATAAGCGCAAATCCCGAGAAAACCAAGGCAATCCTAGATCTGCCACATCCAAAAACCCTCAATGAGGTACAGCGACTCATAGGAAGTCTCATGTCCTTAAGTCGTCCCGATCAGCAGAGAAAAATCTTTCGTTCTTCAAAATCCTCCGGAAAGGAGAGAACCTTGTGTGGACCGCGGAATGTTCTGAGGCTTTCGACAAACTGAAAGAGTACCTCCATTCCCCTCCACTGCTCTCCGAATCCGTCGAAGGAGAACCACTCTACCTCTACCTAGCAATCACGGAAGAGGCAATGAGTTCCGTCTTAGTACGGATTCAGGCTAATGAGCATTTGCCGATTTACTATATTAGCAAAGCCCTTGCTGGGGCGGAGACAAGATACGTGAAGATCGAGAAGCTTGCATACGCTTTGGTTTACACCGCCAAACGGTTAAAACCTTACTTCAAATCTCATAGAATTGTGGTACTAACTGCGGAACCTTTGAAACAGGTCTTGGGGAAGCCCGATCAGTCTGGACGACTCTCTAAGTGGACGATTGAGCTAAGCGAATACGACATTTGTTACCAGGCTCCGTCAGCCAAGAAAGCTCAAGTCCTCGCCGATTTCCTAGCAGAATATCCTGAGACGGATTCAGAGAAAGTCCCTGACAGACAATCGTTGGAATGTCTGACTACTAAAAAGATCGTACAAAGGCCAATCCCGCCGAAGTTACAACCAGAAAACTTTGAGGAGGCACAGTTTATCAATCGGCCCTTGCTCGCATCATGCGAGGAAACTCGGATCAACCAGATGTTTCTTCTCGACAATATCGTGAACAAATCTGATATTAATAACTCCGGAGCAAAAATCAAAGAAAAGGAAGAACAGCACTTGGGAGCCCAGGAGCTGCAAGAAGATTTCGAAGCCAAAAAGCACCCTTCGGACACTTGGGTGCTAGAAGTAGATGGATCCTCCACCGGAAGGGTGGGAGGAATTGGAATTTTTCTTAAGAGCCCTGATGGCACAAAACTCGACTATGCAATATCCTTGGAATTCAAAGTCACCAATAATGAGGCTGAGTATGAAGCGTTGTTAGTCGGGCTACGCTTGGCCAAATCCCTCCAAGTCCGGAAGCTCAAGGCTTACACAGACTCACAGCTAGTTGCAGCTCAGCTTTCAGGAACCTTCGCCACCAAGGGTCCTTCGATGATTAAGTATCTCGAGCTACTCAAGCGGGAAACCAGCCTCTTTGAATAATTTACACTGGAAAAGTTTGACAGAGCCAGTAATGAAAGAGCGGATGCTTTGGCAAAATACGCATCATGACGGCTGACACAAGGAGAGTCATCACCTCCATCACTCACTCATCCGTTATGAGTCCAGAACCAACTGTCATGATAATAAGTACTGAAAGAAATTGGATGACTGACATCTGGAACTATCTCCAGGACGGATCTCTTCCAGCGGATCCGAAAGAGTCAAGAAATGTGAAGTGCCGAACTAATAGATACTTTATCCTAGGGGCAGACTTGTACAAGAGATCTTTTGCCGGAACTCACTTGAGATGCTTGAACCCGCAAGAGGCTAAAACTGTGCTGGAACAGATACACAACGGGAGTTGCGGAAGTCATTCTGGGGGAAGGACTCTTGCCCAGAAAATCATACGACAAGGATATTATTGGCCAAGCATCGACAAAGACTCCGCCAACCACGCTCGGAAGTGCCCTGATTGCCAGTACTATGCGAACATCCCACATCATCCGACACGACCTATGATTCCGTCAATCATAGCGTGTCCTTTTGATCAATGGGGAATTGACATTGTCCGACCATTTCCAAGGGGTACCCAGCAGAGAAAATTCATGATTGTCGTCGTAGAATACTTTACTAAATGGGTGGAAGCATAAGCCGTTGCGACCATCACAGAAAGTAGAGTACGGACCTTCATCTGGAAGAACATCATTTGCCGTTTTGGCCTGCCTAGGGTCCTTGTCTCGGACAACGGTGCCCAATTTTCAGGCCGAAAACTCAAAGAATGGCTGGAGTCCTTCAAAATCGAACAACGATTCACGTCTGTTGGACATCCGCAGGCAAATGGACAAGCTGAGTCCACCAACAAGACGATAGTCAAGATCCTAGAAAAGCGGTTGCGGACTTCCCAAGAAAGCTGGGCAGATGACCTAGACGGCGTGCTATGGGCTCATCGCACCACTGCACGGACAGCAACCAAGGAAACTCCATTTGCCCTGGTATATGGCTCTGAGGCAGTTATACCAGCCGAAATTGTTGTCGAGACTATGAGAGTCCAAGAGTTTGAAGAGTCCGCCAATCGCGAGGCACGAATATTTGATCTGGACATCTTGGAACAAAAAAGAACTGACGCATTAGCCAATATCCATAGATATCAAGCAACGGCTGCTCGAGCGTACAACCGGATCGTCCGAGCGAATAACCTGCAAGTCGGAGACCTAGTACTTCGCCGCGCGGACATTCTGACAAACGTTGGCAAACTCAAACCCAATTGGGAAGGGCCCTACAAGATTGTGGGAGCAAGAGCAAATGGGAGTTATGAATTGGAAGATGAGCACGGGCACCCACTCAAGCGTACGTGGAATGCTAGAAATCTCCAAAAGTTTTACGCATAAAAATGGCTACTCGAATCTCCGACAGATTGACTAGTCATTTTGGATTCCAACTATCTACTTCGTAGAACTACGTCAGTTCTATTTTTTGTTTACTCTTCGATCATCGGCCATATAGACCGAATGTTGTAATTGAATTTCCGGCAAATCAATACAACTTCTATCTTTCAATTTTTCAGTTTATGCCTTTGAGAGTTAACATTTCGTTTCACGACAAGATAGAAAGCAGGGAGTTTTTATTCTTACAAAGACAGATTGTACATCAGACTGTCTATGCAACTTACAGTCTCGGATCATTATCCGGACTTAAGGACGCAATAGGACGAAATACAGAGGATATCTCTGGAGATACGTCATCTCCCGGCATGCATCCTTCCTTCGACGAGACAGACTTCAGCGCTACTGCCGCAGGCTCCGCGGACACACGGACTTCCATCTACCTGCACATAGGAACATGGTTAAACATGGCGAACTCCGTCAGGATGCCACCAAAGCATGGCACCGCCAAATCCCTGGTCCGTGGAAGCCACGGGACACACAGCGAAAGATTTCTGCTTAACCGGCTTTAAAGACTCAAACTTTCTTGGAATTTGGAAACCATTTCCAATTTAAGAAAGATTTGAGCCATTAAAGTTGGATTGGAAGAAAAGAGAAGAGACCCGGCTTCGATGATTTACAAGCCCTGTTTATGTAGGCGAGACGACACGAGTTTAGATCAACACAATTGGGTTTGGCCTGGGGGTCGTGCCTTTTTTATAGGACACTCCAACCAATCCACGCCCGCCACGCAAACAGCTTGATGTCAGATCTGACCCAACTGCTCCCGTACGACAAGGATGGGTTAAATTTGCATTTGACCACATCCAAACGGACCAAATGCTAACCCCGGGTTTCGAATTTGTTCAACCGCCTTACGACAATTATGAGTGCGGGAAAAGTGGCGATATTATCTGATGAAATATTTCGAATTTTATAAGCAAAATTATCCGAACATTTACATATGGGAGGTACAGTCCGACAAAAGCCAAGAAAAAGTACATACTACTACGGGGCATACCCCGCCTTGATCTTTCACCATTGCCCAGAAGTTGAACCCTACGATTCCGAGCCACCACATCGAGCCTGACGAGCTTGCTGCTGCATCCGGATCCTCCTGCGGATCAACTTCAGCGTCCACTCTCTCTCCTCTTTAGCCAGTCTCCTAGCTATTCCTGGACATTGAGGGGGATCGCCTTCAAAATCCAGGACGATCGGGTCACCCTCGGTTCCTCTACCCGGATAGATGGGCGGATGCATGTGTCCGCAGGTGCAGTTCACCCAATGACTATATTCGTCATCATCTGAGTCCGACATTCTAAAAAACACTTACTTCCGCGGAAGGATAGAGTGGATAAGACACAAGAAAGAGTGAGGGAGAGTACAGCAGTGAAAAAGGGAGAATTACCACACCCTTATTTATAGTCGCAACGGGTCCTTCAGATCTCGCCATCTGTCGATCATCCGACGACTAGGAAGGTGAAAAGACGTAGTCATAATGACTATTTTACTGTTTCATATTCCTCCTTCTAGAAGAATTACGCTTTTCAACCAGTGCATGGTCCGAAGATCGGATAGATTAGAGTTTGATGTTTACAACATACCAGCTACAGCGATCCGAGCCCTTAAGAGATGTCATTGGCGAAGTGACTCAGCGTATGAACGACAGATAATACGGAAATAAGGAAGCCAGTAAGCAATCATTCAGAAGCATGGGAGGATTCACTCCTCGGAATAATTAAGAATTCAACAAGAGTACATAGCAATATGTTCCGAATTAAACAAACATCCAAAAGATACAGAATTCTAACGGGGCATACCCCGGACTTCTCACTCAGGACCGGTTTGGCTTGGACCAACTTCTTCAGTTTCGGGCTGGTTGACATGAGGATCGTCGGAGGTGGCTTCCGCCACAAGGGTCTCAGCATGATCGAACAAGTTAAAGTCAGCAGGGAGGCCAAGCACGCGAGCAGGCAGGGCAAACCACTTCTGCAAGAAAGCTCGGTAATCGTTGAAGGGAACAAAGCCCACCTTCAGGAGGGCTTCTGGGATCCACCTAGGGAGGAAGGGTCCGCCGTTTTGGATCTCAATCTCACCTTCCTCGGTGACCAGTTCCACGAACTCACATGCGGCCAACTGCTCGTCCGAGGCACTGTCGACTGGCACTTCCACACCGTTCGCATCCGCATAGGGGATTAACCCCTCCGCCTTCCAGTCAAAGTCCGGTGGAAGAAGCCCCTTGGACTGCAGCTGCCCGATCGCGGACACGAACCCATCCAGACGGGAGGCATCCGACTTGTCCGCCATCAGGAACTTGAAAGAGTCAGACCTCAGGAAGTCACGGCCAGCGTAGAGACGAACATATTGGAGGCCTCCGACCAGGAAATCCTTGAAGTCCAGGAAGGTCTTCATCGCCTTATCAACGAATCTCTCTTGATAGTCAAGATCCGCCTTGATTTTTTCCCAGTTGGTCCTCAACTTGTGGAACTTCACCTCTTCCTCTTTTAGCCTCATCTCCAGCTGCTTCACTTTTTCCGCCTCGTCCGCGGATGTGGCCACAGCCTTGTGAAGATCCTCTTCAATAGTAGCGCATTCGCCGGCCTTCCACTGCATGGCCCTGATGAAACACCCGAGCTAGGGAAATATCCGCGAAGATACAAGTTATATTTATATCACAATAAGAACAAACCAAATAAGCCACGGATGGATTACTTACCCGCTGTTATAGTGCATCCAGCCCTCCGACCCGCTCCACCTCCAGAAGTCTGAAAGCGTGCTCATACTCCTTGTCCAGAGCAGCCTGGTCCACAGGAAGGACAGCGGACAACTGCTGTCTCTTCGCGGCAGCAGGAGACTCTGAGGTTGCCGCCCTTTTGTGCCCCGAGATAATAGCGTCCCGCATAAACACGTCCCGTGGTGGGACTTGAGCAGCGGAAGCTTGGGACCTTGTAGCAGTGGTGCTCCGGGTAGCAGGGGCTTTGCCCTTGTCAGACACCGCCAAGGCCTGAGAATCCTCACCCGCCTTGTTTCGCCTTTCCTCCTCAGCAGCGAACAAGGCAGCATTTTTCGGATCCGGCATCGGAAGACCCGCGGAAGTATTAATGATTCTGGTCCTCTGACCAGCGGCGACCTCCAAAGCTTGTTGCTCCCTCTGCAACCTCTTCTTTTCTCGGAGCGTCGACATGATGTAGTCGAACCAGTGAGCTGCACAATAAACCAAAGGCATCAGATACATCTAGCTTAACAAAGAAGTACAAGGATTGCAAAAACACGTAATCAAAACAAAGTATCTCGACGACGAAAAAGCATAAAGGCTCAAGTAATCAAGTTCTTACTGAAGTCCGTCTTCCCTCCGACCTCAACTGTGTCCGTCAGCCCGCACAGGTAGGGCAGTGGCTGACAGATTAATTCGTGGTACGGATAAGTTGGTGGGTTGTGCTTCTTATGGATTGCAGCCACCCACGGAGCCACATTCTTGGGAAGAGGGCGCCAGCGCCAATCCGGGATGCTCTCCCTTAGAAACTTTGTGGGCAGCCCCCATTGCTCTCGCTGTCTTTCGGATGCTCCAGGCTTCAAATCCATCCGTACGAAAATGTATTTGTCCCACAATTTCGATCCCAGCGACGAAATCGAGTCTGAGATAAAGTTATAGGGTTTCCTATTCATGAAAGTATAGAATAGTGGATTCCCCGGACTGAACGACACGTGGAAGAGCAGCCTAAAGTTCTCAAAATTGACGGGCTGCCCTTTCTTCTTACAAAAGACGACGAAGCAGATAAGGTTTCCCAAGGACTTAGGGATAACCTGACTCGGACCTATCCCGATATGGTTTAAGATATTCTTCAGCTCCGTAGCAATGGGAATCCTCCACCCACATGATAAAGCCACCTCGTGCACACACATATATCCGGCTGGCGGATTATAAAAAGCATGTCCGGGCTCAGGGACCATGATCTCTACGGAGTCGGGGATCTCCCACTTTCGCCTCCACTCGGGAATATCTTCTGCTCTCACTCTGGACGGACATGTGGGCAGAAGTTCGTCGGCATTGAGTTCTCCAAATTCGTCCGCTATCACAACAGCGGACGCAGGACGGGGAAATTTGATTCGGGCAGCTTTCGCGCCGCGCCCCGCAACTAAAGGAAGGTTGGACCGCACGGGACCAGCATGATGAAGTGCGATCCGACGCCCACCGCACCTTCGAGGACGAGCAACAGGGGACTCTTCACCTTCTTCCTCCTCTTCGTCGTCGTCATCCTCTTCATCTTCTTCCTCATCATCATTGACATCTTCAGGTCTCCCGGATGTGCTTGGGTTAGACGGACCTGTTCCCTCCACGACACGGTCTTCCACCCCTGCCTCGAACATCTCGACCTCATCAGTTTCTCGGCCGCTATCGCCCTCCTACTCCATATGCGGCTCATTCGGACCTCTGGACGGTCCGACTCCCCCGATAGTCCGAGATTGGACCAACGATCTAGTCCTGGCAAGATCGTCTTGTGCAGCGTCGGTCTGTGCTCCTACTAATTCATGGACTCCGTGTCCAGCATCTGAATCTCTCGATGAACCAAGATCTACGACGAAGAAATCTCCCACGGACAGGGTCATATTAACGGACCCAGTACCTAAGTCTACAGCATCGTTGTAGCTTGGTGCTTCAAGTTGGTTCTGACTATCGCTCCCGGACATCCTAAGGCAGAAGGAAACGAGTCAGAAACGATAGTGGTGATTGTCCGAGAGTTCGTTTAAGTATCTTCTTAAGTCAAGAACGATCTACGACACCATGTTTAACCGGGTTTGCCATGCATAAGGACTAGTATCGGTACTCGTGGCACCAACCTTGGCACACTAAGATGTGCCATCGACACCAACATCAACACTACCCGGCACGTTAAGAGGGACCAGTTTACAAAGGCTTGTGTGCTATTCGGCACCAACACACTACCAAATATTAAGCATGCAACAGTACGACGTAATGCTATCTCAACTGAGAATGAGGCTAACAACCTAACACTCGCAACATCAGTGAAAAACAAGACTCGGCAACATAGTATGCAGGCAGAGCAAAGTAAACGCCCAGGAAGGAAGCGTCTCACAAAAAAGGAAAAATACTCGAGCAAAGTAAAAGTGTACTTACTTGATAACAGTCGACTGTGGAAGTTTGTGCGGACGACTAAGCCTTGATGATCCTCCGAAGGAACAGATTCACAGCAGAAATCTCCAAAATTGTGCGCGTTTTACTTGCTCGGATGCGCCTTCAATTGCTCGGATTGCTATATGATTGAACTGAGTTTCGATATTGCTAAAAGTGTGAAAGTGACCGATGAGCTGACTATTTATAAGGGCAATTTAGAGAAAGCCAAGAGTCACATCACCTGGATTTGAATCCCAACCGTCAGATCTTTTTAATCCAAGGGTTGCACCGTTCCACGAATGGGTTGCTGTCAGTACGTCGCATCTAATGTGTGACAGACGCATCGCATCAATTGGGCCTCCAACCCCAACCGTTAATGACGTCCCGATCCAACGGTCGTATCGCTTCATTCGGGATCCTTTCCACGTTGGCCGAACGGACAACTTATTGGGCCTCTTTGACTTACGGATCAACGACCCAGGAGAGCCAGGTCAACAGGTTGTCTGACGGATAGCCTCCGAAGGGCTACGCTACATCCTAACCGTACTCGGATCTATATATCTCGATTACAAATA
Organism: Plantago major; assembly: GCA_026545765.1. Lineage (NCBI taxonomy): Eukaryota > Viridiplantae > Streptophyta > Magnoliopsida > Lamiales > Plantaginaceae > Plantago > Plantago major. The sequence continues at coordinate 74,354,728 of CM048841.1, forward strand.
CCTTTTCCATCTACAGTCCGAGCACTTCCTAAACTCGAACTGTAGAAGGAAAAGGGGGGGAGAGAGATATATCGAATTCCTGAACACGGAACACGGATGACAGATCTAAATAGAGGGGACTTTTTCCTTTCTCCAGTTAACGATTCGGACACGCTCCACAACACACTTGTTCTTTTCATAGTTACCAACTATCTTCTAATAAGATACTTGGAAACTAGGGGGACATATGTTGTTACGGACATGTGTCCAATCCGTTAAGGGTGCCATAGAGTGTGTCCTAAAGCGCATCACGGCTTAATTAGCCAATTCAGTACTGGTCCGACCTCATATGGTCCGCCCACAGTGAATCGGCCAGTACGCTAAAGTCACTACGTCCTCACAGCTAGTCCGAGCTGGCTACGGAAAGGGCTTCCAAACCTGATTATGTCAGTACAGAGATTCCTAACGGACCGGACGAGAGAATCTCGGACGCCACCATCGCGATAACCCCAACGTATATAACAGAACCATTGAGATACTTCCGTGAAACTCTAGGCTCGGAAATCGGCGGGGAAGTAAGAAATAATCTCTTAATTGTTAATTAGAATGAAATAATGAAATACCTTGGAATTCATAAGGGATTTACTTTCCAGAGTTACCCAAAGGCAGATCAACCAAGCAGACAAATCTGTCCGAGGGACTAACACGGACCCAACAGGCGGAACAGTACTCTCAGAGGTAAAAGGTCCAAACTACCCTCTCAGGCCCACTTATCGGTGTTGGATTACTGATCACTAATGGGTCAAGGGCCGAAGGTAGCACTGGTGTCCAAATCTGGATCGTACACTTGGCATCATCTTATGAACCTCTTCATAAGTACACGATAACTATAAATATAGCACAAGGTTCAAGACCTTGAGGTAAGTGATATGTGATATGCATTAAGTGTTCTTAACCTTCCTCATAACTATTACATTTGGAGCTTCCAACTCCTTCTTGAGTAAAGTCTCTAACCGGATTGACATAGGCAATCCGGATATCCCGTTCTAAACCCCCACTTAGCCCTCTCAGGTACACAAGCACGGACAAGTATTACATCGGACTTCAAGTAGGAGGTGGGGTCAAGTGCAGGATATTTGTAGTAGTTTAGTCAGTTAGTGTTCGAGGTTTACGCCGCAACACATAAGAAGGAAGAAAGATTGATTAAACAAAACTTACAGGATCTGGAATCCATTGAGATTGAGTTTTATGGTGCTTTGTAATCCAATTACCTTCCTTGTCAGTCCAGACAAATCCCGACAATCGCTCAATGAAATAACTATGGCACATCTGCCGACAAAATTGAACATTTAGAAATACTAGCTATAATATAAAGTGATAACAATCAGTAAATTGAATTGAAGACATGAAAGAAAAAAGGGGAAATAGGAAATACGGACTGATAAGTGACGACAAGGAGATCAATATTCCGAGGAGAAGCGGAATCTAGGTCAGGAATTCGGAGTCCCACGTAGACTCTGCTTCCACTGCTTGCAGTATAAAGTCTCTTCAGCCTAATTATTATATATATAATTAGGGGTTCCAGAAGACTTAGAGACAAAACCTAATTAAATAAATAAATAGGGGAAGGAACTAGGAAGAACTATTCAGATAGTAGAAAGACCTCACCTCTTGGTGAGGGTGAAAAGGGCTTCAGAGTGAGAGATTTCGGAATCATCATCGTCTTCTTCGCATAACACGAATAATAATCGAATCACGATCAAGAGAACCACAACGAAAACATATACCTGCACATACTCCCACGATAACATCATGCTTGCTCTCTAGTCTCGAGGAGAACTTATGGATAAAACGCAACACAGATGAAAGGATGAAGACGAAAGAGAAGGAGATCGGAGATTGGATTAGAGTGAGGCGGAGGTGGAGGTGAGCGGCGTAGGTGGAGTTGGGTGGAGGTGAGCGGCGGAGGCGGGTGTGGAGGAATGGCGATTGGAGTGCAGGAGCTAGGTTTTGGGAATGTGATTTGGGAATGGGGGCAAGGTTTAGAGTTATTATGTAAATTTCGGTTTTGTCGGTCCAGCCCGTTTTTTTCCGGTTTTGGACCGGCCCGGAGCGAAAACCGAAATTTCCAATTTCTTCAACCCGAGAACCGGACTGAATATGTTTAGGGTCGGCTCGAAAACCGATTTTTCGTGCCGATTCGGTTCGGGGCATTTTATGCACAGCCCTACTTATATGTGTGCTAAATAAAAACCAAATTAGAGTTTGGTGCACCACAAAGTCTAATGTTTGATATTTTAAAGGTTATTTGAATTGTTTAAATGTAGTTTTATTGTATAATTGTACCATTAAAAATTGAACAATTGGTATTGTTTTATAACTAGAAATTGCGACACACGCTATGCGTGTGAAGCGTATTCCGGATGTATACAATTCGTCGGAGAGAAACCCGGATGAGTCAATTATTAAAATTGCATAAGTAAGATCAACAGATGAGATTTAAATTGAATTATAAACTTAGGCTTCATTTGGTTTGAGGGAAAATGAGGGAAAAGAAAGATAAAAAAGGGGAAAATATCGTTTTCCACCATTTGGTAGTTTTGAGAAAATTCTGGAAAATTTATGAAAATCTATATCAAACATGTATATATCTCCACTAAATAATTAAGGAAAGTTGTTTTCTCTCACATTTTCCAGAAAAATCTTATTTTCCCAATTTATCCTCAAATCAAATGAAGCCTTATTGAAACTTTGTGAATTATTAATTATATATACTAAAAAAAATACTTTGAATAATAAAAATATTTATTTCTTAACAATTTTAATAACTTACACAATTTTATAAATACAAAACATAATTACAAAAACTACCCATTCCAAATAATCTCATTATATTTTAGGGGAAATTACAACTAGCCCCCCTAATAAATTTCGTAATAACATCGCGGTCCCAAACTTTTGAACAATTAATAACACATTAGTCCATTTTCTATTTTTCGAGTTGACCAACATCTTTTTTCAATTTCCACGTGGACATTATTTTACTAAATTGCAAATTAACCCCTTTAAATTTTGTGTAACTTCATAATGACCAAAAATAATAAATTCAACATTTCATCATTTTTCTACGTAAAACCTGTTTTTATTGAAATGTATTTCATCTTCTTCACGATTAACATTCAATCTACTCACATTGCCTCAATCCGCTCATGGAGCTTCACTCCATTAAATTAATGTGTTTTCACTCCGTTTTACGGAGCTTGCAGCTCCACTAATCAGTGGAGCTGTAAGCTCCCGTTAATGGAGACTAATTCCATTAATTTAATGGAGTTAATCTCCATTAACAGGAGCTTACAGCTCAGTGGAGTCGTATGCTCCTGTTGTTTCCCATGGATCTGTTGTAAAAGAGATCCATGGAGCTACTGTAAAGCTCCATTTCAATGGAGGTTAACATTAACTCAATCAATGGGATAAATTCGAACTCTATTGGAGTACCCGTAAAAATAGTAAAATAAAATGTATCGGTTTGTGAAGGAAGAATATTAAAAGGGTTCGATTGCAATTTATATTTTTATTGAAGTTGTACGATATAAATAAAAATATGGGTTAATTTGAAATTATAATAAACTTTAAAGATATTTATTGAGTATTACATAGTTATGAGGGGCTGATTGCAATTTATTCTATGAAAATATGAATATCCACATCATTATGGGTTGCCACATTGAAAATTATCATTGACTTTTGGACTGCAATGTTATCGATTTATGAAACATGTCTTGATGTGTTATTGTTCAAATGTTAGGGACTTGGACGATTCAGAGGTGTTTATATATTAGGGGGGGCAGATGTAATTTTCTCTATATTTTAAACCCCAAAATTTATTCTTCTTCTCCAAAAATCACCACCACCTTCCACCACTTCTTCAATTATCACCACAGCCACCGGAGCTCCAACAAACCAAATTTTCAAGTGACAAGAAAATCTTCCACCACCACCGTCTCTTCCCGACTGCCATGGAAAAAAGCTTCCATGGCAGCCAAGCTCGAAGCTTCCATGGCTACCATGGAAGCTTTTGAGGCATCTCTGCCATGGAAGCTCTAGCTAGCTTCCAGATTTGGAAGTTATAGCTTCCATGGCTACCATGGTCATGGAATTTTTCGAGCTCCATGGTAGTTGACCGGAGCTCCGGTCAAATAAAAAAAAGTTAATTTTTTTACAGAAAAAAAAAATTTGGTGATTTTGTGAAATTTTGATGATGAGGGGTTGATTTGATAATATTTTTGGGTATATTTTGTTAAGTTTAAGATTTAAGGGATGTGAAATAATTTAATATAATAATATTTTTAAATATTATGTGATGTAGTGCGACCTTATTATGCTACGGGGGCAATTACATATAGACCCCCTGCATTATGCTCCAATTACAGATTCATACCCATTGTTTGAATGATTACATTTACACCCAAAATCGTTGACCAACATTAAAGTTTTATTTTTTAGAAAAAAGAAAAAGATAAAATGAATTGTAAAACAAAAAATAATGGAAAAATAAAATTGCAATTGTAAGTTTTATTACAGTATAGCCCCTTATGTTTTAAACTTAATAAAATATACCCAATTTTAAATTTTATTCACACTATCATCCAAAAACATATCTAAAATCATCCCTCATTTTTTTTTAAAATTTAAAAAACTCACACATTTAATTATTTAGAAAAGAAAAGGAGAAACCATTTAAAATTTAAAAAAATTGACAGAGCTTGGCCACGGAGGCGGGAGCTTTGGCCAGAGCTTCCATAGAAGCTCCTTCGAGCTTCTTCCATTAAAAAAAAAATTAAAAGAAAAAATATGTAGGAGAAGAGGAGAGCTCAAAGCTTACAAAAAAATAGGAAATAGGGTGAATTGCAATCAAGCAGACCACAGAATACCACATACCAATTGCAATCGAGCGACTAGCGAAGGGGAAGACTGACGAAGACTAGACCAATTGAAGGAAGACGAGACCAATTGATGGTGAGAAGATCGGCGATTAGCTCGCCAGAGTAGATGGCGACCAGTAATCCGGCGAGAAGAAGTTGAACTGGAAGACTGATGAAGAAGACACGAGAGTAGACTGACTGCGGGAGAGGAGAGTCTGGAGCATGACCTAATTCTATTTAGGAGAAGAGGAGATCTTCAATGGAAGGTCAAATTGAGCATCCATGGATGATTGGTTTCTAGCAGCTCTAATTAATGGAGGTCTGTGGTGGTGGTGAAGTTTCCATGGTGGTTCTTCGTGTTGGTGGTGAAGAAGGGTGGAGGAGATGGTGGTGGAAGTAAAGTGGGGAGTTTTGGAGAAGAAGGTAAAATTGGGGGTTTAAAATGTGAAGTAAAGAAATTAATTAGATGGAATGATTAAAACGAAATGATAAAATAGAAAAGCAAGTTAAAGATAATGATAAAATAAAATAAAAAAAGAGGGAATCTTTAACTTTTTGGGTTTATATGTAATTACTTTCAAAAGGTAAGGGAGGATTTTGTAATTATTCAAATAGCGGGTATCAATCTGTAAAGTGGCCATCTTGGAGGGGTGGGTTTTGTAATTATCTCTTATGCGACGCCTTGTGGCATTAATAAAAAATGAACGGTTTAGATTAAATCTAGAATTTATCAAATGGTTTAGATCGTAGCACTAAAGTTAGTACAATGCGACGGTGTTAAACTTAGCCATCCCTTGTTAGTTTGACATGACTAATTTTAGTATTATCGCATTGTACTAGCAATAGTACATCTATACAGCATCTCAAATGCATGAGGTCCTCATGTATTTGAGATTTGCGTTTCAAAACGCATTTTCTAGCTGTGTTGATCCACCTGTCATGCAATTTTTTTATTGTTTGTTATTTTCTTTTCGTCATAATTCATAAAATATAAAATTTATACCGATTTTCATATTTTTCGTCCTCTACAAATATAGATCACTCTTGACTATATTTCGCTCATTCTAAATTTTTCGACTTTTATACTTTTAATTAAAAAAATATATTCATAAATGCAATTTCATTAATTTCAAATTTTAAACACTATTATAATTTGGTAAACATGATAAAAAAATTAAATCAAAAAAAAAATTATATCTGTAGCGATACATAAACTAACATCAATCACTATCTCGTACATAACGAGCAATTGCTTTGGACGGATATTTCATATCTGTAACGATACATAAAGTAGTCTTCGATGTCAATAACATCAATCATCGATTATTGATTAAACGTCTAACACCAGTAGTCGCTACTCCAAAAAAAAAAAACAAAAAAACACCATTAATAAAAACACCTGCCTTTTGAGAAATTATACATGCCCGGTCAGTACATTATTGTTTGGCAATAACTAATGTCTAATGCTACGTCCCCTACTGCACAAAACACATCTACCACCCACGAAATTATTGCCACGGTTACCTTTGGGTTACCTGACAATAGACTAAGAAGCACTCAGCTCTAAAAGTTCTAAAAATACGTACCATAGACTAAGAAGCACTCAGCTCTAAAACTTTAAAAAATACATGAACTCTTACTAAATTAAAGATGATGAGATTGCTAGCAAGATAGCAATCTCATCATCTTCAATTCAATTACACGAGTTATTCCATTTTATTTTAACCAGTTGACTGTCTCCGACTTTGACAACAAATTACTCTTAAACAACAATAGTAAATAAATTAATAAAATCATATAATGATTTAGTATTGTATATGATTTTATTAGTTTATTTACTATTTTAGTTTAAGAAAGAATAATAAAAGTCAGAGACATTTGACCGCAGCGCAAAATAGTGAAATGATAAATTTTATAAAGAATTGAGGGAGTATATCATTCTTGCATATATTGGACCCATCAGAAATGAGGTAAATACAATTCTGCTAACTATGTATCAATTACTACTTTCTTATACACGGGTGGCTTAAACAATGTCACTTCTCACTTGCACTAAGTGACAGATCATTAATTCTATAGAGTTCATACTTGCGTTGCTCTTTAGAAGACCGTGGTTGAAAGAGAACCTCTGTGCTTGCCCTTACATAAATTTTTTCCCATTGTGAATACCAAGAAAGGCCTTCACGGCCTTTAGTGCAATAATCAATATTAAACAAATAAAAATGAACATTTTGAGGACCTGCACGAAGATCAACCAAACATTACAAGTCAAATGCACAGTCTGACCTTGCCGTTCAAACGAAAACTGAAACTACGAGGATAAGAATTACCTATGCTCAAAACGAGAAGACCAACATCCAATCGACTAGTTTTTGATCTCCTGATCTTACTTAGCTTCTGAAGGTCTTCTTGTTCCCCTTTGAGTCCAATAAATTCTCCAAGAACATATCTCCTCGATAACTCTAACCTGCAGTCACATACGCAAAAATTAAACACACTTTGATGAAGGGTTCACTCTGTAAATGAGAAAAACATAAATTTGAAACATAAATAGTTGACATGAATAAATAATGAAAGCAAAATCAGGGTAGGAATGCAGCAAATTAGTTACTCCCTCCATCCTCCATCCCGGATATTTAGATGTTGCTTTTCAAGTGGTCCGAACAAATATTACACATAAAAAATAGCAAGTTTTCTACCACAGTATTATAAGTTTACATTACTTCATTCTTTTTCATACAATAATACCCACCAATTTTTTTTCGAAACTATCATATTTTAATCATTATTTGAAAAGAAAAAAAAAACTGGGGGCATGTGAACTTTGATCTGGGATGGAGAGAGTAGTATATAACATCAGGCGTCAATTAGAACAAGAGAGAAAGTTGTTATCCATTAAATTCTACAAAGATGAATTAGTCATCAACTCAAATCAGAAGTGAATCTTCTAAATCCTTTGAATTAAATTGTCAACTTGCTTCTTGATGTTCGTTATCTAATTCCTTGAGTAATTCAGATGTAGTAATATGAGTAACAAATTACCTATCCCAAGTTGGGGCTGTAACAAGAATGGAATTAAGCTTCGTAAATGATTCCTGCATCTCTTTTCCACCACTACGAATACATTTGAGCCCTTCGGAAAAAGACTTTTCTCGCTTAGATTTTAATAGTGCCCATCGATCATATGTAACAACCTCGGGTGGGAAAGAGTCTGCATCGATTGAACTGCAAGAAGAGCAGCAGAATTAGGCGCATGCACGAAACAGAATCAGGAAGCATTAAATAGCCTGAGTAAGGAATATCCAATCTTTTCTCGTTCAATAAAAGTTTGGGAGCACATCCAAAGAAAAAGGGGTCGTTATTAGCCATTTATTTCGGGAAAATGGTAGAACTTTCAACTTTAGCTTGCATAATTTTCCCCATATCTACCAAGTCCTGTGACAAATGGCTTCACCAAAGTTTACATTTATACAAACATGTATTTTTGCAGACAAGTGCTATGTCGATGAATCTAGACAGATAAGATTCAGGACTCCATAAAAGTCATGACATGACGACTTCATGAAAGATTTCCGCAAGTGTTCTGTTCGAATTAATTATTTGAGACAACCCAGTGTGAGCATAGAGCTCAGTGGCTAATCAAAGTCCAAAATATGTAGATTAAATTTGTGGCTGAACCATGGGTCCATTCAAGTTCCAGCAAACATTGTAATTTGTTCGTATGAGAATCTACGGAAAGCTTACGAGATAACGAATCGTTAAAAGTATTCCCAGGATTATCGTAATATTTGAGACATTTTCTAAATTTAACCTAAAACAGTTCCCTGTCCCGTCCCCATCGACATTACTCGTCATTTATGATGGAGAAAATGGATACTTAATCAACTCCTTGTTGTCAATAAATAAAATCTGTATGAAAGGCTGCAAAAAGCAAATGCAATACCCGAATTTCAGGTTTGGACATATGACTTTGAAAGACAGATATCCTTCTGGAAGGGCGATTCCCCTTCGCTCCAGATATTTTTGAAGAATAGTGAGTGATTCTTTTGCTTCTGCAACCTGTGCATTAAAGATATACACTAATGTATGAGCTGAGACCAACTGCAGAATAAACAGAAAGAAAAAAAAAAAGAAAAAAAAAAGAACAGCTTGCCAAAGCCAGAAGTGATCAGAGAAATGATAGGATGACACAACTTAGAGCAGATTCTTGAACAGAGTATTTTAACTGATAAATACACTATATAGCCTAGCCTACAGTAATAAAGGAAGCTCCTTGATAGAAATATGTTTCATCACCTATCCGGACAAAATGCCATCATCTACCAAGAGGTCAAGAAAACCTATAGCACATGCCACACAGTGATGTGTATCAAGTCATTTGCTGATAAATTCAATCCATATATTAATGGCCATGAAATGAGTGGCACAAAATTCACTATTAATGGTAAGATATAGATAATATCCCTAACATGGAAAACAATGAAAGGTACGGGAGAACGACAGTGAAGAAAATCACATAATTACACTAGCATCGAAGAAAATTACTACTACATAATTACAGTGAAGAATGGCAGTAGTAATGTATTAGTGAAAACCATAAGAAGGAAGAAAGATTGATTAAACAAAACTTACAGGATCTGGAATCCATTGAGATTGAGTTTTATGGTGCTTTGTAATCCAATTACCTTCCTTGTCAGTCCAGACAAATCCCGACACACTGTTCAATGAAATAACTATGGCCTGTCTGCACAGCCAAAATTGAACATTTAGAAATACTAGCTATAATATAAAGTGATAACAATCAGTAAATTGAATTGAAGACATGAAAGAAAAAAGGGGAAATAGGAAATACGGACTGATAAGTGACGACAAGGAGATCAATATTCCGAGGAGAAGCGGAATCTAGGTCAGGAATTCGGAGTCCCACGTAGACTCTGCTTCCACTGCTTGCAGTATAAAGTCTCTTCAGCCTAATTATTATATATATAATTAGGGGTTCCAGAAGAATTAGAGACAAAACCTAATTAAATAAATAAATAGGGGAAGGAACTAGGAAGAACTATTCAGATAGTAGAAAGACCTCACCTCTTGGTGAGGGTGAAAAGGGCTTCAGAGTGAGAGATTTCGGAATCATCATCGTCTTCTTCGCATAACACGAATAATAATCGAATCACGATCAAGAGAACAACAACGAAAACATATACCTGCACATACTCCCACGATAACATCATGCTTGCTCTCTAGTCTCGAGGAGAACTTATGGATAAAACGCAACACAGATGAAAGGATGAAGACGAAAGAGAAGGAGATCGGAGATTGGATTAGAGTGAGGCGGAGGTGGAGTTGGGTGGAGGTGGAGGTGAGCGGCGTAGGTGGAGGTGGGTGGAGGTGAGCGGCGGAGGTGGAGTTGGGTGGAGGTGAGCGGCGTAGGTGGAGGTGGGTGGAGGTGAGCGGCGGAGGCGGGTGTGGAGGAATGGCGATTGGACTGCACGAGCTAGGTTTTGGGAATGTGATTTGGGAATGGGGCAAGGTTTAGAGTTATTATGTAAATTTCGGTTTTGTCGGTCCAGCCCGTTTTTTCCGGTTTTGGACCGGCCCGGAAAACCGAAATTTCCAATTTCTTCAACCCGAGAACCGGACTGAATATGTTTAGGGTCGGCTCGAAAACCTATTTTTCGTGCCGATTCGGTTCGGGGCATTTTATGCACAGCCCTACTTATATGTGTGCTAAATAAAAACCAAATTAGAGTTTGGTGCACCACAAAGTCTAATGTTTGATATTTTAAAGGTTATTTGATTTGTTTAAATGTAGTTTTATTGTATAATTGTACCATTAAAAATTGAACAATTGGTATTGTTTTATAACTAGAAATTGCGGCACACGCTATGCGTGTGAAGCGTATTCCGGATGTATACAATTCGTCGGAGAGAAACCCGGATGTGTCAATTATTAAAATTGCATAAGTAAGATCAACAGATGAGATTTAAATTGAATTATAAACTTAGGCTTCATTTGGTTTGAGGGAAAATGAGGGAAAAGAAAGAAAAAAAAAAAGGGGGAAAATATCGTTTTCCACCATTTGGTAGTTCTGAGAAAATTTCGGAAAATTTATGAAAATCTATATCAAACATATATATCTCCACTAAATAATTAAGGAAAGTTGTTTTCTCTCACATTTTCCAGGAAAATCTTATTTTCCCCAATTTTTACTCAAATCAAATGAAGCCTTATTGAAACTTTGTGAATTATTAATTATATATACTAAAAAAAATACTTTGAATAATTAAAAAATTTATTTGTTAACAGTTTTAATAACTTACACAATTTTATAAATACAAAACATAATTACAAAAACTACCCATTCCAAATAATCTCTTTAAATTTTAGGGAAAATTACAACTAGCCCCCCTAATAAATTTCGTAATATAACATCGCGGTCCCAAACTTTTGAACAATTAATAACACATTAGTCCATTTTATATTTTTCGAGTTGACCAACATCTTTTTTCAATTTCCACGTGGACATTATTTTGCTAAATTGCAAATCAACCCCTTTAAATTTTGTGTAACTTCATAATGACCAAAAATAATAAATTCAACATTTCATCATTTTTCTACGTAAAACCTGTTTTTATTGAAATGTATTTCATCTTCTTCACGATTAACATTCAATCTACTCACATTGCCTCAATCCGCTCATGGAGCTTCACTCCATTAAATTAATGTGTTTTCACTCCATTTTACGGAGCTTGCAGCTCCACTAATCGATGGAGTAGTAGCTCCCGTTAATGGAGACTAATTCCATTAATTTAATGGAGTTAATCTCCTTTAACAGGAGCTTACAGCTCAGTGGAGCCGTAAGCTCCTGTTGTTTCCCATGGATCTGATGTAAAAGAGATCCATGGAGCTACTGTAAAGCTCCATTTCAATGGAGGTTTACATTAACTCAATTAATGGGATAAATTCGAACTCTATTGGAGTACCCGTAAAAATAGTAAAATAAAATGTATCGGTTTGTGAAGGAAGAATATTAAAAGGGTTCGATTGCAATTTATATTTTTATTGAAGTTGTACGATATAAATAAAAATATGGGTTAATTTGAAATTTTAATAAACTTTAAAGATATTTATTGAGTATTACATAGTTATGAGGGGCTCATTGCAATTTATTCTCTGAAAATATGAATATCCACATCATTATGGGTTGCCACATTGAAAATTATCGTTGACTTTTGGACTGCAATGTTATCGATTTATGAAACATGTCTTGATGTGTTATTGTTCAAATGTTAGAGACTTGGATGATTCAGATGTGTTTATATATTAGGGGGAGCAGATGTACTTTTCTCTATATTTTAAACCCCAAAATTTATTCTTCTTCTCCAAAAATCAGCACCACCACAGCCACCGGAGCTCCAACAAACCAATTTTTCAAGTGACAAGAAAATCTTCCACCACTACCGTCTCTTCCCGGCTGCCATGGAAAAAATCTTCCATGGCAGCCAAGCTCGAAGCTTCCATGGAAGCTTTCGAGGCAGCTCTGCCATGAAGCTCTATCTAGCTTCCAGATTTGGAAGTTATAGCTTCCATGGCTACCATGGTCATGGAATTTTTCGAGCTCCACGGTAGTTGACCGGAGCTCCGGTCAAATAAAAAAAAGTTTATTTTTTTACAGAATTTTTTTTTTTTTTTTGGTGATTTTGTGAAATTTTGATGATGAGGGGTTGATTTGATAATATTTTTTGGTATATTTTGTTACGTTTAAGATTTAAGGGATGTGAATTAATTTAATCTAATAATATTTTTAAATATTATGCGACGTAGTGCGACCTTATTATGCTACAGGGGCAATTACATATAGACCCCTTGCATTATGCTCCAATTACAAATTCATACCCATTGTTTGAATGATTACATTTACACCCAAAATCGTTGACCAACATTAAAGTTTTATTTTTTAGAAAAAAGAAAAGATAAAATAAATTGTAAAACAAAAAATAATGGAAAAATAAAATTGCAATTGTAAGTTTTATTACAGTATAGGCCCTTATATTTTAAACTTAATAAAATATACCCAATTTTAAATTTTATTCACACTATCATCCAAAAACATATCTAAAATCAACCCTCAATTTTTTTTTAAAATTCAAAAAACTCACACATTTAATTATTTAGAAAAGAAAAGGAGAAACCATTTAAAATTTAAAAAAATTGACAGGAGCTCCGGTCACCGGAGGCGGGAGCTTTGGCCAGAGCTTCCATAGAAGCTCCTTCGAGCTTCTTCCATTAAAAAAAAAATTAAAAGAAAAAAAATATGTAGGAGAAGAGGAGAGCTCAAAGCTTACAAAAAAAATAGGAAATAGGGCGAATTGCAATCGAGTAGACCACAGAAGACCACATACCAATTGCAATCGAGCGAGTAGCGAAGGGGAAGACTGACGAAGACTAGAACAATTGAAGGAAGACGAGACCAATTGATGGTGAGAAGATCGGCGATTAGCTCGCCAGAACAGATGGCGACCAGTAATCCGGCGAGAAGAAGTCGAACAGGAAGACTGATGAAGAAGACACGAGAGTAGACTGATTGCGGGAGAGGAGAGTCTGGAGCATGACCTAATTCTATTTAGGAGAAGAGGAGATCTTCAATGGAAGGTCAAATTGAGAATCCATGGATGATTGGTTTCGAGCAGCTCTAATGCAGGTCCGTGGTGGTGGTGAAGTTTCCATGGTGGTTCTTCGTGTTGGTGGTGAAGAAGGGTGGAGGAAGTAAAGTGGGGAGTTTTGGAGAAGAAGGTAAAATTGGGGGTTTAAAATGTGAAGTAAAGAAATTAATTAGATGGAATGAATAAAATGAAATGATAAAATAGAAAACAAAGTTAAAGATAATGATAAAATAAAATTAAAAAAAAGAGGGAATCTTTAACTTTTTGGGTTTATATGTAATTACTTTGAAAACGTAAGGGTGGGTTTTGTAATTGTTCAAATAGCGGGTATCAATCTGTAAAGTGACCATCTTGGATGGGTGGATTTTGTAATTATCTCTTATGCGAAGCCTTGTGGCATTAATAAAAAATGAACGGTTTAGATTAAATTTAGAATTTATCCAATGGTTTAGATCGTAGCACTAACGTTAGTACAATGCGACGGTGCTAAAGTTAGCCATCCCTTGTTAGTTTGGCATGACTAATTTTAGTATTGTCGCATTGTACTAGCAATAGTACATCTAGACAACATCTCAAATGCATGGGGTCCTCAAGTATTTGAGATTTGCGATTCGAAACGCATTTTCCAGCTGTGCTGATCCACCTGTCATGCATTTTTTTTATTGTTTGTTATTTTCTTTTCGTCATAATTCATAAAATATAAAAATATAAAATTTATACCGATTTTCATATTTTTTTGTCCTCTACAAATATATATCACTCTTGACTATATTTCGCTCATTCTAAATTTTACGACTTTTATACTTTTAATTAAAAAAATATATTCATAAATGCAATTTCATTAATTTCAAAATTTAAACACTCTTATAATTTGGTAAACATGTTAAAAAAATTAAAACAAAAAAAAATTATATCCGTAGCGATGCATATACTAACATCAATCACTATCTCGTATATAACGAATCGATCACTATCTCGTATATAACGAGCATTTGCTTTGGACGGATATTTTCATATCTGTAACGATACATAAAGTAGTCTCCAGTGTCAATAACATCAATCATCGATTATTGATTATTGAATGTCCACCAATAACATCATTAAACTTCTAACTATATCGACTATTCATCTTATATAACCAGCGAGGATATTTAGTCTTTTGTGGCCAAGATTTTTTGTCCAACGCCATTATAATTAAGCGCGTTCGGATAACTGAATCAGATTTCTAACTTTATGTTCACATCCAGAACGATGCTGGAAGTTGTGGTCGGTGTCAAAATACGTTAATTATATGTCAAAATGATTATCGACTATACGCACATCTTTTGTCACAGTAATTAGTGTACTACATTTGTCTGGGTTAAATGCAAAATACCCCCTAAGTTATTGTAAATGTGCGCAAAACCCCCTTGAAATGAGTTAACAAATTAGTACCAAACCCCCTGAGTTATTAAAAAATGTGCGCGAAACTCCCATGAGTTATGAAAAATGTGCCCGAAACCCCCTGAGTTATTAAAACATGTGCGTGGAATCCCTCAGCCTTTTTTTTTTCGGCGTGCTCGTGTTAGGTGCGACAATGGATGTTCTTTTAGGTTTTCTTACTCCAAATTAACGTAACTAGGTGGACTAGACATTCATAGTTTCAGTTTATTATCTTTTGCCTTCATTTTTTTCCGTTTACATGACTAATTGGTATATATTGTTGATATATAGTGACAATTTTAATTAGTGTTATCTATGGTTGTTATTTATATATTTCAGTGCTATATAACCAGTAGTGTGTGATCGATTTTTGTTGTTCATTTAACCAAGAAAAAAAAATTAGAGTTTTACTATTTTTAATAGCTCAAATTGAAGTCATTTTAATATTTTCGAAAATTTGGACAAACGAGTCAAACTGCACACAATACGAATTCATCATGTATATTTAGTATTCATGTAAAAGGGGTGTTGCAGTGACTTTATAAGAATTCAATGGGATTTTACGATTATTTTTAATAACTATGATTTTTTTTTTGCATTGATTTGGTGTAAGATAACATAAACAAACATATATAGTCGCACCTAATGAAAGTGTACCTAACACACTTTAAAAATAAAAGTTAGGGGGTTTTGTGCCCATCTTTAATAACTCAATGGGATTTGATACTAATTCGTAATTGAGAATTTGATGAGTGAATAGTATGGGTTTGTTAGATGGACTAATTGAGAAGCTGTCATCTTGATGCATGAAAATTATGATTCTTGTTGAAGTTCATTAATCCAATCTTGCTTACTACATTTTCCTTTATGAACCAGAGAAGAACATACAATATAGTTCTGGTTCATTTCGAGCACACAAATTATATGGGTAAAATGCATGTCATCTTTGTAATGTAAAATTGATTTTATATGACGTTAAAATAAAATGTAGTACACTTGGTCACGTAAATTGTAGTAATTAATAGCACAAGCTACACACATTAATAAAAAATCAAGTAATTAATTTAATCTAATTTTTTTAATTAGTTAACACCAGTAGTAGCTACTAAAAAAAAAAAAAAAAACACCATTAATAAAAACACCTGTCTTTTGAGAAATTATACATGCCTGATCAGTACATTATTATTTGGCAATAACTAATGTCTAATGCTACGTCCCCTACTGCACAAAACACATTACCACCCACGAAATTGCCACAGTTGCACTAGGTTACCCAGTACCATAGACTAAGAAGCATTCGGCTCTAAAAGTTCTAAAAATACGTACCATAGACTAAGAAGCACTCAGCTCTAAAACTTTAAAAAATACATGAACTCTTATAAATTAAAGATGATGAGATTGATAGCAAGATAGCAATATCATCATCTTCAATTTAATTACAATTGTCAAATCTAAAATGAGTTACTCCCTCATTTTATTTTAACCAGTTGATTGTCTCCGACTTTGACAACAAATTACTCTTAAACAACAATAGTAAATAAGTTAATAAAATCATATAATGATTTAGTATTGTATATGATTTTATTAGTTTATTTACTATTTTAGTTTAAGAATAATTTGTAGTCAAAGTCAGAGACAGTTGACCGCAGCGCAAAATAGTGAAATGATAAATTTTATAAAGAATTGAGGGAGTATATCATTCTTTGCATATATTGGGCCCATCAGAAATGAGGTAAATACAATTCTGCTAACTATGTATCAATTACTACTTTCTTATACACTGGTGGCTTAAACAATGTCACTTCTCACTTGCACTAAGTGACAGATCATTAATTCTATAGAGTTCATACTTGCGTTGCTCTTTAGAAGACCTTGGTTGAAAGAGAACCTCTGTGCTTGCTCTTACATAAATTTTTTCCCATTGTGAATACCAAGAAAGGCCTTCACGTCCTTTAGTGCAATAATCAATATTAAACAAATAAAAAAGAACATTTTTTGGACCTGCACGAAGATCAACCAAACATTACAAGTCAAATGCACAGTCTGACCTTGCCGTTCAAACGAAAACTAAAACTATGAGGATAAGAATTACCTATGCTCAAAACGAGAAGACCAACATCCAATCGACTAGTTTTTGATCTCCTGATCTTACTTAGCTTCTGAAGGTCTTCTTGTTCCCCTTTGAGTCCAATAAATTCTCCAAGAACATATCTCCTTGATAACTCTAACCTGCAGTCACATACGCAAAAATTAAACACACTTTGATGAAGGGTTCACTCTGTAAATGAGAAAAACATAAATTTGAAACATAAATAGTTGACATGAATAAATAATGAAAGCAAAATCAGGGTAGGAATGCAGCAAATTAGTTACTCCCTCCATCCTCCATCCCGGATATTTAGATGTTGCTTTTCAATTGGTCCGAACAAATATTACACATAAAAAATAGCAAGTTTTCTACCACAGTATTATAAGATTACATTACTTCATTCTTTTTCATAAGATAATACCCACCAATTTTTTTTCGACACTATCATATTTTAATCATTATTTGAAAAGAAAAAAAAAATGTGGGCATGTGAACTTTGATCTGGGATGGAGAGAGTAGTATATAACATCAGGCGTCAATTAGAACAAGAGAGAAAGTTGTTATCCATTAAATTCTACAAAGATGAATTAGTCATCAACTCAAATCAGAAAGTGAATCTTCTAAATCCTTTGAATTAAATTGTCAACTTGCTTCTTGATGTTCGTTATCTAATTCCTTGAGTAATTCAGATGTAGTAATATGAGTAACAAATTACCTATCCCAAGTTGGGGCTGTAACAAGAATGGAATTAAGCTTCGTAAATGATTCCTGCATCTCTTTTCCACCACTACGTATACATTTGAGACCTTCGGAAAAAGACTTTTCTCGCTTAGATTTTAATAGTGCCCATCGTTCATATGTAACCACCTCGGGTGGGAAAGAGTCTGCATCGATTGAACTGCAAGAAGAGCAGCAGAATTAGGCGCATGCACGTAATGAATCGGGGAAGCATTAAATAGCTTTGAGTAAGGAATATCCAATCTTTTCGTTCAATAAAGGTTTGGGAGCACATCCAAAGAAAAAGGGTCGTTATTAGCCATTTATTTCGGAAAATGGTAGAACTTTCAACTTTAGCTTGCATAATTTTCCCCATATCTACCAAGTCACGTGACAAATGACTTCGCCAAAGTTTACAATTTATACAAACATGTATTTTTGCAGACAAGTGCTCGTCGATGAATCTAGGCAGATAAGATTAGGACTCCATAAAAGTCATGACATGACGACTTCATGAAAGATTTCGCAAGTGTTCTGCTCAATTAATTATTTGAGACAACCCGGTGTGAGCATAGAGCTCGGTGGCTAATCAAAGTCCAAAATATGTAGATTAAATTTGTGGTCGCACCATGGGTCCATTCAAGTTCCGAAACATTGTAATTTGTTCATATGAGAATCTACGGAAAGCTTACGAGATAACGAATCGTTAAAAGTATTCCAGGATTATCGTAATATTTGAGACATTTTCTAAATTTAACCTAAAGCAGTTCCTGTCCCCATCGACATTACTCTTCATTTATGATGGAGAAAATGGATACTTAATCAACTCCTTGTTGTCACTAAATAAAATCGTATGAAAGGTGCAAAAAAAGCAAATGCAATACCAATTTGAGGTTTGGACATATGACTTTGAAAGACAGATATCCTACGGAAGGCGATTCCCCTTCGCTCAGATATTTTTGAAGAATAGTGAGTGATTCTTTTGCTTCGCAACTTGTGCATTAAAGATATACACTAATGTATGAGCCGAGACCAAGCTGAGAATAAGCAGAAAGAAAAAAAAGAAAAAAAAAAAACGACTTGCCAAAGCGAAGTGATCGGAGAAATGATAGGATGACACAACTTAGAGCGATTCTTGAGCAGTATTTTAACTGATAAATACACTATATAGCCTTCAAAGAATAAAGGAAGCTCCTTGATAGAAATATGTTTCATCACCTATCCGGACAAAATGCCATCATCTACCAAGTGGTCAAGAAAACATATAGCACATGCCACACGGATGATGTATCAAGTCATTCTTGATAAATTCAATCCATATATTAATGGCCATGAAATGAGTGGCACAAAATTCACTATTAATGGTAAGATATAGATAATATCCCTAACATGGAAAGCAGTGAAAGGTGCGGAGAACGCGGTGAAGAAAATCACATAATTACACTAGCATCGAAGAAAATTACTACTACATAATTACGGTGAAGAATGGCGTAGTAATGTATTAGTGAAAACCATAAGAAGGAAGAAAGATTGATTAAACAAAACTTACAGGATCTGGAATCCATTGAGATTGAGTTTTATGGTGCTTTGTAATCCAATTACCTTCCTTGTCATCCGGACAAATCCCGACACCTTGCTCAATGAAATAACTATGGCTGTCATGCACCAAAATTGAACATTTAGAAATACTAGCTATAATATAAAGTGATAACAATCGAGAAATTGAATTGAAGACATGAAAGAAAAAGGGAAATAGGAAATACGGATGATAAGTGACGACAAGGAGATCAATATTCGAGGAGAAGCGGAATCTAGGTCGAATTGAGTCCCACGTAGACTCTGCTTCCTTTGCTTGCGATAAAGTCTCTTCACTTAATTATTATATATATAATTAGGGGTTCCGGAAGAATTAGAGACAAAACCTAATTAAATAAATAAATAGGGAAGGAACTAGGAAGAACTATTCAGATAGTAGAAAGACCTCACCTCTTGGTGAGGGTGAAAAGGGCTTCAGTGAGAGATTTGAATCATCATCGTCTTATTCGCATAACACGAATAATAATCGAATCACGATCAAGAGAACAACAACGAAAACATATACCGCACATACTCCCACGATAACATCATGCTTGCTCTCTAGTCTCGAGGAGAACTTATGGATAAAACGCAACACAGATGAAAGGATGAAGACGAAAGAGAAGGAGATCGGAGCTTGGATTAGAGTGAGGCGGAGGTGGAGTGGGGTGGAGGTGGAGGTGAGCGTGGGGTGGAGGTGGGTGGAGGTGAGCGGAGGTGGAGTTGGGTGGAGGTGGCGTGGTGGAGGTGGGTGGAGGTGGCAGGCGGGAGGCGGGTGTGGAGGAATGGCGATTGGTGCCACGAGCTAGGTTTTGGGAATGTGATTTGGGAATGGGGCAAGGTTTAGAGTTATTATGTAAATTTCGGTTTGTCGGTCCAGCCCGTTTTCCGGTTTTGGACTGCCCGAAAATTTCCAATTTCTTCAACCCGAGAACCGGACTGAATATGTTTAGGGTCGGCTCGAAAACCTATTTTTCGTGCCGATTCGGTTCGGGGCATTTTATGCACAGCCCTACTTATATGTGTGCTAAATAAAAACCAAATTAGAGTTTGGTGCACCACAAAGTCTAATGTTTGATATTTTAAAGGTTATTTGATTTGTTTAAATGTAGTTTTATTGTATAATTGTACCATTAAAAATTGAACAATTGGTATTGTTTTATAACTAGAAATTGCGGCACACGCTATGCGTGTGAAGCGTATTCCGGATGTATACAATTCGTCGGAGAGAAACCCGGATGAGTCAATTATTAAAATTGCATAAGTAAAAGATCAACAGATGAGATTTAAATTGAATTATAAACTTAGGCTTCATTTGGTTTGAGGGAAAATGAGGGAAAAGAAAGAAAAAAAAGGGGGAAAATATCGTTTTCCACCATTTGGTAGTTCTGAGAAAATTCCGGAAAATTTATGAAAATCTATATCAAACATGTATATCTCCACTAAATAATTAAGGAAAGTTGTTTTCTCTCACATTTTCCAGAAAAATCTTATTTTCCCCAATTTTTCCTCAAATCAAATGAAGCCTTATTGAAACTTTGTGAATTATTAATTATATATACTAAAAAAAAATACTTTGAATAATTAAAAAATTTATTTGTTAACAATTTTAATAACTTACACAATTTTATAAATACAAAACATAATTACAAAAACTACCCATTCCAAATAATCTCTTTATATTTTAGGGAAAATTACAACTAGCCCACTTAATAAATTTCGTAATAACATCGCGTTCCCAAACTTTTGAACAATTAATAACACATTAGTCCATTTTCTATTTTTCGAGTTGACCAACATCTTTTTTCAATTTCCACGTGGACATTATTTTGCTAAATTGCAAATTAACCCCTTTAAATTTTGTGTAACTTCATAATGATCAAAAATAATAAATTCAACATTTCATCATTTTTCTACGTAAAACCTGTTTTTATTGAAATGTATTTCATCTTCTTCACGATTAACATTCAATCTACTCACATTGCCTCAATCCGCTCATGGAGCTTCACTCCATTAAATTAATGTGTTTTCACTCCGTTTTACGGAGCTTGCAGCTCCACTAATCAGTGGAGCTGTAAGCTCCCGTTAATGGAGACTAATTCCATTAATTTAATGGAGTTAATCTCCATTAACAGGTGCTTACGTAGCTGGTCGTGTAAGCTCTGTTGTAAAAGAGATCCATGGAGCTACTGTAAAGCTCCATTTCAATGGAGGTTAACATTAACTCAATTAATGGGATAAATTCGAACTCTATTGTAGTACCCGTAAAAATAGTAAAATAAAATGTATCGGTTTGTGAAGGAAGAATATTAAAAGGGTTCGATTGCAATTTATATTTTTATTGAAGTTGTACGATATAAATAAAAATATGGGTTAATTTGAAATTATAATAAACTTTAAAGATATTTATTGAGTATTGCATAGTTATGAGGGGTTGATTGCAATTTATTCTATGAAAATATGAATATCCACATCATTATGGGTTGCCACATTGAAAATTATCATTGACTTTTGGACTGCAATGTTATCGATTTATGAAACATGTCTGGATGTGTTATTGTTCAAATGTTAGGGACTTGGACGATTCAGAGGTGTTTATATATTAAGGGGGGCAGATGTAATTTTCTCTATATTTTAAACCGCAAAATTTATTCTTCTTCTCCAAAAATCACCACCACCTTCCCTTCCACTTCTTCAATTATCACCACAGCCACCGGAGCCCCAACAAACCAAATTTTCAAGTGACAAGAAAATCTTCCACCACCACCGTCTCTTCCCGACTGCCATGGAAAAAAGCTTCCATGGCAGCCAAGCTCGAAGCTTCCATGGAAGCCATGGCTGCCATGGAAGCTTTCAAGGCAGCTCTGCCATGGAAGCTCTAGCTAGCTTCCAGATTTGGAAGTTATAGCTTCCATGGCTACCATGGTCATGGAATTTTTCGAGCTCCATGGTAGTTGAAAGACTCGGTCAAATAAAAAAAAGTTAATTTTTTTACAGAAAAAAAAATAAATTTGGTGATTTTGTGAAATTTTGATGATGAGGGGTTGATTTGATAATATTTTTGGGTATATTTTTTTAAGTTTAAGATTTAAGGGATGTGAATTAATTTAATATAATAATATTTTTAAATATTATGCGATGTAGTGCGACCTTATTATGCTACGGGGGCAATTACATATAGACCCCCTGCATTATGCTCCAATTACAGATTCATACCCACTGTTTGAATGATTACATTTACACCCAAAATCGTTGACCAACATTAAAGTTTTATTTTTTAGAAAAAAGAAAAGATAAAATGAATTGTAAAACAAAAAATAATGGAAAAATAAAATTGCGATTGTAAGTTTTATTACAGTATAGCCCCTTATGTTTTAAACTTAATATAATATACCCAATTTTAAATTTTATTCACACTATCATCCAAAAACATATCTAAAATCATCCCTCATTTTTTTTTTAAATTCAAAAAACTCACACATTTAATTATTTAGAAAAGAAAAGGAGAAACCATTTAAAATTTAAAAAAATTGACAGGAGCTCCGGTCACCGGAGGCGGGAGCTTTGGCCAGAGCTTCCATAGAAGCTCCTTCGAGCTTCTTCCATTGAAAAAAAATTAAAAGAAAAAATATGTAGGAGAAGAGGAGAGCTCAAAGCTTACAAAAAAATAGGAAATAGGGTGAATTGCAATCGAGCAGACCACAGAATACCACATACCAATTGCAATCGAGCGACTAGCGAAGGCCAGCGAAGACTAGACCAATTGAAGGAAGACGAGACCAATTGATGGTGAGAAGATCGTGATTAGCTCTTGAGCGAGATGGCGACCGATGAATCCGTGAGAAGAAGTTGAGCGGAAGACTGATGTAGAAGACACGAGTAGGCCGACTGGGAGAGGAGAGTGCGGAGCATGACCTAATTCTATTTAGGAAGAGGAGATCTTCAATGGAAGGTCAAATTGAGCATCCATGGATGATTGGTTTCTCACTCTAATTAATGGAGGTCCGTGGTGGTGGTGAAGTTTCCATGGTGGTTCTTCGTGTTGGTGGTGAAGAAGGGTGGAGGAGATGGTGGTGGAAGTAAAGTGGGGAGTTTTGGAGAAGAAGGTAAAATTGGGGGTTTAAAATGTGAAGTAAAGAAATTAATTAGATGGAATGATTAAAATGAAATGATAAAATAGAAAAGCAAGTTAAAGATAATGATAAAATAAAATAAAAAAAGAGGGAATCTTTAACTTTTTGGGTTTATATGTAATTACTTTGAAAAAGTAAGGGAGGGTTTTGTAATTGTTCAAATAGCGGGTATCAATCTGTAAAGTGGCCATCTTGGAGGGGTGGGTTTTGTAATTATCTCTTATGCGACGCCTTGTGGCATTAATAAAAAATGAACGGTTTAGATTAAATCTAGAATTTATCCAATGGTTTAGATCGTAGCACTAACGTTAGTACAATGCGACGGTGTTAAACTTAGCCATCCCTTGTTAGTTTGGCATGAATAATTTTAGTATTGTCGCATTGTACTAGCAATAGTACATCTATACAGCATCTCAAATGCATGAGGTCCTCAAGTATTTGAGATTTGCGTTTCAAAATGCATTTTCCAGCTGTGTTGATCCACCTGTCATGCATTTTTTTTTTTGTTTGTTATTTTCTTTTCGTCATAAAATATAAAAATATAAAATTTATACCGATTTTCATATTTTTTCGTCCTCTACAAATATAGATCACTCTTGACTATATTTCGCTCATTCTAAATTTTTCGACTTTTATACTTTTAATTAAAAAAATATATTCATAAATGCAATTTCATTAATTTCAAATTTTAAACACTATTATAATTTGGTAAACATGATAAAAAAATTAAAACAAAAAAAAAATTATATCTGTAGCGATACATAAACTAACATCAATCACTATCTCGTATATAACGAATCGATCACTATCTCGTATATAACGAGCATTTGCTTTGGACGGATAATTTCATATCTGTAACGATACATAAAGTAGTCTTCGATGTCAATAACATCAATCATCGATTATTGATTAAACGTCTAACACCAGTAGTCGCTACTCCAAAAAAAAACAAAAAAACACCATTAATAAAAACACCTGCCTTTTGAGAACTTATACATGCCTGGTCAGTACATTATTGTTTGGCAATAACTAATGTCTAATGCTACGTCCCCTACTGCACAAAACACATCTACCACCCACGAAATTGCCACAGTTGCACAGGGTTACCCGGTACCATAGACTAAGAAGCACTCGGCTCTAAAATATCTAAAAATACGTACCATAGACTAAGAAGCACTCAGCTCTAAAACTTTAAAAAATACATGAACTCTTACTAAATTAAAGATGATGAGATTGCTAGCAAGATAGCATTCTCATCATCTTCAATTTAATTACACGAGTTACTCCCTCATTTTATTTTAACCAGTTGACTGTCTCCGACTTTGACAACAAATTACTCTTAAACAACAATAGTAAATAAATTAATAAAATCATATAATTATTTAGTATTGTATATGATTTTATTAGTTTATTTACTATTTTAGTGTAAGAATAATTTGTAGTCAAAGTCAGAGACAGTTGACCGCAACGCAAAATAGTGAAATGATAAATTTTATAAAGAATTGAGGGAGTATATCATTCTTGCATATATTGGGCCCATCAGAAATGAGGTAAATACAATTCTGCTAACTATGTATCAATTACTACTTTCTTATACACTGGTGGCTTAAACAATGTCACTTCTCACTTGCACTAAGTGACAGATCATTAATTCTATAGAGTTCATACTTGCGTTGCTCTTTAGAAGACCGTGGTCGAAAGAGAACCTCTGTGCTTGCTCTTACATAAATTTTTTCCCATTGTGAATACCAAGAAAGGCCTTCACGGCCTTTAGTGCAATAATCAATATTAAACAAATAAAAATGAACATTTTGAGGACCTGCACGAAGATCAACCAAACATTACAAGTCAAATGCACAGTCTGACCTTGCCGTTCAAACGAAAACTGAAACTATGAGGATAAGAATTACCTATGCTCAAAACGAGAAGACCAACATCCAATCGACTAGTTTTTTGATCTCCTGACCTTACTTAGCTTCTGAAGGTCTTCTTGTTCCCCTTTGAGTCCAATAAATTCTCCATGAACATATCTCCTCGATAACTCTAACCTGCAGTCACATACGCAAAAATTAAACACACTTTGATGAAGGGTTCGCTCTGTAAATGAGAAAAACATAAATTTGAAACATAAATAGTTGACATGAATAAATAATGAAAGCAAAATCAGGGTAGGAATGCAGCAAATTAGTTACTCCCTCCATCCTCCATCCCGGATATTTAGATGTTGGTTTTCAAGTGGTCCGAACAAATATTACACATAAAAAATAGCAAGTTTTCTACCACAGTATTATAAGTTTACATTACTTCATTCTTTTTCATAAGATAATACTCACCAATTTTTTTTCGAGACTATCATATTTTAATCATTATTTGAAAAGAAAAAAAAAACTGTGGGCATGTGAACTTTGATCTGGGATGGAGAGAGTAGTATATAACATCAGGCGTCAATTAGAACAAGAGAGAAAGTTGTTATCCATTAAATTCTACAAAGATGAATTAGTCATCAACTCAAATCAGAAAGTGAATCTTCTAAATCCTTTGAATTAAATTGTCAACTTGCTTCTTGATGTTCGTTATCTAATTCCTTGAGTAATTCAGATGTAGTAATATGAGTAACAAATTACCTATCCCAAGTTGGGGTTGTAACAAGAATGGAATTAAGCTTCGTAAATGATTCCTGCATCTCTTTTCCACCACTACGTATACATTTGAGCCCTTCGGAAAAAGACTTTTCTCGCTTAGATTTTAATATTGCCCATCGATCATATGTAACAACCTCGGGTGGGAAAGAGTCTGCATCGATTGAACTGCAAGAAGAGCAGCAGAATTAGGCGCATGCACGTAACAGAATCAAGTAGCATTAAATAGCCTGAGTAAGGAATATCCAATCTTTTCTCGTTCAATAAAGGTTTGGGAGCACATCCAAAGAAAAAGGGGTCGTTATTAGCCATTTATTTCGGGAAAATGGTAGAACTTTCAACTTTAGCTTGCATAATTTTCCATATCTACCAAGTCCTGTGACAAATGACTTCACCAAAGTTTACATTTATACAAACATGTATTTTTGCAGACAAGTGCTATGTCGATGAATCTAGACAGATAAGATTCAGGACTCCATAAAACTCATGACATGACGACTTCATGAAAGATTTCGGCAAGTGTTCTGTTCGAATTAATTATTTGAGACAACCCAGTGTGCGCATAGATCTCAGTGGCTAATCAAAGTCCAAAATATGTAGATTAAATTTGTGGCTGAAGCATGGGTCCATTCAAGTTCCAGCAAACATTGTAATTTGTTCATATGAGAATCTACGTAAAGCTTATGAGATAACAAATCGTTAAAAGTATTCCCAGGATTATCTTAATATTTGAGACATTTTCTAAATTTAACCTAAAACAGTACCCTGTCCCGTCCCCATCGGCATTACTCTTCATTTATGATGGAGAAAATGGATACTTAATCAACTCCTTGTTGTCACTAAATAAAATCTGTATGAAAGGCTGCAAAAAGCAAATGCAATACCCGAATTTCAGGTTTAGACATATGACTTTGAAAGACAGATATCCTTCTGGAAGGGCGATTCCCCTTCGCTCCAGATATTTTTGAAGAATAGTGAGTGATTCTTTTGCTTCTGCAACCTGTGCATTAAAGATATACACTAATGTATGAGCTGAGACCAACTGCAGAATAAACAGAAAAAAAAGAAAAAAAAAAAGAACAGCTTGCCAAAGCCAGAAGTGATCAGAGAAATGATAGGATGACACAACTTAGAGCAGATTCTTGAACAAAGTATTTTAACTGATAAATACACTATATAGCCTACAGTAATAAAGGAAGCTCCTTGATAGAAATATGTTTCATCACCTATCCGGACAAAATGCCATCATCTACCAAGAGGTCAAGAAAACCTATAGCACATGCCACACAGTGATGTGTATCAAGTCATTTGTTGATAAATTCAATCCATATATTAATGGCCATGAAATGAGTGGCACAAAATTCACTATTAATGGTAAGATATAGATAATATCCGTAACATGTAAAACAATGAAAGGTACAGGAGAATGACAGTGAAGAAAATCACATAATTACACTAGCATCGAAGAAAATTACTACTACATAATTAC
This sequence comes from Plantago major, assembly GCA_026545765.1. Taxonomy (NCBI): domain Eukaryota; kingdom Viridiplantae; phylum Streptophyta; class Magnoliopsida; order Lamiales; family Plantaginaceae; genus Plantago; species Plantago major. The sequence continues at coordinate 74,382,357 of CM048841.1, forward strand.
AGTGAAGAATGTGGCAGTAGTAATGTATTAGTGAAAACCATAAGAAGGAAGAAAGATTGATTAAACAAAACTTACAGGATCTGGAATCCTTTGAGATTGAGTTTTATGGTGCTTTGTAATCCAATTACCTTCCTTGTCAGTCCAGGCAAATCCCGACACACTGTTCAATGAAATAACTATGGCCTGTCTGCACAACCAAAATTGAACATTTAGAAATACTAGCTATAATATAAAGTGATAACAATCAGTAAATTGAATTGAAGACATGAAAGAAAAAAAGGGGAAATTGGAAATACGGACTGATAAGTGACGACAAGGAGATCAATATTCCGAGGAGAAGCGGAATCTAGGTCAGGAATTCGGAGTCCCACGTAGACTCTGCTTCCACTGCTTGCAGTATAAAGTCTCTTCAGCCTAATTATTATATATATAATTAGGGGTTCCAGAAGAATTAGAGACAAAACTTAATTAAATAAATAAATAGGGGAAGGAACTAGGAAGAACTATTCAGATAGTAGAAAGACCTCACCTCTTGGTGAGGGTGAAAAGGGCTTCAGAGTGAGAGATTTCGGAATCATCATCGTCTTCTTCGCATAACATGAAGAATAATCGAATCACGATCAAGAGAACAACAACGAAAACATATACCTGCACATACTCCCACGATAACATCGTGCTTGCTCTCTAGTCTCGAGGAGAACTTATGGTTTACAGGGTTTGAGAATTCTCTGGTTGATCGATGTGGATTTCAGTATATTATGAGAATGAGAGTAAAGGCTTCCGAATCGGATTCGGATATCCATTGCTGAGTTCCATTTGTGTTCTTATATGTAGGGCTGAGTATCAATTCAGATCCGGACCGAACCCGAAAAAGACCGATCCGAAATTTTGGATTTTGAATGGCCCGCAAACCGAACCGAATTATGGTCGGTTCTGGCCCGGAAATCGTTCGGTCCGGGCCAGAACTGAAAAAAACCGAGTTAAAAAAAAAGAAGAAGAAACAGCCTATTAAAAAAGAAAGAGCACACAAACATCAGATTTGCAATTCTCGAAAAAGAAACCAAACATCAGCCTTACTAAAGCGAAGGAAGAGAAATAAGACAAATACAATTATACAAAGTAATCAATGCTTGGTACTTTGGAAGCTTTTTTTTTTTTTTTTTTGCTGTACTAAACCTCTCTTTGCTTCACTTCACCAGTTAAGTAATTGCTTACCCAGATTCTGGATCGAAATAAAGCAAAGTGAAACCCAATTCCGTAATGGATAAAACGCAACACAGATGAAAGGATGAAGACGAAAGAGAAGGAGAAGGAGATCGGAGATTGGATTAGAGTGAGGCAGAGGTGGAGTTGGGTGGAGGTGAGGTGAGCGGCGTAGGTGGAGGTGGGTGGAGGTGAGCGGCGGAGGCGGGTGTGGAGGAATGGCGATTGTACTGCAGGAGCTAGGTTTTGGGAATGTGATTTGGGAATGGGGGCAAGGTTTAGAGTTATTATGTAAATTTCGGTTTTGTCGGTCCAGCCCGGTTTTTTTTCGGTTATGGACCGGCACGGAGCGAAAACCAAAATTTCCAATTTCTTCAACCCGAGAACCGGACTGAATATGTTTAGGGTTGGCTCGAAAACCGATTTTTCGTGCCGATTCGGTTCGGGGCATTTTATGCTCAGCCCTACTTATATGTGTGCTAAATAAAAACCAAATTAGAGTTTGGTGCACCACAAAGTCTAATGTTTGATATTTTAAAGGTTATTTAATTTGTTTAAATGTAGTTTTATTGTATAATTAATTGTACCATTAAAAATTGAACAATTGGTATTATTTTATAACTAGAAATTGCGACACACGCTATGCGTGTGAAGCGTATTCAGCATATATACAATTCGTCGGAGAGAAACCGGATGAGTCAATTATTAAAATTGCATAAGTAAGATCAACGGATGAGATTTAAATTGAATTATAAACTTAGGCTTCAATTGGTTTGAGATAAAATGAGAGAAAAGAAAGAAAAAAAAAGGGAAAAATATCGTTTTCCACCATTTGGTAGTTCTGAGGAAATTCTGGAAAATTTATAAAAATCTATATCAAACATGTATATCTCCACTAAATAATTAAGGAAAGTTGTTTTCTCTCACATTTTCCAGGAAAATCTTATTTTCCCCCATTTTTCCTCAAATCAAATGAAGCTTTATTGAAACTTTGTGAATTATTAATTATATACCAAAAAAAAGGTACTTTGAATAATTAAAAAAATTATTTGTTAACAATTTTAATAACTTACAAAATTTTATAAATACAAAACATAATTACAAAAACCACCCATTCCAAATAATCTCTTTATATTTTAGGGAAAATTACAACTAGCCCCCCTAATAAATTTCGTAATATAACATCGCGGTCCCAAACTTTTGAACAATTAATAACACATTAGTCCATTTTATATTTTTCGAGTTGACCAACATCTTTTTTTAATTTCCACGTGGACATTATTTTGCTAAATTGCAAATCAACCCCTTTAAATTTTGTGTAACTTCATAATGACCAAAAATAATAAATTCAACATTTCATCATTTTTCTACGTAAAACCTGTTTTTATTGAAATGTATTTCATCTTCTTCACGATTAACATTCAATCTACTCACATTGCCTCAATCCGCTCATGGAGCTTCACTCCATTAAATTAATGTGTTTTCACTCCATTTTACGAAGCTTGCAGCTCCACTAATCAGTGGAGCTGTAAGCTCCCGTTAATGGAGACTAATTCCATTAATTTAATGGAGTTAATCTCCATTAACAGGAGCTTACAGCTCAGTGGAGCCGTAAGCTCCTGTTGTTTCCCATGGATCTGCTGTAAAAGAGATCCATGGAGCTACTGTAAAGCTCCATTTCAATGGAGGTTTACATTAACTCAATTAATGGGATAAATTCGAACTCTATTGGAGTACCCGTAAAAATAGTAAAATAAAATGTATCGGTTTGTGAAGGAAGAATATTAAAAGGGTTCGATTGCAATTTATATTTTTATTGAAGTTGTACGATATAAATAAAAATATGGGTTAATTTGAAATTTTAATAAACTTTAAAGATATTTATTGAGTATTACATAGTTATGAGGGGCTGATTGCAATTTATTCTCTGAAAATATGAATATCCACATCATTATGGGTTGCCACATTGAAAATTATCGTTGACTTTTGGACTGCAATGTTATCGATTTATGAAACATGTCTTGATGTGTCGTTGTTCAAATGTTAGGGACTTGGATGATTCAGATGTGTTTATATAATAGGGGGCGCAGATGTACTTTTCTCTATATTTTAAACCCCAAAATTTATTCTTCTTCTCCAAAAATCACCACCACCTTCTTTTTCAATTATCACCACCACCACAGCCACCGGAGCTCCAACAAACCAATTTTTCAAGTGACAAGAAAATCTTCCACCACCACCGTCTCTTCCCGGCTGCCATGGAAAAAAGCTTCCATGGCAGCCAAGCTCGAAGCTTCCATGGAAGCTTTCGAGGCAGCTCTGCCATGAAGCTCTAGCTAGCTTCCAGATTTGGAAGTTATAGCTTCCATGGCTACCATGGTCATGGAATTTTTCGAGCTCCACAGTAGTTGAACGGAGCTCCGGTCAAATAAAAAAAAGTTAATTTTTCTGTAGAAAATTTTTTTTTTTGCTGATTTTGTGAAATTTTGATGATGAGGGGTTGATTTGATAATATTTTTGGGTATATTTTGTTAAGTTTAAGATTTAAGGGATGTGAATTAATTTAATCTAATAATATTTTTAAATATTATGCGACGTAGTGCGACCTTATTATGCTACAGGGGCAATTACATATAGACCCCCAGCATTATGCTCCAATTACAGATTCATATACCCACTGTTTGAATGATTACATTTACACCCAAAATCGTTGACCAACATTAAAGTTTTATTTTTTAGAAAAAAGAAAAGATAAAATAAATTGTAAAACAAAAAATAATGGAAAAATAAAATTGCAATTGTAAGTTTTATTACAGTATAGCCCCTTATATTTTAAACTTAATAAAATATACCCAATTTTAAATTTTATTCACACTATCATCCAAAAACATATCTAAAATCAACCCTCAATTTTTTTTAAAATTCAAAAAACTCACACATTTAATTATTTAGAAAAGAAAAGGAGAAACCATTTAAAATTTAAAAAAATTGACAGAGCTCAGTCACGGATATGGAGCTTTGGCCAGAGCTTCCATAGAAGCTCCTTCGAGCTTCTTCCATTAAAATAAAAATTAAAAGAAAAAAAATATGTAGGAGAAGAGTTGAGCTCAAAGCTTACAAAAAAATAGGAAATAGGGCGAATTGCAATCGAGTAGACCACAGAAGACCACATACCAATTGCAATCGAGCGAGTAGCGAAGGGGAAGACTGACGAAGACTAGAACAGTTGAAGGAAGGCGAGACCAATTGATGGTGAGAAGATCGGCGATTAGCTCGCCAGAACAGATGGCGACCAGTAATCCGGCGAGAAGAAGTCGAACAGGAAGACTGATGAAGAAGACACGAGAGTAGACTGACTGCGAGAGAGGAGAGTCTGGAGCATGACCTAATTCTATTTAGGAGAAGAGGAGATCTTCAATGGAAGGTCAAATTGAGCATCCATGGATGATTGGTTTCGAGCAGCTCTAATGGAGGTCCGTGGTGGTGGTGAAGTTTCCATGGTGGTTCTTCGTGTTGGTGGTGAAGAAGGGTGGAGGAGATGGTGGTGGAAGTAAAGTGGGGAGTTTTGGAGAAGAAGGTAAAATTGGGGGTTTAAAATGTGAAGTAAAGAAATTAATTAGATGGAATGAATAAAATGAAATGATAAAATAGAAAAGAAAGTTATATAAATATAAAAAAAAAAAAAAAAAAAAAAAAAATTTTTTTTTTTTTTTTTTTTAATTTTAATAAAAAAAAAAGTTTGGTTTTGTTGTGTAAAAAATCAAATAAATCATCATAAGAAAGACCATCTCTGAGGGGGGTTTTTTTAATTATCTCTTCTCGCGAAGCTTGTGGCATTAATAAAAAATGAACGGTTTAGATTAAATCTAGAATTTATCCAATGGTTTAGATCGTAGCACTAACGTTAGTACAATGCGACGGTGCTAAAGTTAGCCATCCCTTGTTAGTTTGGCATGACTAATTTTAGTATTGTCGCATTGTACTAGCAATAGTACATCTATACAACATCTCAAATGCATGGGGTCCTCATGTATTTGAGATTTGCGATTCGAAACGCATTTTCCAGCTGTGCTGATCCACCTGTCATGCATTTTTTTTATTGTTTGTTATTTTCTTTTCGTCATAATTCATAAAATATAAAAATATAAAATTTATACCGATTTTCATATTTTTTTGTCCTCTACAAATATATATCACTCTTGACTATATTTCGCTCATTCTAAATTTTACGACTTTTATACTTTTAATTAAAAAAATATATTCATAAATGCAATTTCATTAATTTCAAAACTTAAACACTCTTATAATTTGGTAAACATGTTAAAAAAATTATATCCGTAGCGATGCATATACTAACATCAATCACTATCTCGTATATAACGAATCGATCACTATCTCGTATATAACAAGCAGTTGCTTTGGACGGATATTTTCATATCTGTAACGATACATAAAGTAGTCTCCAGTGTCAATAACATCAATCATCGATTATTGATTATTGAATGTCCACCAATAACATCATTAAACTTCTAACTATATCGACTATTCATCTTATATAACCAGCGAGGATATTTAGTCTTTTGTGGCCAAGATTTTTTGTCCAACGCCATTATAATTAAGCGCGTTCGGATAACTGAATCAGATTTCTAACTTTATGTTCACATCCAGAACGATGCTGGAAGTTGTGGTCGGTGTCAAAATACGTTAATTATATGTCAAAATGATTATCGACTATACGCACATCTTTTGTCACAGTAATTAGTGTACTACATTTGTCTGGGTTAAATGCAAAATACCCCCTAAGTTATTGTAAATGTGCGCAAAACCCCCTTGACATGAGTTAACAAATTAGTACCAAACCCCCTGAGTTATTAAAAAATGTGCGCGAAACTCCCATGAGTTATGAAAAATGTGCCCGAAATCCCCTGAGTTATTAAAACATGTGCGTGGAATCCCTCAGCCTTTTTTTTTCGGCGTGCTCGTGTTAGGTGCGACAATGGATGTTCTTTTAGGTTTTCTTACTCCAAATTAACGTAACTAGGTGGACTAGACATTCATAGTTTCAGTTTATTATCTTTTGCCTTCACTTTTTTCCGTTTACATGACTAATTGGTATATATTGTTGATATGTAGTGACAATTTTAATTAGTGTTATCTATGGTTGTTATTTATATATTTCAGTGCTATATAACCAGTAGTGTGTGATCGAGTTTTGTTGTTCATTTAACCAAGAAAAAAAAATAGAGTTTTACTATTTTTAATAGCTCAAATTGAAGTCATTTTAATATTTTCGAAAATTTGGACAAACGCGTCAAACTGCACACAATACGAATTCATCATGTATATTTAGTATTCATGTAAAAGGGGTGTTGCAGTGACTTTATAAGAATTCAATGGGATTTTACGATTATTTTTAATAACTATGATTTTTTTTGGGAAAATTACATACACCACCCCTGCTAGACGCCTCTGTAACAGATGACTACCATCTAGTTCAACAATTACATCTAGGTCCATTAATCCGTTTTTGTGTTGACCAGCTTAAGTCAGCTATTAGCTTATTTACAAACCAAACAGATCCTTACCAATTCTTTCTAAATTTTTTTTTTTAAACAAGATCTGTGATAATAGCATAAAACCGAACCGTAATTAATTGTCTGATAGAATCGAATGAGATTAAACTTGTCAAAACAAAAACATCAAAACAAACAGATTGGCAAAATCTATTCCTGCTCGCTAGATTGATGGAAGCTTCTTGATGGAAGCTCCACCACGGAACCACCATGGAAGCTCCACCACGGATTGGCAAAATCTTCTTCCATGGCTGACTTCAATGGAAGCTTCTTGATGGAAGCTCCACCACGGAACCACCATGGAAGCTCCACCACGGCCGGAACCACCATTCCAGATCTGCCATGGCCGGAACCACTATGGAAGCTCCACCACGGAGCTTCCATTCCGGATCTGGAAGCTCCATTCCAGATCTGCCATGGCCATGGCCAATGGATCAGGGCGGAGGTGGTGGTGAAGGTGGAGGGGAGGGCGTAGGTGGTGGTGAAGGTGGAGTAGGCGGTGGTGGAGGGGATGAATGGATGAAGCATGGCCTGCTCCAATTTGTGATTAAATTGGCTTCTTTCTCATCTGATTCGATCGATCGATCTATTCTTTCTTCTTCTTCTTTCTTCTTAATCTTCTTTCTGGAGCAGGCAGTTTCTTCATAATCTTCTTCTTTCTTCATATTTTACCACTAAGTCTAGTTTTTTTGAAAAAAACGGTAAATAAATTATTACAAGTGACTACTTGATAAATCTAATTCAATTACATTGAAGTCCTCACGTGATTAGTCATTAGGTAAGGCTGTTTGGTGATTTTGAAAAGCTGAAATTGGAACAGGGGCAAATATGGTTTTTCCTAGCTTAAGTTCGCGAAAAGTCAAATTCGTGGACCTAGATGTAATTGTTTTGTATCGAGTAGGATTTGCATGTAATTGTTGAACTAAGTGGTAGTCATCTGCAAGATAAAAATCTAACAGGAGGCCTATATGTAATTGCCTCTTTTTTTTTTGCATTGATTTGGTGTAAGATAACATAAACAAACATATATAGTCGCACCTAATGAAAGTGTACCTAACACACTTTAAAAATAAAAGTTGGGGGGTTTTGTGCCCATCTTTAATAACTCAATGGGATTTGATACTAATTCGTAATTGAGAATTTGATGAGTGAATAGTATGGGTTTGTTAGATGGACTAATTGAGAAGCAGTCATCTTGATGCATGAAAATTATGATTCTTGTTGAAGTTCATTAATCCAATCTTGCTTACTAAGCTGATCATTTTCCTTTATGAACCAGAGAAAAACATACAATATAGTTCTGGTTCATTTCGAGCACACAAATTATATGGGTAAAATGCATGTCATCTTTGTAATGTAAAATTGATGTTATATGACGTTAAAATAAAATGTAGTACACTTGGTCACGTAAATTGTAGTAATTAATAGCACAAGCTACACACATTAATAAAAAATCAAGAAATTAATTTAATCTAATTTTTTAATTAGTTAACACCAGTAGCTACTCCAAAAAAAAAAAAACCATTAATAAAAACACCTGTCCTTTGAGAAATTATACATGCCTAGTCAGTACATTATTGTTTGGCAATAACTAATGTCTAATGCTACGTCCCCTACTGCACAAAACACATCTACCACCCACGAAATTGCCACAGTTACCTTTGGGTTACCATAGACTAAGAAGCATTCGGCTCTAAAAGTTCTAAAAATACGTACAATAGACTAAGAAGCACTCAGCTCTAAAACTTTAAAAAATACATGAACTCTTACTAAATTAAAGATGATGAGATTGCTAGCAAGATAGCAATATCATCATCTTCAATTTAATTACAGTTGTCAAATCTAAAATGAGTTACTCCCTCATTTTATTTTAATTGATTATTTGTCTCCGACTTTGACAACAAATTACTCTTAAACAACAATAGTAAATAAGTTAATAAAATCATATAATGATTTAGTATTGTATATGATTTTATTAGTTTATATACTATTTTAGTTTAAGAATAATTTGTAGTCAAACTCAGAGACAGTTGACCGCAGCGCAAAATAGTGAAATGATAAATTTTATAAAGAATTGAGGGAGTATATCATTCTTTGCATATATTGGGCCCATCAGAAATGAGGTAAATACAATTCTGCTAACTATGTATCAATTACTACTTTCTTATACACTGGTGGCTTAAACAATGTCACTTCTCACTTGCACTAAGTGACAGATCATTAATTCTATAGAGTTCATACTTGGGTTGCTCTTTAGAAGACCGTGGTTGAAAGAGAACCTCTGTGCTTGCTCTTACATAAATTTTTTCCCATTGTGAATACCAAGAAAGGCCTTCACGGCCTTTAGTGCAATAATCAATATTAAACAAATAAAAATGAACATTTTGAGGACCTGCACGAAGATCAACCAAACATTACAAGTCAAATGCACAGTCTGACCTTGCCGTTCAAACGAAAACTGAAACGATGAGGATAAGAATTACCTATGCTCAAAACGAGAAGACCAACATCCAATCGACTAGTTTTTGATCTCCTGATCTTACTTAGCTTCTGAAGGTCTTCTTGTTCCCCTTTGAGTCCAATAAATTCTCCAAGAACATATCTCCTCGAATGGCGATTGGACTGCAGGAGCTAGGTTTTGGGAATGTGATTTGGGAATGGGGGCAAGGTTTAGAGTTATTATGTAAATTTCGGTTTTGTCGGTCCAGCCCGGTTTTTTTCGGTTTTGGACCGGCCCGGAGCAAAAACCGAAATTTCCAATTTCTTCAACCCGAGAACCGGACTGAATATGTTTAGGGTCGGCTCGAAAACTGATTTTTCGTGCCGATTCGGTTCGGGGCATTTTATGCACAGCCCTACTTATATGTGTGCTAAATAAAAACCAAATTAGAGTTTGGTGCACCACAAAGTCTAATGTTTGATATTTTAAAGGTTATTTGATTTGTTTAAATGTAGTTTTATTGTATAATTGTACCATTAAAAATTGAACAATTGGTATTCTTTTATAACTAGAAATTGCGACACACGCTATGCGTTTGAAGCGTATTCCGGATGTATACAATTCGTCGGAGAGAAACTGGATGAGTCAATTATTAAAATTGCATAAGTAAGATCAACGGATGAGATTTAAATTGAATTATAAACTTAGGCTTCATTTGGTTTGAGGGAAAATGAGAGAAAAGAAAGAAAAAAAAATGGGAAAATATCGTTTTCCACCATTTGGTAGTTCTGAGGAAATTCTGGAAAATTTATGAAAATCTATATCAAACATGTATATCTCCACTAAATAATTAAGGAAAGTTGTTTTCTCTCACATTTTCCAGGAAAATCTTATTTTCCCCCATTTTTCCTCAAATCAAATGAAGCCTTATTGAAACTTTGTGAATTATTAATTATATACTAAAAAAAATACTTTGAATAATTAAAAAATTTATTTGTTAACAATTTTAATAACTTACACAATTTTATAAATACAAAACATAATTACAAAAACCACCCATTCCAAATAATCTCTTTATATTTTAGGGAAAATTACAACTAGCCCCCCTAATAAATTTTGTAATATAACATCGCGGTCCCAAACTTTTGAACAATTAATAACACATTAGTCCATTTTCTATTTTTCGAGTTGACCAACATCTTTTTTCAATTTTCACGTGGACATTATTTTGCTAAATTGCAAATCAACCCTTTTAAATTTTGTGCAACTTCATAATGACCAAAAATAATAAATTCAACATTTCATCATTTTTCTACGTAAAACCTGTTTTTATTGAAATGTATTTCATCTTATTCACGATTAACATTCAATCTACTCACATTGCCTCCATCCTCTCATGGAGCTTCACTCCATTAAATTAATGTGTTTTCACTCCATTTTACGGAGCTTGCAGCTCCACTAATCAGTGGAGCTGTAAGCTCCCGTTAATGGAGACTAATTCCATTAATTTAATGGAGTTAATCTCCATTAATGTGAGCTTATTTCGGTGGAGCCGTAAGCTCCTGTTGTTTCCCATGGATCTGCTGTAAAAGAGATCCATGGAGCTACTGTAAAGCTCCATTTCAATGGAGGTTTACATTAACTCAATTAATGGGATAAATTCGAACTCTATTGGAGTACCCGTAAAAATAGTAAAATAAAATGTATCGGTTTGTGAAGGAAGAATATTAAAAGGGTTCGATTGCAATTTATATTTTTATTGAAGTTGTACGATATAAATAAAAATATGGGTTAATTTGAAATTTTAATAAACTTTAAAGATATTTATTGAGTATTACATAGTTATGAGGGGCTGATTGCAATTTATTCTCTCAAAATATGAATATCCACATCATTATGGGTTGCCACATTGAAAATTATCGTTGACTTTCGGACTGCAATGTTATCGATTTATGAAACATGTCTTGATGTGTTATTGTTCAAATGTTAGGGACTTGGATGATTTAGAGGTGTTTATATATTAGGGGGAGCAGATCTACTTTTCTCTATATTTTAAATCCCAAAATTTATTCTTCTTCTCCAAAAATCACCACCACCTTCCCTTCCACGTTTTCAATTATCACCACCACCACAGCCACCGGAGCTCCAACAAACCAAATTTTCAAGTGACAAGAAAATCTTCCACCACCACCGTCTCTTCCCGGCTGCCATGGAAAAAAGCTTCCATGGCAGCCAAGCTCGAAGCTTCCATGGAAGCTTTCGAGGCAGCTCTGCCATGGAAGCTCTAGCTAGCTTCCAGATTTGGAAGTTATAGCTTCCATGGCTACCATGGTCATGGAATTTTTCGAGCTCCACGGTAGTTGACCGGAGCTCCGGTCAAATAAAAGAAAGTTAATTTTTTTACAGAAATTTTTTTTTTTGGTGATTTTGTGAAATTTTGATGATGAGGGGTTGATTTGATAATATTTTTGGGTATATTTTGTTAAGTTTAAGATTTAAGGGATGTGAATTAATTTAATATAATAATATTTTTAAATATTATGGGATGTTGTGCGACCTTATTATGCTACGGGGGCAATTACATATAGACCCCCTGCATTATGCTCCAATTACAGATTCATACCCATTGTTTGAATGATTACATTTACACCCAAAATCGTTGACCAACATTAAAGTTTTATTTTTTAGAAAAAAGAAAAGATAAAATGAATTGTAAAACAAAAAATAATGGAAAAATAAAATTGCAATTGTAAGTTTTATTACAGTATAGCCCCTTATGTTTTAAACTTAATAAAATATACCCAATTTTAAATTTTATTCACACTATCATCCAAAAACATATCTAAAATCATCCCTCATTTTTTTTAAAAATTTAAAAAACTCACACATTTAATTATTTAGAAAAGAAAAGGAGAAACCATTTAAAATTTAAAAAAATTGACAGGAGCTCCGGTCACCAGAGGCGGGAGCTTTGGCCAGAGCTTCCATAGAAGCTCCTTCGAGCTTCTTCCATTAAAAAAAAAATTAAAAGAAAAAATATGTAGGAGAAGAGGAGAGCTCAAAGCTTACAAAAAAAATAGGAAATAGGGTGAATTGCAATCGAGCAGACCACAGAATACGACATACCAATTGCAATCGAGCGACTAGCGAAGGGGAAGACTGACGAAGACTAGACCAATTGAAGGAAGACGAGACCAATTGATGGTGAGAAGATCGGCGATTAGCTCGCCAGAGCAGATGGCGACCAGTAATCCGGCGAGAAGAAGTTGAACTGGAAGACTGATGAAGAAGACACGAGAGTAGACTGACTGCGGGAGAGGAGAGTCTGGAGCATGACCTAATTCTATTTAGGAGAAGAGGAGATCTTCAATGGAAGGTCAAATTGAGCATCCATGGATGATTGGTTTCTAGCAGCTCTAATGGAGGTCCATGGTGGTTGTGAAATTTCCATGGTGGTTCTTCGTGTTGGTGGTGACGAAGGGTGGAGGAGATGGCGGTGGAAGTAAAGTGGGGAGTTTTGGAGAAGAAGGTAAAATTGGGGGTTTAAAATGTGAAGTAAAGAAATTAATTAGATGGAATGATTAAAATGAAATCATAAAATAGAAAAGAAAGTTAAAGATAATGATAAAATAAAATAAAAAAAGAGGGAATCTTTAACTTTTTGGGTTTATATGTAATTACTTTGAAAAGGTAAGGGAGGGTTTTGTAATTGTTCAAATAGCGGGTATCAATCTGTAAAGTGACCATCTTGGAGGGGTGGGTTTTGTAATTATCTCTTATGCGACGCCTTGTGGCATTAATAAAAAATGAACGGTTTAGATTAAATCTAGAATTTATCCAATGGTTTAGATCGTAGCACTAAAGTTAGTACAATGCGACGGTGTTAAACTTAGCCATCCCTTGTTAGTTTGATATGACTAATTTTAGTATTATCGCATTGTACTAGCAATAATACATCTATACAGCATCTCAAATGCATGAGGTCCTCATGTATTTGAGATTTGCGTTTCAAAACGCATTTTCTAGCTGTGTTGATCCACCTGTCATGCATTTTTTTTATTGTTTGTTATTTTCTTTTCGTCATAATTCATAAAATATAAAAATATAAAATTTATACCGATTTTCATATTTTTCGTCCTCTACAAATATAGATCACTCTTGACTATATTTCGCTCATTCTAAATTTTTCGACTTTTATACTTTTAATTAAAAAAATATATTCATAAATGCAATTTCATTAATTTCAAATTTTAAACACTATTATAATTTGGTAAACATGATAAAAAAATTAAAACAAAAAAAAAAACATATCTGTAGCGATACATAAACTAACATCAATCACTATCTCGTATATAACGAGCATTTATTTTGGACGGATATTTTCATATCTGTAACGATACATAAAGTAGTCTTCGATGTCAATAACATCAATCATCGATTATTGATTAAACGTCTAACACCAGTAGTCGCTACTCCAAAAAAAAAAAAACACCATTAATAAAAACACCTGCCTTTTGAGAAATTATACATGCCTGGTCAGTACATTATTGTTTGGCAATAACTAATGTCTAATGCTACGTCTCCTAATGCACAAAACACATCTACCACCCACGAAATTGCCACAGTTGCACTGGGTTACCCGGTACAATAGACTAAGAAGCACTCAGCTCTAAAAGTTTTAAAAATACGTACCATAGACTAAGAAACACTCAGCTCTAAAACTTTAAAAAATATATGAACTCTTACTAAATTAAAGATGATGAGATTGCTAGCAAGATAGCAATCTCATCATCTTCAATTTAATTACACGAGTTATTCCCTCATTTTATTTTAATTATTGATTCTCGAACTTTGACAACAAATTAATCTTAAACAACAATATTAATAAATTAATAAAAAAATATAATGATTTAGTATTGTATATTATTTTATTATTTTATTTACTATTTTAGTTTAAAATAATTTAGAATAAAAGTCGAGACAATGATCATAAATAATAAAAAATAGTGAAATGATAAATTTTATAAAGAATTGAGGGAGTATATCATTCTTGCATATATTGGGCCCATCAGAAATGAGGTAAATACAATTCTGCAAACTATGTATCAATTACTACTTTCTTATACACTGGTGGCTTAAACAATGTCACTTCTCACTTGCACTAAGTGACAGATCATTAATTCTATAGAGTTCATACTTGCGTTGCTCTTTAGAAGACCGTGGTTGAAAGAGAACCTCTGTGCTTGCCCTTACATAAATTTTTTCCCATTGTGAATACCAAGAAAGGCCTTCACGGCCTTTAGTGCAATAATCAATATTAAACAAATAAAAATGAACATTTTGAGGACCTGCACGAAGATCAACCAAACATTACAAGTCAAATGCACAGTCTGACCTTGCCGTTCAAACGAAAACTGAAACTAGGAGGATAAGAATTACCTATGCTCAAAACGAGAAGACCAACATCCAATCGACTAGTTTTTGATCTCCTGATCTTACTTAGCTTCTGAAGGTCTTCTTGTTCCCCTTTGAGTCCAATAAATTCTCCAAGAACATATCTCCTCGATAACTCTAACCTGCACACATACATACGCAAAAAATTAAACACACTTTGATGAAGGGTTCACTCTGTAAATGAGAAAAACAGAAATTTGAAACATAAATAGTTGACATGAATAAATAATGAAAGCAAAATCAGGGTAGGAATGCAGCAAATTAGTTACTCCCTCCATCATCCATCCCGGATATTTAGATGTTGCTTTTCAAGTGGTCCGAACAAATATTACACATAAAAAATAGCAAGTTTTCTACCACAGTATTATAAGTTTACATTACTTCATTCTTTTTCATAAGATAATACTCACCAATTTTTTTTCGAGACTATCATATTTTAATCACTATTTGAAAAGAAAAAAAAAAACTGTTGGCATGTGAACTTTGATCTGGGATGGAGAGAGTAGTATATAACATCAGGCGTCAATTAGAACAAGAGAGAAAGTTGTTATCCATTAAATTCTACAAAGATGAATTAGTCATCAACTCAAATCAGAAAGTGAATCTTCTAAATCCTTTGAATTAAATTGTCAACTTGCTTCTTGATGTTCGTTATCTAATTCCTTGAGTAATTCAGATGTAGTAATATGAGTAACAAATTACCTATCCCAAGTTGGGGCTGTAACAAGAATGGAATTAAGCTTCGTAAATGATTCCTGCATCTCTTTTCCACCACTACGTATACATTTGAGCCCTTCGGAAAAAGACTTTTCTCGCTTAGATTTTAATAGTGCCCATCGATCATATGTAACAACCTCGGGTGGGAAAGAGTCTGCATCGATTGAACTGCAAGAAGAGCAGCAGAATTAGGCGCATGCACGTAACAGAATCAGGAAGCATTAAATAGCCTGAGTAAGGAATATCCAATCTTTTCTCGTTCAATAAAGGTTTGGGAGCACATCCAAAGAAAAAGGGGTCGTTATTAGCCATTTATTTCGGGAAAATGGTAGAACTTTCAACTTTAGCTTGCATAATTTTCCCCATATCTACCAAGTCCTGTGACAAATGACTTCGCCAAAGTTTACAATTTATACAAACATGTATTTTTGCAGACAAGTGCTCTGTCGATGAATCTAGACAGATAAGATTCAGGACTCCATAAAAGTCATGACATGACGACTTCATGAAAGATTTCGGCAAGTGTTCTGTTCGAATTAATTATTTGAGACAACCCAGTGTGAGCATAGAGCTCAGTGGCTAATCAAAGTCCAAAATATGTAGATTAAATTTGTGGCTGAACCATGGGTCCATTCAAGTTCCAGCAAACATTGTAATTTGTTCATATGAGAATCTACGGAAAGCTTACGAGATAACGAATCGTTAAAAGTATTCCCAGGATTATCGTAATATTTGAGACATTTTCTAAATTTAACCTAAAACAGTTCCCTGTCCCGTCCCCATCGACATTACTCTTCATTTATGATGGAGAAAATGGATACTTAATCAACTCCTTGTTGTCACTAAATAAAATCTGTATGAAAGGCTGCAAAAAGCAAATGCAATACCCGAATTTCAGGTTTGGACATATGACTTTGAAAGACAGATATCCTTCTGGAAGGGCGATTCCCCTTCGCTCCAGATATTTTTGAAGAATAGTGAGTGATTCTTTTGCTTCTGCAACCTGTGCATTAAAGATATACACTAATGTATGAGCTGAGACCAACTGCAGAATAAACAGAAAAAAAAAGAAAAAAAAAAAGAACAGCTTGCCAAAGCCAGAAGTGATCAGAGAAATGATAGGATGACACAACTTAGAGCAGATTCTTGAACAGAGTATTTTAACTGATAAATACACTATATAGCCTAGCCTACAGTAATAAAGGAAGCTCCTTGATAGAAATATGTTTCATCACCTATCCGGACAAAATGCCATCATCTACCAAGTGGTCAAGAAAACCTATAGCACATGCCACACAGTGATGTGTATCAAGTCATTTGCTGATAAATTCAATCCATATATTAATGGCCATGAAATGAGTGGCACAAAATTCACTATTAATGGTAAGATATAGATAATATCCGTAACATGTAAAACAATGAAAGGTACGGGAGAACGACAGTGAAGAAAATCACATAATTACACTAGCATCGAAGAAAATTACTACTACATAATTACAGTGAAGAATGGCAGTAGTAATGTATTAGTGAAAACCATAAGAAGGAAGAAAGATTGATTAAACAAAACTTACAGGATCTGGAATCCATTGAGATTGAGTTTTATGGTGCTTTGTAATCCAATTACCTTCCTTGTCAGTCCAGACAAATCCCGACACACTGTTCAATGAAATAACTATGGCCTGTCTGCACAGCCAAAATTGAACATTTAGAAATACTAGCTATAATATAAAGTGATAACAATTAGTAAATTGAATTGAAGACATGAAAGAAAAAAGGGGAAATAGGAAATACGGACTGATAAGTGACGACAAGGAGATCAATATTCCGAGGAGAAGCGGAATCTAGGTCAGGAATTCGGAGTCCCACGTAGACTCTGCTTCCACTGCTTGCAGTATAAAGTCTCTTCAGCCTAATTATTATATATATAATTAGGGGTTCCAGAAGAATTAGAGACAAAACCTAATTAAATAAATAAATAGGGGAAGGAACTAGGAAGAACTATTCAGATAGTAGAAAGACCTCACCTCTTGGTGAGGGTGAAAAGGGCTTCAGAGTGAGAGATTTCGGAATCATCATCGTCTTCTTCGCATAACACGAATAATAATCGAATCACGATCAAGAGAACAACAACGAAAACATATACCTGCACATACTCCCACGATAACATCATGCTTGCTCTCTAGTCTCGAGGAGAACTTATGGATAAAACGCAACACAGATGAAAGGATGAAGACGAAAGAGAAGGAGATCGGAGATTGGATTAGAGTGAGGCGGAGGTGGAGTTGGGTGGAGGTGGAGGTGAGCGGCGTAGGTGGAGGTGGGTGGAGGTGAGCGGCGGAGGTGGAGTTGGGTGGAGGTGGAGGTGGGTGGAGGTGAGCGGCGGAGGCGGGTGTGGAGGAATGGCGATTGGACTGCAGGAGCTAGGTTTTGGGAATGTGATTTGGGAATGGGGGCAAGGTTTAGAGTTATTATGTAAATTTCGGTTTTGTCGGTCCAGCCCGTTTTTTTCCGGTTTTGGACCGGCCCGGAGCGAAAACCGAAATTTCCAATTTCTTCAACCCGAGAACCGGACTGAATATGTTTAGGGTCGGCTCGAAAACCGATTTTTCGTGCCGATTCGGTTCGGGGCATTTTATGCACAACCCTACTTATATGTGTGCTAAATAAAAACCAAATTAGAGTTTGATGCACCACAAAGTCTAATGTTTGATATTTTAAAGGTAATTTGATTTGTTTAAATGTAGTTTTATTGTATAATTGTACCATTAAAAATTGAACAATTGGTATTGTTTTATAACTAGAAATTGCGACACACGCTATGCGTGTGAAGCGTATTCCGGATGTATACAATTCGTCGGAGAGAAACCCGGATAAGTCAATTATTAAAATTGCATAAGTAAGATCAACATATGAGATTTAAATTGAATTATAAACTTAGGCTTCATTTGGTTTGAGGGAAAATGAGGGAAAATAAAGATAAAAAAGGGGAAAATATCGTTTTCCACCATTTGGTAGTTCTGAGAAAATTATGGAAAATTTATGAAAATCTATATCAAACATGTATATATCTCCACTAAATAATTAAGGAAAGTTGTTTTCTCTCACATTTTCCAGAAAAATCTTATTTTCCCCAATTTTTCCTCAAATCAAATGAAGCCTTATTGAAACTTTGTGAATTATTAATTATATATACTAAAAAAAATACTTTGAATAATAAAAAAATTTATTTGTTAACAATTTTAATAACTTACACAATTTTATAAATACAAAACATAATTACAAAAACTACCCATTCCAAATAATCTCTTTATATTTTAGGGAAAATTACAACTAGCCCCCTTAATAAATTTCGTAATAACATCGCGGTCCCAAACTTTTGAACAATTAATAACACATTAGTCCATTTTCTATTTTTCGAGTTGACCAACATCTTTTTTCAATTTCCACGTGGACATTATTTTGCTAAATTGCAAATTAACCCCTTTAAATTTTGTGTAACTTCATAATGACCAAAAATAATAAATTCAACATTTTCATCATTTTTCTACGTAAAACCTGTTTTTATTGAAATGTATTTCATCTTCTTCACGATTAACATTCAATCTACTCACATTGCCTAAATCCGCTCATGGAGCTTCACTCCATTAAATTAATGTGTTTTCACTCCGTTTTACGGAGCTTGCAGCTCCACTAATCAGTGGAGCTGTAAGCTCCCGTTAATGGAGACTAATTCCATTAATTTAATGGAGTTAATCTCCATTAACAGGAGCTTACAGCTCAGTGGAGTCGTATGCTCCTGTTGTTTCCCATGCATCTGTTGTAAAAGAGATCCATGGAGCTACTGTAAAGCTCCATTTCAATGGAGGTTAACATTAACTCAATTAATGGGATAAATTCGAACTCTATTGGAGTACCCGTAAAAATAGTAAAATAAAATTTATCGGTTTGTGAAGGAAGAATATTAAAAGGGTTCGATTGCAATTTATATTTTTATTGAAGTTGTACGATATAAATAAAAATATGGGTTAATTTGAAATTATAATAAACTTTAAAGATATTTATTGAGTATTACATAGTTATGAGGGGCTGATTGCAATTTATTCTATGAAAATATGAATATCCACATCATTATGGGTTGCCACATTGAAAATTATCATTGACTTTTGGACTGCAATGTTATCGATTTATGAAACATGTCTTGATGTGTTATTGTTCAAATGTTAGGGACTTGGATGATTCAGAGGTGTTTATATCTTTGGGATGTAATTTTCTATATTTTAAACCCCAAAATTTATTCTTCTTCTCCAAAAATCACCACCACCTTCCCTTCCACTTCTTCAATTATCACCACAGCCACCGGAGCTCCAACAAACCAAATTTTCAAGTGACAAGAAAATCTTCCACCACCACCGTCTCTTCCCGACTGCCATGGAAAAAAGCTTCCATGGCAGCCAAGCTCGAAGCTTCCATGGCTGCCATGGAAGCTTTCGAGGCAGCTCTGCCATGGAAGCTCTAGCTAGCTTCCAGATTTGGAAGTTATAGCTTCCATGGCTACCATGGTCATGGAATTTTTCGAGCTCCATGGTAGTTGACCGGAGCTCCGGTCAAATAAAAAAAAGTTAATTTTTTTTACAGAAAAAAAAATAAATTTGGTGATTTTGTGAAATTTTGATGATGAGGGGTTGATTTGATAATATTTTTGGGTATATTTTGTTAAGTTTAAGATTTAAGAGATGTGAATTAATTTAATATAATAATATTTTTAAATATTATGCGATGTAGTGCGACCTTATTATGCTACGGGGGCAATTACATATAGACCCCCTGCATTATGCTCCAATTACAGATTCATACCCACTGTTTGAATGATTACATTTACACCCAAAATCATTGACCAACATTAAGGTTTTATTTTTTAGAAAAAAGAAAAGATAAAATGAATTGTAAAACAAAAAATAATGGAAAAATAAAATTGGAATTGTAAGTTTTATTACAGTATAGCCCCTTATGTTTTAAACTTAATAAAATATACCCAATTTTAAATTTTATTCACACTATCATCCAAAAACATATCTAAAATCATCCCTCATTTTTTTTTAAAATTTAAAAAACTCACACATTTAATTATTTAGAAAAGAAAAGGAGAAACCATTTAAAATTTAAAAAAATTGACAGGAGCTCCGGTCACCGGAGGCGGGAGCTTTGGCCAGAGCTTCCATAGAAGCTCCTTCGAGCTTCTTCCATTAAAAAAAAAATTAAAAGAAAAAAATATGTAGGAGAAGAGGAGAGCTCAAAGCTTACAAAAAAATAGGAAATAGGGTGAATTGCAATCGAGCAGACCACAGAATACCACATACCAATTGCAATCGAGCGACTAGCGAAGGGGAAGACTGACGAAGACTAGACCAATTGAAGGAAGACGAGACCAATTGATGGTGAGAAGATCGGCGATTAGCTCGCCAGAGCAGATGGCGACCAGTAATCCGGCGAGAAGAAGTTGAACTGGAAGACTGATGAAGAAGACACGAGAGTAGACTGACTGCGGGAGAGGAGAGTCTGGAGCATGACCTAATTCTATTTAGGAGAAGAGGAGATCTTCAATGGAAGGTCAAATTGAGCATCCATGGATGATTGGTTTCTAGCAGCTCTAATTAATGGAGGTCCGTGGTGGTGGTGAAGTTTCCATGGTGGTTCTTCGTGTTGGTGGTGAAGAAGGGTGGTGGAATTAAAGTGGGGAGTTTTGGAGAAGAAGGTAAAATTGGGGGTTTAAAATGTGAAGTAAAGAAATTAATTAGATGGAATGATTAAAATGAAATGATAAAATAGAAAAGCAAGTTAAAGATAATGATAAAATAAAATAAAAAAAAGAGGGAATCTTTAACTTTTTGGGTTTATATGTAATTACTTTGAAAAGGTAAGGGAGGGTTTTGTAATTGTTCAAATAGCGGGTATCAATCTGTAAAGTGGCCATCTTGGAGGGGTGGGTTTTGTAATTATCTCTTATGCGACGCCTTGTGGCATTAATAAAAAATGAACGGTTTAGATTAAATCTAGAATTTATCCAATGGTTTAGATCGTAGCACTAACGTTAGTACAATGCGACGGTGTTAAACTTAGCCATCCCTTGTTAGTTTGGCATGAATAATTTTAGTATTGTCGCATTGTACTAGCAATAGTACATCTATATAGCATCTCAAATGCATGAGGTCCTCAAGTATTTGAGATTTGCGTTTCAAAACGCATTTTCCAGTTGTGTTGATCCACCTGTCATGTATTTTTTTATTGTTTGTTATTTTCTTTTCGTCATAATTCATAAAATATAAAAATATAAAATTTATACCGATTTTCATATTTTTTCGTCCTCTACAAATATAGATCACTCTTGACTATATTTCGCTCATTCTAAATTTTTCGACTTTTATACTTTTAATTAAAAAAATATATTCATAAATGCAATTTCATTAATTTCAAATTTTAAACACTATTATAATTTGGTAAACATGATAAAAAAATTAAAACAAAAAAAATTATATCTGTAGCGATACATAAACTAACATCAATCACTATCTCCTATAGAACGAATCGATCACTATCTCGTATATAACGAGCATTTGCTTTGGACGGATAATTTCATATCTGTAACGATACATAAAGTAGTCTTCGATGTCAATAACATCAATCATCGATTATTGATTAAACGTCTAACACCAGTAGTCGCTACTCCAAAAAAAAAAAAAAAAAAAACAAAAAAACACCATTAATAAAAACACCTGCCTTTTGAGAAATTATACATGCCTGGTCAGTACATTATTGTTTGGTAATAACTAATGTCTAATGCTACGTCCCCTACTGCACAAAACAAATCTACCACCCACGAAATTGCCACAGTTGCACTGGGTTACCCGGTACCATAGACTAAGAAGCACTCGGCTCTAAAAGTTCTAAAAATACGTACCATAGACTAAGAAGCACTCAGCTCTAAAACTTTAAAAAATACATGAACTCTTACTAAATTAAAGATGATGAGATTGCTAGCAAGATAGCATTCTCATCATCTTCAATTTAATTACACGAGTTACTCCCTCATTTTATTTTAACCAGTTGACTGTCTCCGACTTTGACAACAAATTACTCTTAAACAACAATAGTATATAAATTAATAAAATCATATAATGATTTAGTATTGTATATGATTTTATTAGTTTATTTACTATTTTAGTTTAAGAATAATTTGTAGTCAAAGTCAGAGACAGTTGACCGCAGCGCAAAATAGTGAAATGATAAATTTTATAAAGAATTGAGGGAGTATATCATTCTTGCATATATTGGGCCCATCAGAAATGAGGTAAATACAATTCTGCTAACTATGTATCAATTACTACTTTCTTATACACTGGTGGCTTAAACAATGTCACTTCTCACTTGCACTAAGTGACAGATCATTAATTCTATAGAGTTCATACTTGCGTTGCTCTTTAGAAGACCGTGGTTGAAAGAGAACCTCTGTGCTTGCCCTTACATAAATTTTTTCCCATTGTGAATACCAAGAAAGGCCTTCACGGCCTTTAGTGCAATAATCAATATTAAACAAATAAAAATGAACATTTTGAGGACCTGCACGAAGATCAACCAAACATTACAAGTCAAATGCACAGTCTGACCTTGCCGTTCAAACGAAAACTGAAACTAGGAGGATAAGAATTACCTATGCTCAAAACGAGAAGACCAACATCCAATCGACTAGTTTTTGATCTCCTGATTACTTAGCTTCTGAAGGTCTTCTTGTTCCCCTTCGAGTCCAATAAATTCTCCAAGAACATATCTCCTCGATAACTCTAACCTGCAGTCACATACGCAAAAATTAAACACACTTTGATGAAGGGTTCACTCTGTAAATGAGAAAAACATAAATTTGAAACATAAATAGTTGACATGAATAAATAATGAAAGCAAAATCAAGGTAGGAATGCAGCAAATTAGTTACTCCCTCCATCCTCCATCCCGGATATTTAGATGTTGCTTTTCAAGTGGTCCGAACAAATATTACACATAAAAAATAGCAAGTTTTCTACCACAGTATTATAAGTTTACATTACTTCATTCTTTTTCATAAGATAATACTCACCAATTTTTTTTCGAGACTATCATATTTTAATCACTATTTGAAAAGAAAAAAAAAAACTGTTGGCATGTGAACTTTGATCTGGGATGGAGAGAGTAGTATATAACATCAGGCGTCAATTAGAACAAGAGAGAAAGTTGTTATCCATTAAATTCTACAAAGATGAATTAGTCATCAACTCAAATCAGAAAGTGAATCTTCTAAATCCTTTGAATTAAATTGTCAACTTGCTTCTTGATGTTCGTTATCTAATTCCTTGAGTAATTCAGATGTAGTAATATGAGTAACAAATTACCTATCCCAAGTTGGGGCTGTAACAAGAATGGAATTAAGCTCAGAAATGATTCTGCATCTCTTTTCCACCACTACGTATACATTTGAGCCCTTCGAAAAAGACTTTTCTCGCTTAGATTTTAATAGTGCCCATCGATCATATGTAACAACCTCGGGTGGGAAAGAGTGCGCATCGATTGAACTGCAAGAAGAGCAAAGAATTAGCGCATGCACGTAATGTAATCGGGTAGCATTAAATAGCACGAGTAAGGAATATCCAATCTTTTCTCGTTCAATAAAGGTTTGGGAGCACATCCAAAGAAAAAGGGGTCGTTATTAGCCATTTATTTCGGGAAAATGGTAGAACTTTCAACTTTAGCTTGCATAATTTTCCCCATATCTACCAAGTCCTGTGACAAATGACTTCACCAAAGTTTACATTTATACAAACATGTATTTTTGCAGACAAGTGCTATGTCGATGAATCTAGACAGATAAGATTCAGGACTCCATAAAAGTCATGACATGACGACTTCATGAAAGATTTTGGCAAGTGTTAGCATTCAATTAATTATTTGAGACAACCCAGTGTGAGCATAGATCTCAGTGGCTAATCAAAGTCCAAAATATGTAGATTAAATTTGTGGCTGAACCATGGGTCCATTCAAGTTCCAGCAAACATTGTAATTTGTTCATATGAGAATCTACGGAAAGCTTACGAGATAACAAATCGTTAAAAGTATTCCCAGGATTATCTTAATATTTGAGACATTTTCTAAATTTAACCTAAAAGCAAGACTGTCCGTCCCCATCGGCATTACTCTTCATTTATGATGGAGAAAATGGATACTTAATCAACTCCTTGTTGTCACTAAATAAAATATGTATGAAAGGCTGCAAAAAGCTAATGCAATACCCGAATTTCAGGTTTGGACATATGACTTTGAAAGACAGATATCCTACGGAAGGCGATTCCCCTTCGCCAGATATTTTTGAAGAATAGTGAGTGATTCTTTTGCTTCGCAACCTTGTGCATTAAAGATATACACTAATGTATGAGCCGAGACCAATGCAGAATAAGCGAAAAAAAGAAAAAAAAAGAACGACTTGCCAAAGCCGAAGTGATCGAGAAATGATAGGATGACACAACTTAGAGCGATTCTTGAACAAAGTATTTTAACGATAAATACACTATATAGCCTACAGAATAAAGGAAGCTCCTTGATAGAAATATGTTTCATCACCTATCAGGACAAAATGCCATCATCTACCAAGAGGTCAAGAAAACCTATAGCACATGCCACACGTTGATGTGTATCAAGTCATTTGTTGATAAATTCAATCCATATATTAATGGCCATGAAATGAGTGGCACAAAATTCACTATTAATGGTAAGATATAGATAATATCCGTAACATGTAAAACAATGAAAGGTACAGAGAATGACGTGAAGAAAATCACATAATTACACTAGCATCGAAGAAAATTACTACTACATAATTACGGTGAAGAATGTGGCGTAGTAATGTATTAGTGAAAACCATAAGAAGGAAGAAAGATTGATTAAACAAAACTTACGGGATCCGGAATCCATTGAGATTGAGTTTTATGGTGCTTTGTAATCCAATTACCTTCCTTGTCACCAGTAAATCCCGACACATCTGCTCAATGAAATAACTATGGCTGTATTCACGCCCAAAATTGAACATTTAGAAATACTAGCTATAATATAAAGTGATAACAATCAAGAAATTGAATTGAAGACATGAAAGAAAAACGGGAAATTGGAAATCAGATGATAAGTGACGACAAGGAGATCAATATTCCGAGGAGAAGCGGAATCTAGGTCGTGAATTGAGTCCCACGTAGACTCTGCTTCCACTGCTTGCAGTATAAAGTCTCTTCAGCCTAATTATTATATATATAATTAGGGGTTCCAGAAGAATTAGAGACAAAACCTAATTAAATAAATAAATAGGGGAAGGAACTAGGAAGAACTATTCAGATAGTAGAAAGACCTCACCTCTTGGTGACGGTGAAAAGGGCTTCAGAGTGAGAGATTTCGGAATCATCATCGTCTTCTTCGCATAACATGAAGAATAATCGAATCACGATCAAGAGAACAACAACGAAAACATATACCTGCACATACTCCCACGATAACATCGTGCTTGCTCTCTAGTCTCGAGGAGAACTTATGGTTTACAGGGTTTGAGAATTCTCTGGTTGATCGATGTGGATTTCAGTATATTATGAGAATGAGAGTAAAGGCTTCCGAATCGGATTCGGATATCCATTGTTGAGTTCCATTTGTGTTCTTATATGTAGGGCTTAGCATCAATTCAGAACCGGACCGAACCCGAAAAAGACCGATCCGAAATTTTGGATTTTGAATGGCCCGCAAACCGAACCGAATTATGGTCGGTCCTGGCCCGGAAATCGGTTCGGTCCGGGCCAGAACCGAAAAAAACCGAGTTAAAAAAAGAAGAAGAAGAAACAGCCTATTAAAAAAGAAAGAGCACACAAACATCAGATTTGCAATTCTCGAAAAAGAAGCCAAACATCAGCCTTACTAAAGCGAAGGAAGAGAAATAAGACAAATACAATTATACAAAGTAATCAATGCTTGGTACTTTGGAAGCTTTTTTTTTTTTTTTTTGCTGTACTAAACCTCTCTTTGCTTCACTTCACCTGTTAAGTAATTGCTTACCCAGATTCTGGATCGGAATAAAGCAAAGTGAAACCCAATTCCGTAATGGATAAAACGCAACACAAATGAAAGGATGAAGACGCAAGAGAAGGAGAAGGAGATCGGAGATTGGATTAGAGTGAGGCAGAGGTGGAGTTGGGTGGAGGTGGAGGTGAGCGGCGTAGGTGGAGGTGGGTGGAGGTGAGCGGCGGAGGCGGGTGTGGAGGAATGGCGATTGGACTGCAGGAGCTAGGTTTTGGGAATGTGATTTGGGAATTGGGGCAAGGTTTAGAGTTATTATGTAAATTTCGGTTTTGTCGGTCCAGCCCGTTTTTTTCCGGTTTTGGACCGGCCCGGAGCGAAAACCGAAATTTCCAATTTCTTCAACCCGAGAACCGGACTGAATATGTTTAGGGTCGGCTCGAAAACCGATTTTTCGTGCCGATTCGGTTCGGGGCATTTTATGCTCAGCCCTACTTATATGTGTGCTAAATAAAAACCAAATTAGAGTTTGGTGCACCACAAAGTCTAATGTTTGATATTTTAAAGGTTATTTAATTTGTTTAAATGTAGTTTTATTGTATAATTGTACCATTAAAAATTGAACAATTGGTATTATTTTATAACTAGAAATTGCGACACACGCTATGCGTGTGAAGCGTATTCCGCATATATACAATTCGTCGGAGAGAAACCGGATGAGTCAATTATTAAAATTGCATAAGTAAGATCAACAGATGAGATTTAAATTGAATTATAAACTTAGGCTTCAATTGGTTTGACATAAAATGAGAGAAAAGAAAGAAAAAAAAGGGGGAAAATATCGTTTTCCACCATTTGGTAGTTCTGAGGAAATTCTGGAAAATTTATGAAAATCTATATCAAACATGTATATCTCCACTAAATAATTAAGGAAAGTTGTTTTCTCTCACATTTTCCAGGAAAATCTTATTTTCCCCCATTTTTCCTCAAATCAAATGAAGCTTTATTGAAACTTTGTGTATTATTAATTATATACTAAAAAAAAGTACTTTGAATAATTAAAAAATTTATTTGTTAACAATTTTAATAACTTACACAATTTTATAAATACAAAACATAATTACAAAAACCACCTATTCCAAATAATCTCTTTATATTTTAGGGAAAATTACAACTAGCCCCCCTAATAAATTTCGTAATATAACATCGCGGTCCCAAACTTTTGAACAATTAATAACACATTAGTCCATTTTATATTTTTCGAGTTGACCAACATCTTTTTTCAATTTCCACGTGGACATTATTTTGCTAAATTGCAAATCAACCCCTTTAAATTTTGTGTAACTTCATAATGACCAAAAATAATAAATTCAACATTTCACATTTTTCTACGTAAAACCTGTTTTTCTTGAAATGTATTTCATCTTCTTCACGATTAACATTCAATCTACTCACATTGCCTCAATCCGCTCATGGAGCTTCACTCCATTAAATTAATGTGTTTTCACTCCATTTTACGGAGCTTGCAGCTCCACTAATCAGTGGAGCTGTAAGCTCCCGTTAATGGAGACTAATTCCATTAATTTAATGGAGTTAATCTCCATTAACAGGAGCTTACAGCTCAGTGGAGCCGTAAGCTCCTGTTGTTTCCCATGGATCTGCTGTAAAAGAGATCCATGGAGCTACTGTAAAGCTCCATTTCAATGGAGGTTTACATTAACTCAATTAATGGGATAAATTCGAACACTATTGGAGTACCCGTAAAAATAGTAATATAAAATGTATCGGTTTGTGAAGGAAGAATATTAAAAGGGTTCGATTGCAATTTATATTTTTATTGAAGTTGTACGATATAAATAAAAATATGGGTTAATTTGAAGTTTTAATAAACTTTAAAGATATTTATTGAGTATTACATAGTTATGAGGGGCTGATTGCAATTGATTCTCTGAAAATATGAATATCCACATCATTATGGGTTGCCACATTGAAAATTATCGTTGACTTTTGGACTGCAATGTTATCGATTTATGAAACATGTCTTGATGTGTTATTGTTCAAATGTTAGAGACTTGGATGATTCAGATGTGTTTATATATTAGGGGGAGCAGATGTACTTTTCTCTATATTTTAAACCCCAAAATTTATTCTTCTTCTCCAAAAATCACCACCACCTTCCCTTCCACTTTTTTCAATTATCACCACCACCACAGCCACCGGAGCTCCAACAAACCAATTTTTCAAGTGACAAGAAAATCTTCCACCACCACCGTCTCTTCCCGGCTGCAATGGAAAAAAGCTTCCATGGCAGCCAAGCTCGAAGCTTCCATGGAAGCTTTCGAGGCAGCTCTGCCATGAAGCTCTAGCTAGCTTCCAGATTTGGAAGTTATAGTTTCCATGGCTACCATGGTCATGGAATTTTTCGAGCTCCACGGTAGTTGACCGGAGCTCCGGTCAAATAAAAAAAAGTTTTTTTTTTTACAGAAATTTTTTTTTTTGGTGATTTTGTGAAATTTTGATGATGAGGGGTTGATTTGATAATATTTTTGGGTATATTTTTTTAAGTTTAAGATTTAAGGGATGTGAATTAATTTAATCTAATAATATTTTTAAATATTATGCGTGAAAGTCGACCTTATTATGCTACAGGGGCAATTACATATAGACCCCCTGCATTATGCTCCAATTACAGATTCATACCCACTGTTTGAATGATTACATTTACACCCAAAATCGTTGACCAACATTAAAGTTTTATTTTTTAGAAAAAAGAAAAGATAAAATAAATTGTAAAACAAAAAATAATGGAAAAATAATATTGCAATTGTAAGTTTTATTACAGTATAGCCCCTTATATTTTAAACTTAATAAAATATACCCAATTTTAAATTTTATTCACACTATCATCCAAAAACATATCTAAAATCAACCCTCAATTTTTTTTAAAATTAAAAAAACTCACACATTTAATTATTTAGTAAAGAAAAGGAGAAACCATTTAAAATTTAAAAAAATTGACAGGAGCTCCGGTCACTGGAGGCGGGAGCTTTGGCCAGAGCTTCCATAGAAGCTCCTTCGAGCTTCTTCCATTAAAAAAAAAAATTAAAAGAAAAAAAATATGTAGGAGAAGAGGAGAGCTCAAAGCTTACAAAAAAATAGGAAATAGGGCGAATTGCAATCGAGTAGACCACATACCAATTGCAATCGAGCGAGTAGCGAAGGGGAAGACTGACGAAGACTAGAACAATTGAAGGAAGACGAGACCAATTGATGGTGAGAAGATCGGCGATTAGCTCGCCAGAACAGATGGCAACCAGTAATCCGGCGAGAAGAAGTCGAACGGGAAGACTGATGAAGAAGACACGAGAGTAGACTGACTGCGGGAGAGGAGAGTCTGGAGCATGACCTAATTCTATTTAGGAGAAGAGGAGATCTTCAATGGAAGGTCAAATTGAGAATCCATGGATGATTGGTTTCGAGCAGCTCTAATGGAGGTCCGTGGTGGTGGTGAAGTTTCCGTGGTGGTTCTTCGTGTTGGTGGTGAAGAAGGGTGGAGGAGATGGTGGTGGAAGTAAAGTGGGGAGTTTTGGAGAAGAAGGTAAAATTGGGGGTTTAAAATGTGAAGTAAAGAAATTAATTAGATGGAATGAATAAAATGAAATGATAAAATAGAAAAGAAAGTTAAAGATAATGATAAAATAAAATAAAAAAAGAGGGAATCTTTAACTTTTTGGGTTTATATGTAATTACTTTGAAAACGTAAGGGTGGGTTTTGTAATTGTTCAAATAGCGGGTATCAATCTGTAAAGTGACCATCTTGGAGGGGTGGGTTTTGTAATTATCTCTTATGCGAAGCCTTGTGGCATTAATAAAAAATGAACGGTTTAGATTAAATCTAGAATTTATCCAATGGTTTAGATCGTAGCACTAACGTTAGTACAATGCGACGGTGCTAAAGTTAGCCATCCCTTGTTAGTTTGGCATGACTAATTTTAGTATTGTCGCATTGTACTAGCAATAGTACATCTGTACATGTACACCCCTTTAAACCGTTATATCAATTCTTGATTCCATCTCGTCCGTTGAGTTATTATTTATGCGATGTGTCGTCTCTTGGTCGCATAATAGCGTTGCGCTATGTCGCAATATAATAAAATAAACATCTTTTATTATTAAATTTTATTTTCACGTTTGGGTGTTTTGTGTATTTTTGCATGTTTTTTTAGGTGTTTTTTAGGTAAAGGCAAGGAGATGGAGGACCATTGTGCAATTTCAAGCTTCTCCAAAGCTTCTAGAAGCACACAAGGCCATAAGTGGGCCACTACTCCAAAAGTGGTGACTTGGAGGTTGGAAAAAGGGAGTAAAAATAGGAAGAAGTGGGAAAATGGAGGTTTTACCCGGAGATGTACCTCACCGCGGTCTAACAATGCAGAACCTTCAGAATCCGGACCGGACCGCGGCGAGCAGAAGCCTTCACCGTGGCGAGCGCTGTCTGACTTACTCAAGCCACGATTTTGTGGATGTTTTCTCCACCATTTCGAATTTTAACTTCCTTGGTCTTATATATAGACCTCTTGTATTAGTAGTTTAGTCATATCTTCATACCTCTTAGTTGTAAACTCTCTCAATTCAAACTATGTAATCAAAGTAGAGTTAAATTCACTCTTTCAATCAAGAAGCATTATTTCCCTTCAGGGGATATTCGTAGCCACGACGTGTCCAGGTATTAATCGTACATTGTTTGGTGGATGCCTTTAAGACTTTGTATGTGACAGGTTTTTACCTCGATTTTTACTGAAAGTGCGTTTATCGGTGTGAACTTGCTACTTCGTTTATCACTAATTAGGCTATACCCGGGTAAGGATAGATCTAACCAAAGTTGTTATTTTGTGGCTTACACGTACTTATAGCTGGTATCTGGTAGGACTAGCAATAGCAGGGTGTTGTGATTTACGGCTTTTGTACACCTTAATTGGTGCTCCCGTAATAGCACATTACTTGAAGGGTTTAATGTTCTTTGTTTGATTGCAGTAGAATTGCATGACCTAGGTATTACTTTGGTTGTGATTGTTTGATTTATGGTAGGGTAGAAGTATCACTAACACACACTATCTGATTACAGCGAATGCAAAACGTTTCTATCACGTTTTGAACTATCTTAATCAATTCCTCGCGAGAAGGATTAAAAGCATTGTCTACAACGACCGCTTTTTCTACATGATTAAAACATGTATTAATTTCTGAGCGCATCCGAAATTTGGCGCCGCTGTCGGGGAGTTGATTCCTACGTTCTTCTAGAGTAGGATCAATTGTGGTTCGTTGCGTTTATTTTTATTTTACTTACTAAAAAAAAAATTTACGGGAGAAAAATTCAGAAAAATAGTTGTATTACCTTATTGGACTTGAGACTTCTAAATCAGCTCACAGGAAATGATCTTGCTTTTGAGTTTAGTTGGTGGTTTCATTTCAGGTGTATGCACGGGAGACGATCGTTGAAGTCACCAGTGGTTGCACGAAACAACGAGGTGGAAAGGACAATCCATGAACGAAGAAGGAACTTAAGGAAGGTCGATATGGAGAAAGAAGACACGAGTGTAGACGCTACTATTGATGCAAATGCGGTTGTCAGTGCACTTGCAGGGGCTATCTCAACTGCCGGTGCGCCCTGATGGGAATTCGGGGAGTACATGCAACCTACGATGCAAGTGTTCGGATCTCCGATCGAGCTTTCAATAGTTGCAAGGAACCTGGAGATCAAGAACCATCACTTCCACGATATGCCCAAGTTCTACGGGCATGCCAATGAGGATGTGATGAAGTTTCTCAAGGAGTTCGAGGCTTTAGTGGGGCGAATTCTAATTGGCAGGAACACTGGAGTAATAGACGGAGACGTCCGTAAGAAACTGTTTCCTACGTGCTTGCATTAGCAAAGACATGGCTCCTACACCTTCCGGAGAATTCATTCAGGACCTGGGAGAATCTCTACAAAGTTTTCATGAGTAAGTACTTCCCTATCCAACTTACTCGAAGACTTCCCTCACCATCGGTTTGACGCAATGACATTATGTCAGAGCTTCTACGAGGGGCTTGACACAACAACGCAGATGCTAGTGGATATGAGCTTGGGTGGCTCTATAATGCAGAGCACGGCAGAAGAAATCGAAACGGCCTTTGAAAAGTTGGCACAAGCATCTCAGCATAAGGGAGTTCGAGGATGTGAAAGAGGAAAGGGGGAAGCCAAAGTAGCCGAAGAAGTAGTGGCTCCGAACCCCAACTTAACCCAAGTGTTGGAGGTAATGCAGCAGGCATAGTTGGCTTCAACGGTTGCCGCACCAAGCTCCCAATCCAATGAAGTATGCGGAGTGTGCTATAACATTGGGCACAGTGCTAACTTGTGCAGGTTGCAACAAGCAAAGGAGATGAACCCGAACCTCGCAGAGGAGGTGAACTGGGTCGACAGACAAGGGGTGAAGCGCTAAGGGTTTGTGCAATTCAGGAAGCCGATGGAATATGGAGATCGTAGGTTGCTGAACTATGGCAACAACAACTTCGAAAACTATGTGCCCCCAGCACAACCAAATGGAGCACCCCAGGAGATGACTGACTAGGGTGGAGCACCAAAGGATGATCTGTCCGGTAAGATCAAAATGATCATGGAGAATTCTGATCGCTTTTACAAACACTCAAACGAGGTCCAGGAGAGGAATGACAAGAGGTTTGAGGTGCTCGAAAATGTTTCGAAAAGAATTGAGAACATGGCCGGAGAACTAGTAGGCAGATCACAGAGACGTGAGCAAGGGAAGTTCCCGAGCACTACGGAGAAGGCCCGGGCAGTCGATGTGACGAAGGAATGAAGACAAAGGAGAGTCGACGGTAAAGACTATAAACAAAGCACAATTTACCGCTTTGCACTTAGATTGTAGGATGCATATAGGTACAAGTCGTTTTTCCAATTCATTGCATTGCATATTGAACAATTTACTACTTTCGTAATATAGTCTTTAGTTTTCAATTTGTTTAGTTTTATATATAATATGTTGGTCTGAGAAGAGGTCACCGCGGTGAGATAAAGGGAAAGATGAACTCGCCACGGTCTGGAAAGACATATCAATGCTTAGTCTTACTAGACCACGACAAGTACAACAATCCCTCGACCTCGCCGCGACAAGCCTTGCCACAGACAAAAGTTGGAGACCCTTTTTGTTCTTCACATCACAAGGGCGGCTGAGCGCCTCGCGCAAATGGAGCAAATGTGCAAAGCTCAGATGGATAATTGGCAGCATCGTTTTGGAGGAGGACCTTCTTCTGGACTGTTGGTCCAGATAACGGCAAAGTGAAAGACTAGAGGGGGGGGGGGGGGGGTGAATAGTCTTTCAAAACTTTTGTCGATAAAAACTATTTCTCAGATATCTGTGTAGATATCTGATACTTAGATTCAGAGCGCGGAAGACTTAAGATAGATAAGTGCAGAAGTTAAAGTGTGTGTGTGTGTTGCTGAAATGTAAGTACAGAAAAGTAAATAACACAGCAAGTATAGTGGTATCTGGAGGTGGCGTAATCCTCCAACTAATCCACTTCGGTCTTCCAAAGACCTAGAATTCACTAGAATAGATAATTGAGGTCACCTTACAAAAATCCTATTCTAAGATTCCTTAAACAAATGGTTCCCAACCAAATGTTCCCCCTGAGTTATTCCCCGGCTTTCACAGCCAAGTACTTCCTGTACTCAGAAACCTTTTTGAGCTATTCCCTAGCTTCCCAAGCTAAGTACTTCCTGTGCTCAATAACCTTGGAGTTATTCCTTAGTTTCCCAAACTAAGTACTTCCTGTACTCCACGCCAGTTATGGTGTTGGTTTTGGTTTGATTGTCAGATGAGTTTCTTTGTTAACTTTTCAGTTAATCAGATAGCTCTGTGAATCAAGTATACTTAATACACTTTTCAATGTATGGTATCTTGTTCTTTTACTGACCCAAGTCCTAGATAAGTGTTCAAGAGAATGAATCTCAGATACTTGATCTTTTGATTCAACTCTCTCACAGATAGCTATGCTTGTTTAGGATCAGGACACTTAGAACTTTAGTGCTACTTAAGATCAAAAACTTTGGTCGCAACAGAAAGCTTTGAGGATAAGTAGTTTGCTTGAGAGAATATGTTCGTGGAAATGGTGTTCAGTAAGTTCTGTGTGTGTATACTCAAGCTGTCTAAGTGTTGATATTTATAGATGAATTTGAATGCCATTGAATAGTATCCGTTAGGCTCAAATTCAAACTATCAATATATCAATATGTATAGTAATGAGTTTGTCTTCTTCTTCAGAAGCTACCGTTGCTTTTGTTCAGACATCTCTGTCCGTGCATTAAATGCATTGTACTATACTTTTTGTCCTGTAGTGCCAACGGAACTATGCTTTGTATCAGAGACTAACTTTATCAGTTTCTTCTGAGTTTTAGCACGTCCTTATCTTCAACTTCAGATACCACATTTATTGAAACAACTTTGTTTGCAATATATATATATTTCTTTTTCAGAAATGTGGTTAAAGCTCAAGGTATCTGAGTGTAGATATCTGTGGACACTTTCCTTGTTTTCCAGATGTACCTCTTGATTTCTCAGATATCTCTTGTGACATAGTTTGTTTAACAACATTCATGTCTTCAAGAAATCTGGCCAAGGTATCTGTAAAACTATTTCAGTAATCTTGTGCAGTCTCCAAATCTTCAATGTCGTTGAACTTGTTCTGCTTGGATGTCTTCTTCTTGGTCTTCTCTTCATAAAATAAAAATTACATTTTGAGACCTAACATCCTATACAAGATTAGCTAGACTATCATACTTAGTGGGTTTCCTCTTTTACAATGTTCAAGTGAACCAAGAGTACTAGTCACCTTTCTGAAACTAAGATAGGTCATCAAGTTGCTGATCAAAATCTAAACAGATATTTCTAACAAAATATCTAACAAATTTCCTAACAAATTTCCCCCTTTTTGATCAGTCAACGATGACTATCTGTCCTATTACAAATCTGGATGAGTGAACAATCCACCACTTAATCATTTCTTATGATTTTTCAATTAATTCAATTAAGTGCAGAAAGTAAACATCAACCAAATCACAAGGTGTGATCTTTGCTGACAAGTTATCTTTTATAGAATGATATCTGAGAGTAAGTTCATCAGATATGTTACAATTGATGTTTACAGATAACTTTAATACATAAAACAGTTTAGCTCAGTCAGCAAGATACAACAAAAACACATAGTAAATTAGGACAAGAGTAACCAAGCTCCAAGTAAACATCCTAATAGACTAGTCTTCAAGTCTTCAACTCTTCAAGTCTTCAACAGTAGTTCTATGGGTCAGTCTGCAAATTTCCTATCTCCAAACCTTTTGATGTCATCAGAATAATCATAGAGAAGTGTTCTGACGAGCATCTATGTGTCTCTGGCAAATCCACAAACCTCTTTGTAGCTTTTGGTAGGATTTTTCTTGACAAAATGCTTGACCCACAGATACTTTCCCCACTTCCAGGCATGCTCTATTCTGATATCTAAAAGCTTGAAATATTCGTAGATAATCTTCAGATATCTGATGCCACCCTTGTATTGATCTTCAGTTAGATAGAACGACTCATAGGGTTCCACAGCAAGTCTTGCTCTTGTGCCTGTTCCTGTGATATTCAGAATTCTGTGCACATCATCTGGCTTTCCATATGGACATTCATCAGAGAGGTCCTTTCTCATGGCTTCAGTTCTCTTGATAACTTCAAAGTCCAACCAGGCTTTAATATGATTGGTGTTGATCAAGATTGGCTTATCTTTTCTCCATGCCATAAGTTGTTTATGAATTGGATCTGGAAATCTTGAATTTACCAGTAGATGCTTAAGTTCCAGAATCCAATAACCATTTTTCTGATTGATGCACCTGTAGACAGAGGAATTGTTGTCATTCTTCACATACTCTATTTTGGCTTCTTCTGGCCTGAGTGGAAGTTGACTTTGTCTTTGCTCAGCTCTCAGTCTGTTTCTTCTCCGTCTTGAATTCTCTTTGGGGTTGTTGCTTGAAGAACCACCCTGGATAGACTTGGTATTTCCAGAGGGTGTTTTAGCTGCTAGGGGCTTTGCAGCTATGGGCTCAGTTAGGCTTTCAATTTTCCTTTTTCTATGAAGAGGAGCTTTATCTTCATCAGTTTCCTCATCATCATCAAGATTAAATCTTGTGAGGGTTTTACAGCCTTCTTCATTGCCCAGGGATTTGATTTGACCTTCTTCTTCTTCTTCTTCTTCTTCTTCTTCTTCTTCTTCTTCTTCTTCTTCTTCTTCTTCTTCTTCTTCTTCTTCTTCTTCTTCTTCTTCTTCTTCTTCTTCTTCTTCTTCTTCTTCTTCTTCTTCTTCTTCTTCTTCTTCTTCTTCTTCTTCTTCTTCTTCTTCTTCTTCTTCTTCTTCTTCTTCTTCTTCTTCTTCTTCTTCTTCTTCTTCTTCTTCTTCTTCTTCTTCTTCTTCTTCTTCTTCTTCTTCTTCTTCTTCTTCTTCTTCTTCTTCTTCTTCTTCTTCTTCTTCTTCTTCTTCTTCTTCTTCTTCTTCTTCTTCTTCTTCTTCTTCTTCTTCTTCTTCTTCTTCTTCTTCTTCTTCTTCTTCTTCTTCTTCTTCTTCTTCTTCTTCTTCTTCTTCTTCTTCTTCTTCTTCTTCTTCTTCTTCTTCTTCTTCTTCTTCTTCTTCTTCTTCTTCTTCTTCTTCTTCTTCTTCTTCTTCTTCTTCTTCTTCTTCTTCTTCTTCTTCTTCTTCTTCTTCTTCTTCTTCTTCTTCTTCTTCTTCTTCTTCTTCTTCTTCTTCTTCTTCTTCTTCTTCTTCTTCTTCTTCTTCTTCTTCTTCTTCTTCTTCTTCTTCTTCTTCAGAAGATTCATCAATCCCTTTAACTTGTCTTCTCCTTGGAGCCTTGGTACTCCTTGGAGGTTTCTGTGCCATGGCCCTTGTTACCATTGTAGTTCCTTCAGTAGGTTTCTGGGAAGCAGCTTGACTTGAGGAGGGTTCATTTATTCTGAGTGGTGGCTGGGAAGTTTTCTTTTCTGAGTGGTGGCTGGGAAGTTTTCTTGTTTCTTCTTCCTCTCTGAGCAGCACCAGCTCCATATTTCTTTTTGTTTGCATCTCCTTCTTCCCATTCCCCCTGACTTTGAGGTCCAAATTTGTATGATCTTTCCCCCTTAGTCATTGTTGGCTGACTCAGTCTCATAAAAGAATCTGAGAAAGAGAGAGTCAAAATGCCCTTGTAAATAGTTGTAGGCAGTGACCAACTTCTGAAGTTCGGCTTTGAGCTCCTGATTGTGTTTGATAAGTCCATTGTCCTTATCAGTGAGCTCTGCCAATGGGCCTAGGATGGCATCTGCTTTTCCAGCAGTGTAACTTGCCTCTTGAAAAGCTTTTTCAGCTAAAGACGCATCATCGTCCCTTATCATTCCCAGATCTTTCTGAGCAATGACTATGCTAGTTGTTCTCTGAGTGATTAGCTCAGTGAACTTTTTCATTTCCGAGGGGACGGAGGCAATTACTTCCTTGTTCTGTGAAGACAACTCCTTTTTCAGATGAGCCAGTACTTGGTATCTGTTCATGTATTCATGGGAGTGGACATTTAGCAGTTTGCTGAAAGTTTCAGGAGCAATCAGCTTCCTTTTCAAGTGAGAAACCGCTAGATGTTCATTGCGGTGCTCTGCCAAAGTCTTGTCTTCTTCATCATCTGAGTAAACAGCCCAGTGATCTTCATCCTCTTGGACATTCTCATCAATTGTGTCGAGTCCAGCAACCATCTCAGAGATTGGTTTCTTTCCTTTTTGGGAGGAGGATGGTACTTCTTTTGAAGATGATGCAGCCTTAGCATCATGCTTAATTTCAGATACTTCTTCAATATCGAGTTCTTTGGTGATGGCATTTACAACATCTTGTAGCTCTTTAACCTTAGAGTAAGCAATCATCTCTTGCAGATATTGATCTTGTAGTTGATCAAGCTTGTCTCTAGATCTAGCTATCTGGTCTTCCAGTTGAAAATGGAGCTGTTGTTCTTCTTCCAACAGTTGTCTGAGTTGAGCAGTTCTGGATTGAGTACTCAGTATTTTCTGAGTGATTTCCTCAGAATCCTCAACTACTTGTTCAGTAATATCTTTTTGTTGGGAAGATGGATGAGTTGACTTTTGAGGAGATGGAGACGGAGATTTATGTGCTTTCTTCTCAGTTTGCTTTTCAGCAGTTGAGGCATGATTTCTTTGTAAAATTCCTCCGGTCCCTGGTGCAGGGGCATCATCATCATCCTTTTTGTCTGTGTCATCCTTTTGGTGATGGTCAGTGGGAGGTTCATCAAAGTCATTTTCGTTCATTTCTTCCTCCTCATCATCTTCAGATACAAGATTGATCACTTCAGGAATAGTGATCTTCTGCCCAATAACTTCTTCTTGTTCAGAAGGAATAAATTGCAGAGTCTGGGGCAGGACTGGCTTGAATGCCATCTGTAATCTTGTCTGACCATCACTGCTCAAAGGCTCAGTATCAAGCTATCGCCACTTCTCTGGGAAATCCTTATCTGATAAATCGTATCGTGCTCGTAGGGAACATTGCATGGATGTAAATCTCCAAGTCAAGAGATCGTGCTCGTCTGGTTAGTTGATCTGTGATTCTCAATATTTCAGAGAGATCAGAGCACCTTAACCTTTGCCATTTCTTGAAGCATTGAATATGCTTTGGCATGGTTTGAGCCTTGAAGAAGGGAAGTAGGTCCCTTTTCTCATCATCGGGAGCCTGCTTTGCACTTGTTTGAGCCTGAAAGAAAGAGTTTTGAGTGAGCTTCAAAACGTTTGCAGATATCTGAGTAGAAGTGTAGTTTGGTTTCTGAGTTACCTGAGTATGTACATCAGGCTCAGAGACTTGTACTACTGAGACAAGGGGTGTCTTAGATATCTTGTTGTGAGGTGGAGACATTGAAGTCTGGTCCTCATCAACCTTTCTTTCTTGAACCTGAGAATTAAAAATAATGCAATACTTAGGAAATTGTTTGAAAGAATTTGTGCAATTATGCTTTAATGATTTCTGAGTTTGCTACTTACTTCCTCAATAGGTAGCTCAGAGTCATTTTTCGCAGAAACTTTTTCAGTTTCTGGTGTTCTTTCATGTGATGTTGCCTTGGGGGCTTCATCAATTTCCATTGATGCAGGGGATGTCGCAACCTTGTCCCCTTGCATTTCTACTTCTGTGTGAGCCTGTGAGTAGAAAGTATTGAATAAATTAGAAGAAGTTTAAGATATCCCAAGGTGAAGAATACTTATCACTAATTTTTCATATACCTTCATGCTAGAAGGCTCAATGATGTGTTCTTCAGAAACCTTGTCGGTTTCTGGGTTCTTTTCTGGTATTTCTGCCTTCTCTTCTTCTTTCTCAGTTGGAGCCTGTTAGAAACATTTACTTAAATGAATAAGCACATAAACTTATGACTGAAAAAGTGCTATCTTAAGAATCATTTTATCACCTGTGGCACAGGCTCAGATTTCTTAAGAGGCGAGGTTGGGGTATCCTCCTTCTCAGTTTCTGAGGCAAGCTTTCCAGCTTCCTCTTGTTTCTGTGTTTCTAACTCAGCCTGTAACAAAGAATTTTTATAATTAACAAGATATACAAGCATAGAATTTTTCACAAGGTAAGAGTTAAACCATTCAGCTACCTGAGCAATTTCAGGCTGATTGGTCTCTGAAACTTGTGACCCTTCTATACTTTGGTCTTCTTGTTCCAGTATTTCTTCTTTGTTTGAAGTTTCAGGTACTTCACACCTTTCCTGAGTATGCAACTCAGTTGCCTCCCTTGTTTGATCATTCTGAGTAGATGTCTCAGTTTGATCCCTCTCATTGAGTTGGGGAACCTGCTCTCTTGCAGGATTTTCTTCAGCGTGTTGTGATGCTGGTAATTCGAAATGGAGTTCATTTACCATTTCATCAACCACTTGTGGCTGTTGTGTTTGTGGTTGTTGTGGTTGTCTGGAAGCAGAAGATTGATCAGTAGAGTGTTCTTCCAGATTTTTAGATGTGGCATTTTCATCAGCATTTGCCAGCACTAAATTACCACTCATCAGGGCTTCTTGAAGTTGTGCATAAGAAACATTCCCAGATGATGTGTTTGCACCAACAAACTTTGCTATAGGTGCTTGTTCAGCAACTTGAGGTGTAGGTTCTTCTTCAGATACCTTATCACCAGTTACTGTTACAGTAACCTTAGCCCTCTTTGTTCTTTCTAGGACTTGAGAGATGACTAGTTCATCATCTTCATCGTCAGAGCTCTCATTAGCATTGGGAACTAATTGGTCCATTACTCTTGCGATTTCTGCAGATGGGGCTTGGTGCTTTTCACCTGTTTTGGCAGCATTAATGAGTTCATCAGCAAGGCATTCTGTAATAGTCTTGACATTTCTGAACGCACTTTCTCTTGCTGAGTCTACTTGTTCAATAGTTGTTGACTCTTTTGCAGCATTGATGAGTTCGTCTGCCTTTATTAGTTCATCGGCAAGGCCTGCAGATATCTGAGAATCGACAACCTCAATGGGTGTGTCTTCTGTTTTGCCAGTAGACTTCTTTCTTGAAGTTCTGGGCTTCTTGGTCGCAACCTTTTCTTCAGATGCTTTTTCAGACTTTCGCTTCTTAGAACCTTTCTGAGACCCAGTAACCTTTTTCATCAAGTTCGTATACTCATATTTGTAGAGTAGGTTCTGCTATTATTTCAATTGCCGTCTCTCGAGCTCAATGCTAAGCTTCTCCGAAGTAGCATATCTTCGACCATAGCCTCGTGGCCTTTGGCTCAGCTAGTCCTTTGGCGATTTTAGGCTCAAGCCTTGAATCTTCTTCATAAACTTCATGAAGGTACTTCCCCGATTAAAAGGGTTTTCCAACCTTTTGTCTTGTTGATTCAAGAACATCATGATCCATCCTTTTGGCTTATCCGGTCAAGCACCTCCTTGTAGACCATCAAAGCATCTGTGAAGAATGCAAGCCATACATCCCAATGAACCATCGGATGTGGTTCGGATGTCGATGACTTGAACTCAGTGGGTGTATTTGATTTTTCAAGATCACACACATCACTGTACAGCTGTTTAACACCTTCAAGGAGATCATCATCCTTGGTGTTTATTTCAAAATCCTTTCCAATATTTTGAAACTCAAACAACTTACAGAAAGTTGTTAAGTCCAGAAGGATTTTCTTTCCTTGGACTGAGGTTTTGACAGACACTATTGCAGTGCCTTCAGAAACACAGGAAATTATCTTGGAGTTGTTGTAGAATTCCAACACATCGAGTGATGAAATTCCACTTGGGCGAGCAGATAGAAAACCCTTGATTTGTGCCTTTTCAAGCATGTCAAGAATCAGCTTTCTGTCGGCTTGGTTCTCTATTGCAGCCGTGAGGTATTCCTCAACCATGGAACCACCCCAAATCATTCTGTGATTTGAAGTCCAATGGTCAGGATTAAATTCTCCTACCAGTCGGTTGTTTACAATAACCAACTCTGGTGCTTGCTTTTCAGCAGTACCAGTGGAGGATTGAGATTTTTGTGTAGAAGAATTCTTGGGGGCCATCTCTTTATATAGTGTAAGGGATTGGATTGGTGTTTGAAAGAGATTTGATTCAGTAATTCTTTGCAGAAAGACTTAATCTCGATTTGCAGAGATTGAAGAAGGTTTGCAGAGAATCAAGAGAGTGATTTTGCTATTTTTGTGCAAGATGGGTTTTCGGATTAGGCAAAAGTGATTTCTTTTGCCAAAATCCTATATATATAGCAATAGAATCTCAACAGACATATACATACAAATTGATTTTGTGTGTACGTATCTGTGATTTGCAAGCAGGCGTGAGCAAAAGCTAGTTCGGCATTAAATGCAAAGTGGGCTTTGTCGGAATTTTTATAGTCCACTATTTACTGTGAATTAATTTCCACCGTACAGATCAAACGCTCAATTTCATCAAGGGTCACCATTGCTTCTTCAGCAATGATCACAATCAACAAATGTAATTGTGCCCATTTAAAATTTTTTGGCTATTAGCTATCTGAATCACGTTTTTGTATGACCAAGAACACTGTGTGCATCTGAATCTGTCTTATACTTAGGATTTGTCCAAGTTTTTCACAAAGATAGAAATAATGCACATTTCAAGAGAGTAGTTGACTGCAGATAGTTGTACTATTCTCCTTTGTGTTCCCCTTTTATTGAGTGATCCAGATATCTGAGTTCCTGTCTCAGAGATCTTAAGTTGTCTTTTTGCTCTTTAGCCTTTGACTTCTGGATACCCGTTCCAGATTTCTCTTTTCTCTTTTCTCTTTTCTGGATGCCTGTTCCAGATACCTCTTCTCTGGATACCCGTTCCAGATGTCTCTTCTCTGGATGCCCGTTCCAGATATCTGAACTTTTTCAGTTCGTTGGTAGTTCCATTAGTCCAAGACTGTGTCTTAAGGCCAAGAATCTACTTTCTTGTAGTGGCTTAGTGAAGATATCTACAAGTTGGTCTTCGGTGCCAATCTTGAGTATCTCTATATTGCCTTTTTCAACATGGTCTCTGATGAAGTGATGTCTAACATCAATGTGCTTTGTTCTGGCATGAAACTTAGGATTCTGTGTGATCGCAATAGCACTTGTGTTGTCACAGAAAATGGGAGTTTTCTCTTCATTGAGTCCATAGTCTTTAAGTTGTTGTTGAATCCACAAAATTTGTGTTGCACAACAACCAGCAGCAATATATTCAGCCTCTGTGGTAGAAGTTGCAATTGAGTTTTGCTTCTTGCTAAACCATGAGATAAGTCTAGCTCCCAGAAACTGACAAGTTCCTGAGGTACTTTTCCTATCAAGCATTGATCCAGCATAATCAGCATCTGAGTAACCAGCTAAACTCAATCCACTTTCTTTAGGATACCACAAACCTACATCTACTGTACCTTTTACATACCTTAATATTTTCATAGCAATGTTGTAGTGTGATTGCATTGGATTTGTCTGAAATCTAGCACACACTCCAACTGCATATTGAATATCAGGTCTGCTTGCAGTAAGATAGAGTAGTGAACCTATTAATTTCCTATACTTATGTTCTTCAACACTCTTATCTGATTCAGTATAGGTCATCTTGGTTCCTATGCTCATAGGTATCTTAGCATTCTTTTCAGAAGGCTTAAGATTGAACTTTGTGAGCATATCTTTTGCATACTTTGTTTGACTAATGAATATTCCATCATTGAGTTGCTTGACTTGCAATCCTAGAAAATAATTCATTTCTCCCATCATGCTCATCTCAAACTTACTTTTCATGAGATTTGCAAAGTCATTACAAAGTTGCTTGTCCTTAGATCCAAATATAATGTCATCAACATATACTTGAACTAAGAGTAGTTTCCCATCATGATTTAAAGTGAATAAAGTTTTATCAACTTCACCTTTCTTGAAACCACTTTCCAGAAGGTATTTGGCCAAAGTGTCATACCACGCTCTTGGAGCCTGTTTCAGTCCATACAGAGCTTTCTGTAGTTTATAGACCATTCTACTTTCTGAGGAAACTTCAAAGCCAGGTGGTTGCTCAACATAAACTTCCTCAGCAAGTTCACCGTTCAAGAATGCACTTTTGACATCCATCTGATAAACTTTAAAGTCTTTATGAGCTGCAAAGGCTAGAAAGAGTCTTATTGCATCCAATCTGGCAACTGGTGCATATGACTCATCAAAATCTAAGCCTTCAGTCCGGGTAAATCCCTTGGCAACCAATCTTGCTTTGTTTCTGGTTATTTCACCAGATTCATTCATCTTGTTTCTGAAAACCCATTTAGTTCCAATCACAAATATTCCTTCCACAAATGGAACTAGTTTCCAGACTTTGTTTCTCTCAAATTGATCCAATTCTTCCTGCATTGCAGAGATCCAGTCTTGGTCTCCTAATGCTTCTTCTATAGTTTTAGGTTCAATGCTTGAGATGAAACATCCAAAGAGAGAATTAGCATTTTCAGCTATTGCTCTCCTAGTCCTAACACCTTGATTAATTGGTCCAATCACATCTTTTGCAGGATGATCCTTGATCCATTTCATCATAGGTTTAGTGCTAGTAGGATCAATATCCAAATGATTTGAATGTGAATCACTGGGATTTTGATTTGATACTTTTTCAGTATCTAAGACATTTTGCTCCTCAGAAGGGCAATTAATGTCTGACACTTGTTCAGTGTTTGAGCTATCTGGAACATATTTTTCAGAGAAATTATTTCCAGAGATAGCTTCATGATGA
This sequence comes from Plantago major, assembly GCA_026545765.1. Lineage (NCBI taxonomy): Eukaryota > Viridiplantae > Streptophyta > Magnoliopsida > Lamiales > Plantaginaceae > Plantago > Plantago major. The sequence goes on from CM048841.1 coordinate 74,427,091, forward strand.
ATATCTTCATTTTCCATTTCTGGAAGTCTCATAGGAAATTCTTCATCATGTTTGTGAGTCATCTGGTTGTTACTAGGCATATCAAGCTTTTCTACGTCAGAGTCATCCTCACTCTCCACAATGATGGTTTTCCTTTCTGAGGGTTCTTTTTCAGAATCCTTTACCAATAGTTCTTTGAACTTTTCTGAGAGTTCATCAGTAAGAGGTGTTTTCTTACTTCCTTCATAGAATACAACATGAAATGATTCTTCAATCTTCTTTGTTCTTTTGTTGTAAATTCTGTAAGCTTTGCTATTCATAGAATAACCAAGAAATACACCTTCATCCGCCTTAGGTTGAAATGTTCTCAGATACTCTTTTCCGTTGTTAAGAATAAAACATTTACAACCAAACACTTTCAGATGTTTAATGTTAGGGGGTCTACCAATCAAGATTTCATAAGGGGTCTTGTCATGGTGTTTGTTTATCAAACATCTGTTCTGAGTGTAGCAGGCTGTGTTTACAGCTTCAACCCAATAAACTTCACTTATTTCAGTGTCAACTAGCATTGTCCTTGCTGCTTCTTTAAGGGTTCTATTTTTCCTTTCTGCAACACCATTTTGTTGAGGTGTTCTTACAAAATAAAGTTGGTGTTGTATACCTTTGCAGGTACAAAACTCCTTTATGTACTGGTTGACAAACTCAGTACCATGGTCTGTTCTGATTGCAGATACCTTGTCATTTTTCATGACTTCCAGCTTTTTTAGCAAGTTTGGTATCTCCACCCTAGCATCAGAATTGTGTTTCAGAAAAACAACCCAAGTGAATCTTGAGAAGTCATCTACAACAACCAGACCATATTTCTTTCCTGCATAACTAGTTACAGATGATTAAAAAAGATCCATATGTAGTAGTTGCAGTGGTCTAACACTAGAGTGTCTAGTTTTGGACTTGAAAGAGATTTTGGATTGTTTCCCCACCTGACAGGCAGAACAGATACCATCCTTTATGAAAGATGTTTTGGGAAGGCCAACCACTAATTCTTTCTTGGCAAGTTTGTTCAGAGTTTTGAAATTCAAGTGACTCATCCTTTTGTGCCATAACCAGTGCTCTTCTGTGTGACCTGATTGACTCACCATGAGACATTCTTCAGTTGTGGCAGAAGCCCAATCGGCAATATAAAGACTACCTTTCTGCCGAGCAACCAAGACTGTCTGCTTTGACTCATTGTCAATAAGTTTGCAGTATTTTGCTTTGAATTTTACAGTAAAGCCTTTGTCTGCAAACTGGCTCATGCTAAATAGATTATATTTCAAATCCTTAACATGTAATACGTCAGTGATTGTTAATGATCCCAATTTGACGTTGCCAAATCCCAGAGAGGGATTTAATTCTCCTCCAAGAACTGATATCGGTCTCGTGTTGCAAGCTTTGTAATCGACCAGATTTGCTTTGTCTCCTGTCATGTGCTTTCCGCATCCACTATCAAATAACCATTGTGCTTTAGTCCAAGAGGCGTTCTGCACACAACAGGAAACATGAGATTAGGTTCTCATAACAATGGTGGAACCATCAGGACTAAAAAATCTTCCAGTAGGAATCCATTTTTGAATGAATTTCTTTGAAACATTCTTTTGTCTGACAGGAACATAAGGAGGAATTCTAGTTGAATGAATGTTATCATTATTAAGAACTATTTTCTTCCTTGGTGTGTTCCTAGGTGCTCCATTTGGTGCTTTCAGATACCTGTTAGGTTTCTGAGTTTGCTTTTCAGCAAACTTAGCTTTCCTTGCCAGATTTCTTCTAGCCCTGGCATTCAGATTTTCAGTGGCTTGATTCAACTTCCACTTCTGATAATAGCTTTGAGCAATTCTAGCCTTTAGCCATCGTTCTTGCTCTTGTTTGTATTCATGAGCAAGTTGTTTCCCGATGCCTTTATAGCCAATACCGTTTCGAGCACTTGAAGCTATCTGAGATCTTTTCTCGGCTTTCTTGGTCTCTGGTTGGTCCAATTTCTTTCGAGAAAATGTGACATGGGAGAATTTGCACTCCCAATTCTACCCTTTTGAGAGACATAGCACTGTGGGTGTTTACACTTTTCAGTGTTGTGTTTCTTTTCAGAGACATGCCCAACAGTTTTCTTTTTGACTTGTTTTTCCCACAAAGGTTTAGTCGCAACTGCCTTTCCTTTGTCTACAATCTTTGTCTTCTGACCGATATTATAGATTGCATGGGAACCATCTTGCTGAGTACTTACAAATGTTCTTCTTTCCTCACTCTTATTCAGAGTGGTAGAACATTCTGTCTGTGTATTCAGCCCAAGTCCTTTCTTTTCTGAAGGATGTCTTAAGTAAGATTGTACTTCAGTAAGAGTGTCACTAGCTTTGGCATAAGATTGAAAAGCTAATTCTTTCTTTTTGAGTTCCTTGTTCTCAGAAAGAAGATCTTCATATTTCTTTCGCAGTTCAGCCATTGCTTCTTTATGTGACTTTTCAGTCTCAGATATCTGAGCTTTGAGAAATGCATTTTCAGCATCCTTTTTCTCAGATATCTTAACCAATTGAGAGTTTTCCTTTGCAAGAAAATTCTTTTCTTCTTCGAGATTTTCGGCTCTAGCTCGGATCATTAGAAATTCTCTTTCATAGATGTCAAGTTCTTTCCTAAGATTTTCTAGATCTTTTATTTCTTCTTCATCACTTTCATAAGTATAACAAGAAGTATGTGTTACCTCATCAGCCATAAGACAGATTTCAATGTTAGAGATGTCTGGACCGTCAATCTCAGCAACTCCACACATTTCATTCTTCTTGAGGCCGAAGTCGATTATATCGTGAGTAACTCCACATAATTCTGGTGATGGTAAAGTTGAGTCATCTGAATCATCATCTTGATGCATCTCAACGTCTAGAGCATCCATTGAGTTTGAATTTTCTTTCTTTCTTGATTAGTAAAGCTTCGCTTCTTCGAAGATTCTTCTATCTTTCACATCTGTCTTTAGTTTGTTGAAGGCAGGACAATCCTTCTTGAAGTGACCAGGTTTCTGACAATAGAAACAGATATCGTTTCCAATTTCTGCTTCCTCAGTACATGATGCTTTCTGAGCTGGCTTGTTCAGCGAGCTTTGCATATTTTTGTACTGGTGATAGTTTGAGCCTAGATGCTTTTTCAGCTTCTCTTTGGCTTTTCTTCTCTCAATTTCACGACTGACATATTTGCTCATTTGCTTTGCAGCAAGAGCATCCTCAGTCTCTTCCTTGCTTTTCTTCTTTTTAGAAGTTCCTTGAGCAACTAGAGCAACATTCTACAACTTTTCAGTTGTTTGTTCTCTTTGTGTTGTCTCATAATCAACCGTAGCAAGATGTGAAAAGAGTTCCACTAGAGTGATATTTGGCATTCCTTGGTTAAAATAAAAGAATTTAGTATGCTCCCAGTTGTGGTTAAGACTTCTGACAATAGTCTTAATCTTTTACATTTGGGAGTATCATTCTTTCCCAAGTCGCCATATCACTCATCAGAGTGGTAAATCTGAAATCAAGTTCTTCCAGAGTTTCAGTGGGTCCTTGTTTGAAATTTTGAAATTTCAACTTGAGAACTTCGAACTTGTTTTCCTTGGTTTTCTCAGTTCCAGCACAAATTTCTTCAATCAGTTGCCAGGCAACTTTCGCCATTTTAGCACCCCAAATTTTACACTGTATGTGCTCAGGTGTCGATCTGATGATGATATTACGAGCTTGACCATCCAGACGATTTCTCTTGGCATCTTCCGATGTCCAGAGTTCTCTGGGCTTTGGTTCGTAAATAACTTGACTAGTAGATCTCCCACTTGTTGACGCATCAGTTTGTGAAGATCCTTCGCTTTGATCTCTGTCTCTACCATTAGAAACCTCCATGACTTGTTTAAGTTGTTGAATGACTATTGGGCCATTCTTTATCACTTCGATCATTTCGTCACTTATGGCTTCAAGGTGGAGCATCATGTTATTTTTCCATTTCTCGTAGTTCTCTGGTTTGAGAACAGGTGCATCACTCAGAGACATACCTGCACACTTAACACACAAATTAAATAGTCCTTGAAAATGGACAAAGTTCCTTCACCTATCTGGGGATCTAGGTTCAGTGCAGAAGGCTTGTGAACCTCCTGCTCTGATACCACTTGTTGGTCCAGATAACGACAAAGTGAAAGACTGAAGGGGGGGGGGGGGGGTGAATAGTATTTCAAAACTTTTGTCGATAAAAACTATTTCTCAGATATCTGTGTAGATATCTGATACTTAGATTCAGAGCGCGGAAGACTTAAGATAGATAAGTGCAGAAACAGTTAAAGTGTGTGTGTTTTGCTGAAATGTAAGTACAGAAAAGTAAATAACACAGCAAGTATAGTGGTATCTGGAGGTGGCGTAATCCTCCAACTAATCCACTTCAGTCTTCCACAGACCTAGAATTCACTAGAACAGATAATTGAGGTCACCTTACAAAAATCCTATTCTAAGATTCCTTAAACAAATGGTTCCCAACCAAATGTTCCCCCTGAGTTATTCCCCGGCTTTCACAGCCAAGTACTTCCTGTACTCAGAAACCTTTTTGAGCTATTCCCTAGCTTCCCGAGCTAAGTACTTCCTGTGCTCAATAACCTTGGAGTTATTCCTTAGTTTCCCAAACTAAGTACTTCACCACTCCACTTGATTATGGTGTTGGTTTTGGTTTGATTGTCAGATGAGCTTCTTTGTTAACTTTTCAGTTAATCAAATAGCTCTGTGAATCAAGTATACTTAATACACTTTTCAATGTATGGTATCTTGTTCTTTTACTGACCCAAGTCTTAGATAAGTGTTCAAGAGAATGAATCTCAGATACTTGATCTTTTGATTCAACTCTTTCACAGATAGCTGTGCTTGTTTAGGATCAGGACACTTAGAACTTTAGTGCTACTTAAGATCAAGAGCTTTGGTCGCAACAGAAAGCTTTGAGGATAAGTAGTTTGCTTGAGAGAATATGTTCGTGCAAATGGTGTTCAGTAAGTTCTGTGTGTGTATACTCAAGCTGTCTAAGTGTTGATATTTATAGATGAATTTGAATGCCGTTGAATAGTATCCGTTAGGCTCAAATTCAAACTATCGATATATGTGTATAGTACTGTAGCAGGTTTGTCTTCTTCTTCAGAAGCTACCGTTGCTTTTGTTCAGACATCTCTGTCCGTGCATTAAATGCATTGTACTATACTTTTTGTCCTGTAGTGCTAACGGAACTATGCTTTGTATCAGAGACTAACTTTATCAGTTTCTTCTGAGTTTTAGCACGTCCTTATCTTCAACTTCAGATACCACATTTATTGAAACAACTTTGTTTGCAATATATATATTTCTTTTTCAGAAATGTGGTTAAAGCTTAAGGTATCTGAGTGTAGATATCTGTGGACACTTTCCTTGTTTTCCAGATGTACCTCTTGATTTCTCAGATATCTCTTGTGACATAGTTTGTTTAACAACATTCATGTCTTCAAGAAATCTGGCCAAGGTATCTGTAAAACTATTTCAGTAATCTTGTGCAGTCTTCAAATCTTCAATGTCGTTGAACTTGTTCTGCTGGGATGTCTTCTTCTTGGTCTTCTCTTCATAAAATAAAAGTTACATTTTGAGACCTAACATCCTATACAAGATTAGCTAGACTATCATACTTAGTGGGTTTCCTCTTTTACAATGTTCAAGTGAACCAAGAGTACTAGTCACCTTTCTGAAACTAAGATAGGTCATCAAGTTGCTGATCAAAATCTAAACAGATATTTCTAACAAAATATCTAACAAATTTCCTAACAAATTTCCTAACATGGACCCCACGGTCCGCCCTCCTCCCAGTAAACATGCCGACCGAGGCATACTACGGGCGGTAACTCTACAACTTATCCTTTTATTTATTCTATATGCTAGGGTCTAGCTATTGAATAGGTTTGGGGAGGGAAGTTGTACTATCATATGTTTAAATGCCTCGGTATGAATTTTATGTTGCTTTGTATATATATGTTTCTTTTTCTTTTTTTAGTTTGGTGGTGTTGAGTGGTATCTTAGCCACTCTTGTGAGTCGTCGTCTTTTGTCCTATTTCAAATTTTTTTGTGTGTCGAGTCTGAGTTCTTTTGACAAGTCAGTTATCTATTGCTTTAGTTAAGCCCCTTGTTGATGTGATCTTTGATGGCCCTTAACTAGTACTGAGGAATTTTCAAAAATCATTTTAGTATGTTTCACTTGTAAATAGAGAGTCTTCCTATTCTAGCAGTCAAAAAGCCGGTGAGAATCCTTTTAAAGACGATGAAAAAATATTGTACCGGTAAATGTGTGATTCTAGTAGGATGAGCAAGGAAAATCCTTGCGCCACTTCAAATACATATGCACTCCTTTTAAAACGAGTATGACGAACGACATTTTTACTTGTTATCTCGATTCCCAAACCCGTTCCAAGGAACCGGTTTGGGGAGAAGGGTACTTGTACTTCATACTCAGGCTCACTCCTTTCTATATTTGAGCTTTTGTTCAATTCTGAAACCTGTTTTGTATTGCTTGCTGTCGTTCTAAAAAAAAGAAAAATCTTGAGGTGTTTTCCAGGATCCTTGTGATCGTTCAAGATCGTGTTGGGCATTCCCAAATACTACTTATAAACCAACGCGGGGCTGATTGTGCGTATGCTGTGAGGGTTGATGGTTATGTTCTCAAATTGCATGCAAATACTACCTATAAACCAGCGCATGGGCGGTTCTCGTATGTTGTGAGGGTTGATGGGGTGTACACCAAACCGACACGCACAAAAGTGCGGATATTGAGCAACATATTGGGAACACTTGCAAAATTGAGATCAAAAAAAGAGAAAAAAGAAAATCTGTGCAAAAAGAGCAAAGCACAAGAAAAAAAGAGAAACAAAACGTGCAAAAAGAGCAAAGCACGAGGACGACATGCATTTGTGTTTCCTTGTAATTGATTTCGACCTATTTCCACAAAAAAGTCCTTTCTGACTCATTTGATTTGAGTGCAAAATCATGTAATATTTGTGGCAGCTTTGTGGCATTTGTTGTCACCTTCCTAAGATAAGTCTTGAGTGAAACCTAATTATTTACTGGACACTTCCAGATGACAGACCTGAGTTGTGAGGGACTGCTAGGATAAGTCGAAGTTCTATTTACTTGTGAACCAGAAGATTGTGATATTTGCTAAGTTACTTGCCAACGTTAAGGGGGATACAAGTTTACATCAATTTTAGGCTTGACTCTTGCAATAGTTGTTCCGGTAGCTTGTTGATTGAACCCTTCTGTGTTTTGTTGTGTCTTTGTGTTTTTTCTTTTCTAGGACGTTTAGGAGTCTTGTTTGCTCGAGGGCGAACAAAGGTTCGGTTTGGGGAGTTTGATGAGTCGATATTTTAACGACTCATTTAGCCGTCTTTTGTTACATTTTCTAGCCGATTTAGTTCATTTTCATGTTTGGGTGTTTTGTGTATTTTTGCATGTTTTTTAGGTAAAGGCAAGGAGATGGAGGACCATTGTGCAATTTCAAGCTTCTCCAAATTTTCTAGAAGCACACAAGGCCATAAGTGGGCCACAACTCCAAAAGTGGTGACTTGGAGGTTGGAAAAAGGGAGTAAAAATAGGAAGAAGTGGGAAAATGGAGGTTTTACCCGGAGATGTACCTCACCGTGGTCTAACAATGCAGAACCTTCAGAAACCGGACCAGACCACGGCGAGTAGAAGCCTTCACCGTGGCGAGCCCTGTCTGACTTAGTCAAGCCATGATTTTGTGGATGTTTTCTCCACCATTTCGAATTTTAACTTCCTTGGTCTTATATATAGACCTCTTGTATTAGTAGTTTAGTCATATCTTCATACCTCTTAGTTGTAAACTCTCTCAATTCAAACTATGTAATTAAAGTAGTGTTAAATTCACTCTTTCAATCAAGAACCATTATTTCCCTTCAGGGGATATTCGTAGCCACGACGTGTCCATGTATGAATTGTACATTGTTTGGTGGATGCTTGTAAGACTTTTTATGTGACAGGTTTTTACCTCGATTTTTACTGAAAGTGCGTTTATCGGCGTGAACTTGATACTTCGTTTATCACTAATTAGGCTATACCCGGGTAAGGACAGATCTAACCGAAGTTGTTATTTTGTGGCTTACATGTACATATAGCTGGTATCTGGTAGGACTAGCAATAGCAGGGTGTTGTGATTTACGGCTTGTGTACACCTTAATTGGTCCTCCTGTAATAGCACATTACTTGAAGGGTTTAATGTTCTTTGTTTGGTTGCAGTAGAATTGCATGACCTACGTATTACTTTGGTTGTGATTGTCTGATTTATGCTAGGGTAGAAGTATCACCAACACACACTATCTGATTATAGCGAATGCAAAACATTTCTATCTCCTTTTGAACTAGCTTAATCAATTCCTCGCAAGAACGATCCTTTGTGTTAAAAGCATTGTCTACAACAACCGCTTTTTCTACTTGATTAAAACAAGTATTAATTTCTGAGCGCATCAACAATACTACATCAATGTTACTATTATGATAAAACATTTCATTGGCGATCTCAAGTAAACACGATGGTTCTCTCTACAACATTTTAACTCAATGTTACTGCTGGTACTCTAATAACAAATACAACTACTTTCACAGCAACATTGTAAACGTATTGTTGCCGCATTGTATGTCTTTATAAATAAATAACAAGCATTAATGCATTGCTCCCTCCGCTTTATGAAATTAAATGGTGTGTTGTCATTTCTCCTTTATGTTGAACCTCAATTTATCAATTTTAACAACCAATACCAACATCTTAAATAATTTCATGAACCAATGCAAAATGTTTTTTTTTTCAATTTTAATTTTTGTGTTTTTTTTTAATTGGAGCTGGGAGGTTCTATGGGGAAACCGATTTGGGCTACAAGGTGGTGTGAACTGTGAAGTGAAGTGTGAATAGTGTGACTGTTTTAGTTTATCAGATCTAGGATTTGTACATATTACTTCCTCACCCAGTTTTTTATTTTTTAAACTCATTATTCAGAAGTCACACAGAGTCATTTTTATTTTATTAATTTCAAGATTTGAAGATAGTTATTTATATTTATTATATTTTAATGTTTCATGTAGTATGTAACATAATTCACAAATACCTAACTATTTTTATGTTTCATGTAGTATCACATAAATAGTTATCAATATATTATATAACGTATTAAAACATATATACCGGAGGTCCGCGGACCTAAATTTCTGCCCAAGCCCGGCCTATGGGCCTGGTCAAATGAGCATTGACCGTGTAGGGTAGGCGAAATTGCCATTCCTATACAGAACCCATAAATTGCCACAAAACTTCATCTTCTTCTCCGTCTTTCTTGCCACCGACTGAGCAATCCAAGATTATTGTTGATAAATGAGCGGCTCAACGAACTTTCGGGCCTAACTTTTCACTATTTGAACTTGCGTCGAAAGTTCTGTCAAGCTATAATATAGGGTCAAACGAACAAAGCTTTTGTTTTTATCGACACTGGTTTCATTCTTTAGATGACAACTTAGGAGAAGATGACCACGATAATAGCTCAATTAGGAATCGAGTAGGCAACCTAGTTCAAGTATTATATAATAAATGTAGTAGATCTCATATAGACTCTATAGTCTCTACCATTCTCCTCCTATTGAGATAGTTGTCAAATTATCAACGAATCTTAATTTTCGGAGGTGGTTGGAGATGTGTGATTTTCTTTAGGAGAACATATCCTACATCCATGATCTTTTAGTCCCCTTGACTTGGTCAACTCGTTTTCTTGTTCCCTCCAACCTCTTTGGATTGAGATTATGCCTCTCACCGGACTTGAAAGTATTTGACTGTTCTAATTATTTCGTTGGATTGCCCGAATGAATAGTTCAGTAAGTACCAGTTTCAATGTTAATTTAATTTGTTTCAGTTAGTTTCACCAACAACATTAGTTTCGTCATTTGTTTTAGAATCAATAATGTTAGTTTCATTAGTTTCAGCATCACCAGTATTAGATTCATTAGTTTCAACATCACCAGTTTTAAGTTCAATAGTGTTGGTCCAGATAACGGCAAAGTAAAAGACTGGGGGGGGGGGTGAATAGTCTTTTAAAACTTTTGTCGATAAACACAGTTTCTCAGATATCTGATACTTAATTTCAGAGAGCGGAATACTTTTCTGTGATAAGTGCACGTGCTCAGCAAGATAAGTGTAAATACTTTGCAAGATAAATAAAGCAAGTAATAGTACTGCAGAAAGTAAATAACACAAGTCTTTTTATAGTGGTATCTGAAGGTGGCATAATCCTTCAACTAATCCACTTCGGCCTTTCTCAGACCTAGAATCCACTAAGACAGATAAATGGGGTAACCTTACAGATATCTTCTCTTGATTCCTAAATACACTAGGTTCCCAACCAAGTGTTCACCAGAGTTATTCCCCGGCTTTCTCAGCCAAGTACTTCCTGTACTCAGAAACCTTTTTGAGCTATTCCTTAGCTTCCCAAGCTAAGTACTTCCTGTGCTCAACAACCTTGGAGTTATTCCTTAGTTTCCCAAACTAAGTACTTCATGTACTCCACGCCAAATATGGTGTTGGTTTTAGGTTTGTTTGTCAGGTGAGCTTCTTTAATAACTTGTTCAGTTATTCAGATAGCTCTATGAATCAAGTATACTTAATACACTTTGCAATGTATGGTATCTTGTTCTTTACTGACCCAAGTCTATGATAAGTGTTCAAGAGAATGAATCTCAGATACTTGATCTTTTGATTCAACTCTTTCATAGATAGCAATGCTCGTTAAGGATCAGGACACTTAGAACTTTTGTGCTACTTAGAATCAAGAGCTTTGTTCGCAACAGAAAGCTTGAAGGTAAGTAGTTTGCTTGAGAGAGCTTATGAAAATATTCAATATAAGTTCTGTGTATTTAGTGTGTGTTCTCAAGCAGTCTAAGTGTTGATATTTATAGATGAATTTGAGTGCCGTTTGAATAGTATCCGTTAGGCTTAAATCAAATTAAAACTATTGATATCTTAATATAATCTTTATGTGAGTTTGTCTTCTTCTTGAAACTACCGCTTTTGTTCGACATTTACATACGCACATTTATTAATCAGATTCTGAAACAATTGTTGAAAAAACTTTGTTATAAAATATTTCTTTTTCAGAAACATAGTTTATGTCCAAGGTATCTGAATGTAGATATCTGTGGGCACTTTCCTCGTCTCAGAAACCTTTTATTCTCAGATATCTTTTGCAACACTTGTGTTTCGAAACACTTGTTTCTTCAAGATATCTGGACATAGGTATCTGAAAAACCTTTGTCTTCAGCAATCTTGTGCAGTCTTCAAATCTTCAAATCCATTGAACTTTTCCTGCTGGATGCCTTCTTCTTGGTCTTCTTCAGAAAATAAAAATTACATTTCAAGACCTAACATCCTATACAAGATTTACTAGACTATCATACTTAGTGAGTTTCCTCTTTTACAGTGTTCAAGTGAACTAAGAGTACTAATCACCTTTCTGAGCTAAGATAAGTCATTAGGTTGCTGATCAAAATCTAAACATATATTCCTAACAAATTTTCCCCATTTTGATCAGTCAACGATGACTATCTGACCTATTACAAATCTGGATGAGGAAACAATCCACCACTTAATCATTTCTTATGATCTTTCAATTCATATAATTATGTGCAGAAAGTAAACATCAACCAAATCACAAGGTGTGATCTTTGCTGACAAGTTATCTTTTATATAAAATGATATCTGAGAGTAAGTTCATCATATATTACAACAATTACAGAACATAGATAACTTTTACAAGATTTAACAGAAAAGTCCAATCAGCAAAATCACAAAAACTACTTAGTCAAATAGAACAATAGGAGTAACCAAGCTCCAAGTGAACATTCTAAATGACAAGTCTTCAAGTCTTCAAAGTCTTCAAAGCAGCTCCATGGATCAATTTGCAAATTTCCTATCATCAAACCTTTTGATATCATCAGAGTAGTCATAGAGAAGAGTTCTGACAATCATCTCTGTGTCTCTGGCAAATCCACAGACTTCCTTGTAGGTTTTGGTGGGATTTCTCTTGACAAAGTGCTTGACCCACAAATACTTTCCCCACTTCCAGGCATGCTCGATTCTGATATCTGATAGCTTGAAGTATTCATAAATGATCTTCAGATATCTGATGTCACCCTTGTATCGATCTTCAGTTAAGTAGAAGGACTCATAGGGTTCCACCGAAAGTCTTGCTCTTGTGCCTGTTCCAGTAATGTTGGGAATTCTGTGCACATCTTCTGGCTTTCCATAAGGACATTCATCAGAGAGGTCCTTCTTCATGGCTTCTGTTTTCTTGATTACTTCAAAATCCAACCATGCCTTGATGTGGTTGGTGTTAATCAAGATTGGCTTGTCTTTTCTCCATGCCATGAGCTGTTTATAGATTGGTTCTGGAAACCTTGAATTTAGCAGTAAATGTCTGAGTTCCAGAATTCAGTAGCCATTTTTCTGATTTATGCACCTGTAGACAGAGGAGTTGTTGTCATTCTTCACATACTCAATTTTGGCTTCTTCTGGCCTGAGTGGAAGTTGACTTTGTCTTTGTTCAGCTCTCAGTATATTCCTCCTTTGTCTTGAATTCTCCGTTGGGGTATTGCTTGAAGAACCACCCTGGATAGACTTGGTATTTCCAGAGGGTGTTTTAGCTGCCAAAGGCTTTGCAGCTATGGGCTCAGTTAGGCTATCAATTTTCCTTTTTCTATGAAGAGGAGCTTCATCTTCATCATCATCAAGATCAATTCTTGTGAGACTTTTGCAGCCTTCTTCATTGCCCAGGGATTTGATTTGGCCATCTTGTTCTTCTTCAGAAGATTCATCAATCCCTTTTACTTGTCTTCTCCTTGGAGCCTTGGTACTCCTTGGAGGTTTCTGTGCTCTGGCCCTTGTTGTCATTCCTTGTCCAGGAAGTTGAGTGGTGGCCACTATCTGTAGAGCAGTCTGACTTGAGGAGGGCTCATTTATTCTGAGAGGTGGTTGTTCAGATTTTCTTTTGTTTCATCTTCCTCTTCCTCTTCCTCTCTGAGCCTCTTGATATTCTTCCCCCTTAGTCATTGTTGACTGACTAAGAATCACAAAGGATTCTGAAAGGGAGTTAAAGTTCCCTTGTAGATAGTTGTAAGCAGCAACCAACTTCTCCAGATCAGCCTTGAGCTCCTGATTTTGTTTGATAAGACCAGTATCCTTATCAGTAAGCTCTGCCAGTGGGCCTTGAACAGCATATGCTTTTCCAGCAGCATAGCACGCCTCTTCAAAGGATTTCGCAGCCATGTTTTGGTCATCGTCCCTAACCATGCCTAGATCTTTCTGAGAAATGACCAGACTGGTTGTTCTCTGAGTGATGAGCTCAGTGAATGACTTTAGTTCTGCATGGACTGATGCAATGGCGGCTTTGTCTTGAGAAGATAACTCCTTTTTCAATTTAGCCAGTACTTGATATCTATTCAAGTATTCATTGGAGTTGACATTTGGCAGCTTGCTGAATATTTCAGGAGCAATCAGCTTCCTTTTCAAATGAGAAACCGCCAAGTGTTCATTGTGGTGTTCTGCCAAAGTCTTGTCTTATTCATCATCTGAGTTATCAGTGCATTGATCTTCATCCTCTTGTACTTCTTCATCAAGGTTTCTGAAGGCGACAACCATCTCAGATATGGGTTTCTTGCCTTTGGAGGATGGTTTCTTTGGTGAAGATGCAGCATTAGCATCATGCTTTGCTTCAGATGCTTGTTCAACATCTAGCTCCTTAGTAATATAGTCAACAACTTCCCGGAGCTCTTTAATCTCAGAGTAAGCTTGTGTTTCCTTTCGTGTTTGTTCTTCAAGTTTGTCTAGCTTGACTCTGGATTCAACTATCTTTTCTTCCAGTTGAAGATGTAGCTGTTGTTCTTCCTCCAACAGTTGTTTGAGTTGAGCAACTCTGGCTTGTGCATCTGATATTTTCTGAGTTGTTTCCTCAGAGTGCTCAACTACTTGTTCAGTAGTATCTTTGTGTTGGGGAGTTGGATGAGTAGATTTCTGAGGAGACGGAGGAGGGGATTTCTGTGATGTCTTCTCAGTGTGCTTTTCAGCAGCTGGGGCAATGTTTCCTTGTGTAATTCCTCCCGTCCCTGGTGCAGGGGCATCATCATCCTTTTTGTGATAGTCAGAGGGAGGTTCATCAAAGTTATTCTCATCTATTTATTCCTCCTCATCGTCTTCAGATACATATTAATCACTTCAGGAATAGTGATCTTCTGCCCATTAACTTCCTCTTGTTCAGAAGGAATAAATTGTAGAGTCTGGGGCAGGACTGGCTTGAATGACATCTGTAATCTTGTCTGACCATTAGCCTGATTAAAGGCTTGAACCAACTTGTGTGCCACTTCTCTGGAGAAATCCTTATGCAATAAGGTCGCAACTTGATACTGTTCCGTGGGAAACATTGCATGGATGTAGTTCTCCAAGTCAAGAGCTCGTGCTCGTCTTGTAGGTTGATCAGTGATTCTCAATATTTCAGAGAGATCAGAGCACCTTAACCTCTGCCATTTCTTGAAGCATTGAATGTGCTTTTGCAGGGTATGAGCTTTGAAGAAGGGAAGTAGGTCCTTTTGCTCATCATCAGGGACCTTCGTGGCACTTGTTTGAGCATGAAAGAAAGGGTTTTGAGTTAAATTCAAAACTTGTGTAGATATCTGAGTACGAGTGTAGTTAGGTTTCTGAGTTACCTGAATGAGTACATCAGGCTCAGAGACTTGTACTACTGAGGCAGGGGGTGCCTCATATATCTTGTTGTGAGGTGGAGACTTGGAAGTCTGGTCCTCATCAACCTTTCTTTCTGCTTGATCCTGAGAATTAAAATTATCACAATACTTAGGAAATTGTCATGAAAGAATTTATGCAATTAAGCTTTAATGATTTCTGAGTTTTCCACTTACTTCCTCAACAGGAAGCTCAGAATCATTTTTCGCAGATGCTTTCTCAGTTTCTGGTGTTCTTTCTGGTGATGTTGCCTTGGGGGCTTCATCAATTTCCATTGGTGCAGGGGATGTCGCAACTCTTTCCCCTTGAACTTCTACTTCTACGTGAGCCTGTAAGTAGAAAGTATTGAGTAATTAGAGAAGAAGTTACAGTATCCCATGATGAAGAATATTTATCACTGATTTTTATATACCTTCATACTAGAAGGCTCAATGACATTTTCTTCAAAAACCTTGACGGTTTCTGGATCCTTTTCTGGCATTTCTGCCATATCTTCTTCTTTCTCAGTTGGAGCCTATTAGAAACATCCACTTAATTAGTTAAGTATATTAACATATAACTGAAAAGTAATATCTTAAGGAACACTTTATCACCTGTAGCACAAGCTCAGATTCCTTAAGAGGCGAGGTTGTTGAAGCCTCCTTCTCAGTCTCTGAGGCAAGCTTTTCAGCTTCCTCTCGTTCTTGTGTTTCTAAATCAGCCTGTAACAAAGAAATTTTTATAAGTAACGAGATTTATAAACATAAAATTTCACAAGTAAAGAGTTAAACCATTCAGCTACCTGAGCAGTGTCAGGCTGATTGGTCTCTGGAACTTGTGACCCTTCAATGTTTTGATCTTGTTGTTCCATTTCAGCTTCTTTGTTTGAAGTTTCAGGTACTTCAGACCTTTCCTGAGTATGCAACACAGTTGCCTCCCCTGGTTGATCATTCCGAGTGGATGTCTAAGTTTGATCCCTCTCATTGAGTTGGAGAGCCTGCTCTTTTGCAGGATTTTCTTCAGCAAAGAAGGATGCTGGTATCTGCAGCTCAAGTACCATTTTAGCAGTATCCATATCTGGCTGTAGTGGTTGTTGTGCTTGAGACAGACTATTGAGTGTTAAGGCAATGTCAGTATCCTCCAACACTAAACTATCACTCATCAGAGCATCTTCAATATGCTTTAGTCTTTCTGACTCTGATGGTGTAATTTGTCCAGTGACCTTGGACACTGTTGCTTCTTTAGCAACCTTTAAAACAGGTGCTTATTCAGCAACCTGTGGTGTAAGTTCTTCTTCAGATACCTCTACACCAGTTACTTTTTCAGTAACTTTAGTCCTTTTCGATTTTTCTAGGACTTGAGAGATGACTAATTCATCATCTTCATCGTCAGAGCTCTCTTCAGTGTCAGGAACTGATTGGTCCATAATCCTTGCAGTTTCTGCAGATAGGGCTTGGTATCTATCACTACTTTCTTTAGCAGCATTTATGAGTTCATCAGCAAGGCTTTCGGCAATAGTCTTCACATTTCTGAAAGCACTTTCTCTTGCTGCGTCTACTTGTTCAGTAACCGATACCTCTTTTGCAACATTGATGAGTTCATCTACATTTATGAGTTCATCGGCAGCGACGGCAGGTATCTGGGAATCGACAACCTCAATGGGTGTGCCTTCTGATTGGCCAGCAGACTTCTTTCGTGAAGTTCTGGGCTTCTTGGTCGCAACTTTTCCCTCAGATACCTCTTCAGTCTTTTGCTTCTTGGAACCTTTCTGAGATCCAGTAACCTTTTTCATCATGTTTGTATACTCATATTTGTAGAGTAGGTTACTGTTGGCTATGTCAGCTTTCTCTCTGAGCTCAATGCCAAGCTTTTTCAGCAAGTAACATATCTTTAGACCATAGCTTACTGTGGCCTTTGGCTCAGCGAGTCCCTTAGCGATTGTAGGCTCAAAGCCTTGAATCTTCTTCACAAATTTCATAAAGGCGTACTTTCCCCAATTGAAAGGGTTTTCCAGCCTTTTGTCTTGTTGTTGCAATAAGAACATCAACATCCAGCGTTCTTGGCTTATCTGGTCAGCACCTCCTTGTAGACCATCAAAGCATCTGTGAAGAATGCATGCCAACACATCCCAGTGAACCAACAGAAGTCTGGTTCTGATGTCAGCAAGCTTGAAATCAGTGGGTGTATCTGATTTTTCAAGATCACACACATCACTGTATAGTTGTTTCACACCTTCAAGGAGATCATCATTGTTGGTCCAGATAACGGCAAAGTAAAAGACTAGAGGGGGGGGGGGGGGTGAATAGTCTTTTAAAACTTTTGTCGATAAATACAATTTCTCAGATATCTATGAAGATATCTGATACTTAGATTCAGAGCGCGGAAGACTTAAGATAGATAAGTGCAGAAACAGTTAAATTGTGTGTGTGTGTTGCTGAAATGTAAGTACAGAAATGTAAATAACACAGCAAGTATAGTGGTATCTAGAGGTGGCGTAATCCTCCAACTAATCCACTTCGGTCTTTCAGAGACCTAGAATTCACTATAATAGATGATTGAGGTCACCTTACAATAATCCTATTCTAAGATTTCTGAACAAATGGTTCCCAACCAAATGTTCCCCCTGAGTTGTTCCCCGGCTTCCTCAGCCAAGTACTTCCTATACTCAGAAACCTTTTTGAGTTATTCCCTAGCTTCCCAAGCTAAGTACTTCCTATACTCAATAACCTTGGAGTTATTCCCTAGCTTCTCAAGCTAAGTACTTCCTGTACTCCACGCCAGTTTTGGTGTTGGTTTTGGTTTGAGTTGTCAGGTGAGCTTCTTTTATTAACTTTTCAGTTAATCAGATAGCTCTGTGAATCAAGTATACTTAATACACTTTTCAATGTATGGTATCTTGTTCCTTTTTACTGACCCAAGTCTTATGATATCTGTTCAAGAGAATGAATCTCAGATACTTGATCTTTCGATTCAACTCTTTCACAGATAGCTTTGCTTGTTTAGGATCAGGACACTTAGAACTTCAGTGCTACTTAAGATCAAAAGGTTAGGTCGCAACAGTAAGCTTAAGGATAAGTAGTTTGCTTTGAGAGAGTAAGTTTTAGCGTCTAAGGTCTCTAAGGTGTCTTCTCAAGCAGTCCAAGTGTTGATATTTATAGGTGAATTTGAGTGCCGTTTGAATAGTATCCGTTGGGCTCAAATTCAAACTATTGATATCTGTGTATAGTACTGTAGCAGGTTTTGTCTTCTTCTTCAGAAGCTACCGTTGCTTTTGGTTCAGACATCTCTGTCCGTGCATTAAATGCTTTGTACTATACTTTTTGTCCTGTAGTGCCAACGGAACTATGCTTTTTATCAGAGACTTAACTTAAACAGTTTTCTCTGAGTTTTTCGCACGTTCTTATCTTCAACTTCAGATACCACTTAAATTGAAACAACTTTGTTTGCAATATTTCTTTTTCAGAAATGTGGTTTAAGGCTCAAGGTATCTGAGTGTAGATATCTGTGGACACTCTCCTTGTTTTTCAGATTGACATCTTGACTTCTCAGATATCTCTTGTGACATGATCTGTTTAACAATCATTTGTCTTCAAGAAATCTGGCCAAGGTATCTGGAAAACCTTTTCAGTAATCTTGTGCAATTCTTCGAATCTTCAATGTCGTTGATCACATTTTGCTTGGATGTCTTCTTCTTCTTGGTCTTCTCTTCATAAAATAAAAATTACATTTTGAGACCTAACATCCTATACAAGATTAGCTAGACTATCATACTAAGTGTGTTTCCTCTTTTACAATGTTCAAGTGAACCAAGAGTACTAATCACCTTTCTGAGACTAAGATAGATCATCATGTTGCTGATCAAAACTAAACAGATATTCTTGACAAAATATCTAACAAGAAATTCCTAACAAATTTCCTAACAAATTTCCCCCTTTTTGATCAGTCAACGATGACTATATGACCTATTACAAATCTGGATGAGTGAACAATCCATCACTTAATCATTTCTTATGATTTTTCAATTCAATTAATTAAGTGCAGAAAGTAAACATCAACCAAATCACAAGGTGTGATCTTTGCTGACAAGTTATCTTTTATAGAATAATATCTGAGAGTAAGTTCATCAGATAAGTTACAATTGAGGTTTACATATAACTTTAATACATAAAACAGTTAAGCTCAGTCAGCAAAAATACAACAAAAATTACATAGTGAATTAGGACAACAGGAGTAACCAAGCTCCAAGTAAACGTCCTAATAGACTAGTCTTCAAGTCTTCAACAGTAGTTCTATGGATCAGTCTGCAAATTTCCTATCTCCAAACCTTTTGATGTCATCAGAATAGTCATAGAGAAGAGTTATGACAAGCATCTCTGTGTCTCTGGCAAATCCACAGACCTCTTTGTAGGTTTTGGTAGGATTCTTCTTGACAAAATGCTTGACCCACAGATACTTTCCCCACTTCCAGGCATGCTCTATTCTGATATCTGAGAGCTTGAAATATTCGTAGATAATCTTCAGATATCTGATGTCACCCTTGTATTGATCTTCTGTTAGATAGAATGACTCATAGGGTTCCACAACGAGTCTTGCTCTTGCTCGCTCCAAGAATATCTGCATTCTGTGCACATCATCTGGCTTTCCATATGGACATTCATCAGAGAGGTCCTTCTTCATGGCTTCAGTTCTCTTGACAACTTCAAAATCCAACCATGCTTTAATGTGATTGGTGTTGATCAAGGTTGGCTTGTCTTTTCTCCATGCCATAAGTTGTTTATGGATTGGTTCTGGAAATCTTGAATTTACTAGTAGATGCTTAAGTTCCAGAATCCAATAGCCATTCTTTTGATTGATGCACCTGTAGACAGAGGAATCATTGTCATGCTTCACATACTCAATTTTGGCTTCTTCTGGCCTGAGTGGAAGTTGACTTTGTCTTTGCTCAGCTCTCAGTCTGTTCCTTCTCTGTCTTGAATTCTCTTTGGGGTTGTTGCTTGAAGAATCACCACCCTGGATAGACTTGGTATTTCCAGAGGGTGTTTTAGCTGCTAGTGGCTTTGTAGCTATGGGCTCAGTTAGGCTTTCAATTTTCCTTTTTCTGTGAAGAGGAGCTTCATCTTCATCAGATTCCTCATCATCATCAAGATTGAATCTTGTGAGAGTTTTACAGCCTTCTTCATTGCCCAGGGAGTTGATTTGACCTTTTTCTTCTTCTTCAGAAGATTCATCAATCCCTTTAACTTGTCTTCTCCTTGGAGCCTTGGTACTCCTTGGAGGTTTCTGTGCCATTGCCCTTGTTATCATTGTAGTACTTTCAGTGGGTTTCTGGGAAGCAGTCTGACTTGAGGAGGGTTCATTTATTCTGAGTGGTGGCTGGGAAGTTTTCATGTTTCTTCTTCCTCTCTGAGCCGCACCAGCTCCAGATTTCTTCTTGTTTTCTGCTCCTTCTTCCCATTCCCCCTAACTTTGAGGTCCAGATTTGTACAACCTTTCCCCCTTAGTTATTGTTGGCTGACTCAGTCTCATGAAAGAATCTGAGAGAGAGTCAACGTGCCCTTGTAAATAGTTGTAGGCAGTGACCAACTTATGAAGTTCGGCTTTGAGCTCCTGATTTTGTTTGATAAGTCCTTTGTCCTTATCAGTGAGCTCTGCCAATGGGCCTAGGATGGCATCTGCTTTTCCAGCAGTGTAACTTGCCTCTTGGAAAGCTTTTTCAGCTAAAGATGCATCATCGTCCCTTATCATTCCCAGATCTTTCTGAGCAATGACTATGCTAGTTGTTCTCTGAGTAATTAGCTCAGTGAACTTTTTCATTTCCGAGGGGACGGAGGCAATTACTTCCTTGTTCTGTGAAGACAACTCCTTCTTCAGATGAGCCAGAACTTGGTATCTGTTCATGTACTCGTGGGAGTGGACGTTTGGCAGTGTGCTGAAAGTTTCAGGAGCAATCAGCTTCCTTTTCAAGTGAGAAACCGCTAGATGTTCATTGCGGTGCTCTGCCAAAGTCTTGTCTTCTTCATCATCTGAGTAATCAGCCCAGTAATCTTCATCCTCATGGACATTTTCATCGATTGTATCGAGTCCAGCAACCATCTCAGAGATTGGTTTCTTTCCTTTCTGGGAGGAGGATGGTATTTCTTTTGAAGATGATGCAGCCTTAGCATCATGCTTGACTTCAGATACTTCTTCAGTATCGAGTTCCTTGGTGATTGCATTTACAGCTTCCTGTAGCTCTTTAACCTCAGAGTAATTAAGCATCTCCTGCAGATATTGATCTTGTAGTTGATCAAGCTTATCTCTGGATCGAGCTATCTGGTCTTCCAGTTGAAGATGGAGCTGTTGTTCTTCTTCCAACAGTTGTCTGAGTTGAGCAGTTCTGGATTGAGTGTTCAGCATTTTCTGTGCGATTTCCTCAGAATCTTCAACTACTTGTGCAGTAGAATCTTTTTGTTGGGAAGATTGATGAGTCGACTTTTGAGGAGATGGAGTCGGAGATTTCTGTGTTTGCTTCTCAGTTTGCTTTTCAGCAGTTGAAGCAAGGTTTCTCTGTGGGATTCCTCCGGTCCCTGGTGTAGGGGCATCATCATCATCCTTTTTGTCTTCGTCATCTTTTTGGTGATGGTCAGTGGGAGGTTCATCGAAGTAATTTTCGTTTATCTCTTCCTCCTCATCATCTTCAGATACAAGATTGATCACTTCCGGGATAGTGATCTTCTGCCCATTAACTTCTTCTTGTTCAGAAGGTAAAAATTGTAGAGTCTGGGGCAGAACTGGCTTGAATGCCATCTGTAATCTTGTCTGACCATCTGCCTGTTCGAAGGCTTGTATCGAACTGTGCACCACTTCTCTGGAGAAATCCTTATGCAATAGGGTCACAACTGCATACTATTCGGTAGGGAACATTGCATGGATATATGTCTCCAAGTCAAGAGCTCGTGCTCGTCTGGTTGGTTGGTCTGTGATTCTCAATATTTCAGAGAGATCAGAGCACCTTAACTTCTGCCATTTCTTGAAGCATTGAATGTGCTTCGGCAGTGTTTGAGCCTTGAAGAAGGGAAGGAGGTCCATTTTCTCGTCAATGGGAACCTTCTTTGCACCTGTTTGAGCCTGAAAGAAAGAGTTTTGAGTGAGCTTCAAAACTTTTGTAGATATATGAGTGTAAGTGTAGTTTAGTTTCTGGGTTACCTGATTATGAATATCAGGCTCAGAGACTTGTACTACTGAGACAATGGGTGTCTCAGATATCTTGTTGTGAGGTGGAGACTTGGAAGTCTGGTCCTCATCAACCTTTCTTTCTTGAACCTGAAAAAAAAATAATACAACACTTAGGAAATTATTTGAAAGAACTTGTGCATAAATATGCTGTAATGACTTCTGAGTTTTCCACTTACTTCCTTAAAGAGAAGTTCAGAGTCATTTTTCTCAGAAACTTTTTCAGTTTCTGGTGTTCTTTCGAGTGATGTTGCCTTGGGGGCTTCATCAATTTCCTTTGATGCAGGGGAAGTCGCAACTTTGTCCCCTTGCATTTCTACTTCTGAATGAGCCTGTAAGTAGAAAGTATTGAATATATTTTTTAGAAGAAGTTTGAGATAACTCAAGATGAAGAACACTTATCACTTTGATTTTCATATACCTTCATGTTAGAAGGCTCAGGGATGTGTTCTTCAGAAACCTTGTTGGTCTCTGGATTTGTCTCTGGCATTTCTGCCTTATCTTCTTCCATCTCAGTTGGAGCCTGTTAGAAACATTTATTTAAAATGATTAAGCACATAAGCATCTTACTGAAAAGTTTTGTCTTAAGAATCAATTATTACCTGTGGCACAGGCTCGAATATCTTAAGAGTTGAGGTTGAAGGAACCTCCTTCTCAGTTTCTGAGGCAAGCTTTTCAGCTTCCTCTTGAATCTGTGTTTCTAACTCAGCCTGTAACAAAGAAATTTTTTATGAGAAAAGATGTATAAGCATAAAAATTTTCACAAGATAAGAGTTAAACCAGTCATCTACCTGAGCAGTTTCAGGCTGATTGGTCTCTGGAACTTGTGACCTTTTTACAGTTTGGTCTTCTTGTCCCAGTGCAGTTTCTTTGTTTGAAGTTTCTGGTACTTCACACCTTTCCTGAGTGTGTAACTCAGTTGCCTCCCCTGATTGATCATTCTGAGTAGATGTCTCAGTTTGATCCCTCTCAGTGAGTTGGGGAACCTGCTCTTTTGCAGGATTTTCTTCAGCTTGTTGAAGTGCTGGTAATTCAAAATGTAGTTCTGCTACCATTTCGTCAACCACTTGTGGCTGTTGTGGTTGTTGTGTTTGTGGTTGTTGTGGTTGTCTGGAAGCAGAAGATTGATCACTTGAACGTTCTTCCAGACTTTTAGACTTGGCATTCTCATCATCATCAGCCAGTACTAAATTACCACTCATCAGGGCTTCTTGAAGTTGTGCATAGGAAACATTCCCTGATGATGTGATTGCACCAACAACCTTTGCTATAGGTTCAGCAACCTGAGGTGTAGGTTCTTCTTCAGATACCTTATCACCAGTTACTTGTACAGTAACCTTAGCCCTCTTCGTTCTTTCTAGGACTTGAGAGATGACTAGTTCATCATCTTCATCATCAGAGCTCTCATCAGCATTGGGAACTGATTGGTCCATTACTCCTGCGATTTCTGCAGTTGGGGCTTGGTGCTTTTCACCTGATTTGGCAGCATTGATCAGTTCATCAGCAAGGCATTCTGTAATAGTCTTCACATTTCTGAATGCACTTTCTCTTGCTGAGTCTACTTGTTCAGTAGCTGTGAACTCTTTTGCAGCATTGATGAGTTCATCTGCCTTTATCAGTTCATCGGCAAGGCCTGCAGATATCTGAGAATCGACAACCTCAATGGGTGTGTCTTCAGTCTTGCCAGTAGACTTCTTTCTTGAAGTTCTGGGTTTCTTGGTCGCAACCTTTTCTTCAGATATCTTTTCAGACTTTCGCTTCTTAGAACCTTTCTGAGACCCAGTAACCTTTTTCATCATGTTTGTATACTCATATATGTAGAGTAGGTTACTGTTGGCTATTTCAGCCGTCTCTCTGAGCTCAATGCCAACCTTCTCCAGCAAGTACCATATCTTCAGACCATAGTTTACTGTGGCCTTTGGCTCAGCTAGTCCTTTGGCAATCTTAGGCTCGAAGCCTTGGATCTTCTTCACAAATTTCATGAAGGCGTACTTTCCCCAGTTGAAAGGGTTTTCCAGCCTTCTGTCTTGTTGATTCAGCAAGAACATCATCATCCAGCGTTCTTGGCTTATCTGGTCAGCACCTCCTTGTAGACCATCAAAGCATCTGTGAAGGATGCATGCCAATACATCCAGTGAACCATCAGATGTCTGGTTCGGATGTCAGCAAGCTTGAACTCAGTGGGTGTATCTGATTTTTCAAGATCACACACGTCATTGTATAACTGTTTAACACCTTCAAGGAGATCATCATCCTTGGTGTTTATTTCAAAATCCTTTCCAAGATTTTGAACCTCAAACAGCTTGCAGAAGGTTTTCAAGTCCAGAAGGATTTCCTTTCCTTGGACTGAAGTCTTGACAGACACTATTGCAGTGCCTTCAGAAACACAGGAAATTATCCTGGAGTTGTTGTAGAATTCCAACACATCGAGTGATGAAATTCCACTTGGGCGAGCAGATAGAAAACCCTTGATTTGTGTCTTTTCAAGCATGTCAAGAATCAGCTTTCTGTCAGCTTGGTTTTCTATTGCAGCCGTGAGGTACTCCTCAACTATGGCACCACTCCAAATCATTCTGTGATTTGAAGTCCAATGGTCAGGATTAAATTCTCCTACGAGTCGGTTGTTCACAATAACCAACTCTGGTGCTTGCTTTTCAGCAGTACCAGTGGAGGATTGGGATTTCTGTGTAGAAGAGTTCTTGGGGGCCATCTCTTTATATAGTGTAGGGATTTGAAATTGGTGTTTGAAAGAGATTTGATTCAGTGATTCTTTTCAGAAAAACTTAATCTTGATTTGCAGAGATTGTAGAGGATTTGCAGAGAATCAAGAGAAGGATTTGCTATTTTTGTGCAAGATGAAATTTCGGATTAGGCAAAAGTGATTTCCTTTGCCAAAATCCTATATATATAGCAAAAGAATCTCAACAGACATATACATACAAATTGATTTTGTGTGTACGTATCTGTGATTTGCAAGCAGGCATGAGCAAAAGTAAGTTCGGCATTAAATGCAAAGTGGACTTTGTCGGAATTTTTACATTCCACTATTTACTGTGAATTGATTTCCGCCGTTCAGATCAAACGCCTTGTTTCATCAATGGTCTCTATTGCTTCTACAGCAATGATCACAATCAACAAATGTAATTGTGCCCATTCAATGAATTTTGGCTATTAGCTATCTGTATCACAAGTTTGTATGACCAAGAACACTGTGTGCATCTGAATCTGTCTTATACTTAGAATTTGTCCAAGTTTTTCACAAAGATAGAAATAATGCGCATTTCAAGAGAGTAGTTGACTGCAGATAGTTGTACTATTCTCCTTAGTGTTCTCTGTTTACAGAGTGATCCAGATATCTGAGTTCCTGTCTCAGAGATCTTAAGCTGTCTTTTTTTGCTCTTTATCCTTTTTGACTTCTGGATATCCTTTCCAGATTTCTCTTTTCTCTTTTCTGGATGCCCGTTCCAGATACCTCTTCTCTAGATACCCGTTCCAGATATCTCTTTTCTGGATACCCGTTCCAGTTATCTGAACTTTTTCAGTTCGTTGGTAGTTCCATTAGTCTAAGACTATGTCTTAAGGCTAAGAATTTACTTTTTTGTAGTGGCTTAGTGAAGATATCTGCAAGTTGGTCTTCAGTGCCAATCTTGAGTATCTCTATATTGCCTTTTTCAACATGGTCTCTAATGAAGTGGTGTCTAACATCAATGTGCTTAGTTCTGGCATGAAACTTAGGATTCTGTGTAATTGCAATAGCACTTGTGTTGTCACAGAAAATGGGAGTTTTCTCTTCATTGAGTCCATAGTCTCTAAGTTGTTGTTGAATCCACAGGATTTGTGTTGCACAACAACCAACAGCAATATATTCAGCCTCTGTGGTAGAAGTTGCAATTGAGTTTTGTTTCTTGCTAAACCATGAGATAAGTCTAGCACCCAGAAACTGACATGTTCCTGAGGTACTTTTCCTATCAAGCATTGATCCAGCGTAATCAGCATCTGAGTAACCAGCTAAACTCAATCCACTTTCTTTAGGATACCACAAACCTACATCTACTGTACCTTTTACATACCTTAATATTTTCATAGCAATGTTGTAGTGTGATTGCATTGGATTTGTCTGAAATCTAGCACACACTCCAACCGCATATTGAATATCAGGTCTACTTGCAGTAAGGTAAAGTAGTGAACCTATCAATTTCCTATACTTATGTTCTTCAACACTCTTATCTGATTCAGTATAGGTCATTTTGGTTCTTCAACACTCTTTTCAGAAGGCTTTAGATTGAACTTCGTGAGCATATCTTTTGCATACTTCGTTTGACTGATGAATATTCCATCATTGAGTTGCTTGACTTGCAATCCTAGGAAATAATTCATTTCTCCCATCATGCTCATCTCAAACTTGCTTTTCATGAGATTTGCAAAGTCATCACAAAGTTGCTTGTCCTTAGATCCAAATATAATGTCATCCACATATACTTGAACTAAGAGTAGTTTCCCATCATGATTTAAGGTAAATAAAGTCTTATCAACTTCACCTTTCTTAAAACCACTTTCCAGAAGGTATTTGGCCAAAGTGTCATACCATGCTCTTGGAGCCTGTTTCAGTCCGTATAGAGCTTTCTGTAATTTATAAACCATTCTACTTTCTGAGGAAACTTCAAAGCCAGGTGGTTGCTCAAGATAGACTTCTTCTGCAAGTTCACCATTCAAGAATGCACTTTTGACATCCATCTGATAAACTTTAAAATCTTTATGAGCTGCAAAGGCTAGAAAGAGTCTTATTGCATCCAATCTGGCAACTGGTGTGTATGACTCATCGAAATCTAGACCTTCAGTCTGGGTAAATCCCTTGGCAACCAATCTTGCTTTGTTTCTGGTTATTTCACCAGTTTCATTCATTTTGTTTCTGAAAACCCACTTAGTTCCAATCACAGATATTCCTTCTACAAATGGAACTAGTTTCCAGACCTTGTTTCTCTCAAATTGATCCAGCTCTTCTTGCATTGCAGAGATCCAGTCTTGGTCTCCTAATGCTTCTTCTATAGTTTTAGGTTCAATATCTGAGATGAAACATCCAAAGAGAGATTTAGCATTTTCAGCTATTGCTCTCCTAGTCCTAACACCTTGATTAATTGGTCCAATTACATCTTTTGCAGGATGATTCTTGATCCATTTCATCATTGGTTTAGTGCTAGTAGGATCAATATCTAAGTGATCTGAATGTGAATCACTAAGATTTTGATTTGATACTTTTTCAGTATCTAAGACATTTTGCTCCTCAGATGGACAATTTATGTCTGACATTGGTTCAGTGTTTGAGCTATCTGGAACATATCTTTCAGAGAGATTGTTTCCATGGATAGCTTCATGATGAATATCTTCAGTTTCCATTTCTGGAAGTTTCATAGGAAATTCTTCATCATGTTTGTGAGTCATCTGGTTGTTACTAGGCATTTCATGCTTTTCTACGTCAGAGTCATCCTCACTATCCACAATGATGTTTTTCCCTTTTGAGGGTCCTTTTTCATTATCCTTTATCATTAGTTCTTTGAACTTTTCTGAGATTTCATCAGTAAGAGGTGTTTTCTTACTACCTTCATAGAATACAACATGAACTGATTCTTCAATCTTCTTTGTTCTTTTGTTGTAAATTCTGTAAGCTTTGCTATTCAATGAATAACCAAGAAATACACCTTCATTCGCCTTTGGTTGAAATGTTCTCAGATATTCCTTTCCGTTGTTAAGAACAAAACATCTACAACCAAATACTCTCAGATGTTTGATATTTGGGGGTCTACCAACCAAGATTTCATAGGGGGTCTTGTCATGGTGTTTGTTTATCAAACATACATTACGAGTGTAGCAGTCAGATTTGACTTCAACCCAATAAACTTCACTTATTTCAGTGTCAACTAGCATTGTTCTTGCAGCTTCTTTAAGGGTTCTGTTTTTCCTTTCTGCAACACCATTTTGTTGAGGTGTTCTTACAGAGGAAAGTTGATGTTGTATACCTTTGCAGGTACAAAACTCCTTTATGTACTGGTTGACAAACTCAGTACCATGGTCTGTTCTGATTGCAGATACCTTATCATTTTTCATGATTTCAAGCTTTTTCAGCAAGTTTGGTATCTCCACCCTGGCATCAGATTTGTGTTTCAGAAAAATAACCCAAGTGAATCTTGAGAAGTCATCTACAACTACCAGACCATACTTCTTTCCTGCATAACTAGTTACAGATGATTCAAAAAGATCCATGTGTAAAAGTTGCAGTGGTCTAACACTAGAGTGTCTGGTTTTGGACTTGAAAGATATCTTGGATTGTTTCCCCATCTGACAGGCAGAACAAATACCATCCTTTCTGAAAGATGTTTTGGGAAGGCCAACCACTAACTCTTTCTTGGCAAGTTTGTTCAGAGTTTTGAAATTCAAGTGACTCATTCTTTTGTGCCATAACCAAGGTTTTCCATGTGACCTGATTGACTCACCATGAGACATTCTTCAGTTGTGGTAGAAGCCCAATCGGCAACATAAAGACTACCTTTCCGCCGAGCAACCAAGACTGTCTGCTTTGACTCATTGTCAATAAGTTTGTAGTATTTTGCTTTGAATTTTACAGTAAAACCTTTATCTGCAAACTGGCTCATGCTAAATAGATTATATTTCAAATCCTTAACATGTAATACGTCAGTGATTGTTAATGAACCCAATTTGACGTTGCCAAATCCCAGAGAGGGATTTAATTCTCCTCCAGCAAATCTGATATCTGGTCCTGTGTTGCAAGTTTTGTAATCGACCAGATTTGCTTTGTCTCCTGTCATGTGCTTTCCGCATCCACTATCAAATAGCCATTGTGCTTTAGTCCAAGAAGCATTCTGCACATAACAGGAAACAGGAGATTAGGTTCTCATATTTTTGATGGAACCGTCAGAGTTAAAAGATCTTCCAGTAGGAATCCACTTTTGAATGAATTTCTTTGAAATATTCTTTTGTCTGACTGGAACATAAGGAGGAATTCTATTTGAATGAATGTTATCATTAGTAAGAATTATTTTCTTCCTTGGTGTGTTCCTAGGTGCTCTATTTGGTGCTTTCAGATACCTGTCAGGTGTCTGAGTTTGCTTTTTAGCAAACTTAGCTTTCCTAGCCAGATTTCTTCTAGCCCTGGCATTCAGATTTTCAGTGGCTTGATTCAACTTCCACTTCTGATAATTGCTTTGAGCAACTCTAGCTTTTAGTTATCGTTCTTGCTCTTGCTTGTACTCATGAGCAAGTTGCTTTCCGATGCCTTTATAGCCAATACCGTTTCCAGCACTTGAAGCTATCTGAGATCTTTTCTCAGCAGCTTTTCTAGTCTCTGGTTGGTCCAATTTCTTTCCAGAAAAAGTGACATGGGAGAATTTGCCAGCTCCTGCAATTCTACCCTTTTGAGAGACATAGCACTGTGGGTGTTTACACTTTTCAGTGTTATGTTTCTTTTCTGAGACACGCCCAACAGTTTTCTGTTTGACTTGTTTTTCCCACAAAGGATTAGTCGCAACTGCCTTTCCTTTGTCTACAATCTTTGTCTTCTGACCGATACTGTAGATTGTATGGGAACCATCTTGCTGAGTACTTACAAATGTTCTTCTTTCTTCACTCTTATTCAGAGTGGTAGAACAGTCTGTCTGTGTATCCAACCCAAGTCCTTTCTTTTCTGAAGGATCTCTTAAGTAAGATTGTACTTCAGTAAGAGTGTCACTAGCTTTGGCATAAGATTGAAAAGATAATTCTTTCTTTTTGAGTTCCTTGTTCTCAGAAAGAAGATCTTCATATTTCTTTAGTAGTTCAACCATTGCTTCTTTATGTGACTTTTCAGTCTCAGATATCTGAGCTTTGAGAAATGCATTTTCAGCATCCTTTTTCTCAGATATCTTAACTAGTTTAGAATTTTCCTTTGCAAGAAAATTCTTTTCTTCTTCGAGATTTTCGGATCTAGCTCGGATCATTAGAAATTCTGTTTCATAGATATCAAGTTCTTTCCTGAGATTTTCTAGATCTTTTATTTCCTCTTCATCACTTTCATAAGTGTAACAAGAATTATGTGTTACCTCATCAACCATTAGACAGTTTTCAATGTTAGAGATGTCTGGACCTTCAATCTCAGCAACTCCGCACATTTCATTCGTCTTGAGGCCGAAGTCGACTATATCGTGAGTAACTCCACATAATTCTGGTGATGGTAAAGTTGAGTCATCTGAATCATCTTCAGAATCAGTCTCAACGTCCAGAGCATCCAGTTGAATTTGGATTTTCTTTCTCTCTTCAGTTAGTAAAGCTTTCTGGCTCCTTCTGAAGATTCTTCTATCTTTCCTGTCACCTGTCTTTAGTTTGTTGAAGGCAGGGCAATCCTTCTTGAAGTGACCAAGTTTTTGACAGTAGAAACAGATATCATTACCAATTTCTGCTTCCTCAGTACATGATGCTTTCTGTGCTGGCTTATTCAGCGAGCTTGGCATATTTTTGTACTGGTGATAGTTTGAGCCTAGATGCTTTTTCAGCTTCTCTTTGGCTTTCCTTCTCTCAATTTCTCGACTAACATATTTGCTCATTTGCTTTGCAGCAAGAGCATCCTCAGTCTCTTCCTTGCTTTTCTTCTTTTCAGAAGTTCCTTGAGTGACTAGAGAAACATTCTGCAACTTTTCAGTTGTTTGTTCTCTTTGAGTTGTCTCATAATCAACCGTAGCAAGATGAGAGAAAAGTTCCACTGGAGTGATATTTGGCATTCCTTGGTTAAAATAAAAGAATTTAGTATGCTCCCAGTTGTGGTTAAGACTTCTGACAATAGTCTTAATCTTCTCTGACTGGGAGTATCTGTTGCTTTCCCCAAGTGCTGCCATATCACTCATAAGAGTGGTAAATCTGAAATCAAGTTCTTCCAGAGTTTCAGTGGGTCCTTGTTTGAAATTTTGAAATTTCAACTTGAGAACTTCGAACTTGTTTTCCTTGGTTTTCTCAGTTCCGGCACAGATTTCTTCAATCAATTGCCAGGCAACTTTCGCCGTTTTAGCACCCCACAGTTTACACTGTATGTGCTCAGGTGTCGATCTGATGATGATATTACGAGCTTAACCATCCAGACGATTCCTCTTGGCATCTTCCGATGTCCAGAGTTCTCTGGGCTTTGGTTCGTAAATAACTTGACCAGTAGACCTTCCACTTGTTGACGCGTCTGTTTATGAAGATCCTTCTCCTTGTTGTCTGTCTCTGTCATCCGAGACCTCCATGACTTGCTTAAGTTGTTGAATGACTATTGGGCCATTCTTTATCACTTCGATCATTTCGTCACTTATGTCTTCAAGGTGGAGCATCATGTTATTTTTCGATTTCTCGTAATTCTCTGGTTTGAGAACTGGTGCATCACTCAGAGACATACCTGCACACTTAACACACAAATTAAATAGTCCTCGAAAATGGACAAAGTTTCTTCACCTATCTGGGGATCTAGGTTCGGTCTGAGAATTTGGTGAACTCCCCGCCTCGATACCACTTGTTGGTCCAGATAACGGCAAAGTAAAAGACTAGAGGGGGGGGGGGTGAATAGTCTTTTAAAACTTTTGTCGATAAATACAATTTCTCAGATATCTATGAAGATATCTGATACTTAGATTCAGAGCGCGGAAGACTTAAGATAGATAAGTGCAGAAACAGTTAAAGTGTGTCTGTGTGTTGCTGAAATGTAAGTACAAAAATGTAAATAACACAGCAAGTATAGTGGTATCTGGAGGTGGCGTAATCCTCCAACTAATCCACTTCGGTCTTTCAGAGACCTAGAATTCACTAGAATAGATGATTGAGGTCACCTTACAATAATCCTATTCTAAGATTTCTGAACAAATGGTTCCCAACCAAATGTTCCCCCTGAGTTGTTCCCCGGCTTCCTCAGCCAAGTACTTCCTATACTCAGAAACCTTTTTGAGTTATTCCCTAGCTTCCCAAGCTAAGTACTTCCTATACTCAATAACCTTGGAGTTATTCCTTAGCTTCTCAAGCTAAGTACTTCCTGTACTCCACGCCAGTTATGGTGTTGGTTTTGGTTTGAGTTGTCAGGTGAGCTTCTTTTATTAACTTTTCAGTTAATCAGATAGCTCTGTGAATCAAGTATACTTAATACACTTTTCAATGTATGGTATCTTGTTCCTTTTTACTGACCCAAGTCTTATGATATCTGTTCAAGAGAATGAATCTCAGATACTTGATCTTTCGATTCAACTCTTTCACAGATAGCTTTGCTTGTTTAGGATCAGGACACTTAGAACTTCAGTGCTACTTAAGATCAAAAGCTTAGGTCGCAACAGTAAGCTTAAGGATAAGTAGTTTGCTTTGAGAGAGTAAGTTTCAGCGTCTAAGGTCTCTAAGGTGTCTTCTCAAGCAGTCCAAGTGTTGATATTTATAGGTGAATTTGAGTGCCGTTTGGATAGTATCCGTTGGGCTCAAATTCAAACTATTGATATCTGTGTATAGTAATCTTATGTGAGTTTGTCTTCTTCTTCAGAAGCTACCGTTGCTTTTGGTTCAGACATCTCTGTCCGTGCATTAAATGCTTTGTACTATACTTTTTGTCCTGTAGTGCCAACGGAACTATGCTTTTTATCAGAGACTTAACTTAAACAGTTTTCTCTGAGTTTTTCGCACGTTCTTATCTTCAACTTCAGATACCACTTAAATTGAAACAACTTTGTTTGCAATATTTCTTTTTCAGAAATGTGGTTTAAGGCTCAAGGTATCTGAGTGTAGATATCTGTGGACACTCTCCTTGTTTTTCAGATTGACATCTTGACTTCTCAGATATCTCTTGTGACATGATCTGTTTAACAATCATTTGTCTTCAAGAAATCTGGCCAAGGTATCTGGAAAACCTTTTCAATAATCTTGTGCAGTTCTTCGAATCTTCAATGTCGTTGATCACATTTTGCTTGGATGTCTTCTTCTTCTTGGTCTTCTCTTCATAAAATAAAAATTACATTTTGAGACCTAACATCCTATACAAGATTAGCTAGACTATCATACTAAGTGTGTTTCCTCTTTTACAATGTTCAAGTGAACCAAGAGTACTAATCACCTTTCTGAGACTAAGATAGATCATCATGTTGCTGATCAAAACTAAACAGATATTCTTGACAAAATATCTAACAAGAAATTCCTAACAAATTTCCTAACAATCATCCTTGGTGTCTATTTCAAAATCCTTTCCAAGATTTTGAAGGTCAAACAACTTGCAGAAAGTTGTTAAGTCCAGAAGGATTTCCTTTCCTTGGACTGAAGTTTTGATAGACACTATTGCAGTGCCTTCAGAAACACAGGATATAATCCTGGAGTTGTTGTAGAATTCTAACACATCCAGTGAAGAGATTCTACTGAGTAGAGCTGATAGAAAAACCCTTGATTTTTGCCTTTTCAAGCATGTCAAGTATCAGTTTTCTGTCGGCTTGAGTCTCAACAGCAGCAGTGAGGTATTCCTCAATCATGGCACCACCCCAAATCATTCTGTGATTTGAAGTCCAATGATCGTGATTGAAGTTCCCTACCAATCGATTGTTGATAACTACCAACTCTGGTGCTTGCTTTTCAGCAGTACCAGTAGTAGTATTTTGGGATTTCTGTGTAGTTGATCGTTTGGGGGCCATCTCTTTATATATCGTAAGTTTTTAGAAGTTTGAAAGAGATTAAGGTGAAAGATTAGTGATTCTTTGCAGAAAAACTAATTTGGGAGCAGAGATTTGCAGAGAAAATAGAAGAGAAAATTGCTATTCTTGTGCAAGTCGGAATGTTGGATTAGGCGAAAGTAATTTCTTTTGCCAAAATCCTATATATATATCAACAAAATTTAGACAAACATATACATACAAATTGGTTTTGTATATATGTATCTGTGAATTGCAGATAGGCGTGGGTAAAAGCTTGTTCAACATTAAATGCATAGTGGGCCATGCTGGGATTTCAACAGTCCACTATTTATCGAGAATTAATCTCCGCCGTAAAGATCAATCGCCCATTTCATCAAGGGTCACCATTGCTTCTTCAGCAATGATCACAATCAACAAATGTAATCGTGCCCATTTAATGAATGTTGGCTATTAGCTATCTGAGTCACGTTTTTGTTTGAATGAGAACACTGTTTGTATCTGAGTCTATCTTATACTTGTTGTCTTTTCACAGTTTTACACAAAGATAGAAATAATACAAATTTCAAGAGAGTAGTTGACTGCAGACAG
The DNA here is from genome assembly GCA_026545765.1 of Plantago major. NCBI lineage: Eukaryota > Viridiplantae > Streptophyta > Magnoliopsida > Lamiales > Plantaginaceae > Plantago > Plantago major. The sequence continues at coordinate 74,461,329 of CM048841.1, forward strand.
TTGTACTATTCTCTTTTGTGTTCCCCCTCACTGAGTGACCTAGATATATGAGTCCCCGTCTTAGAGATCTTCAAATAGTCATTTTACCCTTTAGCCTTTGGTTTCTGGATACCCGTTCCAGATACCTCTTCTCTTGTCTGGATACCCGTTCCAGATTCCTTTTCTCTCTCCTTTGATTTCTTCTTCAGATATCTGAACTTTTTCAGTTCTTTGGTAGCTCCATTAGTCCAAGACTGTGTCTTAAGGCTAAGAATCTACTTTCTTGTAGTGGCTTAGTGAAGATATCTGCAAGTTGGTCTTCAGTGCCAATCTTGAGTATCTCTATATTGCTTTTTTCAACGTGGTCTCTGATGGAGTGGTGTCTAACATCAATGTGCTTTGTTCTAGCATGAAACTTAGGATTCTGAGTTATGGCAATAGCACTTGTGTTGTCACAGAAAATGGGAGTTTTCTCTTCATTGAGTCCATAGTCTCTGAGTTGTTGTTGTATCCACAATATTTGTGAATCGCAACATCCAGCACCAATATATTCAGCCTCTTTGGTAGATGTGGCAATTGAGTTTTGTTTCTTGCTGAACCAAGATATCAATCTAGCACCAAGAAATTGACAAGTTCCTGAGGTGCTTTTTCTATCAAGCAATGATCCAGCATAGTCGGCATCTGAATAGCCAACCAAACTCAATCCACTATCTTTTGGATACCACAATCCAACTTCTACAGTACCCATTACATACCTCAATATTTTCATGGCAATGTTGTAGTGTGATTGCATTGGATTTGTCTGAAATCTAGCACACACTCCAACTGCATATTGAATATCAGGTCTACTTGCAGTGAGGTATAGTAGAGACCCAATAAATTTCCTATACTTGTGTTCTTCAACACTATTGTCAGATTCAGTATAGGTCATCTTGGTTCCAATGCTCATTGGTATCTTAGCATTCTTCAGAAGGCTTTAGTTTAAACTTGTTGAGCATATCCTTTGCATACTTTGTTTGACTAATGAATATTCCATCATTGAGTTGCTTGACTTGCAGCCCTAGGAAGTAATTCAATTCTCCCATCATGCTCATCTCGAATTTACATTTCATGAGTTCAGCAAAGTCTTCACAAAGTTGCTTGTCTTTAGATCCAAATATAATGTCATCAATATATACTTGAACTAAAAGTAGTTTCCCATTATGGTTCAGTGTGAAGAGTGTTTTATCAACATCTCCTTTCTTGAAACCGCTTTCGAGTAGGTATCTGGCCAATGTATCATACCATGCTCTTGGAGCTTGTTTCAGCCCATACAGAGCTTTCTGAAGCTTATAGACCATCCTACTTTCTAAGGAAACTTCAAAACCTGGTGGTTGCTCAACATAAACTTCTTCAACAAGTTCACCATTTAGGAATGCACTCTTGACATCCATATGATAAACTGTAGAGTCATTATGAGCTGCAAAGGCTAGAAAAAGTCTTATTGCATCCAATCTTGCAACTGGTGCATAAGATTCATCAAAATCTAGTCCTTCAGTCTGGGTGAATCCGTTGGCAACCAACCTAGCTTTGTTTCTGGTTATTTCACCAGACTCATTCATTTTGTTTCTGAAAACCCACTTGGTTCCGATTACAGATATTCCGTCAACGAATGGAACCAGTTTCCAGACTTTGTTTCTCTCAAATTGATCCAACTCTTCTTGCATTGCAGAAATCCAATCTTGATCCTTTAATGCTTCTTCTATAGTCTTTGGTTCAATGTTTGAGATGAAACATCCATAGAGACAATTTGCTTTTTCAGCAGTTGCTCTTCTAGTTCTAACTCCTTGGTCTATGGAACCAATCACATCCTTTGCAGGATGATTTCTTATCCATTTCATAATGGGTTTTGAACTAGTAGGCTCAATATCATTTTGATTTGAATGTGAATCAATATGATCTTGATGAGATACTTGTGCAGTATCTAAGATATCTGACACATGGGAAATGCCATGGATATCTGACACTTTTTCAGTGTTAGAGATATCTGGGACTTGCATTTCAGCAATCTCATTTTTAGATACCTCTCCATGATGAAGGTTCTCAGTAACCTGTTCCATTTCTGGAGTTATCATAGGAAATTCTTCATCATGTCTTAGAGTCATCTAGTTGTTACTAAGCATAGGTTGCTTTTCATCGTCAGACTCATCCTCTATTTGAATGATAGAATTGTTTCCTTCTGAGGATCCTTTTTCAGAATCTTTAATCATTAGTTCTTTGAACTTATCTGAGAGATCATCATTCAAGAGTACTTTCTTGTTTCCTTCATAGAACACTACATGAACAGATTCTTCGATCTTTTGCATTCTTTTGTTGTAGATTCTGTAGGCTTTGCTATACAGGGAATAACCAAGAAATACTCCTTCATCTGCCTTTGGTTGAAATGTTCTCAAGTATTCTTTTCCATTTTTAAGAACGAAACATCTGCAACCAAACACCCTTAGATGCTTGATACTTGGGGGTCTACCAATGAAAAGCTCGTAAGGAGTTTTGTCATGGTGTTTGTTAATCAGACATTTGTTTTGAGTGCAGTATGCTGTGTTTACAGCTTCAACCCAATAGATTTCACTTATTTCAGTGTCAGCAAGCATTGTTCTTGCTGCTTCTTTCAGGGTCCTATTCTTTCTTTCAGCAACACCATTTTGTTGTGGTGTCCTTACAGAAGATAGTTGGTGTTGTATACCTTTGCAGGTACAAAACTCTTTGATGTACTGGTTCACAAACTCAGTACCATGGTCTGTTCGGATTACAGATACCTTGTCATTTTTCATGACTTCGAGCTTATTCAGCAAGTTAGGTATCTCAACCCTTGCATTAGATTTGTGTTTGAGAAAGACAACCCAAGTGAATTTTGAGTAATCATCAACAACAACCAGACCATACTTCTTTCCTGCATAACTAGTTACTGAGGAATCAAACAGATCCATATGTAACATTTGCAGTGGCCTTTCACTGGAATGTCTAGTTTTAGACTTGAAAGATGTTTTGGATTGTTTTCCCATTTGGCAAGCTGAGCATACACCTTCTTTTCTATATGCCATTTTGGGTAAACCAACCACCAACTCTTTCTTGGCTAGCTTATTCAGAGTTTTGAAATTCAAGTGACTCATTCTTTTATGCCATAGTCACTTTTCTTCAGTGTGGCCAGATTGACCCACCATGAGACATTCTTCGGTTGTGGCGGATGCCCAAACAGCAACATAAAGATTTCCTTTACGCCTTGCAACCAAGACTGTCTGCTTTGACTCATTGTCAATCACTTTACATAGTTTTGACTTGATCTTGACAGTGTACCCTTTGTCTACTAGTTGACTCATGCTTAGGAGATTATATTTCAATCCCATGTAGTACTTCAGAGATTGTAAGGGCACCAAACTTCAGATTGCCAAATCCTATGGTTGGATTTTCATCTCCTCCAACAAACCTGATAATTGGTCCATCATTGCACTTTTTGTAGTCAATCAGATTTGCTTTGTATCCTGTCATGTGCTTCCCATATCCACTATCAAAATGCCACTTTGAATTAGTCTTTAGAGTGTTCTGCACAAAACATGAAACAGGAGATTAGGTTCTCATACCAACAATGGAACCGTCTAGACTAAAAAATCTTCCAGTAGGAATCCATTTTTGAATGAATTTCTTAGGAACATTCTTTTGTCTAACAGGAACAGGAGGAGGAATTCTAGTTAAATGATTAGTATCATTGTTATTAAGAACTACTTTCTTCCTTGGTGTGTTCCTTGGTGCTCCATTTGGTGCTTTCGAATACTTGTCAGGTTTCTGAGTCTGCTTCTTAGCAAACTTAGCTTTCCTTGCCAGATTTCTTCTAGCCCTAGCATTCAGATTTTCAGTGGCTTGATTCATCTTCCATTTCTGATAATTGCTGTGAGCAATTCTAGCCTTTAAACATCGATCTTGCTCTTGTTTGTATTCTCGAGCAAGTTGTTTCCCGATGGCTTTATAGTCAATACCATTTCGAGCACCTGGTGCTATCTCAGATCTCTTCTTAGCAGCTTTGCTAGTCTCTGGATAATGTATTTTCTTTCCAGAAAATGTGACATAGGAGAATTTGTCAGCTCCTGCAATTTTTCCTTTTTGAGAGACATAGCACTGTGGGTGATTACACTTTTCAGTGTTATGTTTCTTTTCAGAGACATTTCCCACATTTTTTCTTTGGACTTGTTTTTCCCACAAAGGCTTGGTCGCAATTGCCTTTCCTTTGTCAACAACCTTAGCTTTCTGATCGATCCTGTAGGTTGTTTGGGAACCACCTTGCTGAGCACTGACAAATGTTCTTCTTTCATCACTCTTATTCAGAGTGGTAGAACTATCTGTCCGTGTGTCCAGCCCAAGTCCTCTCTTTTCTGAAGGATCTCTTAAATAAGATTGTACTTCAGTAAGAGTGTCACTAGCTTTGGCATAAGATTGAAAAGATAGTTCTTTCTTTTTGAGTTCCTTATTCTCAGAAAGAAGATCTTCACATTTCTTTAGAAGATTAGCCATTGCTTCTTTATGTGACTTTTCAATCTCAGATATCTGAGCTTTGAGAAATGCATTTTCAGCATCCTTTTTCTCAGATATCTTGATTAATTGAGAGTTTTCCTTTGCAAGAAATTTTTTTTCTTCTTCGAGGTTTTCGGCTCTAGCTCGGACCATTAGAAATTCTCTTTCGTAGAGATCAAGTTCTTTTCTGAGATTTTCCAGATCTTTGAATCCTTCCTCATCACTTTCATAAGTATAACAAGAAGTATGTGTTACCTTATCAACCATTAGACAAGGTTCAATGTTGGAGATATCTGGAAAGATTTCTTCAGCCATTCCACACACTTCTTTCTTCTTTTGACCAAAGTCAATTACTTCATGAGAAACACCGCACATTTCTGGGGAAGGCAGTGTGGAATAATCTGAGTCTTCATCCTCAGAATCAGACTCAATGTCTAGAGCATCCTATTGGAGTAGAATCTTTTTCCGTTCTTCAGTGAGCATAGCTCTCTGACTTCTCTTGAAGTTTCTACTATCTTTCTTGTCACCTGTCTTTAGTTTGATGAAGGCAGGGCAATCCTTCTTGAAATGACCAGGTTTCTGACAATAGAAACAGATATCGTTTCCGATTTTTGCTTCCTCAGTACTTGATGCTTTCTGAGTTGGCTTGTTCAGCGAGCTTTGCATATTTTTGTACTGGTGATAGTTTGAGCCTAGGTGCTTTTTCAGCTTCTCTTTGGCTTTTCTTCTCTCAATTTCTCGACTGACATATTTTCTCATTTGCTTTGCAGCAAAAGCTTCCTCAGTTATCTCATTGCCTTCCTTCTTTTCAGAAGTTCTTTGAGCAACTAGAGCAACATTCTACAACTTTTCAGTTGTTTGTTCTCTTTGAGTTGTCTCATAGTTAACAGTGGCAAGATGAGAGAAAAGTTCCACTGGAGTGATATCTGACATTCCTTGATTAAAGTAGAAAAACTTTATGTGCTCCCAGTTATGATTTAGACTTCTCACAATAGTCTTAATCTTTTCTGACTCGGTATATCTATTACTTTCACCAAGTGCAGCCATGTCACTCATTAATATTGTGAACCGGAAATCTAGTTCTTCAAGAGTCTCTGTGGGACCTTGTTTAAAGTTTTGGAATTTGAGCTTCAAAACTTCGAACTTATTTTCCTTTGTTTTCTCAGTGCCGGCACAAATTTCTTCAATCAGTTGCCAGGCCACATTCGCCGTTTTTGCACCCCACAGTTTACACTGTATGTGCTCTGGAGTAGAACGTATGATGATATTACGAGCCTGACCATCCAGTCAATTTCTCTTGGCATCTTCCGATGTCCAGAGATCTCTGGGCTTTGGTTCGTAAATAACTTGACTGGCAGGTCTCCCACTGGTTGACGCATCTGTTTGTGCAGACCCATCACTTTGTTCTCTGTCTCTACCATTAGAAACCTCTATGACTTGCTTGAGTTGTTGAATGACTATTGGGCCATTCTTTATTACTTCGATCATTTCGTCATTGATGGCTTCTAGGTGGAGCATCATGTTGTTCTTCCATTTTTCATAATTCTCTGGCTTGAGAATTGGGGCGTCACTTAAAGACATCCTGCAGCAAACACACTAAGCAAACAAATCAAGTGTAGGTGAAAAGAAGTTAGTGGGCACTTATCTGGGATCTAGGTTCAGTGCAGAAGGCTTGGGAACCTCCTGCTCTGATACCACTTGTTGGTCCAGATAACGACAAAGTAAAAGACTAGAGGGGGGGGGGGGGTGAATAATCTTTTAAAACTTTATCGATAAACACAGTTTCTCAGATATCTGTGAAGATATCTGATACTTAAATTCAGAGAGCGGAAGACTTTTCTGTGATAAGTGCACGTGCTCAGCAAGATAAGTGTAAATACTTTGCAATTTAAATAAAGCAAGTAATAGTACTGCAGAAAGTAAATAACACAAGTCTTTTTATAGTGGTATCTGAAGGTGGCGTAATCCTTCAACTAATCCACTTCGGCCTTTCTCAGACCTAGAATCCACTAAGACAGATAAATGGGGTAACCTTACAGATATCTTCTCTTGATTCCTAAATACACTAGGTTCCCAACCAAGTGTTCCCCAGAGTTATTCCCCGGCTTTCTCAGCCAAGTACTTCCTGTACTCAGAAACCTTTTTGAGCTATTCCTTAGCTTCCCAAGCTAAGTACTTCCTGTGCTCAACAACCTTGGAGTTATTCCTTAGTTTCCCAAACTAAGTACTTCATGTACTCCACGCCAAATATGGTGTTGGTTTTAGGTTTGTTTGTCAGGTGAGCTTCTTTAATAACTTGTTCAGTTATTCAGATAGCTCTATGAATCAAGTATACTTAATACACTTTGCAATGTATGGTATCTTGTTCTTTACTGACCCAAGTCTATGATAAGTGTTCAAGAGAATGAATCTCAGATACTTGATCTTTTGATTCAACTCTTTCACATATAACAATGCTCGTTAAGGATCAGGACATTTAGAACTTTTGTGCTACTTAGAATCAAGAGCTTTGGTCGCAACAGAAAGCTTGAAGGTAAGTAGTTTGCTTGAGAGAGCTTATGAAAATATTCAATATAAGTTTTGTGTATTCAGTGTGTGTTCTCAAGCAGTCTAAGTGTTGATATTTATAGATGAATTTGAGTGCCGTTTGAATAGTATCCGTTAGGCTTAAATCAAATTAAAACTATTGATATCTGAATATAGTACTGTAGCAGGTTTGTCTTCTTCTTCAGAAGCTACCGTTTTTGTTCAGACATTTATGTCTGCGCATTTAATGTACTGTACTATATTTTGTCATGTAGTGCCAACGGAACTATGCATGGTATCAGAGATCTTTAATATTAATAGAATTCTCTGAAGTTTTGCATGTCCTTTTCCAGAGATTATCACAACTCCAGATACCAATTGTTGAAACAACTTTGTTATAAAATATTTCTTTTTCAGAAATATAGTTTATGTCCAAGGTATCTGAGTGTAGATATCTGTGGGCACTTTCCTCGTCTCAGAAACCTTTTATTCTCATATATCTTTTGCAACACTTGTGTTTCAAAACACGTGTTTCTTCAAGATATCTGGACATAGGTATCTGAAAAACCTTTGTCTTCAGCAATCTTGTGCAGTCTTCAAATCTTCAAATCCATTGAACTTTTCGTGCTGGATGCCTTCTTCTTGGTCTTCTTCAGAAAATAAAAATTACATTTCGAGACCTAACATCCTATACAAGATTTACTAGACTATCATACTTAGAGAGTTTCCTCTTTTACAGTGTTCAAGTGAACTAAGAGTACTAATCACCTTTCTGAGCTAAGATAAGTCATTAGGTTGCTGATCAAAATCTAAAAAGTCATTCCTAACAATTAGTTTCAGCATCACATGTGCTAGTTTCAAAAGTGAGTTTCAACAATAACGGTGTTAGTTTCATTAGTTTCAGTTGAAACCTACATCACAATCGACACATGTCTTAGTTTCAACATTTATTTTAGAATCGACAATGCTAGTTTCATTAGTTTAAGCATCAACAATGTTAGTTTCATTAGTTTCATCATCACATGTTTTAGTTTTAGCACCAAATGTGTTAGTTTCAAAAGTTAGTTGCAACATTAACAGTATTAGTTTAAGTTGAAACCAACATTGCCAATGTTAGCTGCATTAGTTTCAACACCAAATGTGTTAGCTTCATTAGTTTCAACACCAAATGTGTTAGTTTCACTAGGTGATAGGAATAATGCTTATTTTCATGCTATTGTTCGGAATAAAAACAACACGGCTGGTATTTATAAGCTTGAGACCCGGGATGGCCGTATTCCAACAGAGTTTGCTGATATAGAGTCTGAGATACTTTGTTTTTATTCCAATCTGGTTGCAGTTCCTCTTCTGGTACTACCAGATGCATTGATGTGGTAGCAATGCGAGATGAAAATCTGCTTAGTAGACTAAATGTTGATACTTTAATTAAGCCAGTTCTTGAGGATGAGATTTTGGTCGCCCTAAAGGGAATTGGTGATGAGAAGTCACCTGGAATCGATGGTTTTAATTCTAGGTTCTTTAAAGCAACTTGGAGTGTGGTGGGGAAAGATGTTATCTGTGTTGTGCAAGATTTTTTTGTTCATGAAAGGATGTATGGTGCTATTCCTAAAACAGCTAGTGCGAAGACTGCGAGGGAAATGCGACCTATCTCTTGTTGCACAACTATTTACAAGAGCTTCTAACATCCAGGCTCAGGAAGGTTATTAATGAAGTGGTTAATGATAGCCAATCTGCATTCTTACCCGGCAAGATTATCCATGATAATATAATGATTGATCATGAGTTAATCAGGGGGTATGGGAGAAAGCACATTTCTCCTCGATGTGTTATATATACAGATGGATTTGCAGAAGGCTTATATACTGTGGAATGGTGTGTATTGGAGGTCATTTTGAGAGAATTGGGATTTTCAGGAAAATTCACAAGATTGGTTATGCTTTGTCTGCGGTCTGTTTCTTATAGATATTCCATCAATGGTTGTCCTAGCAAGTTGTTGAGAGAAGAAAGAGGGCTTTGGCAGGGGATCCGGTGTCTACACTTTTATTTGTTCTCATTATGGAGTATCTACACAGGTGCTTACAACAATTAAAGTAATATCCTGACATTAATTATCATCCAAGGTGTGAAGCTTTGAACACTACAAGAAAACTGGGTTTTAAGGACGGATAACAGCAATCCGTTGCTATTCGCTCAATCCGTCGTTATTGGCGACGGATAAATTATCCGTCGCTAATTGGCGACGGATAGTTTATCCGTCTCTAATTTGGTTGACTAAAAAAAAGGAAAAATGAAAAGAACATAACGACGGATAGGCCTATCCGTCGCTAAATAGTGACGGATAAGCCTATCAGCCGCTAACCCTGTTACATATCGGGCAGTAAGCCCTCTTCTTCCCCCATTTCTTCTTTGTTTCTTCTTCTTCTTCTTCTTCTTCATTTCTAACACCATTTTCGCCAATTACCCAACTCCGATCAATACTCCACCATTCCGGCCAATCTTGCACTCTTTTCGAAGCTCGTAGAACAAGGAACTCGGGTGGCCCATTCAATTTCATCCTTCTTCGGCTATTTTTTTTCCATAATCGAAGGTATTTGTCTAAAACCCTAACTTTGTTCATTTTGGGAATCTTGCTAATTTCGAGCAATTGTATGTTTTTAGAAGTTTCTACTAGTTAGTTTAGCTTATATTAAGTAGTTGGTTAAGCTTGAGGTTGTTCAATTGATAGATTTATTGTGAAATTGAATTGTTAGTATCATGTTAGATGTTTGTAATTATGTATGGTATTTAATTTTGCTAATTTCGACTAATTTGAGCAATTGTATGTTTATGGGAGGTCTCTACTAACTAGTTTAGCTTATATTAAGTAGTGGGTTAAACTTGAGGTCGTGCAATTGATAGTGGATACGTAAAATTAAATTGTTTGTATCATGTTAGGATGTTTGTAAGTATGTAGGGTATTTAATTTGATATTTCTGTACATGTATATTAGGACTAGGCAGATTTGGTTGAGTGTTTGGAGACCATTTAGTGATTTTGGGGATTATAGTATAATGGGCTCGTATTAACCTATCAAGAATTATTACTATTTTAATTTACAATATGAAAACATTTATTTTTTTCCTTTGGGAATGATGTTTAGAAAAGTAATGGGTGTTTAAACTGTAATTATACCTAGGTTTATAAGAAACTAACTATTTGCTCACCAAACAAATAGTTTATAAGAAACTAACCATTTGCTCACTAAATATCTTCAAGGATGACTTCTCCACCTTCGTCACCTCCTCCACCGTCGCCTACACTCTCCGAGGCAAACATGTTCACAGGTTTTTCTACTTTCGATAGAGCATTGGAGGCAGAAATTAAGGCCGACAAGGATGATGAAGATGCAAACATGTTCACAGGTTTTTCTGCTTTCAATAGAGCATTGGAAGCAGAAATGAAGGCCGAAATGGATGATGAAGATGCAAACATGGCTAAAAACGATTCTGGGGAAGAAATGGATGATGAGGATTTTGACATGACCCTCGAGAGGATGATGAACTTTCGATTATTTGCAAGTGTGTCTATCATGTTTGAATATAAGCGGAATCATTAGAGGTTAGTGTATATATTCGTATCTTCCGTTGATAATATGATCATTCTTGTTTATTTTATTGTGCTTATTTTGTGAGTGAGATGTTAGTCACTGTTGGCCCAGATAACGGCAAAGTAAAAGACTGAAGGGGGGGGGGGGGTGAATAGTCTTTTAAAAACTTTTGTCGATAACAACTATTTCTCAGATATCTGAATAGATATCTGATACTTAGAATCAGAGTGCGGAAGACTTAATAAAGATAAGTGCAGAAACAGTTAATATGTGTGTGTGTGTTGCTGAAATGTAAATACAGAAAGGTAAATAACACAGCAAGCATAGTGGTATCTGGAGGTGGCGTAATCCTCCAACTAATCCACTTCGGTCTATCAGAGACCTAGAATCCACTAGAACAGATAATTGAATTCACCTTACAATAAACCTATTCTAAGATTTTTAACAATTGGTTCCCAGCCAAATGTTCCCCCTGAGTTGTTCCCCGGCTTTCACAGCCAAGTACTTCCTATACTCAGAAACCTTTGAGTTATTCCCTAGCTTCCCAAGCTAAGTACTTCCTATACTCAATAACCTTGGAGTTATTCCTTAGTTTCCCAAATCAAGTACTTCCTATACTCCGGTAACCTTGGAGTTATTCCCTGATTTTTCAAACTAAGTACTTCCTGTACTCCACGCCAGTTATGGTGTTGGTTTTGGTTTGAGTTGTCAGATGAGCTTCTTTAATAACTTATTCAGTTATTCAGATAGCTCTGTGAATCGAGGTACTTAATACACTTTACAGCGTATGGTATCTTGTTCGATTTTACTGACCCAAGTCTTATGATATCTTTTCAAGACAATGAATCTCAGATAGTTGGTCTTTTGATTCAACTCCTTCACAGATAGCTTTGCTTGTTTAGGATCAGGACACTTAGAACTTCAGTGTTTACTCAAGATCAAAAGCTTTGGTCGCAACAGAAAGCTTTGTGAGTAAGTAAGTTGCTTTGAGAGATTAAGGCGATCAACGTTTGTATGCAGTTCAAGGTGTGTCTAAGGTTCTGTGTGTTCTCTCAAGCAGTCTAAGTGTTGATATTTATAGATGAATTTGAGTACCGTTTGAATAGTATCCGTTAGGCTCAAATTCGAACTATCGATATCTGTGTATAGTACTGTAGTAGGTTTTGTCTTCTTCTCGAGTCGCCGTTGCTTTTATTGAGACATTTACGTCCGTGCATTAAATGCATTGTACTATACTTTTGTCTGTAGAGTGCCAACGGAACTATGCTTTGTATCAGAGACTAGTGTTATCTGATTCTTTGCACGTCCTTATCTTCAATCTTCAGATACCACTTGTATTTATTGAAACAACTTTGTTTGCAATATATAAGTTTCTTTTTCAGAAACGTGGTTAAAGCTCAAGGTATCTGAGAATAGATATATGTGGACACTTTCCTTGTTTTCAGATATGTCTCTTATTTGTCAGATATCTCTTGTGACACAGTTTGTTTAAAAACTATTCGTGTCTTCAAGATATCTGGCTAAGGTATCTGAACAACAGTTTCAGTAATCTTGTGCAGTTTTCTTCAAGTCTTTAATGTTGTTGAGCTTTCTGCCTGGATGTTTTCTTCTTGGTCTTCTCTTCATAAAATAAAAATTACATTTTGAGACCTAACATCCTATACAAGATTAGCTAGACTATCATACTTAGTGTGTTTCCTCTTTTACAATGTTCAAGTGAACCAAGAGTACTAATCACCTTTCTGAGACTAATATAAGTCATCATGTTGCTGATCAAAACTAAATAGATATTCTTTACAAAATATCTTACAAATTTCCTAACAAATTTCTCAAGAAATTTCCCAACGAATTTCCCAACAAATTTCCCCCTTTTTGATCAGTCAACGATGACTATCTTTACCTATTACAAATCTGGATGAGTGAACAATCCAACACTTAATCTTTTCTTAAGATCTTCAAAATAATTTAATTAAGTCCAGAAAGTAGACATCAACTAAATCACAAGGTGTGATCTTTGCTGACAAGTTATCTTTTATAGAATACTATCTGAGAGTAAGTTCTTCAGATAAGTTACAAATAAAGATTACAGATAACTTCAATACATAAAACAGTTAAGCTCAGTCAGCAAAAATACAAAAACTACATAGTAAATTAGGACAACAGGAGTAACCAAGCTCCAAGTAAACATCCTAATAAACTAGTCTTCAAGTCTTCAACTCTTCAAGTCTTCAACAGTTTATCTGTGGATCAGTCTGCAAATTTCCTATCTCCAAACCTTTTGATGTCATCAGAATAGTCATAGAGAAGAGTTCTGACAAGCATCTCTGTGTCTCTGGCAAATCCACAGACCTCTTTGTAGGTTTTGGTAGGATTTTTCTTGGCAAAATGCTTGACCCACAGATACTTTCCCCACTTCCAGGCATGCTCTATTCTGATATCTGATAGTTTGAAATATTCGTAGATAATCTTCAGATATCTGATGTCACCCTTGTATTGATCTTCTGTCAGATAGAACGACTCATAGGGTTCCACAGCGAGTCTTGGTCTTGTGCCTGTTCCTGTGATATTCAGAATTTTGTGCACATCATCTGGCTTTCCATATGGACAATCATCAGAGAGGTCCTTTCTCATGGCTTCAGTTCTCTTGACAACTTCAAAATCCAACCATGCTTTGATGTGATTGGTGTTGATCAAGGTAGGTTTATCTTTTCTCCATGCCAAAAGTTGTTTATGGATTGGTTCTGGAAATCTTGAATTTACCAATAGATGCTTAAGTTCCAGAATCCAATAGCCATTTTTCTGATTGATGCACCTGTAGACAGAGGAATCATTGTCATACTTCACATACTCTATTTTGGCTTCTTCTGGCCTGAGTGGAAGTTGACTTTGTCTTTGCTCAGCTCTCAGTCTGTTCCTTCTCTGTCTTGAATTCTCTTTGGGGTTGTTGCTTGAAGAACCACCACCCTGGATAGACTTGGTATTTCCAGAGGGTGTTTTAGCTGCTAGTGGCTTTGCAGCTATGGGCTCAGTTAGGCTTTCAATTTTCCTTTTCTTGTGAAGAGGAGCTTCATCTTCATCAGATTCCTCATCATCATCAAGATTAGATCTTGTGAGAGTTTTACAGCCTTCTTCATTGCCCAGGGACTTGATTTGACCTTCTTCTTCTTCTTCTTCTTCAGAAGATTCATCAATCCCTCTAACTTGTCTTCTCCTTGGAGCCTTGGTACTCCTTGGAGGTTTCTGTGCCATGGCCCTTGTTATCATTTTGGTTCCTTCAGTAGGTTTCTGGGAAGCAGCTACTATTTGCAAAGCAGCTTGGCTTGAGGAGGGTTCATTGATTCTGAGTGGTGGCTGGGAAGTTTTTCTTCTTCCTTTCTGAGCCGCACCAGCTCCAGATTTCTTCTTGTTTTCATCTCCTTCTTCCCATTCCCCCTGACTTCGAGGTCCAGATTTGTACATTCTTTCCCCCTTAGTCATTGTTGGCTGACTCAGTCTCATAAAGGAATCTGAGAGATAGTCAAAATGCCCTTGTAAATAATTATAGGCAGTGACCAACTTCTGAAGTTCGGCTTTGAGCTCCTGATTTTGCTTGATAAGTCCATTGTCCTTATCAGTGAGCTCTGCCAATGGGCCTAGGATGGCATCTGCTTTTCCAGCAGTGTAACTTGCCTCTTGGAAAGCTTTCTCAGCTAAAGACATATCGTCGTCCCTTATCATTCCCAGATCTTTCTGAGAAATGACCATGCTAGTTGTTCTCTGAGTGATGAGCTCAGTGAACTTTCTCATTTCAGAGGGGACTAAGGCAATTACTTCCTTGTTCTGTGAAGACATCTCCTTTTTCAGATGAGCCAGTACTTGGTACCTGTTCATGTATTCATTGGAGTGGACATTTGGCAGTTTGTTGAATATTGTAGGAGCAATCAACTTCCTTTTCAAGTGAGAAACCGCTAGATGTTCATTGCGGTGCTCTGCCAAAGTCTTGTCTTCTTCATCATTTGAGTAATCAGCCCAGTGATCTTCATCCTCTTGGACATTTTCATCGATTGTATCGAGTCCAGCAACCATCTCAGAGATTGGTTTCTTTCCTTTCTGGGAGGAGGATGGTACTTCTTTCGAAGATGATGCAGCCTTAGCATCATGCTTGACTTCAGATACTTCTTCAGTATCGAGTTCTTTGGTGATATCATGCGCAACATCCCGTAGCTCTTTAACCTCAGAGTAAGCAATCATTTCTTCTAAGTATAGATCTTGTAGTTGATCAATCTTATCTCTGGATTTAGCTATTTGATCTTCCAGTTGAAGATGGAGCTGCTGTTCTTCTTCCAACAGTTGTCTGAGTTGAGCAGATCTGGTTTGAGTGTTTAAGATTTTTTGATTGGTTTCTTCAGAAAGCTCAACTACTTGTTCAGTAGTAACTGCGTGTTGGTTAGAAGATGGATGAGCAGATTTCTGAGGAGATGGAGACGGAGATTTCTGTGAAGTCTTCTCAGTTTTTCAAAGAATTGAGGCATTGTTTTTCTGTGAAATTCCTCCGGTCCCTGGTCCAGGGGCATCATCATCATCCTTTTTGTCATTATCATCCTTTTGGTGATGGTCAGTGGGAGGTTCATCAAAGTAATTTTCATTCATTTCTTCCTCCTCATCATCTTCAGATACAAAATTGATCACTTCCGGGATAGTGATCTTCTGCCCATTAACTTCTTCTTGTTCAGAAGGTATAAATTGCAAAGTCTGGGGCAGGACTGGCTTGAATGCATTTGCAATCTTGTCTGACCATCTGCCTGTTCAAAGGCATGTATCAAACTATACGCCACTTCTCTGGAAAAGTCCTTATGTAGTAGAGTCGCAACTGTGTATTGTTCTGTAGGGAACATTGCTTGGACATATGCGGCTGGTACAGAAAATAAAGGGACGAAATTTTGGCTAGAGAAAAAGGGTTTTGGAATTTCGATATTGAGTATAGGTGGGCTCGGGCCTAAAATCTGAAAATTGAGTTTGAAAAATATTACAAGGCCCGGTCCACTATAAAATAAAATACATAAATAAAATCAATTAAAATAAAATTTACGGGTTTTACATTCCTCTCTCCTTAAAGGAAGTTTCCTCCTGGAAACTTAACGTTACTAGATACACTAACCCAAACGACTCTACACTCGACCAGTACAATCACGTCACGCCCCAAAACCAAAATACTTTGGCGCGACTGACCGTCTATCATGAGATGGGCTCACGCCAAGACGAAGCCTCAAATTTAGTTACAAAACAATTTTTAAAGGTAATTCAGATTGTCTAAAACACAAATACAAAACTAGAAACATCAAACTAGTTACAACCTCCAGAAATTACAAGACTTCCACTAATACTACTAGCTTCTCTAGACCGACTTGCCTCCACTAGCAACTTTCTCCAAACCAGAACCACTCCGACAACTGAAAAAAAAAAGTGTAAGGGTGAATCTCCTGGCACTTTTACCGGATCAAGCAGAGCAGTAAAAAATACTTATATATACAATCCATATCCATACACATAACCAGAAAACAGTTCATGGAGTCATTATACAGAACAACCGTATCAAAACGATTAGCTCAACAGAAATCACACTATGGCCACTAGTATAAGTCCGGTGGCACAGAGGTCGGCACAGAAC
The DNA here is from genome assembly GCA_026545765.1 of Plantago major. Classification (NCBI taxonomy): domain Eukaryota; kingdom Viridiplantae; phylum Streptophyta; class Magnoliopsida; order Lamiales; family Plantaginaceae; genus Plantago; species Plantago major. Next base: position 74,477,609 of record CM048841.1, read on the forward strand.
AGAACATAACAGAAAGTTCCCCGCTAAAGGAACACAGACAGAAAGAAGTACTTCAGAAGCCAGACGTAATCGACCGTCAAAGACGGGCCCAGAATTCATAGGTAAAAACTGTGAGCTAAAAACATATTTTATCTCCATGTACAGAAACATTAATTTTCACACACATCACATGCATTACAAAAACATACTTTAGGGAATTCACATACTTGATCCTCTTTGAATAGAATAGTATATCAAGTCCCATAACATGATATAATAATCATAAGTTATTTGTCAATCGCAAAAATATACATATACATTTTATATACGGAAAATAGGAGCAAAAGTGTCAGAAAATCCCCCTTACCTCAAGATCGACTCGAATCGAACTTAAACCTAGCTAGACCACCAAAGCTCTACAAACTTGCACCTCGAATCCTCCGAAAATCACTACTATAATGTAAGAACCCAAATACATAAATTAGATTACTAGCACCGCACTGCCGCAATGATAAACTCAAAACCTGGCCCCAAAAGCAACTAACGATGGAATCATATACAGGACCAATGGAAAAACTTTGAAAGCTTGAAAGGAAATCATTGAAATCGACACTGAAAATTAAGAATAGGGGTCAATAATTAATTATCATAGCAAGAAGGTGAGGAAGCGGTCCAGAATCGAGAATAGAACCAATAACGAAGTAATTAATTTGCTTCCCAAAATCAACAAGACAAAGCAGACTATTTTTTTTCCAAAATATAAGTACTTGAGAGTGTGCATGGATTCATGCAACAATTAACAAGATTTTAAAAGCAAGACAATGAAAAACAAGCTCACCAAATTTGGTTCGGTTCTGCGGCAGACTGAATCAGAGAGAAAGTAATTTTGTTTAGATAATTTGTGAATAGGTAGGGTTTCGAAAACGTATGATAGTACTGTTTATGGGCTCGGGCTAAGAATATAAGGATTAGTTTTAAAAATAAAAAGAAGGCTGTGCCCGATCCACTATAAAATAAAATTAAACTATAAAATCAAATTAAATTAAAAGTACGGGATCTTACAACAAGTTTCCCAAAATTGCACGGATTGAACCTCATGAAACTCTCAAGGATGTTGAACTTGTCATTGGAAGTCCGGACAAGAAGACTAAAATCGGAACTGAGATGAATGCAGAAGTGGAAATGAAGCTCGTCGCTTGTCTTCGAGACAATAGAGATGTCTTCGCCTGGAGCACTGACGACCTCAAGGGAATAGATCCGAGGGTCGTTGTTCACTGTCTGAACATGGATCCATCGATCAAGTATATCCACCAGAGAAGAAAAGACTTTGGTCCAATCGAGGATGCAATCATAGCCGCGGAAGTTGACCGGCTCATGAAGGCCGGACATATTGAAGAAGTCCGTTATTCCGATTGGGTTTGCAACGTTGTCTTAGTTGAGAAATCACCGGGTAAATGGCGGATGTGCAATGATTTCACAAGGCTGAATAAGTTTTGCCCAAAGGATCCATACTCGTTGCCACGGATTGACCAATTGGTTGACTCCACAGCCGGATGTGTGTTACTGAGTTTTATGGACGCGTATCAGGGCTTTTACCAGATTCGAATGGCCAAGGAGGATATTAAGAAAACAACTTTCTTTGTTGCGGGAGGGGTGTATTGCTTTAAAGTGATGCCCTTCGGACTGAAAAACGCAGGACCTACTTACCAACAGCTGGTAAATCAGATGTTCAAAGAAGAAATTGACAAAACCATGGAGGTGTACGTGGATGATATGCTCGATAAAAGCAAACCCGAGGAGCAACATATAGAGCACTTGAACAAATTTTTTGCTATCCTTAGGAGGTACGGAATGAAGCTCAATCCGGAAAAGTGTACCTTCAGAGTCAAAGGCGAGAAGTTCCTAGGTTATATGGTCACGGAAAGGGGGGTAATGCTAATCCCGAGAAGATAAAAAGCCATCCTAGATCTTCCCCAACCAAAGAACATCAACGAGGTACAACTTATCGAACGTCTTATGTCCTTGAGTCGCTTCATTTCACGATCCGCGGAGAAGAATCTTCCATTCTTCAAAAATCTCCGGAAAGGAGAGAACTTTGAGTGGATCGCGGAATGTTCTGATGCTCTTGAAAACTTAAAAAAGTACCTCCATTGCCCTCCACTGCTCTCCAAACCCGTCGAAGGAGAAACACTCTACCTCTACCTAGCCGTTATGGAAGAGGCAATGAGTTCCGTGTTGGTAAAGATCCAAGCAAATGATCACATGCCAGTTTACTATCTTAGTAAAGCCCTTGCTGAGGTGGAGACAAGATATGTAAAGACTGTGAAACTTGCATATGCTTTGGTTTACACCGCAAGGCGGTTGAAACCCTATTTTAAATCTCATAAGATAGTTGTCCTAACTACATAACCTTTGAAACAGGTCCTTGGAAAGCCCGACCAATCCGGACGACTCTCTAAGTGGGCAATTGAGTTGAGCGAATATGACATTAGCTATCAGGCTCCGACAGCCAAGAAAGCTCAAGTTATTGCTGACTTCCTAGCGGAGTACCCTGAAACAGAGTCAGGGAAAGTCTCGGATACGCAGTCATTCGAGTGCTTGATTACTACCGATCCAAATAAGTCAGTCCGCATAAAGATAATTCCGGATAACTTTGAAGATGCTCAATTCATCAATCCATCTCGGACTCCATCATGGGAGGAAACTCGGGTCAACCACATGTTCCTCCTTGACGATATCTCAAACGAATCAAAAACTGATAACTCCGACCAGGATACTCAGAAAGAGGAGGAACAAAGGCTAAAAATTCAGGAGCCCGTAAAAGATCCCCAAGCCAAGGAACAACCCACCGATGTTTGGACATTGGAAGTGGATGGTTCATCCACCGGAAGAATGGGAGGCATTGGAATCTACCTTAAAAGTCCTGATGGAGCGGAACTCGACTACGCAATATCCTTGGACTTCAAGGTTACAAACAATGAAGCTGAATATGAAGCACTATTGGTCGGACTACGTATAGCCAAGTCTCTACAAGTCCGGAAACTCAAAGCCTACACGGATTCAAAGATGGTTGAAGCCCAGTTTTCTGGTGCTTTTGCCACAAAAGGCACTTCAATGATCAAGTATCTTGAGCTACTGAAGCAAGAAGTGAGTCCCTTTGAGGAGTTTACCCTAGAAAAATTTGATAGGGAATGGAATGAAAGAGCAGACACTTTGGCAAAGTATGCGTCCGCAACAGCTGCTTTAGACACAAGAAGAGTCATTCTACTCACAATAAGGAACTCATCCATCATGGGTCCTGCTCCGACCATTATGGTCATTGGAACAGGAAAAACTGGATGACTGATATTTTTAATTACCTCAAGGACGGATCATTACCTACTGATCCGAAGGATTCAAGGAGTTTACAGTGCATAGCAAACAGGTATTTCATACTTGTAGAGGATTTGTATGAGAAATCCTTCACTGGAAGCCATATGAGATGTTTGGATCCACAAGAAGCAAGAACAGTACTTGTGGAAATTCACAGTGGAAGCTGCGAAAGTCATTCTGGGGGGCGGACTCTTGCTAAAAAAAATCATCCGACAAGGTTACTACTGGCCTACCATTGACAAAGATTCCGCAGGCTTCGCCCGGAATTGTCCTGATTGTCAGTATTATGCAAACATCCCCCATCGTCCGACTCACCCAATGACTCCGTCAGCCGTAGCATGTCCGTTTGACCAATGGGGGATCGATATTGTCGGACCTTTCCCGAGTGGCACTTAACAGAAGAAGTTCTTAATTGTAGTTGTGGAGTATTTCACCAAATGGGTAGAAGCAGAGGCCGTTGCAACTATCACGGAAAGTCGTGTGCAGACCTTCATTTGAAAAAAATATCATATGTTGCTTTGGCTTACCAAGAATTCTTGTCTCGGATAATGGTGCTCAATTTTTGGGCAACAGACTTAAGGAATGCCTGGCTTCCTTCAAAATTGAGCAACGGTTCACATCTGTTGGATATCCACAGGCTAACGGACAGGCTGAGTCCACGAACAAAACAATTATCAAGATCCCAGAGAAGCAATTGAGGACTTCTCAGGATAGTTGGGCGGATGACCTAGATGGTGTAATCTGGGCTCATCGTACCACAGCTCGGACTGCAACTAGGCAGACTCCTTTTGCTCTGGTTTATGGCATGGAAGCAGTCATATCAGCAGAGATTGCAGTCGAAACAATGAGGATCCAAGAGTTTCATGATTCCGCCAACCAGGAAGCTCGGATCTATGACATAGACATGCTAGATCAGAAGAGGACCGAGGCATTGGCTAATATCCATAGATATCAAGCAACTGCAGCCCGGGACTATAACAAAAATATTCAAGTTAAAGATTTACAGGTCGGAGACCTAGTGCTCCGTAGAGCTGATATCTTGAGCAATGTTGGGAAACTCAAACCCAAATGGGAGAGACCTTACAAGATCATCGAAGATAGAGTGAATGGAAGTTATGAATTTGAGGATGAGCATGGACGCCAACTCAAACTTACTTGGAATGCTAGGAACCTTCAAAAGTTCTATACTTAAGGTTTATTACACGGAACTCCGTCAGTTATATTTTGTCACTCTTTTGCCATTGGCCACGCATCCCACGAGTTGTAATTGAATTTACGGCAAATCAATACAACTTTCATCTTTCGATTCAAACCGAAATTTGGTTATTTACATGGCAAAGAGGTTCTAACAACAATTCCGTTCATACAATAAACAAAATGCACACAATCCCCTTTGTACATGTTACGTTCCAATATATCTATTCGGATCCATACAACATCTACACTACAACGGAAAAGTGTGTCACATTCTCCGAGATATGCCATAACTTCACCAAGGGATCTCTCAAGTAAATGGACCCTCGGCACCCCAACAACATCAATCCTTCCATAAACAACGAGCAGTGGGATGTACCTGTAACACAGAAAAATCAAGAATCAGTCTCCGGACATTAAGATTCTTTAAAACACCCATTTGTTCGAATCCAAACACGGATCTAATACATTGATCATATCATGACCCACCCGCCAGCAGCTCCTCGGACAGGAGAAGCTCCTAGCGGGTGGATCACGCATACGACCGATGGGATCGCCCGTCGGTTTACTCAGATAGAAACATTTTCCAAGATCTATGTTTCCTAACAACAAATCTCGAGCAATCCATCCCTCTAGACCCACACAACTCTCAAACTCAAGGCAACATGTACTGATTTGAGAGTGGACGGGAGTTTCGAGGGGGAGACTGGTCAAGAAACCATCTTCCTTTTACGCCTATTTAATGGTGCCAGATGAATCCGAGCTTAAGAAAGAAGAAAGAAATTTTCAACAGAATGGAGATTAGAATCGGAATTGTACGATCAATGCAGTTGGGAACTCGGGTATTTATAGATATGACGAACCAATCAGCGTCCGCCACGTGAGAAGATTGACGTCGACGATGGGCTTAGGCCATCTGTCTGGGCCAAGCAGTGTTGGATCATTTGAGTTTACCCCATCTGGTCATATTGAGCCCATGTTTGTAACTTTTCTATAAAAGTATCCGAGCATTCACTCATCGACCAGTCCGACAAACTTGATTTGCGGAAACACCCGAAGGTTAAGCCTTTCGAGTAGTCCGAAAATCAACAAGTTAATGATTTTTCGTCTTAAATCAAAAGTTGTTCAAAGTGATCCGAGCTTGCAAGAATTATGTATTTATGCAATCTGCTGAAACTACGCATATTGTGACGGATCGAAGAAGTATAGAAAATAAAGCATTGATATACCAGGAAGAATGATATTGTACTTACAATACTATTACAGGCCGAGAAAAATTAATGTACTTTTCATCCGTGCCATCAAAATATAAGAATTCAGTTTGTTACAGAATTTCTACGGGGCATACCACAGACTTCTCACTGAGGAGGAGGCTGGCTTGGACCGACTTCATTGGTTCCAGGCGGATTGGCAGTTGAGGCCTCCACGCGGGACTCGTCAATAGCATCGAAGGATGTCTTTATGCTCTCAAACAGGTTATAGTCCACGTCACGGCCAACGATCCGGGAGGGCATATGGTACCAGTTCTTCAAGAAATTTAGGTAGTTCTTGAAAGGCATGGAGTAGACCTTCCCTAGAGCATTCAGAACACATTCAGGAAGAAAGGGTCCGCCGTTGTTGATCACAATATCACCTTCATCGGTGACCACCTCCGCGAACTCACAGGCTGCCAACTGCTCGTCAGGAACGACCTCCACTAGAATCTCCACTCCATTTTCATCCGCGGACGGATCCAATCCTTCCTTCTTCCAATCGAAGTTCGGAGGCACCAACCCTTTCGCTTGAAGTTAGCCAATGGCAGATGAGAACCCCTCCAGGCGGAGAGCGTCGGCTTTGTCCGCCATGAAGAACTTGAACGAGTCCGACTTCATGAAGTCCTTCACAGCTTGGAGCCGAACGAACTGGAGAACTTCAAGGAGAGCATCCTTAAACTCCATGAACAACTTCATTGACCCATCAATGAAGTGCTCCTACCACTCCAAGTCCGCCTTTGTCTGGTCCTAGTTGGCCCTCAGATTGGTGATGACCGCATCCTTCTTCTTCGACTTGGCCTCCACCTGCTTTACCTTATCCGCCTCCTCCGCTGCCGCAGCCACCGCCTTATGCAGATCCTCTTCAATGGTGGCCCGTTCACTGGCCTTCCACTGCATAGCCCTGATCATGCATCCGAGCTACAAGAGATCCGAGTAATTAGAAGTTATATTTTCAAACATAAGTAGAAACTACAAAACCACGGAAGTCACTTACCCTTTGATGCAGTTCGTGAATCTCTCCGACCCTCTCAACCTCAGGGAGTCCGCGACTCCGTTCATACTCCACGTTAATGGCAGCTTGATCAGATAGCGGCTGAATAGCGGAGAAGAGCTGCCTCTTCGATGCAGGAGAGACATTCGAGGTTGCGTTCCTTTTCCTGCCAGAAATGATGGCATCCCTGAGGAGGTGCGGATGCAGCAGAACTGCCAGGCCCAGAGGTCCTCGGAGCAGCAAAAGTTGGCGACCTCGGAGCAGCAGCACTCCGGGTAACGGGAGCCTTGCCTTTGTCAGGCACCTGCAAGGTTTGCGGATCCTCACCCGCCTTCTTCCGCCTTTGTCAGGCACCTGCAAAGTTGGCGACCTCGGAGCAAACAGTGCTGCATTTTTAGGGTCCGCCATAGGCAGACCCGCGGAAGTGTTTATGATTTTGGCCCTCTGGCCAGTGGCAAGCTCAAGGGCTTGTTGCTCCCTTTGCTGCTTCTTTTTCTCTCAGAGGGTCGACATGATGTATTCGAACCAGTAAGCTGTGGAAGGAACAAACGATGTCAAATACGAATTTGTAAAACTACGAATATCGGACAATGGTAGAACAATCATAACATGGGTCCTAATTAAAAAATCCTTACAGAAGTCGGTCTTCCCTTCGACTTCAACGACATCAGTCAGTCCGCACAAATACGGCAACGACTGATAGATCAGTCCGTGAAACGGATACGTCGGTGGATTGTTTTTCTTGTGGATTTCCGCCACCCACGGAACCACATTTTTGGGGAGAGGACGCTAGTCCGGAATACTTTCCCTTAAAAACTTTGTGGGCAACCCCCACTGCTCTCGTCTCCTCGCGGACTCTCCAGGCCTCAAAGCTATCCACATGAAGATGTATTTTTCCCACCATTTCGATCCAAGCGAGGAAATGGGATCGGAAATGAAGTTGTACGACTTCCTATTTACAAACGTATAGAAGAGGGGATTCCCCGGACTAAAAGTTACATTGAACAACTGCCAGAAGTTCTCAAAGTTTATACTTTGCCCCTTCTTCGTACAGAAGACCGCACAACAGATCAAGTTTCCCAAAGATTTGGGGATAACCTAGCTCGGACCAATCCCGATGTGATTCAGGATATGCTTAAACTCGGACGCGATGGGAATCTTCCATTCACAGGAGAAAGCCGCTTCATGCACGCACATATATCCAGTTGGCGGATTGTAGAAGGCGTGCCCTGGCACTGGAACCATAATTTCAACGGACTCGGGAATTTCCCACTTACGCCTCCACTCTGCAATATCTTCAAGCTTCACCTTGGACGGATAGGTGGAAAGCGAACCATCCGCGTTAAGTTCACCATATAGGTCCGCGATTAAGGCAATGAGACGAGAAATTTTTTAATGCACCGCCTAAGCTCCACGACCCGCAGCCAGTGGCGGATTAAGTTGAGCGGGCACTCTAGGGTGCAAAAAAATCCGGCGATTGTTCCGCCCAGAGCATCCCCACGGACGGCAGCTTGAGAGGCTTCTTCCTCTTCCTCCACGTCATCTTCCTCTTCCCCTTCTTCACCTTCTTCCCCCTCTTCTTCTCCAACTTCGTGTCTCCCGGATGTACTTGGATTGGTCAGACCTGTTTCCATCACCACATGGTCCTCCTCCCCAGCCTCGAACATCTCTATATCATCCACCTCACGATCAGTGTCGCCTCCTTGTTCTGTCCGAGGCACACTCCTAGCAGCAGGCATGCCACCACTGCCAATGGTCCGGGATCGAACCCGTACCCTTGTTCTCACAACATTCATTCGGCTATTCACAGCTTCATTCCGAGTAGTGTCGATACACGGCCTCATGCCCGATTCCGTGTCTTGAAGACGACCTCAACAACGTCAGCGTTGCGTACCTCCACAGGAAGTCTGTTCTGCGGAATCTCCAACTCCGGGTGGTCTGACACGGATGAGGTTACCGTAACAGACTCCGACCCTTGGATTATTCCGTCATCATAGTCTTGAACTTCACCTTGGTTCTGACTATCGCTCCCGGACATCCTAGGGCACAAGGAAACGTATCAGAAAATGATGTGTGGTCGTTCGAGAGTTCGTTTATGTATCTTATTAAGTCCAATTGTCCGAAGACATCCTACCTACTGGCACCTAACTTGTCGCACAAGACCGTGCCACAAGGGAATTCTATGTGCCAATTGGCACTGTTATCTACCACACGAGGCAAGGCAATAAGGATCTCAACAAACCTACTGGTGCTATAATCTACCATACATGGCACATTTACAGGGCCAATCTACAAGTCATATCTACAAATTGGTACCATAATTCAACTACAGAAAGCATGCAATACTAGAGTCACAAAAACTCAACATACGGCACATTACTTGGCAAAAGGCACCATATCTATACAGCATCCGAGCACGAAAATTCAACAATGCATACATGCATCCGCGAACGAAGAACAATTAGTCAGAATTTAGAGAGGACCAGATTTACTTACTTGTTAAAGCAGTTTCAAGAAGAATGGACGGACCACAATGCCTTGCTTGCCCTCCGAAAGTAACTTGCACGGAAGCTCTGATTGCTCATTGGAAACTCTGATTGCTCGGAAGCTTGTTATTTGCTCGGATTGCTCTGGATTCGATTTGGCTAAAGTGTAACAATGACAGATCTGGCGAACTATTTATAGAGGGATAGTTGGGGAAGACGAAGCGTCACATCACTTAGCCTTTAAACCCAGCCGTTGATCATTTCAATCCAACGGTCGCATCGGTTCACAGGTGGTGAAATTACATTGCACCCCATTAAATTTATTTTGGAAATTCCCCACTATCTCGGGATCCTCACTCAGGGGCTGGACGGACGACTTATTGGGCCTCTTGGATCACTATTCATCAGCCCAGGTGAACCATTTCACATATCCAGCCCAACAGATTGCTTCCTACACACTCTACCACAAGAGACTTCTTTAAATCCTAAATCTGTACTCGAATCACGATATATCTCGGATACAAATACCTTTTCCTTTTACAGTCCAGGATTTTTTATATCTCGGACTGTAGAAAGAAAGGGGGGAGAGATATATTAAATTCCTGAAACACGGATACAGATTTTTAGCACGAAAAGAAGGGATTTTCTCCCTCACATTTAACGATTCGGACACGCTCCTGAAACACATTTGTTCTTCTACTTATAGTTCCACATCTATCTTATACTAAGATACTTGGAAACTAGGGGGACATATGTTGATACGGATATTGATATGCTCAAATTACTACTTAGAAGCAAGTAGCAAGCGGTTGTTGTAGAATTAACAAAGCTAACCATAGAGTCGTTCGCTAAGAAAACAATTAAGCTACCACAATGATTCAAAACAAACAGTTACTTGTGAAACGAGGTTGATTTGTTTGAATTTGAGTACTTCTAGTAACTAGAAAACAAAAAATAACAATGTAGTTGTATGTAATAATGAGGTAGAAAGAACACAGTAGTTACAATCAAGCAATGCTAATTCGCTCTAGGGATACGTTCATACTGTCACACGGTCGATGTACAGAAAACTATCAATTTAACCTTTACCAAATGAGTTTGAAGATATTTGAACTAGAGTAATCGTGAGTTGTCAATCCACGATCCTTAACCAAGACGTTTTAGAGAATCTTTGAACGAGAGTATTGAATTGAAGGGTTTTTACGAAGATCTTTGAACGAGCCTAACCTATATGAACGATTTCAAACCCTAGAAGCGAATACACAAGGCTGTCACGCAACTACCATGTTCGGAGTGATTTAGCTACTCATAATCGAAGCAAGGATAAAAGAATACAAGATATTTCTCATGTTTAACACAAACAGAATGATAATCGCATGCAAGCTCAAACAATTCGAGAAACAAAATAAGAACGAATTGAATAAGATAAAACAATAGAGATTTACCACAGTAATCAGGGATTCGATACCAATCCTTCGATGAATAGTCAGAATCAAGCTCCAAATTGTTATCAATGTCAAAGTATGAATGTGTGGAGCTTTTTCTATCAACTAGCTTAAAAGAAGTATATCAGAAAGAATCCAAAATCTAATCTAATAAGGAAAACGGAATTATGGGAGTCGACGCTCGCCACAGCGGGCAAATAGCCTCGCCGCGGCGAGTCTTCAATAGATATCCGGCTCGTAAAATCTCGCCGCGACGGACCAATTTCCTCGCCTCGGCGAGCCTCTCAACAGCTCTAGCCTCTAGCCTTGTAAAATCTCGCCGCGACGAGCCATGCTAACCGGCTTTCCTTCCTTTTAGCTCAAAATGGATAATTCATGCAAAAGGAAGACAAAACACCAAAGCGTAAAAACGAACAAAAAAGACTACAAAACTAAAGACAAGGACTCACAAAGACCGCTAAAAAGGACCAAATGAGACTCTAAATTATAGTCTCATCAAACTCTCCAAACCGAACCTTTGCTCGTCCTCGAGCAAACAAACAAACTTAGACAAAACTAGACTTAAATCACGAAAACAGACAAAGAGTAAAGGTCCCAAGTGACCGAATCTACCATTGTAAACAGTAAGTCCACGAGATGCAAAAATTTTGTCATCAAACCAACTATGGCAAAATAGTGGACAAAAAATCAAACAGAATCGTTTCCCAGACAAATAGCACTCAAGTGTAGCTCGCTAGTCCCTCACAGGTGAATGCAGTGTATCTCTCACTCTCTTGGAAGTATCCAAATGGGGTATAAGCTCAAAAATAAACTGGGAAGTTGACTTGCGTCACAAAGGTGCCTAAAATATCTTATGCTTTTGTACTCATCTCATGAGATCGAAAGGGACTTAACAGGCGACTCAATTTTTCAGAAAACAAAAGCTGAAACTGCTCCCCCTATTCAATTCAAAACAACATCAGATCTCGTAATACTTCACTGAATTCAGTGCATGGCCACATTGGGCTCTTTTAATCTCAATTTTTTGCAGTGTCTATTTTACCGAAAGTCCGCACTTTTATGCATGTCAGTTTGGTGTACGTGCCATCCACCCTCACGGACATATGGCTTTTTAGGACAACGCCGGTATATAAGTAGTATTGAAACATGCCTAACACGACTAACGGTGATCAATGAAGACCATAGATCCACCCCGAGATTCAAATATCACTAAGCTTTTAGGGAGTAGTAAATAAACTTTTCAACAATAAATCAAAACATCACATAAAAGTCGCAAGATAACAGTTCTCTCCCCAAACCTGTTCCTTTGAACAGGGGGGAGAGCTTAAAAAGAGCATGTCGTTCGTCATCCCTAACAAGACTGAGTACACATAAGTATGAAAAGGCGCAAGTAATACGTAAAAACTTTCACAACCTAGGAAATCAAACAATACATTTGCCGGTACAATTTTTTTTTCATCGGCTCTCAGGCTTCTCACAGGCTTTTTGGACCAAGGAGCTAAACAAACTTGTTATTTAAAAGAGAAACGACCTTGCAGGATTAAAAATACACTGTCCTACTTCCAACTAATCGTCAAACAAAACGTAAGCAGCAGGTAGAATAACATCTAGAATGGACGTTCGACTTGGTAAAAGACTCAGAATCACCACGAAAATTTGAAAATAGGCCAAAAACGCAGGGCAAAAGACTCTATCTAAAAAGCTAAGACACAAACATAAAATAAAAACAAAATAATCACATAAAAGTGGCTAACATACCACCCCACGTAGAAAACACAAAACATATGAAATCCCTCCCCAAACCTAAACTGCAGCTCGTCCTCGAGTTTCAAGTTTAAGCAAGCAAAGGAAAACAGAATGCAGACACGTTAGTAAAGGAAAACTTACCCCCGGGAAGCGCCTTTTATTATAGTTGTTGGCTCGACTTTTGGGAAATGCTGCTATCCATTATAAAATGGGAACGAATCCCTTGCATCCGTCCCGGTATCCTCAGCATTTTGTGAGCCATCCTTAGATCCTCTCCTTAGGTTCTCTAACAGTTCCATGATTCCCTGCAAACTAAAATTAAACAATTCATAAAATCCAAAAACTAAAAAATTACTATGGGAATCAGAGGGAAAATAAAAATGAAAAAGTGGGTCCTAACTCCCTGGGCAGTCCAATGTGTATGATTGGACTATGACGCGCGAATCATGGGTTTCTTCTTGTACCGTAGGGGCAGATTCAGGAGTCAGCTCAGCAGGTAAGGGAGTAGAATGGGTTTCTTCTTGTACTGTAGGGGCAGGTTCAGAAGTCAGCTCAACAGGTAAGGGAGTAGAATGGGTTTCTTCTTGTACAGTAGGGGCAGATTCAGAAGTTAGCTCAACAGGATGGTTTATCTTCTCATGCTGGATGTCCTCAATCAGCAACATTGACAAACTCAAAGAATTGTTTAAGTTTAAACTCATCTATGGGTTGTCTCGCGGCTTCTTCTAATATTGTTTGATCATCCTTGGTCAATCCAAAATAGAAACATCCTATCACTTCCCTACCGCTCAATCTAGCATTTATGCAACCTTTTCAAGCACTCTAAACCGACAAAAACTCCATACTTTGACATTGATAACAATTTGGAGCTTGATTTTGACTATTCATCGAAGGATTGATATCGAATCTCTGATTATTGTGGTAAATCTCTATTGTTTTATCTTATTCAGTTCGTTCCTATTCTGTTTCTCGAATTGTTTAAGCTTGCATGTGATTATCATTCTATTTATGTTAATCATGAGCAATATCTTGTATTTTTTTCATCCTAGCTTCGATTATGAGTAGCTAAATAACTCCGAACATGGTAGTTGCGTGATAGCTTTACGTATCCGCTTCTAGGGTTTGAAATCGTTCATATAGGTTAGGCTCGTTCAAAGATCTTCGTAAAAACCCTTCAATTCAATACTCTCATTCAAAGATTCTCTAAAACGTTTGGTTAAGGATCGTGTATTGATAACCCATGATTACTCTAGTTCAATATCTTCAAACTCGTTTGGTAAAGGTTGAATTGATAGTTTTTTGTACACCGACCGTGTGACAGTATGAACGTATCCCTAGAGCGAATTAGCATTGCTTGATCATAACTACTATGTTCCTCCTACCTCATTCTTACAAACAACTTTATTGCTGATTTCTATTTTCTGGTTATTAGAAGTACTCAACTCAAACAAATTAACATTGTTTCACAAGTAACTGTTTGTTTTCATTCGTTGTGATAGCTTAATTGATTCCTTAGCGAACGACCTCGTGGTTAGCTTTGTTTATTCTACAACAACTTCTTGCTACTTGTTTCCATGTATCAATGTGAGCATATCACGAATACGAAAAGCTGTCACGCAACAACCATGTTCGGTGTGATTTAGCTACTCATAATCGAAGCAAGGATAAAAGTATACAAGATATTGCTCATGTTTAACATAAACAGAATGATAATCGCATGCAAGCTCAAACAATTCGAGAAACAGAATAAGAACGAATTGAATAAGATAAAACAATAGAGATTTACCACAGTAATCAGGGATTCGATATCAATCCTTCGATGAATAATCAAAATCAAGCTCCAAATTGTTATCAATGTCAAAGTGTAAATGTGTGGAGCTTTTTCTATTAACTAGGTTAAAAGAAGTATATCAGAAAGAATCCAAAATCTAATCTAATAAGGAAAACGGAATTGAGTCGTCACATGGAAGTAAATAACCTCATGGCGAGTCTTCTTTATCGCAATAGATATCCGGCTCGTAAAATCTCGCCGCGGCGAGCCTCTCAACAGCTCCATCCTCTAGCCTCGTAAAATCTCGCCGCGGCGAGCCATGCTAACCGGCTTTCCTTCCTTTTAGCTCAAAATGGATAATTCCTTCAAATGGAAGACAAAATACCAATGTGTAAAAACGAACAAAAAAGACTACGAAAGTAAAGACAATGACTCACAAAGACCGCTAAAAGGGACCAATTGAGACTCTAAATTATAGTCTCATCAGATATATGTCCAATCCGTTAAGGGCGCCATAGAGCGTGTCCTAGAGCGCATCAAGGCTTGAACGGTCAAATTCACTACTTGTCTGACCTTGGGAAGTCCGCCTTAAGGAAACCCTTCCTGGTCAACCAGTACACTCGGGTCAATACACCTTTTCAGCTAGTCCGACCTAGCTGGAGGCACGACCTCAGAACTCGACAAAGGATCACATATCCGACATTGTCAGGATGCCAAACGGACCAGACGAGATAAACTCGGATGCCACCTTAACAATAAGACCAAACATATACATTGGAACCTCCAAGATACTTCCGAGCAGCTTGTGTCTCGGACCGTCACTGAGCTACCTAGGAACAGACCAACTCAACAGAGCTCAGACCATTCTAAAGGTCTCACACGGACCCATCAGCGAGAATAGTACTCTAAGAGGTAAAAGGACCAATTTACCCTCCCAGGCCCATCTAATGGTGTTGGACTCTCACATACTATTGGGCCATGTGCCAAGGGAGCATTGTCGTCCAAATCCTGAATATACACATGGCATCATCTTATGAACCATAAGTACATGATAGCTATAAATATAGCACAAGATCTCATACATTAAGTCAACTCATATCATAACTTACCTCATAATTACTACATTGAGAGCTTCCTTCTCTCTCTTGAGTAAAGTCTCTTCCCGGTTTGACACTAGCAAACCAAGTTACCCATCTAACCCCCCCCCCCCCCCCCCATCACTTAGTCCTTTCAGGTGCTCCGGCTCGGACAAAGCCCCCAGGACGGACATCAAGTTGGAGGCGGATCTTAGATTAGGGACTTGTAGTAATAAAGTTAGTGTTTGAGGCTTAACCTCTCAGCAGTAACATTTTTTCTGATGTCATTTGAAGGTATAGGCATACCTTCAAATTGTCAGACAGTTGTAGTTTGATCTTAAATGATTTTCAATCTCCAATAAAGACAAATCTTTAATCTGATCACCTGCAAGTTTTGGAGATGTATATTATAATACAAAAAATGAATGTAATAAAGCATATGTATAAGTATGTCCAATAAAATAATATTGAACCATAGTGTCTAGCACCTGGATTGTTTTTTCTCTTGTGTTGGGTATTCGATAGGTCTTCTGATAAGAATTCTCATGTCTTCAACTAAACGTCTTTAGGAATTGACATGATGTAAGATAGAAACAAAATTGTGAATAGATGACAGGGGAAGAAGCCTAGTAACTTGAGTTAAATATTCCACTGTCGTACCCCTATCATGAAATAAGAAACCCAAGGAACCACATGCGGACTTGTATGAATCATAAATAACATCATTGACCGTTCTGATATCCTCATAGCAAGTCACACCTTTTAATTACATGATTCAACATGAGTTTCATGTAGTACTGGTTCTCATTATTAATGTTGACATTATGTATACGCCCAACACTTTGTGCTTTTGTCTTTCTGCAAGACCATATCTTCTCTCTTTCATTCCAACAATAATGTTGTGGCAATTCATGATACAAAATCTGTCGGGCTTCGGATTGACTTTGTTCAGTTCGAACCACTGTAAGAATTTTGATTGCTTTGCATATGGATTCTCCAGTAATCGGGCATGTATACACCATTTTTAATGTTCACACTTTGCCAACCCTCCAAGTTGAATGATAACCTCTCAACTGCTGGAGTCCTATAATGTATGGAAAATTCAAATATTCTCCATATAGCTTCACATGCAGAAGCATACCGGTCGTCAACATGCCTCATGATTTAATCTGGATTGTTCTTGTCCACAAAACTGAGCCATATACGGTCACTCTCCTGGGATATATACTTTAACAAATACTTCATAGACCACCCCTAATTGCAGAATTATATGTTCATGTTCGTCAACACTTCAACATCAATTGATGATTATATGGGATTACATATCTAACAAAATCTTTAATAATGGAATAGCTTAATAACAGGAGACATGTTGATATTAATTATCTTAAAATTTAAAAAGCGAAAAAAATCGACTTAGTTAGATTAAACCTATTCTCAAGCACTTGGCCATTTTTTTTGATAGCTTCATTTGTATCCCTTCTCTTGTATATCTGGTACCCATTCTCATCTGTGTACGTGTTCTCATTGTAACTATTGGAAAATAATTTCACACATTTACCCTTCTCCATGGACAGAGCAGTACGTTGCATTGGATCACATAGACTGTGCATCATGAACAAAGTCAATCCTAAAGCCCGAAAGATTTTGAATCATGAATTGCCAACCCTCCAAGTTGAATGATAACCTCTCAACTGCTGGAGTCCTATAATGTATGGAAAATTCAAATATTCTCAATATAGCATCACATGCAGAATCATACCGGCCGTCAACATGCCTCATGATTTAATCTGGATTGTTCTTGTCCACAAAACTAAGCCATATACGGTCACTCTCCTTGGATATATACTTTAACAAATACTTCATAGACCACCCCTAATTGCAGAATTATATGTTCATGTTCGTCAACACTTCAACATCAATTGATGATCATATGGGATTACATATCTAACAAAATCTTTAATAATGGAATAGCTTAATAACAGGAGACATGTTGATATTAATTATCTTAAAATTTAAAAAGCGAAAAAAATCGACTTAGTTAGATTAAACCTATTCTCAAGCACTTGGCCATTTTTTTTGATAGCTTCATTTGTATCCCTTCTCTTGTATATCTGGTACCCATTCTCATCTGTGTGCGTGTTCTCATTGTAACTATTGGAAAATAATTTCACACATTTACCATTCTCCATGGACAGAGCAGTACGTTGCATTGGATCACACAGACTGTGCATCATGAACAAAGTCAATCCTGAAGCCCGAAAGATTTTGAATCATGAATTGCCAACCCTCCAAGTTGAATGATAACCTCTCAACTGCTGGAGTCCTATAATGTATGGAAAATTCAAATATTCTCAATATAGCTTCACATGCAGAATCATACCGGCCGTCAACATGCCTCATGATTTAATCTGGATTGTTCTTGTCCACAAAACTAAGCCATATACGGTCACTCTCCTTGGATATATACTTTAACAAATACTTCATAGACCACCCCTAATTGCAGAATTATATGTTCATGTGAGTCAATACTTCAACATCAATTGATGATTATATGGGATTACATATCTAACCAAATCTTTAATAATGGAATAGCTTAATAACAGGAGACACGTTGATATTAATTATCTTAAAATTTAAAAAGCGAAAAAAATCGACTTAGTTAGATTAAACTTATTGTCAAGCACTTGGCCATTTTTTTTGACAGCTTCATTTGTATCCCTTCTCTTGTATATCTGGTACCTATTCTCATCTGTGTGCGTGTTCTCATTGTAACTATTGGAAAAGAATTTCACACATTTACCCTTCTCCATGGACGGAGCAGTACGTTGCATTGGATCACATAGACCGTGCATCATGTGGTTTGACACGACTTCATATAATTCCAGATGTTTCTCTTTTTCAGAAAGCTCAGCACATATATAATCGTCAACGTTATATTAATGGAAGAACACAAGGAGATGCCTATTAAATTACAATATACCTCATGAGCTACTTGAATTATGAACATGTATGATTTTGATCACATTATCATATGAATGGACCAGATTGCCCTCACTAATTGTTTTAGACATCAGGATGAACTGTGAACAGACCAAAACAACCTCCGCAAACATTTATATCCAATATGAATTGAGTATTCGGCCACGTGACATGACAAATGGACCAATAAGAAGCCTAGAAAACTAATTTGATTCACAGATACATACAAAAAAAAATGAATGAGGAATAATATAGTACTTCCTCCGTCTCGTCCCATGTTACCCACTTTGACTTTTTCCAGTCAACAGTGTCCAACTTTGATTACAAATTAATCTTAAATCGCAAATGTAAAATGTTCAATTAAATTATATTATGAAACTTTAGTCGTTAAAATATCATAATATAATTTAACTGAACATTTTACATTTATCGTTTAAGATTTATTCGTAGTCAAAGTTGAAAACGGTTGACCGAAAAAAGTCAAAATGGGTAACATGGGACGGGACGGAGGAAGTAGTACATAGTGTTGCCATATTTTCTTTTTCTATAGTGAGAGATCTATATAAATATTTAAATTATAATTGAAGCTTATATACATCAACAACTTACTCACCTTTATTTTATTACCTAAGTAGCAAGGTACCCACATTTCGTCAATGATAACAATACTCGCTAATTTACGTGATGGTGGAGAACGAACATGTACTCAAGTTTATTCACCCTTATCCCAGTCGTGCAGTGTAAACTTTGACTCCGCATGAACCTCCGCCATTTAAAAATCACAAATAAATAGTATTCATACCGTATCCAAGTCAAATATGTCGCAAATATTATTTTACAACCACTCCAATCCCATCTAATGGAGCCTATGTAAAAAATAGAAGCATCAAATTTATCTTGATCCATATCAAATAAAAAATAACATCTCGAGAAGAATATGCGTATAGTTTGATTTAAGTACACCATTATAGTAGATAATATTGTTGTTAGCAGACTTTATGGAAACATGCGAGTCATAAACTCAAATTTTTTTAGATGAATTCGTGTTGGGGCGATGAATTTAAATATATGTTCAAAAGTATTTTCGAAATTTTGTAGATAAATTTATATGAGATTTAATAAGAACTATATATGCAGCCAACAAACAAAAATGGTCCCTACCAAAAAAATAAACAGTGAAATATATACTAGCTAAAAATGCAACTAATTCCACAAAATTCACGTGGCTATGCCACGATGTAGTTTATGTTTGATAATCGATAGAAATGGAAAAATAAAATAAATTAATCGAGACAACCCCTAGGGTTGTATGTGCTCCTCTCACATAACGATCATGGTATGTAGGGGTGTATTTCGAACCGAACGAACCAAACAATGGGCTTAATGGACGTTCGTTCGTTCGATAAGTCGTATGTTCGGTTCGTGTTCGACGAACATCACAGTCTTTTGTCCGTGTTCGGTTCGATTACATTCCAAAAAGTTCGTGTTCGTTCGTTAACGTTCGATTGTTCGGTTTGCAAAAAACATAAAATCAAATATAATACAATAAAAATAAAAAACTTCTAACTAAAATTTCCTAAAACTGTTATATAAACAAAAAAAACAATAATATTTCAAAAATATTGTGTTTCACCTATTATTTATTGCATAACTATTTATAATTATATAAATATAATTATTAATAGTTATATAATATTAAAATATATAGTATAATTATATTTTATATTTAATTTGTTCGCGAACCGTTCGTGAACTATCGTACAATAATAAATATGTTCGTGTTCGGTTCGTTATATACACAAACATGTTCGTGAACGGTTCTGTTCGGTCAAACTCGAACACGAACCCAGCGTTGACCGGAATTTTTCACGAACATTCAGTTCATTTACATCCCTATCGGTATGTATAATACAAATCTACTAATCCAACATCATCACAAGAACACCAAATTGATTATCTATGTGTTAAAACGTTAGCTTCACGTTTAACCTGACAAAACTTCATGGAACAAAAAAACTCCATTAAATGCCTCAATTTCATTGAAAAGTGTAACAATAGGGCAAAGTTGAAATTTGTTGATTTTAAAAGTTTAATCACAAAATAACAATTCCTTTCAATTACCATGTGTTACCACTCAAAATTTCGAACAAATTCAGATATTAATTTGGCTGGCAAACCTTCCGCATTTTCAGCAACCATAAGCTGTAAGTGTAGACTTTAGCCAAGTATTGGAGCAATACTAAGATTGACTTAGTATTGTTACAATACTGGTTGTCTGTCACTAGACTTTCTCTTTCTTTTTTTTGGATTTTGCATTACTTCACCATAATATAGTTCCACGTTTTTAGTCTATTCTTAGAAGCTTTAACAGGTTCAGATGTCTTATGTAGAAGATCTCTTGGAGTTCGAAAGCAAGAATTCATTTGAAGAAGATTAGGAATTGGAATCCTACTCGAAGAAGGATTCAATTCAAAGATAGGATTCTACTTAAAGAAGGAATTCTTCTATTCAAAGAAGGACTTGACTTGTATTTAAAGAAGGATTCTGGATGCGAGAAGACATCGAAGAAGGAATGAAATAAGAATCCTAATTGAAGAAGGTTTCTACTTATCGAAGAAGGATTCTACTTATATTCCTACAAGGATTATGTGCATCAATGTATGAGAAGAACTAGGAGAAGAACATGGTGATTCGACCTGATCAAGACTTTCAATCAAGATAGAACTATTGTACTAGTTGGATTAATATTCACAACTATATATACTAGTCGATAGGCTCTTAGATGATTAAGCAAGCTTTACGCTCAACGTAGATATTCTATAGCATCTTGTTTAAGCATCTCTTTTACTAAGCTTTTAGTTAGTAATCTCTTTCTTTTGGTGTAAGGGATCTAGCGTCGAATTGGTGGCCCGATTCAAGTTGCTTAGTGTTTTGATATTCTAGATTATAGGAGTATTGTCTAGATATCTTTGTGTAAACTCGTTATTCTTTATAGTGGATATTTCGCCTGTGGCTCGGCAGATTACTTATATAATCTACTAGAAATATTTGTGTCTTGTGTTCTTTACATTCCGTTGTTTAGACTCTAAGATAGTTTCAGATATTGGTTTTGAGTATTGTCCCAATACGTGTTTACAATATCTGTATTTTAATACTAAGTCCCGATCCATACGATTTCATAAAATATATAATTTTGTCACAAAGCAAGAACATTGCCCTCATGATCCCTAGCTAGCAACAAAACTAATACATCCCCCTATTCCGACTCTTCTCAACCATATCAAAATTTTATGCGGTAGGATGGTTGGAATTTGAATGAATCTGGTGGGGTTTAGCCCATCAATTTTATATATCATATTATATTATATAAAAACACCCAACTAATAATCTAAGTGCTAAAACATTAGCCTAACGTTTAACCTGGCTAAAAACTTCATTGAACAAAATTCTCGACCCCTATTTGGACTCTGCTCAACCATAGAATCAAATTTTATTAATTTCTTGTTAAATATATGGGGGAGTATTAAATATTTAGTAAACGATCTATTTTTAAAATTATGTTATTTCATTTTATTCTATTTATTAAATTTATATTTTATTTTAGTGAATAAAATGATATATTTAATTGATAATAATATTATAGATTGGTGTTTATAGATTCATCTTGTCACGATGAATTGAAATATATGTTCAAAATATTTTCGGCGTTTTGTAGATAAATTTATATGATATTTAATAAAAAATATATATGCAGCCAACATACAAAAGATGAACATTATTAAAAGATATACTGGTTGAAAATTCAACTAATTCCATAAAACTTCACGTATGATTGAATTAATTTAATAAATTCTATATTTTTAAAATTCCATTATTTCATTTTATCTTATTTAATAAATTTATATTTTATTTTAATGAATAAAATAATTTATTTAATTAATAATAGTATTCCAGATTGATGTATATGGATTCGTCTTGTCACAACGAATTCAAATATTTTTTGGATTATTGTAGATAATGTTATCTTAGATTTAATAAAAACTATATATTTAATCAACATACCAAAAATAACAGTGAAATATATAATTAATGAAATATTTGAATGAACCGGATTGCCCTTACTAAGTGTTCTAGATATCAGGATGAACTGAGAACAGACCAAAACACCATCCACAACTTTTTTTAGCCAATCAGAATTAAGTATTGTGCCACGTAAGCAAAAAAATGGACCAATAGGAAGACTTAAAAACTTTTTCAATTCATAGATATAGGTTTAATAAATTTATATTTTATTTTAATGAATAAAATAATTTATTTAATTAATAATAGTATTCAAGATTGATGTATATGGATTCGTCTTGTCACGACGAATTCAAATATATGTTCAAAATATTTTTTGAATTTTTGTAGATAAAGTTTAATTTAGATTTAATAAAAACTATATATGTAATCAACATACCAAAAATAACAGTGGAATATATAATTAATGAAATATTTGAATGGACCGGATTGCCCTTACTAAGTGTTCTAGATATCAAGATGAATTGTGAACTGACCAAAACACCCTCCACAACTTTTTTTAGCCAATCAGAATTGAGTATTGTGTCACGTAAGCATGAAAAATGGACCAATATGAAGGTTTGAAAACTTTTTCAATTCATAGATATATAGATTATAAATTTCTTGTTAAATACATGGGGGGAGTATTAAATATTTAATAAACGCTCTATGTTTAAAATTCAGTTATTTCATTTTATTCTATTTATTAAATTTATATTTTATTTTAGTGAATAAAATGATGTATTTAAATGATAATAATATTATAGATTGGTGTTTATGGATTCATCTTGTCACGATGAATTGAAATATATGTTCAAAATATTTTTGGAGTTTTGTAGATAAATTTATATGATATTTAATAAAAACTATATATGCAACCAATATACAAAAGATGAACAATATTGAAAGATATACTAGTTGAAAATGCAACTAATTCCACAAATGTACACGTACGATTCAATTAATTTAGTGAATTCCATTATTTCATTTTATCTTATTTAATAAACTTATATTTTATTTTAATTAACAAAATAATTTATTTAATTAATAATAGTATTTGTTGACACAGAAATATGTCCATGACGTCCTAACCGCTCTATCAGACTACAGTCCCAAGCGGGTCGTCCTAACTCCAAACAACCTATTGGGCCATAGGCATATGAAGACATTGGGCCTTGGGCCTATCAAGGAATGGGTGGCACAATCTAGAATGTACACTTTGCACGATCTTGTGAGTTCTCCATTCTCATGGGAAACCTATATATATTGGACATATCCTCACAACGCGAGCTAAGCCTTCTTCCTGGACTCTTACCTTCCCAACTATTTTACAGAGTAGATCTTCAGTCTCTCTTGAGTAAAATCTCGGACCGCTTTGACACTTAGCAAACCAGGTCTACGGTCCTAAACCCCCCCCCCCCCCCCCTCCAAGTCACTTGTGCAGGCCCTTACCAAGAAGACACCTTAAAGAAGCTTAGGACCTCAGGTCCTCACCAAGAAGACACCTTGAAGAAGCTTAGGATCTCGGGTTCTTACCCGTTGGTTCTTTGGAGTGCTTGGGTTCTTACCTCAAAGGCTTCCTAGTCAATGGGACTTGAGTAGTTAAAATAAAAATCACTAAGTGTTTGGGGGACTTCACCCTCAACATTTTAGCGCTGTCTGTGGGAAACTTTACAAAAAGTTTCATAGCTCTATAAGCAATGGTAAGACCAAGAAGATCAGCGAGAACTGTCATTGCAACATTAGGAAGTTCAACTCCTAGGCCGTGAGGGAGACCCCCATGCGAAGAGGACGAGTGATACTTGTCCAGTGGGTCATCTGACTAGGTATGAGAGCCGGATGGAGTCAAATGGTCTGAATAATAACATGAAGGCTCTTACCTTCTCAACCACTCTTACCCGATGACTGCATCAAGTCTTAGGTGGACATAATCACCCTCTTCCTGAAAAGGTTTGAGAAAGCAAAAGAAGATGATGCCAGTGGAGCACTTAGCAAAAATCATCCAAGGAAGGCAGGATAGGACCACGCCCTAGGGACAATCCTCGAACCACGTCCTAGGCACCATGTCCTCGGAGTAGGTTCTCACCATGGCCTCGGACCAGGTTCTTACCATGGCCTCGGACCAAGTCCTCACCATCTCCTCGGAACAGGTCCTCACCGTGGCCTCGGACCATGTTCTGACCATGTCACCGGACCAGGTCCTCACCGTGGCCTCGGAGAAGGTTTTCACCACGCCATCGAAGTAGTTTCTCACCATGGCCTCAGACCATGTTATTACCATCTTCTCGGACCAGGTTCTTACCACAGCCTCGGACCTTGTCCTCACCGCGGCCTCGGACCAGGTCCTCACCCCGGCCCTCACCGTGGCGTCGGACCATGTTCTTACCATCTCCTCGGACCAGGTTCTCACCATGGCCTCGGACCATGTCATCACCGTGGCCTCAGACCATGTTCTCACCATGTCCTTGGACCATGTCCTCACCATCTCCTTGGACCAGGTTCTTACCATCTCCTCGGACCATGTTCTCACCATGTCCTCAGAGCAGGTCCTTGACCATGTCTTAGGGACCGCGTCCTAAGGTCGGACTACATTCTCCGGACCAACTAAGTAAGACACTCATCGTTCTACAAAAGGGAGAATTCGCCATTCTCCCTACAACAAGCATCCGACACTTGCCACCCATTTGGCTAGGACAGTGTCCTACCAAAAAGCGGCTAGGACCGCCTCCAACGCCAAAGTGGCTAGGAAAAGTCTCCTACCAAAAAGTGGCTAGGACCGTCTCCAACACCAAAGTGGCTAGGACACGTTTCCTACCACCAGGGTGGCTAGGACAAGCATCTTACACCTTTACCTGCACAAGCAAAAGTGAGGCCAACTCCATAAACTTAAAAGCTATGAGATACTTTCAAAGGTTGGGATTTGTTTATTTCGAATCCCGACCTCCAATTTCACTGGCTTCTCTTAAAATGGAGAACCGAAAATAATGCCCTACATTAATTTTCAATGAAAAAGTAAGTATTCAGACTTAACTTGAAACCATCATTTACCATACATCCACATTCATTGCATCATTCATTCATTCACTCATTCATCATACACGCACGCATAAGTATTTCAATATAAACCCGACCGTCTCGGCATAACACGGACCTTCGTCCGTTCGGATGTCCTCTCTCGGACCATCCTGAACTACTGGTTGTTATAAAGAGATAACACCCCATCCCTCTTACGGATGGATGAGTTATCCTCTCACACGGACTCTCGTCCATTCGGATGTCCTCTCTAGGACCATCCTGAAAAACCGATTGTCATAAAAAGATAACACCCCATCCGTCTTACGGATGGATGAGTTATCCTCTCACACGGACCTTCGTCCGTTCGGATGTCCTCTCTAGGAACATCCCGAAAAAACGGTTGTCATAAAAAGATAACACCCCATCCCTCATACAGATGGATGAGTTATCCTCTCACGCGGACTCTCGTCTGTTTGCATGTCCTCTCTAGGACCACCCCGAAAAAACGGTTGTCATAAAAAGATAACAGCCCATCCCTCTTACGGATGGATGATTTATCCTCTCACACGAACTCTCGTCCATTCAGAGGTCCTCTCTCCGACCATCCTGAAAAACCGGTTGTTATAAAAAGATAACACCTCATCCCTCTTACGGATGGATGGGTTATCCTCTCCCACGGACTTTTGTCCGTTCGGAGGTCCTCTCTCGGACCTTCCCACTTACAAAAAGCGTATCTATCCTATGCTCCTTCACGTCTACTCGGTCCGACCCACCCTCACTGTCGAGGGTATAAGTCCCCCGAACACTTAAATGAATTTCCTTTGCTTTCCTTCACGCTAAGTACCTAAAACACCTTGCTTGTAAGGACCTAAGAACATAAGCCCGTAAGTACCGTTGTACTGATAAGAGGCGATGTCTGAGGACCTGCACAAGTAGCTTAGAGGGGGGGGGGGGGTTAGAACCTTATACCCGGTTTGCTAAGTGTCAAACCGGAAGGAGACTTTACTTGCAAGAGACTGAGAATCAACTTGGTATAACTATCGGGAATGAGAAGTGATTATGGCTTACCGTTATTATGGGAATGTGTGCCATATATATAGATTTCTCCCAAAATGGGAGGGTTCTACCAGATCGTGCCAAGTGTAAGGCCTGGATCGAGCCACCAAGGCTTCAATAGGCCCATGGCCCATTAACGACACTTGCCCCATTCCACTTTGGGCTTTCAGGGGTAGTTTAGTCATTAATGTGAGAGTATTAGAGGCTTTGATGCAGTCTGCTGCGGATTAAGGTCCGAAGAGGCAGGTCCGGACGATTGTTCCGGACCATATTGGGTTGCCTACAAGATACTTTTCTCATTCTGTCAAGTACCTTTCATTCGGACCTTGTGCCTCGGACCTCCTTACTCTCTAGTGCCAGTTTACTTGGTTGCTTATGAGGTTGTTGTGTGGAATACGGACGGGTGTCCGGGTCGGATCCCATGGTTACGGACCAGTGGCAGGGTCGGACCTACTACCCTTTGAGCCCTCCTGCCCCTTTCCTCCTGGGTGAGTGGGACTTGCGGGGGCTCAGGGTCGGACCTGTGAGTCGGACTATAAGGTCCCGGACCCGTAGACAACTTGGGACGCCTTAGGATTAAAAGTAGCATATCCAGAAAAAACACTAGCTTCGGACCGGGACAGTAGCTCCGGAACAGGACGCTTCGTAGTCGGAACGGAACTGTAGTAGATCTCTTCTCACACTTGATTAAAAGTTTCATTATACCCACTTATAGTGACATCTCAAAAAGTCGAAAAATCACACATTCTTCCTATGTGCAAAGCTCCGTCACTTCTTGTTGGCAGCTCTTTTATCATCAGGTCTGGTCCAGTTTGGAACCTCCGGATTGAAAGTGCAATTTATTGCACTTAGTTTATTAATTCGGCCTTTCTTCGTTTATTAACCGGTTCGACAATTGTAGTTGTTTTTCTATGGATATTTTGTAGGAAATAACAAGTTGGGCTTCAACATTTCTTAATGGATCAAGATTAGTTGGCTTGGTCCTCAAGGAAGAAACCCAACGCAATCTGGAAGAGCTGGAAAGAATCCAAACGTAGTTTGGAAGATATGGGCGCAAGAAACATAATAAAGGAAGGAGTTCGAATTGCTTTGGACACAAGGAATGCAATCTAGGAAAGAGTTTGGCAAGTTATGGGCACATTGGAAGCGAAAAGGAAATAAAGATCTTGAAGAGATAAAATAAGGAAGATTTCCTTTTGAAAGAAAACAAAAAAAGAAGAAACAGGATCAGCGTTCCTCTTCTATTACAAAACGCAAGAAGGAAAAAAAAAGCGGCGTTCTTCTTCCTTGTGTTGTTCGAACTTGGCTGCCTAGTTCTCTTCGACTTGGCTACAACTATATATACAAGAAGAATGCTTGGAAGAAAATGAGTCTCTGTTAGGAATATCTGTTAGTATTTTGATCACTCATCACATGTTTTTATCTTAGCCAGAAAGGTGATTAAGTACTCTTGGTTCACTTGAACATTGTAAAAGAGGAAATCACTGAGTATGATTAGTCTAGTAAATCTTGTATTAGGATTATAGGTCTACGAGTGTAATTTTTATTTCCAGAAGACCATGAAGATCAATCCTAGCAATGGAGATTATCTGAAGATTAGAAGACTGAAGATTGTGCAAGATTTATGAAGACATCAAGGTTTAGTCTAACTCAGAAAGACTATGTCCTTAATCCTCACTTAAGTGTATTTACTTACATTTGAAATAAGGTTTTGGACATATGACATCATGAGTATGGAACATGCAAGACATCAGAAAGGCTCATGTATCCGTTGAAGACTACAGGACAAGAAATAGTACAAGTGCATTAATTGCTTGACGAAAAAACTTTGAAACACAGTCCTCTCTGAGACATGAGACAAGGACTTCTGAGTACTCATTTCAAGATAAGTATAGACTGAATTTGAATTGTGTCTAACGGATATCATTCCAACGACTATCAAATTCATCTATAAATATCACATACTTAGATGCTGAGAAATACAACATACCTTAGAACGCACTATCTTGCAAACTTACCATCAAGCAAAGTATTCACTCAAGCACTCTACTACACTTTATGAAAGCATTCTGTTGCTCGAAGAATCACTAGTAGTTCTAAGTTGTCCTGAACCTTAACAAGAGATTGTTATTCGTGAAAGAGTTGAACTATCAGATACCCTTTCTGAAGCTCATTCTCCAGAACGGACATCAATTACTTAGGTCAGTAAAGAGCAGACTTCCATCCACAGAACAAGTGTATTAAGTAGTCTTGTTCTATTAGGCTCTCTGAAAATATAACTGAAAAGTTATACGAGAAGCCTCTCTAACAAACCTTATAACCAACACCATCAAGGCGTGGAGTAGAGGAAGTACTTGATTTGGGAAATCAGGGAATAACTCCAAGTTTATCTGAGTAGAGGAAGTACTTAGCTCTAGGAGCTGGGGAATAACTCAGGGGGAACATTTGGTTGGGAACCATTTGTTTAAGAATCTTAGAATAGGATTATTGTAAAGAGAACTCAATTGTCT
Organism: Plantago major; assembly: GCA_026545765.1. Classification (NCBI taxonomy): domain Eukaryota; kingdom Viridiplantae; phylum Streptophyta; class Magnoliopsida; order Lamiales; family Plantaginaceae; genus Plantago; species Plantago major. The sequence goes on from CM048841.1 coordinate 74,506,544, forward strand.
GTTCTAGTGAATTCTAGGTCTCAGAAAGACCGAAGTGGATTAGTTGGAGGATTATGCCACCTCCAGATACCACTATACTTGCTGTGCCATTTACCTTTCTGTATTTACATTTCAGCAAAGCACACACACATACTTATTATTTTTGCACTTACCTATCTTAAAGTCTTCCGCACTCTGAACTTAAGTATCAGAAACCCCCCAGGTTTCTGAGAAACTGTTTTTATCGACAAAAGTTTTAAAAGACTATTCACCCCCCCCCCTCTAGTATTTTACTTTGCCGTTATCTGGACCAACAAGTGGTATCAGAGCAGGAGGTTCACAAGCCTTCTGCACTGAACCTAGATCCCCTGATAGGTGAAGGAACTTTGTCCCTTTCTGAGGACTGTATAATTTGTGTGTTAAGTGTGCAGGTATGTCTCTGAGTGATGCACCCATTCTGAAGCCAGAAAACTACGAGAAATGGAAGAACAACATGATGCTCCATCTGGAGGCCATTAGTGATGAGATGATCTATGTCATCAATGAAGGGCCTATCAAAATCAGACAACTCAAACAAGTTACTAAGGTATCTGATGGTAGAAAAGCCTCAGACAAGGAAGATGGAAACGAGGATGCGGCTGCTAGTGATAGTGGTCGCGTTGCTAGTGGAAGCATTATGTATGAAGACAAGCCAAGAGAGCTCTGGACATCTGAAGATGCCAAGAGACACACATTGGATGGTCATGCTCGTAATATCATCATCAGATCAACACCTGAGCACATACAGTGTAAACTGTGGGGTGCTAAAATGGCAAAAGTTGCATGGCAATTGATTGAGGAAATCTGTGCCGGAACTGAGAAAACCAAGGAAAACAAGTTCGAAGTTCTTAAATTGAAGTTCCAGAACTTCAAACAAGGTCCCACTAAAACTCTGGAAGAACTTGATTTCAGGTTTACCACACTAGTGAGTGATATGGCTGCACTTGGTGAAAGCAACAGATACTCCCAGCCAGAAAAGATTAAGACTATTGTCAGAAGTCTCAATCACAACTGGGAGCACACTAAGTTCTTTTACTTCAACCAAGGGATGCTAAACATTACTCCAGTAGAGCTCTTCTCTCATCTTGCTACTATAGACTATGGGACAACTCAGAGAGAACAAACAGCTGAAAAGTTGCAAAGTGTTGCTCTAGTTTCTCACGGTACTTCTGAAAAGAAGGATACCAAAAATGCATCTGAAGAAAATGCTCTTGCAGTAAGACACATGAAGAAATTTGTGAGTCAAGAGATTGAGAGAAGAAAAGCTAAAGAAAAGCTGAAAAAGCATCTTGGCCCAAACTGTCATCAGTACAAGAACATACATGTGAGGAATATCTGTTAGTATTTTGATCATTCATCACATGTTCTTACCTTAGCCAGAAAGGTGATTAAGTACTCTTGGTTCACTTGAACATTGTAAAAGAGGAAATCACTGAGTATGATTAGTCTAGTAAATTTTGTATTAGGATTATAGGTCTCTGAGTGTAACTTTTATTTCAAGAAGACCATGAAGATCAATGCTAGCAATGGAGCTTATCTGAAGATTAGAAGACTGAAGATTGCACAAGATATATGAAGACATCAAGGTTTAGTCTAACTCCGAAAGACTATGTCCTTAATCCTCACTTAAGTGTATTTACTTACATTTGAAATAAGGTTATGGACATATGACATCATGAGTAAGGAGCATGCAAGCCATCAGAAAGGCTCATGTATCCGTTGAGACTAAAGGAAAATGAACAGTACTATGCATTAAATGCATCGGCAGAAATGCTGTAAAAAGCCAGTCCTCTGTGAAACATGAGATAGTGACTTCTGAGTACATAGTTCAAGATATAAACGGATATAATTTGATAGAGAGCACAACGGATATAATTCAATTGCCTCTCAAATTTATCTATATATATATCACAAACTTAGATGCTGAGAATTACAACTTATACAACTTACAAACGCTCTATCTGAAATATTATTAAGCAAAGTATTCTCTCAAGCACTCTACTACCCTTTCTGAAAGCTTTCTGTTGCTTGAAGAATCACTAGTAGTTCTAAGTTGTCCTGAACCTTAACAAGAGATTGTTATTCTTGAAAGAGTTGAACTGTCAGATACCCTTTCTGAAGCTCATTCTCCAGAACGGACATCAATTACTTGGGTCATAAAAGAGCAGACTGCCATCCACTGAACAAGTGTATTAAGTAGTCTTGTTCTACCAAGCTCTCTGAAAACATAACTGAAAAGTTATACGAGAAGCCTCTCTGACAAAACCTTATAACCAACACCAACAAGGCGTGGAGTAGAGGAAGTACTTGATTTGGGAAATCAGGGAATAACTCCAAGGTTATCTAAGTAGAGGAAGTACTTAGCTCTAGGAGCTGGGGAATAACTCAGGTGGAACATTTGGTTGGGAACCATTTGTTTAGGAATCTTAGAATAGGATTATTGTAAGGTGAACTCAATTATCTATTCTAGTGAATTCTAGGTCTCAGAAAGACCAAAGTGGATTAGTTGGAGGATTACGCCACCTCCAGATACCACTATACTTGCTGTGTCATTTACCTTTCTGTATTTACATTTCAGCAAAGCACACACACATACTTATTGTCTCTACACTTATCTATCATAAAGTCATCCGCACTCTGAATTTAAGTATTAGAAACCCCCCAGGTTTCTGAGAAATTGTGTTTATCGACAAAAGTTTTAAAAGACTATTCACCCCCCCCCCTCTAGTCTTTTACTTTGCCGTTATCTGGACCAACAAGTGGTATCAGAGCAGGAGCTTCACAAGCCTTCTGCACTGAACCTAGATCCCCAGATAGGTGAGGAACTTTTTCCCTTTCTGAGGACTATATAATTTGTGTGTTAGGTGTGCAGGTATGTCTCTAAGTGATGCACCCATTCTGAATCCAGAAAACGACGAGAAATGGAAGAACAACATGATGCTCCATCTGGAGGCCATTAGTGACGACATGATCTATATCATCAATGAAGGGCCTATCAAAATCAGACAACTGAGACATGTTACTGAGGTGTATGATGGAAGAAAAGCCTCAGATAAGGAAGATGGAAGTGAGGATGCGACTACTAGTGATAGTGGTCGTATTGCTCATGGAAGCATTGTGTATGAAGACAAGCCAAGAGAGCTCTGGACATCTGAAGATGCCAAGAGACACAGATTGGATGGTCAAGCTCGTAATATAATTATCAGATCGACACCTGAGCACATACGATTAAAGCGTGGGGTGCTAAAGCAGCGAGTTGCACAGCAATTGATTGAAGAAATCTGTGTCGGAACTGAGAAAACCAAGGAAAACAAGTTCGAAGTTCTCAAATTAAAATTTCAAAACTTCAAACAAGGTCCCACTAAAACTCTGGAAGAACTTGATTTCAGGTTTACCACACTAGTGAGTGATATGGCTGCACTTGGTGAAAGCAATAGATACTATCAGTCAGAAATGATTAAGACCATTGTCAGAAGTCTTAATCACAACTGGGAACACACGAAATTCTTTTATTTAAACCAAGGGATGCCAAATATTACTCCAGTAGAGCTCTTCTCTCATCTTGCTACTGTAGACTATGTGACAACTCAGAGAGAACAAACAGCTGAAAAGTTGCAAAGTGTTGCTCTAGTGTCTCAAGGTACTTCTGAAAAGAAGGATACCAAAGATGCATCTGAAGAAAATTCTCTTGCAGTAAGACACATGAAGAAATTTGTGAGTCAAGAGATTGAGAGAAGAAAAGCTAAAGAAAAGCTGAAAAAGCATCTTGGCCCAAACTATCATCAGTACAAGAACATACAAATGAACAACTCTCTGAACACCCCCATTCAGAAAGGTGTTAGTACTGAAACCGCAGAGATAGGAAATTATATCTGCTTCTATTGTCAAAAGCCTGGTCACTTCAAGAGAGATTGTCCAGCTCTAAACAAGCTCAAGACAGGTGAAAAAAAGGACAGAAGAAATTTCAAAAGAAATCAAAGGGCCTTCTTGGTGAAAGGAAGAAGATTCAAATTCAACTTGATGCTCTAGACATTGAGACAGATTCTGAAAATGGAGATTCAGATGACTCAAACCTACCATCACCAGAATTATGCGGAATCACCCACGATGTAATCGACTTCGGCCTTCAGAAGAATGAAATGTGTGGAGTTGCTGAGATCGCTGGTCCAGACATCTCCAACATTGAAATATGTCTTATGGCTGATGAGGTAACTAATAATTCACAATTTCTGTACTATGAAAGTGATGATGGAATTGAGGATCTGGAATTAGTCAAAAGTGAATTGGATCGTTATGAGAAAGAATTTCTGGAAGCACAATCCAAAACCAAAATTCTAGAGGAAAGCAAAGAAACTCTTGAAAAAGAGGTTTCTGAGCTAACCAGAGTATCTGAGAACAAGAACGCTGAAATAGCCTTTCTGAAAACTCAGATATCTGAGAATGAAAATTCTCACAAACTAGCCTTGGACAAACTTAATGAGAAAATGATGGAGCTACTTTCTAAGAATGAAGAACTTAGAAAGAAAGAGCTATCTTTTCAATCTTTTGCAAAGGCTAGTGACACTCTCACTGAGGTTCAATCCTATCTGAGAGATCCCTCTGAGAAAGGTGGACTTGGACTTGATGAACAATCAAGTAATTCATCTCCTATGAAGAAGAGTGATGAAAGGTTGACCTTTGTAAAAAGTCAACAGAATGGTTCTTCAACCACCTACAACATTGGTCAGAAAGCTAAGGTAGTTGACAAAGGAAAAGGAGTAGCAACCCAGCCTTTGAAAGAACAACAAGTTCACAAGAAACATGTGGATAAGGTTTCTCAAAAGAAACGCAACCCTCAGACATGCAACCATCCACATTGCTACATTACTAGGAAGGGAAGAATTGTTGGAATAGGCAAATTCTCTACTATACCATTTTATGAAAATAAAGATGGTGCAGAAACTAGTAAGGCTTCTAAAGAACGAATTCAGAAAGCCAAAGGTGTTCCAAATGGCATTGGCTATCGTGCTACTGGAAAGGTCCTTCTGCAACAATATAAGGAAGGACAAGAACAATGGCGCAAGGCTGATATTGCTCGCAGCAATAGACAGAAGTGAAAGAATTCTCAAACCACTGAAGAACTGAATGCCAGAGCTAGAAGGAACTTGGGCAGAAAAGCTAAGCTTGCTGAAAAGCAATCCCAGAAACCCAGGATCCAGAAAGCACCAAAGGGAACACCTAGAAACACCCCAAAAAGGAAAAATGAGATCAAATTTACTGATTTCATTGCATCTCCTTCTGATCAATCTAGACAGAAACAAACTCCCAAGAAATTCACTAAAATATGATTCCTACTGGAAGAATGTTTAGTCTAAGTGGTTCTATCTCTGAAGTAAGAACCTAACTCCCGTTTCCTATTTTGTGCAGAACGCCTCTTGGACTAAGGCTCAATGGCTTTTTGATAGTGGATGCGGAAAGCACATGGCAGGAGACAAAGCAAATCTGGTTAACTACAGAGCTTGCAACAATGGACCAGACATCAGATTTGCTGGAGGAGAATTAAATCCCTCTCTGGGATTTGGCAACGTCAAATTGGGATCACTAACAATCACTGACGTATTACATGTTAAGGGTTTGAAATACAATCTATTTAGCATGAGCCAGTTTGCAGACAAAGGTTTCACTGTAAAATTCAAAGCAAAGTACTGCAAACTTATAGACAATGACTCAAAGCGGACAGTCTTGGTTGCTCGGCGGAAAGGTAGTCTTTATGTTGCCGATTGGGCATCTGCCACAACTGAAGAATGTCTCATGGTGAGTCAATTAGGTCACACAGAAGAGCACTGGTTATGGCACAAAAGAATGAGTCATTTGAATTTCAAAACTCTGAACAAACTTGCCAAGAAAGAGTTAGTGGTTGGCCTTCCCAAAACATCTTTCAGAAAGGATGGTATCTGCTCTGTCTGTCAGATGGGGAAACAATCCAAGATCTCTTTCAAGTCCAAAACCAGACACTCTAGTGTTAGACCACTGCAACTATTACACATGGATCTTTTTGAATCATCTGTAACTAGTTATGCAGGAAAGAAGTATGGTTTGGATGTTGTAGATGACTTCTCAAGATTCACTTGGGTTGTCTTTCTGAAGCACAAATCTGATGCCAGGGTGGAGATACCAAACTTGCTGAATAAGCTTGAAGTCATGAAAAATGACAAAGTATCTACAATCAGAACAGACCATGGTACTGAGTTTGTCAACCAGTACATAAAGGAGTTTTGTACCAGCAAAGGTATACAACACCAACTTTTCTCTATAAGAACACCTCAACAAAATTGTGTTGCAGAAAGGAAAAATAGAACCCTTAAAGAAGCAGCAAGAACAATGCTAGCTGACACTGAAATAAGTGAAGCTTATTGGGTTGAAGCAGTAAACACAACATGATATACTCATAACAGATGTTTGATAAACAAACACCATGACAAGACTCCATATGAACTCTTGGTTGGAAGATCCCCTAATATCAAACATCTGAGAGTATTTGGTTATAGATGTTTTGTTCTTAACAATGGAAAAGAGTATCTAAGGACATTTCAACCAAAGGCAGATGAAGGTGTGTTTCTTGGTTATTCTATGAATGGCAAAGCATATAGAGTTTACAACAAAAGAACAAAGAAGATTGAAGAATCAGTTCATGTTGTATTCTATGAAGGAAGCAAGAAAACACCTCTTGCTGATGAACTCACAGAAAAGTTCAAGGAACTAATGATGAGGGACTCTGAAGAAGAACCCTCAGAAAGGAAAAACATCATTATGGAAAGAGAGGATGACTCTGACGAAGAAAAGCATGAAATGCCTAGTAACAACCAGATGATTCTCAGACATGATGAAGAATTTCCTATGAGAATTCCAGAAATGGAAACTGAAGATGTTCATCAGAAAGCTAACTCTGGAAATGACCTCTCTGACAGGCATGTCCCAGAAAGCTCTCACACTGAGCAAGTGTTAGACATTCACCACCCTTCTGAGGTGCAAAATGTCCCAGATACAGAAGAAGTATCAAGTCATAATCATAGTGATTCACATTCAGATCACATAGATGCTGACCCTACTAGCCCTAAACCCATGATGAAATGGATCAAGGATCATCCTGCAAGAAATGTGAGTGGACCAATTAATCAAGGTGTTAGGACTAGGAGAGCAATAGCTGAAAATGCTAATTCTCTCTCTGGATGTTTCATCTCAAACATTGAACCTAAAACTATAGAAGAAGCATTAAGAGACCAAGACTGGATCTCTGCAATGCAAGAAGAGTTGGATCAATTTGAGAGAAACAAAGTCTGGAAACTAGTTCCACTTGTAGAAGGAATATATGTGATTGGAACTAAGTGGGTTTTCAGAAACAAGATGAATGAATCTGGTGAAATGACCAGAAACAAGGCAAGGTTGGTTGCCAAGGGATTCACCCAGACTGAAGGTTTAGATTTTGATGAGTCATATGCACCAGTTGTCAGATTGGATGCCATAAGACTCTTTCTGGCATTTGCAGCTCATAAAGACTTTAAAGTTTATCAGAAGGATGTCAAAAGTGCATTCTTGAATGGTGACTTGCTGAGGAAGTTTATGTTGAGCAACCACCGGGCTTTGAAGTTTCCTCAGAAAGTAGAATGATCTATAAGCTACAGAAAGCTCTATATGGACTGAAACAGGCTCCAAGAGCGTGGTATGATACTTTGGCCAAATACCTTCTGGAAAGTGGTTTCAAGAAAGGTGAAGTTGATAAAACTTTATTTACTTTAAATCATGATGCGAAACTACTCTTAGTTCAAGTATATGTTGATGACATTATATTTGGATCTAAGGACAAGCAACTTTGTGATGACTTTGCAAATCTCATGAAGAGTAAGTTTGAGATGAGCATGATGGGAGAATTGAACTATTTCTTAGGATTGCAAGTCAAGCAACTCAATGATGGAATATTTAGTAGTCAGACAAAGTATGCAAACGACATGCTCACAAAATTTAATCTGAAGCCTTCTGAAAAGAATGCTAAGATACCTATGAGCATAGGAACCAAGATGACCTATACTGAGTCAGATAAGAGTGTTGATGAGAACAAGTATAGGAAGTTGATAGGTTCACTACTTTACCTTACTGCAAGCAGACCTGATATTCAATATGCAGTTGGAGTGTGTGCTAGGTTTCAAACAAATCCAATGCAATCAGACTACAACATTGCTATGAAAATATTAAGGAATGTAAAAGTTACTGTAAATGTAGGTTTGTGGTATCCAAAAGAAAGTGGATTGAGTTTGGCTGGTTATTCAGATGCTGATTATGCTGGATCAATGCTTGATAGGAAAAGTACCTCTAGAACTTGTCAGTTTCTAGGAACTAGACTTATCTCATGGTTTAGCAAGAAGCAAAACTCAATTGCAACTTCTACCACAGAGGCTGAATATATTGCTGCTGGTTGTTGTGCAACACAAATTCTGTGGATTCAACAACAACTCAGAGACTATGGATTCAATGAAGAGAAAACTCCCATTTTCTTTGATAAAACAAGTGCTATTGCAATCACACAGAACCCAAAGTTCCATGCCAGAACAAAGCACATTGGTGTTAGACACCACTTCATCAGAGACCATGTTGAGAAAGGCAATATAGAGATACTCAAGATTGGTACAGAAGACCAACTTGCAGATATCTTCACCAAGCCCCTACAAGAAAGCCGATTCTTGACCTTAAGATATAATCTTGGATTAATGGAGTTGCCTAAGGACTGAAAAATGTCCTGAATCTCTAAAGTCAGAGTAAGTGAGATAGAAAATAAGTAGGCCTCTGAGAACAAGTTCTCAAAAAGCCAAGTTGATAAGAAGTGATGCAAAGGTTTCTGAGTAGCAACACTCAGAAAGGCAAAACATTTCTGGAACAGGTATCCAGAAAGGCAGAGTTTGGTACACATTCTGTAAGAAAATAAGACTAGAACTTACTTACAGAAAGTGGGTCAAACACATTCAAACAACTGAGGCTTCTGACACTTAAACTCAAAAAGCTTTTTAGTCATAAAGAGAAAAGACACACTAAGCCCGAAAAGTAAAAGTTCTGAAAGTCAAACTTGTCCAACGTCTTGTATTTTTACCATTTTCATGATAAACAATATATAGATAAGGACTTGACACCCAGAATGATAAGCTCAAACGATTAAAGTGTTCTTACTCTTTACTTAGTGACACAATGAATGTAGCATATTAAAAATCCATCAAGTCGGCACAATACCATTTGTTGATTACAAGATATTCAATATAATCCCTTGATGAATAAATGTTAGATCTCAATGGTTGAGATTAAAACAAAGCAAGAAATGTCTCTTGAGAAACGCAGACATGGCCCACTACACATTTAATGAAGCACAAAGGACGTACCACGCCTATGCAGATATAAAGACACGCATTCATATTCAGCTGTATGTATGTTGTATCTTTGTACATTTTGTCTACTATATATATATAGGAATTGGGTAAAAGACAAACACTCTTACCAATTCCGAAATTTCAAACTTGCATCAAAATAGCAAAATCTCTCAAGATTTCTGCAAAACCCCTTCTGCAAACTCAACTTTTTGTGCTTAGTCTTCTGAAAAGATAGACTAATCTCGATTACTTGTGCAAAATTCATATGCAAAACCACTCACGCAAAACTTAATATAAAGAGATGGCACCCAATAAGATGACCACCAAGAACCCTAAGGCAGTATCATCTTCTCCTGCTGAAAAGCGAGGAAAGGAACTTAAGGTGTTGAATAAACGCCTTCTGGGAGAGTTCACCCCATCGGACTGGAACCCTAACCACAAAATGAATTGGGGAGCCTTTTTAGTGAAGAAATATGTACCAGCAGTTATACCTTCACGACCAGAAAGGAAACTGATATTGGGGATGCTGAAGAATTCCCATATCTACAGGCTTCTATCTGCTGCACCCAGTGGCCTATCCACACTGGATGTACTGGAGTTCTATAACAACTCCAAAATCTTCACAAAGGTTGTGAATGATGAAGAAGAGAAATACATGCAGACTGAAGTCCAAGGACAAGAAATTGTTCTAGACTGCAAGGCTTTCTGCAAAATATTCCGATTGAAAAATCGAGGAACAATTGAAGATATCAACATCAAGGACGCCTCTATGATTCAAGGCGTCAAAGAGCTATTTGAGGCAATCCAGTTGGAAAATGCAAAAGGTTGCCCAGGAGACTTTGTTCTGAAATCCATCAGAACTAGTCATCTCCAGAAACACTGGAGCACTTTAGCTCTCATCTTGGTCTGTTGCTTTGATGGAAACAAAGGTGGAGTGGACCAAATAAGTATGGAGAGATGGATGATGATGCATCTTCTGAACAAGAAGCATGAAGGGCAGGAAACCCACTTCAATTGGGGGAAGTACGCCTTCAACAAATTCCTTGGACATATTGAGGAATTTGAGCCCAAGATCATCAATGGCCTTGCTGAGCCATATGCCAATATGCACTTTGGTCTCAGGATATATCACATTCTGGAAACAATGGGAATTACTCTTAGAGAAAAACAAGAAATCCCAGTCACCAACTCCCTTTTCAGACACGCCTTTGAAGAAAAGGAGATAATTGCTGCTGAGAACGTACTCAGAAAGGCAGAAGAAACTGCACTGCAAGGTGAGGAGGTTTCTGAGCAAGCTCAAGCTAAACCTCCAGCTGCCAAGAGAAAGAGGACTCAAGGAAAAAGGGCCACCAAGTCCCTAACAATTCAAGAGGCACATTCTTCTGGAGACAAGGTCTCAGAAGATGTTGTTCGCCCAGAAATGCAGTTCCAGAAAGCCCCAAGAATCCTGAAACAGACTGCTCCAGAACTCTCCAGAGATGATAGAAATATCATAGATGGGTCTGCACCAACACAGAACAGTGATTCTGAGGATGATGAAGTAATTGCAACAGTGCTCAAAAGATACAAATTTGAGACCCATGGAGGAGCATCAAACTCAGCTTTTCATAAAGATAAGAGCCCCTCTGCCCAGCAGGAAGAAGAAGGCCTGGGTGACGAAGATAGAATGATGGAATATACTGACATTGCTTCCACATTCACAACACCAGCACAAAATATTGCTGAAGAAAACCCTGTTCTTGAACAGGTTCCTCAACCTTCTGAGAGAGCTCAACTCTCAGAAAGGGATCAAACTGAGATGGAGACTCAGAATGATACTTCAGAGGAGAACAACAATGAGCACAGAGAGACTGTGGAATCACCACAAGTCCAAGAAATCAATGATCAGCCTGGCTCTATTCAGGTAGCAAAAGTAGGTTATATCTAACTTGTCAACATTAAAATGTTAACTTGTTACTCATAAGCTTCATTTGTTATAGGCCAATTTGGAGACACAATTTCAGGGGGAAGTTAATTTGTCCACCCCTCTGAATAAAGAAGAGGTTTCTCCAACCTCAGAACAACAAGAAGAGCCTGTTCTACAGGTACTTAAGTTATCTATAAATAAGAAATAGCTTGCTTGAAATATTCATATCTTGTGTTCTAAATTTCTTTTTGTCTCGTTTTAGGCTCTAACTGAGGAAGTAGTGGTGGTGGAACCAACACCCCAAAACCAAGAGATTCCAGAAGCTGAAAAGCTTTCTGAAGAAGCATTCTTGAGCCTTCACGAGAAGGTAAGTAATCAGTAATAATCTTCTTCAAGAATGCTCTGGAAATCCCACTACTAAATCTTCTATGTTTATTCTTACAGGCTCAGTCATAAGAACAATTGGATGGAGAAAAATTCTTGTTAACTCCTCCAATAGAAACGGAAACTGCTGAACAAGTAGTATCTGCAGAAAAGGTGCCAGAAACCCCCAAGGTTTCTGAGAAAGATGCAACTGAACTTCCTCACTTGGAAGTAAGTGAAGTCTCAGTAAGCATCTCTCTATTTATCTTTTCTGATAACAGTTTTCTAAACATATTTGATTTTATTTCTCAGGTTCAAGCAGAAAGAAAGGTTGATGAGGATCAAACTTCTCCTCACAACAAGGTATCTGAAGCCTCTGTGCCCAAGCAAGCAAAAGTCCAAGCAAATGAGCCTAGTGTTTCTACACAGGTATGCTCAGAAAGCTTACATCTGCACACAGATACCAACACAAGTGGTTTGAACAAAACTAACTTGATCCCTTTCTATCAGGCTCAAAGTTTTGTGCCAGTTGATTTACTCAAGGCTTTCCAGAAGCACACTCTCAAGAAACATCTAAAGTGCTTCAGACAATGGCAGAAACTCAGAAAGGCTGACCTTTCTGAAATAGCAAGAGTAATCGACATCCCAGAAAAGAGAGCGATTGCCCTAAATCTGGAAGACTACATCCATGCACTGTTCCCAACATAGTCTTACTCATTTACCACTCTGATGCATGAAGACTTCATTCATGAAGTAGCACAAAAACTTCTAGCAGATTTCAAATCTGCGGATCCTCAAACCCAAGAGCATATGGTGACCCATCCTGCCTTGCCCAGTAAGCTCACTACTTACCCAGCTGAGCAAGAAGAAGTAAATGGGAGGATGATTACATTCCCAAATGTGATCAACCTGGTTTCAGAGGATGAAGAGGAGACGGACAAAAATGATTATCAAGAACCCCCCTCTGAGCATCCAAGTCAAGAAAACAAGAAAAAGGATGATGATGATGATAATGATCAGAATGATGATCCCCAACCTGGACAAGGCGGGATTCAGAAAGCTAGCAAAGAAAGTGGAGAAAAGGCTACTCCTTCCAATGCTCAGAAAGCCCCATCATCATCACCTCCCAAGACTCATCAAGATACCCAACAGGCTGAGCACAATGATTCCTTAGAAGAAATTTCAGCCGCTGAGTTTAGAATTGAACAACTCAGAAAGGTGTTGGAAGAAGAGAAGAGAATCAACTTAGAGTGCCAAGCTCTTGTTGATGAAAAGGAAGCCAAAATCCAAAAGCTCAAAGAAGCTAATGCCAAGGAATTGGCACTCCTAGATGAGCAAAGAAATTTGAAGGATGCCATTGTTGTCACAGCTGCTGAAATACATGCCATGGATGACAATGATGATGAAGAGCATGATGCTGAGACTGCATCAGAAAGACCTTCTACATCTTCTTAGAAGGCCAGCACACTTGATGGAAAGCAGAAAAAGATTGTCAATCTGCAAACAATCCAAGAAAAGGATAATGAGAGTGATGCTGAAGACAACCACAACTTGATTACTGAAGCAGAAGATGAGAGACTTGTCACTCAGCACAAGAGAGCCCTACTTGCTCCTCATATATTCTCTACGCCAAGTAGTTCAAGAAGTGAAGAGCACCGTGCCAGAAATAGTATCTTTTTGGAACTCAGAAAGACACTAGTTGCTCAAGACACAGTAGTGCTAAAATCCATCCCAGAAGAGATGAAGCCATTGGGCTACATTTCAACAACAGCAACCAAAGATAGCTCTCTCAGAAAGACCTAGGGTTGGTCAGGGATAAGGATTGTAACAATGCTAATGCAGCATTCAATGAAGCCAGCCATGTTGTTCTGCAAGCCAATGCCATTCTAAGGCCACTTGAAGACCTCAACAGAAAGGAGTAGGAACTGGTTAGGCAGAACAACGAGCTTAAGAAAGAAATCCAAGAATTGGTCAGGGTGCACAACAATCTCCAGAAAAACTTTGACTCACTCTCTGAAACTTATGCTATTATGAGTAAGTCATTCATGACTAAGGGGGAAGAAGAGATGCCTCAGAAAGGTAGAGGAAGAAAGAGAAAACAATCAATGCCTCCCTCATCAAGTCAACTAGTCATCAAGAATAATGGAGACACCCCTGCTGTAGAAGTTGTTCCAGAACAACCAGCCAGAAGGCTGAGAAGTATGGTCACTAGGGGAACCAAGTCCCTTAGGATCTCAGAAGAGAACAACCTGAATAATCCTGAAAAAGGAGAAGACTAAGAAGAAGGAGAAGTGAGAGGCCAAGAAAGCTGCAAGCCTCCATTGTTGAACTTCAATGATGATGAGGATGAATCTGATACAGATGAACATCCACTCCACAAGAGAAGAAGGCAAGCAAGTACCTCACAACCCCCTCTGGCAGCAATGCCTTTGGCAGCCAGAACTCCTTCTGGAAATACCAAGTCAATACAAGGAACTTCCACCAAAGACAACCCAGCGGGGAAGAAAGGGTTAGAGGATCTCTACGACGAAGGCCACCCAAAGAGAAGCAAGAAGGATTCTCAGTTTGGCAGAACAAACAGAGAAATTCTTCAAGAAAGGCCAACTGATGCCCAGATTGAATATGTGAAGACAAGTAATGAAGAGTCTTCATATAGGTGCATTCTGAACAAGAGAGGGTATTGGATTCTGGAACTACAACATCTACTTGTCAATGATAAATTTCCAACTCCCATCCTCAACCAGATACTGAAATGGAGAGAAGGTAAGCCAGAACTGCTAAAATCTGAGCACCTTCATGCCTGACTAAACTTTGAAGTAAAAAAGAGGAACGATGCCAGAAAAATGGACCTCTCATTTGCCTGTCCTTACCCAAAGCCTGATGATGTACACAAGGTACGAAAACTGGATGGTAGCTACAGCAAAAAAAACAAACTAGGTGTTTCAACCTATAAGTCATTCTACATGACATTAGATGAATACCTAGACGATTTACACTATCTGGAAGAAATATACAAGTATTTCAACCTATCTCAGCTGCAAGTAGACCATGCCTGGGTCTGGGGAAAGTACTTCTGGGTCAAACATTTTCTGTGGAAGAATCATAAGCTTGGCAAGAGTTACCAAGAAATATGTGATTTATCCAGAAAGACAGAACTCTTTGTCAGAAGGACTCTTTATGACTATGTCCAAGAGTGCAGAAAAGTGGATGCTTATGCCAACTGATCCAGAAAGGATGCTGAAGAACTTGAGGTATCTGAACCCAAGTTACATTTCTGAAGACTTGAAGGCTAGTAACATTAGAATACTCTCCTGGAGCTTGGATCCTCCTTTATTCTAATTTACTTAGTATGTTTTGTTACTTTTTGTAATCTTGCTGATTGTTTCTGATTTTCTCTATCTGTAAAAGTTGCATCTCTTTCTGTAAACTGTACCTTTCTGAAGATCATACTCTCAGAAACATTATAATAGATGACAACTTATCAGCAACGATCACTTTTTGTGATTTGGTTGATGTTTACTTTCTGCACTTAATTCAACTAAAATTGAATATTATTTGAAATGATTAAGTGGCGGATTGTTTTCTCTTCCAGGGTTACAAAGTTGTAATAGGACTTAAAAGATAGTCATGGATGACTGATCAAAAAGGGGGAAATTTGTTAGGAATATCTGTTAGTATTTTGATCATTCATCACATGTTCTTACCTTAGCCAGAAAGGTGATTAAGTACTCTTGGTTCACTTGAACATTGTAAAAGAGGAAATCACTGAGTATGATTAGTCTAGTAAATCTTGTATTAGGATTATAGGTCTCTGAGTGTAATTTTTATTTCAAGAAAACCATGAAGATCAATCCTAGCAATGGAGCATATCTGAAGATTAGAAGATTGAAGATTGCACAAGATTTATGAAGACATCAAGGTTTAGTCTAACTCAGAAAGACTATGTCCTTAATCCTCACTTAAATGTATTTACTTACATTTGAAATAAGGTTATGGACATATGACATCATGAGTAAGGAGTATGCAAGCCATCAGAAAGGCTCATGTATCCGTTGAGACTAAAGGACAATGAACAATACTATGCATTAAATGCATCTGCAGAAATGCTGTAAAAAGCAAGTCCTCTCTGAAACATGAGATAGTGACTTCTGAGTACATAGTTCAAGATATAAACGGATATAATTTGATAGAGAGCACAACGGATATAATTCAATTGCCTCTCAAATTTATCTATATATATCACAAACTTAGATGCTGAGAATTACAACTTATACAACTTACAAACGCTCTATCTGAAATATTATTAAGCAAAGTATTCTCTCAAGCACTCTACTACCCTTTTTGAAAGCTTTCTGTTGCTTGAAGAATCACTAGTAGTTCTAAGTTGTCCTGAACCTTAACAAGAGATTGTTATTCGTGAAAGAGTTAAACTGTCAGATACCCTTTCTGAAGCTCAATCTCCAGAACGGACAACAATTACTTGGGTCAGAAAAGAGTAGACTGCCATCCACTGAACAAGTGTATTAAGTAGTCTTGTTCTACCAAGCTCTCTGAAAACAAAACTGAAAAGTTATACGAGATGCCTCTCTGATAAAACCTTATAACCAACACCAACAAGGCGTGGAGTAGAGGAAGTACTTGATTTGGGAAATCAGGGAATAACTCCAAGGTTATATGAGTAGAGGAAGTACTTAGCTCTAGGAGCTGGGGAATAACTCAGGTGGAACATTTGGTTGGGAACCATTTGTTTAGGAATCTTAGAATAGGATTATTGTAAGGTGAACTCAATTATCTGTTCTAGTGAATTCTAGGTCTCAGAAAGACCGAAGTGGATTAGTTGGAGGATTACGCCACCTCCAGATACCACTATACTTGCTGTGTCATTTACCTTTCGGTATTTACATTTCAGCAAAGCACACACACATACTTATTATTTCTGTTGAGGGTCTAATTCCCCAACTACTTAGAGATTATTTAACTCCACGGGTAAGGGCCAAGATAAGAAGCTCTGTCTAGCGTAAGAGCCAATGCGTAAGAACCAGCAACCCTGAACTTGGTAAGAACCTGCACAAGTGACTTGAGTGGGGGGGGGGGGGGTTAAGACCCGGTTTGCTAAGTGTCAAACCGGTTAGAGACTTTACTCAAGAGTGACTGAAGATTTACTCTGTATAATGCTCAGGATTAGGTTCGTAAGATGACTTACCTCTTGTATGGGGAAGTGTGCCCTATTTATAGGCTTTCTTCCAAGTGGAAGGCTTCCCTAGGATCGTGCCAAGTGTAAGGCTCCGATTGTGCCACCAAGTCATGTTTTAGGCCCACAGCCCAATAATGATACTTAGCCCATGCCATTTTGGGCTTTTAGGGGTAGTTTAGTCATTATTGGAAGAGTTTTGGAGGATGTGACATAGTCTGCCGAGATCCGAGGTTCGGAGAGGTTGGTCCGGACGCATGGTCTGGACCGTATTGGGTTGTCGGATGAGGAAGTCCTTCCAAGCCTGCCCAACTCTTCCGATTCGGAACTCAAGGTTCGGACCCCCTACTTTCTAGTGCCTGTCTACTTGGTTGCTTGTGAGATTGTCATGGTGGATCCGAGTGGTCGTCCATATCGGAGGCCTCAGGTTGGAGATAGTACTGTTCAAGCACTATGTCTCTTTTTTCCAGAGAGGCTCGGACCCAGGTGGGTCGGACCTGAGACTCCTGGGTTGGACCTAGTAAGCTTTAGATCCTTTGTACCTCTTCTTCTAAGGTGGGTCGGACCATGGTTGGTCTACCCGGATCGGATCGTTGGCTCAGACTAACGTGTCTCGGATCCATTGGATGACTTAGGACGCCTTAGAATTCGTTCCAAGGGCTCCTATGACGGATTGGACATATTTTCTTATCAACATATGTCCCCCTAGTTTCCAAGTATCTTAGTAGAAGATAGTTGTGGAACTATTTGTTGGGAGACTGTTGAGGAAGGATCCGTTCTCTAGTCCAATCCGCTTCTTTAAGCAGAAAAAAGGTGTAATCCGTGCTTCGTGTGGCCGTTAACTTAGTCTCTCCCCCCCCTTTTTCTTTTTCATCGTTGTTGTCGTCCGAGGGACAGGGTCCGGAGTGCAACAATGTTTGAGAAAGAAAAAAGGGTATTTGTAAGCGAGACCAAGTGTAGGTCCCGAACATCGGTAACGTACCCTTGATAAGTTACGGGTTAAACCGTAGGTGATCGTCCCATCCGAACCAAACTCTATTGTTAAGAGAGGGTCCGAAGGATAATCGCCCGAGTGGACGAGGTTCCTCGTGTGGGCAAGTGATTTTTGTCTGAAAAAATCCCGAGGTGTCCCATGAGAGAATCATCCGAGACCCCAGTGTTGTCTTCCGCCCGAAAGTGGAAAAGTTGTTGTATGCGTCTTACCGTGGGGTAAATTTTTTGTACCAATTCGTCATTTCACTTGGTATAGTTGTACTACGCCGTTGGATGATCTTTGATCTACGATTGAGATTTAACTCCGAAAAATTGCGACGGTTGGAGTTCCAGATATGACCCTCTATAAATAGGGGTTGGACGTTCTCACTTCCTCACCGCTAGAGACAGAATTTTTGCATTTTGAGTGCATCTGAAGCAATTGCCAGCAGACCGAAGCAAACGACGAGTGGTCCGAAGTGCGTGGTTCCATACGAGGTCAAGTTCCTTCCCTCCAATCATCCGAATTTAAGTAAGTTTACTTGTCTCATTTCTTGATTCAATATCCTATGTTGTCTTTTGCCTTCAAGTCGTTTGGATGCATGCTTATGATGTGTAGGCTAGTTAGTAATAACCAATGCGTC
The DNA here is from genome assembly GCA_026545765.1 of Plantago major. Taxonomy (NCBI): domain Eukaryota; kingdom Viridiplantae; phylum Streptophyta; class Magnoliopsida; order Lamiales; family Plantaginaceae; genus Plantago; species Plantago major. Next base: position 74,525,027 of record CM048841.1, read on the forward strand.
AGCTATGTTGACTAACACCGAATGAACGTCTTACTGACTCCGAACTAACTTCGTCCGGTAGAATCGCTGTTTTGGCCGTGAGTTTGAAAATTTTAATATACGTAAACGGCCTCTCGGACTGCCATGTTAAAGCTTACGAAATTGCTTTCTCCTTTCCCTAGGATGTCCGAGAGTGATAGTCAGAACTGATCCCAGGCTGAGGGATATGTCTCCGAAGCGTCGTCTCTATTCGACAGCTCCGAGGAGATTGAGATTGTTGATGATGACGAGGTAATAGAGCTGGAACAATCACCTCGTCCGAGCCAGGAAGAGCCCGAGGTAAGTTCCTTACTTCGGTTAGTTGTTCCGGGTTCAGGGTCTCCGAAGCATCCGGATTACCTGCGAGTGTCTAATGTACAGGGTCTTGGTGCGGCTCAAGAAACAAGCTCGCGGGTTATAGGAGCTCATCCTCCGGGTCGTGCTGGAAAAGAATCTGAACTTCCGGTAGAGATCCGATCCCTAATTCACAACCTAGGTTATAATTTTAGGAGTAACCCTAATCGAGTTCCGTTCATTTCGGATCCACAGGAGCCGAACATCGAGGAGGTGCATGATACCTCGGAGGCACCTCCTGAGTTGGTCACGTTCGAAGAAGTTGAAGAGGATCGGGTGCAGGTAGTTGTACCTCTTCGGACGGTCGTAGAGTTGGCTTCTTCATCCGAGGAAGATAGGGCAGATGAAGATATTCGGGCCGAAGATGCTGGTTCCGAAGGAGAGGAAGAGGAAACAGTGTTGTCCGCTCATGTTTTCCGGAGGGCATCTGTTGGTCAAGCAGGTCCGAGCCACCGGGTGACCGAAGAGGAATTACCGGAGGGGCTTAGGAGGGGCGAGGACGTGTTCCAAGTGAAGTTTCCTCGTTCAAGGGATGAAGTTACTCACCCTGATCCGGAGGGCGAAATGAATGAGGAAGGTAGTTTGCCCACCTGTCCTTCAATCATTCAGGCCGAGGAAGTGGACGAGCTTCGGAGGAAGTATGAGATTCCGGAGTGTGTGGAAATCCTTATTCCGGACGAATCACATGCGTTCTACAATTCGCCTCCGGGATACATGTGTGTCCACGAGATAAGCCTGCATTGTGGATGGCGGCTACCCGTGTCGTCCGAGTTTCTAGAGATTTTGAGCAGCATGGGATTAAGTCCGCATCAGATAATCCCCAATTCACTCGGAAACCTGATGTGCTTCGGGGTCTTGTGTAGATATAAGGGAATCCCGCTTACTTTTGATAATTTCCGCAAATTGTTCAATATTAGTGTAAGTAATAGGAATACATTGTTTTATACGTTCGTATGCCGTCAAGCATACACATTCTTTGTCGACCCCCTTTCCTCGTTGGGGATTCACTGGTGGAAGAGGTATCTTTTTGTCCAGCCGGCTCTGAAACAAGGCAATCCGAAGTGGATAGGCCGAAATGGCAGTTTGAGAAGAACTTCTTCCGAGGCAAGCTGCCAGACTGGAAGCCGCTGGCTCGGAATGTCCCTTTGTGGATGCAAGCTCTTCATCGGAATCAAGATCCGGAGAAGTACTTCTTTCGGGGGTTAATATGTCAACCTCTGCCGTACTTGGCCGGTTTATCCGAGCCATGTTTTTGCGATAACATGGAGGACTTGAGTAAGTGCCCTCTTCTTCAACACGGGGTCGGTTGTCCGAGTCGGTTGTTTACTTGTCTAGTTTGTAGTTATAAATTGTAAATTCTTGAGTAACTTGCATCTTACTTTCATTCGGATTGTGCAGCTTTTTGGTTCGAGTACACCATGTCGACCATGCGCGAGCTGAAGCGTAAACAAAATGCTGCCCAACGAAGAGAGATGGAAGAGGGTTCTCGGACCCAAATCATCAAAACTTCCACCGTGCTCCCGATGGAAGAGCCTAGGAATGCTGCTACTTTCCGAGTGGAGGAGTCTCGGAGGGCCGCTGCGGGCGAGGAAGCCCAGACGATACCTACGCCGGACAAGGGTAAGGTAGATGGTTCGAAGGGTTCAAAGAGGCCCCCGAGATCTGTGTCTCGAGATCCTCCTGTCAGTAGCTCGAGCGCTGCAGCCGGGCAAAAGCGTTCTTCCGAAGGTCCGATCCCTCCGGCCAAGAAGGGCAAGGGGAAGATGAGTGACGCGCCCGAGCTGGAGTTAGATGCTGAGGTTGATCGATTGGCTGTTGTCCCAGAACTGGAGCAGATCGCAGAGTTGACAGCCGCTCAGCGCAAGGTGAGTTTGTTAATTTTTCGATTGTGTTGTATCAACTTTTTGTGGTTCGGAGGTATCTAACTTCTCTAATGTCGGTTGCCTTGTTAGCTTGTTGCTGCAGTTCAAGCGTGCTCCTTGGTGGCGGGTCGGAGGGCCACACTAGAGGAGGATCTAGCTAAGGCTGAGGCCGCACGGGCGATTGAGACGTCTCGGTTAAATAGTACGTCCGAGCGTCTGAAGAAGGCCCTAGCTGCTAAGAAGGAGGCCGAGTTGGAGACGGCCAAAATGAAGAGTGCCATCCTATCGCTGGAGACTGACTTGAAAGTTCATCAAGACAGCATGGATGAGTTCTTTGGCGTCTCCCGGACGTTCAAGCATTTGATGCTAAGTGAGCTTCTAGGGGTTCGGACAAGCGCTGTCTAAGATTTCCTGGGCTCGGATTCCTGCAAGTTCTTGCTCGAGTCCAAATATGACAAGGCTCGGCAAGATGGATTCGATGCGGCTGTGGGCCAGTGCCGGAGGAATGGTTGGATTCCGAGCGACTGTGACTTGAGGCCGAGGGAGTGTCTGCTTTCAAAGAGGGCGATGGTTCGGACTTTGATCCAGAGGGCGTCTCGGATGAAGACTTGCTCCAATGCGAGTTTGTGGAGCTGGTTTGCGATGAGACGGAGGGTAAAAAGTATAACCATGGCGGTCCGTATCTCCCACATTTCGTACCTCGGGTGCTGATGTCTAGTGTCTTCGTTCCTTTGGAGGATCACTTGGAGCATAATCGAGACTGGTTGACCCTGCCCGGGCCTGTTCGAGGCTTCGATCGAGATTTGGACTTGATGCAGCAATGTCCTGCCTTTTTGAAGGAGGTACAGGCTCGGAGAGAAAGGAGGTTAGCCCAGGAAGCTAGAGAACGGAGTCAAGCACCTCCGGAGAAGGATGTCAGAGGCCCTTCCCAATCTCAGCCTGATTCGTCCGAGCGGCGGAGATAGTGAAGATGGGGTATGCCCCGGATCTCTTGTAGTTGTGAGCCTTCGGGCCTTGAGACAATGTTATGTCCTCCTTAGTCACTATTTTTGTAAAACTATACATTTGACTTACTACTTATGTTATCAGTCCGGGCCTATTGGTGGCTCGGAACAGTTTATATTGCTGAATTGTGTCATTGCTCTTCTGAATATATGCTTGCGCGTTGAGTCTCATATATCTGATCAATAAATCGCAAACTTTCATCAATTCGGATAACGGGTCCGAACCCTTGAGGCCCCAATTTCCCAAGCGTTTAATTGCTTTAAGTAAATTTTCCTTTGCTGGCTCGCGGGTCGGTCGAACATAGTATCAATCCGAATCATAACTTCCAGCGTAAATAACCTTGATCAGGAACGGTTCGGAGCCACGTCTTCGAAAACTAACCATTGCGAGAGAAAAAAGGATTTCCCAATGTTGTGACTAGTATTGATTCGGACGTTGACTTGATGTGTCGTTCCGAATAACACTGACTTGTGAGAAGTTGAAAAGATGATCAGTAGAAAAAGTTAGGTTGACTCGATACAAGTCGTAGTCGATATGGAGGTCATCATGGCGGCCTCGAGCTAGCACATCCGAATGAGTAATTTACTCAAGATGGCTGGCAGTGTGAATGGATTATTGGGTTGGGCCAATAGCAGCCCAAGCGTCAGGCCCAGGTTCAGCCCAAGCCCAATACTGGTGGCCGTGGGACACGTGTCGGCTTATGACTGGTCCTCCATTTCTATATATACCCTTGGGTTGTACGGCTTTTCGTCAGACCATTTCTTCCTTTTATAGTAATGGGTGATTCGGAGCCCTGGTCCGAACGGGTGTCGAGTGGGTTTACACCATCGTCCTTGTGCGTGATCTTGTCTTGACAGTTTTTCCGATGTTTCGGGAATCTCCCTGGGTCGGATTATGCCGAGGATGATGAAGTTAAGTCGCTCGGATACCCTTTTGCTCGGATCTTCGTGGCTGTGGTCCATAATAATTGATGCATGTGCCAGTTCAAAGTCTTTCCTAATACTTTTTAATTGCTCGACAGTCTCTTCCTCGGATCGTCGGGCTAGTCTTCTTTCTCCGGGGCTGTGGTTGATAGTCACAACTTTAGCCCCAGAGAGGTAGACTAGCTGGATGGTTCGGGGATCTCCTCATATTCGTTTTTGAATCTTAGTATATATATCCGAGTCGTCCCACTCCGGGTGTCGTATAGAAATCGACATGTCGGCAGAATTGGTTTGGTAGAAACCCTTCCAGTATTTCGAGGTCCGGTGTGAGATCTGCCCGAGATGTTGGAAGGCTTTCTATCAAGCCTGTTGTGTTTGAGTTGTTCGTCTTTCAGATAGACGGGCTTCCGGAAGTATCCTTCCCAGTAAGTTGTTTGGCTTGCTCCTAAGGTCCCATGTCCGAGCAGTTCGGTTTTGTTCGTGACTTCGTTCCAGAATTGTAGGCTCGATGGAGCTACTTACAATTCTGGAAGGGAATCCCTGACAATGCCGATCTTGTTGGGAGTCGGGTCAGTGGGGGCCTCCGGAGTGACTTGGATCATTCCGACTATCCGGGTTGTCGCCTTCCAAATACTTTAGTAATCGAGTAAAGATTTACTTGTAGTATCTAGTAGCAGATGATCCGGATTGTCGTGGCGATACTTGCTTGCTTCGGAAGCGTCTCTGTCGTTCGGAAGTTATGAAGCATTCTGTCTAGATGTTTTGAATGGCCTCAATTATCCTGGCCGATTGCTCCCAGTTACTAGGTCGTCCGAAGGGGACTCCGAAATCTTTGAGAGTAAGCAATCCGGGTTGTAATGGTGAAATTCTTTCTTCATTCAGAGTATCCACAGGTGTAGAGTCAATTACGCCCGAACTTGGCTCGGTCCGGCAAGCCAAGTTTAAAGATGGAGCTTTTTTTAAAGGGTAGGAAGGGACTAGAATAGGTGTTTGTCTTTGTAAGCTCGATCAGGGCTCTTCGGACCCTTACTTTGTAACTCGTTCCTCATTTTGTTCGAATAAAATTGTGCTTGTTCTTGTTACCATTGATTTTCTGTTTTATTGTATTGATCTTGCTCGGATCGGTGTGCAACTTAGACCCGAAACGAGCAGCTAAACGACTTCCCTTGTGATCTATTCGAGCTAGGAGGTCCGAAGGACTCGCTCCTAAAAACGTTTTATGAAATTAAAGTTGTATTGACTTGACGGAAATCGAATTACAACTTGAGGGCTTCGGGGCCTTTTCATAAACACAAAAACAGGTCGACAAAAGGTGGCAGTCATTGTCACGCTCTTTCCCTAAGTGTAGAACTTTTGGAGGTTCTTGGCATTCCAAGTTCTCTTCAAGGCTCGCCCTCGGTCTTCTTCTAATTCGAAGCTTCCATTGACTCTGGCTTCAGTAACTTTGTATGGCCCCTCCCACTTGGGCTTGAGTTTTCCCACATGGCTCAGTATATCGGCTCTTCTGAGGACTAAGTCTCCAACTTATATATCTTTGGGGAAGACACGCTTGTTGTAGGCTCGAGCAGTCATAGCTTGGTATCGAAGGACGTTGGCGAGTGCCTTATTTCGTTTGTCTTCGAGGAGCTCAAGGTCGTTGATCCTTGCTACTTCATTATCAGCTGGGTTGTACTGCTGGATTCTCTAAGTAGCCACCACTATTTCCGAAGGAATGACCGCCTTAGACCCGTATACAAGGGAAAAGGGGGTCTCCTGTGTAGCAGTCCGAGCCGTCGTCCTATGTGCCCAAAGGACTGCATCGAAATCATCTACCCAACTGTCTTGGGAGGTTCTCAATCTTTTCTCCAAAATTTTGACGATGGTCTTGTTGGTGGGTTCCACTTGTCCGTTAGCCTGGGGTGGCCAACGGAAGTGAAGCGTTGTTCAATTTTGAAGGATTGAAGCCACTCCTTCAGTCTTGCCCCGGAGAACTGAGCCCCATTATCTGACACTAGGATTCGGGGAAGTCCGAAACGGCAGATGATGTTCTTCTAGATGAATGTTCGTACCCTGCTTTCCGTGATGGTTGATACCGCCTCCGCCTCAACCCACTTAGTGAAATACTCCACTGCTACGATCAAGAACTTCTTCTGATGGGTTCCGCGTGGAAAAGGACCAACTATGTCTATGCCCCATTGATCAAATGGACACACTATGATTGACGGAATCATAGGGTTGGTTGGACGGTGTGGTATGTTGGCATAGTATTGGTAGTCTTCATAGGCACGAGCGAAGTTGGCAGCATCAGCGTCAATAGTAGGCCAATAGTATCCTTGTCTTATGATCTTTTGAGCCAAGGTTCTTCCTACGGAATGACTTCCGCAACTTCCAGCATGGATCTCTTCCATCACCGTTTTTGCTTCTTGGGGGTCCAAGCATCTCATGTGGGTGCCGGTGTAGGATTTTTTGTAAAGATCCTCTTCCAGGATAAAGTATCTGTTGGCTCGGCATAGGATCTTTCTTGCTTCTCTAGGATCCAAAGGTAGAGTACCATCTTTGAGGTAACGAAATATGTCAGTCATCCAGTTTCTTTCCGTGCTCAAGAGGAACACTTGTTCATTGGAGTTTGCCAAGGAGGAGTCCGTACGGGTCATTAAAATGACACTTCTCGTGTCCAGAGCTCCTAAGGCCGAAGCGTACTTCGAGAGGGCGTCAGCTTTCTCGTTCCATTCTATGTGGAACTGCTCAAGAGTGAATTCTTCAAAGTGCTCAACCTCTTTCTTGAGAAGCTCTAAGTATCTGATCATGTTAGGTCCTTTACTGCTAAAGGACCCAGAGAACTGGGATTGCACGAGTTGTGAATCTGTGTAGGCCTTGATTCTTTTCACCTGAAGAACTTTCGCCATCCTTAAACCGGTAATGAGCGCCTACTACTCATCCTCGTTGTTTGTCACCTTGAAATTGAGGGTGATGGCGTACTCTAGCTTGGCTCCCTCAGGACTTTCAAGAAAGATTCCTATTCCTCCTAATCGTCCGGTAGAGGATCTGTCCACTTGTAATGTCCAACAATCCTTGTTTCCTACTTTGCCTTCCGTAGTGGTAGTGGGCACGCTCTCGTTTTCCTGCTTCTTGTCGGAAGATGCAGGCGTTGAGGTGTTGGGTTCTTCCTCTAGGAGAAACATGTGCCTTACCCTCAGCGAATCATCCATGGGTTGCTGATACTTAGTCACAAGCTGGAAACTATCCCCATGTGTCTCTTATGTTTCTTCTTTTCCTTTTGAATCTTTGATCTGGGCAATCATGACATGATTGGCAACCTCCTGCGCACTCTTGGTCTCTAATTCTGCTTTTTCTGGATAATCCACCAGGAAGTCGGCCAGCACTTGTGCTTTTTTGGCAGATGGAGCTTGATACCCAATATCGTATTCACTTAACTCAATGGCCCATTTGGACAGGCGTCCTGACTGATCAGGTTTACCTAGGACATGTTTGAGCGGCTCATTTGTGAGGACCACAATCCGATGAGACTTGATGTAAGGCTTTAGTCGCTGTGCAGTGTAAACCAGTGCGAAGGCGAGCTTCTCAATCTTGACATATCTGGCCTCAGAGCCTGCGAGGGCTTTGCTCAAATAATAGATCGGTAAATGCTCGTTGCCTTGTATCCACACCAGTACAGAACTCATTGCCTCGTCAGTAGTGGCCAGATAAAGGTAGAGGGGTTCAGCCTCTACTGGTTTAGACAAGAGGGGTGGTGAGAGGAGGTATTTTTTCAAGTTTTCCAGGGCCTCTTCACATTCCTTTGTCCATTCAAACTTACTACCTTTTCTTAGAATCCTGAAGAAGGGTAAATTCTTTTCGGCGGACTTTGAGATGAAACGGCTCAATGCCATCACCTTTCCCAAAAGCTTCTGAACTTCATTGATAGTCTTTGGCTGTGGTAGGTCCAAGATCGCCTTTATTTTCTCTGGGTTAGCACTGATGCCTCTTTTTGTGACCATGTAGCCAAGGAATTTTCCTCCTTTTACTCCGATTGTACACTTTTCAGGGTTCAACTTCATTCCGTATTACCGAAGGATGGAAAAACAATTATTAAGGTGTTCGATGTGCTCCTCTTCAGTCTTGCTTTTTACAAGCATGCCATCCACATAGACTTCCATGGTTTTACCCAACTCTTCTTTGAACATCTTATTCACCAACCGTTGGTATGTAGCCCCTGCGTTCTTGAGGCCAAATGGCATGACCTTGAAGCAGTAGACCCCTCCTGCCGCAAAGAAGGCTGTCTTTTTTATGTCTTCCTGAGCCATCCTGATTTGGTAGAAGCCTTGATATGCGTCCATGATGCTCAGGAGCGCACATCCTGCAGTAGAATCAACCAGTTGGTCTATGCGTGTTAATGGATAAGGATCCTTTGGACAAAATTTGTTGAGTCTAGTGAAGTCGTTGCACATTCTCCACTTTCCCGGAGCTTTTTCTACGAGGACCACGTTACAAACCCAATCAGAGTATCTGACCTCTTCGATATGTCCTGCTTTCATTAACTTGTCCACCTCTCCTGCTATGATAGCATCCTCAACTGGTCCAAAGTCTTTTCTCTTTTGCCGGATGTGCTTTACCGTTGGATCCATGTTCAGACGGTGAACTGCGATCCTCGGGTCTATCCCCTTGAGATCATCTGTGCTCCAAGCAAAGATATCGCGATTGTCTCGAAGGCACGTGATGAGCTTCATCTCCACTTCCGTGCTCATCTCCGTTCCAATTCGAGTTGTCTTTTCCAAGTCCCCTTCAATCAATTGAACCTCTTTCAAGGCTTCATGAGGTTCTATCCTAGCCGTTTTGGGGAACTTTTCTCTGAGTGACCCAATACCAATTTCTTCCATTGGGGGCGTTAGAGTCGCGGGAGAGTGGCCTCTAGGACTCTTAGTGACTGAAAGAACCGGTACTGTGGCCCCTCTGGTTGACATGATGTAGCATTCCCAGGCTTCTCTAACGTTGCCCACTTCCAAACCCACGCCATTCGGGGTTGGGAACTTTACCCTGTTGTGCAGGGGAGAAGCAATTGCCCTGAATTGGTTAAGTCCCGGGCGGCCTAAGATCACATTATAGTCGAAGGTGCTATCGACTACCACGAAGAGGATTATCTTAGTCACCCTTGTCGGAAAGGTGCCCATAGAGACTTGTAGTGGTATACTCCCAATGGGACGTACTACAGATCCTCCAAAACCCATCAACGAAGTGTACACTCGTCCAAATTGTATTTTTCCTAAGTGCATTTGCTCCACGGTCCTTTTGGATATGACATTGGAAGAACTTCCTGTGTCGACCAGTACTTTGTTGACCTTGTAAGTGGCAATCACTAGAGAGACAACCAAAGGAAAGTCGGGGTCCTTGAAATCTCCCCCGCCAGACGTTGGTGGGGGGACTTCGCTGTCATCAAAGGTGATGGCGTTTGTGCCCTTCAGGGCTGAAGGAGCATAAGCTCTATCGTTGTTTCTCAAGTGCTGCGCGGTCCTTTCCCTTGCATTTCGACTATCTCCCCCAGTTGGTCCTCCTGCAATGGCGTTGATAACTCCACTATAGGCGAGGTTTTCCATTTCCATATCATCGCGGTATTCTTGGTATCTTCGGGCATGCTGAAGTGGGATCTCTGCTGGAGGTGGTGGTAAAGACCCTGTCGGAGGTTCTGAACCACGCTCCTCCCTTCTTTGTTCATTCTTCCGATGTCTAGAAGGTTCCTCTTCATATATGGGTTCTTTCAGCTTCCCACTTCTTACCAATCTCTCTATTTATGTCTTCAGCTGGACACAATCCTCGGTTAAATGACCTTTTTGCTTATGAAACCTACAGTAGTCCTTAGAAGATTTGTTCTTCTTGTTGCTCCTGGCAGGTTTTGGCCATTGTATGTCCAAGTCCTTCTCACCATAGAAGCCAAGATGTCGGATCTTGGTCTGTTGAGGCGAGTATACTCGGCGTATCTCCTTGGTGGAGTTCTTTCTCTGCGGAATTCCCTCTTATCTATAAGCTCCCTTTTTTGTTCAAACTTTCCCTGGCGAGGAGGAGGCTCTTGTCGTACTTGTTCTTTCCCCTTTTTTATCCCCGCTCTTATCGGGACATTTCGTCGGTGCTCTTCTCCATACAAGACTCCTTCGCAGATATCTTCCAAGTACTTTTCAGTGGTGATTTCTTCGTTGGAAAGCTTTCTTCTGAGCTCATCATTATAAGTGTTAGCATATAGGTGTCGGACCCGTTCTTTGATGCTATGAGGTTCTACCTGTCGCACTTCGACGTTGAAGCGATCGAGAAAGGTTCTAAGGTCCTCATGCTCCTTCTGGATTATTCCTGCCAGGTGCTCAACTGTCCTCTTCCTTTTCTTTGCTTTCTCAAATCATTTTAGGAAAAGGGAAGCAACATCCGTATAAGATTTGATGGAACCATTAGGCATTGAGGTCCACCAATCCATTGCTTCCCCAAAGAGTGTCGTGGAGAAATTGAGAGCTTTCATGTTATCATTCAGGCCGTTGGTTTCCATCTTACTTTCGTACCTAGTAAGGTGCCCCACATGAGAAGTATCTCCAAAATAGTGCTCAAGGTTTGGAATAACGCAGTCAGGGCGCTTTCTTTCTTTTCTGATCTCGTCGCACAGAGGGTTGGGAGTTTTAACAGTCACCTTCTCATGTGCTTTTACCATCTTGCTCAGGGTGGCAATTTATGTTTCCAAGGCCTTATGTTGGAGGTAAATCTGCTCGGCTGTTAGCTTCTCACCAGTCCTGGGGTTGATGGCTACATCGGGAGGAAGATCACCGATTGGGACTATTGGGATGCTTTCCGCCACATGATCTCTTGGTGCTTGTTGTTGAGCTCCTCGCCGACTAGTTCCCACTTAATCTACTCGTGGCACTTCTGGACTTCTTCCTCGTTGTTCGTGAGAGGCGGCGGCCCTTCTATTGAGAAGATTCCTCAGATCTTCCGGTTGAGCTTGTTCCCCCAGACGTTGTTGGATAGGACGGTGCTCATTCCTTGACTATGCGGGTTCGGCTTGCCTCGGAATTGCCAAAGGTGGAGTAGGTTGAGGAGGCTGGAGGTTGTTTGATCCAAAGCATCCTTGAATAGTGGTGAGTAAGAGGCCGAACTGGTTCTCATTCATCCTAAATTCACTAGGACGAATGATCTGCCCATTTGGAAGGGTAAAGTTTCTTCCTGGAGGAGGACCATGTGTTCCTGGCGGAGGGACCTGTCTTTCGTCCCCAAGCACCTGGATCCTTATCGGCGGATTAGTGGCTCTTTCCTCACCAGAAGAGAGACTAGCAGTATGGCCATCGCTTGCACAATCCATTGTATCTCTTGGAGGGACGCTTGCTATCCTATCTCTCCTAGTAAGAGGTCCACCCCGTTGTCGTGGAGCAGGCGTACCAATTGCAGTGGCGTTGGTTCTTGCGAACCTTCTTGTTCTTGCCATTACTGAAGAGAACGAAACTTTTTGTTAAGATTCCCACAGACGGCACCAAAATGTGGAGGGTCTAATTCCCCAACTACTTAGAGATTATTTAACTCCACGGGTAAGGGCCAAGATAAGAAGCTACGTCTAGCGTAAGAGCCAATGCGTAAGAACCAGCAACCTTGAACTTGGTAAGAACCTGCACAAGTGACTTGAGTGGGGGGGGGGTTAGGACCCGGTTTGCAAAGTGTCAAACCGGTTAGAGACTTTACTCAAGAGTGACTGAAGATCTACTTTGTATAATGCTCGGGATTAGGTTCGTAAGATGACTTACCTCTTGTTTGGGGAAGTGTGCCCTATTTATAGGCTTTCTTCCAAGTGTAAGGCTTCCCTAGGATCGTGCCAAGTGTAAGGCTCCGATTGTGCCACCAAGTCATGTTTTAGGCCCATAGCCCAATAATGATATTTAGCCCATGCCATTTTGGGCTTTTAGGGGTAGTTTAGTCATTATTGGAAGAGTTTTGGAGGATGTGACATAGTCTGCCAAGATCCGAGGTTCGGAGAGGTTGGTCCGGACGCATGGTCTGGACCATATTGGGTTGTCGGATGAGGAAGTCCTTCCAAGCCTGCCCAAGTCTTCCGATTCGGAACTCAAGGTTCGGACCCCCTACTTTCTGGTGCCTGTCTGCTTGGTTGCTTGTGAGATTGTCATGGTGGATCCGAGTGGTCGTCCGTATCGGAGGCCTCAGGTTGGAGATAGTACTGTTCAAGCACTATGTCTCTTTTTCCAGAGAGGCTCGGACCCAGTTGGGTCGGACCTGAGACTCCTAGGTCGGACCTAGTAAGCTTTAGATCCTTTGTACCTCTTCTTCTAAGGTGGGTCGGACCATGGTTGGTCTGCCCGGATCGGATCGTTGGCTCGGACTAACGTGTCTCGGATCCATTGGATGACTTAGGACGCCTTAGAATTCGTTCCAAGGGCTCCTATGACGGATTGGACATATTTTCGTATCAACAATTTCTACACTTATCTATCTTAAAGTCTTTCGCGCTCTGAATTTAAGTATCAGAAACCCCCCAGGTTTCTGAGAAATTGTGTTTATCGACAGAAGTTTTAAAAGACTATTCACCCCCCCCCCCTCCTCTAGTCTTTTACTTTGCCGTTATCTGGACCAACAACTCTCTGAACACCCCTATTCGGAAAGGTGTTAGTACTGAAACTGCAGAAATAGGAAATAATATCTGCTTCTATTGTCAAAAGCCTGGTCACTTCAAGAGAAATTGTCCTGCTTTAAACAAGCTCAAGACAGGTGACAAGAAGGACAAAAGAAATTTCAAAAGAAATAAAAGGGCCTTACTGATTGAAGAAAGGAAGAAGATTCGAATTCAACTTGATGCTCTAGACATTTAGACAGATTCTGAAGATGGAGATTCAGATGACTCAAACCTACCATCACCAGAATTGTGTGGAATCACCCACGATGTAATCGACTTCGGCCTTAAGAAGAATGAAATGTGTGGAGTTCTTTGAGATTCTTTGGTCCAGACATCTCCAACATTGAAATATGTCTTATGGCTGATGAGGTAACTAACAATTCAAAATTTCTGTACTATGAGAGTGATGATGGAATTGGGGATCTGGAGTTGGTCAAGAGTGAACTGGATCGTTATAAGAAAGAATTTCTAGAAGCACAATCCAAAGCCAGAATTCTAGAGGAAAGCACAAAAACTCTTGAAGAAGAGGTTTCTGAGCTAACCAGAGTATCTGAGAACAAGAACGCTGAAATAGCCGTTCTGAAAGCTCAGATATCTGAGAATGAAAATTCTCACAAACTAGCCTTGGATGAACTTAATGAGAAAATGAAGAAGCTGCTTTCCGAGAATGAAGAACTCAGAAAGAAAGAGCTATCCTTCCAATCTTATGCAAAGGCTAGTGACACTTTCACTGAGGTTCAATCCTATCTGAGAGACCCCTCTGAGAAAGGTGGACTTGGACTTGATGAACAATCAAGTAATTCATCTACTCTGAAGAAGAGTGATGAAAGGTTGACCTTTGTGAAAAGTCAACAGAATGGTTCTTCAACCACCTATAGCATTGGTCAGAAAGCTAGGGTAGTTGACAAAGGAAAAAGGAGTTGCAACCCAGTCTTTGAAAGAACAACAAGTTCACAAGAAACATGTGGATAAGGTTTCTGAAAAGAAACACAACCCTCAGACATGCAACCATCCACATTGCTACATTACTAGGAAGGGAAAAATTGCTGGAATAGGAAAATTCTCTACTGTACAATTTTATGAAAATAAAGATGGTGCAGAAACTAGTAAGGCTTCTGAAGAACGCATTCAGAAAGCCAAAGGTGTTCGAAATGGCATTGGCTATCGTGCTATTGGAAAGGTCCTTCTACAACAATATAAGGAAGGGCAAGAACAATGGCGCAAGGCTGATATTGCACATAGCAATAGACAGAAGTGGAAGAAATCTCATGCCACTAAAAAACTGATTGCCAGATCTAGAAGGAACCTGGCCAGAACGGCTAAGTTTGCTGAAAAGCAATCCCAGAAACCCAGGGTCCAGAAAGCACCAAAGGGAACACCTAGAAACACCCCAAGAAGGAAGATTGAGATCAAAATTACTGATTCTAGTGCATCTCCTTCTGATCAAGCTAGACAAAAACAAACTCCCAAGAAATTCACTAAAATGTGGATTCCTATTGGAAGAATGTTTAGTCTAAGTGGTTCTATCTCTGAGGCAAGAACCTAACTCCTGCTTCCTGTTTTGTGCAGAACGCCTCATGGACTAAGGCTCAATGGCTATTTGATAGTTGATGCGGAAAGCACATGACAGGAGACAAAGCAAATCTGGTCAACTACAAAGCTTGCAACACTGGACCAGACATCAGATTTGCTGGACGAGAATTAATCACTCTCTGGGATTTGGCAACGTCAAATTGGGATCATTAACAATCACTGACGTATTACATGTTAAAGGTTTGAAATATAATCTATTTAGCATGAGCCAGTTTGCAGACAAGGGTTTCATTGTGAAATTCAAAGCAAAGTATTGCAAACTTATTGACAATGAGTCAAAGCAAACAGTCTTGGTTGCTCGGCGGAAAGGTAGTCTTTATGTTGCTGATTGGGCTTCTGCCACAGCTAAAGAATGTCTCATGGTGAGTCAATCAGGACACACAGAAGAGCACTGGCTATGGCACAAAAGAATGAGTCACTTGAATTTCAAAACTCTGAACAAACTTGCCAAGAAAGAGTTAGTGGTTGGCCTTCCCAAAACATCTTTCAGAAAGGATGGTATCTGTTCTGCCTGTCAGATGGGGAAACAATCCAAGATCTCTTTCAAGTCCAAAACCAGACACTCTAGTGTTATACCACTACAACTATTACACATAGATCTTTTTGAATTATCTGTAACTAGTTATGCAGGAAAGAAGTATGGTCTGGTTGTTGTAGATGACTTCTCAAGATTCACTTGGGTTGTCTTTCTGAAGCACAAATCTGATGCTAGGGTGGAGATACCAAACTTGCTGAATAAGCTTAAAGTCATGAAAAATGACAAGGTATCTACAATCAGAACAGACCATGGTACTGAGTTTGTCAACCAGTACATAAAGGAGTTTTGTACCAACAAAGGTATACAACACTAACTTTCCTCAGTGATAACACCACAACAAAATGGTGTTGCAGAAAGGAAAAATAGAACCCTTAAAGAAGTAGCAAGGACAATGCTAGCTTACACTGAAATAAGTGAATTTTATTGGGTTGAAGCTGTAAACACAGCATGCTATACTCAGAACAGATGTTTGATAAACAAACACCATGACAAGACCCCTTATGAACTCTTGGTTGGAAGACCCCCAAATATCAAACATCTGAAAGTGTTTGGTTGTAGATGTTTTGTTCTTAACAATGGAAAAGAGTATCTAAGAACATTTCAACCAAAGGCAAATAAAGGTGTGTTTCTTGGTTATTCTATGAATAGCAAAGCTTACAGAGTTTACAACAAAAGAACTAAAAAGATTGAAGAATCAGTTCATGTTGTATTCTATGAAGGAAGCAAGAAAACACTCCTTGCTGATGAACTCTCAGAAAGGTTCAAGAAACTAATGATAAAGGATTCTGAAGAAGAACCCTCAGAAAGGAAAAACATCATTATGGAAAGAGAGGATGACTCTGACGAAGAAAAGCATGAAATGCCTAGTAACAACTAGATGACTCTCAAACATGATGAAGAATTTCCTATGAGAATTTCAGAAATGGAAACTGAAGATATTCATCAGAGAGCTAACTCTGGAAATGATCTCTCTGAAAGACATGTTCCAGAAAGCTCTTACACTGAGCAAGTGTTAGACATTCACTGCCCTTCTGAGGTGCAAAATGTCTTAGATACTGAAGAAGTATCAAGTCATAATCATAGTGATTCACAATCAGATCACTTGGATATTGACCCTACTAGCCCTAAACCAATGATGATATGGATTAAGGATTATCCTGCAAAAGATGTAATTGGTCCGATTTATCAAGGTGTTAGGACTAGGAGAGCAATAGCTGAAAATACTAATTCTCTCTTTGGATGTTTTATCTCAAACATTGAACCTAAAACTATAGAAGAAGCATTAAGAGACCAAGACTGGATCTCAGCAATGCAAGAAGAGTTGGATCAATTTGAGAGAAACAAAGTCTGGAAACTAGTTCCATTTGTAGAAGGAATATTTGTAATTGGAACAAAGTGGGTTTTCAGAAACAAGATGAATGAATCTGGTGAAATAACCAGAAACAAAGCAAGGTTGGTTGCCAAGGGATTCACCCAGACTGAAGGTCTAGATTTTGATGAGTCATATGCACCAGTTGCCAGATTGGATGCAATATGACTCTTTCTGGCATTTGCAGCTCATAAAGACTTTAAAGTTTATCAGATGGATGTTAAGAGTGCATTCTTAAATGGTGAACTTGCTGAAGAATTCTATGTTGAGAAACCACCTGGCTTTGAAGTTTCCTCAGAAAGTAGAATGGTCTATAAGCTACAGAAAGACTACCTTTCCGCCGAGCAAGAGCATGGTATGACACTTTGGCCAAATACCTTCTGAAAAGTGGTTTCAAGAAAGGCGAAGTTGATAAAACCTTATTTACTTTAAATCATGATGGGAAACTACTCTTAGTTCAAGTATACGTTGATGATATCATATTTGGATCTAAGGACAAGCAACTTTGTGAGGACTTTGCAAATCTCATGAAAAGTAAGTTTGAGATGAGCATGATGGGAGAATTGAACTATTTCCTAGGATTGCAAGTCAAGCAACTCAATGATGGAATATTCATTAGTCAGACAAAGAATGCAAAAGACATGCTCACAAAGTTCAATCTTAAGCCTTCTGAAAAGAATGCTAAGATACCCATGAGCATAGGAACCAAGATGACCTATACTGAATCAGACAAGAGTGTTGAAGAACATAAGTATAGGAAATCGATAGGTTCACTACTTTACCTTACTGCAAGCAGACCTGATATCCAATATGCAGTTAGAGTGTGTGCCAGGTTTCAAACAAATCCAATGCAATCACACTACAACATTGCTATGAAAATATTAAGGTATGTGAAAGGTATAGTAGATGTAGGTTTGTGGTATCCTAAATAAAGTGGATTGAGTTTGGCTAGTTACTCAGATGTTGATTATGCTGGATCAATGCTTGATAGGAAAAGTACCTCAGGAACTTGTCAGTTTCTGGGAACTAGACTTATCTCATGGTTTAGCAAGAAGCAAAACTCAATTGCAACCTCTGCTACAGAGGCTGAATATATTGCTACTGGTTGTTGTGCAACACAAATTCTGTGGATTCAACAACAACTCAGAGACTATGGACTCAATGAAGAGAAAACTCCCATTTTCTGTGATAACACAAGTGCTATTGCAATCACACAGAACCCCAAGTTCCATGCCAGAACAAAGCATATTGATGTTAGACACCACTTCATCAGAGACCATGTTGAAAAAGACAATATAGAGATACTCAAGATTGGCACAGAAGACCAACTTGCAGATATCTTCACCAAGCCCTACAAGAAAGCCGGATCTTGACTTTAAGACATAGTCTTGGGTTAATGGAGATGCCTAAGGACTGAAAAATATCCTGAATCTCTAAAGTCTGAGTAAGTGAGGTAGAAAAGAAGTAGGCCTCTGAGAACAGGTTCTCAGAAAACCAAGATGATAAGAAGTGATGCAAAGCTTTCTGAGTAGCAACACTCATAAAGGCAAAACATTTCTGGAACGGGTATCCAGAAAGACAAACGTTGGTACACACTCAATAAGTAAATAAGACCAAAAAAAAAAAATTTACTTACTAAGAGTGGGTCAAATACATTCAAACAACTGAAGCTTCTGACACTTGAATTCAAAAAACTATTTAGTCATAAAAAGAAAAGACACACAAAGCCCGAAAAAGTATAAGTTCTGAAAGTCAAACTTGTCCAATGGCTTGTATTTTTGCCATTTTTATGATAAACAATATAAGATAAGGACTTGACACTCAGAGTGATAAATTCAAACGATTAAGTGTTCTTACTCTTTACTAAGTGACATATTGAATGTAACTTGTCAAAAATCCATCAAGTCGGCACAATGCCATTTGTTGATTGATATCATTTCAAAGTATTCAATATAAGCCCTTGATGAATAAACGTTTGATCTCAATGGTTGAGATTAAAACAAAGCAAGTACTGTCTGTTGAGAAATGCAGACACGACCCACTACGCATTTAATGAAAAAGTACGTGATACCACGCCTATGCAGACATAAAGACACGCATTCATATTCAGTTGTATGTATGTTGTATATATGTACATTTTGTTTGATATATATATAGGACTTGGATAAAAGACAAACACTTTTACCAATTCCGAAATTTCATACTTGCATCAAAATAGCAAAACCTCTCAAGATTTCTGCAAAACCCCTTCTGCAACTCAACTTCTTGTGTTTAGTCTTCTGAAAAGACAGACTAATCCAGATTAATCTTGCAAAACCCCTCTGAAAACACTCACCCAAGACTCTATATAAGAGATGGCACCCATGAAGATGACCACAAAGAACCCTAAGGCCGTATCATCTGCTCCTACTGAAAAGCAAGGAGGAAAGGAACTCAAGGTATTGAATAAACGCCTTCTGGAAAAGTTCACCCCATCTGACTGGAATCCGAGTCACAAAATTAATTGGGGAGATTTTCTAGTAAAGAAGTATGTACCAGCAGTCATACCCTCAAGGCCAGATAGGAAACTGATATTGGGGATGCTGAAAAGTTCCCATATCTACAAGTTTACATGCTGCACCGATGGACTATCCACCTTTGGATGTGTTGGAGTTCTATAACAGCTCCAAAATCTTCACAAAAATTGTGAATGATGAAGAAGAGAAGTACTTGCAGACTGAAGTTCAAGGACAAGAAATCGTCCTAGACTGCAAGACTTTCTGCAAAATGTTCCGATTGAAAAATCAAGGAACAATTGAAGACATCAACATCAGGGATGCTCCCATGATTGAAGGTGTTAAAGAGCTATTTGAAGAAATTCAATTAGAGAATGCAAAAGGTTGCCCAGGAGACTTTATTCTGAAAGCCATCAGAACTAGTCATCTCCAGAAACACTGGAGTACCTTAGCTCTCATTCTGGTCCGTTGCTTTGATGGCAACAAAGGTGGAGTGGACCAGATAAGCATGGAGAGATGGATGATGATGCACCTTCTGAACAAGAAGCATGAAGGGCAGGAAACCCACTTTAACTGGGGGAAGTACGCCTTCAACAAATTCCTTGGGCATATTGAAGAGTTTGAGCCCAAGATCATCAATGACCTTGCTGAGCCAAAGGCCAATATGCATTTTGGTCTCAGAATTTGTCACATTCTGAAAAGATTGGGAGTCACTCTCACAGAGAGGCAGGAAATCCCAGTCACCAACTCCCTTTTCAGACACGCCTTTGAAGAAAAGGAGAGACTTGCTGCTGAGAAAGCACTCAGAAAGGCAGAAGAAGAAGAAGAAGAAGAAGAAGAAACTGCCCAGCAAGGTGATGAGGTTTCTGAGCCAACGTCAGCTCAACCTCAAACTGCCAAGAGAAAAAGGACTCAACATAAAAGAGTACCTAAGCCCCAACAAAAAGAAATAGAGGCACAACCTTGTGGAGACAATGTCTCAGAAAATGTTGTTTGCCCAGAAAGGCAGCTCCAGAAAGCACCAAGGATTCTGAGACAGACAGCTCCAGAACTATCAAGGGATGACCGCAACATTATAGATGGGTCAGCTCCCAATATGGACAGTGACTCTGAAGAGGATGAACAAATCCAAGAGGCACTCAAAAGGTCCAAGATAGAAACACATGGAGGAGCATCTAGCTCAGCTCCTCAAGGTCAAAGGAGCACTTCTGCCCAGCGGGAAGAAGAAGGCCTGGGAAAAGAGAATAGAATGAGGGAAGATATCGCCATTGCTTCCACATTCACAATGCCAGCACTTAATATGGCTGAAGAAAACCCTGTTCTTGAACAGGTTCCTCAACCTTCTGAGAAAGCTCAACTCTCAGAAAGGGATCAAACTGAGATGGAGACTCAGAATGATATTGCAGAGGAGACTAACAATGAGCACAGAGAGACCGTGGAATCACCACAAGTCCAAGAGGCCAATGATCAGCCTGAACTTATTCAGCTAGCAAAAGTAGTTTGTATCTAACTTGTCAACATTAAAATGTTAACTTGTTACTCATAAGCTTCATTTGTTACAGGCCAACATGGAGACACACTTTCAGGGGGAAGAAAATTTGTCCACCCCCTTGAATCAAGAAGAGGTTCCTCCAACCTCAGAACATCAAGAAGAGCCTGTCCCACATGTAGTACAGCTATTTCTGAACAAGAAATAACTAAATTAAAAATTCTCTTGAAATCTTGTGTTCTAATCTTGTTAATGTCTCTTATTAGGCTCTAACTGAGGATGTAGTGGTGGTGGAACCAACACCCCAAAACCAAGAGATTCCAGAGGCTGAAAATCTCTCTGAGGAAGTATTTACTGAGCCTTCTACTGAGAAGGTAAGTAATCAGTAATAGTCTCTTTCAAGAATGCTCTGGAAAACCCACTACTAAAACTTTTATGGTTATTCTTACAGGCTTAGTCAGAAGAACAAGTGGATGGAGAAACAATTGTGTTATCTCCTCCAAAGGAAACTGAAACTGCTGAACAAGCAGCATCTGCAGAAAAGGTGCCAGAAACCCCAAAGGTTTCTGAGGAACATGCTACTGAGCTTCCTCACTTGGAAGTAAGTGAAGCCACATAAAGCATATTTCTATCTATCTTTCTCTAATAAACAAGTTTCTGAAACCATAACTGATTCTAATTCTCAGGTTCAAGTAGAAAGAAAGGATGCTGAGGACCAGACTTCTCCTCACACCAAAGTATCTGAGGTCTCTGAGACCAAACAAGCAAAAGTCCAAGCAGATGAGCCTAGTGTTTCTACACAGGTATGCTCAGAAAGCTTACTCTTTGCACACAGATACTAACACAAGTGGTTTGAACAAAACTAACTTGATCCCTTTCTTTCAGGCTCAAAGTCTAGTGCCAGTTGATTTACTCAAGGCCTTCCAGAAGCACACTTTAAAGAAACATCTCAAGTGCTTCCGACAATGGCAGAAACTCAGAAAGGCTGACCTTTCTAAAGTACCTAGAGTAATCGATGTCCCAGAAAACAGGGCAATTGCCCTAAATCTGGAGGATTACATCCATGCATTGTTCCCAACAGAGTCCAACTCATTTGCCACTCTGATGCATGAAGACTTCATTCATGAAGTAGCACAAAGACTCATAGCAGATTTTAAGTCTGCGGATGCTCAAACCCAAGAGCAGATGGTTACCCATCCTGCCCTGCCCAGCAAACTCACTACTTATCCAGCTGAGCAAGAAGAAGTAAATGGGAGGATGATTACATTCCCAAATGTGATCAACCTGGTTTCTGAAGATGAGGAAGAGATGGACGAAAATGATTTTCAAGAACCTCCCTCTGCGCATCTAAACCAAGAAGCAAAGAAAAAGGATGATGATGATGATGATAACCAGAATGATGATCCTCAACCTGGACAAGGTGGGATTCAGAAAGCTAACAACGGAAGTGGAGCACAGGATATTCCTTCCAATGCTCAGAAAGCCCCATCATCATCACCTCCCAAGTCTCATCAAGATACCCAACAGGCTGAGCACAATGATGCCATTGAAGAAATTTCAGCCGCTGAGTTCAGGATTGAACAACTCAGAAAGCTGTTGGAAGAAGAAAAGAGAATCAACTTAGAGTGCCAAGCTCTTGTTGATGAGAAGGAAGCCAAAATTGAAAAGCTCAAAGAAGCTAATGCTGAAGAATTAGCCCTTCTGGATGAGCAAAGAAGTTTGGAAAGAGAAATCAGCATTACCGCAGCTGAAATTGATGCCATGCGTGATGTTGATGACGATGCACTAGATGCTAAGGCTGCATCAGAAAGACCTTCTACATCTTCTCAGAAGGCCAGCACACTTGATGGAAAACAGAAGAAGATTGTCAATCTGCAAACAATCCAAGAAAAGGGTTACGACAGTGATGCTGAAACCCACAACTTGATTACTGAAGCTGAAGATGAGAGACTATTCACTCAACAAAAGAGAGCCCTACTTGCTCCTCATATATTCTCTGCACCAGGTAGTTCAAGAAGTAAAGAGCACCGTGCAAGGAACAATGTCTTTTTGGAACTCAGAGAGACACTAGTTGCCCAAGACACAGAAGTGCTAAAATCCATCCTAGAAGAGATGAAGCCATTGGCTGCTGCTTTACTCAACAGAGCAACCAGCATAGCTCTTTCTCAGAAAGACCTAGGGTTGGTCAGGGATGAGGATTGTAACAATGCTAATGCAGCATTGAATGAAGCCAGCCATGCTGTTCTACAAGCCAACACTATCCTAAGGCCGCTTGAAGAGTTCAACAGAAAGGAGCAGGAACTTGTTAGGCAGAACACAGAGCTAAAGAAAGAAATCCAAGAACAGGTCAGGGTGCATAACAACCTCCAGAAAAACTTTGAATCACTCTCTGAAGCTTATTCTATCATGAGTCAGTCATTCATGACTAAGGGGGGAGAAGAGATGCCTCAGAAAGTCAGAGGAAGAAAAAGAAAACAATCAAACCCTCCCTCCTCAAGTCAACTAGTCATCAAGGACATCAGAGATGCCCCTGCAGAAGAAGTTGTTCCAGATCAACTAGCCAGAAGGCTGAGAAGTATGCTTACTAGGGGAACCAAGTCCCTTAGGATCTCAGATGGGAACAACCAGAATAATCCTGAAGAAGGAGAAGTAAGAGGCCAAGAAAGCTGCAAGCCTCCAACTTTGAACTTCAATGATGATGAGGATGAATCTGATACAGATGAACATCCACTTCCCAAAAGAAGGAGACAAGCAACTACTTCACAACCTCCCTTGGCAGCAATGCCTTTGGCAGCCAGAACTCCTTCTGGAAACACCAAGTCAAGACAAGGAACATTCACCAGCACAGTCCCAAGGCAGGATGAAAGGGTTAGAGGATCTCCTGACAGAAGGCCACCTAACAGAAAGGCAAGAAGGGATTCCCAGTTTGGCAGAATAAACAGAGAAACTCATTAAGAAAGGCCAACTAATGCCCACATTGAGTATGTGAAGACCAGTAATGAAGAGTCTTCATATAGGTGCATTCTGAACAAGAGAGGGTAATGGATTCTGGAACTACAACATCTACTTGTCAATGATAAGTTTCCAACTCCCATCCTCAACCAGATCCTGAAATGGAGAGAAGGCAAGCCAGAACTGCTAAAACCTGAGCACCTTCATGCCTGGCTAAATTTTGAAGTAGAAAAGAGGAATGAAGCCAGAAAGATGGATCTTTCTTTTGCTTGTCCTTACCCAAAGCCTGATGATGTAGACAAGGTAAGAAAAATGGATGGTAGCTATAGCAGAAAGAACAAACTAGGTGTTCCAACCTATGAGTCATTCTATATGACACTGGATGAATACCTAGATGATTTACACTATCTGGAAGAAATATACAAATATTTCAACCTATCTCAGCTGCAAATAGACCACTCCTGGGTGTGGGGAAAGTACTTCTGGGTCAAACACTTTTTGCGAAAGAACCACAAGCTTGGAAAGAGTTATCATGAAATATGTGACTTATCCAGCAAGACAGAGCTCTCTGTCCGAAGGATTCTTTATGACTATGTCCAAGAATGCGGAAAAGTCGATGATCATGTCAACTGATCCAGAAAGGATGCTGAAGAACTTGAGGTATCTGTTCCCAAGTTGCATTTCTGAAGACTTGAAGACTAGTAAAATTAGAATACTCTCTTGGATTTTTGTAATCTTGCTGATTGTTTCTGAATTTCTCTATCTGTAAAAGTTGCATCTTATTCTGTAAACTGTACCTATCTGAAGATCATACTCTCAGATACATTCTAATAGATGACAACTTATCAGCAAAGATCACTTCTTGTGATTTGGTTGATGTTTACTTTCTGCACTTAATTCAACTAAAATTGAATATCATTTGAAATGATTAAGTGGTGGATTGTTTTCTCTTCCAGGATTACAAATTTGTAATAGGACTTAAAAGATAGTCATGGATGACTGATCAAAAAGGGGGAAATTTGTTAGGAATATCTGTTAGTATTTTGATCACTCATCACATGTTTTTATCTTAGCCAGAAAGGTGATTAAGTACTCTTGGTTCACTTGAACATTGTAAAAGAGGAAATCACTGAGTATGATTAGTCTAGTAAATCTTGTATTAGGATTATAGGTCTACGAGTGTAATTTTTATTTCCAGAAGACCATGAAGATCAATCCTAGCAATGGAGATTATCTGAAGATTAGAAGACTGAAGATTGTGCAAGATTTATAAAGACATCAAGGTTTAGTCTAACTCAGAAAGACTGTGTCCTTAATCCTCACTTAAGTATATTTACTTACATTTGAAATAAGGTTTTGGACATATGACATCATGAGTATGGAACATGCAAGCCATCAGAAAGGCTCATGTATCCGTTGAAGACTACAGGATAAGAAATAGTACAAGTGCATTAATTGCTTCGGCAGAAAAGCTGCTGAAACACAGTCCTCTCTGAGACATGAGAGAAGAACTTCTGAGTACTCATTTCAAGATAAGTATAGACTGAATTTGAATTGTGTCTAACGGATATCATTCCAACGACTCTCAAATTCATCTATAAATATCACATACTTAGATGCTGAGAAATACAACATACCTTAGAACGCTCTATCTTGCAAACTTACCATCAAGCAAAGTATTCTCTCAAGCACTCTACTACCCTTTCTGAAAGCTTTCTGTTGCTCGAAGAATCACTAGTAGTTCTAAGTTGTCCTGAACCTTAACAAGAGATCGTTATTCGTGAAAGAGTTGAACTATCAGATACCCTTTATGAAGCTCATTCTCTAGAACGGACATCAATTACTTGGGTCAGTAAAGAGCAGACTGCCATCCACTGAACAAGTGTATTAAGTAGTCTTGTTCTATTAGGCTCTCTGAAAATATAACTGAAAAGTTATACGAGAAGCCTCTCTGACAAACCTTATAACCAACACCATCAAGGCGTGGAGTAGAGGAAGTACTTGATTTGGGAAATCAAGGAATAACTCCAAGGTTATATGAGTAGAGGAAGTACTTAGCTCTAGGAGCTGGGGAATAACTCAGGGGGAACATTTGGTTGGGAAACATTTGTTTAAGAATCTTAGAATAAGATTATTGTAAGGAGAACTCAATTGTCTATTCTAGTGAATTCTAGGTCTCAGAAAAGACCGAAGTGGATTAGTTGGAGGATTACGCCACCTTCAGATACCACTATACTTGCTGTGTCATTTACCTTTCTATATTTGCATTTCAGCAAAGCACACACACATACTTATTGTTTCTGCACTTACCTATCTTAAATTCTTCCGCACTCTGAACTTAAGTATCAAAAACCCCCCAGGTTTCTGAGAAACTGTTTTTATCGACAAAAGTTTTAAAAGACTATTCACCCCCCCCCCCCCTCTAGTCTTTTACTTTGCCGTTATCGGGACTAACAGTCTCTATAGTATCAATTCACAACATATTGAGAGATAGTTTTTCTTGTGTTTACTAGACATTGTTGTCGAATTCATTTGTGAGTAGTCTCTAGGGATTGAGATTTACTTTAGCGTCTCGAACTAGAATAGGTTTTTTATTATATGTTCTAGGTCTAGTCTTTGCAGTTTAATCATTCGTTTGTGATTGATTAAACCTAGTTTTTGTAATTCTACTTGTCTTGATAGTGGAAATTTAGCTTTAAGGCACGTCAAGATATTTTTATATATACTGGCTAGAATTTATTTGTGGTGTTCAGTATCTTTATCCGATGCAAACCGCCTGTTACATCGTTCATTCGCTCTTTGTCTTTCTTTGTTGAAGACGTTGTTGAATCAACACCATAGTCAACATCGTCTGAAACTTGTCCAGAGTACCCATCCCGGTCCAATAGTTCTAACAAGTGGCATTAGAGCCAGACACCTAATTAATTGGTGTCTGGATTTGGTACTGCTACAATGGACTCTATCAATCTTAATGCTAAGAGACCACCTATGTTGGATGGGTCGAACTACAACTACTGGTAGATCAGACTCAGGACGCACATCAAATCAATTAAAGTTCGTTCCTGGAAATCTGTTCTTGAAGGCTACAGGGCACCTACCATAGGTCCGGATGCTGATGGAGATGTCATTCCAAAATCAGAAAATCAATGGACAGGTGAGGAATATGCTGAATGTTCCTATAATGAAAAAGCCTTCAATGCCATTTTTGCTCAAGTCGATGCTCATATGTTCAAAATTACTCAGAATTGTACTACTGCTAAACAAGCTTGGGACTTACTTAAAATTCATTGTGAAGGTGATAGCAGTGTGAAGCAAACTAAACTTAGGATGCTCAATTCAAAATTTGAAAATTTAAGAATGGCTGAAGAAGAATCTATTGACTCTTATTTTGATAAAATTCTTACTATTGCTAATGATTGTCAGACTTTAGGTGAGCCTATTTCAAACAAACAACTTGTTAGCAAAGCCATTCGTACTCTCTCTTCAAAATTTGATACAAAATGCACTGTTTTAGAAGATAAAAAAAAATCTTGCAACTAGGGACTTTCATTCCTTGATGAACAACTTGAAAAACTATGAGCTCAAACAGAATGAGCGACAGGGTGTGAAAAGTCATAGTCTTTCCCTTCACTCTAAGTCGAATGTTTCTGAGACTGAAAGTAGTAGTGATGAATATGATGAGACGACTAATGAGATGTTTTCTAAAGAGTACAACAAGCTTCTTAAAACTTCAACAGAACCGATTTTAAGGTTAACCCAAGAAGTAGCTCTCAAAGTACTCCTAAGACTGCTAATAAGTTCAAGAAATCCATTGATCTCCCTGCTTTTGATCCCAAAAAATTAGAAAAGGTTAGATGTTTTGAATGTCAAGGTTGGGGTCACTTTCAAAGTGAATGTGCTAACACACTTTGCAAGAAGGGTAAAACGTTTCTTGCTTGTCTTAGTGATGATTCGGGTGATGAACAGGAAACTGGAACTGCAAATAATCGAGTTGCTTCTCTGTCAACTGTTCTGGACGATGTTGGGAACCAATGTTTGGTCAACTGTGACAACTCAACATCATCGCAGATGATCTACTTTGATTATGATGACTCTCAGAACTGTGAAAGGATTCTGGATGATGAATTTACAGACTCTGAAGTAACCTGTTCTACTAACTATAAATGTTTGCATGGCTCAGTTGATGTGTGTGTAGATTATCCTTTTGAAGAAAAGTTCACTCCTGAACAAATGGTGGAGGAACTGAAGCTTATGTATGAATCGCTCTTAAAGGAATGGAAGAAGATCAAGAAACAGTCAAAGCATCTTGGAAGGGAGAATGAAAGCCTAACATAAACCACAGTGAAACTTGAAGTGGCTTTGACTCGGAAATACTCTGAGTTTGAAAGGTAACCTCTGAACTAAATAGTGCTAAGAAACTCATTGCTAAGTGGAACTCTGCTACTGCTATGCTTGATGAGTCTCTTGATATGGGTAATGAGGGAACTGTTGGTTTGGGTTATTCTGGTTCTTATGACTCTTCTGCCTCTGATGTCTTTATCTGTAAACCTGACACTGATTGCTCTAAGGTAACTGTTAAATCTCTTTCTGAACTAATTGATGGACCATTTTTTGTAAAATAAAAAGGTGTTTTGAATGAAGATAAGAGGAAAACTTTTGTGTGTCAGTACTGTCTCAAAACTGGACACATTAAACCTTACTGATTTCAGTATCGAAAAGTTTTGTGAAAGAACAAGAAAATTGAAACAACTAATGTTGAGGTTAATGTTGCCTCAACATCGAAGTCAACAGTGTCAGTTTCTAAGACTCAAACATCAGTTGCACCAGTACAGAAAGCTAAACCTACTGGAATGGTGAAAAATCAGAAAGAAAAGTCTAAGAAATATTGGGCACCCAGAGAAAAGATAGTATGTAATGTTGCTTTTTTTGTTGCTTCTTCACCTGACAATGCAGGAAACTGGTACCTTGATAGTGGCTGCTCAAGACACATGATTGGAGCTAAAGACCATCTTACTAGCTTTGTTCCTCAATGCACCGGCATGGTAACATATGGTGGAGGTCACAAAAGTAGAGTACTTGGAAAGGGTGTACTTAACCTTGATGGTTTTCCTCTCTTGAATAATGTACTCTTGGTAGAAGGTGTCAGGTCAACAGACAATTGTTATGTGGTGGCTGATCCCCACAAATGAAATTTGACAAAAGAAGATGTTGTTGTGATATGGCATAAGAAGCTTGGTCATGTGAACTACAGGGAACATCTAGGGAAGCTTAATGCAAAGAGTGACAAGGGTATCTTTGTTGGATATTCACTTAATAGTCATGCATTTAGAGTTTACAATCCAAGGATGCAAACTATTCAGGAATCTGTGAATGTTATTGTTGATGATTCTGTCCCTTTTGCTCAGAAACAGGTTAGTGCAGGTACTGAACCAAAAGCTCCAGAGACTGTCAGTGAAATACTGAACGATGTTGAGAATATTGTTGACTCAACACTGCCCTAAACAACACTGACTGACAGCACCTCAGATGAATCTGTATCTGAAAAAGGAGAAGAACCTGAACAGGAGACAATTGAACATCAGTCTGAACCTCTGGACAGCATCAGACGTGATCCTCCTCCTAGAATTCGAAGAAATCACCCTAGCACTCAAGTGTTTGGAGATCTGAATGAAGGGATGAATATGAGGAAGAACACTAGGCGAAACCACAAAGATATGATTCCGCAACAAAGGGATGGTCTCTTTTTGTCTCAGGATAAATATGCTAGGAATCTGATCAAAAAGTTTGGTTTGGAGAACTCTAAGCCGTGCAGTAATCCTATGTCTACCTCTGTAAACCTGAGCAGAATCGATGTTGGAGAGGATGTTGACCCAACATTGTATAGATCAATGATCGGCAGCCTTATGTATCTGTCAGCCAGCCGACCTGACATCATGTTCTGTGTGTGTGTGTGTGCCAGGTATCAGTCTAACCCTAAAATCCCACACCAGACTGCAGTTAAAAGAATACTCAGATATATATCAAGAACTGTTAATCTTGATTATGGTATGCATGTGATACAAACACTAATCTAGTGTGATTTAGTGATTCTGATTGGGTTGGTGATCTAGATGATAGAAAATCCACTAGTGGAGGTTGCTTTTATCTTGGTTTTAATTTAGTGTCTTGGTATAGCAAGAAACAGAACTGTGTGTCACTGTCAACTGCTGAATCTGAATATGTAGCAGCTGGGAGTTGTGTGACTCAACTAGTATGGTTGAAAAATATGTTGCATGACTACTTTCTTCAAAGTGATACCCTGTTGTTGTTCTGTGATAAACTTAGTGCCTTAAATATTTCTAAGAACCCTGTTCAGCACTCACGCACAAAACACATAGACATTAGGCATCATTTTCTTAGGGATTTGGTCAATAAGCAAGTAATTGACATAGAACACATAGATACAACCAATCAACTTGCAGATATATTTACCAAGCCCTTAGATAGTGAGAGATTCTTCAGCCTTCGAAGATCTCTTGGTCTGTGCTCTCTGTGATTTTTGTTGTTGAGACCAATGTTGACTCAACATCACGGTCAACATTGGAAAAATAGAAAAAGTGATGCTTTTTTCTGCTTTTTAGTTTTGTTTTGTGCTTCTTTGCTACTGTGTTTCTGTACTGGTCTCTGGATGTTCTTGTTTTTTAGCTCATAGCGGTGATGCTGAGGGTTTGAAAGGCTGTTTCAAACCAAGGTTGAAAGGTATCGGGTCTCTTGTGTGTTTGCTTTATGTAAAACCCACTTTTGTTGATTTTGGCTTTGTTTACTCGTACCTTGACTCGCACTTGATGTTGCCTCGCTCATGTCCTTTATGCTTAATAAATCTAATGAATTCTGTTAAAAAAGGGCTCGAAGTGTTTCCGTCGAGGATCGTGTTGGGCAGGTTCAAATACTATCCAGATACCGACGTGCCAATGTGTCATATGTCGTGAGGGTTGATGGCCTGTACTGGAAACCTACACGCACAAAAGTGTTGATTCTCGTAATGCTGCTGGTTCACTTGTTGAGTACCAAATTGCCCAATATGGCCAAATGAGTGATCTTTATGCCATGAGACGTGTGTTTACCTAACTCCGCATAGGCTTCGGCTTTGGAGCGGATTCATACGTGTTCCAATTATTTGACATGGTTCACTGTCTCATGGTCACCCCCACTCAAAATTATGCTAATTGTTTACTTTACATTTTGAGGCAATGTTGGGTGTGTTTCTTTGGTATTCCTTTCTTTTTCTGTTTTGCCTTCAGCATTAGTGGTGTTAATCGAATCTGCACATTTTGAGTCTTGGTTTCCTGGCTAACTTACAATAAGAGTGGTCTGATTTCCCAATGTTGTCATTATTGTTGAGTCAACAATCTGGTCAACAGAGACTGTGTATGAAGTACTATTTTCTCTTTTGTTGTGCTCCAATTTTTGTGCTAGTTCTGTGTGTTTTTGGGTTTGAGGGGGAGTGGGTCTAGGTGTTTCCTTGGGGTTTTTGGGTTTTTGCATTCCTGTTCTAGCATTTGAAGTCATTTTCTTTAAAATCAAGATTTTTTGTCAACCTCCCTAGGGTTTATCTGTTTATCTGATTACTTTGACTTGACGAATAACTATTTTACTTGCAACTTTAATCTATAATTAACAGTTGTGCACAGTTTTTTCGTTGGTTTTGATATATATAACTGCAGGAATCTACCTTGAAGCAAACCCAACAACACCCATCATGACTTATCTTGTAAATTGTGTACATGACTATCAACTCTTATCCTAACACTGCCCTCCACTTTGTTAGAATTTTAGTCACCAAAGAGGCTAGCCCATGACTTTGCACCTCAACCAAAGGGGCCCCACACGTTGGAAATGAAGTTTCCTTAAACATGTATAATCTACTATAGTAGTAGATGACACTTGAGAAAGAATTACTAAAATTCATTGAAAGGTGAAAGAGTTATTGAAGCTCAAAGTGTGTTGGTTGATGCATTGAATATGGAATGCCAATAGTTGGAATGGGAGAAGTCCCACATAGCTAAAATTGAGGAAGAAGGAATTACTTATTAGTCCAAGACTTGGGTTAAGTGATTGGGCCCTTAGGGCATCCATGCTTTTGGAAGGGGGGAGGAGCTAGATGCTCCTACACACGCACCCGCCTGGCTCCGCCAGGAGCTGGGCACGGGTCTCGGGTTATGGGCTCAAGGGTCCGGGATACGTGGGTTCGCGGGTCGCGGGCTAGAGTTGATTATAATCTTTTTGGGCCAGAAACCAACTATGCTTAGTTGAGTCCAACAGGATTAGTCTGAAACGAAAAGCCCAAACAGTGCAACTGTTCGGATTGGACATAAGCGAATCAGTACGAACTGTTCGCATGGGACATATCTGTTCGGAACTATTGTACTCAGAAGTTGCAACTCATCTACTGTACCAGTTCACGAACCATTGTGCCTGTCAGACTCAACTCTTCGAAACTATAAATAGCCCCCCCAGGTTCGAATTTAACACAACAATCCATCCTTCTTCCTTCTCTTAAACTCTTTAAAGCCAGAAAAATCCTTTATTGTATTAGTTCGCCGAGTCAAAGTTCGAGTGCTAGAACTCTGATTCAAATACTGCTGTTCTATCTTGGGAGACTATTTTCTAAGTCAACCGTAAGCACCAATGCGGGGCAAATACAGTCTTAAGGAAATAGGAAAAGCCTTTGCTCAGCAGTCTAATCCTTTCCTTACTATACACTATTTCTGTTCCCATCCTCATACACTACCACCAAACAACACTTAAGACTGTATTTTCTATGTACGAAGATGTCTGCTACTGGAAACGATATCCCCGTTCTTCCTGCTCCTGCTGTTCCCATTGCCGCTCCCAACCATGGCGAAAAGCTGGAGAAGTTCCAGTGTTCGAACTTCAAGTAGTGGAAACAGAAGATGCTTTTCAACCTGACGACCATTGGGCTGAACAACTATCTCGGTCAAACACCGCTCTGCTCGCAGAAGACATCGATCCCAATTCCTTGTCTCCAGAAGTTGTTCAGGCCACTCAGGAGGACAACGAAAACAGGCAGATTGCCTAGATGCCTGGCTCCACAACAACTTCCTATGTAAGAACGACATACTGAATTGTCTTACTGATCCTTTGTACACTGCCTTCTGCATTGTCAGTACCGCAAGGGAATGTGGGAGAAACTGGACAGAAAATATAGCGCTCAGGACGCTGGTACTAAGAAGTTCGTTGTGGGGAAATTTCTGAACTTCAAGATGACTGACTCGAAGTCTATGATGAGTCTAGTCTTGGAGTTTCAGTCGATTCTCCATGAACTGGGACAGGAAGGCATGAAGCCTAATGAGCCATTCCTGGTCGCTTCACTGATTGAGAAACTACCACCATCATGTAACGAATTCATGAGTTACCTCAAGTTAAAGACCAAGGAGATGGGGCTTGAAGGGCTGATCATCAAGCTTCAGATTCAGGAAGACAATCGGAGGGCTATAGGCAAAGGAAAGCAGCCCATTGAAGCCAAGGCTCACCTGGTTGATTCCAAAGGAAAGTCCAAGGGAAATTCCAGCAAGAAACGCAAGACGCGTGATGGGGACGTGAAGTCTCAAGGGAAGCAAGGAAACCAGGGGAAGCCTAGAAGGATCAAGGGAAATTGCTTCAACTGCGGAAAGCCTGGGCATATGAAGGCAGATTGCAACTCCCTCAAGAAGGACAAGGCCAATGTTGCTGAGGCAAAAGATGATCCTATGGTGGAGGATTTGGTCAATTCCTTTACTGTTGTGGTTCTGGAGGCAAACCTGGTTGAGAATCCAGAACAGTGGTGGATTGATACGGGTGCAACTCGCCACATATGTTCAGACATGGGTGCCTTCTCTACCTACTCTCCGGTGAAAGACAAGAAGCTGTTCATGGGAAATGATGCTACTTCGGAGGTGAAAGGAGTTTGAAAAGTGGTTCTGAAGATGACTTATGGGAAGGAGCTCATACTGAATGAAGTGATGCACGTTCTAGATATCCGCAAGAATCTGGTGTCCGAGCCGCTGCTGGTCAAGGCGGGTTTCAAGATTACTTTCGAGTCTAGTCAGTTTGTACTACTTAAGTCTGGTAAGTTTGTAGGAAAGGGATACATGTGTGATGAGCTCTTTAAGATGTCTATAATGTATGTTGTACGCTCCTTTGAGAGCAATGTCAATGAAATAAATGATTCTACCTACTTGTCTAAGTTCTGTCTAAGTTCTCTAATTTATGGCACCATAGATTAGGACATACAAACTACAGTGCTATTCGAAAGTTAATAAAAATGAAACATTTTCCGTCCTTCGAAATCAATCCTCAAAGTAAATGTGAGGTTTTTGTGGAGGCAAAATTAACAAGGGCACCATTTCATTCAGTAAACAGAACCACGACTCCTCTAGAATTAATTCACAGTGACTTGTGTGATTTAAAATTTGTGCAAACTAGAGGAGGGAAAAAGTACTTTGTTACTTTTATTGATGATTGCACTAGATATTGTTATGTTTATTTTCTAAGGAGTAAGGACAAAACCTTAGAAGCAGTTAAACACTACAAAACTGAAGTTGAGAATCAACGTAGTACTCGAATTAAAGTAATTCGAAGTGACAGAGGTGGAGAATATGGAGCACCATTTGAATAATATTGTTCCAAGTTTGGCATAATTCATCAAACTACTGCTCCCTATTCGCCTCAGTCAAATGGTGTTGTTGAACGCAAAAATCGTACTCTCAAGGAGATGATGAACGCACTATTACTAGATTCTGGATTACCCCAGAATTTGTGGGGGGAGGCTATTCTCACGGCTACTACTATTCTTAACAGAATACCCCAAAAAAATAGTGATGTTACTCCATATGAACTATGGAAAGGTCACAAGCCTTCTTACAAACACTTGAAAGTGTGGGGCTGCTTGGCTAAGGTGGTAATACCCAAACCAAAGCAAGTAAATATTGGACCAAAGACTGTAGATTGCATATTTATAGGATATGCAAACAACAGTAGTGCTTATCGCTTCTTAGTGCATTAGTCGCTGTTACCTGACATCCATGAAGTTTTTCCCATGAAGGAAAAGATGGAAATAGTCTCTCGTAAACGAGACTATGAAACGGCAATAGGGTCAAATGTGGGGGTCCCTGATCCAAGTGGCCCTAATGTAGATTTCGGAGGTGTACCTCAGAAAATGTTGCAGAACCTATAGGTTCACCTCCTCTAGAGAATTCTGCAGAACCTGAAAGTTCACATCAAGAGAACGTTGAGATTCCTGATGTCGAACCAAGGAGGAGTAAGAGGGCTAGGACTCAGAAAGATTTTGGTCCTGATTTTCTCACTTTCCTTGTAGAAAACGAGCCTAGGACTATCCAAGAGGCGATGTCCACTCCTAAAGCCCCCTTTTGGAAAGAGGCCAATGAAAGTGAAATGGAATCCATCCTCAAAATCATACTTGGGAAGTGGTTGACCTTCCTCCGGGAAATAAGCCATTGGGTTGCAAGTGGATACTCAAACGCAAGTATAGAGCAGATGGAACCATTGATAAGTACAAGGCTCGTCTAGTAGTCAAAGGCTATAGACAAAAAGAGGGTCTTGACTACTTTGACACATACTCGCCTGTGTCTAGAATAACTTCCATTAGAGTATTCATAGCCATAGCTGCACTGCGTGGTCTTGAGATACATCAAATGGATGTTAAAACTGCTTTCCTAAATGGAGAACTGGACGAGGAAATTTATATGGAACAATCTGAAGGGTATGTTGTTCTAGGACAAGAGAAGAAGGTATGTCGTCTTGTCAAGTCATTGTACGGACTCAAGCAAGCTCCTAAACAATGGCACTAAAAGTTTGATAACACGTTGCGATCAAAGGGCTTTTCTATAAATGAGTATGATAAGTGTATCTATGTGAATGGGAATGCTGAATCCTTTGTCATGATATGCTTATATGTAGACGACAAGCTCATTACTGGAAGTAGCCTGGATTTGATTTTAAAAACAAAGCAAATGTTGAAACAACTTTTCGACATGAAAGACTTGGGTGTAGCATATTTAATCTTAGGGATAAAGATCTCTAAAACACCCGAGGGTTTGGTTCTATCACAATCTCATTATGTTGAAGACGTTTTAAAGAGATATGAGGTCTTTGACCGTCAATGTGTAAGGACACCAATGAACGAATCTTTGTGTTTGGACAAACACTCAGGTGATCCAGTAAACTAAACGCAATATGCTCGGATAATTGGCAGTTTGATGTACGTGATGAACTGCACTCGTCCTGATATTGCTTTTGCAGTCAACAAGTTGGCTAGGTTTACGCGTAATCCAGGAAGTGCTCACTGGAAAGCTCTACTTCATCTATTGGGATACTTAAAGACCACAATAGATTATGGATTACACTATGGAAGATATCCGGCAGTATTAGAAGGATACAGTGATGCAAACTGCATATCTGATAGTACAAACACCAAGTCCACTAGTGGTTACGTGTTTACCATTGGTGGCGGTGCTGTTTCCTGGAATTCCTCTAAACAAACGTGCATCGCCCGATCCACGATGGAATCGGAATTCATAGCTTTGGACAAGGCTCGAGAAGAAGTAGAATGGCTTCGAGAATTTTTAGAGGACATCCCTTGTTGGTAAAGGCTGTGCCTTCTGTAACAATTCATTGTGATAGTGTGTCGGCATTAGGAAGGGCAAGAAACAATATGTATAATGGAAAGTCTAGACACATACGTCGAAGACATAAAACCATTAGGCAGTTGGTCTCTACCGGGGTTATCACTGTTGATTACGTGAAATCAAAGGATAACATTGCGGATCCGCTAACCAAAGCTCTACCGAGGGATCAAGGACACTGCATGTCTAGGGGAATGGGCTTAAGACCCACTCAATAAGGGAATTTATGGTGGCAACCCAACCATACTGACTGGAGATCCCAAGAATTTGGTTCAATGAGACAACTAAACTGTAAAGGACCAGTACGTGCCTCGTGAAGTTTGTACTTAGAGGTGAAAGCACTTAGGAGTTATACTCCATTTGCGTCATTCCCGTGAAAGACACATTAAGTGCTCCTGCAGACCGGCGGAGGATGAGTCACTAAACTCTTAATGATCTCTGAAGTAGATTCTTAATCTCTTTAGCTTACGAGCAGAGCATTGGCAGGAATGCTCTTAGAACGAGATACCTATTTGGGTGTGAATTATGGGAGGCCGCTTCAAACGAGAACACCAATGAATCCGAGCAGTCCAAGGCCTTTAACGGACTGAGAAAAGGAACGAGGCAATAAGCTAAATTATTGTGTTGATATCATTGTCTTGGTTTACACAAAACGCCGCCTGGTTCAAGGCATCACGTCCACCAGGTGGCAAGTAAATCCGATGGTATTCTACTAGGGACGATTCAATGTCACTGACAATCGATCCCGATGCAATATGATTTTCCACAGGAAATTCTAGGCTAGAGCACCCCATTAAGCTGTGAGCATCAATTCTCTTTCATGTGGGGATTGTTAGAATTTTAGTCACCAAAGAGGCTAGTCCATGACTTTGCACCTCAACCAAAGGGGCCCCACACGTTGGAAATGAAGTTTCCTTAAACGTGTATAATCTACTATAGTAGTAGATGACACTTGAGAAAGAATTACTAAAATTCATTGAAAGGTGAAAGAATTATTGAAGCTCAAAGTGTGTTGGTTGATGCATTGAATATGGAATGCCAATAGTTGGAATGGGAGAAGTCCCACATGGCTAAAATTGAGGAAGAAGGAACTACTTATTAGTCCAAGACTTGGGTTAAGTGATTGGGCCCTTAGGGCACCCATGCTTTTGGAAGGGGGGAGGAGCTAGATGCTCCTACACACGCACCCGCCTGGCTCCGCCCGGAGCCGGGCCCGGGTCTCGGGTCGTGGGCTCGTTGCGTCCGGTGTCCGTGGGTTCGCGGATTGCGGGCTAGAGTTGATTATAATCTTTTTGGGCCAGAAACCAACTATGCTTACTTGAGTCCAATAGGATTAGTCTGAAACGAAAAGCCCAAACAGTGCAACTGTTCGGATTGGACATAAGCGAATCAGTACGAACTGTTCGCATGGGACATATCTGTTCGGAACTATTGTACTCAGAAGTTGCAACTCATCTACTGTACCAGTTCACGAACCATTGTGCCTGTCAGACTCAACTCTTCGAAACTATAAATAGCCCCCCCAGGTTCGAATTTAACACAACAATCCATCCTTCTTCCTTCTCTTAAACTCTTTAAAGCCAGAAAAATCCTTTATTGTATTAGTTCGCCGAGTCAATGTTCGAGTGCTAGAACTCTGATTCAAATATTGTTGTTCTATCTTGGGAGACTATTTGCTAAGTCAACCGTAAGCACTAGTGCGGGGCAAATACAGTCTTAAGGAAATAGGCCCAGCCTTTGCTCAGCAGTCTAATCATTTCCTTACTATACACTGTTTATGTTCCCATCCTCATACACTACCACCAAACAACACACTTGATCCAACCTCTATTCCTGATTACTGCCCTCCAGCTGATCCGACCTCTATTCCTGCTTCTGGAACCACCTTTGCCAGTGTTGACAACAGTGTTGAGTCAACATCGTTTCTCCGCATTAGTACTTTCTCTGCAGGTCCTTAAAAGATTACGAAGATGATGAAGTTTTCTTAGAACTCTAGTTTCTTTCCTTCCTCACAAAAAGGGGGAGAATGTTTGGTTCAATTGAACTCTTGGTATTTTGTATTAAGGGGGAGTTCTTGGAGCAATGGGGAGTTGCTTGATATTGTATTGTTTTTCCTACTAACAACTTGTTTTGGTTTTGTGAAGAAAGGCAAGAATTAAGGGGGAGATTGAAAGTGCAATTTATTGCACTTAGTTTATTAATTCTGCCTTTCTTCGTTTATTAACCGGTTCGACAATTGTAGTTGTTTTTCTATGGATATTTCGTAGGAAATAACAAGTTTGACTTCAACATTGCTTAATGGATCAAGATTGTTTAGCTTGGGCCTCAAGGAAGAAACCCAACGCAATCTGGAAGAGCTGGAAAGAATCCAAACGTAGTTTGGAAGATCTGGGCGCATGAAACATAATAAAGGAAGGAAGCCGAATTGCAATCTAGGAAAGATTTTGGCAAGTTATGGGCACATTGGAATCAAGAAGGAAATAAAGATCTCGGAGAGATAAAAATAAGGAAGATTTCCTTTTGACAGAAAACTAAAAAGAAGAAACAGGATCAACGTTCTACTTCTGTTATAGAACTCAAGAAGGGAAAAAAAAAAAAAGTGGCGTTCTTCTTCCTTGTGCTGTTCGAACTTGGCTGCCCAGCTCTCTTCGACTTGGCTGGAACTATATATATAAGAAGAATGCTTACAAGAAAATGAGTCTCTATAGTATCAATTCACAACATATTGAGAGATAGTTTTTCTTGTGCTTACTAGACATTGTTGTCGAATTCATTTGTGAGTAGTCTCTAAGGATTGAGATTTACTTTAGTGTATTCGAACTAGAATAGGTTTTTTATTATCTGTTCTAGATCTAGTCTTTGCAGTTTAATTATTCGTTTGTGATTGATTAAACCTAGTTTTTTGTAATTCTACTTTTCTTGATAGTGGAAATTTAGCCTAAGGCACGGTCAGTATATATTTTATATATACTGGATAAAATTTATATGTGTTCAGTATTTTTATCAGCTACAAACTGCTCTGATCTATTATGTCTTTACTGTTGACTCAACACCATAGTCAACATCGTCTGAAACATGTCCAGAGTACCAATCCTGGTCCAATAGTTCTAACACGGATCACTCTCGCCTCGAAACTCGCAAAATCGAGCAACGGCACGGAGAAGCTCAGACTTGGAAAGTCTGGACCACGCGCAACAGAAGGTGCTCAGATCAGAATCTATGAATAAAATTGTCATGTTGATAGAGAAGTTATCTGGGGATAAATCTTTGCTTCAAGTACAAAAGTTTCTTTTTGAATTCCTTACAACAATTGTAAGTGATTACGGATCTCCCAAGAACAACACAACGGAACCCAACAAAGCTCGGAATAGAGCAGAAGAAGAGACTGGAAATCCGGACCGAACATACAACAAACTCAAAAACTGGGAACAACAAACTCTGACATCACTCCTTTGGAGCAGTAGCGTAGCAAAAATTGCAATCGGACAAGAACAGAGATCCGGAGCAGTGACTGTCGAGTAGAGGGTTCCGTACGGAACAAGAAAGCTTGGCACTCGGAACTTGCCTCGGATGGAATTGCGACCTCTAGACAGAAACGTCGTAGTCAGAATAGTACACTCCGAACTCGAAACAATGAAACAAAAACCCGAACAAATCTCACAACTGGAACACACCTCGAATTCGGAACTCCGAGTAGCAACTTCGGACTGCAACCCGCCTTGGAACGGTACTGAGCTTCGGACTGGAGCAAAAAATAGTGCGAGAGAAACAGATTGGCAAACAGAGATGAGCTTTCTTGTAGGGGGATTTGCAAGCTCTGAAGAAATAGCTTCTGACAATGTTCCTCCGGAGTTTTTGGACACTCTTTGTCGCCCAAGATTCTCAATTCTTCCTCGGAGAATTCCAATACTTCTTCCTTCTTAAGCCTTCCAAAGATTCGGACTAAGCAGGCTCGGACAGATAGGAGCAGATGGATTCGGATAGCCTTGAACAAAACACTGAGCTTCAGACAATATCGCAATCCATTCGGACTCACTGGAGCTCAACGAATTCGAACAATAGTAGAATGTATCGGACTGAACAAAAGTGAAGCGCCTCGTACTATAGCGCAAAATAGAGAGGACCCAATCTGGATCGGACTACACAAGTAGCAGGTCTGGAACCGTTACTCAGTCCGGATCGGGGCTTGAGTGACGGAACTGCAGCAAGTCCGACCAAGATTATTGTAGCAAGAGAGCACGATTTCGGAACGGAAAAACACGCCTTGTTTCGGAATAGACGAACGCAAACAAGATTCAGACTAACAGATAGCACAAGCACAAGCTTATTCTGCAACTTAACCAGATCACCCCTCTTCTTGCTCAACTCCAGAACTCTCCTCGCAGAAACCACCAAATCACTCTCCAAAAGCCTAATCTTTAATTCGTGGCTACAACACTTTTCCACCCCGGAATCTGACACTTATTTCCCCCGATTACTCAGATCTCGGATTCGGATGCGAAACCCGGATCCGAATTAGCTTGAACAAGAAATTGGCAGAGCAGATTTCGAAGCACTTTAGACTTAGCAATCTGCAATGAGACAGAACAGATCTCGAATAGATCTCAGACAGAACTGCTAGCTCCGGATTGACTTGTGGTACTGGAACAGAATCACTCGCCTCGAGATCCGGACCGGCACAAAAGTAGTGGAACAGAGGCCGGAACAGCAAGAGGAGCGTCTCGGACTACTGTTGTTCATACAAGGAAAGCACCTAAAGGAGAAAAGTGGACGTGGTTGTGTGGTGTTGTGATGGAAAATAGGTGATTTGGGTGGTATTTTTTACTATTTATAGTGAAAAGAGGGAAGAGCAGTCTGAGACAAGTTGGAACAACGAAACCAAAGTGAAAGTGCGATTCGGATCGTATTAGATGTTGATACGGACATGTGTCCAATCCGTTAAGGGCTCCATAGAGAGTGTCCTAAAGCGCATCAAGGCTAAAATAGCCAATTCAGTACTAGTCCGACCTTCAAATGGGCTGACCTAAGGGAAACCATTCCAGGTCAACTAGTACTTACAAGTCAACACACCTTATCAGCTAAGTCCGACAAAGCTAGGTGTACGACTTTCGAACCTGACAAATGGTCACATGGTCCTTCCAAATACCACAGACTATCAGTCCTAGGATGCCAAACGGACCGGACGAGAGAATTTCGGACGGCACCATCACATTAAGACCAAACATATGTAACAGAACCACTGAGATACTTCCGTGAGACTTCTGGCTCGGACACCAAGAGTTACCTAAGGACAGACTAACCAAGCAGACAGATCTGTCCATGGGACTGACATGGACCCAACAGGCTGAACAGTACTCTCAGAGGGAAAAGGCCGAAACTACCCTCCGAGGCCCATTAATCGGACGTTTTCTACTGTTCACTACTGGGCTGTGGGGCAAAGGTAGCATTGGTGTCCAAATCTCAAGCATACACTTGGCATCATCTTATGAACCTCTTCATAAGTACATGATAACTATAAATATAACTCAAGGTCCAAACTTTGAGGTAAGCCATATTGAATGTCATAACCTCCCTCGTAACTATTACATTCAGAGCTCACAACTCTCTCTTTAGTAAAGTCTCTTACCGGATTGACATACGTAATCCGGGTAACCCTTTCTGAACCCCCCCCCCCCCCCCCCACCACTTAGTCCTTTCAGGTACTCTAGCTCAGACAGGTACTGCTCGGACGTCAAGTTGGAGGCGGGTCACAGACTAGGTTGCTTGTAATAGTTTAGTTAGTTAGTGTTCGAGGCTAAACCCCTCAACATTTTGGCTCCGTCTGTGGGAAACTTTACAAAAGGTTCCGTACTTAAGTAAGGTTGATGGCAAGAATGAGACGGACAACATGAACCAGTGCTGCAGGCGTCGGGACTCCACCCCCACGCCCACGCGGACGTCTGCCCAGCCGAGGACGAAGAGCCACTGTGGATGAAAGGAACGCTGGAGGGAGATATCTGAGCGATGGTCACACAGCGAGCCCATCCTCCGATGAGGGAAGAGACGTTCCGCCCATGGAAATCCGTAACACACCTGAGAACATTGTACCTGAGAACCATGGAGAAGGGGTCGTACTAGTTTCTCCGCAAAAGCTCGAGGCCCCACTACGGGTCAACAGTTTACTATGCCCGATGGTCGCATCGTCCGCACTAGTGACTTCGGATTAAGTGAGACTCAGTTCGATAGATTTCTCACGGTGATCCAAGGCTGCCTCAGGTCTAACAATGCCCATCCTCAGCAAGTCACTCCGCCAGTGGCTACTCCGGTTCAAGCAGAGCCCGCCCTATCAAGGAACAAGCAAAGTCTGATCCAATAAAGGTTGGGGAATCAACTACCTCAAGAGGATCTGCGGAACCTTCTAGATCGGAGAGCATTTGCCTCCCAAGTTCGGGGTGAAGCAAGTCCAAATGGTAGGAGAGAGTATCAGGAGGAGGATAATAGGCTGCCTAGGGCTCCACCACAAGCACCTCCAAGAGCCAGAGATCATGTAGCGGAAACCATTCCAATGGTCCGCCTAGATGAACTCCCTGTGGATGTAGCAGTGCATCCTAGGACGGGGGAGATAATGACTGCGGAAGAAATCTATGCTCATCAAAAAGCTTCGGAGGCCCAGATTCTAAGTCTCGGACGCCTGGTAAAGGATCATGAGCAGATAACTACTAGTGCACCAAACCCTTTGTGTGATGAAATCATGAGAGAAAATGAGAGGAACAGGAACTTGGATCAAGTGATTCCGAACTTGGAATACTATTATGGGGATACTTGTCCCGTTGGACACTTGACAAGGTACAATAGTAAGATGGACTCCAAGGGGATGAGAGACAACACGAAAGCTCTCACGTTCTCATCTACTCTCTTCGTAACGGCCATGGATTGGTACACGGAGTTGCCAAACAAGTCGATATGATCTTATGCGGACCTCTCCTCCAAGTTTCTAGGACGATTTGGAAAATTGAAAAAACGAAAGCGCACTGTTGAGTATCTGGAAGAAGTTATCCAAAGGGAGCAAGAGGACCTCAAGACCTTCCTAGATCTCTTTAATGCGGAAGCTCTTCGAGTTGAGCCACACAGTATCAAGGAACGGGTCCGTCTCCTGTATGCTAATACTTTCAACTCAGAGCTCTGCAGAAAACTTTCTGGTCAGGAAGTGAGGAGTGAAAATCATTTGGATGACATCTGTGAAGAAGTAATGTATGGAAAAGAGTACCGAAGAAATGTTCCAGTGAGAGAAGGATCCAAGAAGGAAAAGGAGCCAGTAAAATAAGAGCACCGCCCTAATAAGTTTAATCTGAGGAAGG
The DNA here is from genome assembly GCA_026545765.1 of Plantago major. Taxonomy (NCBI): domain Eukaryota; kingdom Viridiplantae; phylum Streptophyta; class Magnoliopsida; order Lamiales; family Plantaginaceae; genus Plantago; species Plantago major. The sequence continues at coordinate 74,568,271 of CM048841.1, forward strand.
ATCACAAAGATATGGGCTTCCACAGAGAAAGCAGTCCGCCAAAGAGATATGCGAATTATACCCGTCTCAGTAGACCAAGATCCGACATCTTGGCAACTATTATTGAGAAGAAGTTGGATATCCAATGGCCCAAGCCATCTCACGAAAACAGGAAGAGCAAGAATGCAAAGGGGTATTGCAAGTTTCACAACAGCCGTAGTCATGAGACAGACGATTGCATTCAACTGAAAACGGAGGTTGAACATTTGATAAGAGAGGGAAAGTTAGAGGAGCATGTCTATATGGATGAGCCATCTAGACATGATAAGACGGAACGAAAAAGGAATGATAGAGCTATAGAGCCACCGCCCCATCCACTATCCTTGCCACCTCCGCCAGCCCAATGTCCGCCTCGCACGGACCGACACCCATACAGGTGCGATGATGAAGTTGAAATGGAAAACCCTCCATACAGCGGAGTAATCAACACCATAGCAAGCGGACCGACTGGGGTCGATAGTAGGAATGCTAGTGAGCGGACAGCTCAGAATCTCCGGAACAATGACAGATCATATGCTGCTCCAGCAATTCGAGGGACAAATGCTATATACTTCGATGATAGTGAGATCCCTCCTCCTACGGAAGGAGGCAAAGACATAGAGGATCCGGATGTTCCGCTGGTGGTTTCTTTAACCATTGCAACTTACCGTGTAAACAAGATCCTGGTAGATACAGGGAGTTCCTCGAACATCATCTCCGAATCGACAATAGATCAGATGAATCTAGGTAGAATCCGATATGAGAGAGTCAATACCTCCATATTAAAGTTTGGAGGAGGAACTGTTCGCCCCCTAGGAAGTGTCATGCTTCATGTTTCACTCGGAACACATCCCGCAAGGGTAACACAACTAGTCCGTTTTGTAGTGGTGGATCGAACATTTGACTACAATGCCATCTTTGGTCGTCCCGGACTCAATCAATTCCGAGCTATATCTTCCACCCTCCATAATAGGATGAAGTTCCCGACCCCATGTGGAGTTGGAGAGGAAGTGGGGAACATCCGAGACGCTTGGGAATGTTATATTATGTCCACAAGGAGAGCATCAGAACCCGTATTGGCAGTCACTGTGACTTCTGATCCGCAGGTTGCTCTTCCGCCAAAAAAGGAGAATCCTAACATTGGGGTAGGGAGCCAGAAGGACAAGTTTCCTAAAACCGCACGGATCGAAACTCATGAAACTCTCAGGGAAGTCGAGCTGGTTGTTGGGAGTCCGGATAAAAAGACTAGGATCGGGACAGAAATGAATGCGGAAGTGGAAGTGAAGCTCATTGCTTGTCTCCGCGATAACAGTGATGTCTTTGCTTGGAGTACTGACGACCTAAAGGGGATAGATCCGAGGGTGGTTGTTCACCGTCTGAACATGGATCCCTTGATTAAATATAACCACCAGATGAGAAAAGATATCGGTCCTATCAAGGACGCCATCATATCCGCTGAAGTTGATCGACTCCTGAAAAGGTCCGTTATTCCGATTGGGTTTGTAACGTGGTTCTAGTAGAAAAGTCACCAGGCAAATGGCGGATGTGCAATGATTTCACCAGGCTGAATAAGTTTTGCCCAAAGGATCCATATCCTTTGCCACGGATTGACCAGTTAGTTGATTCTACAGCCGGATGCGCGTTACTGAGTTTCATGGACGCATATCAAGGCTTTTACCAGGTTCGGATGGCGAAGGAGGATATTAAAAAACAGATTTCTTTGTTGCGGGAGGAGTATACTGCTTTAAAGTGATTCCCTTCGGATTGAAAAACGCAGGAGCAACTTACCAACGACTGGTGAATCAAATGTTCAAGGAAGAAATTGGCAAGACCATGGAGGTATACGTAGACGACATGCTCGTCAAAAGCAAAACCGAAGAACAACATATAGAGCACTTGAACAAATGCTTTGCTATCCTCAGGAAGTTTGGGATGAAGCTGAATCCGAAAAAGTGCACCTTCGGAGTGAAGGGCGAAAAGTTTTTGGACTACATGGTCACAGAGAGAGGGATAAGCGCAAATCCCGAGAAGATCAAGACAATCCTAGATCTGCCTCATCCGAAGAACCTCAATCAAGGAAAACCACCGTGGAATCCTCGGACCCGAAAGGCCGAGCTCTATTCCTAAAACGGTGATGATCAAGAAAACCACCGTGGAATCCTCGGACCCGAAAGGCCGAGCTCTATTCCAAAAACGGTGATGATCAACAAAACCACCGTGGAATCCTCGGACCCGAAAGGCCGAGCTCTATTCCTAAAATGGTGATGATCAAGAAAACCACTGTGGAATCCTCGGACCCGAAAGGCCGAGCTCTATTCCTAAACGGTGAAGATCAAGAAAACCACCGTGGAAACCTTGGACCCGAAAGGCCGAGTTCTATTCCTAAAATGGTGATGATGAAGAAAAACCACCGTGGAATCCTCGGACCCGAAAGGCCGAGCTCTATCCCAAAAACGGTGATGATGAGGAAAACACCGTGGAATCCTCGAACCCGAAAGGCCGTGCTCTATTCCTAAAATGGTGATGATGAAGAAAAACCACCGTGGAATCCTTGGACCCGAAAGGCCGAGCTTTATCCCAAAAACGGTGATGATGAGGAAAACACCGTGGAATCCTCGAACCCGAAAGGCCGAGCTCTATACCTAAAACGGTGATGATGAGGAAAACACCTTAGAATCCTCGAACCCGAAAGACCGAGCTCTATTCCTAAAATGGTGATGATAAAGAAAACCACCGTGGAATCCTCGGACCCGAAAGGCGAACTCTATTCCTACAACGGTGATAATCAGGGAAAACCACCATGGAATCAACGGACCCGAAAGGCCGAGCTCTATTCCTAAAACGGTGATGATCAGGAAAATCACCGTGGAATCCTCGAACCCGACATGCCGAGCTCTATTCCTAAAACGTTGATGATCAAGAAAACCACCGTGGAATCCTCGGACCCGAAAGGCGAACTCTATTCCTACAACAGTGATAATCAGGGAAAACCACCATGGAATCAACGGACCCGAAAGGCCGAGCTCTATTCCTAAACGGTGATGATAAAGGAAACCACAATGGAATCCTCGGACCCGAAATGCCGAGCTCTGTTCCTAAAATGGTGATGAACAAGAAAATAACCGTGGAATCCTCGGACCCAAAAGGCCGAGCTCTATTCCTGAAATGGTGATGATCAACAAAACCACCGTGGAATCCTCGGACCCCAAAGACCGAGCTCTATTCCTAAAACTGTGATGATGAGGAAAACCACCGTGGAATCCTCGGACCCGAAAGGCGAGCTCTATTCCGAAAACGGTGATGATCAAGGAAAACCACCGTGGAATCCTCGGACCCGATAAGCCGAGCTCTATTCCTAAAACGGTGATGATCAGGAAAACCACCGTGGAATCCTCGGACCCGACAGGCCGAGCTCTATTCCTAAAACGGTGATGATCAAGAAAACCACCGTGGAATCCTCGGACCCGAAAGGCGAACTCTATTCCTACAACGGTGATGATCACGGAAAACCACCGTGGAATCAACGGACCCGAAAGGCCGAGCTCTATTCCTAAACGGTGATGATCAAGAAAACCACAATGGAATCCTCGGACCCGAAATGCCGAGCTCTGTTTCTATAACGGTGATGAACAAGAAAACCACCGTGGAATCCTCGGACCCGAAATGCTGAGCTCTATTCCAAAAACGGTGATGATGAAGAAAAATCACCATGGAATCCTTGGACGCGAAATGCCGAGATCTATTCCTGAAACGGTGATGATCAAGAAAACCACCGTGGAATCCTCGGACCCGAAAGGCCGAGCTCTATTCCTAAAACGGTGATGATGAGGAAAACCACCGTGGAATCCTCGGACCCGAAAGGCGAGCTCTATTCCTAAAACGGTGATGATCAAGGAAAACCACCGTGGAATCCTCGGACCCGATAGGCCGAGCTCTATTCCTAAAATGGTGATGATCAAGAAAACCACCGTGAAATCCTCGGACCCGAAAGGCGAGCTCTATTCCTAAAACGGTGATGATCAAGAACAACCACCGTGGAATCCTCGTACCCGAAAGGCCGAGCTATATTCCTAAAACGGTGATGATCCAGAAAACCACCGTGGAATCCTCGTACCCGAAAGGCCGAGCTCTATTCCTAAAATGGTGATGATGAAGAAAAACCACTGTAGAATACTCGGACCCGAAAGGCCGAGCTCTATTCCTAAAACGGTGATGATGAAGAAAAACCACTGTAGAATCCTCGGACCCGAAAGGCCGAGCTCTATTCCTAAAACGGTGATGATAAAGAAAAACCACCGTGGAATCCTCGGACCCGAAAGGCGAGCTCTATTCCTTAAACGGTGATGATCAGGGAAAACCACCGTGGCATCATCGGACCCGAAAGGCTGAGCTCTATTCCTAAACGGTGATGATCTAGAAAACCCGCGTGGAATCCTCGGACCCGAAATGCCGAGCTGTGTTTCTATAACGGTGATGAACAAGAAAACAACCATGGAATCCTCGGACCTGAAAGGCCGAGCACTATTCCTAAAACGGTGATGACGAGCAAAACCACTGTGGAATACTCGGACCCGAAAGGCCGAGCTCTATTCCTAAAACGGTGATGATCAACAAAACCACCGTGGAATCCTCGGACCCGAAAGGCCGAGCTCTATTCCTAAAACGGTGATGATCAACAAAACCACCGTGGAATCCTCGGACCCGAAACGCCGAGCTCTATTCCTAAAACGGTGATGATCAAGAAAACGACTGTGGAATTCTCGGACCCGAATGGCCGAGCTCTATTCCGAAAACCGTGATGATGAAGAAAAGTCACCGTGGAATCATCGGACCCGAAAGGCCGAGCTCTATTCCTAAATGGTGATGATCAAGAAAACCACCGTGAAAACCTCGGACCCGAAAGGCCGAGTTCTTTTCCTAAAACGGTGATGATGAAGAAAAACCACCGTGGAATCCTCGGACCCGAAAGGCCGAGCTCTATCCCAAAAACGGTGATGATGAGGAAAACACCGTGGAATCCTTGAACCCGAAAGGCCGATCTCTATTCCTAAAACGTTGATGATGAGGAAAACACATTGGAATCCTCGAACCTGATCGACCGAGCTCAATTCCTAAAACGGTGATGATAAAGAAAACCACCGTGGAATCCTCAAACCCGAAAGGCTGACCTCTATTCCTAAAACGGTGATGATGAGGAAAATACCGTGAAATCATCGGACTCGAAAGGCCGAGCTCTATTCCTAAAACGGTGATGATGTGGAAAACACCGTGGAATCGTCGGACCCGAAAGGCCGAGCTCTATTCCTAAAACGGTGATGATCAAGAAAACCACCGTGGAATCCTCGGACCCGAAAGGCCGAGCTCTATTCCTAAAACGGTGATAATCAAGAAAACCACCGTGGAATCCTCAGACCCGAAAGCCCTAGCTCTATTCCTAAAACGGTGATGATCAAGAAAACCACCGTGGAATCCTCAGACCCGAAAGGCGAGCTCTATTCCTAAAACGGTGATAATCAGGGAAAACCACCGTGGAATCCTCGGACCCGAAAGGCCGAGGTCTATTCCTAAACGGTGATGATCAAGTAAACCACCGTGGAATCCTCGGACCCGAAATGACGAGCTCTGTTTCTAAAACGGTGATGAACAAGAAAAAAACCGTGGAATCCTCGGACCTGAAAGGCCGAGCTCTATTCCTAAAACGGTGATGATGAGGAAAACCACCGTGGAATCCTCGGACCCGAAAGGCGAGCTCTATTCCTAAAATGGTGATGATCAAGGAAAACCACCGTGGAATCCTCGGACCCGAAAGGCCGAGCTCTATTCCTAAAACGGTGATGATCAAGAAAACCACCGTGGAATCCTCGGACCTGAAAGGCCGAGCTCTATTCCTAAAACGGTGATGATCAGGGAAAACCACCGTGGAATCATCAAACCCGAAATGCCGAGCTCTGTTCCTTAAACGGAGATGAACAAGAAAACAACTGTGGAAACCTCAGACCCGAAAGGCCGAGCTCTATTCCTAAAACGGTGATGATCAACAAAACCACCGTGGAATCGTCGGACCCGAAAGGCGAGCTCTATTCCTAAAACGGTCATGATCAAGAAAACCACCGTGGAATCCTCGGACCTGAAAGGCCGAGCACTATTCCTAAAACGGTGATGATGAGGAAAACCACCGTGGAATCCTCGGACCCGAAAGGCAAGCTCTATTCCTAAAACGGTGATGATCAGGAAAACCACCGTGGAATCCTCGGACCCGACAGGCCGAGCTCTATTCCTAAAACGGTGATGATCAACAAAACCACCGTGGAAACCTCGGACCCGAAAGGCCGAGCTCTATTCCTAAAACGGTGATGATCAAGAAAACCACCGTGGAAACCTCGGACCCGAAAGGCGAACTATATTCCTACAACGGTGATGATTAGGGAAAACCACCGTGGAATCAACGGACCCGAAAGGCCGAGCTCTATTCCTAATTAAACGGGGATGATCAAGAAAACCACAGTGGAATCCTCGGACCCGAAATGCCGAGATCTGTTCCTAAAACGGTGATGAACAAGAAAACAACCGTGGAATCCTCGGACCCAAAAGGCCGAGCTCTATTCCTGAAACGGTGATGATCAACAAAACCACCGTGGAATCGTCGGATCCGAAAAGCGAGCTCTATTCCCGAAACGGTGATGATCAAGAAAACCACTGTGGAATCCTCGAACCCGAATGGCCGAGCTCTATTCCTGAAACGGTGATGATCAAGAAAACCACTGTGGAATCCTCGGACCCGAATGGCCGAGCTCTATTCCTGAAACGGTGATGATCAAGAAAACCACTGTGGAATCCTCGGACCCGAATGGTCGAGCTCTATTCCTAAAACCGTGATGATGAAGAAAAATCACCATGGAATCATCGGACCCGAAAGGCCGAGCTCTATTCCTAAACGGTGATGATCAAGAAAACCACCGTGGAAACCTCGGACCCGAATGGCCGAGTTCTATTCCTAAAACGGTGATGATGAAGAAAAACCACCGTGGAATCCTCGGAACCGAAAGGCCGAGCTCTATCCCAAAAACGGTGATGATGAGGAAAATACCGTGGAATCCTTGAACCCGAAAGGTCGAGCTCCATTCCTAAAACGTTGATGATGAGGAAAACACATTGGAATCCTCGAACCTGATAGACCGAGCTCTATTCCTAAAACGGTGATGATAAAGAAAACCACCGTGGAATCCTCAAACCCGAAAGGCTGAGCTCTATTCCTAAAACGGTGATGATGAGGAAAACACCGTGGAATCGTCGGACCCGAAAGGCCGAGCTCTATTCCTAAAACGGTGATGATGTTTAAAACACCGTGGAATCGTCGGACCCGAAAGGCCGAGCTCTATTCCTAAAACAGTGATGATCAAGAAAACCACCGTGGAATCCTCGGACCCGAAACGCCGAGCTCTATTCCTAAAACGGTGATCATCAAGAAAACCACCGTGGAATCCTCAGACCCGAAAGGCCGAGCTCTATTCCTAAAACGGTGATGATCAAGAAAACCACCGTGGAATCCTCGGATCCGAAAGGCCGACCTCTATTCCTAAAACGGTGATGATCAAGAAAACCACCGTGGAATCCTCGGACCCGAAAGGCAAGCTCTATTCCTAAAACGGTGATAATCAGGGAAAACCACCGTGGAATCCTCGGACCCGAAAGGCCGAGCTCTATTCCTGAAACGGTGATGATCAAGAAAACCACTGTGGAATCCTCGGACCCGAATGGCCGAGCTCTATTCCTGAAACGGTGATGATCAAGAAAACCACTGTGGAATCCTTGGACCCGAATGCCCGAGCTCTATTCCTAAAACTGTGATGATGAAGAAAAATCACCATGGAATCATCGGACCCGAAAGGCCGAGCTCTATTCCTAAACGGTGATGATCAAGAAAACCACCGTGGAAACCTCGGACTCGAATGGCCGAGTTATATTCCTAAAACGGTGATGATGAAGAAAAACCACCGTGGAATCCTCGGACCCGAAAGGCCGAGCTCTATCCCAAAAACGGTGATGATGAGGAAAACACCGTGGAATCCTTGAACCCGAAAGGTCGAGCTCTATTCCTAAAACGTTGATGATGAGGAAAACACCTTGGAATCCTCGAACGTGATAGACCGAGCTCTATTCCTAAAACGGTGATGACAAAGAAAACCACCGTGGAATCCTCAAACCCGAAAGGCTGAGCTCTATTCCTAAAACGGTGATGATGAGGAAAACACCGTGGAATCGTCGGACCCGAAAGGCCGAGCTCTATTCCTAAAACGGTGATGATGTGTAAAACACCGTGGAATCGTCGGACCCGAAAGGCCGAGCTCTATTCCTAAAACGGTGATGATCAAGAAAACCACCGTGGAATCCTCGGACCCGAAAGGCCGAGCTCTATTCCTAAAACGGTGATAATCAAGAAAACCACCGTGGAATACTCAGACCCGAAAGGCCGAGCTCTATTCCTAAAATGGTGATGATCAAGAAAACCACCGTGGAATCCTCGGACCCGAAAGGCCGAGCTCTATTCCTGAAACGGTGATGATCAAGAAACCACTGTGGAATCCTCGGACCCGAATGGCCGAGCTCTATTCATAAACGGTGATGATCTAGAAAACCACTGTGGAATCCTTGGACCCGAATGCCCGAGCTCTATTCCTAAAACTGTGATGATGAAGAAAAATCACCATGGAATCATCGGACCCGAAAGGCCGAGCTCTATTCCTAAACGGTGATGATCAAGAAAACCACCGTGGAAACCTCGGACTCGAATGGCCGAGTTCTATTCCTAAAACGGTGATGATGAAGAAAAACCACCGTGGAATCCTCGGACCCGAAAGGCCGAGCTCTATCCCAAAAACGGTGATGATGAGGAAAACACCGTGGAATCCTTGAACCCGAAAGGTCGAGCTCTATTCCTAAAACGTTGATGATGAGGAAAACACCTTGGAATCCTCGAACGTGATAGACCGAGCTCTATTCCTAAAACGGTGATGACAAAGAAAACCACCGTGGAATCCTCAAACCCGAAAGGCTGAGCTCTATTCCTAAAACGGTGATGATGAGGAAAACACCGTGGAATCGTCGGACCCGAAAGGCCGAGCTCTATTCCTAAAACGGTGATGATGTGTAAAACACCGTGGAATCGTCGGACCCGAAAGGCCGAGCTCTATTCCTAAAACGGTGATGATCAAGAAAACCACCGTGGAATCCTCGGACCCGAAAGGCCGAGCTCTATTCCTAAAACGGTGATAATCAAGAAAACCACCGTGGAATACTCAGACCCGAAAGGCCGAGCTCTATTCCTAAAATGGTGATGATCAAGAAAACCACCGTGGAATCCTCGGACCCGAAAGGCCGAGCTCTATTCCTAAAACGGTGATGATCAAGAAAACCACCGTGGAATCCTCGGACCCGAAAGGCGAGCTCTATTCCTAAAACGGTGATAATCAGGGAAAACCACCGTGGAATCATCGGACCCGAAAGGCCGAGCTCTATTCCTAAACGGTGATGATCAAGAAAACCACCGTGGAATCCTCGGACCCGAATGGCCGAGCTCTATTCCTAAAACGGTGATGATCAAGAAAACCACCGTGGAATCCTCGGACCCGAAAGGCGAGCTCTATTCCTACAACGGTGATGATCAGGGAAAACCACCGTGGAATCATCGGCCCCGAAATGCCGAGCTCTGTTCCTTAAACGGAGATGAACAAGAAAACAACCGTGAAATCCTCGGACCCGAAAGGCCGAGCTGTATTCCTAAAACGGTGATGATCAATAAAACCACCGTGGAATCGTCGGACCCGAAAGGCAAGCTCTATTCCTAAAACGGTCATGATCAATAAAACCACCGTGGAATCCTCGGACCTGAAAGGCCGAGCACTATTCCTAAAACGGTGATGATGAGTAAAACCACCGTGTATTTCTGGGACCCGAATGGGTTGCTCTATTCGTAAAAGGGTGATGATCAGGAAAACCACCGTGGAATCCTCGGACCCGACAGGCCGAGCTCTATTCCTAAAACGGTGATGATCAACCAAACCACCGTGGAAACCTCGGACCCGAAAGGCCGAGCTCTATTCCTAAAACGGTGATGATCAAGAAAACCACCGTGGAATCCTCGGACCCGAAAGGCGAACTATATTCCTACAACGGTGATGATCAGGGAAAACCACCGTGGAATCAATCGGACCCGAAGGCCGAGCTCTATTCCTAATTAAACGGGGATGATCAAGAAAACCACAGTGGAATCCTCGGACCCGAAATGCCGAGATCTGTTCCTAAAACGGTGATGAACAAGAAAACAACCGTGGAATCCTCGGACCCAAAAGGCCGAGCTCTATTCCTGAAACGGTGATGATCAACAAAACCACCGTGGAATCGTCGGATCCGAAAAGCGAGCTCTATTCCCGAAACGGTGATGATCAAGAAAACCACTGTGGAATCCTCGGACCCGAATGGCCGAGCTCTATTCCTGAAACGGTGATGATCAAGAAAACCACTGTGGAATCCTCGGACCCGAATGGCCGAGCTCTATTCCTGAAACGGTGATGATCAAGAAAACCACTGTGGAATCCTCGGACCCGAATGGTCGAGCTCTATTCCTGAAACGGTGATGATCAAGAAAACCACTGTGGAATCCTCGGACCCGAATGGTCGAGCTCTATTCCTAAAACCGTGATGATGAAGAAAAATCACCATGGAATCATCGGACCCGAAAGGCCGAGCTCTATTCCTAAACGGTGATGATCAAGAAAACCAGCGTGGAAACCTCGGACCCGAATGGCCGAGTTCTATTCCTAAAACGGTGATGATGAAGAAAAACCACCGTGGAATCCTCGGACCCGAAAGGCCGAGTTCTATCCCAAAAACGGTGATGATGAGGAAAACACCGTGGAATCCTTGAACCCGAAAGGTCGAGCTCCATTCCTAAAACGTTGATGATGAGGAAAACACATTGGAATCCTCGAACCTGATAGACCGAGCTCTATTCCTAAAACGGTGATGATAAAGAAAACCACCGTGGAATCCTCAAACCCGAAAGGCTGAGCTCTATTCCTAAAACGGTGATGATGAGGAAAACACCGTGGAATCGTCGGACCCGAAAGGCCGAGCTCTATTCCTAAAACGGTGATGATGTGTAAAACACCGTGGAATCGTCGGACCCGAAAGGCCGAGCTCTATTCCTAAAACAGTGATGATCAAGAAAACCACCGTGGAATCCTCGGACCCGAAAGGCCGAGCTCTATTCCAGAAACGGTGATGATCAAGAAAACCACTGTGGAATCCTCGGACCCGAATGGCCGAGCTCTATTCCTGAAACGGTGATGATCAAGAAAACCACTGTGGAATCCTCGGACCCGAATGGTCGAGCTCTATTCCTAAAACCGTGATGATGAAGAAAAATCACCATGGAATCATCGGACCCGAAAGGCCGAGCTCTATTCCTAAACGGTGATGATCAAGAAAACCACCATGGAAACCTCGGACCCGAATGGCCGAGTTCTATTCCTAAAACGGTGATGATGAAGAAAAACCACCGTGGAATCCTCGGACCCGAAAGGCCGAGCTCTATCCCAAAAACGGTGATGATGAGGAAAACACCGTGGAATCCTTGAACCCGAAAGGTCGAGCTCCATTCCTAAAACGTTGATGATGAGGAAAACACATTGGAATCCTCGAACCTGATATACCGAGCTCTATTCCTAAAACGGTGATGATAAAGAAAACCACCGTGGAATCCTCAAACCCGAAAGGCTGAGCTCTATTCGTAAAACGGTGATGATGAGGAAAACACCGTGGAATCGTCGGACCCGAAAGGCCGAGCTCTATTCCTAAAACGGTGATGATGTGTAAAACACCGTGGAATCGTCGGACCCGAAAGGCCGAGCTCTATTCCTAAAACAGTGATGATCAAGAAAACCACCGTGGAATCCTCGGATCCGAAAGGCCGACCTCTATTCCTAAAACGGTGATGATCAAGAAAACCACCGTGGAATCCTCGGACCCGAAAGGCGAGCTCTATTCCTAAAACGGTGATAATCAGGGAAAACCACCGTGGAATCCTCGGACCCGAAAGGCCGAGCTCTATTCCTGAAACGGTGATGATCAAGAAAACCACTGTGGAATCCTCGGACCCGAATGGCCGAGCTCTATTCCTCAAACGGTGATGATCAAGAAAACCACTGTGGAATCCTTGGACCCGAATGCCCGAGCTCTATTCCTAAAACTGTGATGATCAAGAAAACCACCGTGGAATCCTCGGACCCGAAAGGCCGAGCTCTATTCCTAAACGGTGATGATCAAGAAAACCACCGTGGAAACCTCGGACTCGAATGGCCGAGTTCTATTCCTAAAACGGTGATGATGAAGAAAAACCACCGTGGAATCCTCGGACCCGAAAGGCCGAGCTCTATTCCTAAAACGGTGATAATCAGGGAAAACCACCGTGGAATCATCGGACCCGAAAGGCCGAGCTCTATTCCTAAACGGTGATGATCAAGAAAACCACTGTGGAATCCTTGGACCCGAATGCCCGAGCTCTATTCCTAAAACTGTGATGATGAAGAAAAATCACCATGGAATCATCGGACCCGAAAGGCCGAGCTCTATTCCTAAAATGGTGATGATCAAGAAAACCACCGTGGAATCCTCGGACCCGAAAGGCCGAGCTCTATTCCTAAAACGGTGATGATCAAGAAAACCACCGTGGAATCCTCGGACCCGAAAGGCGAGCTCTATTCCTAAAACGGTGATAATCAGGGAAAACCACCGTGGAATCATCGGACCCGAAAGGCCGAGCTCTATTCCTAAACGGTGATGATCAAGAAAACCACCGTGGAATCCTCGGACCCGAATGGCCGAGCTCTATTCCTAAAACGGTGATGATCAAGAAAACCACCGTGGAATCCTCGGACCCGAAAGGCGAGCTCTATTCCTACAACGGTGATGATCAGGGAAAACCACCGTGGAATCATCGGCCCCGAAATGCCGAGCTCTGTTCCTTAAACGGAGATGAACAAGAAAACAACCGTGAAATCCTCGGACCCGAAAGGCCGAGCTGTATTCCTAAAACGGTGATGATCAATAAAACCACCGTGGAATCGTCGGACCCGAAAGGCAAGCTCTATTCCTAAAACGGTCATGATCAATAAAACCACCGTGGAATCCTCGGACCTGAAAGGCCGAGCACTATTCCTAAAACGGTGATGATGAGGAAAACCACCGTGGAATTCTCGGACCCGAAAGGCGAGCTCTATTCGTAAAACGGTGATGATCAGGAAAACCACCGTGGAATCCTCGGACCCGACAGGCCGAGCTCTATTCCTAAAACGGTGATGATCAACCAAACCACCGTGGAAACCTCGGACCCGAAAGGCCGAGCTCTATTCCTAAAACGGTGATGATCAAGAAAACCACCGTGGAATCCTCGGACCCGAAAGGCGAACTATATTCCTACAACGGTGATGATCAGGGAAAACCACCGTGGAATCAACGGACCCGAAAGGCCGAGCTCTATTCCTAATTAAACGGGGATGATCAAGAAAACCACAGTGGAATCCTCGGACCCGAAATGCCGAGATCTGTTCCTAAAACGGTGATGAACAAGAAAACAACCGTGGAATCCTCGGACCCAAAAGGCCGAGCTCTATTCCTGAAACGGTGATGATCAACAAAACCACCGTGGAATCGTCGGATCCGAAAAGCGAGCTCTATTCCCGAAACGGTGATGATCAAGTAAACCACTGTGGAATCCTCGGACCCGAATGGCCGAGCTCTATTCCTGAAACGGTGATGATCAAGAAAACCACTGTGGAATCCTCGGACCCGAATGGTCGAGCTCTATTCCTGAAACGGTGATGATCAAGAAAACCACTGTGGAATCCTCGGACCCGAATGGTCGAGCTCTATTCCTAAAACCGTGATGATGAAGAAAAATCACCATGGAATCATCGGACCCGAAAGGCCGAGCTCTATTCCTAAACGGTGATGATCAAGAAAACCAGCGTGGAAACCTCGGACCCGAATGGCCGAGTTCTATTCCTGAAACGGTGATGATCAAGAAAACCACTGTGGAATCCTCGGACCCGAATGGTCGAGCTCTATTCCTGAAACGGTGATGATCAAGAAAACCACTGTGGAATCCTCGGACCCGAATGGTCGAGCTCTATTCCTAAAACCGTGATGATGAAGAAAAATCACCATGGAATCATCGGACCCGAGCTCTATTCCTAAACGGTGATGATCAAGAAAACCAGGAAACCTCGGACCCGAATGGCGAGTTCTATTCCTAAACGGTGATGATGAAGAAAAACCATCAGGAATCCTCGGACCCGAAAGGCCGAGTTCTATCCCAAAAACGGTGATGATGAGGAAAACACCGTGGAATCCTTGAACCCGAAAGGTCGAGCTCCATTCCTAAAACGTTGATGATGAGGAAAACACATTGGAATCCTCGAACCTGATAGACCGAGCTCTATTCCTAAAACGGTGATGATAAAGAAAACCACCGTGGAATCCTCAAACCCAAAAGGCTGAGCTCTATTCCTAAAACGGTGATGATGAGGAAAACACCGTGGAATCGTCGGACCAAAAAGGCCGAGCTCTATTCCTAAAACGGTGATGATGTGTAAAACACCGTGGAATCGTCGGACCCGAAAGGCCGAGCTCTATTCCTAAAACAGTGATGATCAAGAAAACCACCGTGGAATCCTCGGACCGAAGGCCGAGCTCTATTCCTAAAACGGTGATGATCAAGAAAACCACTGTGGAATCCTCGGACCCGAATGGCCGAGCTCTATTCCTGAAACGGTGATGATCAAGAAAACCACTGTGGAATCCTCGGACCCGAATGGTCGAGCTCTATTCCTAAAACCGTGATGATGAAGAAAAATCACCATGGAATCATCGGACCCGAAAGGCCGAGCTCTATTCCTAAACGGTGATGATCAAGAAAACCACCATGGAAACCTCGGACCCGAATGGCCGAGTTCTATTCCTAAAACGGTGATGATGAAGAAAAACCACCGTGGAATCCTCGGACCCGAAAGGCCGAGCTCTATCCCAAAAACGGTGATGATGAGGAAAACACCGTGGAATCCTTGAACCCGAAAGGTCGAGCTCCATTCCTAAAACGTTGATGATGAGGAAAACACATTGGAATCCTCGAACCTGATATACCGAGCTCTATTCCTAAAACGGTGATGATAAAGAAAGCCACCGTGGAATCCTCAAACCCGAAAGGCTGAGCTCTATTCCTAAAACGGTGATGATGAGGAAAACACCGTGGAATCGTCGGACCCGAAAGGCCGAGCTCTATTCCTAAAACGGTGATGATGTGTAAAACACCGTGGAATCGTCGGACCCGAAAGGCCGAGCTCTGTTCCTAAAACAGTGATGATCAAGAAAACCACCGTGGAATCCTCGGATCCGAAAGGCCGACCTCTATTCCTAAAACGGTGATGATCAAGAAAACCACCGTGGAATCCTCGGACCCGAAAGGCGAGCTCTATTCCTAAAACGGTGATAATCAGGGAAAACCACCGTGGAATCCTCGGACCCGAAAGGCCGAGCTCTATTCCTGAAACGGTGATGATCAAGAAAACCACTGTGGAATCCTCGGACCCGAATGGCCGAGCTCTATTCCTGAAACGGTGATGATCAAGAAAACCACTGTGGAATCCTTGGACCCGAATGCCCGAGCTCTATTCCTAAAACTGTGATGATGAAGAAAAATCACCATGGAATCATCGGACCCGAAAGGCCGAGCTCTATTCCTAAACGGTGATGATCAAGAAAACCACCGTGGAAACCTCGGACTCGAATGGCCGAGTTCTATTCCTAAAACGGTGATGATGAAGAAAAACCACCGTGGAATCCTCGGACCCGAAAGGCCGAGCTCTATCCCAAAAACGGTGATGATGAGGAAAACACCGTGGAATCCTTGAACCCGAAAGGTCGAGCTCTATTCCTAAAACGTTGATGATGAGGAAAACACCTTGGAATCCTCGAACGTGATAGACCGAGCTCTATTCCTAAAACGGTGATGACAAAGAAAACCACCGTGGAATCCTCAAACCCGAAAGGCTGAGCTCTATTCCTAAAACGGTGATGATGAGGAAAACACGTGGAATCGTCGGACCCGAAAGGCCGAGCTCTATTCCTAAAACGGTGATGATGTGTAAAACACCGTGGAATCGTCGGACCCGAAAGGCCGAGCTCTATTCCTAAAACGGTGATGATCAAGAAAACCACCGTGGAATCCTCGGACCCGAAAGGCCGAGCTCTATTCCTAAAACGGTGATAATCAAGAAAACCACCGTGGAATACTCAGACCCGAAAGGCCGAGCTCTATTCCTAAAATGGTGATGATCAAGAAAACCACCGTGGAATCCTCGGACCCGAAAGGCCGAGCTCTATTCCTAAAACGGTGATGATCAAGAAAACCACCGTGGAATCCTCGGACCCGAAAGGCAAGCTCTATTCCTAAAACGGTGATAATCAGGGAAAACCACCGTGGAATCATCGGACCCGAAAGGCCGAGCTCTATTCCTAAACGGTGATGATCAAGAAAACCACCGTGGAATCCTCGGACCCGAAAGGCCGAGCTCTATTCCTAAAACGGTGATGATCAAGAAAACCACCGTGGAATCCTCGGACCCGAAAGGCGAGCTCTATTCCTACAACGGTGATGATCAGGGAAAACCACCGTGGAATCATCGGCCCCGAAATGCCGAGCTCTGTTCCTTAAACGGAGATGAACAAGAAAACAACCGTGGAATCCTCGGACCCGAAAGGCCGAGCTCTATTCCTAAAACGGTGATGATCAATAAAACCACCGTGGAATCGTCGGACCCGAAAGGCGAGCTCTATTCCTAAAACGGTCATGATCAAGAAAACCACCGTGGAATCCTCGGACCTGAAAGGCCGAGCACTATTCCTAAAACGGTGATGATGAGGAAAACCACCGTGGAATCCTCGGACCCGACAGGCCGAGCTCTATTCCTAAAACGGTGATGATCAACCAAACCACCGTGGAAACCTCGGACCCGAAAGGCCGAGCTCTATTCCTAAAACGGTGATGATCAAGAAAACCACCGTGGAATCCTCGGACCCGAAAGGCGAACTATATTCCTACAACGGTGATGATCAGGGAAAACCACCGTGGAATCAACGGACCCGAAAGGCCGAGCTCTATTCCTTATTAAACGGGGATGATCAAGAAAACCACAGTGGAATCCTCGGATCCGAAATGCCGAGATCTGTTCCTAAAACGGTGATGAACAAGAAAACAACCGTGGAATCCTCGGACCCAAAAGGCCGAGCTCTATTACTGAAACGGTGATGATCAACAAAACCACCGTGGAATCGTCGGATCCGAAAAGCGAGCTCTATTCCCGAAACGGTGATGATCAAGAAAACCACTGTGGAATCCTCGGACCCGAATGGCCGAGCTCTATTCCTGAAACGGTGATGATCAAGAAAACCACTATGGAATCCTCGGACCCGAATGGCCGAGCTCTATTCCTGAAACGGTGATGATCAAGAAAACCACTGTGGAATCCTCGGACCCGAATGGTCGAGCTCTATTCCTGAAACGGTGATGATCAAGAAAACCACTGTGGAATCCTCGGACCCGAATGGTCGAGCTCTATTCCTAAAACCGTGATGATGAAGAAAAATCACCATGGAATCATCGGACCCGAAAGGCCGAGCTCTATTCCTAAACGGTGATGATCAAGAAAACCAGCGTGGAAACCTCGGACCCGAATGGCCGATTCTATTCCTAAAACGGTGATGATGAAGAAAAACCACCGTGGAATCCTCGGACCCGAAAGGCCGAGTTCTATCCCAAAAACGGTGATGATGAGGAAAACACCGTGGAATCCTTGAACCCGAAAGGTCGAGCTCCATTCCTAAAACGTTGATGATGAGGAAAACACATTGGAATCCTCGAACCTGATAGACCGAGCTCTATTCCTAAAACGGTGATGATAAAGAAAACCACCGTGGAATCCTCAAACCTGAAAAGGCTGAGCTCTATTCCTAAAACGGTGATGATGAGGAAAACACCGTGGAATCGTCGGACCCGAAAGGCCGAGCTCTATTCCTAAAACGGTGATGATGTGTAAAACACTGTGGAATCGTCGGACCCGAAAGGCCGAGCTCTATTCCTAAAACAGTGATGATCAAGAAAACCACCGTGGAATCCTCGGACCCGAAAGGCCGAGCTCTATTCCTAAAACGGTGATCATCAAGAAAACCACCGTGGAATCCTCAGACCCGAAAGGCCGAGCTCTATTCCTGAAACGGTGATGATCAAGAAAACCACCGTGGAATCCTCGGACCCGAAAGGCCGACCTCTATTCCTAAAACGGTGATGATCAAGAAAACCACCGTGGAATCCTCGGACCCGAAAGGCGAGCTCTATTCCTAAAACGGTGATAATCAGGTAAAACCACCCTGGAATCCTCGGACCCGAAAGGCCGAGCTTTATTCCTAAACGGTGATGATCAAGAAAACCACCGTGGAATCCATAAACTCTGGGCCCGCAATATTAAACACCATTTCTTGGAACTGGTCAGGAAAAGCATCAGATTTAGCAGTATTTTGAGTGCTAGATTCCTCATATTGCTGCTTTCTTCGACGCTTCTTAGTTTGGTCATATTGCATGAACGGTGGTGTTGTCTCACCATGATGATTCCCTACCTCATAGTGAGGCACGAACCATTACGTTTTAGGTACTCCACTACCGTGCAGAAGGCAAATATTTCATGTTCCTACATTTGTTCGCATTGCAAGGGCACTTTATCATCCCCTCACTCAAACAAACAATCAGTGTCAGTGCAAATGCGATGAAGGCTTCAACCCCTTCAGCAAAACAAGACTAAATTTTGCTATTAACAGTGCGACGGTACATCCATGAACGATCGGGATTCATTGTGTTGGTCCAGACAACGATAATGTAAAAGACTAGAGGGGGGTGAATAGTCTTTTAAAACTTTTAACGATAAAACAGTTTCTCAGATATGAGTGAAGATATCTGATACTTATATTCAGAGAGAGAAAGACTTTCTATGCGATAGGTGCACGTGCTTTGTAAGATATAAGTGTGTAAATACTCAGCAAGGTAAATAAAGCAATTAATAAGTTGCAGAAAGTAAATAACACAGATCTTTATAGTGGTATATGCGGGTGGCGTAATCCCTCAACTAATCCACTCGCCCTTTCTCAGGACTTGAAATTCACTAAGATTGATATTGAGTTCTCCTTACAATAATCCTATCCCTTGATTCTCTTTTGCACTAGGTTCCCAACCAAGTGTTCCCCTTGAGCTATTCCCCGGCTTTCTCAGCCAAGTACTTCCTGTACTCAGAAACCTTTGAGCTATTCCTTAGTTTCCCAAACTAAGTACTTCCTGTGCTCAGTGACCTTGGAGTTGTTCCTTAGTTTTCCAAACTAAGTACTTCTTGTACTCCACGCTGTGTGTGGTGTTGGTTAAAGTAGTTTGTCAGGTGAGTAGTCTTAATAACTTTCTCAGTTATGTAGGAATACTCTATAGAACAAGAATCACTTAACACACTTCACAATGTGTGGTGATATGTTCTTCACTGACCCAAGTCAATGTTAAATGTTCTAGAGAATGAATCTCAAATACTTGATCTTTTGATTCAACTCCTTCACATATAGCAATGCTTGTTAAGGATCAGAACACTTAGAACTTTCGTGCTACTTAGAATTCAAGAGCTTGGTCACAACAGTAAGCTAGAGAATAAGTAGGTTGAAGGCTTGTATGCTTGAATGAATAAGTTCGTGGATGTGTGTTTAAAGCACTCTAAGTGTTGATATTTATAGTAGAAAATTATGCCGTTTGGATAGTACACGTTAAGCACAATGAAATTCAAACTATTGATATATGTAAATAGTACTGCAGAAGATGTTGTCTCTTTTCAGAGATTTCTTATTTTGTTTAGATGTCTCTGTCTGCGCATTTATTGCACTGTACTATTTTTTGTCATGTTGTGCCAACGGAACTATGCACGCTTTCTGAAGCATTGCATGTCCTTTTCCAGAGATCTTCACTTCTCCTGATACATATTGAAACATTGTTTCCCAGAAACATAGTTTTATCCAAGGTATCTGAGCGTCGGTTTCTGTGGACACTTTTCTTCACTCAGTAACCTTGTGTTCTCAGATATCTTTTTTGAAACTTGTTTGTTGAAAAACACTTGTTTCTTCAAGGTATCTGGAAGTAGGTATCTGAGGAGACCAATCTCCTTAGTCTTCAGCAATCTTGTGCAGTCTTCGAATCTTCAATACGCTGAACTCTTCTGCGGGATGCCTCCTTTTTGGTCTTCTTCAAGGATATAAAAATTACATTCAGAGACCTAACATCCTATGCAAGATTCGCTAGACTAACATACTCAGTAAACTTCCTCTTTTACAATGTTCAAGTGAACTAAGAGTACTAGTTACCTTTCTGAGCTAAGATAAGTCATTAGGTTGCTGATCAAAATCTAAACAGATATTCCTAACACATTGCATGATTAACCTAACACGTCTGAATTTATTATATTTATAACTATACGCATTACGTATTCAATTTCATTACGATTGCCCAATTCCATGTCTATAATTACATTGTTAATTATAATACGTTTAAAATTTTATGAATTACATGGATTTTACGTTTAAAATTTAATTTTATAAATTTTAAATTTCCATTTCACTATTAAAATTACAAATTTTATATTAAAATAGTAGTAATTCTTTCTAAGTTAATACGAGCCAATTATACTACAACCACCAAAATCACTAAATGGTCTCCAAATACTAAGCAAAATCTTCCTAATCCTATTACATGTACGAAAATATCAAATTAAATATCCTACATACTTACATACATCCTAACATGATACTAACAATTCAATTTCACAATAAATCTATCAATTGTACAACCTTAAGCTTAACCTGCTACTTAATATAAGCTAAACTAGCTAGTAGAGACTTCCCCATAAACATACAATTGCTCAAATTAGTCGAAACTACAAAAAATCCCAAATTCAACAAAGTAAGGGGTTTTAGACTAATACCTTCAATGACGTGAAAAAATAGCCGAAGAAGAATGAAATTGAAGGGCCACCCGAGTTCCTTGTTCAACGAGCTTCGAAAAAAGTCCAAGATTGGCCGGAATGGTGGAGTTTTGATCAGAGTTGGAAAAGGGCGAATATGGCAATTTGGGGAGAAGAAAGAAGAAGCATAATAGAAGTGGGGAAGAAAGCTTCTTCCCCGTCTGTTATTTAACCTTAGCGACGGATAGCCCCAATCCGTCGCTAAATTCCTTTTTTTTTGGTAGGTCAACGTAACTAGAGACGGATAAATCTATCCGTCGCTAATAATATATGTCTCTAAAATGGTGATTTCTTGTAGTGCATACCATTCACATATATTGACTAACATACCACTCATATTGTCCTAAAATTTGCTAACACAAATGGTGACTAACATATCACCCAAGTTCAGTGACTAACATACCACTCACATATAGTGACTAACATACCACTCATATTGTCCTAAATGGTCTAACACAATGGTGACTGTTGGGAAATTTGTTGGGAAATTTCTTGAGAAATTTGTTAGGAAATTTGTACGATATTTTGTAAAGAATATCTATTTAGTTTTGATCAGCAACATGATGACTTATCTTAGTCTCAGAAAGGTGATTAGTACTCTTGGTTCACTTGAACATTGTAAAAGAGGAAACCCACTAAGTATGATAGTCTAGCTAATCTTGTATAGGATGTTAGGTCTCAAAATGTAATTTTTATTTTATGAAGAGAAGACCAAGAAGAAGACATCCAGGCAGAAAGCTCAACAACATTGAAGACTTGAAGAAAACTGCACAAGATTACTGAAACTGTTGTTCAGATACCTTAGCCAGATATCTTGAAGACACGAATAGTTTTTAAACAAACTGTGTCACAAGAGATATCTGAGAAATAAGAGACATATCTGAAAACAAGGAAAGTGTCCACAGATATCTATTCTCAGATACCTTGAGCTTTAACCACGTTTCTGAAAAAGAAACTTATATATTGCAAACAAAGTTGTTTCAATAAATACAAGTGGTATCTGAAGATTGAAGATAAGGACGTGCAAAGAATCAGATAACACTAGTCTCTGATACAAAGCATAGTTCCGTTGGCCCTACAGGACAAAAATTATAGTACAATGCATTTAATGCACGGACAGAAATGTCTGAATAAAAGCAACGACGACTTACGAAGAAGACAAAACACTCTAAAGATTATACGAGATATCGATAGTTCGAATTTGAGCCTAACGGATACTATTCAAACGGTACTCAAATTCATCTATAAATATCAACACTTAGACTGCTTGAGAGAACACACAGAACCTTAGACACACCTTGAACTGCATACAAACGTTGATCGTCTTACTCTCTCAAAGCAACTTACTTACTCACAAAGCTTTCTGTTGCGACCAAAGCTTTTGATCTTGAGTAAACACTGAAGTTCTAAGTGTCCTGATCCTAAACAAGCAAAGCTATATGTGAAGGAGTTGAATCAAAAGATCAACTATCTGAGATTCATTCTCTTGAATAGATATCATAAGACTTAGGTCAGTAAAATCGAACAAGATACCATACGCTGTAAAGTGTATTAAGTACCTTGATTCACAGAGCTATCTGAATAATTGAATAAGTTATTAAAGAAGCTCATCTGACAACTCAAACCAAAACCAACACCATCACTGGCGTGGAGTACATGAAGTACTTAGTTTGAAAAATCAGGGAATAACTCCAAGGTTACCGGAGTATAGGAAGTACTTGATTTGGGAAACTAAGGAATAACTCCAAGGTTATTGAGTATAGGAAGTACTTAGCTTGGAAAGCTAGGGAATAACTCAAAGGTTTATGAGTATAGGAAGTACTTGGTTGTGAAAGCCGGGGAACAAACTCAGGGGGAACATTTGGTTGGGAACCAATTGTTAAGAATCTTAGAATAGGTTTATTGTAAGGTGAATTCAATTATCTGTTCTAGTGGATTCTAGGTCTCTGATAGACCGAAGTGGATTAGTTGGAGGATTACGCCACCTCCAGATACCACTATACTTGCTGTGTTATTTACCTTTCTGTATTTACATTTCAGCAACACACACACACACATATTAACTGTTTCTGCACTTATCTTTATTAAGTCTTCCGCACTCTGATTCTAAGTATCAGATATCTATTCAGATATCTGAGAAATAGTTGTTATTGACAAAAGTTTTTAAAAGACTATTCACCCCCCTCTAGTCTTTTACTTTGCTGTTATCTGGACCAACAAGTGGTATTAGAGCAGGAGGTTCACCAGCCTTCTGCACTGAACCTAGATCTCCAGATAGGTGAAGGAACTTTGTCCACTTTTGAGGACTATTTAATTTGTGTGTTAAGTGTGCAGGTATGTCTCTAAGTGATGCACCCGTTCTCAAACCAGAGAACTACGAGAAATGGAAAAATAACATGATGCTCCACCTTGAAGCCATAAGTGACGAGATGATCGAAGTAATAAAGAATGGCCCAATAGTCATTCAACAACTTAAGCAAGTCATGGAGGTTTCGAGTGGAAGAGACAGAGATCAAAGCGAAGGATCTTCACAAACAGATGCGTCAACTAGTGGAAGATCTACTGGTCAAGTTATTTACGAACCAAAGCCCAGAGAACTCTGGACATCGGAAGATGCCAAGAGGAATCGTTTGGATGGTCAAGCTCGTAACATCATCATCAGATCGACACCAGAGCACATACAGTGTAAACTGTGGGGTGCTAAAACGGCGAAAGTTGCAGCAGTGATTGAAGAAATCTGCGGGCCGAGAAAACCAAGGAAAACAAGTTCGAAGTTCTAAAGTTGAAATTTCAAAATTTCAAACAGGTCCCACCGAAACTCCGGGAGAACTTGATTTCGGGTTTACCACTCTCATGAGTGATATGGCGACACTTGGGAAAGAATAGATACTCGGTCAGAGAAGATTAAGACTATTGTCAGAAGTCTTAACCACAACTGGGAGCACACTAAATTCTTTTATTTTAACCAAGGTATGCCAAATATCACTCCAGTGGAACTTTTCTCTCATCTTGCTACGGTTGATTATGAGACAACTCAGAGAGAACAAACAACTGAAAAGTTGCAGAATGTTGCTCTAGTTACTCAAGGAACTTCTGAAAAGAAGAAAAGCAAAGAGGAGACTGAGGATGCTCTTGCTGCAAAGCAAATGAGCAAATTTGTCAGTCGAGAAATTGAGAGAAGAAAAGCCAAAGAGAAGCTGAAAAAGCATCTAGGCTCAAACTATCACCAGTACAAAAATATGCAAAGCTCGCTGAACAAGCCAGCTCAGAAAGCATCATGTACTGAGGAAGCAGAAATTGGAAACGATATCTGTTTCTATTGTCAGAAACCTGGCCACTTCAAGAAGGATTGTCCTGCCTTCAACAAACTAAGGACAGGTGACAAGAAAGATAGAAGAATCTTCAGAAGAAGCCAGAAAGCTTTGTTAACTGAAGAAAGAAAGAAAATCCAAATTCAACTGGATGCTCTAGACGTTGAGATGTTACGAAGATGACAATTCAGATGACTCAACTTTACCATCACTAGAATTATGTGGAGTTACTCATGATATAATCGACTTCGGCCTCAAGAAGAATGAAATGTGTGGAGTTCTTTGAAATTGTGGTCCGACATCTCCAACATAGAAAAGCATCTTATGGCTGATGAGGTAACACATAATTCTTGTTATACTTATGAAAGTGATGAAGAGGAAATAAAAAATCTAGAAAATCTCAGGAAAGAACTTGATATCTATGAAAGAGAATTTCTAATGATCCGAGCTAGAGCCGAAAACCTTGAAGAAGAAAAGAATTCTCTTGAAAAGGAAAATTCTCAATTAGTTAAAGAATCTGAGAGAAAGGATGCTGAAAATGCATCTCTCAAAGCTCAGATATCTGAGACTGAAAAGTCACATAAAGAAGCAATGGCTGAATTACGAAAGAATTATGAAGATCTTCTTTCTGAGAACAAAGAACTCAAGAAGAAAGAATTATCTTTTCAATCTTATGCCAAAGCTAGTGACACTCTTACTGAAGTACAATCTTACTTAAGAGATCTTTCAGAAAAGAAAGGACTTGGGCTGAATACTCAGACAGATTGTTCTATCACTCTGAATAAGAGTAAGGAGAAAAGAACATTTGTAAGTACTCAGCAAGACGGTTCCCATGCAATCTATAGTATCGGTGAAAAGACAAAGATTGTTGACAAAGGAAAGGCAGTTGCGACTAAACCTTTGTGGGAAAAACAAGTCAAAAACAAAACTGTTGGGTACGTCTCTGAAAAGAAACACAACACTGAAAAGTGTAAACACCCACAGTGCTATGTCTCTCAAAAAGGAAGAATTGCAGGAGCTGGCAAATTCTCCCATGTCACTTTTTCTGGAAAGAAATTGGACCAACCAGAGACTAGCAAAGCTGCTGAGAAAAGATCTCAGATAGCTTCAATTGCTCGAAACGGTATTGGCTACAAAGGAATCGGAAAACAACTTGCTCATGAGTACAAGCAGGAGCAAGAACGATGGCTGAAAGCTAGAATTGCTCAAAGCAATTATCAGAAGTGGAAGTTAAATCAAGCCACTGAAAATCTGAATGCCAGGGCTAGAATAAGTTTGCTGAAAAGCAAACTCAGAAACCTGACAGGTATCTGAAAGCATCATATGGAGCACCTAGGAACACACCAAGGAAGAAAATAATTCTTACTAATGATAACATTCATTCAAATAGAATTCTTCCTTACGTTCCAGTCAGACAAAAGTACATTTCAAAGAAATTCATTCAAAAATGGATTCCTACTGGAAGAACTTTTGATTCTGACGGTTCCATCAAAGATATGAGAACCTAATCTCCTGTTTCCTGTTGTGTGCCGAATGCTTCCTAGACTAAAGCACAATGGCTATTTGATAGTGGATGCGGAAAGCACATAACAGGAGACAAAGCAAATCTGGTCGATTACAAAGCTTGCAACACAAGACCAGATATCAGATTTGCTGGAGGAGAATTAAATCCCTCTCTGGGATTTGGCAACGTCAAATTGGGGACTTTAACAATCACTGACGTATTACATGTTAAGGATTTGAAATATAATCTATTTAGCATGAGCGGTTTGCGACAAGGTTTTACTATAAAATTCAAAGCTAAATCGCAAACTAATTGACAATGAGTCAAAGCATGAGTCTTAGTTGGTAAAGGCGAAAGTCTTTATATTGCCGATTGGGCATACGCCACAATGAAGAATGTCTCATGGTGAGTCAATCTGGTCACCGTAAGAAACCTTGGTTATGGCACAAAAGAATGAGTCACTGAACTTCAAAACTCTGAATAGACTTGCCAAGAAGGAGTTAGTGGTTGGCCTTCCCAGAACATCTTTCAGAAAGGATGGTATTGCAATGGTATACAACACCAACTTTCCTCTGTAAGAAAACCTCAACAAAATGGTGTTGCAGAAAGGAAAAAACAGAACCCTTAAAGAAGCTGCAAGGACAATGCTAGCTGACACTGAAATAAGTGAAATTTGTTGGGTTGAAGCTGTAAACACAGCTTGCTACACTCAGAACAGATGTTTGATAAACAAACACCATGACAAGACCCCCTATGAAATCTTGGTTGGTAGACCCCCTAATATCAAACATCTGAGAGTATTTGGTTGTAGATGTTTTGTTCTAAACAATGAGAAAGATTATCTGAGAACATTTCAACCAAAGGCAGATGAAGGTGTTTTTCTTGGCTATTCCACAAACAGCAAAGCCTACAGAGTTTACAACAAAAGAACAAAGAAAATTGAAGAATCAGTTCATGTTGTATTCTATGAAGGAAATAAGAAAACACCTCCTATTGATGAACTCTCAGAAAGGTTCAAAGAACTATTACTGAGGGATTCTAAAGAAGAATCCTCAGATAGGAGAAACATCATTATAGAAAGTGAGGATGACTCTGACGTAGAAAAGCTTGAAAAGCCTAGTAACAACAAGATGACTCACAGACATGATGAGGAATTTCCTATGAGTTTTCCAGAAATGGAGCAAAGTTCTCGAGAACCTTCATCATGAAGAGGTATCTGAAAATAAGAATCTTTGAAAAGCGATATATCTCTAAAAATGAAAAAGTGTCGGATATGTCGATATCCATGACATTTCCATATATGTCGATATCTCGACATCAAAAAGTATCAAATCAAAATCTTAGTGATTCACATTCAGATCACTTGGATATTGATCCTACTAGCACTAAACCTATGATGAGATGGATCAAAGATCATCCTACAAAGGATATAATTGGACCAATTAATCAGGGTGTTAGGACTAGGAGAGCAATAGCTGAAAATGCTAACTCTCTCTTTGGATGTTTCATCTCGAATATTGAACCTAAAAATAAAGAAGAAGCATTAGGAGACCAAGACTAGATCTCTGCAATGCAAGAAGAGTTGGATCAATTTGAGAGAAACAAAGTCTGGAAACTAGTTCCATTTATAGAAGGAATATCTGTGATTGGAACTAAATGGGTTTTCAGAAACAAGATGAATGAATCTGGTGAAATAACCAGAAAAAAAGCAAGATTGGTTGCCAAGGGATTTACTGAGACCGAAGGCTTAGATTTTGACGAGTCATATGAACCAGTTGCCAGATTGGATGCAATAAGACTCTTTCTAGCCTTTGCAGAAGAAGTTTATGTCTGAACCAAAGAGCAATGGTAGCTTCTGAAGAAGAAGACAAACCTGCTACAGTACTATACATAGATATCGATAGTTTGAATTTGAGCCTAACGGATACATTTCAACGTCATTCAAATTCATCTATAAATATCAACACTTAGACAGCTTGAGAACACACACACAGAACTTACTGAATACCTTATACACGAACATACTTTCACAAGTAAACTACTTATTCTCAAAGCTTTCTGTTGCGACCAAAGCTAGTGATCTTAAGTAGCACTAAAGTTCTAAGTGTCCTGATCCTAAACTAGTAAAGCTATCTGTGAAAGAGTTGAATCGAAAGATCAAATATCTGAGATTCATTCTCTTGAACAGTTATCATAAAACTTGGGTCAGTAAAAAGGAACAAGATACCATACATTGAAAAGTGTATTAAGTATACTTGATTCACAGAGCTATCTGATTAACTGAAAAGTTAATAAAAGAAGCTCACCTGACAACTCAAACCAAAACCAACACCATAACTGGCGTGGAGTACAGGAAGTACTTAGCTTGAGAAGCTAGGTAATAACTCCAAGGTTATTGAGTATAGGAAGTACTTAGCTTGGGAAGCTAGGGAATAACTCAAAAAGGTTTCTGAGTATAGGAAGTACTTGGCTGAGAAAGCCGGGGAACAACTCAGGGGGAACATTTGGTTGGGAACCATTTGTTTAGAAATCTTATAATAGGATTATTGTAAGGTGACCTCAATCATCTATTCTAGTGAATTCTAGGTCTTTGGAAGACCGAAGTGGATTAGTTGGAGGATTACGCCACCTCCAGATACCACTATACTTGCTGTGTTATTTACATTTCTGTACTTACATTTCAGCAACACACACACACACACACACTTTAACTGTTTATGCACTTATCTATCTTAAGTCTTCCGCGCTCTGAATCTAAGTATCAGATATCTTCACAGATATCTGAGAAATTGTGTTTATCGACAAAAGTTTTAAAAGACTATTCACCCCCCCCCCTCCTCTAGTCTTTTACTTTGCCGTTATCTGGACCAACAAGTGGTATCAGAGCAGGAGGTTCACCAGCCTTCTGCACTGAACCTAGATCCCCATATAGGTGAAGGAACTTTGTCCACTTTCGAGGACTATTTAATTTGTGTATAAAGTGTGCAGGTATGTCTCTGAGTGATGCACCCGTTCTCAAACCAGAGAACTACGAGAAATGGAAAAATAACATGATGCACCACCTTGAAGCCATAAGTGACGAAATGATCGAAGTAATAAAGAATGGCCCAATAGTCATTCAACAACTTAAGCAAGTCATGGAGGTCTCAAATGGTAGAGACATAGATCAAAGCGAAGGATCTTCACAATCAGACGCGTCAACAAGTGGAAGATCTACTGGTAGTTATTCTGAACCAAAACCAGAGAACTCGGACATCGAAAGATGCCAAGAGGAATCGTCTGGATGGTCAAGCTCGTAATATCATCATCGGATCGACACTGAGCACATCTGATTAACGTAGGGTGCTAAAGCAGCGAAAGTTGCACGCAACCGATTGAAGAAATCGTGCGGGCCGAGAAAACGAGGAAAAGCGATTCACGACTAATCCTTTGTGGGAAAAACAAGTCAAAGAAAAGCTTGGGCATGTCTACGAAAGAAAAATAACATTGAAAAGTGTAAACACCTGATGCTATGTCTCTCAAAAGGTAGAATTGCGAGTGGCAAATTCTCCCATGTCACATTTTCTGGAAAGAAATTAGACCAACCAGAGACTAGCAAAGCTGCTGAGAAAAGATCTCAGATAGCTTCAAGTGCTCAAAACGGTATTGGCTATAAAGGCATCGGAAAACAACTTGCTCATGAGTACAAGCAGGAGCAAGAACAATGGCTGAAGGCTAGAATTGCTCAAAGCAATTATTAGAAGTGGAAGATGAATCAAGCCATTGAAAATCTGAATGCCAGGGCTAGAAGAAATTTGGCTAGGAAAGCTAAGTTTGCTAAAAAGCAAACTCAGAAACCTGACAGGTATCTGAAAGCACCAAATGGAGCACCTAGGAACACACCAAGGAAGAAAATAATTCTTAACAATGATAATCATTCAACTAGAATTCCTCCTTATGTTCCTGTCAGACAAAAGAATATTTCAATGAAATTCATTCAAAAATGGATTCCTACTGGAAGATCTTTTAATTTTGACGGTTCCATCAAAGATATGAGAACCTAATCTCCTGTTTCCTGTTATGTGCAGAACGCTTCTTGGACTAAAGCACAATGGCTATTTGATAGTGGATGCGGAAAGCATATGACAGGAGACAAAGCAAATCTGGTCGATTACAAAGCCTGCAACACAGGACCAGATATCAAATTTGCTGGAGGAGAATTAAATCCCTCTCTGAGATTTGGCAACGTCAAATTGGGTTCATTAACAATCACTGACGTATTACATGTTAAGGATTTGAAATATAATCTATTTAGCATGAGCAGTTTGCGAATAAAGGTTTCTTGTGAAATTTAAAGCAAAGTACTGCAAACTCATTGACAATGAGTCAAAGCAAACAGTCTTGGTTGCTCGGCGGAAAGGTAGTCTTTATGTTGCCGATTGGGCTTCTACCACAACTGAAGAATGTCTCATGGTGAGTCAATCAGGTCACACAGAAGAGCACTGGCTATGGCACAAGAGAATGAGTCACTTGAATTTCAAAACTCTGAACAAACTTGCCAAGAAAGAGTTAGTGGTTGGCCTTCCCAAAACATCTTTCAGAAAGGATGGTATTTGTTACGCACATCGGATGGGAAACAATCCAAGATCTCTTTCAAGTCCAAAACCAGACACTCTAGTGTTAGACCACTGCAACTTTTACACATGGATCTTTTTGAATCATATGTAACTAGTTATGCAGGAAAGAAGTATGGTTTGGTAGTTGTAGATGACTTCTCAAGATTCACTTGGGTTGTCTTTTTGAAACACAAATCTGATGCCAGGGTGGAGATACCAAACTTGCTGAAAAAGCTTGAAGTCATGAAAAATGACAAAGTATCTGCAATCAGAACAGACCATGGTACTGAGTTTGTCAACCAGTACATAAAGGAGTTTTGTACCTGCAAAGGTATACAACACCAGCTTTCCTCTGTAAGAACATCTCAACAAAATGGTGTTGCAGAAAGGAAAAACAGAACCCTTAAAGAAGCAGCAAGGTCAATGCTAGCTGACACTGAAATAAGTGAAGTTTATTGGGTTGAAGCTGTAAATACAGCCTGCTACACTCAGAACAGATGTTTGATAAACAAACACCATGACAAGACCCCCTATGAAATCTTGGTTGGTAGACCCCCAAATATCAAACATCTGAGAGTATTTGGTTGTAGATGTTTTGTTCTCAACAACGGAAAGGAATATCTGAGAACATTTCAACCAAAGGCGGATGAAGGTGTATTTCTTGGTTATTCTATGAATAGCAAAGCTTACAGAATTTACAACAAAAGAACAAAGAAGATTGAAGAATCAGTTCATGTTGTATTCTATGAAGGAAGTAAGAAAACACCTCTTACAGATGAAATCTCATAACTAATGATAAAGGATTCTGAAAAAGAACCCTTAGAAAGGAAAAGCATCATTGTGGAAAGTGAGGATGACTCTGACGTAGAAAAGCATGAAATGCCTAGTAACAACCAGATGACTCACAAACATGATGAAGAATTTCCTATGAAACTTCCAGAAATGGAAACTGAAGATATTCATCATGAAGCTATCTCTGGAAATAATCTCTCTGAAAGATATGTTCCAGATAGCTCAAACACTGAACAAGTGTCAGACATAAATTGCCCTTCTGAGGAGCAAAATGTCTTAGATACTGAAAAAGTATCTAATCAAAATCTTAGTGATTCACATTCAGATCACTTAGATGTTGATCCTACTAGCACTAAACCAATGATGAAATGGATCAAGGATCATCCTGCAAAAGATGTAATTGGACCAATTAATCAAGGTGTTAGGACTAGGAGAGCAATAGTTGAAAACGCTAAATCTCTCTTTGGATGTTTCATCTCAAATATTGAACCTAAAACTATAGAAGAAGCATTAGGAGACCAAGACTGGATCTCTGCAATACAAGAAGAGCTGGATCAATTTGAGAGAAACAAAGTCTGGAAACTAGTTCCATTTGTAGAAGGAATATCTGTGATTGGAACTAAGTGGGTTTCCAGAAACAAAATGAATGAAACTGGTGAAATAACCAGAAACAAAGCAAGATTGGTTGCCAAGGGATTTACCTAGACTGAATGTCTAGATTTTGATGAGTCATATGCACCAGTTGCCAGATTGGATGCAATAAGACTCTTTCTAGCCTTTGCAGCTCATAAAGACTTTAAAGTTTATCAGATGGATGTCAAAAGTGCATTCTTGAACGGTGAACTTGCTGAGGAAGTCTATGTTGAGCAACCACCTGGCTTTGAAGTTTCCTCAGAAAGTAGAATGGTTTATAAATTACAGAAAGCTCTATATGGACTAAAACAGGCTCCAAGAGCGTGGTATGACACTTTGGCCAAATACCTTCTGGAAAGTGGTTTCAAGAAAGGTGAAGTTGATAAAACTTTATTTACCTTGAATCATGACGGGAAACTACTCTTAGTTTAAATATATGTTGATGACATTATATTTGGATCTAAGGACAAGCAACTTTGTGATGACTTTGCAAATCTCATGAAAAGCAAGTTTGAGATGAGCATGATGGGAGAAATGAATTATTTCCTAGGATTGCAAGTCAAGCAACTCAATGATGGAATATTCATCAGTCAAACAAAGTATGCAAAAGATATGCTCACGAAGTTCAATCTAAAGCCTTCTGAAAAGAATGCTAAGATAACTATGAGCATAGGAACCAAAATGACCTATACTGAATCAGATAAGAGTGTTGAAGAACATAAGTATAGGAAATTGATAGGTTCACTACTCTACCTTACTGCAAGTAGACCTGATATTCAATATGCAGTTGGAGTTTGTGCTAGATTTCAGACAAATCCAATGCAATCACACTACAACATTGCTATGAAAATATTAAGGTACGTAAAAGGTACAGTAGATGTAGGTCTGTGGTATCCTAAAGAAAGTGGATTGAGTTTAGCTGGTTACTCAGATGCTGATTATGCTGGATCACTGCTTGATAGGAAAAGCACCTCAGGAACTTGTCAGTTTTTGGGTACTAGACTTATCTCATGGTTTAGCAAGAAGCAAAACTTAATTGCAACTTCTACCATAGAGGCTGAATATATTGTTGCTGGTTGTTGTGCAACACAAATTCTGTGGATTCAACAACAACTTAAAGACTATGGACTCAATGAAGAGAAAACTCCCATTTTCTGTGACAACACAAGTGCTATTGCGATTACGCAGAATCCTAAGTTTCATGCCAGAACTAAGCACATTGATGTTAGACACCACTTCATTAGAGACCATGTTGAAAAAGGCAATATAGAGATACTCAAGATTGGCAATGAAGACCAACTTGCAGATATCTTCACCAAGCCGCTACAAGAAAGTAGATTCTTGGTCTTAAGACATAATCTTGGACTATTGGAACTACCTTCGAACTGAAAAATTTCAGATATCTGGAACGGGTATCCAGAGAAGAGGTATCTGGAACGGGCATCTAGAAAAGAGAAAAGAGAAAATCTGGAACGGGTATCCAGAAGTCAAAAAGGCTAAAGGGCAAAAAGAAAGCTTAAGATC
Organism: Plantago major; assembly: GCA_026545765.1. NCBI lineage: Eukaryota > Viridiplantae > Streptophyta > Magnoliopsida > Lamiales > Plantaginaceae > Plantago > Plantago major. The sequence continues at coordinate 74,601,797 of CM048841.1, forward strand.
TCTGAGACAAGAACTCAGATATCTGGATCACTCTGTAAACAGAGAACACTAAGGAGAATAGTACAACTATCTGCAGTCATCTACTCTCTTGAAATGCGCATTATTTCTATCTTTATGAAAAACTTGGACAAATTCTAAGTATAAGACAGATTCAGATGCACACAGTGTTCTTGGTCATACAAAAACGTGATTCAGATAGCTAATAGCCAAAATTCATTGAATGGGCACAATTACATTTGTTGATTGTGATCATTCTTTGAGAAAGCAATGGTGACCCTTGATGAAAATGAGCGTTTGATCATGCGGTGGAAATTAAGTCACAATAAATAGTGGATCAAAAATTCGACAAAGTCCAGTCCACTTTTTGCATTTAATGCGAACTAGCTTTTGCTCACGCCTTTGCAAATCACGAATCGTACACAAAATCAATTTGTATGTATATGTCTGTTGAGATTCTATTGCTATATATATAGGATTTTGGCAAAGGAAATCACTTTTGCCTAATCCGAAAATTCATCTTGCACAAAAATAGCAAATTCCTCTCTTGATTCTCTGCAAATCCTCTACAATCTTTGCAAATCAAGATTAAGTTTTTCTGAAAAGAATCACTGAATCAAATCTCTTTCAAACACCAACTTCAAATCCCTTACATTATATAAAGAGATGGCCCCCAAGAACTCTTCTACACAGAAATCTCAATCCTCCACTGGTACTGCTGAAAAGCAAGCACCAGAGTTGGTTATTGTAAACAACCGACTAGTAGGAGACTTTAATCCTGACCATTGGACTTCAAATCATAGAATGATTTGGGGTGGTGCCATGGTTGAGGAATACCTCACGGCTGCAATAGAAAATCAAGCCGACAGAAAGCTGATTCTTGACATGCTTGAAAAGGCACAAATCAAGGGTTTTCTATCTGCTCGCCCAAGTGGAATTTCATCACTCGATGTGTTGGAATTCTACAACAACTCCAGGATAATTTCCTGTGTTTACGAAGGCACCTTTGCAATAGTGCATCAAAACCTCGATCGAGGAAAGGAAATCTTTCTGGACTTAACAACTTTCTGTAAGTTGTTTGAGGTTCAAAATCTTGGAAAGGATTTTGAAATAAACACCAAGGATGATGATCTCCTTGAAGGTGTTAAATGACTATCTGATGGCGTGTGTGATCTTGAAAATCAGATACACCGAATTCAAGCTTCGACATCCAAACCGGACATCGATGGTTCATTTGGGATGTATTGGCTTGCATTCTTCACAGATGCTTTGATGGTCTACAAGGAGTCTTGACCGGATAAGCCAAGAACGATGGATGATGATGTTCTTCTGAATCAACAAGACAAAGGTTGGAAAACCCTTTCAAGCTGGGAAAGTACGCCTTCATGAAATTTGTGAAGAAGATTCAAGGCTTGAGCCTAAAATTGCCAAAGGACTAGTGAGACAAAGGCCACGATGAAACTATGGTGCGAAGATATGCTACTTCTTTGGAGAAGCTTGGCATTGAGCTCGGAGAGCAATTTGAAATAGCCACGATAACCTACTCTACAAATATGAGTATACGAACATGATGAAAAAGGTTTATTAGGTCTCAGAAAGGTTCTAAGAAGCGAAAGTCTGAAAAGATATCTGAAGAAAAGGTTGCGACCAAGAAGCCCAGAACTTCAAGAAAGAAGTCTGCTGGCAAAACAGAAGACACACCCATTGAGGTTGTCGATTCTCAGATATCTGCAGGCCTTGCCGATGAACTGATAAAGGCAGATGAACTCATCAATGCTGCAAAAGAGTTCACAGCTACTGAACAAGTAGACTCAGCAAGAGAAAGTGCGTTCAGAAATGTGAAGACTATTACAGAATGCCTTGCTAATGAACTTATTAATGCTGCCAAAACAGGTGAAAAGCACCAAGCCCCATCTGCAGAAATCGCAGGAGTAATGGACCAATCAGTTCCCAATGCTGATGAGAGCTCTGATGATGAAGAAGATAAACTAGTCATCTCTCAAGTCCTAGAAAGAACAAAGAGGGCTAAGGTTACTGTAACAGTAACTGGTGATAAGGTATCTGAAGAAGAACCTACACCACAGGTTGCTGAACCTATAGCAAAGGTTGTTGGTGCAAACACATCATCAGGGAACGTTTCTTATGCACAACTTCAAGAAGCCCTGATGAGTGGTAATTTAGTACTGGCTGATGATGATGAGAATGCCACGTCTAAAAATCTGGAAGAACGCTCCACTGATCAATCTTCTGCTTCCAGACAACCACAACAACCACAAACACAACAACCACAACAACCACAAGTGGTTGATGAAATGGTAGATGAACTCCATTTCGAATTACCAGCATTTCAATACGCTGAAGAAAATCCTGCAATAGAGCAGGTTCCCCAACTCACTGAGAGGGATCAAACTGAGACATCTACTCAGAATGATCAACCAGGGGAGGCAACTGAGTTGCATACTCAGGAAAGGTGTGATGTACCAGAAACTTCAAGCAAAGAAACTGCACTGGGACAAGAAGACCAATGTATAGAAAGGTCACAAGTTCCAGAGACCAATCAGCCTGAAACTGCTCAGGTAGCTGACTGGTTTAACTCTTATCTTGTGAAAACTTTTATGCTTATACGTCTTGTTACTCACAAAATTTCTTTGTTACAGGCTGAGTTAGAAACACATAAACAAGAGGAAGCTGAAAAGCTTACCTCAGAAACTGAGAAGGAGGTTCCCTCAACCTCGCCTCTTAAGATATCTGAGCCTGTGCCACAGGTGATAATTGATTCTTAAGATAACACTTCTTCAGTTATATGTTTATGTGCTTAATCATTTAAGATAAATGTTTCTAACAGGCTCCAACTGAGAAAGAAGAAGAGAAGGCAGAAATGCCAGTAAAGAACCCAGAGACCGACAAGGTTTCTGAAGAACACATCACTGAGCCTTCTAACATGAAGGTATATGAAAAATCAAAGTGATAAGTATTCTTCATCTTGGGTTATCTCAAACTTCTTCTAAAATATTCAATACTTTCTACTTACAGGCTCATTCAGAAGTAGAAATGCAAGGGGATAAAGTTTCGACTTCCCCTGCATCAATGGAAATTGATGAAGCCCCCAAGGCAACATCACTCGAAAGAACACCAGAAACTGAAAAAGTTTCTGAGAAAAATGACTCTGAGCTTCCTTTTGAGGAAGTAAGTGGAAAACTCAGAACTCATTAAAGCATATTTATGCACAGATTCTTTCAAACAATTTCCTAAGTATTGTATTATTCTTAATTCTCAGGTTCAAGAGAGAAAGGTTGATGAGGACCAGACTTCCAAGTCTCCACCTCACAACAAGATATCTGAGACACCCATTGTCTCAGTGGTTCAAGTATCTGAGCCTGATGTTCATAATCAGGCTCAAACAGGTGCAAAGCAGGTTCCCATTGATGAGAAAATGGACCTACTTCCCTTCTTCAAGGCTCAAACACTGCCGAAGCACATCTAATGCTTCAAGAAATGGCAGAAGTTAAGGTGCTCTGATCTCTCTGAAATATTGAGAATCACAGATCAACCAACCAGACGAGCACGAGCTCTTGACTTGGAGACATATATCCATGCAATGTTCCCTACGAGCAGATGCGATGCGACCCTATTGCATAAGGATTTCTCCAGAGAAGTGGCGCACAGTTTGATACAAGCCTTCGAACAGGCAGATGTTCAGACAAGATTACAGATGGCATTCAAGCCAGTTCTGCCCCAGACTCTGGAATTTATACCTTCTGAACAAGAAGAGGTTAATGGGCAGAAGATCACTATCCCAGAAGTGATCAATCTTGTATCTGAAGATGATGAGGAGGAAGAGATAAATGAAAACTACTTCGATGAACCTCCCACTGACCATCACCAAAAGGATGACGAAGACAAAAAGGATGATGATGATGCCCCTACACCAGGGACCGGAGGAATTTCACAAAGACATCATGCCTCAACTGCTGAAAAGCAAACTGAGAGGAAAGCACAGAAATCTCCGCCTCCATCTCCCCAAAAGTCAACTCATCAATCTTCCCAACAAAAAGATTCTACTGTACAAGTAGTTGAGCATTCTGAAGAAATCGCACAGAAAATGCTGAATACTCAATCCAGAACTGCTCAACTCAGACAACTGTGAGGAAGAACAACAACTCCATCTTCAACTAGAAGACCAGATAGCTCGATCCAGAGACAAGCTTGATCAACTACAAGATCAATATCTGCAAGAGATGATTGCTTACTCTGAAGTTAAAGAGCTACAGGATGCTGTAAATACTATCACCAAAGAACTCGATACTGAAGAAGTATCTGAAGTCAAGCATGATGCTAAGGCTGCATCATCTTCAAAAGAAGTACCATCCTCCTCCCAGAAAGGAAAGAAACCAATCTCTGAGATGGTTGCTGGACTCGATACAATCGATGAAAATGTCCAAGAGGATGAAGATCACTGGGCTGATTACTCAGATGATGAAGAAGACAAGACTTTGGCTAAACACCGCGATGAAAATCTAGCGGTTTCTCACTTGAAAAGGAAGTTGATTGCCCCTGCAATTTTCAGCAAACTGCCAAATGTCCACTCCCATGAAAACATGAACATATACCAAGTACTGGCTCATATGAAGAAGGAGTTGTCTTCACAGAACAAGGAAGTAATTGCCTCCGTCCCCTTTGAAATGAAAAAGTTCACTGAGCTAATCACTCATAGAACAACTAGCATAGTCATTGCTCAGAAAGATCTGGGAATGATAAGGGACGATGATGCGTCTTTAGCTGAAAAAGCTTTCCAAGAGGCAAGTTACATCTTTGAAGCAGATGCCATCCTAGGCCCATTGGCGAGCTCCGATAAGGACAAAGGACTTATCAAACAAAATCGAGAGCTCAAAGCCGAACTTGAAGTTGGTCCTTTACAACTATTTACAAGGGCACTTTGACTCTCTCTCTCAGATTCTTTTATGAGACTGAGTCAGCCAACAATGACTAAGGGGGAAAGGTTGTACAAATCTGGACCTCAAAGTCAGGGGGAATGGGAAGAAGGAGCAGAAAACAAGAAGAAATCTGGAGCTGGTGCGGCTCAGAGAGGAAGAAGAAACATGAAAACTTCCCAGCCACCACTCAGAATAAATGAACCCTCCTCAAGTCAAGCTGCTTCCCAGAAACCCACTGAAGGTACTACAATGGTAACAACGGCAATGGCACAGAAACCTCCAAGGAGTACCAAGGCTCCAAGGAGAAGACAAGTTAAAGGGATTGATGAATCTTCTGAAGAAGAAGAAGAAGAAGGTCAAATCAAGTCCCAGGGCAATGAAGAAGGCTGTAAAACTCTCACAAGATTTAATCTTGATGATGATGAGGAATTTGATGAAGATGAAGCTCCTCTTCACAGAAAAAGGAAAATTGAAAGCCTAACTGAGCCATAGCTGCAAAGCCACTAGCAGCTAAAACACCCTCTGGAAATACCAAGTCTATCCAGGGTGTTGGTTCTTCAAGCAACAACCCCAATGAGAATTCAAGACAGAGAAGAGCGGTGAGGCGAGAGCAAAGACAAAGTCAACTTCCACTCAGGCCAGAAGAAGTCAAAATTGAGTATGTGAAGCATGACAATGATTCCTCTGTCTACAGGTGCATCAATCAGAAAAATAGCTATTGGATTCTGGAACTTAAGCATCTACTAGTAAATTCAAGATTTCCAGAACCAATCCATAAACAACTTATGGCATGGAGAAAAGACAAGCCAACCTTGATCAACACCAATCACATTAAAGCATGGTTGGATTTTGAAGTTGTCAAGAGAACTGAAGCCATGAAGAAGGACCTCTCTGATGAATGTCCATGTGGAAAGCCAGATGATGTGCACAGAATTAATATTCTTGGAGCAGCACAAGAGCAAGACTCGCTGTGGAACCCTATGAATCGTTCTATCTAACTGAAGATCAATACAAGGGTGACATCAGATATCTGAGGATTATCTACGAATATTTCAAGCTTTCAGATATCAGAATAGAGCATTCCTGGAAGTGGGGAAAGTATCTGTGGGTCAAGCATTTTGTCAAGAAGAATCCTACCAAAACCTACAAAGAGGTCTGTGGATTTGCCAGAGACACAGAGATGCTCGTCATAACTCTTCCTTATGACTATTCTGATGACATCAAAAGGTTTGGAGATAGGAAATTTGCAGATTGATCCATTGAAATACTGTTGAAGAGTTGAAGACTTGAAGACTAGTCTATTAGGATGCTTACTTGGAGCTTGGTTACTCCTGTTGTCCTAATTTACTATGTAATTTTTGTTGACTGAGCTTAACTATTTTATGTATTGAAGTTATCTGTAATCCTTCTTTGTAATTTATCTGATGAACTTACTCTCAGATATTATTCTATAAAAGATAACTTGTCAGCAAAGATCACACCTTGTGATTTGGTTGATGTTTACTTTCTGCACTTAATTAAATGAATTGAAAAATCATAAAAAATGATTAAGTGATGGATTGTTCACTCATCCAGATTTGTAATAGGTCAGATAGTCATCGTTGACTGATCAAAAAGGGGGAAATTTGTTAGGAAATTTGATAGGAATTTCTGTTAGATATTTTGTCAAGAATATCTGTTTAGTTTTGATCAGCAACATGATGACCTATCTTAGTCTCAGAAAGGTGATTAGTACTCCTGGTTCACTTGAACATTGTAAAAGAGGAAACCCACTTAGTATGATAGTCTAGCTAATCTTGTATAGGATGTTAGGTCTCAAAATGTAATTTTTATTTTATGAAGAGAAGACCAAGAAGAAGACATCCAAGCAGAACAAGTTCAACGACATTGAAGATTTGAAGAACTGCACAAGATTACTGAAATGGTTTTACAGATACCTTGGCCAGATATCTTGAAGACACGAATAGTTTTGAACAAACTGTGTCACAAGAGATATCTGAGAATTAAAAGGGTCTATCTGATAAACAAGGAAAGTGTCCACAAATATCTACACTCAGATACCTTGAGCTTTAACCACATTTCTGAAATAGAGATATATATTGCAAACAAAGTTGTTTCAATTTAAGTGGTATCTGAAGTTGAAGATAAGAACGTGCGAAAAACTCAGAGAAAACTAGTTAAGTTAATTTTCTGATACAAAGCATAGTTCCGTTGGCACTACAGGACAAAAAGTATAGTACAATGCATTTAATGCACGAACAGAGATGTCTGAACCAAAGAGCAACGGTAGCTTCTGAAGAAGAAGACAAACCTGCTACAGTACTATACACAAATATCGATAGTTTGAATTTGAGCCTAACGGATACAATTCAACGGCATTCAAATTCATCTATAAATATCAACACTTAGACAGCTTGAGAACACACACACAGAACTTACTGAATACCTTATACACGAACATACTTTCTCAAGTAAACTACTTATTCTCAAAGCTTTCTGTTGCGACCAAAGCTAGTGATCTTAAGTAGCACTAAAGTTCTAAGTGTCCTGATCCTAAACAAGTAAAGCTATCTGTGAAAGAGTTGAATCGAAAGATCAAATATCTGAGATTCATTCTCTTGAACAGTTATCATAAAACTTGGGTCAGTAAAAACGAACAAGATACCTGTTGGTCCAGATAACGGCAAAGTAAAAGACTAGAGGGGGGGGGGGTTGAATAGTCTTTTAAAACTTTTGTCGATAACAACTATTTCTCAGATATCTGAATAGATATCTGATACTTAGAATCAGAGTGCGGAAGACTTAATAAAGATAAGTGCAGAAACAGTTAATATGTGTGTGTGTGCTGCTGAAATGTAAATATACAGAAAGGTAAATAACACAGCAAGTATAGTGGTATCTGGAGGTGGCGTAATCCTCCAACTAATCCACTTCGGTCTATGAGAGACCTAGAATTCACTAGAACAGATAATTGAGTTCTCCTTACAATAATCCTATTCTAAGATTCTTAACAATTGGTTCTGACAAATGTTCCCCTGAGTTGTTCCCGGCTTTCCACGTAAGTACTTCATATACTCAGAAACCTTTGAGTTATTCCCTAGCTTCCCAAGCTAAGTACTTCCTATACTCAATAACCTTGGAGTTATTCCTTAGTTTCCCAAATCAAGTACTTCCTATACTCCGGTAACCTTGGAGTTATTCCCTGATTTTTCAAACTAAGTACTTCTACTCCACTTGATTATGGTGTTGGTTTTGGTATGAGTTGTCGGATGAGCGTCTTAATAACTTTTATTAATCGAGATAGCTCTGTGAACTAAGTTACTTAATACACTTTACGGTATGGTATCTTGTTCGATTTCTTGACCAAGTCTTATGATATCTGTTTAAGAGAATGAATCTCAGATAGTTGATCTTTTGATTCAACTCCTTCACAGATAGCTTTGCTTGTTTAGGATCAGGACACTTAGAACTTCAGTGTTTACTCAAGATCAAAATCTTTGGTCGCAACAGAAAGCTTTGAGGATAAGTAAGTTGCTTTGAGAGAGTAAGATATTCAGAGATCGTGTGTCTAAGGTTCTGTGTTTTTTTCAAGCTGTCTAACTGTTGATATTTATAGATGAATTTGAGTGCCGTTTGAATAGTATCCGTTAGGTTCAAATTCAAACTATCGATATCTGTGTATAATCTTTATGTGAGTTTGTCTTCTTCTCGAGCTCTTGTTGCTTTATTGACATCTGTCCGTGCATTAAATGCATTGTACTATGCTTTTTGTCCTGTAGTGCCAACGGAACTATGCTTTGTATCAGAGACTAGTGTTATCTGATTCTTTGCACGTCCTTATCTTCATTCTTCAGATACCACTTGTATTTATTGAAACAACTTTGTTTGCAATATATATTTCTCTTTCAGAAACGTGGTTAAAGCTAAAGGTATTTGAGAGTAGATATCGGTGGACACTTTCCTTGTTTTCAGATATGTATCTTATTTCTCAGATATCTCTTTGTAACACAGTTTGTTTGAAACTATTCGTGTCTTTAAGATATCTGAACAACAGATTCAGTAATCTTGTGCAGTTTTCTTCAAGTCTTCAATGTCGTTGAGCTTTCTGCTTGGATGTCTTCTTCTTGGTCTTCTCTTCATAAAATAAAAATTACATTTTGAGACCTAATATCCTATACACGATTAGCTAGACTATCATACTTAGTGGTTTTCCTCTTTTACAATGTTCAAGTGAACCAAGAGTACTAATCACCTTTCTGAGACTAAGATAAGTCATCATGTTGCTGATCAAAATCTAAACAGATATTTCTAACAAAATATCTAACAAATTTCCCCCATTTTGATCGATCACGATGACTATCTTTCCTATTACAAATCTGATGAAACAATCCACCACTTAATCATTTCTTAAGATCTTTCAATTCATATAATTAAGTGGAAAGTAGACATCAACCAAATCACAGGTGTGATCTTTCGACAAGTTATCTTTTATAGAATACTATCCGAGAGTAAGTTCTTGGATAAGTTACAACTAAAGTTCTGAGATAACTTCAATACATGATCTGCTTAAGCTCGGCAAAAATACAAAAACTACATAGTAAATTAGGACAACAGGAGTAACCAAGCTCCAAGTAAACATCCTAAAGAACTAGTCTTCAAGTCTTCAATCTTCAAGTCTTCAAAAGATTTCTATGGATCGGTTTGCAAATTTCCTATCTCAAACCTTTTGATGTCATCGTAATAATCATAGAGAAGAGTTCGACAAGCATCTCTGTCTCGCAAATCCAGACCTCTTTGTAGGTTTTGGTAGGATTTTCTTGGCAAAATGCTTGACCCATAGGTACTTTCCCCACTTCCAGCATGCTCTATTCGATATCTCAAAAGCTTGAAGTATTCAGAGATAATCTTCAGATATCCGATGTCACCTTGTTGATCTTCCGTCAAAATAGAACGACTCATAGGGTTCCACAGCAAGTCTTGGTCTTGTGCCATTCTGTGATATTGAATTTTGTGCACATCATCGGCTTTTATATGGACAATCATCGAGAGGTCCTTCTTCACGGCTTCTCTTGACAACTTCAAAATCCAACCATGCTTTGATGTGATTGGTGTTGATCAAGGTAGGTTTATTCTTTCTCCATGCCATGAGTTGTTTATGGATTGGTTCGAAATCTTGAATTTACCAATAGATGCTTCATTCCGTAATCCAATAGCCATTCTTTGATTGATGCACTTGAGACAATGGAATCATTGTCATACTTCACATACTCTATTTGGCTTCTTCCGCCCGAGTGGAAATCGACTTTGTCTTTGCTCGGCTCTCGGTCTGCTTTTTCCCTCTTGAATTCTCTTTGGGGTTGTTGCTTGAAGAACCACCACCTGGATAGACTTGGTATTTCGAGGGTGTTTTAGCGCCAAAGGCTTTGGCACTATGGGCTCGATTAGGCTTTCAATTTTCCTTTTTGTGAAGAGGAGCTTCATCTTCATCGCCTCTACATCATCATCAAGATTAGATCTTGTGAGAGTTTCAGCCTTTTTCATTGCCTGTGGACTTGATTGACCTTCTTCTTCTTATTCAAGATTCATCAATCCTCTAACTTCTTCTCCTCGAGCCTTGGTACTCCTTGAGGTTTCGTACTGGCCCTTGTTACCATTTTGGTTCCTTCATTGTTTCGAGCAACTACTATTTACCTGGCTTCGAGGAGGTTCATTGATTGAGTGGTGGTCGGGAAGTTTCTTCTTTCTTCCTTCGAGCCATTCCCAGAGATTTCTTCTTGTTTTCATCTCCTTCTTCCCATTCTCGACTTTGAGTCCAGATTTGTACTTTCTTTCCCCTTAGTCATTGTCATCAATTCCAATAAAGGAATCGAGAGAGAGTCAAAGTGCCTTGTAGATAATTATAGGCAAGTGACCAACTTCAAGTTCGGCTTTGAACTCGATTTTGCTTGATAAGTCCATTGTCCCATCTCGTGAGCCGGGCCTAGGATGGCATCTTTCCAAAGAAGGTAACTTCGCTTTGAAAAGCTTTTTCACACACATCATCGCCCCTTATCATTCCATCTTTCAATGACCATGCTAGTTGTTCTCTGGTGATGAGCTCAAAGGAATTTTCTCATTTCGTAGGATTACTTCCCTTGTTTCAGGAAGACATCTCCTTTTGTTCGTGAAGAGCGTGATTTCTGGCAAAAGCTCATGTATTCATGGGAGTGGACGTTGGCAGTTTGTTGACGCTTGTATATCAACAACTTCCTTCAATCAACTTCAACCGCTTAAATGTTGGCTTTTATGTTGCAGAAAAGTCTGGTTTCTTCATCTTCTCGAAAGGATTGTTAGATTAAAGGATTCATCTTCATGACATTTTTTTCGATCGAGATTTAGTCAAGAATCATCCATCTCGGTAGATTGGTTTCTTTTCCGAGGAGGATGGTACTTTTCAAGATGATGCGCCTTTTTACATCATGCTCGACTTCGCTACTTCTTCAGACGTAGTCTTTCGCGGATCTTTTCACAAATCCTCTGTGAAATTCGTACCTCAGAAAGTAATCATTTCTTCTAAGTATAGATCTTTGTAGTTGATCAATCTTATCTTCGATTTAGCTATTTGATCTTCCAGCTTGAAGATGGAGCTGTTCTTCTTTCCAAATGCTTGTCCGAAAGGAGCACTTCGCCTTGGTGTTTATATTTTCGATTGTTTCGCCACAAAAGCTCAGATTGAAGAGTTAATGCAGGTGAGCTTAGAAGTGGATGATTCGAGGTGATGAAGATGGAGATTTCGGGGCTTCATCAATTTCCATTGATCGGCAGGGAAGTGTAACTTTATCCCCTTGCATTTCTATACGAAATAGTGTAAGTAGAAAGTATTGAATATTAGAAGAGATAAAGGATAACCCAAGATGAAGAATACTTGTCACTTGATTGTCATATACCTTCAAGTTTGAAGGCTTAGTGATGTGTTCTTCAGAAACCTTGTTGGTTTCTGGGTTTGTCTCGCATTTAGCTTTTCTTCTTCCATCTCGGTTGGACTGTTAGAAACATTTATCATGAATGAGCACATAAACATTTTTCTTGAAAAATTAGTTCTCTTTAAGAATCATTTACGTGGCATTTCTCAAGAGTTAAGGTTGAAGGGACCTCTTTTCAAGATGCTCGAGGCAAGCTTCTCGACTTCCTCTTGTTTCGTTTCTAACTTCAACTGTAACAAAGAAATTCTTATGAGGTAACAAGATTTATAAGTATAAAATTTTCACAAGGTAAGAGTTAAACCGATCATTTACGAGCGGTTTAGTCTGATTGGTCTTTGGAACTTGTGACCTTTCTATACATTGGTCGTCTTGTCCTAGTGCGCTTTGTTTGAAGTTTGGTACTTCACACCTTTCTGAGTGTGCAACTTGGTTGCCTCCCTGATTGATCATTACGAGTTAATGTCTCCGCTTTGATCCTCGCATTGAGTTGGGAACACCTGCTCAATCTGATTTTCTTGACCTCTGATGTGCCGGTAATTCAAAATGGAGTTCATTTTCACCATTTCATCAACCACTTGTGTCCATTGTGGTTGTGGTGTTTGTGGTTGTTGTGGTTGTGCAGGCGGAAGATTGATCGAGTAAGTTCTTCCAGATTTCTAGATGTGGCATTTCCATCAGCATCTGCCATCACTAAAATACCACTCATCAGGGCTTTGTGAAGTTGTTCAAGAGAAGCATTCCCTGATGATGTGTTTGCACCAACAACCTTTGCTATAGTCTCAGCAACCTGTGGTGTAGGTTCTTCTTCAGATACCTTATCACCAGTTACTTTTTCAGTAACCTTAGCCCTCTTTGTTCTTTCTAGGACTTGAGAGATGACTAGTTCATCATCTTCATCGTCAGAGCTCTCATCAGCATTAGGAACTGATTGGTCCATAACTCCTGCGGTTTCTGCAGATGGGGCTTGGTGCTTTTCACCACTCTTGGCAGCATCTATGAGTTCATTAGCCATTATCAGTTCATCGGCAATGCCTGCAGATATCTGAGAATTGACAACCTCTTTGGGCGTGTCTTCTGATTTGCCAGCAGACTTCTTTCTTGAAGTTCTGGGCTTCTTGGTCGCAACCTTTTCTTCAGATATCTTTTCAGATTTTCGCTTCTTAGGACCTTTCTGAGACCCAGTAACCTTTTTCATCAGATTTGTATACTCATATTTGTAGAGTAGGTTACTGTTGGCTATTTCAGCCGTCTCTCTGAGCTCAATGCCAAGCTTTTCCAGCAAGTAGCATATCTTCAGACCATAACCTACTGTGGCCTTTGGCTCAGCTAGTCCTTTGACAATCTTAGGCTCGAAGCCTTGAATCTTCTTCACGAATTTCATGAAGGCGTACTTTCCCCAGTTAAAAGGGTTTTCCAGCCTTTTGTCTTGTTGATTCAGCAAGAACATCATGATCCATCGTTCTTGGCTTATCCGTGACACCTCCTTGTAGACCATCAAAGCATCTGTGAAGAATGCAAGCTAGTACATCCAGTGAACCAAGATATGCGGTTGGGATGTCCAAGTTTGAACTCGGTGGGTGTATCGATTTTCAAGATCACACACGCGTCAGAAAGTTCTTTAACACCTTCGGGAGTTCATCATCCTTGGTGTTTATTTCAAAATCCTTTCAAGATTTTGAACCTCAAACAACTTACAGAAGGTTGTTAAGTCCCGAAGGATTTCCTTTCCTTGAACTGAGGTTTTGATAGACACTATTTCAGTGCCTTCAGATACACAGGAAATAATCTTGGAGTTGTTGTAAAATTCCAACACATCGGTGATGAAATTCCACTTGGAGCGGATAGAAAACCCTTAATTTGTGCCTTTTCAAGCATGTCAAGAATCAATTTTACATCGGTTTGGTTTTCTATTGCGAAGAGAGGTATTCTCAACCATGGCACCACCCCAAATCATTACGTGACTTGAAGTCCAATGGTCGGATTAAAAACTCCTACCGGTCGATTGTTTACAATAACCAACTCGGTGGTTGCTTTATTGCATACGGTGGAGGATTGGGATTTCGTGTTGAAGTGTTCTTGGAGGCCATCTCTTTATATAGTGTAGGGATTTGAAATTGGTGTTTGAAAGAGATTTGATTGGTGATTCTTTTGGAAAAACTTAATCTTGATTTGCGAGATTGTAGAGGTTTAGAGAATCAAGAGAAGGATTTGCTATTCTTGTGCAAGATGAAATTTCGGATTAGGCAAAAGTGATTTCATTTGCCAAAATCCTATATATATATAGCAGTTGAATCCCAACAGACAAATACATACAAATTGATTTTGTGTGTACGTATCTGTAATTTGCAAGCAGTGAGCAAAAGCTAGTTCGGCATTAAATGCTTAGTGGGCCATGTCCAATTTCAACAGTCCACTATTATTTGAATTAATTTCCATAATGCGGATCAATCGCAACTTCATCGAGGGTCACCATTGCTTCTTCACAATGATCGAATCAACAAGTGTAATTGTGCCCATTTAATGAGTTTTGGCGACTTGCTATCCGAATCCTGATCACAATTGTATGACCAAGGACACTGTTTGCATCTTAATCTGTCTTATACATATGATTTTTCCAAGTTTTTCATCAAGATAGAAATAATGCGAGTTTCAAGAGAGTAGTTGACTGCAGATAGTTATACTATTCTCTTTTGTGTTCCCCGTTTATAGAGTGATTCAGATATCTGAGTTCCTGTCTCAGAGATCTTAAGCTATCTTTTTGCTCTTTAGCCTTTTTGACTTCTGGAAACCCGTTCCAGATTTCTCTTTTCTCTTTCCTGGATACCCATTCCAGATACCTCTTCTCTGGTTGCCCGTTCCAGATACTTCTTCTCTGGTTTCCCGTTCCAGATACCTCTTCTCTTTCAGTTCATTGGTAGTTCCATTAGTCCAAGACTATGTCTTAAGGCTAAGAATCTACTTTCTTGTAGTGGCTTAGTGAAGATATCGGCTTTGTTCTGGCATGAAATTTAGGATTCTGTGTAATCGCAATAGCACTTGTGTTGTCACAGAAAATGGGAGTTTTCTTCTCATCGAGTCCATAGTCTTTAAGTTGTTGTTGTATCCACAGAATTTGTGTTGCACAACAACCAGCAGCAATATATTCAGCCTCTGTGGTAGAAGTTGCAATTGAGTTTTGCTTCTTGCTAAACCATGAGATAAGTCTAGTACCCAGAAATTGACAAGTTCCTGAGGTGCTTTTCCTAACAAGCAATGATCCAGCATAATCAGCGTCTGAGTACCCAGCTAAACTCAATCCACATTCTTTAGGATACGACAATCCTACATCTACTGTACCTTTTACATACCTTAATATTTTCATAGCAATGTTGTAGTGTGTTTGCATTGGATTTGTCTGAAATCTAGCACATACTCCAACGGCATATTGAATATCAGGTCTACTTGCAGTGAGGTAAAGTAGTGAACCTATCAATTTCCTATACTTATGTTCTTCAACACTCTTATCTGATTCAGTATAGGTCATTTTGGTTCCAATGCTCATAGGTATCTTAGCATTCTTTTCAGAAGGCTTAAGATTGAATTTTGTGAGCATATCTTTTGCATACTTTGTTTGACGAATGAATATTCCATCATTGAGTTGCTTGACTTGCAATCCTAGGAAATAATTCATTTCTCCCATCATGCTCATCTCAAACTTGCTTTTCATGAGATTTGCAAAGTCATTACAAAGTTGCTTGTCCTTAGATCCAAATATGATGTCATCAACATATACTTGAACTAAGAGTAGTTTCCCATCATGATTTGAGGTAAATAAAGTTTTATCAACTTCACCTTTCTTGAAACCATTTTCCGGAAGGTACTTGGCCAAAGTGTCATACCATGCTCTTGGAGCCTGTTTGATCCATATGAGCTTTACATAGTTTATAGACCATTCTACTTTCTCGAGGAAACTTCAAAGCCGGTGGTTGCTCAACATAAACTTCTTACGCAAGTTCACCGTTTAGGAATGCACTTTTGACATCCATCCGATAAACTTTGAAATCTTTATGAAAGAAGGCTAGAAAGAGTCTTATTGCATCCAATCTTGCTGGTGCATATGACTCGTCAAAATCTAAGCCTTGACCGAGTAAATCCTTGGCGCAACCAATCTTGCTTTGTTTACGTTATTTCACAGACTCATTCATCTTGTTTCTGAAAACCCATTTAGTTCCAATCACAGATATTCCTTCTATAAATGGAACCGGTTTCCAGACTTTGTTTCTCTCAAATTGATCCAACTCTTCTTGCATTGCAGAGATCCAGTCTTGGTCTCCTAATGCTTCTTCTATATTTTAGGTTCAATATTCGAGATGAAACATCCAAATAGAGAGTTAGCATTTTCGACTATTGCTCTCCTCCTAGTCCTAACACCGATTAATTAATTGTCCAATTATATCCTTTGTAGGATGATCTTTGATCCATCTCATCATAGGTTTAGTGCTAGTAGGATCAATATCCAAGTGATCTGAATGTGAATCACTAAGATTTTGATTTGATACTTTTTCAGTATCTGAGATATCTGACATATGGGAAATGTCATTGATATCTGACACTTTTTCAGTGTTAGAGATATCGAAACATGCATTTCACATTCTTATTTTGGATACCTCTTCATGATGAAGGTTCTCGAGAACTGTTCCATTTCTGGAAAACTCATAGGGAATTCCTCATCATGTTTGTGAGTCATCTTGTTGTTATTAGGCTTTTCAAGCTTTTCTACGTCAGAGTCATCCTCAGTTTCCATAATGATGTTTTTCCTTTCTAAGGATTCTTCTTTAGAATCCTCGATGTGATTCTTTGAACCTTTACGAGAGTTCATCATTAGGAGGTGTTTTCTTATTTCCTTCATAGAATACAACATGAACCGATTCTTCAATTTTCTTTGTTCTTTTGTTGTAAACTCAAGCTTAAAGCTTTGTTTGTGGAATAGCCAAGAAAAACACCTTCATCTGCCTTTGGTTGAAATGTTCTCAGATAATCTTTCCCATTGTTTAGAACAAAACATCTACAACCAAATACTCTCAGATGTTTGATATTAGGGGTCTACCCAACCCAAGATTTCATAGGGGTCTGTCATGGTGTTTGTTTATCAAACATACATTACGAGTGTAGCAAGTCGTGTTTACGACTTCAACCCAATAAATTTCACTTATTTCGATTAAACTAGCATTGTCCTTGCGGCTTCTTTAAGGGTTCTGTTTTCCTTTCGCAACACCATTTTGTTGAGGTGTTCTTACAGAGGAAAGTTGGTGTTGTATACCTTTGCGTACAAAACTCCTTTATGTCTTGGTTGACAATTCGGTACCATAGTGCATTCGATTCTGAGATACCTTGTCATTTTTCATGACTTCAAACTTTTTCAAGTTTGGTATCTCCACCACGGCATCATTTGTGTTTGAAAGACAACCCAAGTGAATCTTGAAGTCATTTACAACAACGGATCAAACTTCTTTCTGCATAACTAGTTACAGATGATTCAAATAGATCCATGTGTAAAGTTGCGTTGGTCTAACACTAGAGTGTCCGATCGATTTGGACTTGAAAGAGATCTTAGATTGTTTCCCCATCCGGCGGGCGAGCAGTACCATCCTTCGAAAGATGTTAGGGGAAGACCAACCACTAACTCTTTCTTGGCAAGTCTATTGAGTTTTGAAGTTCAAGTGACTCATTCTTTTGTGCCATAACGGTGCTCTTCTATGTGACCGGATGGACTCACCATGAGACATTCTTGATTATGGCCCAATTGCAAGATAACGCCTTGCTTTCAGCCTCACTCAATGTCAATTTTGCGATATTAGCTTTGAATTTTATAGTAAAACCCTATGCTGAATTCTGCTAAAGTCAATTTGACGCTGCCAAATCCCGAGAGAGGATTTAATTCTCCTCCGACAAATGTCCGGTCTGTGTTGCAAGCTTTGTAATCAACAGATTGCTTTGTCTCTGTCCAAGTGCCGATCCACTATCAAATAGCCATTGTGCTTTGGTCCGGGCATTCGCACATAACGAAGCAGAGATTAGGTTCTCATATCTTTGATGGAACCGTAATTAAAAGTTCTTCCAAAGGAATCCATTTTGAATGAATTTCTTTGAAATATGCTTTTATGTCAAGGAACGTAAGGAGGAATTCTTTTTGAATGAATGTTATCATTAGTAAGAATTATTTTCCTTGGTGTGTTCCTAGGTGCTCCATATGATGCTTTCGAGATACACTGGTTTTACGAGTTTGCTTTCGATTTTCTTAGCCTTCTAGCTTTTTCGGCATTTGATTTAAGCTTCCACTTTCGATAATTGCTTTGAGCAATTCTAGCTTTCAGCCATCGTTCTTGCTCCTGCTTGTACTCATGAGCAAGTTGTTTTCCGATGCCTTTGTAGCCAATACCGTTTCGAGCACTTGAAGCTATCTGAGATCTTTTCTCAGCAGCTTTGCTAGTCTCTGGTTGATCCAATTTCTTTCCAGAAAAAGTGATATGGGAGAATTTGCCAGCTCCTGCAATTCTACCTTTTTGAGAGACATAGCACTGTGGGTGTTTACACTTTTCAGTGTTGTGTTTCTTTTCGACGATACCAGCTTTTGTTTTGACTTGTTTTTCCCACAAAGGTTTAGTAATCGCCTTTCCTTTGTCAACAATCTTTGTCTTTTCACCGATACTATAGATTGCATGGGAACCGTCTTGCTGAGTACTTACAAATGTTCTTTTCTCCTTACTCTTATTCAGAGTGATAGAATAATCTGTCTGTGTACTAAGCCCAAGTCCTTTCTTTTCTGAAGGATCTCTTAAGTAAGATTGTACTTCAGTAAGAGTGTCACTAGCTTTGGCATAAGATTTAAAAGATAGTTCTTTCTTCTTGAGTTCCTTATTTTCAGAAAGAAGATCTTCATATTTCTTTTGAAGTACTGCCAATGCTTCTTTATGTGACTTTTCAGTCTCAGATATCTGAGCTTTGAGAAACGCATTTTCAGTCCTTTTCTCGATATCTTAACGAATGAGAATTTTCCTTTGCAAGAAAATTCTTTTCCTCCTCTAGGTTTTCAGTTCTCCCATGGATCATTAGAAATTCTCTTTCATAGATATCAAGTTCCTTTCTGAGATTTTCTAGATCTTTTATTTCCTCTTCATCACTTTCATAATTGTAGCAAGAAGTATGTGTTACCTCATCAGCCATAAGACAGTTTTCTATGTTGGAGATGTCCGTCGTCAATTTCAAAGAACCCCACATTTCATTCTTCTTGAGGTCAAGTCGATTATATCATGAGTAACTCCACATAATTACGGTGATGGTAGTGTTGAGTCATCCGAATTGTCATCTTGAATCTGTCTCAACGTCTAGAGCATCCATTGAATTTGGATTTTCTTTCTTTCTTGATTAACAAAGCTTTACGGCTTCTTACGAAGATTCTTCTATCTTTCTTGTCTTTGTCCTTAGTTTGTTGAGGCGGACAATCCTTCTTGAAGTGGCTGTTTACGACAATAGAAACAGATATCGTTTCAATTTCGCTTCCTCAAGACATGATGCTTTACGAGTTGGCTTGTTCAAATGAGCTTTGCATATTTTATCTTGGTGATAGTTTGAGCTAGATGCTTTTTGACTTCTCTTTGGCTTTTCTTCTCTCAATTTCTCGATGACAAATTTGCTCATTTGCTTTGCAAAGAGCATCCTCGATCTCCTCCTTGCTTTTCTTCTTTTGAAGTTCCTTGAGTAACTAGAGCAACATTCGCAACTTTTCATTGTTTGTTCTCTGAGTTGTCTCATAGTCAACAATAGCAAGATGAGAGAAAAGTTCCTTTGGAGTGATATTTGGCATACCTTGTTAAAATAAAAGAATTTAGTATGCTCCATTGTGGTTAAGACTTGACAATAGTCTTAATCTTCTCGCATCGAGAGTATCTATTGCTTTCCCAGTCTTGCCATATCACTCATGAGAGTGGTAAACCCGAAATCAAGTTCTTCCAGAGTTTGGTGGGACCTTGTTTGAAATTTTGAAATTTCAACTTTAGAACTTCGAACTTGTTTTCCTTGGTTTTCTCGGTTAAGACCTGATTTCTTCAATCAGTTGCCAGGCAACTTTCGCCGTTTTAGCACCCCACAGTTTACACTGTATGTGCTCTGGTGTCGATCTGATCATGATGTTACGAGCTTGACCATCCAGACTGTTGATACGGAAATATGTCCAATCCGTCATAAAGGACCTAGGAGCGAATCCTAAGGCATCCCAAGTCATCCAATGGATCCGAGGCACTTATGTCCGAGCCAATGGTCCGATCCGGGCAGACCACCTATGGTCCCACCACGAAAGAAAGGGACAAAGGATTAGGACCTGCAAGGCCCGACCCGGAACCATAGGTCCGACCCACCATGGCCCGAGCCTCCCTGGGAAAGGAGCATAGTGCTAAGTCAGCACCCCCTCCGACCCAAAGACTCGTCTGGATGTTAACTCGGATCCAGCGTGACCATCTCAAAGGCTACCAAGCAAGTGGGCACCAAAGAGTGAGATGTCCGAACCCATGAGCTCCGAATCGGAAGAGTTGGACAGATAGAGGAACTTCCTCATCTGACAACCAGGTACTGTCCGGATCAGACATCCAGACCGACCCCTCCGAACCGGAGATCTCGGCAGACTCTGTCACATCCTCAAGAACTCTCCCAATAATGACCAAATTACCCCTAAAGCCCAAGATGGCATGGGCTAAAGCTTCATTATTGGGCTATGGGCCTCATCTTAGCATTGGTGGCTCAATCCTAGCCGTACACATGGCGCGATCCTAGCAAGGCCTTCCATCTCAATGGTAGCCTATAAATAGGGCACATATCCCAATAAGCAAGGCACTTCAAGTAAGTCACTTCGAACAAGTCTTCTCACTAGTCACATCACGAGCACTATACAGAGTCGATCCGCAGTCACTCTCGAGTAAAGTCTCATCCCAGTTTGACACTTAGCAAACTGGGTACTAATCCCCCCCCCCCCACTCAAGTGTGCAGGTCTTATCAGGGGTAGTTGGCAGCTGGTTCTTACGCTTCGATCCTCACCTAGCAAGGAGCCTCTCATCTTGGCACCATTTGGAAGAGTTAAATAAATCTAAGTGATTGTGGAGTTAGACCCCCAACATTTTGGTGCCATCTGTGGGAATCTTTACAAAAAGTCCCGTTCTCTTCAGTAATGGCAAGAACAAGAAGGTCCGCAAGAACCAACGCCACTACGGTTGGTACGCCAGCTCCTAGACAAAGGGGGAGACCTCCCACCAGAAGAGGAGGAGTAACAAGGGTCTTGACAAGAGAAGTGGCAGACGATCCGAGTGATGGCCATACCACTAGTCTTTCTTTTGACAAGGAGAGAGCCACTAATCCACCAGTAAGGGTCCAAACACTTGGGGACGAAGGACAGGTTCCTCTGTCAGGAACACATGGTCCTCCCCCAGGTAGAAACTTTACCCTCCCAAATGGACAGATCATCCGTCCCGACGAGTTTGGATTGAATGAAAATCAATTCGGCCTCTTACTCACCACTATTGAAGGGTGCCTTGGATCAAACAACCTCCAGCCTCCTCAACCCACTCCGCCTTTGGCAATCCCAAGACAAGCTGAACCTGCTCAATCCAGAAACGAGCACCGTCCAATCCAACAAAGGCTGGGAGAACAAGCTCAACTAGAAGATCTGAGACATCTTCTCAATAGGAGAGCAGTTGCTTCTCATGAGCAACGAGGGAGAAGCCCAGAAGTGCCGCGAGTAGACGAAGTGGAAGCCGGTCGGCGATGAGCTCAACAACAAGTGCCTAGAGATCAAATGGCAGAAAGTACCCCGATTGTTTGAGTCAATGATCTCCCTCCAGATGTAGCCATCAATCCCAGGACCGGTGAAAGACTGACAGCTGAGCAGATCTACCTCCAACAAAAGGCCTTGGAAACACAAATTGCCACCTTGAGCAGAATTGTCAAAGCACATGAGAAGGTGGTAGTTAAAACTCCCAATCCTCTGTGCGATGAGATGAGAAAAGAAAGAAAGCGCCCCGATTGTGTTATCCCAAACCTTGAGCACTACTATGGAGATACTTGCCCCGTAGGGCATCTCACTAGGTACGAGAGTAAGATGGAAAGCAATGGACTCAACGACAACATGAAAGCTCTCAACTTTTCCACCACACTCTTTGGAGAAGCAATGGATTGGTGGACCTCACTACCCAATGGTTCCATCAAGTCATATGCGGACGTCGCCTCCCTTTTCCTGAAAAGGTTTGAGAAGGCGAAAAGAAGGAAGAGATCAGTTGAGCACCTGGCTGGCGTAATCCAGAGAGAGCATGAGGACCTCAGAACCTTCCTCGACCGCTTCAAGTCTGACGATGTAGAGCCTCATAGTATCAAAGAGCGAGTCCGACACCTCTATGCCAACACTTATAATGATGAGCTTAGAAGGAAGCTTTCCAACGAAGAAATCACCACTGAAAAGTACTTGGAAGAAATCTGCGAAGGAGTCTTGTATGGAGAAGATTACCGAAGAAATGTCCCGATAAGAGCAGGGATCAAGAGGGGAAAAGAACAAGTACGACAGGAATTCCCTTCTCGTCAAGGAAAGTTTGAGCAAAAAAGAGATCTCAGAGACAGAAAAGAACTTCACAGAGAAAGAACTCCACCCAGAAGGTTTGCCGAGTATACTCGCCTCAACAGACCAAGATCCGACATCTTGGCTTCTATCGTTGAGAAGGACTTGGATATACAATGGCCTAAACCGATCAAGAACAGCAAGAGGAGTAAATTCTCTAAAGACTACTGTAGGTTCCACAAACAGAAAGGTCACCCAACTGAGGATTGCATCCAGTTGAAGCGTAAATTGAAAGGCTAGTAAGAAGTGGGAAGTTGAAAGAACCGCCAGTTGAAGACGAGCCCTCCAGGCATCGAAGGAATGAGCAAAGAAGAGAGGAGCGTGGTTCTGAACCTCCGACAGGCTCTTTACCGCCACCTCCCGCCGAGATCCCACATCGGCAGGCCCAACGATATCAAGGTTACCGCGAAGAGACAGAAATGGAGAATCTCCCCTACAGTGGAGTTATCAACGCCATTGCGGGAGGACCAACAGGGGGCGATAGCAGAAATGCAAGACAAAGGACCGCGCAACACTTAAGAAACAACGACAGGGCTTACGGCCCACCAGCTTTGAAAGGCACAAATGCAATCACCTTTGACGATAGTGAGATCCCCCACCAACGTCTGGCGGAGGAGATCTCAAGGACCACGATGTCCCTTTGGTTGTTTCTCTAGTGATTGCCACTTACAAAGTCAATAAGGTCTTGATCGACGAGAAGCTCCTCCAATGTCATATCCAAAAGGGTCACGAGCAAATGCACAGGCGGATACAATATGGACGAGTATACACCTCATTTGGTAGGTTTTGGAGGGTGCGTAGTGCGCCCCATTGAAGCATACCACCAGAAGTCTCTATGGGCACCTTTAGACAAGGGTGACCAGGACTATTCTCTTCGTAGTAGTTGATACGCCGACTATAATGTGATCTTGGCCATGGGACTTAACGATTCGAGCAATTGCCTCACCCCTACACAATAGGGTAAAGTTTCCAACCCGAATGGCGTGGGGAAGAAATGGGCAACATCGAGAAGCACAGGAGTGTTACATCATGTCAACGGAGGAGCCACAGAACACATCCTCTCGGTCACCAAGGGCCCTCTTAACCATTCTTCCAACACTGACACCACCAAAAGAAGAAATTGGTATTGGATCGCTCGGAGAAAAGTTCCCCAAGACGGCTAGGATAGAATCCCATGAAGCCTTGAAAGAGGTTCAATCGGTGAAGGAAATCCAGAGAACAACTCGGATTGGAGCAGATAAGCACGGAAATAGAGCGAAGCTCATCACCGCCTCCGGGACAATCGCGACATCTTTGCTTGGAGCATGAGATGACCTCAAGGATAGACCCAAGGATCACAGTTCCGCCGAACATGGATCCTACGGTTGACACATCCGCCAAAAGAGGAAAAATTTTGGGCCAGTCGAGGATGCTATCATAGCAGAGGAGGTTGACAAATTGATAAAAGCAGGTCATATCGAAGAAGTCAGATACTCTGATTGGGTCTGCAACGTAGTCCTCGTCGAAAAAGCTCCAGGAAAGTGGAGAATGTGCAATGACTTCACCAGACTCAACAAGTTTTGTCCAAAAGATCCCTATCCATTGCCACGCATAGACCGGTGGTTGATTCCTGCGGGATGCGCTTCTAAGCTTCATGGATGCTTACCAAGGCTTTTACCAAATTAGGATGGCTCAAGAAGACATCGAAAAGCGGCATTCTTTGCGGAGGAGTCTATTGCTTCAAGGTCATGCCCTTTGGCCTCAAGAATGCAGGAGCTACTTACCAACGGCTGGTAAATAAGATGTTCAAGGAAGAATTGGGAAAAACCATGGAAGTCTATGTGGATGACATGCTCGTGAAAAGCAAGACTGAAGAGGAGCACATCGAACACCTCAACAATTGCTTTTCCATTCTCCGGAAGTATGGAATGAAGCTGAACCCTGAAAAGTGCACTTTCGGGGTAAAAGGAGGAAAATTCCTTGGCTACATGGTCACAGAAAGAGGCATCAGTGCTAACCCAGAGAAGATAAAGGCAATCATAGATCTGCCACAGCCCAAGACCATCAATGAAGTTCAGAAGCTTCTAGGAAAGGTGATGGCGTTGAGCCGTTTTATCTCAAGGTCCGCCGAGAAGAACCTTCCCTTCTTCAAACTTACGGAAAGAAACAAGTTCGAATGGACAAAGGAGTGCGAAGAGGCCATGGAAAACTTGAAAAAGTATCTCCTCTCGCCGCCCCTTCTGTCTAAACCCACGGAGAATGAAACTCTTTATCTCTGTTTGGCTACCACCGATGAAGCAATGAGTTCTGTACTGGTACGATTACAAGACAACGAGCATTTACCAATTTACTATTTGAGCAAAGTGCTTGTAGGATCCAAGCCGATATGTCAAGGTGGAAGCTTCAAGACCTTTGGTTTATACCACAGGCGATCGATGCCTTACTTCAAGTCGCATCGGATTGTGGTCCTTACAAATGAGCCACTCAAACATGTCTTGAGAAACCAGATCGGTCGGGCCTATCCAAATGGGCTATTGAGCTAAGTGAATATGATATTGGCTACCAAGCCCCATCGCCAAGAAAGCACAAGTCTGGCCGACTTCACGGTAGACTATCCGGAGAAAGTAGAAAAGGAGAACGAAGACTCGAGGAAAAGGCCGGTCATGTGGCGATAGCCGGATCAAGGAATCAAGTGGAGGAAAGAAGTCAAGAGACACAAAAGGATAGCATCCAACTATGACTCCAAGATCGCCAACCTATGGAGGATTCACTAAGAGTGAGGCACATGTTTGTTACGGATGAAGAACTCAATATCTCGACAACCTGCATCTTCCGACAAGAAGCGAAGGTTGAGAAAGCACCCACCCCACTCTAGGAGGAAAGGAAGGAACAGAGAATGTTGGACATTACAAGTGGATGGATCATCAACCGGACGGTTGGGAGGAATAGGAATTTTCCTTGAAAGTCTGAAGGAGCCAACGAGTACGCCATCACCCTCAACTTTAAGGTGACAAACAACGAGGCCGAGTATGAAGCACTTATCACAGCCTAAGGATGGCGAAAGCCCTTGGTGAAAAGAATCAAAGCTACACAGACTCTGGCAAATGCAATCCAGTTCTCGGATCCTTTACCACCAAAGGACCTAACATGATCAAATACTTGGAGCTCCTCAAAAAGAGGTTGAGCACTTTGAAGAATTTACTTTCGCCAGTTTCAGAGTGGAATGAAAAAGCCGATGCCCTCCAAGCGCCTCGGCCTTAGGAGCTTTGGACACAAGAAGTGTCATCCCGATGACCCGCAGAATCCTCCTGGCGAACCCAACGGAGAGATGTTTCTCTTGAGCACGTAAAAGCTGGATGAGCGATATATTCCGTTACCTCAAGGATGGTACTTTACTGTGGATCTGGAGGCGGGAAGATTCAATGTCGAGCCAACAGATACTTTATTCTAGGAGAAGACCTCTACAAGAGATCCTTCAGCGGAACTCACTTGAGGTGCCTAGATCCTCAGGAGGCGAAAACTGCGATGGAAGAGATCCACGGAAGTTGTGGAAGTCACTCGGGGAAGAACCTTGGCGCAAAAATCATAAGGCAAGGATACTATTGGCCAACCATCGATATGGACGCTGCCAACATCGCCCGCACCTGCGAAGACTGCCAATACTATGCCAACATACCACACCGTCCGACCAACCCTATGATTCCGTCAATCATAGCTTGCCCATTTGATCAATGGGGTATAGACATAGTTGGTCCCTTTCCACAAGGAACGCATCAGAAGAAGTTCTTGATAGTGGCAGTAGAATACTTCACTAAGTGGGTCGAAGCTGAAGCAGTGTCAACCATCACCGAGAGCAGAGTTCGGACATTCATCTGGAAGAACATCATCTGCCGGTTTGGACTCCCACGAGTGTTAGTTTCAGACAATGGAGCACAATTTTCTGGGTCAAGGCTGAAGGAGTGGCTCCACTCCTTCAAAATAGAACAACGCTTTACTTCCGTTGGCCACCCCCAAGCCAATGGTCAGGTGGAAGCCACCAACAAGACCATAGTCAAGATTTTGGAGAAAAGGTTAAGAACTTCACAAGACAGTTGGGCGGATGATCTTGACGCGGCCCTTTGGGCGCATCGAACGACAGCCCGAACTGCTACACAAGAAACACCTTTCTCCTTGGTCTATGGATCTGAGGCGGTCATCCCTTCAGAGACGGTGGTAGCAACCCAGAGAATCCAGCAATACAACCCAGTTGGTAATGAGCTCGCAAGGATCTACGACCTTGAGCTCCTTGAAGACAAGCGCGATAAGGCATTGGCCAACATCCTTCGGCACCAAGCCATGACTGCTCGAGCCTACAATAAGCGTGTCTTTCCCAAGGACATACAAGTTGGAGACTTAGTCCTTAGAAGAGCTGATATACTAAGTCATGTGGGAAAACTTAAACCCAAGTGGGAAGGGCCATACAAGGTTACTGGGGCAAGAGTTAATGGAAGCTTCGAACTAGAAGATGAAAAAGGCAGGGCCTTGAAGAGAACTTGGAATGCCAAGAATCTCCAGAAGTTTTACACTTCGAGAAGTATGGCGATCGCCACGTTCCTCTATCTCGTCGACCTGTTTTTTGTGTTTGGTTTTTTTTGAAAAAAGGCCTCGAAGCCCTCAAGTTGTAATACGATTTCCGTCAAATGAATACAACTGGGATTTCATAAGCATTGTCGATAATCATGTCCTCGGGGATATTTAACTGCTTGATCCGGACCTTGTTCATACATTGATCCGGATCGGACTAGCACAATCAAACAGTGTCAAAACCTTGACAAAGGCAAAAACGCTTTCATTACAACAATGCGAGTTACAAAGTCAGGGTCCGAAGAGCCCCAAATCGAGCTCACAAACACAAGCCCCTACTCTCTCTTTTCTACTATTACAACGAAGCTTCCCAATTAACCCTAAGCTACCAAATCAAACCCCATCCGAACAACTGCCCGCTGCATCTATAGGCGCCCCGAAAGAAGAAGGAACTATACCATCCGAACCTTGATTACTCACTGGCAGAAGTTTCAAAGCCCCTTCGGACGGTCCAAGGTTTTAAAGAACGGACTATGTAACCTAGGCCATTCATCGATTCTGGAAAAGATATCTCATCACTCCTGAACGACAGAAAGCTCCGGAGCACAATGACCATCCGGATCACATCATACCAAATACCATGACCGCACCCCGGATTCAGCGTATTTGGAGAGCGATCAGCCCGGATCGTCGGATCAACACAAGTCACTCCGGAGGCTCCCATTGGTCCGAGTCCCAACAAGACCGGCATTGTCAGGGACTCCGTTCCAGAATTGTAAGGCACTCCCTTGAGCCTTCAATTCTGGAACAAAGCCACCAACAAAACCAAGCTGTTCGGACGAAAGACCTTAGGTGCAAGACAAACGAGTCACCAAAAAGGTTACTTCCGAAGGTCCTCAATGATCCGACTCCGAACAAGCTCAGCATTGTTGGGGACGCAATTCCAAAATTGCAAACAGCTCCCTCGAGCATTCAATCATGGAAATGCAGTCATCAACAAAATCAAACCGCTCGGATACACATCCTCAAGGACGAGCTAAGAGACCTATTCAAGGTGACAAGTCTCCCTCCATCCGAGAAACGAGCAACTAGACACAACAGATTTGGTAGAAAGCCTTCCAACATTTCGGGCGGTTTCTTACGACCGAACCACGAAATACTGGAAGGGATTCTATCAAACCAATTGCCGACTTGTCGCCCGGCATAACAGAGCGGATTGCCCCGGATGTATTGAGATTCAAAAACCAACTATTTGAAGATCCCCGAACCATCCAGCTAATCTACCTCTCCGGGGCTAAAAGTCATGAATAAAGACCATAGCCCCGGAGAAAGAAGATTAGCCTGACGATCGGAAGAATTGTTGAGCGAAAAATTCTTTGAGGCCAACTCGATACGGACCGTATCCCCGAAGCTCCGAAGCTGGCTTGCCGAGCAAACTAATTTCCACGACTCTCACCAAAAGAACCAGCCCGGCTAGACTTCCGAATCATCGGAGAAACCCTTGGGACGAGGTCACGGGCGAAAGTAATGGCATAAACATGCTCACCAGCCGCTCGGACTCGAGCTCCGAACCTTTGATTACTATAAAAGGGCGCGATGTCTTAATCAAAAGCCGTACAAAGTTGGAGTATATATAGAAAGAGAAGACCAATTGGAAGCGGACACGTGTCCCATATTCACAGGAGATGGGCTTGGGCCGCACATGGGCATAGCTCTTCAGCTTCCACTGGCCCAACCCAACAATCCATCCACACGGTTGAGCATACCGACTATGCTACTCACTCGGACGTACCAAGCTAAATGACATGACAACGTCGAAGCAAGCGTGATCGTCTGTAAACACCCTGTACTTGATGATGATTATCTTTTCACTATCTCACAAGTCTGCATGACTCGGAAAGACACACCAAGTCAGCGTCCGAATCGTCTTAACTTGTCACGATACAAGGTGGTCCTTGTTCTCGAAAGCCTGACCACTCTAAGACGTGGCTCCGGACCGTTCGTGATCCAGTTTATTTTTATTCTAGCTTCCGATTCGGATGGGAACAACGATTGATCGTCCCCAAGACCCGCACAGGCGAATTTGAATCAGGCAAACTAATGTCCTGACGGTACGGATCTCAAAAGTCCGAGTCCACTATCCAAGTCTACAAGAGTTGATGAGTTACTATGCAAATACGAAATTAAACGTGCAAGGATGGAAACAGCAGCAATAGTATATTGGCCACAAAAACAGTTCCGAGCCATTAAGGGCCCGAACCAACAACATTCATCAAAAAAAGAGTATGTTTGTACAAACAAAAGATGAGGGGCAAAAACGACAAATATTTCTTTCTGGCCCGGAGGCACCCTATTACAAGAAATCCGGGGCATACCCCGTCTTCACTACCTCCGCCACTCGGACGAACTAGGTTGAGACCGAGAAGGGCCGCCCGTATCCTTCTCCGGAGGCGCTTGACCTTGCTGTTGGGATATCCTCCGTTCTCTCCGAGCCTCAACCTCTTTCAGAAAGGCCGGACACTCCTCCATCAGGTCGAGGTCGCGATCAAAGCCTTGGACAGGCCCGGGCAAAGTCAGCCAATCTCGGTTGTGCTCCAAGTGGTCCTCCAACGGAACGAAAACAGTGGACATGAGCACCCGAGGGACGAAGGATGGGAGATACGGACCGCCATGGTCGTACTTCTTGCCCTCCGGCTCGTCGCAAACCAGCTCCACAAATTCACACTTAAGCAAATCTGCATCCAAGACACCCTCCGGAGCGAAGTCCGAGCCATCTCCATTTTTAAAGGCGGATACCCCCTCAGCCTCCAAGTTACAATCGTCCGGTACCCAACCTTTCCTCCGGCACTGCTCCACAGCTGCATCAAACCCATCTTGACGGGCCTCATCAAACCCGTCTTGGACAGCCTTTGTCCGGACTCCCCGAAGCTCTTTCAGCATCTTATCCTTGAAAGTCCGAGAGACGGCCACGAAATCGTCCAAACTATCTTGGTGCACTTTCAAATCAGCCTCCATAGATCGAATGGCACTTTTCATCTTGGCCGTCTCCGACTCGGCCTCTTGTTTCGCAGCTACGGCCCTCTTCAGGCGCTCCGAGGTGCTGTGCAACCGAGACAATTCAATCGCCCGGGCAGCCTCAGCGTTGGCTAGATCTTCTTCCAGGGTAGCCCTCCGAGCGGCCACCAAGGAGCATGCTTCAACAGCAGTAGCAAGCTGAAAACAAAAACGAAATATCAGAAGCATTAGACACCTCCGAACCACAGAAAGATGCGGAACCAACGGAAAGCTTAAAGCTCACTTTACGCTGAGCGGAAGTTAACTCCGCAATTCGCTCTAGCTCCGAAGCAGCAACCAACCGAGCCACTTCAGCATCCGGCTCCAGCTCCGGGGCTTCGCCCACCTTTCCCTTGCCCTTCTTGGCGGGAGGATTCGGACCTTCGGAAGAGCGCTTTTTTGGAGCCGCAGCGCTCGATCCGCTTGCGGGAAGATCTCGCAACACGGATCTCGGAGGCTTCTTCGAGCCCTTAGTTGCGACCACCTTACCCTTGTCTGGAGTAGGGATAGTTTGGGCCTCTTCGCCCGCAGCAGCTCTCCGAGACTCCTACGCTCGGAACACAGCAGCATTCCTTGGCTCGTTCATCGGGAGCACGGTGGACGTCTTGATAATCTGGGTCCGAGAACCCTCTGCCAACTCCTTCCGTTGCGCAGCGTTTTGTTGACGCTTCAGCTCCCGCATGGTCGACATCGTATACTCGAACCAGTCGCACATCCGAGTCACAATCAGTTGCAAGATACAAAAGAATCTACAAATAACAATCATACAGTCGACAAACAGACAACCGACCGGGACAACCAATCAGAGGTAGAGAGAAACCACTTACTCAAATCCTCCATGTCGCTACAAAAACTTGGCTCGGACAAGCCGGCCAAGAAAGACAGAGGCTGACATATTAAACCTCGGAAGAAGTACTTCTCTGGCTCCTGACTACGATGGAACGCTTGCATCCACAAGGGGATGTTCCAAGCCGGTGGCTTCCAATCTGGCAAATTACCCCGGAAGAACTTCTTCTCAAAATGCCACGTGGGCCTCTCCGCTTCGGATTGCCCGGGCTTCAGAGCCGGACGGACAAAAATGTACCTCTTGAACCATTGGATTCCCAACGAGGACAAGGGATCAACGAAAAATGTGTATGCCTGGCGACATACGAATGTATAGAACCAAGTGTTCCTACTACTAACACTAATATTGAACAATTTACGGAAATTGTCGAAGTTAAGCGGAATGCCTTTATATTTACATAGCACTCCGAAGCACATCAAGTTTCCGAGGGAGTTGGGGATGATCTGATGCGGACTCAAACCCATGCTGTTCAAAATCTCCAGAAACTTCGGACGATCTGGGTAGCCACCCGCAATGAAGACTTATCTCATAGACCGACATGTAGCCGGAGGTGGATTGTAAAAAGCATGAGATTAAATGGGATGAGAATCTCCACACACTCAGGGATCTCATATCTTCTCCGGAGCTCATCCACTTCGTCGGCTCGGATGGTTGAGGCACAAGTAGGCAGAGTACCATCTTCATTTAACTCGCCCTCCGGATCGGGGTGAGTGACTTGATCTCTAGACCGAGGGAACTTCACTTGGAAAACGTCCTCACCCTTCCTCAGTCTCTCCGGACGCTCTTCCTCAGCCACCCTCCGACTCGGCCCTGCTTGCCCAACAGTTTCTACCCGGAGCACATTAGCGGAAGGCTCCGCACCTTCTTCCTCTTCGGAACCAGAATCTTGGCCCCGCACATCTTCCTCCGCCTCATCTTCCCCGGATGAGGACGCTAACACTACAACAGTCCGGATAGGAGCAGCAACTTGCACACGATCCTCCTCACCCTCTTCGAAGATGCTCAAGTTGGGAGGCGCTTCCGAAGTATCATGCACTTCCTCGATAGTTGGCGCCTGCGGATCCGGAACGAACGGGACTCGATTAGGATTACTCCTAAAGTTATAACCTAGGTGCGAATTAAAGCACGGATCTCTACCGGAAGTTCGATTCCCACTCGACCCGGGCACGAGTTCCTATAACTCATGAGCTTGTCTCTTGAGCCATACAATAACCTGCACATGCGACACTCGCAGGTAATCCGGACGCCTCGGAGGACCAGAATCTGGAACAACTAACCGAAGTAAGGAACTTACCTCGGGCTCTTCCCTACTCGGATGTGGCGCTTGCCCCACCTCCAGAACATCATCATCCACGATCTCAATCTCCTCGGAGCTATCGGTTAAGGATGTCGCCGAGTCATATCCCTCACCGGATCGGTTTTGGCTATCACTCTCGGACATCCTAGGAAAGGAGAAAGCAATATCGTAAGCTCTAAGATGGCAGTCCGAGAGGTCGTTATGTATATTAAAGTGGCCAACTTAAAGCCAAAACTAGCAGCTTACTCGGCACAGTTAGTTCGGAGTCAGTACTACACTTATTCGGTGTTAGTCAATATCAAGTACGTATTGGTTATCAACTATACTACACATCATAAGGATACATCCGAGTAACTTGAAGATGAAAGACAACAGAGATGATTTAATCATAAGACGAGACAAGTGAACTTACTTGGACTCGGATGATTGGAGAGAAGTGACTTGACTCTGCACAAGATCACGCGCTTCGAACCGCTCTTTGCTCGCTTCGGATTGCTGGTAGTTGCTTCGGATGTACTCGGAATGCAAAAATTCTCTCTCTAAACGATGAGAAATGAAGCGGCCAACCCCTCTATTTATAGAGGGCCATATCGGGAACTCCAACCGTCGCGATTTTTCGGATTTAATCTCCACTGTCGATCAAGAACCATCCAATGGTATAGTACAATTATACCAAGTGAAATGACGAATGGGTACAACAAATTTACCTCTTGGATAAGATGAATACAACAACTCTCCCTCTCTCGGGCGTCAGACAACACGAGAGCTCCGGAGTATCATCTTTTCGGACGCCCAGCGGATTATCAGCCCAGCATAACTTGTCCACACAAGGGACCTCGTATACTCGAGCGATTACCCTTCGGACCTTCCCGCAACCACAAAGCCTGGTTCGGACGGGACACACACCTACGGTCCGCCACCGTAGCTCATCAAAGGTACACTACCGATGTTCGGAGCCTAAACTTAGTCTCCATTACAAATACCCTTTTTTCTTTTTTCTTCACTTCGTTGCTCTTCGGACCTACTCCCTCGGATGGCAACGATGTTTTAGAAAAAGAAAAAAGGGGGGGGGAGAGAGACTAAGTCAAATGGCCACACGAAGTACGGAGTACACCTTTTTTTCAACGGGATCGAAACGGATTGGACTGGAGAACGGATTCTTTTCCTCAAAACAGCTTCCCAAAACAATAGTTCCACAACTATCTTCTACTAAGATACTTGGAAACTAGGGGGACATATGTTGATACGGAAATATGTCCAATCCGTCATAAAGGACCTAGGAGCGAATCCTAAGGCATCCCAAGTCATCCAATGGATCCGAGGCACTTATGTCCGAGCCAATGGTCCGATCCGGGCAGACCACCTATGGTCCGACCCACCCTGAAAGAAAGGGACAAAGGATTAGGACCTGCAAGGCCCGACCCGGAACCATAGGTCCGACCCACCATGGCCCGAGCCTCCCTGGGAAAGGAGCATAGTGCTAAGTCAGCACCCCCTCCGACCCAAAGACTCTGATATGGATGTTAACTCGGATCCAGCGTGACCATCTCAAAGGCTACCAAGCAAGTGGGCACCAAAGAGTGAGATGTCCGAACCCATGAGCTCCGAATCGGAAGAGTTGGACAGACAGAGGAACTTCCTCATCTGACAACTGTGCATCGTCCGGATCGACATCCGACCGACCCCTCCGAACCGGAGATCTCGGCACTCATCACATCCTCAAGAACTCTCCCAATAATGACCAAATTACCCCTAAAGCCCAAGATGGCATGGGCTAAAGCTTCATTATTGGGCTATGGGCCTCATCTTAGCATTGGTGGCTCAATCCTAGACGTACACATGGCGCGATCCTAGCAAGGCCTTCCATCTCAATGGTAGCCTATAAATAGGGCACATATCCCAATAAGCAAGGCACTTCAAGTAAGTCACTTCGAACAAGTCTTCTCACTAGTCACATCACGAGCACTATACAGAGTCGATCCGCAGTCACTCTCGAGTAAAGTCTCATCCCGGTTTGACACTTAGCAAACCGGGTACTAATCCCCCCCCCCACTCAAGTGTGCAGGTCTTATCAGGGGTAGTTGGCAGCTGGTTCTTACGCTTCGATCCTCACCTAGCAAGGAGCCTCTCATCTTGGCACCATTTGGAAGAGTTAAATAAATCTAAGTGATTGTGGAGTTAGACCCCCAACACAGACGATTCCTCTTGGCATCTTCCGATGTCCAGAGTTCTCTGGGCTTTGGTTCGTAAATAACTTGACCAGTAGATCTTCCACTAGTTGACGCATCTGTTTGTGAAGATCCTTCGCTTTGATCTCTGTCTCTTCCACTCGAAACCTCCATGACTTGCTTAAGTTGTTGAATGACTATTGGGCCATTCTTTATTACTTCGATCATCTCGTCACTTATGGCTTCAAGGTGGAGCATCATGTTATTTTTCCATTTCTCGTAGTTCTCTGGTTTGAGAACGGGTGCATCACTCAGAGACATACCTGCACACTTAACACACAAATTAAATAGTCCTCAAAAGTGGAAAAAGTTCCTTCACCTATCTGGGGATCTAGGTTCAAAGGTATATTTGGTGAACCTCCTGCTCTAATACCACTTGTTGGTCCAGATAACGGCAAAGTAAAAGACTAGGGGGGGTGAATAGTCTTTTAAAACTTTTGTCGATAACAACTATTTCTCAGATATCTGAATAGATATCTGATACTTAGAATCAGAGTGCGGAAGACTTAATAAAGATAAGTGCAGAAACAGTTAATATGTGTGTGTGTGCTGCTGAAATGTAAATACAGAAAGGTAAATAACACAGCAAGTATAGTGGTATCTGGAGGTGGCGTAATCCTCCAACTAATCCACTTCGGTCTATCAGAGACCTAGAATTCACTAGAACAGATAATTGAGTTCTCCTTACAATAATCCTATTCTAAGATTCTTAACAATTGGTTCCCAACCAAATGTTCCCCCTGAGTTGTTCCCCGGCTTTCACAGCCAAGTACTTCCTATACTCAGAAACCTTTGAGTTATTCCCTAGCTTCCCAAGCTAAGTACTTCCTATACTCAATAACCTTGGAGTTATTCCTTAGTTTCCCAAATCAACTACTTCCTATACTCCGGCAACCTTGGAGTTATTCCCGATTTTCAAACTAAGTACTTCCCGTACTCCACGATTATGGTGTTGGTTTTGGTTTGAGTTGTCGATGAGCGCCTTAATAACTTTTCGCTTAATCGATAGCTCGTGAACTAAGTTACTTAATACACTTTACAGTATGGTATCTTGTTCGATTTCTAATTAAGTCTTATGATATCTGTTAAGAGAATGAATCTCGGATAGTTGATCTTTTGATTCAACTCCTTCACGTATAGCTTTGCTTGTTTAGGATCGTGACACTTAGAACTTGGTGTTTACTCAAGATCAAAATCTTTGGTCGCAACAGAAAGCTTTGAGGATAAGTAAGTTGCTTTGAGAGAGTAAGATATTCAGAGATCGTGTGTCTAAGCATCTGTGTTTTTTTCAAGCTGTCTAAGTGTTGATATTTATAGATGAATTTGAGTGCCGTTTGAATAGTATCCGTAGCTCAAATTCAAACTATCGATATCTGTGTATAGTATCGTGAGTTTTGTCTTCTTCTCATAAGTCGCTTGCTTTTATTCGACATCTCGTCTGTGCATTAAATGCATTGTACTATGCTTTTTGTCCTGTAGTGCCAACGGAACTATGCTTTGTATCAGAGACTAGTGTTATCTGATTCTTTGCACGTCCTTATCTTCATTCTTCAGATACCACTTGTATTTATTGAAACAACTTTGTTTGCAATATATATTTCTCTTTCAGAAACGTGGTTAAAGCTCAAGGTATCTGAGAGTAGATATATGTGGACACTTTCCTTGTTTTCAGATATGTATCTTATTTCTCAGATATCTCTTTGTAACACAGTTTGTTTGAAACTATTCGTGTCTTTAAGATATCTGGCTAAGATATCTGAACAATGATTCGATAATCTTGTGCAGTTTTCTTCAAGTCTTCAATGTCGTTGAGCTTTCTGCTTGGATGTCTTCTTCTTGGTCTTCTCTTCATAAAATAAAAATTACATTTTGAGACCTAACATCCTATACACGATTAGATAGACTATCATACTTAGTGGTTTTCCTCTTTTACAATGTTCAAGTGAACCAAGAGTACTAATCACCTTTCTGAGACTAAGATAAGTCATCATGTTGCTGATCAAAATCTAAACAGATATTTCTAACAAAATATCTAACAATACCATACATTGAAAAGTGTATTAAGTATACTTGATTCACAGAGCTATCTGATTAACTGAAAAGTTAATAAAAGAAGCTCACCTGACAACTCAAACCAAAACCAACACCATAACTGGCGTGGAGTACAGGAAGTACTTAGCTTGAGAAGCTAGGGAATAACTCCAAGGTTATTGAGTATAGGAAGTACTTAGCTTGGGAAGCTAGGGAATAACTCAAAAAGGTTTTTGAGTATAGGAAGTACTTGGCTGAGAAAGCCGGGGAACAACTCAGGGGGAACATTTGGTTGGGAACCATTTGTTTAGAAATCTTAGAATAGGATTATTGTAAGGTGACCTCAATCATCTATTCTAGTGAATTCTAGGTCTTTGGAAGACCGAAGTGGATTAGTTGGAGGATTACGCCACCTCCAGATACCACTATACTTGCTGTGTTATTTACATTTCTGTACTTACATTTCAGCAACACACACACACACACTTTAACTGTTTCTGCACTTATCTATCTTAAGTCTTCCGCGCTCTGAATCTAAGTATCAGATATCTTCACAGATATCTGAGAAATTGTGTTTATTGACAAAAGTTTTAAAAGACTATTCACCCCCCCCCCCTCTAGTCTTTTACTTTGCCGTTATCTGGACCAACACTGTCTTCCTGACATGCTCTCTGCCCGTTCGGACTTCCTTCACGTTGCACCTGCGAAGCAGAGGCACTCCTGTCCAAGAGATTCCGCAAGTCCTCCTATGGTTGCTGATTCCCAAACCTTTCCTGGATCGGACGCTGTTTGTTCCTTGATAGAGCGGGCTCAGCTTGCCCCGGATTAGCCACTGGCGGAGTGACTTGTTGGGGTTGGACATTGTTAGACCCCAGACAACCATGGATTATTGTAAGCAGTCTACCAAATTGATTCTCATTCAATCCGAAATCACTAGTGCGTACTATACGACCATCAAGCATGGTAAAATGCTGACCTGGAGGAGGACCTTGTGTTCCTGCCGGAGAAACTTGTGCGGCCTCTTCTCCGTGATTCTCTGGTACAACATTATCAGGAACATCACAGACTCTTTCGAATGGAACGTCTCTTCCTTCATCGGAGGATGGGCTTGCTGTGTGACCATCGCTTGGATATCTCCTTACCTCAGTGTTACTTCCAGCTACAGTGGTCGTCCGTCCTCTGTTAGGTGGTCGTCCACGGGGATGGGGTGGTGGAGTTCCGATGCGATCAGTGCTGGTCTGTGCTGCCCTTCTTGTTCTTGCCATCCGCTCGATCAAAACACGAAACCTTTTGTAAGAAAGCGCCAAAAATGCTGAGGGGTTGAATCTCAAACACTAACTAAATTACTAAAAGTCCCTAATCTAAGATCTGCCTCCAACTTGATGGCTGTCCTGGGGTCTTTGTTCGAGTCGGAGCACCTGAAAGGACTAAGTGGGGGGGGGGGGGTTAGATGGGTAACCCGATTTTCTAGCGTCAAACCGGGAAGAGACTTTACTCAAGAGAGAGAAGGAAGCTCTCAATGTAGTAATTACGAGGGAAGTTATGATATGAGTTGACTTACCTTAATGTAGGGGATCTTGTGCTATATTTATAGCTATCATGTACATATGAAGTGGTTCACAAGATGATGCCAAGTGTATGTTCAGGATTTGGACAACAATGCTCCCTTGGCCCATGGCCCAATAGTATGTGAGAGTCCAACACCATTAGATGGGCGTGGGAGGGTAGATTGGTCCTTTTACCTCTTAGAGTACTATTCTCACTAATGTGTCCGTGCGAGACCTTTAGAATGATCCGAGCTCTGTTGAGTTGGTCTGTTCCTAGGTAACTGTTGATACGGACATGTGTCCAATCCGTTAAGGGCGCCATAGAGCGTGTCCTAAAGAACATCAAGGCTGAGATAGCCTATTCATTTCTAGTACGACCTTCGAATGGTCCGACATAAAGGAAACCATCTCAGGTCAACTAGTATTTACAAGTCAACACGCCATTTCAGCTAGGTCCGACCAAGCTAGATGGATGACTTCCGAACATGACAAAAGGTCACATGGTCCTTCCAAGTACCACAAACTGTCAGTTCTAAGATGCTAAACGGACCGGACGAGAGAATCTCGGACGCCACCATCACAGTAAGACCAAACGTATATAACAGAACCAGTGAGATACTTCCGTGGAACGCTAGGTCCGGACACCTTGAGTTGCCCAGGGCCAGATCAACCAAGCATACAGATCTGACCAAGGAACTTACATGGACCCAACATGCGGGCTACTCTCGGAGGAAGGTCCAACTACCCTCGTGCCCATTGATTAGTATTGGATTACTATTCACTAATGGGCCAAAGGTAGCATTGGTGTCCAAATCTGAAGCATACACTTGGCATCATCTTGTGGGCAATCTCATAAGATACGATAACTATAAGTATACCACAAGGTCCAAGACCTTAAGGTAAGTCACAATTCCCAAGTGATAAGAAATATCAAAGTGAGGAACCCTAAGTGATAAACACTCTTGATTTCATAACCTTCCTCATAACTATTACATTGAGAGCTTCCAACTCTGTCTTGAGTAAAGTCTCTTACCGGATTGACATAGGCAATCCGGGTAACCCATTCTAACCCCCCCCCCCCCCCACTTAGTCCTTTCAGGTACTCAAGCTCGGACCAGTCTTGCTTCGGACATCAAGTAGGAGGCGGATCCTAGATTAGGTTACTTGTAATAGTTTAGTTAGTGTTCGAGGTTTTACCCCTCAACATTTTGGTGCCGTTTGTGGGAACTCTTTACAAAAAGTTTTCGTGTTTGAGTTAAGCTGATGGCAAGAATAAGACAGACAACGCGGACTAGTGCTGCAGGCGTAGGAACACCACCACCACGCCCACGGGGACGTCTGCCCATTCGTGGACGAAGAACCACTGTGGCTAGAGGGAACGCTAGAAGGAGATATCCGAGCGATGGGCGCACAGCCAGCCCATCCTCAGATGAAGGAAGAGACGCTCCTCACAGGGGAGTTCGAGGTGTTTCTGAGAATGTTGTGCCTGCGAGCCATGGAGAAGGGGTCGTAAGAGCTTCTCCGGCAGAAGCTCAAGGCCCCACAACAGGTCAACAGTTCACTATGCCCGATGGTCGCACTGTCCGCACTAAGTGACCTCGGACTAAGTGAGACACAGGTTGATAGATTGCTCACAATCATCCAAGGATATCTGGGGTCTAACAATGCCCATCCTCAGCAAGCCACTCCGCCAGTGGCTACTCCTACTCAAGCAGAGCCTGCATTATCAAGAAACAGGCTACGTCCGATCCAACAGAGGTTAGGAAATCAGCCACCTCAAGAGGATTTGCGAAACCTTCTAGACCGGCGGGTATCTGCCTCTCAAGCTCGGGGTGAAGGAAGCCCAAACGGAAGGAGAGAGTATCAAGAAGGGGATAATAGGCCTCTAGGAGTTCTGCAACAAGCACCTCCGAGAGACAGAGATCAAGTAGCTGAAATTGTTCCAGTGGTCCGGATAGATGAACTCCCCGCGGATGTGGCTGTTCATCCGAGGACAGGTGAGATCATGACTGCTGATGAGATCTATGCTCAGCAGAAGGCTTTGGAGGCCGAGGCCGAGATTCTGAATCTCGGACGCCTGGTAAAAGACAACGAGCAGATAACTACTAGTGCACCAAATCCCTTGTGCGATGACATCATGAGAGAAAAGGAAAGAAACAGAAACTCGGATCAGGTAATTCCGAGCTTGGAATACTACTATGGGAATACTTGTCCCGTTGGTCACCTGACAAGGTACAACAGCAAGATGGATTCCAAGGGAATGAGCAACAATACAAAAGCTCTTACATTCTCATCCACTCTCTTCGGAACGGCTATGGATTGGTACACCGCTTTGCCGAACAAGTCGATAAGGTCATATGCAGACCTTTCTTCCAAGTTCTTGGCACGATTTCGAAAATCCAAAAGGAGAAAGCGTACCGTAGAGCACCTGGCAGAAGTTATACAGTGGGAGCAAGAGGATCTAAGGACCTTCCTAGATCGCTTTCACACGGAAGTTCTTCGAGTTGAGCCACACAGTATTAAGGAATGGGTCCGTCACCTGTATGCTAATACTTTCAACTCAGAGCTCCGCAGAAAACACTCTAGTCAGGAAGTGAGGAGTGAAAAACATTTAGATGACATCTGTGAAGAAGTGATGTACGGAGAGGAGTACCGAAGGAATGTTCCAGTAAGAGCTGGTCCCAAGAAAGGAAAGGAGCCGATGAAACAAGAGCAAAGCCAGGGGAAGTTTAACCTAAAGAAGGATCACAGAGATAAAGGCTTCCACAAAGAAAGGAGTCCGCCGAGGAGATACGCGGATTATACCCGTCTCAATAGACCAAGATCCGACATCTTGGCGACTATCATCGAGAAGAAGCTGGATGTCCAATGGCCAAAGCCCTCTCACAACAACCGAAAGAAAAAGAATGCAAAGTGTACTGCAAGTTCCACAAGTGCCGTGGTCACGAGACTGATGACTGTATCCAATTGAAAAACAGAGGTTGAACACCTAGTGAGAGAGGGCAAGCTAAAGGAGCACATCTATGAGGATGAGCCCTCCAGGCACGATAGAACGGAGCGAAGAAGGGAGGAAAATGCTACAGAACCACCACCCCGTCTGATATCTTTGCCACCTCCGCCGGCTCACTATCCGCCTCGCACGGATGGACATCCATACAGATATAGCGATGACATTGATATGGAGAACAATCCGTACAGCGGAGTGATCAACACCATCGCAGGCGGACCATCTAGAGGTGATCATAGGAACGCGAGAGAGCGGACTACTCAAAATCTTCGAAACAACGATAGAGCGTACGATGCTCTAGCGATTCGGGGTACAAATGCTATATCCTTCGATGATAGCGAGATTCCTCCTCCTACGGCAGGAGGCGAGGACATTGATAATCCAGATGTTCAGCTAGTGGTTTCGTTAACCATCGCGACTTACCGAGTGAACAAAATCTTGGTGGACATAGGGAGTTCCTCGAATATCATTTCCAAAAGAACACTAGACCAGATGGAGCTGGGGAGAATCCGATATGAAAGAGTCAACACCTCCATACTAGGGATTGGAGGAGGAACTTTTCGACCCCTAGGAAGTGTTATGTTGCACGTCTCACTCGGGAATTTCCCGGCCAGAGTGACACAGTTGGTCCGATTTGTAGTGGTGGACCGGACTTTCGACTACAATGCCATCTTTGGGCGTCCAGGACTCAATCAATTCCGGGCTATTTCCTCCACTCTCCATAACAGAATGAAGTTTCCAACTCCCTGCGGAGTTGGAGAAGAGGTGGGAAATGTCCATGAAGCTTGGGAATGTTACATTATGTCCACAAGAAGAGCGTCCGCCCCGGTGCTGATAGTCACTCTGACCTCAGACCCGCCAGTCGTTCTTCCGGCCAAAAAGGAGAATCCGCAGATTGGAGTAGGGAGCCAGAAGGAGAAGTTTCATAGAGCTCTGCGAATCGAGCCTCATGAAACTCTCAAGGAAATTGAGATTGTTGTTGGAAGCCCGGACAAGAAGACAAGAATCGGAACAGAGATGAACGCGGAGGTGGAAATGAAGCTCATTGCTTGTCTCCGAGACAACAGTGACTTGTTTGCCTGGAGCACCGATGACCTGAAGGGAATAGATCCGAGGATTACTGTTCACTGTCTGAACATGGATCCCTCGATTAAGTACATCCGACAAAAGAGGAAAGATTTTGGTCCGGTCAAGGATGCCATCATATCTGCTGAAGTTGATCGACTCCTGAAAGCAGGGCATATCGAAGAAGTCCGTTACTCTTATTGGGTTTGCAACGTGGTTCTAGTAGAGAAATCACCATGCAAATGGCGGATGTGCAATGATTTCACTAGGTTGAACAAATCCTGCCCAAAGGACCCGTACCTTTTACCACGAATAGATCAGTTGGTTGACTCCACATCCGGATGTGCGTTACTGAGTTTTATGGACGCATACCAAGGTTTTTACCAAATTCGGATGGCCAAGGAGGACATCAAGAAAACAACTTTCTTCGCTGCAGGGGGAGTATACTGTTTCAAGGTAATGCCCTTCGGATTGAAAAATGCGGGAGCCACTTACCAACGACTGGCGAACCAGATGTTCAAGGAAGAAATTGGGAAAACCATGGAAGTGTACGTGGATGACATGCTCGTCAAGAGCAAAACTAAAGAGCAACATGTGCATCATTTTAACAAGTGCTTCGCTATCCTTAAGAAGTATGGAATGAAACTGAATCCAGAAAAGTGCACGTTCGGAGTGAAAGGAGGAAGGTTCCTCGGATACATGGTCACAAAGAGGGTGATAAGCGCAAACCCCTAGAAGATCAAGGCAATCCTAGATCTTCCGCATCCGAAGAACCTCAATGAGGTATAGCAACTCATACGACGTCTCATGTCCTTAAGTCGTTTTATTTCACGATATGCGGAGAAGAATCTTCCGTTCTTCAAAATCCTCCGGAAAGGAGAGAGATTTGAGTGGACCGCGGAATGTTCTGAGGCTTTCGAGAAACTGAAAA
This sequence comes from Plantago major, assembly GCA_026545765.1. Taxonomy (NCBI): domain Eukaryota; kingdom Viridiplantae; phylum Streptophyta; class Magnoliopsida; order Lamiales; family Plantaginaceae; genus Plantago; species Plantago major. The sequence continues at coordinate 74,644,872 of CM048841.1, forward strand.
AGTACCTCCATTCCCCTCCACTGCTCTGCAAACCTGTCGAAGGAGAACCACTCTACCTCTACCTAGATATCACGGAAGAGGCAATGAGTTGCATATTAGTATGGATTCAACCTAATGATCATTTGCCAATCTACTATCTTAACAAAGCCCTTGCTGGGGCGGAGACAAGATACGTGAAGATTGAGAAACTTGCATGTGCTTTGGTTTACACCGCAAGGCAGTTAAAACCATACTTCAAGTCTCACAAAATAGTGGTACTAACTACGGAACCTTTGAAACGGGTGCTGGGGAAGCCCAATCAATCTGGACGACTCTCTAAGTGGGCGATTGAGCTGAGTGAATACGACATTTGCTATTAGGCTCCATCAGCCAAGAAGGCTCAAGCCCTTGCCAACTTCTTAGCGGAATATCCTGAGGCGGATTCAGAGAAAGTCCCTGACAAACAGTCATTCAAATGCCTAATCACCAAGCAGATTATCCGGAAGCCAGTTCCGCCGAAGTTCAACCCAGAAAACCTCGAGGATGCTCAATTCATCAATCAGTCCCTGCCTGCATCATATGAGGACACTCGGGTCAACCAAATGTTCCTTCTTGACGATATCGCAAGCAGATCCGGTACTAACAACTCCGGACCGGAAATCAAAGAAAAAGAGGTACAAAGGTTGGAATCTTAGGAGCTTACAGAATATCTCCAGACCGAAAAACATCCTTCTGATGTCTGGACATTGGAAGTGGATGGTTCCTCCACTGGAAGAGTGGGAGGGATTGGAATCTTTCTTAAGAGCCCTGATGGTGCGGAACTAGACTACGCGATATCCTTGGAATTCAAAGTCACCAATAATGAGGCCTGTTGATACGGAAATATGTCCAATCCGTCATAAAGGACCTAGGAGCGAATCCTAAGGCATCCCAAGTCATCCAATGGATCCGAGGCATTTAGGTCCGAGCCAACGGTCCGATCCGGGCAGACCATCTATGGTCCGACCCACCCTAAAAGAAAGGGACAAAGGATTTGGACCTGCAAGGCCCGACCCGGAACCATAGGTCCGACCCACCTTGGTCCGAGCCTCCCTGGGAAAGGAGCATAGTGCTAAGTCGGCACCCTCTCCGACCCAAGGACTCCGATACGGATGTCAACTCGGATCCAGCATGACCATCTCATAAGGCTACCAAGCAAGTGGGCACCAAAGAGAGAGATGTCTGAACCCAGGAGCTCCGAATCGGAAGAGTTGGACAGGCAGGAGAACTTCCTCAGCTAACAACCAGGTACTGTCCGGATCAGACATCCGGACCGACCTCTCCAAACCTGGGATCCCGGCAGACCCAGTCACATCCTCAAGAACTCTCCCAATAATGACCAAACTACCCCTAAAGCCCAAGATGGCATGGGCTAAAGCTTCATTATTGGGCTATGGGCCTCATCTCAGCATTGGTGGCTCAATCCTAGCCGTACACATGGCGCAATCCTAGCAAGGCCTTCCATTTTGATGATAGCCTATAAATAAGGCACACGTCCCAACAAGTAAGCGACTGAACTTCACTTCGTACAAGTCATCTCGCTAGTCACATCACGATCCCGATCCCAGTATATTACAGAGTTGATCCTCAGTCACTCTCGAGTAAAGTCTCATCCCGGTTTGACACTCAGCAAACCGGGCACTAACCCCCCCCCCCACTCAAGTGTGCAGGTCCTTACCGAAGTAGTCGGCCGCTGGTTCAGCGAGGAGCCCCTCATCTTGGTACCCATTAGAAGAGTTAAATAAATCTATGTAGTTGGGGAGTTAAACCCTCAACATTTTGGCGCCGTCTGTGGGAATCTTTACAAAAAGTCCCGTTCTCTTCAGTAATGGCAAGAACAAGAAGGTCCGCAAGAACCAACGCCACTGCCATTGGTACTCCTGCTCCAAGACAAAGGGGGAGACCTCCCACTAGAAGAGGGGGAGTAGCAAGAGCCTCGACAAGAAGAGTAGTAGATGATCCAAGCGACGGCCATACCGCTAGTCTTTCTTCTGGCAAGGAAAGAGCCACTAATCAACCAGTGAGGGTCCAGACACTTGGGGACGAAGGACAGGTTCCTCCGCCAGGAACGCATGGTCCTTCCCCAGGTAGAAACTTTACCCTCCCGAATGGACAGATCATCCGTCCTAGCGAGTTCGGGATGAATGAGAATCAGTTTGGCCTCTTACTCACCACTATTCAAGGGTGCTTCGGATCAAACAACCTCCAGCCTCCTCAGCCCACCCCGCCTACGCCAATCCCAAGGCAAGCTGAACCCGCTCAATCGAGAAATGAGCACCGTCTGATCCAACAAAGGTTGGGGTAGCAAGCTCAACCAGAAGATCTGAGACACCTTCTCAATAGAAGAGCCGCTGCCTCTCATGAACAACGAGGGAGAAGTCCAGAAGTGCCGCGAGTAGACGAAGTGGGAACCAGTCGGCGAGGAGCTCAACAACAAGTGCCTAGAGATCAAATGGCAGAAAGCACCCCGATTGTTCCAATCGGTGATCTTCCTCCAGATGTAGCTATCAACCCCAGAACTGGTGAAAGATTGACAGCTGAGCAGATCTACCTCCAACAGAAGGCCTTGGAAACAGAAATTGCCACCTTAAGCAGGATGGTCAAAGCACATGAGAAGGTGTTCAAAACTCCCAACCCTCTGTGCGATGAGATCAGAAGAGAAAGAAAATGCCACGACTTTGTTATCCCAAACCTTGAGCATTACTATGGAGATACTTGCCCTGTAGGGCATCTTACTAGATACGAAAGTAAGATGGAAAGCAATGGACTCAACGATAACATGAAAGCTCTCAACTTTTCCACCACACTCTTTGGAGAAGCAATGGATTGGTGGACCTCACTACCTAATGGTTCCATCAAATCCTATGCGGACGTTGCCTCCCTTTTCTTGAAAAGGTTTGAGAAAGCAAAAAGAAGGAAGAGGTCAGTTGAGCACCTGGCAGGCATAATCCAGAAAGAGCATGAGGACCTCAGAACCTTCCTTGACCGCTTCAACGCTGAAGTACGACAGGTAGAGCCTCATAGCATCAAAGAGCAGGTCCGACACCTATATGCCAACACTTATAATGATGAGCTTAGAAGGAAGCTTTCCAACGAAGAAATCACCACTGAAAAGTACTTGGAAGAAATCTGCGAAGGAGTCTTGTATGGAGAAGATTACCGAAGGAATGTCCCGATAAGAGCAGGGATCAGGAAGGGAAAAGAACAAGTACGACAGGAACTCCTTCCTCGTCAAGGGAAGTTCGAGCAAAAAAGAGATCTCAGAGACAGAAAACAATTCCACAGAGAGAGAACTCCACCCAGGAGATACGCCGAGTATACGCGCCTCAACAGACCAAGATCCGACATCTTGGCTTCTATTGTTGAGAAGGACTTAGATATACAATGGCCTAAACCTGTCAAGAGCAGCAAGAAGAGTAAATTCTCTAAAGAGTACTGCAGGTTCCACAAGCAGAAAGGTCATCCGACTGAGGATTGTATCCAATTAAAGACAGAAATTGAAAGACTAGTGAGAAGTGGGAAGTTGAAAGAACCAACAGACGAAGAAGATCCCTCCAGGCATAGAAGGAATGAGCAAAGAAGAGAGGAGCGTGGTTCTGAACCCCCGACAGGATCTTTACCACCACCTCCAACCGAAATCCCACCTCGTCAGGTCCAAAGATATCAAGGGTACCACGAAGGGACAGAAATTGAAAACCTCCCTTACAGTGGAGTTATCAACGCCATTGCAGGAGGACCAACAGGGGGAGACAGCAGAAATGCAAGGGAAAGGACCGCGCAACACTTAAGAAACAACGACAGGGCTTACGGTCCACCAGCCTTGAAAGGAACAAATGCGATTACCTTTGACGATAGCGAGATACCCCCACCAACGTCTGGCGGAGGAGACCTCAAGGACCCCGATGTCCCTTTGGTTGTTTCTCTAGTGATTACCACTTACAAGGTCAACAAGGTACTAATCGACACAGGAAGCTCCTCCAATGTCCTATCCAAAAGGACTGTTGAGCAAATGCATCTGGGGCAAATACAATATGGACGAGTATACACCTCATTAGTAGGTTTTGGAGGGTGCAGAGTGCCCATTGGAAGTATACCACTGCAAGTCTCTATGGGCACTTTTCCGACAAGAGTGACCCAGACTATCCTCTTTGTGGTAGTAGATAGCACCTTCGACTATAATGCGATCTTGGGCCACCCGTGACTTAACCAATTCAGAGCAATTGCTTCTCCCCTACACAACAGGGTGAAGTTTCCAACCCCGAACGGCGTAGGGGAAGAAATGGGCAACATCAGAGAAGCCTGGGAGTGTTACATCATGTCAACCAGAGGGGCCACGGAACCTGTCCTTTCGGTCACTAAGGGCCCTCTTAGCCATTCTCCCATTACTCTAAAGGAAGAAATCGGTATTGGGTCACTCAGAGAAAAGTTCCCCAAGACAACTAGGATAGAATCCCATGAAGCCTTGAAAGAGGTCCAACTGGTCGAAGGAAATCCGGAAAGAACAACTCGGATTGGAACAGAGATAAGTGCGGAAGTAGAGCGGAAGCTCATCGCCTGCCTCCGGGACAATCGCGACATCTTTGCTTGGAGCACAGATGATCTCAAGGGGATAGACCCAAGGATCACAGTTCACCGTCTGAACATGGATCCTACGGTCAAGCACATCCGCCAAAAGAGGAAAGACTTTGGACTAGTTGAGGATGCTATCATAGCAGGGGAGGTTGACAAATTGATGAAAGCAGGACATATCGAAGAAGTCAGATACTCCGATTGGGTCTGTAACGTGGTCCTCGTCGAAAAAGCTCCAGGAAAGTGGAGAATGTGCAATGACTTCACCAGACTCAACAAGTTTTGTCCAAAAGATCCCTATCCGTTGCCACGCATAGACCAGCTGGTCGATTCCACTGCAGGATGTGCACTCCTAAGCTTCATGGATGCATACCAAGGCTTCTACCAAATTAGGATGGCTCAAGAAGACATCAAGAAAACGGCATTCTTTGCGGCCGGGGGAGTCTATTGCTTCAAGGTCATGCCCTTTGGCCTCAAGAATGCAGGAGCTACTTACCAACGGCTGGTAAACAAGATGTTCAAGGAAGAATTGGGAAAAACCATGGCAGTCTATGTGGATGACATGCTTGTGAAAAGCAAGACTGAAGAGGAGCACATCGAACACCTCAACAATTGCTTTTCTATTCTCCGAAAATATGGAATGAAGCTGAACCCTGAAAAGTGCACTTTCGGGGTGAAAGGAGGAAAATTCCTCGGCTACATGGTCACAGAAAGAGGCATTAGTGCTAACCCAGAGAAAATAAAGGCAATCGTAGATCTGCCACAGCCCAAGACCGTTAATGAAGTTCAGAAACTTCTAGGAAAGGTGCTGGCGTTGAGCCGTTTTATCTCAAGGTCCGCCGAGAAAAACCTTCCCTTCTTTAAGATCTTACGAAAAGGAAATAAGTTCGAGTGGACAAAGGAGTGCGAAGAGGCCCTGGAAAACTTGAAAAAGTATCTCCTCTCGCCGCCCCTTCTGTCTAAACCCATGGAGGATGAAACTCTTTACCTCTATTTGGCCACCACTGATGAAGCAATGAGTTCTGTACTGGTACGGCTACAAGACAACGAGCATTTACCAATCTACTACTTGAGCAAAGCTCTTGTAGGCTCTGAGGCCAGATATGTCAAGGTTGAGAAGCTCGCAGACCGCCTTTGGTTTACATCGCGCACGACTAAAGCCTTACTTCAAGTCGCATCGGATTATGGTCCTTACAAATGAGCCACTCAAACATGTCTTGGAAAAACCGGATCAGTCAGGACGCCTGTCTAAATGGGCTATTGAGCTAAGTGAATATGATATTGGGTATCAAGCCCCATCTGCCAAGAGAGCGCAAGTTCTGGCCGACTTCCTGGTAGACTATCCAGAAAGCGAAGAAGAGAACAAAATTCCCGGAAAAGGCTAGTCATGTGGTGATAGCCCAGATCAAGGAATCAAGTGGAGAGAAAGAAGCTGAAGAGACACAAAGAGGTAGCATCCAGCCTAAGACTCAGTATCACCAACCTATGGATGATTCACTAAGAGTGAGGCACATGTTTCTTTTGGACGAAGAACTCAATACCTCGACAACTGCATCCACATGTTGGACATTACAAGTGGATGGATCATGAACCGGACGGTTGGGAGGAATAGGAATTTTCCTTGAAAGTCCTGAAGGAGCCAAGCTAGAGTACGCCATCACTCTCAATTTCAAAGTGACAAACAACGAGGCCGAATATGAAGCACTTATCACCGGCCTAAGAATGGCGAAAGCCCTTTAAGTAAAAAGGATCAAAGCCTACACAGACTCCCAGCTCGTACAATCCCAGTTTTCCGGGTCTTTCACCACCAAAGGACCTAACATGATCAAATACTTGGAGCTCCTCAAAAAAGAGGTTGAGCACTTTGAAGAATTTACTCTTGACCAATTTCACAGAGAGTGGAATGAAAAAGCCGACGCCCTCTCCAAGTACGCCTCAACCTTAGGAGCTTTGGACACAAGAAGTGTCATCCTTATGACCCGCGCAGAGTCCTCCCTGGCAAACCCCAACGGAAAGATGTTTCTCTTGAGCACAGAAAGAAACTGGATGACCGATATATTCCGTTACCTCAAGGATGGTACTTTACCTATGGATCCTAGAGAGGCCAGGAAGATTCAATGTCGAGCTAACAGATACTTTATTCTAGGAGAAGATCTCTACAAGAGATCTTACAGCGGAACTCACCTGAGGTGCCTAGATCCTCAAGAGGCGAAAACAGCAATGGAAGAAATCCACGCCGGAAGTTGTGGAAGTCATTCGGGGGGAAGAACTTTGGCACAAAAGATCATAAGGCAAGGGTACTATTGGCCAACTATCGACATGGATGCTGCCAACATCGCCCGCGCCTGTGAAGACTGCCAATACTATGCCAACATACCACACCGCCGGACCAACCCTATGATTCCGTCAATCATAGCTTGCCCATTTGATCAATGGGGCATAGACATAGTTGGTCCCTTTCCGCGAGGAACGCATCAAAAGAAGTTCTTGATAGTCGCAGTAGAGCACTTCACTAAGTGGGTCGAAGCTGAAGCAGTGTCAACCATCACCGAAAGCAGAGTTCTGACATTCATCTGGAAGAACATCATCTGCCGGTTTGGACTCCCACGAGTGTTAGTCTCAGACAATGGAGCACAATTTTCCGGGTCAAGGCTGAAGGAGTGGCTTCAGTCCTTCAAAATAGAACAACGCTTTACTTCCGTTGGCCACCCCCAAGCCAATGGTCAGGTGGAAGCCACCAACAAGACCATAGTCAAAATTCTGGAGAAAAGGTTGAGAACTTCCCAAGACAGTTGGGCGGATGATCTTGACGCGGTCCTTTGGGCGCATCGAACGACAGCCCGAACCGCCACACAAGAAACACCTTTCTCCTTGGTCTATGGATCCAAGGCGGTCATCCCTTCGGAGACGGTGGTGGCAACCCAAAGAATCCAGCAATACAACCAAGTTGGTAATGAGCTCGCAAGGATCTATGACCTTGAGCTCCTTGAAGACAAGCGCGATAAGGCATTGGCCAACATCCTTCGGTACCAAGCCATGACCGCTCGAGCCTACAATAAACGTGTCCTTCCCAAGGACATACAAGTGGGAGACTTAGTCCTCAGAAGAGCCGATATACTAAGTCATGTGGGGAAACTTAAGCCCAAGTGGGAAGGACCGTACAAGGTTACGGGGGCAGGAGTCAATGGAAGCTTTGAACTAGAAGATGAAAAAGGGCGGGCCTTGAAGAGAACTTGGAATGCCAAGAATCTCCAAAAGTTTTACACTTAGAGAAGTATGGCAACGACTGTCACAATCCTCTATCTTGTCGACCTATTTTTTGTGTTTGTTTTTTGAAAAAGGCCTCGAAGCCCTCAAGTTGTAATCCGATTTCCGTCAAATCAATACAACTGTGATTCCATAAACATTGTTGATAAACATGTCTTCCGAATCTCATGATTCGAACGGGCCGTGAGGATATTTAACTACTTGATCCGAACCTAGAACATACATTGATCCGGATCGGATTAACACAATCAAACAGTGTCCGACCTTGACAAAGGCAAATACGCTTTTATTAAAACAGTACAGAGTTACAAACTCAGGGTCCGAAGAGCCCAAATCAAGCTTACAAAAACAAGCTCCTACTCTATCTCTTTTCTACTATTACAACGAAGCTTCCTAGTTAACCCTGATCTGCCGAACCAAACCCCGTCCGAACACTGTTAGCTGCATCTGTAGGCGCTCCGAAGGAAGAAGGAACTATACCATCCGAACTTTGATTGCTTACTGACAAAGGTTTCAAAGCCCCTTCGGACGATCCAAAGTTTAACAGCAGCCGGACGATGTAACCTAGGCCATTCATTGCTTCCAGAAAGGATACTTCGTCACTTCTGAACGAAGGAAAGCTCCGAAGCAAGCAAGAATCACACTGACAATCCGGATCGCCTCACACCAAATACTATGAATACACCCCAAATTCAGAGTATTTGGAAAGCGACCAACCCGGACAGTCGGATCAACCCAAGTCACTCCGGAGGCTACCGTTGGTCCGAGTCCCAACAAGACCGGCATTGTCAGGGACCCCTTTCCAAAATTGCAAATAGCTCCCTCGAGCCTTCAATCCGGGAAATACAGTCACCAACAAAACCAAACTGCTCGGATACACATCCTCAAGGACGAGCGAAAAGACCTACTCAAAGGGATACATCTCCCTCCATCCGAGAAACGAGCAACTAGACACAACAGGATTCGTAGAAAACCTCCCAACATTTCGGGCGGTTTCTTACGACCGAACCACGAAATACTGGAAGGGATTCTATCAAACCAATTCTGCCGACTTGTCGCTCCCCGGGCACATAACCAGTTGGAAGCGGACACGTGTCCCATATTCACCGGAAATGGGCTTGGGCCGAACATGGGCCTGGCTCTTCGGCTTCCATTGGCCCAACCCAACAATCCGTCCACACGGTCGAGCATACCGACTAAGCTACTCACTCGGACGTATCAAGCTCGGGGCTAACATAACAACATCCGGAGAAACTGTGATTCGTATAGAGTCACCCTGTACTTAATGCTGATCATCTTTTCGCTATCTCACAAATCTGCATGACTCGGGAAGACACACCAAGACAACGTCCGAATCGTCTTAACTTATCACGATACGAGGCGATTCTTTTTCTCGCAAGCCTGGCCACTCTAAGACGTGGCTCCGAACCAATTCGTGATCCGGTTTATTTCTATTATAGCTTCCGATTCGGATGGCCACAACGGTTGATCGTCCCCCAAGACCCGCAAAGGAGAATTTGCATCAGGCAAATTAAGGTCCTGGCGGTACGGGTCTCAAGGGGCCGAACCCACTATCCGAGTCTACGAGAATTGACGAATTTCTACGCAAGTACGAAGTTAAACGCGCAAGGATGTAAACATCAACATTAGTGTTTCATTGGCAAAAAATAGTTCCGAGCCATCAAAGGGCCCGAACCAACAACATTCATCAAAGATAAGTATATATTTATCCAACAAAAGATGACAAGCAAAAGAAAAAACAACATTGTTTTTAGGCCCAGAGGCACCCTATTACAAAAAACCCGGGGCATACCCCGTCTTCACTGCCTTCGCCGCTCGGACGAACTAGGTTGAGACTGAGAGGGGCCGCCCCTACCCTTCTCCGGAGGCGCCTGACCTTGCTGTTGGGCTATCCTCCGTTCTCTCCGAGCCTCAACCTCTTTCAGGAAGGCCGGACACTCCTCCATCAGGTCAAGGTCGCGATCAAAGCCTTGGACAGGCCCGGGCAAAGTCAGCCAGTCTCGGTTGTGCTCCAAGTGGTCCTCCAAAGGAACGAAAACACTGGACATGAGCACCCGAGGAATGAAGGTTGGGAGATACGGACCGCCGTGGTTGTACTTCTTGCCCTCCGACTCGTCGCAAACCAGCTCCACAAATTCGCATTTGAGCAGGTCTTCGTCCAAAACACCCTCCGGAGCAAAGTCCGAGCCATCTCCATTTTTAAAGGCGGATACCCCCTCAGCCTCCAAGTTACAATCATCCGGTATCCAACCCTTCCTCCGGCACTGCTCCACAGCTGCATCAAACCCATCTTGACGGGCCTCATCATACTTTGACTCGAGCAAAAACTTGTATGAGTCCGAATCAAGGAAATCTTGGACAGCCCTTGTCCGGACTCCCCGAAGCTCCTTCAGCATCTTATCCTTGAAAGTCAGAGAGACGGCCACGAAATCGTCCAAACTATCTTGGTGCACTTTCAAATCAGCCTCCAAAGATCGAATGACACTTTTCATCTTGGCCGTCTGCGACTCGGCCTCTTGTTTAGCAGCTATGGCCTTCTTCAGGCGCTCCGAAGTGCTGTGCAACCGGGACGCTTCAATCGCCCGGGCAACCTCAGCCTTGGCTAAATCTTCTTCAAGGGTAGCCCTCCGAGCAGCCACCAAGGAGCATGCTTCAACAGCAGCAGCAAGCTGAAAACAAAAACGAAACATCGGAAGTGTTAAGATACCTCCGAACCACAAGAAGATATAAAACCAACGGAAAACTTAAACTCACTTTATTGAAGCGGATTAACTCCGAAATCCGGCTCCAGCGGCAACCAATAAGCAACTTCCGCATCCGAATCCAGCTCGGGAGCCTCGCCCACCTTTCCCTTGCCCTTCTTGGCGGGAGGATTCGGACCTTCGGAGGAGCACTTTTTTGGAGCTGCAGCGCTCGATCCGCTTGTGGGAGGATCTCGGGACACGGATCTCGGAGGCTTCTTTGAGCCCTTAGTTCCGACCACCTTACCCTTGTCTGGAGTAGGGATGGTTTGGGCCTCTTCGCCCGCAGAAGCTCTCCGAGACTCCTCCACTCGGAACACAGCAGCGTTTCTTGGCTCGTTCATTGGGAGTACGGTGGAAGTCTTGATAATCTGGGAACCCTCCGCCAACTCCTTCCGCTGCGCAGCGTTTTGCTGACGCTTCAGCTCCCGCATGGTCGACATCGTATACTCGAACCAAAAAGCTGCACATCCGAATCACAATGAGTTGCAAAATACAAAAGAATCTACAAATGATAATCATATAGTCGACAAGCAGACAACCGACTCGGACAACCAACTAGAGGAGAAGAGAAACCACTTACTCAAATCCTCCATATTGTCACAAAAACTTGGCTCGGACAAGCCGGCCAAGAAAGGCAGAGGTTGACATATCAGACCTCGGAAGAAGTACTTCTCCGGCTCTTGACTCCGATGGAACGCTTGCATCGACAAGGGGATGTTCCGTTCCGGTGGCTTCCAATCTGGCAGTTTGCCTCGGAAGATCTTCTTCTCGAAATGCCACGTGGGCCTCTCCGCCTCGGATTGTCCAGGCTTCAGAGCCGGACGGACAAAAATGTACCTCTTGAACCATTGGATTCCCAACGAGGACAAGGGATCAACAAAAAATGTGTACGCCTGGCGACATACGAACGTATAGAACCATGTGTTCCTATTACTAACACTAATGTTGAATAATTTACGGAAATTATCGAAGGTGAGCGGGATGCCTTTATATTTACATAGCACTCCGAAGCACATCAAATTTCGAGGAGTTGGGATGATCAGTGCGGACTCAAACCCATGCTGCTCAAAATCTCCAGAAACTCGGACGATACTGGTAGCCGCCACCCGCAATGGAGACTTATCTCATAGACCGACATATAGCACGGAGGCGGATTATAAAAAGCATGAGATTCGTCCGGGATGAGAATCTCCACACAATCCGGAATCTCATATCTTCTCCGGAGCTCATCTACTTCATCGGCTCGGATGGTTGAGGCACAAGTAGGCAGCGTACCATCTTCATTCATCTCGCCCTCCGGATCGGGGTGAGTGACCTGGTCTCTAGACCGAGGGAACTTCACTTGGAAAACGTCCTCACCCTTCCTTAGCCTCTCCGGACGCTCTTCCTCACCACCGCCGACTCTACCTGTCTTGCGGAAGTTTCCACACGGAGCACATTAGCGGATGGCTCTGCACCTTCTTCCTCCTCGAACGGAATCTTCGCCAGACACCTTCTTCTGCCTCATCTTCCTCGGATGAGGACGCTAAATCTACAACAGTCCGAATAGGCGCAGCGACTTGCACACGATCCTCCTCACCCTCTTCGAAGATGCTCAAATTGGGAGGTGCTTCCGAAGTATCATGCACTTCCTCGATAGTTGGCGCCTGCGGATCCGGAACGAACGAGACTCGATTAGGATTACTCCTAAAGTTATAACCTAGGTGTGAATTAAAGTTCGGATCTCTCATCGAAGTTCGATTCTGGCCACTCGACCGGCGACAGTTCCTATAACTCGCATGAGCTTGTCTCTTGAGCCGCCATAATAACTCGCATACGACACTCGCAGTAATCCGGACGCCTCGGAGGACCAGAATGGAACAACTAATCAAGTAAGGAACTTACCTCGGGCTCTTCCCGACTCGGATGGGTGCTCCACCTCCAAGATGCCGTCATCATCCATGATCTCAATCTCCTGAGCTACCGGTTAAGGATATCGCCGAGTCATATCCTCAGCCTCGGATCGATTTTGGCTATCACTCTCGGACATCCTAGGGAAAGGAGAAAGCAATATCGTAAGCTTTAAGATGGCAGTTCGAGAGGTCGTTTATGTATATTAAAGTGGCCAGTTCAAAACCAAAACTAGCGGCTTTACTCGGCGCAGTTAGTTCGGAGTCGATTACTACGCGTTAGTCAACATCAAGTACGTATTGGTTATCAACTATACTACACATCATAAGCATACATCCGAGTAACTTGAAGATGAAAGACAACAGAGATAATTTAATCATAAGACGAGACAAGTAAACTTACTTGGACTCGGATGATTAGAAAGAAGTGACTTGACTCTTGCGAGATCACGCTTGAACCTCCTTGCTCGCTTCGGATTGCTGGTAGTTGCTTCGGATGTACTCGGAATGCAAAAATTATCTCTCTAAACGATGAGAAATGAACCGGCCAACCCCTCTATTTATAGAGGGCCATATTGGCAACTCCAACCGTCGCGATTTTTCGGATTTAATCTCCACCGTCGATCAAAAACCATCCAACGGTATAGTACAATTATACCAAGTGAAATGACGAATGGGTACAACAAACTTACCTCTTGGATAGATGAATACAACAACTCTCCCTCTCTCGGGCGGCAGACAACACGAGAGCTCCGGAGTATCGTCTTCTCGGACGCCCAGCGGCTTATCAGCCCAATATAACTTGTCCACACAAGGAACCTCATATACTCGAGCGATTCTCCTTCGGACCTTCCCATGACCACAGAGGTTGGTTCGGACGGAACACGCACCTATGGTCCGCCACCGTAGTTCATCAAAGGTACACTACCAATGTTCGGAGCCTAAGACTTAGTCTCCGTTACAAATACCCTTTTTTCTTTTTTTTCTTCACTTCGTTGCCCTTCGAACCCAATCTCTCGGATGGCGACGATGTTTTAGAAAAAAGAAAAAAGGGGGGGGGGAGAGACTAAGTCAATGGCCACACGAAGTACGGAGTACACCCTTTTTCAACGAGATCGAAACGGATTGGACTGGAGAACGGATTCTTTTCCTCAAAACAGCTTCCCAAACTAATAGTTCCACAACTATCTTCTACTAAGATACTTGGAAACTAGGGGGACATATGTTGATACGGAAATATGTCCAATCCGTCATAAAGGACCTAGGAGCGAATCCTAAGGTATCCCAAGTCATCCAATGGATCCGAGGCATTTAGGTCCGAGCCAACGGTCTGATCCGGGCAGACCATCTATGGTCCGACCCACCCTAAAAGAAAGGGACAAAGGATTTGGACCTGCAAGGCCCGACCCGGAACCATAGGTCCGACCCACCTTGGTCCGAGCCTCCCTGGGAAAGGAGCATAGTGCTAAGTCGGCACCCTCTCCGACCCAAGGACTCCGATACGGATGTCAACTCGGATCCAGCATGACCATCTCATAAGGCTACCAAGCAAGTGGGCACCAAAGAGAGATGTCTCGAACCAGGAGCTCCGAATCGGAAGAGTTGGACAGGCAGGAGAACTTCCTCAGCTAACAACCAGGTACTGTCCGGATCAGACATCCGGACCGACCTCTCCGAACCTGGGATCTCGGCAGACCCAGTCACATCCTCAAGAACTCTCCCAATAATGACCAAACTACCCCTAAAGCCCAAGATGGCATGGGCTAAAGCTTCATTATTGGGCTATAGGCCTCATCTCAGCATTGGTGGCTCAATCCTAGCCGTACACATGGCGCAATCCTAGCAAGGCCTTCCATTTTGATGATAGCCTATAAATAAGGCACACATCCCAACAAGTAAGCGACTGAACTTCACTTCGTACAAGTCATCTCGCTAGTCACATCACGATCCCGATCCCATTATATTACAGAGTTGATCCTCAGTCACTCTCGAGTAAAGTCTCATCCCGGTTTGACACTCAGCAAACCGGGCACTAACCCCCCCCCCCACTCAAGTGTGCAGGTCCTTACCGAAGTAGTTGGCCGCTGGTTCTTACGCCTCGGCCCTCATCCAGCGAAGATCCCCTCATCTTGGTACCCATTAGAAGAGTTAAATAAATCTAAGTAGTTGGGGAGTTACACCCTCAACAAGGCCGAGTATGAAGCATTGTTAGTCGGGCTACATCTGGCCAAATCCCTGCAGGTCCGAAAGCTCAAAGCTTACACGGACTCACAGCTAGTTGAAGCCCAATTTTTTGGAACTTTTGACACAAAAGGTCCTTCGATGATAAAGTATCTTGAGCTACTCAAGCAGGAAGCCAGCCACTTTGAGGAATTTACCCTGGTAAAGTTTGACAGAGCCTAGAATGAAAGAGCGACGCCGGCAAATATGCATCCGCAATGACTCGACACGAGGAGAGTAATCCTACTCACTGTTACTGACTCATCCGTCATGAGTCTCAATTCAGCTGTCATGATAACTGACACATGAAGAAACTGGACGACTGACATCTTTAACTATCTTAAGGACGGATCTCTATCAGCTGATCCGAAGGAATCAAGGAGCATGTAGTGCCGAGCGAACATATACTTTATACTGGGAGAAGATTTGTACAAGAGATCTTTTGTCGGGACTCACTTGAGGTGTTTGAGCCCGCAAGAAGCAAAGACTGTGTTGGAAGAGATACACAACGGAAGCTGCGGAAGTCATTCCGGGGGAAGAACTCTTGCCCAGAAGATCATACGACAAGCCTATTATTGGCCTAGCATTGATAAGGATTCCGCCGACCACGCTCAAAGATGCCCTGATTGTCAATATTATGCGAACATTCCACATCGTCCGACACATCCTATGATTCCGTCAATCATAGCATGTCCGTTTGATCAATGGGGTATCGATATTGTCGGACCGTTCCTGAGGGGCACTCAACAGAAGAAATTCCTAATTGTGGCCGTGGAATATTTCACCAAATGGGTAGAAGCGGAAGCTGTGGCAACCATTACGGAAAGTCGAGTGCGGACCTTCATTTGGAAGAACATCATTTGCCGCTTTGGCCTACCCAAAGTTCTTGTCTCGGATAATGGTTCTCAATTTTCAGGCAATAGGCTCAAGGAATGGCTGGCGTCCTTCAAGATTGAACAACGTTTCACATCTGTTGGATATCCGCAAGCTAATGGACTAGCCGAGTCCACAAACAAGACAATAGTCAAGATCCTGGAAAAGCGATTGAGAACTTTCCAAGAAAGCTGGGCGGACGACCTAGATGACGTACTATTGGCTCATCGCATCCTTTGACGGACCGCGACCAAAGAAACTCCATTTGCCTTGGTATATGGCTTGGAAGCAGTTATACCAGCAGAAATTGTTGTTGAGACTATGAGGGTCCAAGAGTTCGAAGATTCCGCCAATCGTGAAGCCCGGATATTGGACCTGGACATGCTGGAACAGAAAAGAACTGAAGCACTGGCTAATATCCATAGGTATCAAGAAACTGCTGCCCGAGCCTACAATAAGAATGTTCAGGCAAAAAACATGCAGGTCGGAGACCTAGTACTTCGCCAGGCTGACATTTTGAGCAATGTTGGAAAACTCAAGCCTAAATGGGAAGGACCTTACAAGATTGTCGGAGCAAGAGTGAATGGGAGTTACGAATTGGAAGATGAGCGCAGGCACCCACTCAAGCGTACATGGAATGCTAGAAACCTTTAAAAGTTTTACGCATAGGGATGGTACGCGAATCTCCGTCAGGTCGTTTGGTTATTTTAAATTCCAACAATCCAGGACACGGAACTCCGTCAGTTCTGTTTTTTGTTAACCGTTTTGTCATTGGCCATGTAGACCGCAAGTTGTAATTGAATTTCCGGCAAATCAATACAACTTCTATCTTTCAATTCGTGCATCTGAGATTTAACATTCAAGTGACAAGAAAAGGCAAGCAATGAGTTTTATTCATAGATGAAACGAATCATACATAACACTGTTTTTGCAGTCTACAAATCTCGGATCTTTATTCGGACCTACAAGATATGATACATAATCTATAGAGAAAGTCTCCGGAGATACGTCATCTCCCGTCGAGATTGTTCCCCTGTAAGGAAACGCTTTTTCCATATCAATCGGAAAGTATAGTTTCCATGGAGACCAGGAACTTGATCTGCCTGCACATGGAAAAATGGTTAAACATGACAGAATCTTTCAGGGTATCACCGTACCATGGTGATGTAGATCCAGTGTCTGGGGAGAACAAAGTACCAACAGGCAATGGTATATACAAGTCGAAACGACTGAGATCTCTACCTAACCATCTTTAGAGACTCCAACTCTCTTCAAATCAGGAGACCATTACCAATTCAAGAAAGATTCGAGCCACTAAAGTAGGATTGGAAGAAAAGAGAAGAGGTCCGGCTTTAATGGTTTACTTCGAGCATCCAAGATAACCTTTCCCAGAAAAGAGACAGGAGCCATGGAGGCGCATAAGCCAAAACAAAGAGAGATAGAAAAAGAAGAATTTGGGATCAGTTTACACGGTTTTGGTACTGGGGTCGTGTCTTTTTATAGAACACTCCAACCAATCAACGTCCGCCACGCCAACAGATTAACGTCAGCAATGGGCTTGAGTCACCCGTTTGGGTCGAACAGTGTTGGGTCAGTTAAGTTATCCAACCAAACACAAACAAGCCCTTCAACCACGTCCGAGTTTGTATTTGCTGGTCATCTTACAAGAATAGGCGCGTCTATATAATCCGATGAAGTACGAATAAGAAAAAAGTGGCGATTTCATCTGATGAAAGTAGTCCGAATTTAATAAGCAAAATAATCCAAGCATATACACACAGAATGTACAATCTGTCAAGGTCCGAGGACCATACATACTTCTACGGGGCATACCCCGCCTTGTCCCTTCAACGGATTCCGGAAGTTGAGCCTTGGACTCCGAGCCACCGCTTTGAGCCGGACGAGCTTGAGCCTGACGAGCTTGCTGCTGCATTCGGATCCTCCTACGGATCATCTTCAGCGTCCGCTCCCTTTCTTCCTCAGCTAACCTCCTGGCTATCCCCGGACATAGAGGGGGATCGCCTTCGAAATCGAGAATGATTGGGTCATCCGCGATCCCTTTACCCGGGTAAATCGGCGGATGCATGTTCCCACAAGCACAATTTACCCAATGCTCATATTCTTCCCCATCGGATTCCGACATCCTGAAGAAATCTGCCTCTTTTGAAAATTGAGTGTGCTAAACAAGGAGAGATTGGTGAAAAGTACAACAGTAATAAAGGAGCAGTTATCATCGTCTTATTTATAGTAGCGGTGGATCTTTACGATTACACCACGTGTCAATCATCCGACGACTGGGAAGATGAAAAGATGCAGTAATAATGATTATTTCACTGTTTCACCTCCCTCCTGCTAGAAGAATCACGTATCCCAAAGAACGAACGGTCCGAGGATTGGAAAGATGATGGTTTTATTTCTACATTAGATGCCATCAACAGCGATCCGTGCTCTCAAAAGTTGTGTATTTTATGAACAACAAATAGAAGGAAGCAAAGAAGATAGCAAGTAGTGATTCAAAAGTATGGGAAGCATAGCTCCATGGATAATTACTAAAACTGAGAAGGAATCAAAGCATTGTACATGGCGACATTCCGCACCATCAAAGGATAACAAATTCAACAGGAAAATTCAACAAGTACAGAATTTTCACGGGGCATACCCCGTACATCTCACTGGGGGACAGCTTAGCTCGAACCCACTTCACCGGATTGAGGCAGATTGACGGAAGACGTGTTGGCGACGACTTCCGCGGCAAGGGATTCAGCAACCTCGAATAAGTTGAAATCCGCATCGAGACCAACGACCCGAGAAGGCATGTAGTACCAGTCCTTCAGGAAAGCCCGGTAGTTCTCAAAAGGTACAAAGCTTACCTTTCGGAGGGCGTCCGGGACACACCTCGGGAGAAAGGGTCCGCCGTTCTTGATCTCGATTTCACCCTCCTCAATGACTAGTTCCAGAACTTCGCATGTGGCCAACCGCTCGTCCGAGACATTGTCCGACGGGGACCTCCATGCCATTAGCATCCATGAAGGATCAACCCTTCCGCTTCGATCAAAGTTCTCATGAGTAGGCCCTTAGGGCAATGGCCGATAGCGGATGAAAACCAATCTAGGCGGGAGGCATCGGACTTGTCCGCCATGAAAAACTTGAAGGAATCCGAGTTCATAAAGTCACGACCAGCCTCAAGGCGGGCATATTGGAGGCCCCCGAGCAGGATATCCTTTGAGTCCAGGAAGGCCTTCATCGACCTACTGATGAAATTCTCCTGCCAGTCAAAGTCCGACTTGATCTCTTCCCAGCTAGTCTTCAACTTATGGAACATTACTTCCTTTTCTTTTAGCTGCATTTCCAATCGCTTCACCTTCTCCGCCTCCTCCGCGGAAGTGGCTATGGCCTTATGCAGATCCTCCTCAATAGTAGCCCGTTTGCCAGCCTTCCACTGCATGGCCCTGACGAAACATCCGAGCTGGAAGAGGTCCGCATGGATATAAGTTGTATTTCTATTATACTAAGAACAAGCCAAGGAAACCATGGAAAAGTTACTTACCCGCTGGTATAGCTCGTCAAGCCCTCCAACCCGCTCCACCTCAGGGAGTCCGCAGGCCCGCTCATACTCCTTATCGAGAGCAGCTTGGTCAACAGCGGGGACGTGACATGATTCTTGCCCTCTTAGCTGCAAGGGATGCCTCCGAGGTTGCTCCCCTCTTGTGCCCCGACGTTATGGCGTCCCGCATCAACACCTCCCGCTGGGGTGCCGAAGCAGCCGAAGCGGGTGGCTTAAAGGAAGTGGCGCTCCGAGTGGCAGGGCCTTTGCCCTTGTCGGGCACCACCAAGGCCTGTGGATCTTCTCCGGCCTTGTTCCGCCTTTCCTCATATGTAGCAAATACTGCCGCATTTTTCGGATCCGCCATCGGAAAACCCGCGGATGTGTTGATGATTTTGGTCCTCTAACCAGCGGCGACTTCCAAGGCTTGTTGTTCCCTCTGCAATCTCTTCTTTTCATGGAGCATCGAGATCATATACTCAAACCAGTGAGCTGCACAATAAAATTAAGGTGTCAGATACAGACATATAAAGGATGAATTACCAGAATTGCGGAAATGCATGATCAAAATAGAGCACTCCAAAGAAAGAAGAGCACAAATCCTAAAAGTTAAAAATCCCTACTGAAGTTCGTCTTCCCTCCAACTTCCACAGCGTCGGTCAGTCCGCATAAGTAAGGCAGCGGCTGACAGATCAATCCGTGAAACAGGTATGTGGGTTGGTCATTCTTCTTGTGGATCACCGCCACCCACGGAGCCACGTTCTTCGGAAGGGGGCGTCAGTCAGGTATAGTCTCCCTTAAGAACTTTGTCGGCAGCCCCCATTGCTCTCGTTGTCTCTCGGACATCCCAGGTTTCAGGGCCATCCGCACAAAAATGTACTTATCCCACCACTTCGACCCCAAGGAAGAAATGGAGTCGGAAATGAAGTTGTAGGGTTTTCTAGGTACAAAAGTATAAAACAGGGGATTTCCCGGACTAAAGGTAACATGGAAAAGCTGCCTAAAGTTCTCGAAATTCACCGGCTGCCCCTTCTTTTTACAAAAAATGACGAAACAAATGAGGTTACCCAAAGACTTTGGGATAACCTGACTCGGACCGATCCCGATGTGGTTCAGGATATGTTTTATCTCTGGCGCAATAGGGACCTTCCATCCACAAGCGAAAGCTACTTCATGCACGCACATGTACCCGGCGGGCGGATTGTAAAATGCATGTCCGGGCTCGGTAACCATGGTTTCAACAGACTCAGGAATCTCCCACTTCCGCCTCCACTCGGGAATGTCCTCAGCCTTAACCTTCGATGAGCAAGTGGGGAGAAGCCCGTCCGCATTTAACTCTCCAAATTCATCCGCTATCACAACCATGACGCAGATTTAGGGAATTTGATTCTTGTGGCCTTTGTACCATGGCCCTCTACCAATGGAAGATTGGATTGAGCGGACGCTACAGGATGTAACACAATCCGACGACCAGTGCGTCTCTGCGGGCGAGCGAATGGAGAGCCTTCCTCTCCCTCCTCCTCATCCTCATCCTCTTCTTCTTCACCATCTTCCTCCTCCTCGCCACCTTTGGGTCTTCCGGATGTGCTCAGTTGATTTGACTGCTTCCGCCACAACACGGTCCTCTTCCCCAGCCTCGAACATTCCACTTCGTCGACCTCCCGACCACTGTCGCCTTCCCGCTCAGTCTGAGGTTCATTCGGATCAACGGACGCTCCAACACCACCTATGGTCCGAGATTTGACTAGTGACCTAGTCCTAGCAACATCTCCCTGGCCCACTGCTACGTCAGGCTGAGTTTCTACTGCACCACGGACACTTTGTCCAGCGTCAGAGTCCCTGGAAGACACAAGGTCCACAACCAGATAATCTCCTACGGACGTGGTTAAGTCCACGGACTCAGTTCTCTGGGTCCTTTACCACTAAAGGACCTAACATGATCAGATACTTAGAGCTTCTCAAGAAAGAGGTTGAGCACTTTGACGAATTCACTCTTGGCGGCCCACGAGAATGGAACGAAAGTCGACGCCTCCTCAAGCACGCTCGCCTTAGGAGCTCTGGACACGAGAAGTGTCATTTTAATGACCCGTACGGACTCCTCCTTGGCAAACTCCAATGAACAAGTGTTCCTCTTGAGCACGGAAAGAAACTGGATGACTGACATATTCCGTTACCTCAAAGATGGTACTCTACCTTTGGATCCTAGAGAAGCAAGAAAGATCCTATGCCGAGCCAACATATACTTTATCCTGGAAGAGGATCTTTACAAAAAATCCTACACCGGCACCCACATGAGATGCTTGGACCCCCAAGAAGCAAAAACGGTGATGGAAGAGATCCATGCTGGAAGTTGCGGAAGTCATTCCGTAGGAAGAACCTTGGCTCAAAAGATCATAAGACAAGGATACTATTGGCCTACTATTGACGCTGATGCTGCCAACTTCGCTCGTGCCTATGAAGACTACCAATACTATGCCAACATACCACACCGTCCAACCAACCCTATGATTCCGTCAATCATAGCGTGTCCATTTGATCAATGGGGCATAGACATAGTTGGTCCTTTTCCACGCGGAACCCATCAGAAGAAGTTCTTGATCGTAGCAGTGGAGTATTTCACTAAGTGGGTCGAGACGGAGGCGGTATCAACCATCACGGAAAGCAGGGTACGAACATTCATCTGGAAGAACATCATCTGCCGTTTCGGACTTCCCCGAATCCTAGTGTCAGATAATGGGGCTCAGTTCTCCGGGGCAAGACTGAAGGAGTGGCTTCAATCCTTCAAAATTGAACAACGCTTCACTTCCGTTGGCCACCCCAGGCTAACGGACAAGTGGAACCCACCAACAAGACCATCGTCAAAATTTTGGAGAAAAGATTGAGAACCTCCCAAGACAGTTGGGTAGATGATCTCGATGCAATCCTTTGGGCACATAGGACGACGGCTCAGACTGCTACAAAGGAGACCCCCTTTTCCCTTGTATACGGGTCTGAGGCGGTCATTCCTTCGGAAATAGTGGTGGCTACTCAGAGAATCCAGCAGTACAACCCAGCTGATAATGAAGTAGCAAGGATCTACGACCTTGAGCTCCTCGAAGACAAACGAAATAAGGCACTAGCCAACGTCCTTCGATACCAAGCTATGACTGCTCGAGCCTACAACAAGCGTGTCTTCCCCAAAGATATATAAGTTGGAGACTTAGTCCTCAGAAGAGCCGATATACTGAGCCATGTGGGAAAACTCAAGCCCAAGTGGGAGGGGCCATACAAAGTTCTCAAGCGAGTCAATGGAAGCTTCGAATTAGAAGAAGACCAAGGGCGAGCCTTGAAGAGAACTTGGAATGCCAAGAACCTCCAAAAGTTCTACACTTAGGGAAAGAGCGTGACAATGACTGCCACCTTTTGTCGACCTGTTTTTGTGTTTATGAAAAGGCCCCAAAGCCCTCAAGTTGTAATTCGATTTCCGTCAAGTCAATACAACTTTAATTTCATAAAACGTTTTTAGGAGCGAGTCCTTCGGACCTCCTAGCTCGAATAGATCACAAGGGAAGTCGTTTAGCTGCTCGTTTCGGGTCTAAGTTGCACACCGATCCGAGCAAGATCAATACAATAAAACAGAAAATCAACGGTAACAAGAACAAGCACAATTTTATTCGAACAAAATGAGGAACGAGTTACAAAGTAAGGGTCCGAAGAGCCCTGATCGAGCTTACAAAGACAAACACCTATTCTAGTCCCTTCCTACCCTTAAAAAAAAGCTCCATCTTTAAACTTGGCTTGCCGGACCGAGCCAAGTTCGGGCATAATTGACTCTACACCTGTGGATACTCCGAATGAAGAAAGAATTTCACCATTACAACCCGGATTGCTTACTCTCAAAGATTTCGGAGTCCCCGGACGACCTAGTAACTGGGAGCAATCGGCCAAGATAATTGAGGCCATTCAAAACATCCAGACAGAATGCTTCATAACTTTCGAACGACAGAGACGCTTCCGAAGCAAGCAAGTATCACCACGACAATCCGGATCATCTCCTACCAGATACTACAAGTAAATCTTTACTCGATTACTAAAGTATTTGGAAGGCGACAACCCGGTTAGTCGGAATGATCCAAGTCACTCCGGAGGCCCCCACTGACCCGACTCCCAACAAGATCGGCATTGTCAGGGATTCCCTTCCAGAATTGTAAGTAGCTCCATCGAGCCTACAATTCTGGAACGAAGTCACCAACAAAACCGAACTGCTCGGACATGGGACCTTAGGAGCAAGCCAAACAACTTACTGGGAAGGATACTTTCGGAAGCCCGTCTATCTGAAAGACGAATAACTCAAACACAACAGGCTTGATAGAAAGCCTTCCAACATCTCGGGCAGATCTCACACCGGACCTCGAAATACTGGAAGGGTTTCTACCAAACCAATTCTGCCGACATGTCGACCCCCGGACACAGACCCGGAGTGGGACGACTCGGATATATATACTAAGATTCAAAAACGAATATGAGGAGATCCCCGAACCATCCAGCTAGTCTACCTCTCCGGGGCTAAAGTTGTGACTATCAACCACAGCCCCGGAGAAAGAAGACTAGCCCGACGATCCGAGGAAGAGACTGTCGAGCAATTAAAAAGTATTAGGAAAGACTTTGAACTGGCACATGCATCAATTATTATGGACCACAGCCACGAAGATCCGAGAAAACGGGTATCTGAGCGACTTAACTTCATCATCCTCGGCATAATCCGACCCAGGGAGATTCCCGAAACATCGGAAAAACTCTCAAGACAAGATCACGCACAAGGACGATGGTGTAAACCCACTCGACACCCGTTCGGACCAGGGCTCCGAATCACCCATTACTATAAAAGGAAGAAATGGTCTGACGAAAAGCCGTACAACCCAAGGGTATATATAGAAATGGAGGACCAGTCATAAGCCGACACGTGTCCCACGGCCACCAGTATTGGGCTGAACCTGGGCCTGACGCTTGGGCTGCTATTGGCCCAACCCAATAATCCATTCACACTGCCAGCCATCTTGAGTAAATTACTCATTCGGATGTGCTAGCTCGAGGCTGCCATGATGACCTCCGTATCGACTACGACTTGTATCGAGTCAACCTAACTTTTTCTACTGATCATCTTTTCAACTTCTCACAAGTTAGCGTGATTCGGAACGGCACATCAAGTCAACGTCCGAATCAATACTAGTCACAACATTGGGAAATCCTTTTTTCTCTCGCAATGGTTAGTTTTCGAAGACGTGGCTCCGAACCGTTCCTGATCAAGGTTATTTACGCTGGAAGTTATGATTCGGATTGATACTATGTTCGACCGACCCGCGAGCCAGCAAAGGAAAATTTACTTAAAGCAATTAAACGCTTGGGAAATTGGGGCCTCGAGGGTTCGGACCCGTTATCCGAATTGATGAAAGTTTGCGAGTTATTGATCAGATATATGAGACTCAACGCGCAAGCATATATTCAGAAGATCAATGACACAATTCAACAATATAAACTGTTCCGAGCCACCAATAGGCCCGGACTGATAACATAAGTAGTAAGTCAAATGTATAGTTTTACAAAAATAGTGACTAAGGAGGAGATAACATTGTCTCAAGGCCCGAAGGCTCACAACTA
Organism: Plantago major; assembly: GCA_026545765.1. Classification (NCBI taxonomy): domain Eukaryota; kingdom Viridiplantae; phylum Streptophyta; class Magnoliopsida; order Lamiales; family Plantaginaceae; genus Plantago; species Plantago major. The sequence goes on from CM048841.1 coordinate 74,669,654, forward strand.
CAAGAGATCCGGGGCATACCCCGTCTTCACTATCTCCGCCGCTCGGACGAACCAGGCTGAGATTGGGAAGGGCCTCCGACATCCTTCTACGGAGGTGCTTGACTCCGTTCTCTAGCTTCCTGGGCTAACCTCCTTTCTCTCTGAGCCTGTACCTCCTTCAAAAAGGCAGGACATTGCTGCATCAAGTCCAAATCTCGATCGAAGCCTCGAACAGGCCCGGGCAGGGTCAACCAGTCTCGATTATGCTCCAAGTGATCCTCCAAAGGAACGAAGACACTAGACATCAGCACCCGAGGTACGAAATGTGGGAGATACGGACCGCCATGGTTATACTTTTTACCCTCCGTCTCATCGCAAACCAGCTCCACAAACTCGCATTGGAGCAAGTCTTCATCCGAGACGCCCTATGGATCAAAGTCCGAACCATCGCCCTCTTTGAAAGCAGACACTCCCTCAGCCTCCAAGTCACAGTCGCTCGGAATCCAACCATTCCTCCGGCACTGGCCCACAGACGCATCGAATCCATCTTGCCGAGCCTTGTCATATTTGGACTCGAGCAAGAACTTGCAGGAATCCGAGCCCAGGAAATCTTGGACAGCGCTTGTCCGAACCCCTAGAAGCTCACTTAGCATCAAATGCTTTAACGTCCGGGAGATGCCAAAGAACTCATCCATGCTGTCTTGATGAACTTTCAAGTCAGTCTCCAGCGATAGGATGGCACTCTTCATTTTGGCCGTCTCCGACTCGGCCTCCTTCTTAGCAGCTAGGGCCTTCTTCAGACGCTCGGACGTACTATTTAACCGAGACGTCTCAATTGCCCGTGCGGCCTCAGCCTTAGCTAGATCCTCCTCTAGTGTGGCCCTCCGACCCGCCACCAAGGAGCACGCTTTGAACGGCAGCAACAAGCTAACAAGGCAACCGACATTAGAGAAGTTAGATACCTCCGAACCACAAAAAGTTGATACAACACAATCGAAAAATTAACAAACTCACCTTGCACTGAGCGGCTGTCAACTCTGCGATCTGCTCCAGTTCTGGGACAACAGCCAATCGATCAACCTCAACATCCAACTCCAGCTCGGGCGCGTCACTCATCTTCCCCTTGCCCTTCTTGGCCGGAGGGATCGGACCTTCGGAAGAACGCTTTTGCCCGGCTGCAGCGCTCGAGCTACTGACAGGAGGATCTCGAGACACAGATCTCGGGGGCCTCTTTGAACCCTTCGAACCAGCTACCTTACCCTTGTCCGGCGTAGGTATCTTCTGGGCTTCCTCGCCCGCAGCGGCCCTCCGAGACTCCTCCACTCGGAAAGTAGCAGCATTCCTAGGCTATTCCATCGGGAGCACGGTGGAAGTTTTGATGATTTGGGTCCGAGAACCCTCTTCCATCTCTCTTCGTTGGGCAGGATTTTGTTTACGCTTCAGCTCGCGCATGGTCGACATGGTGTACTCGAACCAAAAAGCTACACAATCCGAATGAAAGCAAGATGCAAGTTACTCAAGAATTTACAATTTATAACTACAAACTAGACAAGTAAACAACCGACTCGGACAACCGACCCCGTGTTGAAGAAGAGGGCACTTACTCAAGTCCTCCATGTTATCGCAAAAACATGGCTCGGATAAACCGGCCAAGTACGGCAGAGGTTGACATATTAACCCCCGAAAGAAGTACTTCTCCGGATCTTGATTCCGATGAAGAGCTTGCATCCACAAAGGGACATTCCGAGCCAGCGGCTTCCAGTCTGGCAGCTTGCCTCGGAAGAAGTTCTTCTCAAACTGCCATTTCGTCCTATCCACTTCAGATTGCCTTGTTTCAGAGCCGGCCGGACAAAAAGATACCTCTTCCACCAATGAATCCCCAACGAGGAAAGGGGGTCGACAAAGAATGTGTATGCTTGACGGCATACGAACGTATAAAACAATGTATTCCTATTACTTACACTAATATTGAACAATTTGCGGAAATTATCAAAAGTAAGCGGGATTCCCTTATATCTCCACAAGACCCCGAAGCACATCAGGTTTCCGAGTGAATTGGGGATTATCTGATGCGGACTTAATCCCATGTTGCTCAAAATCTCTAGAAACTCGGACGACACGGGTAGCCGCCATCCACAATGCAAGCTTATCTCGTGGACACACATGTATCCCGGAGGCGAATTGTAGAATGCATGTGATTCGTCCGGAATAAGGATTTCCACACACTCCGGAATCTCATACTTCCTCCGAAGCTCGTCCACTTCCTCGGCCTGAATGATTGAAGGACAGGTGGGCAAACTACCTTCCTCATTCATTTCGCCCTCCGGATCAGGGTGAGTAACTTCATCCCTTGAACGAGGAAACTTCACTTGGAACACGTCCTCGCCCCTCCTAAGCCCCTCCGGTAATTCCTCTTCGGTCACCCGGTGGCTCGGACCTGCTTGACCAACAGATGCCCTCCGGAAAACATGAGCGGACAGCACTGTTTCCTCTTCCTCTCCTTCGGAACCAGCATCTTCGGCCCGAATATCTTCATCTGCCCTATCTTCCTCGGATGAAGAAGCCAACTCTACGACCGTCCGAAGAGGTACAACTACCTCCACCCGATCCTCTTCAACTTCTTCGAACGTGACCAACTCAGGAGGTGCCTCCGAGGTATCATGCACCTCCTCAATGTTCGGCTCCTGTGGATCCGGAATGAACGGAACTCGATTAGGGTTACTCCTAAAATTATAACCTAGGTTGTGAATTAGGGATCGGATCTCTACCGGAAGTTCGGATTCTTTTCCAGCACGACCCGAACGATGAGCTCCTATAACCCGCGAGCTTGTTTCTTGAGCCGCACCAAGACCCTGCACATTAGACACTCGCAAGTAATCCAGATGCTTCGGAGACCCTGAACCCGGAACAACTAACCGAAGTAAGGAACTTACCTCGGGCTCTTCCTGGCTCGGACGAGGTGATTGTTCCAGCTCTATTACCTCGTCGTCATCAACAATCTCAATCTCCTCGGAGCTGTCGAATAGAGACGACGCTTCAGAGACATATCCCTCAGCCTCGGATCGGTTCTGACTATCACTCTCAGACATCCTAGGGAAAGGAGAAAGCAATTTCGTAAGCTTTAACATGGCAGTCCGAGAGGCCGTTTACGTATATTAAAATTTTCAAACTCACGGCCAAAACAGCGATTCTACCGGACGAAGTTAGTTCGGAGTCAGTAAGACGTTCATTCGGTGTTAGTCAACATAGCTGACGCATTGGTTATTACTAACTAGCCTACACATCATAAGCATGCATCCAAACGACTTGAAGGCAAAAGACAACATAGGATATTGAATCAAGAAATGAGACAAGTAAACATACTTAAATTCGGATGATTGGAGGGAAGGAACTTGACCTCGTATGGAACCACGCGCTTCGGACCACTCGTCGTTTGCTTCGGTCTGCTGGCAATTGCTTCAGATGCACTCAAAACGCAATAATTCTCTCTCTAGCGGTGAGGAAGTGAGAACGTCCAACCCCTATTTATAGAGGATCATATCTGGAACTCCAACCGTCGCAATTTTTCGGAGTTAAATCTCAATCGTAGATCAAAGATCATCCAACGGCGTAGTACAACTATACCAAGTGAAATGACGAATTGGTACAAAAATTTTACCCCACGGTAAGACGCATACAACAACTTCTCCACTTTCGGGCGGAAGACAACACTGGAGTCTCGGATGATTCTCTCATGGGACACCTCGGGATTTTTTCAGACAAAAATCACTTGCCCACACGAGGAACCTCGTTCACTCGGGCGATTATCCTTCGGACCCTCTCTTAACAACAGAGTTTGGTTCAGATGGGACGATCACCTACGGTTTAACCCGTAACTTATCAAGGGTACGTTACCGATGTTCGGGGCCTACACTTGGTCTCGCTTACAAATACCCTTTTTTCTTTCTCAAACATTGTTGCACTCCGGACCCTGTCCCTCGGATGACAACAACGATGAAAAAGAAAAAGGGGGGGGAGAGACTAAGTTAACGGCCACACGAAGCACGGATTACACCTTTTACGCTAAAGAAGCGGATGACTAGAGAAAGCGGATCCTTCCTCAGCCTTCCCAACAAATAGTTCCACAACTATCTTCTACTAAGATACTTGGAAACTAGGGGGACATATGTTGATACGAAAATATGTCCAATCCGTCATAGGAGCCCTTGGAACGAATTCTAAGGCGTCCTAAGTCATCCAATGGATCCGAGACACGTTAGTCTGAGCCAACCATCTGATCCGGGTAGACCAACCATGGTCCGACCCACCTTAGAAGAAGAGGTACAAAGGATCTAAAGCTTACTAGGTCCAACCCAGGAGTCTCAGGTCCGACCCACCTGGGTCCGAGCCTCTCTGGAAAAAGAGACATAGTGCTTGAACAGTACTATCTCCAACCTGAGGCCTCCGATATGGACGACCACTCGGATCCACCATGACAATCTCACAAGCAACCAAGCAGACAGGCACCAGAAAGTAGGGGGTCCGAACCTTGAGTTCCGAATCGGAAGAGTTGGGCAGGCTTGGAAGGACTTCCTCATCCGACAACCCAATACGGTCCAGACCATGCGTCCGGACCAACCTCTCCGACCCTCGGATCTCGGCAGACTATGTCACATCCTCCAAAACTCTTCCAATAATGACTAAACTACCCCTAAAAGCCCAAAATGGCATGGGCTAAGTATCATTATTGGGCTGTGGGCCTAAAACATGACTTGGTGGCACAATCGGAGCCTTACACTTGGCACGATCCTAGGGAAGCTTTCCACTTGGAAGAAAGCCTATAAATAGGGCACACTTCCCCATACAAGAGGTAAGTCATCGTACGAACCTAATCCCGAGCATTATACAGAGTAAATCTTCAGTCACTCTTGAGTAAAGTCTCTAACCGGTTTGACACTTAGCAAACCGGGTCTTAACCCCCCCTCCCCCACTCAAGTCACTTGTGCAGGCTCTTACCAAGTTCAAGGTTGCTGGTTCTTACGCATTGGCTCTTACGCTAGACGGAGCTTCTTATCTTGGCCCTTACCCGTGGAGTTAAATAATCTCTAAGTAGTTGGGGAATTAGACCCTCAACAGAAATAATAAGTATGTGTGTGTGCTTTGCTGAAATGTAAATACAGAAAGGTAAATGACACAGCAAGTATAGTGGTATCTGGAGGTGGCGTAATCCTCCAACTAATCCACTTCGGTCTTTCTGAGACCTAGAATTCACTAGAACAGATAATTGAGTTCACCTTACAATAATCCTATTCTAAGATTCCTAAACAAATGGTTCCCAACCAAATGTTCCACCTGAGTTATTCCCCAGCTCCTAGAGCTAAGTACTTCCTCTACTCAGATAACCTTGGAGTTATTCCCTGATTTCCCAAATCAAGTACTTCCTCTACTCCACGCCTTGTTGGTGTTGGTTATAAGGTTTTATCAGAGAGGCATCTCGTATAACTTTTCAGTTTTGTTTTCAGAGAGCTTGGTAGAACAAGACTACTTAATACACTTGTTCAGTGGATGGCAGTCTGCTCTTTTCTGACCCAAGTAATTGTTGTCCGTTCTGGAGATTGAGCTTCAGAAAGGGTATCTGACAGTTTAACTCTTTCACGAATAAAAATCTCTTGTTAAGGTTCAGGACAACTTAGAACTACTAGTGATTCTTCAAGCAACAGAAAGCTTTCAGAAAGGGTAGTAGAGTGCTTGAGAGAATACTTTGCTTAATAATATTTCAGATAGAGCGTTTGTAAGTTGTATAAGTTGTAATTCTCAGCATCTAAGTTTGTGATATATATAGATAAATTTGAGAGGCAATTGAATTATATCCGTTGTGCTCTCTATCAAATTATATCCGCTTATATCTTGAACTATGTACTCAGAAGTCACTATCTCATGTTTCAGAGAGGACTTGCTTTTTACAGCATTTCTGCAGATGCATTTAATGCATAGTATTGTTCGTTGTCCTTTAGTCTCAACGGATACATGAGCCTTTCTGATGGCTTGCATACTCCTTACTCATGATGTCATATGTCCATAACCTTATTTCAAATGTAAGTAAATACACTTAAGTGAGGATTAAGGACATAGTCTTTCTGAGTTAGACTAAACCTTGATGTCTTCATAAATCTTGTGCAATCTTCAGTCTTCTAATCTTCAGATATGCTCCATTGCTAGGATTGATCTTCATGGTCTTCTTGAAATAAAAATTACACTCAGAGACCTATAATCCTAATACAAGATTTACTAGACTAATCATACTCAGTGATTTCCTCTTTTACAATGTTCAAGTGAACCAAGAGTACTTAATCACCTTTCTGGCTAAGGTAAGAACATGTGATGAATGATCAAAATACTAACAAATATTCCTAACAAATTTCCCCCGTTTTGATCAGTCATCCATGACTATCTTTTAAGTCCTATTACAACTTTGTAACCCTGGAAGAGAAAACAATCCGCCACTTAATCATTTCAAATAATATTCAATTTTAGTTGAATTAAGTGCAGAAAGTAAACATCAACCAAATCACAAAAAGTGATCTTTGCTGATAAGTTGTCATCTATTATAATGTTTCTGAGAGTATGATCTTCAGAAAGGTACAGTTTACAGAAAGAGATGCAACTTTTACAGATAGAGAAAATCAGAAACAATCAGCAAGATTACAAAAAGTAACAAAACATACTAAGTAAATTAGAATAAAGGAGGATCCAAGCTCCAGGAGAGTATTCTAATGTTACTAGCCTTCAAGTCTTTAGAAATGTAACTTGGGTTCAGATACCTCAAGTTCTTCAGCATCCTTTCTGGATCAGTTGGCATAAGCATCCACTTTTCTGCACTCTTGGACATAGTCATAAAGAGTCCTTCTGACAAAGAGTTCTGTCTTTCTGGATAAATCACATATTTCTTGGTAACTCTTGCCAAGCTTATGATTCTTCCACAGAAAATGTTTGACCCAGAAGTACTTTCCCCAGACCCAGGCATGGTCTACTTGCAGCTGAGATAGGTTGAAATACTTGTATATTTCATCCAGATAGTGTAAATCATCTAGGTATTCATCTAATGTCATGTAGAATGACTCATAGGTTGAAACACCTAGTTTGTTTTTTTTGCTGTAGCTACCATCTAGTTTTCGTACCTTGTGTACATCATCAGGCTTTGGGTAAGGACAGGCAAAGGAGAGGTCCATTTTTCTGGCATCGTTCCTCTTTTTTACTTCAAAGTTTAGTCAGGCATGAAGGTGCTCAGATTTTAGCAGTTCTGGCTTACCTTCTCTCCATTTCAGTATCTGGTTGAGGATGGGAGTTGGAAATTTATCATTGACAAGTAGATGTTGTAGTTCCAGAATCCAATACCCTCTCTTGTTCAGAATGCACCTATATGAAGACTCTTCATTACTTGTCTTCACATATTCAATCTGGGCATCAGTTGGCCTTTCTTGAAGAATTTCTCTGTTTGTTCTGCCAAACTGAGAATCCCTTCTTGCTCTACTGTTGGGTGGCCTTCTGTCAGGAGATCCTCTAACCCTTTCTTCCTGCCTTGGGGTTGTGCTGGTGGAAGTTCCTTGTATTGACTTGGTATTTCCAGAAGGAGTTCTGGCTGCCAAAGGCATTGCTGCCAGAGGGGGTTGTGAGGTACTTGCTTGCCTTCTTCTCTTGTGAAGTGGATGTTCATCTGTATCAGATTCATCCTCATCATCATTGAAGTTCAACAATGGAGGCTTGCAGCTTTCTTGGCCTGTCACTTCTCCTTCTTCTTAGTCTTCTCCTTTTTCAGGATTATTCAGGTTGTTCTCTTCTGAGATCCTAAGGGACTTGGTTCCCCTAGTGACCATACTTCTCAGCCTTCTGGCTGGTTGTTCTGGAACAACTTGTACAGCAGGGGTGTCTCCATTATTCTTGATGACTAGTTGACTTGATGAGGGAGGCATTGATTGTTTTCTCTTTCTTCCTCTACCTTTCTGAGGCATCTCTTCTTCCCCCTTAGTCATGAATGACTTACTCATAATAGCATAAGCTTCAGAGAGTGAGTCAAAGTTTTTCTGGAGATTGTTGTGCACCCTGACCAATTCTTGGATTTCTTTCTTCAGCTCGTTGTTCTGCCTAACCAGTTCCTGCTGCTTTCTATTGAGGTCTTCAAGTCGCCTTAGAATGGCATTGGCTTGCAGAACAACATGGCTGGCTTCATTGAATGCTGCATTAGCATTGTTACAATCCTCATCCCTGACCAACCCTAGGTCTTTCTGAGAGAGAGCTATGCTGGTTGCTCTGTTGAGTAACGCAGCAGCCAATGGCTTCATCTCTTCTGGGACGGATTTTAGCACTTTTGTGTCTTGAGCAACTAGTGTCTTTCTGAGTTCCAAAAAGATACTATTTCTGGCACGGTGCTCTTCACTTCTTGAACTACTTGGTGTAGAGAATATATGAGGAGCAAGTAGGGCTCTCTTGTGCTGAGTGACAAGTCTCTCATCTTCTGCTTTAGTAATCAAGTTGTGGTTGTCTTCAGCATCACTCTCATTATCCTTTTCTTGGATTGTTTGCAGATTGACAATCTTTTTCTGCTTTCCATCAAGTGTGCTGGCCTTCTAAGAAGATGTAGAAGGTCTTTCTGATGCAGTCTCAGCATCATGCTCTTCATCATCATTGTCATCCATGGCATCTATTTCAGCAGCTGTGACAACAATGGCATCCTTCAAATTTCTTTGCTCATCTAGGAGTGCCAATTCCTTGGCATTAGCTTCTTTGAGCTTTTGGATTTTGGCTTCCTTTTCATCAACAAGAGCTTGGCACTCTAAGTTGATTCTCTTCTCTTCTTCCAACACCTTTCTGAGTTGTTCAATTCTAAACTCAGCGGCTGAAATTTCTTCTAAGGCATCATTGTGCTCAGCCTGTTGGGTATCTTGATGAGTCTTGGGAGGTGATGATGATGGGGCTTTCTGAGCATTGGAAGGAGTAGCCTTTTCTCCACTTTCTTTGCTAGCTTTCTGAATCCCGCCTTGTCCAGGTTGGGGATCATCATTCTGATCATTATCATCATCATCATCTTTTTTCTTGTTTTCTTGACTTGGATGCTCAGAGGGGGGTTCTTGATAATCATTTTTGTCCGTCTCCTCTTCATCCTCTGAAACCAGGTTGATCAGATTTGGGAATGTAATCATCCTCCCATTTACTTCTTCTTGCTCAGCTGGGTAAGTAGTGAGCTTACTGGGCAAGGCAGGATGGGTCACCATCTGCTCTTGGGTTTGAGGATCCGCAGATTTGAAATCTGCTAGAAGTTTTTGTGCTACTTCATGAATGAAGTCTTCATGCATCAGAGTGGTAAAGGAGTAAGACTATGTTGGGAACAGTGCATGGATGTAGTCTTCCAGATTTAGGGAAATTGCTCTCTTTTCTGGGACGTCGATTACTCTTGCTATTTCAGAAAGGTCAGCCTTTCTGAGTTTCTGCCATTGTCTGAAGCACTTAAGATGTTTCTTGAGAGTGTGCTTCTGGAAAGCCTTGATAAATCAACTGGCACAAAACTTTGAGCCTGATAGAAAGGGATCAAGTTAGTTTTGTTCAAACCACTTGTGTTGGTATCTGTGTGCAGAAGTAAGCTTTATGAGCATACCTGTGTAGAAACACTAGGCTCATTTGCTTGGACTTTTGCTTGCTTGGGCACAGAGGCTTCAGATACCTTGTTGTGAGGAGAAGTTTGATCCTCATCAACCTTTCTTTCTGCTTGAACCTGAGAAATAAAATCAAATATGTTTAGAAAACTGTTATCAGAAAAGATAAATAGAGAGATGCTTACTGAGACTTCACTTACTTCCAAGTGAGGAAGTTCAGTTGCATCTTTCTCAGAAACCTTGGGGGTTTCTAGCACCTTTTCTGCAGATACTACTTGTTCAGCAGTTTCAGTTTCTATTGGAGGAGTTAACAAGAATTTTTCTCCATCCAATTGTTCTTATGACTGAGCCTGTAAGAATAAACATAGAAGATTTAGTAGTGGGATTTCCAGAGCATTCTTGAAGAAGATTATTACTAATTACTTACCTTCTCAGCAGAAGGCTCAGTAAATGCTTCTTCAGAAAGCTTTTCAGCTTCTGGAATCTCTTGGTTTTGGGGTGTTGGTTCCACCACCACTACTTCCTCAGTTAGAGCATAAAACGAGATAAAAAGAAATTTAGAACACAAGATATGAATATTTCAAGCAAGCTATTTCTTATTTAGAGATAACTTAACTACCTGTAGAACAGGCTCTTCTTGTTGTTCTGAGGTTGGAGAAACCTCTTCTTTATTCAGAGGGGTGGACAAATTAACTTCCCCCTGAAATTGTGTCTCCAAATTGGCCTATAACAAATGAAGCTTATGAGTAACAAGTTAACATTTTAATGTTGACAAGTTAGATATAACCTACTTTTGCTACCTGAATAGAGTCAGGCTGATCATTGATTTCTTGGACTTGTGGTGATTCCACAGTCTCTCTGTGCTCATTGTTGTTCTCCTCTGTAGTATCATTCTGAGTCTCCATCTCAGTTTGATCCCTTTCTGAGAGTTGAGCTCTCTCAGAAGGTTGAGGAACCTGTTCAAGAACAGGGTTTTCTTCAGCAATATTTTTTGCTGGTGTTGTGAATGTGGAAGCAATGTCAGTATATTCCATCATTCTATCTTCATCACCCAGGCCTTCTTCTTCCTGCTGGGCAGAGGGGCTCTTATCTTTATGAAAAGCTGAGTTTGATGCTCCTCCATGGGTCTCAAATTTGTATCTTTTGAGCACTGTTGCGATTACTTCATCATCCTCAGAATCACTGTTCTGTGTTGGTGCAGACCCATCTATGATATTTCTATCATCTCTGGAGAGTTCTGGAGCAGTCTGTTTCAGGATTCTTGGGGCTTTCTGGAACTGCATTTCTAGGCGAACAACATCTTCTGAGACCTTGTCTCCAGAAGGATGTGCCTCTTGAATGTTTAGGGACTTGGAGGCCCTTTTGCCTTGAGTCCTCTTTCTCTTGGCAGCTGGAGGTTTAGCTTGAGCTTGCTCAGAAACCTCCTCACCTTGCAGTGCAGTTTCTTCTGCCTTTCTGAGTACGTTCTCAGCAGCAATTCTCTCCTTTTCTTCAAAGGCGTGTCTGAAAAGGGAGTTGGTGACTAGGATTTCTTGTTTTTCTCTAAGAGTAATTCCCATTGTTTCCAGAATGTGACATATCCTGAGACCAAAGTGCATATTGGCCTATGGCTCAGCAAGGCCATTGATGATCTTGGGCTCAAATTCCTCAATATGTCCAAGGAATTTGTTGAAGGCGTACTTCCCCCAATTTAAGTGGGTTTCCTGCCCTTCATGCTTCTTGTTCAGAAGATGCATCATCATCCATCTCTCCATACTTATTTGGTCCACTCCACCTTTGTTTCCATCAAAGCAACAGACCAAGATGAGAGCTAAAGTGCTCCAGTGTTTCTGGAGATGACTAGTTCTGATGGATTTCAGAACAAAGTCTCCTGGGCAACCTTTTGCATTTTCCAACTGGATTGCCTCAAATAGCTCTTTGACGCCTTGAATCATAGAGGCGTCCTTGATGTTGATATCTTCAATTGTTCCTCGATTTTTCAATCGGAATATTTTGCAGAAAGCCTTGCAGTCTAGAACAATTTCTTGTCCTTGGACTTCAGTCTGCATGTATTTCTCTTCTTCATCATTCACAACCTTTGTGAAGATTTTGGAGTTGTTATAGAACTCCAGTACATCCAGTGTGGATAGGCCACTGGGTGCAGCAGATAGAAGCCTGTAGATATGGGAATTCTTCAGCATCCCCAATATCAGTTTCCTTTCTGGTCGTGAAGGTATAACTGCTGGTACATATTTCTTCACTAAAAAGGCTCCCGAATTCATTTTGTGGTTAGGGTTCCAGTCCGATGGGGTGAACTCTCCCAGAAGGCATTTATTCAACACCTTAAGTTCCTTTCCTCGCTTTTCAGCAGGAGAAGATGATACTGCCTTAGGGTTCTTGGTGGTCATCTTATTGGGTGCCATCTCTTTATATTAAGTTTTGCGTGAGTGGTTTTGCATATGAATTTTGCACAAGTAATCGAGATTAGTCTATCTTTTCAGAAGACTAAGCACAAAAAGTTGAGTTTGCAGAAGGGGTTTTGCAGAAATCTTGAGAGATTTTGCTATTTTGATGCAAGTTTGAAATTTCGGAATTGGTAAGAGTGTTTGTCTTTTACCCAATTCCTATATATATATAGTAGACAAAATGTACAAAGATACAACATACATACAGCTGAATATGAATGCGTGTCTTTATATCTGCATAGGCGTGGTACGTCCTTTGTGCTTCATTAAATGTGTAGTGGGCCATGTCTGCTTTTCTCAAGAGACATTTCTTGCTTTGTTTTAATCTCAACCATTGAGATCTAACATTTATTCATCAAGGGCTTATATTGAATATCTTGTAATCAACAAATGGTATTGTGCCGACTTGATGGATTTTTAATATGCTACATTCATTGTGTCACTAAGTAAAGAGTAAGAACACTTTAATCGTTTGAGCTTATCATTCTGGGTGTCAAGTCCTTATCTATATATTGTTTATCATGAAAATGGTAAAAATACAAGACGTTGGACAAGTTTGACTTTCAGAACTTTTACTTTTCGGGCTTAGTGTGTCTTTTCTCTTTATGACTAAAAAGCTTTCTGAGTTTAAGTGTCAGAAGCCTCAGTTGTTTGAATGTGTTTGACCCACTTTCTGTAAGTAAGTTCTAGTCTTATTTTCTTACAGAATGTGTACCAACCTCTGCCTTTCTGGATACCTGTTCCAGAAATGTTTTGCCTTTCTGAGTGTTGCTACTCAGAAACCTTTGCATCACTTCTTATCAACTTGGCTTTTTGAGAACTTGTTCTCAGAGGCCTACTTATTTTCTATCTCACTTACTCTGACTTTAGAGATTCAGGACATTTTTCAGTCCTTAGGCAACTCCATTAATCCAAGATTATATCTTAAGGTCAAGAATCGCTTTCTTGTAGGGGCTTGGTGAAGATATCTGCAAGTTGGTCTTCTGTACCAATCTTGAGTATCTCTATATTGCCTTTCTCAACATGGTCTCTGATGAAGTGGTGTCTAACACCAATGTGCTTTGTTCTGGCATGGAACTTTGGGTTCTGTGTGATTGCAATAGCACTTATTTTATCAAATAAAATGGGAGTTTTCTCTTCATTGAATCCATAGTCTCTGAGTTGTTGTTGAATCCACAGAATTTGTGTTGCACAACAACCAGCAGCAATATATTGAGCCTATGTGGTAGAAGTTGCAATTGAGTTTTGCTTCTTGCTAAACCATGAGATAAGTCTAGTTCCTAGAAACTGACAAGTTCTAGAGGTACTTTTCCTATCAAGCATTGATCCAGCATAATCAGCATCTGAATAACCAGCCAAACTCAATCCACTTTCTTTTGGATACCACAAACCTACATTTACAGTAACTTTTACATACCTTAATATTTTCATAGCAATGTTGTAGTCTGATTGCATTGGATTTGTTTGAATCCTAGCACACACTCCAACTGCATATTGAATATCAGGTCTGCTTGCAGTAAGGTAAAGTAGTGAACCTATCAACTTCCTATACTTGTTCTCATCAACACTCTTATCTGACTCAGTATAGGTCATCTTGGTTCCTATGCTCATAGGTATCTTAGCATTCTTTTCAGAAGGCTTCAGATTAAATTTTGTGAGCATGTCGTTTGCATACTTTGTCTGACTACTAAATATTCCATCATTGAGTTGCTTGAATTGCAATCCTAAGAAATAGTTCAATTCTCCCATCATGCTCATCTCAAACTTACTCTTCATAAGATTTGCAAAGTCATCACAAAGTTGCTTGTCCTTAGATCCAAATATAATGTCATCAACATATACTTGAACTAAGAGTAGTTTCCCATCATGATTTAAAGTAAATAAAGTTTTATCAACTTCACCTTTCTTGAAACCACTTTCCAGAAGGTATTTGGCCAAAGTATCATACCACACTCTTGGAGCCTGTTTTAGTCCATATAGAGCTTTCTGTAGCTTATAGACCATTCTACTTTCTGAGGAAACTTCAAAGCCCGGTGGTTGCTCAACATAAACTTCCTCAGCAAGTTCACCATTCAAGAATGCACTTTTGACATCCTTCTGATAAACTTTAAAGTCTTTTTGAGCTGCAAATGCCAGAAAGAGTCTTATGGCATCCAATCTGGCAACTGGTGCATATGACTCATCAAAATCTAAACCTTCAGTCTGGGTGAATCCCTTGGCAACCAACCTTGCCTTGTTTCTGGTCATTTCACCAGATTCATTCATCTTGTTTCTGAAAACCCACTTAGTTCCAATCACATATATTCCTTCTACAAGTGGAACTAGTTTCCAGACTTTGTTTCTCTCAAATTGATCCAACTCTTCTTGCATTGCAGAGATCCAGTCTTGGTCTCTTAATGCTTCTTCTATAGTTTTAGGTTCAATGTTTGAGATGAAACATCCAGAGAGAGAATTAGCATTTTCAGCTATTGCTCTCCTAGTCCTAACACCTTGATTAATTGGTCCACTCACATTTCTTGCAGGATGATCCTTGATCCATTTCATCATGGGTTTAGGGCTAGTAGGGTCAGCATCTATGTGATCTGAATGTGAATCACTATGATTATAACTTGATACTTCTTCTGTATCTGGGACATTTTGCACCTCAGAAGGGTGGTGAATGTCTGACACTTGCTCAGTGTGAGAGCTTTCTGGGACATGCCTGTCAGAGAGGTCATTTCCAGAGTTAGCTTTCTGATGAACATCTTCAGTTTCCATTTCTGGAATTCTCATAGGAAATTCTTCATCATGTCTGAGAATCATCTGGTTGTTACTAGGCATTTCATGCTTTTCTTCGTCAGAGTCATCCTCTCTTTCCATAATGATGTTTTTCCTTTCTGAGGGTTCTTCTTCAGAGTCCCTCATCATTAGTTCCTTGAACTTTTCTGTGAGTTCATCAGCAGGTGTTTTCTTGCATCCTTCATAGAATACAACATGAACTGATTCTTCAATCTTCTTTGTTCTTTTGTTGTAAACTCTATATGCTTTGCCATTCATAGAATAACCAAGAAACACACCTTCATCTGCCTTTGGTTGAAATGTCCTTAGATACTCTTTTCCATTGTTAAGAACAAAACATCTATAACCAAATACTCTCAGATGTTTGATATTAGGGGATCTTCCAACCAAGAGTTCATATGGAGTCTTGTCATGGTGTTTGTTTATCAAACATCTGTTATGAGTATATCATGTTGTGTTTACTGCTTCAACCCAATAAGCTTCACTTATTTCAGTGTCAACTAGCATTGTTCTTGCTGCTTCTTTAAGGGTTCTATTTTTCCTTTCTGCAACACAATTTTGTTGAGGTGTTCTTATAGAGGAAAGTTGGTGTTGTATACCTTTGCTGGTACAAAACTCCTTTATGTACTGGTTGACAAACTCAGTACCATGGTCTGTTCTGATTGCAGATACTTTGTCATTTTTCATGACTTCAAGCTTATTCAGCAAGTTTGGTATCTCCACCCTGGCATCAGATTTGTGCTTCAGAGAGACAACCCAAGTGAATCTTGAGAAGTCATCTACAACATCCAAACCATACTTCTTTCCTGCATAACTAGTTACAGATGATTCAAAAAGATCCATGTGTAATAGTTGTAGTGGTCTAACACTAGAGTGTCTGGTTTTGGACTTGAAAGAGATCTTGGATTGTTTCCCCATCTGACAGACAGAGCAGATACCATCCTTTCTGAAAGATGTTTTGGGAAGGCCAACCACTAACTCTTTCTTGGCAAGTTTGTTCAGAGTTTTGAAATTCAAATGACTCATTCTTTTGTGCCATAACCAGTGCTCTTCTGTGTGACCTAATTGACTCACCATGAGACATTCTTCAGTTGTGGCAGATGCCCAATCGGCAACATAAAGACTACCTTTCCGCCGAGCAACCAAGACTGTCTGCTTTGACTCATTGTCTATAAGTTTGCAGTACTTTGCTTTGAATTTTACAGTGAAACCTTTGTCTGCAAACTGGCTCATGCTAAATAGATTGTATTTCAAACCCTTAACATGTAATACGTCAGTGATTGTTAGTGATCCCAATTTGACATTGCCAAATCCCAGAGAGGGATTTAATTCTCCTCCAGCAAATCTGATGTCTGGTCCATTGTTGCAAGCTCTGTAGTTAACCAGATTTGCTTTGTCTCCTGTCACGTGCTTTCCGCATCCACTATCAAAAAGCCATTGAGCCTTAGTCCAAGAGGCGTTCTGCACAAAATAGGAAACGGGAGTTAGGTTCTTGCTTCAGAGATAGAACCACTTAGACTAAACATTCTTCCAGTAGGAATCATATTTTAGTGAATTTCTTGGGAGTTTGTTTCTGTCTAGATTGATCAGAAGGAGATGCAATGAAATCAGTAAATTTGATCTCATTTTTCCTTTTTGGGGTGTTTCTAGGTGTTCCCTTTGGTGCTTTCTGGATCCTGGGTTTCTGGGATTGCTTTTCAGCAAGCTTAGCTTTTCTGCCCAAGTTCCTTCTAGCTCTGGCATTCAGTTCTTCAGTGGTTTGAGAATTCTTCCACTTCTGTCTATTGCTGCGAGCAATATCAGCCTTGCGCCATTGTTCTTGTCCTTCCTTATATTGTTGCAGAAGGACCTTTCCAATAGCACGATAGCCAATGCCATTTGGAACACCTTTGGCTTTCTGAATGCGTTCTTTAGAAGCCTTACTAGTTTCTACACCATCTTTATTTTCATAAAATGGTATAGTAGAGAATTTGCCTATTCCAACAATTCTTCCCTTCCTAGTAATGTAGCAATGTGGATGGTTGCATGTCTGAGGGTTGCGTTTCTTTTCAGAAACCTTATCCACATGTTTCTTGTGAACTTGTTGTTCTTTCAAAGGCTGGGTTGCTACTCCTTTTCCTTTGTCAACTACCTTAGCTTTCTGACCAATGTTGTAGGTGGTTGAAGAACCATTCTGTTGACTTTTTACAAAGGTCAACCTTTCATCACTCTTCTTCATAGGAGATGAATTACTTGATTGTTCATCAAGTCCAAGTCCACCTTTCTCAGAGGGATCTCTCAGATAGGATTGAACCTCAGTGAGAGTGTCACTAGCCTTTGCAAAAGATTGAAAAGATAGCTCTTTCTTTCTAAGTTCTTCATTCTTAGAAAGTAGCTCCATCATTTTCTCATTCTCAGATATCTGAGTTTTCAGAAAGGCTATTTCAGTGTTCTTGTTCTCAGATACTCTGGTTAGCTCAGAAACCTCTTTTTCAACAGTTTCTTTGCTTTCCTCTAGAATTCTGGTTTTGGATTGTGCTTCCAGAAATTCTTTCTCATAACGATCCAATTCACTTTTGACTAATTCCAGATCCTCAATTCCATCATCACTTTCATAGTACAGAAATTGTGAATTATTAGTTACCTCATCAGCCATAAGACATATTTCAATGTTGGAGATGTCTGGACCAGCGATCTCAGCAACTCCACACATTTCATTCGTCTGAAGGCCGAAGTCGACTACATCGTGGGTGATCCCGCATAATTCTGGTGATGGTAGGTTTGAGTCATCTGAATCTCCATTTTCAGAATCTGTCTCAATGTCTAGAGCATCAAGTTGAATTTGAATCTTCTTCCTTTCTTCAGTCAGTAAGGCCCTTTGATTTCTTTTGAAATTTCTTCTGTCCTTTTTTTCACCTGTCTTGAGCTTGTTTAGAGCTGGACAATCTCTCTTGAAGTGACCAGGCTTTTGACAATAGAAGCAGATATAATTTCCTATCTCTGCGGTTTCAGTACTAACACCTTTCTGAATGGGGGTGTTCAGAGAGTTGTTCATTTGTATGTTCTTGTACTGATGATAGTTTGGGCCAAGATGCTTTTTCAGCTATTCTTTAGCTTTTCTTCTCTCAATCTCTTGACTCACAAATTTCTTCATGTGTCTTACTGCAAGAGCATTTTCTTCAGATGCATCTTTGGTATCCTTCTTTTCAGAAGTACCTTGAGACACTAGAGCAACACTTTGCAACTTTTCAGCTGTTTGTTCTCTCTGAGTTGTCACATAGTCTACAGTAGCAAGATGAGAGAAGAGCTCTACTGGAGTAATATTTGGCATCCCTTGGTTTAAATAAAAGAATTTCGTGTGTTCCCAGTTGTGATTAAGACTTCTGACAATGGTCTTAATCTTTTCTGACTGATAGTATCTATTGCTTTCACCAAGTGCAGCCATATCACTCACTAGTGTGGTAAACCTGAAATCAAGTTCTTCCAGAGTTTTAGTGGGACCTTGTTTGAAGTTTTGAAATTTTAATTTAAGAACTTCGAACTTGTTTTCCTTGGTTTTCTCAGTTCCGGCACAGATTTCTTCAATCAATTGCGACGACTTTTCGCTTTAGCACCCCACTTTTAATCGTATGTGCTCAGGTGTCGATCTGATAATTATATTACGAGCTTGACCATCCAATCTGTGTCTCTTGGCATCTTCAGATGTCCAGAGCTCTCTTGGCTTGTCTTCATACACAATGCTTCCATGAGCAATACGACCACTATCACTAGTAGTCGCATCCTCACTTCCATCTTCCTTATCTGAGGCTTTTCTTCCATCATACACCTCAGTAACAGGTCCCAGTTGTCTGATTTTGATAGGCCCTTCATTGATGATATAGATCATGTCGTCACTAATGGCCTCCAGATGGAGCATCATGTTGTTCTTCCATTTCTCGTAGTTTTCTGGCTTCAGAATGGGTGCATCACTTAGAGACATACCTGCACACCTAACACACAAATTATATAGTCCTCAGAAAGGGAAAAATTTCCTCACCTATCTGGGGATCTAGGTTCAGTGCAGAAGGCTTGTGAACCTCCTGCTCTGATACCACTTGTTGGTCCAGATAACGGCAAAGTAAAAGACTAGAGGGGGGGGGGGGGGGTGAATAGTCTTTTAAACCTTTGTCGATAAACACAATTTCTCAGAAACCTGGGGGGTTTCTGATACTTAAATTCAGAGTGCGGATGACTTTAAGATAGATAAGTGTAAAAACAATAAGTATGTGTGTGTGCTTTGCTGAAATATAAATACAGAAAGGTAAATGACACAGCAAGTATAGTGGTATCTGGAGGTGGCGTAATCCTCCAACTAATCCACTTCGGTCTTTCTGAGACCTAGAATTCACTAGAACAGATAATTGAGTTCACCTTACAATAATCCTATTCTAAGATTCCTAAACAAATGGTTCCCAACCAAATGTTCCACCTGAGTTATTCCCCAGCTCCTAGAGCTAAGTACTTCCTCTACTTAGATAACCTTGGAGTTATTCCCTGATTTCCCAAATCAAGTACTTCCTCTACTCCACGCCTTGTTGGTGTTGGTTATAAGGTTTTGTCAGAGAGGCTTCTCGTATAACTTTTCAGTTATGTTTTCAGAGAGCTTGGTAGAACAAGACTACTTAATACACTAGTTCAGTGGATGGCAGTCTGCTCTTTTATGACCCAAGTAATTGATGTCCGTTCTGGAGAATGAGCTTCAGAAAGGGTATCTGACAGTTCAACTCTTTCAAGAATAACAATCTCTTGTTAAGGTTCAGGACAACTTAGAACTACTAGTGATTCTTCAAGCAACAGAAAGCTTTCAGAAAGGGTAGTAGAGTGCTTGAGAGAATACTTTACTTAATAATATTTCAGATAGAGCGTTTGTAAGTTGTATAAGTTGTAATTCTCAGCATCTAAGTTTGTGATATATATAGATAAATTTGAGAGGCAATTGAATTATATCCGTTGTGCTCTCTATCAAATTATATCCGTTTATATCTTGAACTATGTACTCAGAAGTCACTATCTCATGTTTCACAGAGGACTTGCTTTTTACAGCATTTCTGCCGATGCATTTAATGCATAGTACTGTTCATTTTCCTTTAGTCTTAACGAATACATGAGCCTTTCTGATGGCTTGCATGCTCCTTACTCATGATGTCATATGTCCATAACCTTATTTCAAATGTAAGTAAATACACTTAAGTGAGGATTAAGGACATAGTCTTTCGGAGTTAGACTAAACCTTGATGTCTTCATAAATCTTGTGCAATCTTCAGTCTTCTAATCTTCAGATAAGCTCCATTGCTAGCATTGATCTTCATGGTCTTCTTGAAATAAAAGTTACACTCAGAGACCTATAATCCTAATACAAGATTTACTAGACTAATCATACTCAGTGATTTCCTCTTTTACAATGTTCAAGTGAACCAAGTGTACTTAATCACCTTTCTGGCTAAGGTAAGAACATGTGATGAATGATCAAAATACTAACAGATATTCCTAACATGTATGTTCTTGTACTGATGATAGTTTGGGCCAATATGCTTTTTCAGCTTTTCTTTAGCTTTTCTTCTCTCAATCTCTTGACTCACAAATTTCTTCATGTGTCTTACTGCAAGAGCATTTTCTTCAGATGCATTTTTGGTATCCTTCTTTTCAGAATTACCGTGAGAAACTAGAGCAACACTTTGCAACTTTTCAGCTGTTTGTTCTCTCTAAGTTGTCTCATAGTCTATAGTAGCAAGATGAGAGAAGAGCTCTACTGGAGTAATGTTTAGCATCCCTTGGTTGAAGTAAAAGAACTTAGTGTGCTCCCAGTTGTGATTGAGACTTCTGACAATAGTCTTAATCTTTTCTGGCTGGGAGTATCTGTTGCTTTCACCAAGTGCAGCCATATCACTCATAAGGGTAGTAAATCTGAAATCAAGTTCTTCCAGAGTTTCAGTGGGACCTTGTTTGAAGTTCTGGAACTTCAATTTAAGAACTTCGAACTTGTTTTCCTTGGTTTTCTCAGTTCCGGCACAGATTTCTTCAATCAATTGCCATGCAACTTTTGCCATTTTAGCACCCCACAGTTTACACTGTATGTGCTCAGGTGTTGATCTGATGATGATATTACGAGCATGACAATCCAATATGTGTCTCTTGGCATCTTCAGATGTCCAGAGCTCTCTTGGCTTGTCTTCATACATAATGCTTCTACTCGCAACGCGACCACTATCACTAGCAGCCGCATCCTCGTTTCCATCTTCCTTGTCTGAGGCTTTTCTACCATCAGATACCTCAGTAACTTGTTTGAGTTGTCTGATTTTGATAGGCCCTTCATTGATGACATAGATCATCTCATCACTAATGGCCTCCAGATGGAGCATCATGTTGTTCTTCCATTTCTCGTAGTTTTCTGGCTTCAGAATGGGTGCATCACTCAGAGACATACCTGCACACTTAACACACAAATTATACAGTCCTCAGAAAGGGACAAAGTTCCTTCACCTATCAGGGGATCTAGGTTCAAGTGAAGGCTTGTGAACCTCCGCCTCGATACCACTTGTTGTCCAGATAACGCAAAGTAAAATACTAGAGGGGGGTGAATAGTCTTTAAAACTTTTGTCGATAAAATAGCTTCGAGAAACTGGGGTTTCTGATACTTAAGTTCAGAGTGCGGAAGACTTTAAGATAGGTAAGTGCAAAAATAATAAGTATGTGTGTGTTCTTTGCTGAAATGTAAATACGGAAAGGTAAATGGCACAACAAGTATAGTGGTATCTGGACGTGGCATAATCCTCCAACTAATCCACTTCGATCTTTCTGAGACCTAGAATTCACTAGAACAGACAATTGAGTTCTCTTTACAATAATCCTATTCTAAGATTCTTAAACAAATGGTTCCCAACCAAATGTTCCCCCTGAGTTATTCCCCAGCTCCTAGAGCTAAGTACTTCCGCTACTTAGATAAACTTGGAGTTATTCCCTGATTTCCCAAATCAAGTACTTCCTCTACTCCACGCCTTGATGGTGTTGGTTATAAGGTTTGTTAGAGAGGCTTCTCGTATAACTTTTCAGTTATATTTTCAGAGAGCCTAATAGAACAAGACTACTTAATACACTTGTTCTGTGGATGGAAGTCTGCTCTTTACTGACCCAAGTAATTGATGTCCGTTCTGGAGAATGAGCTTCAGAAAGGGTATCTGATAGTTCAACTCTTTCACGAATAACAATCTCTTGTTAAGGTTCAGGACAACTTAGAACTACTAGTGATTCTGCGAGCAACAGAAAGCTTTCATAAAGTGTAGTAGAGTGCTTGAGTGAATACTTTGCTTGATGGTAAGTTTGAAAGATAGAGCGTTCTAAGGTATGTTGTATTTCTCAGCATCTAAGTATGTGATATTTATAGATGAATTTGATAGTCGTTGGAATGATATCCGTTAGACACAATTCAAATTCAGTCTATACTTATCTTGAAATGAGTACTCAGAAGTCCTTGTCTCATGTCTTAGAGAGGACTGTGTTTCAGTGGCTTTTCTGCCGAAGCAATTAATGCACTTGTACTATTTCTTGTCCTGTAGTCTTCAACGGATACATGAGCCTTTCTGATGGCTTGCATGTTCCATACTCATGATGTCATATGTCCAAAACCTTATTTCAAATGTAAGTAAATACACTTAAGTGAGGATTAAGGACATAGTCTTTCTGAGTTAGACTAAACCTTGATGTCTTCATAAATCTTGCACAATCTTCAGTCTTCTAATCTTCAGATAATCTCCATTGCTAGGATTGATCTTCATGGTCTTCTGGAAATAAAAATTACACTCGTAGACCTATAATCCTAATACAAGATTTACTAGACTAATCATACTCAGTGATTTCCTCTTTTACAATGTTCAAGTGAACCAAGAGTACTTAATCACCTTTCTGGCTAAGATAAAAACATGTGATGAGTGATCAAAATACTAACAGATATTCCTAACAGAGACTCATTTTCTTCCAAGCATTCTTCTTGTCTATATAGTTGCAGCCAAGTCGAAGAGAACTGGGCAGCCAAGTTCGAACAACACAAGGAAGAAGAACGCCGCTTTTTTTTCCTTCTTGCGTTCTGTAATAGAAGAGGAACGCTGATCCTGTTTCTTCTTTTTTTGTTTTCTTTCAAAAGGAAATCTTCCTTATTTTATCTCTTCAAGATCTTTATCCTTTTCGCTTCCAATGTGCCCATAACTTGCCAAACTCTTTCCTAGATTGCATTCCTTGTGTCCAAAGCAATTCGAACTCCTTCCTTTATTATGTTTCTTGCACCCATATCTTCCAAACTACGTTTGGATTCTTTCGACAATTTCTTCCATTGCGTTGGGTTTCTTCCTTGAGGACCAAGCCAACTAATCTTGATCCATTAAGAAATGTTGAAGCCCAACTTGTTATTTCCTACAAAATATCCATAGAAAAACAACTACAATTGTCGAACCGGTTAATAAACGAAGAAAGGCCGAATTAATAAACTAAGTGCAATAAATTGCACTTTCAATCCGGAGGTTCCAAACTGGACCAGACTTGATGATAAAAGAGCTGCCAACAAGAAGTGACGGAGCTTTGCACATAGGAAGAATGTGTGATTTTTCGACTTTTTGAGATGTCACTATAAGTGGGTATAATGAAACTTTTAATCAAGTGTGAGAAGAGATCTACTACAGCCTGTCCGACCATTTAAGCGCCCTGCTCCGAGAGCTACCGTCCGAAGCTAGTGTTTTTTCTGGATATGCTACTTTTAATCCTAAGGCGTCCCAAGTTGTCTACGGGTCCGGGACCTTATAGTCCGACTCACAAAACCACCGAGCCCCGCAAGTCCCACTCACCCAGGAGGAAAGGGGCAGGAGGGCTCAAAGGGTAGTAGGTCCGACCCTGCCACTGGTCCGTAACCATGGGATCCGACCCGGACACCCGTCCGTATTCCACACAACAACCTCATAAGCAACCAAGTAAACTGGCACTAGAGAGTAAGGAGGTCCGAGGCACAAGGTCCGAATGAAAGGTACTTGACAGAATGAGAAAAGTATCTTGTAGTAACCAATATGGTCCGGAACAATCGTCCGGACCTGCCTCTTCGGACCTTAATCCGCAGCAGACTGCATCAAAGCCTCTAATACTCTCACATTAATGACTAAACTACCCCTGAAAGCCCAAAGTGGAATGGGGCAAGTGTCGTTAATGGGCCATGGGCCTATTGAAGCCTTGGTGGCTCGATCCAGGCCTTACACTTGGCACGATCTGGTGGAACCCTCCAATTTTGGGAGAAATCTATATATATGGCACACATTCCCATAATAACGGTAAGCCATAATCACTTCTCATTCCCGATAGTTATACCAAGTTGATTCTCAGTCTCTTGCAAGTAAAGTCTCCTTCCGGTTTGACACTTAGCAAACCGGGTATAAGGTTCTAACCCCCCCCCCCCCTCTAAGCTACTTGTGCAGGTCCTCAGACATCGCCTCTTATCAGTACAACGGTACTTACGGGCTTATGTTCTTAGGTCCTTACAAGCAAGGTGTTTTAGGTACTTAGCGTGAAGGAAAGCAAAGGAAATCCATTTAAGTGTTCGGGGGACTTATACCCTCGACAGTGAGGGTGGGTCGGACCGAGTAGACGTGAAGGAGCATAGGATAGATACGCTTTTTGTAAGTGGGAAGGTCCGAGAGAGGACCTCCGAACGGACAAAAGTCCGTGGGAGAGGATAACCCATCCATCCGTAAGAGGGATGAGGTGTTATCTTTTTATAACAACCGGTTTTCAGGATGGTCGGAGAGAGGACCTCTGAATGGACGAGAGTCCGTGTGAGAGGATAAATCATCCATCCGTAAGAGGGATGGGGTGTTATCTTTTTATGACAACCGTTTTTTCGGGGTGGTCCTAGAGAGGACATGCAAACAGACGAGAGTCCGCGTGAGAGGATAACTCATCCATCCGTATGAGGGATGGGGTGTTATCTTTTTATGACAACCATTTTTTCGGGATGTTCCTAGAGAGGACATCCGAACGGACGAAGGTCCGTGTGAGAGGATAACTCATCCATCCGTAAGACGGATGGGGTGTTATCTTTTTATGACAATCGGTTTTTCAGGATGGTCCTAGAGAGGACATCCGAATGGACGAGAGTCCGTGTGAGAGGATAACTCATCCATCCGTAAGAGGGATGGAGTGTTATCTCTTTATAACAACCAGTATTTCAGGATGGTCCGAGAGAGGACATCCGAACGGACGAAGGTCCGTGTTATGCCGAGACGGTCGGGTTTATATTGAAGTACTTATGCGTGCGTGTATGATGAATGAGTGAATGAATGAATGATGCAATGAATGTGGATGTATGGTAAATGATGGTTTCAAGTTAAGTCTGAATACTTACTTTTTCATTGAAAATTAATGTAGGGCATTATTTTCGGTTCTCCATTTTAAGAGAAGCCAGTGAAATTGGAGGTCGGGATTCCAAATAAACAAATCCCAACCTTTGAAAGTATCTCATAGCTTTTAAGTTTATGGAGTTGGCCTCACTTTTGCTTGTGCAGCTAAAGGTGTAAGATGCTTGTCCTAGCCACCCTGGTGGTAGGAAACGTGTCCTAGCCACTTTGGTGTTGGAGACGGTCCTAGCCACTTTTTGGTAGGAGACTTTTCCTAGCCACTTTGGCATTGGAGGTGGTCCTAGCCGCTTTTTGGTAGGACACTGTCCTAGCCAAATGGGTGGCAAGTGTCGGATGCTTGTTGTAGGGAGAATGGCGAATTCTCCCTTTTGTAGAACGATGAGTGTCTTACTTAGTTGGTCCGGAGAATGTAGTCTGACCTTAGGACGCGGTCCCTAAGACATGGTCAAGGACCTGCTCTGAGGACATGGTGAGAACATGGTCCGAGGAGATGGTAAGAACCTGGTCCAAGGAGATGGTGAGGACATGGTCCAAGGACATGGTGAGAACATGGTCTGAGGCCACGGTGATGACATGGTCCGAGGCCATGGTGAGAACCTGGTCCGAGGAGATGGTAAGAACATGGTCCGACGCCACGGTGAGGGCCGGGGTGAGGACCTGGTCCGAGGCCGCGGTGAGGACAAGGTCCGAGGCCGTGGTAAGAACCTGGTCCGAGAAGATGGTAATAACATGGTCCAAGGCCATGGTGAGAAACTGCTTCGATGGCGTGGTGAAAACCTTCTCCGAGGCCACGGTGAGGACCTGGTCCGGTGACATGGTCAGAACATGGTCCGAGGCCACGGTGAGGACCTGTTCTGAGGAGATGGTGAGGACTTGGTCCGAGGCCATGGTAAGAACCTGGTCCGAGGCCATGGTGAGAACCTACTCCGAGGACATGATGCCTAGGACGTGGTTCGAGGATTGTCCCTAGGGCGTGGTCCTATCCTGCCTTCCTTGGATGATTTTGGCTAAGTGCTCCACTGACATCATCTTCTTTTGCTTTCTCAAACCTTTTCAGGAAGAGGGTGATTATGTCCACCTAAGACTTGATGCAGTCATCGGGTAAGAGTGGTTGAGAAGGTAAGAGCCTTCATGTTATTATTCAGACCATTTGACTCCATCCGGCTCTCATACCTAGTCAGATGACCCACTGGACAAGTATCACTCGTCCTCTTCGCATGGGGGTCTCCCTCACGGCCTAGGAGTTGAACTTCCTAATGGTGCAATGATAGTTCTCGCTGATCTTCTTGGTCTTACCATTGCTTATAGAGCTATGAAACTTTTTGTAAAGTTTCCCAAAGACAGCGCTAAAATGTTGAGGGTGAAGTCCCCCAAACACTTAGTGATTTTTATTTTAACTACTCAAGTCCCATTGACTAGGAAGCCTTTGAGGTAAGAACCCAAGCACTCAAAGAACCAACGGGTAAGAACCCGAGATCCTAAGCTTCTTCAAGGTGTCTTCTTGGTGAGGACCTGAGGTCCTAAGCTTCTTTAAGGTGTCTTCTTGGTAAGGGCCTGCACAAGTGACTTGGAGGGGGGGGGGGGTGTTTAGGACCGTAGACCTGGTGTGCTAAGTGTCAAAGCGGTCCGAGATTTTACTCAAGAGAGACTGAAGATCTACTCTGTAAAATAGTTGGGAAGGCAAGAGTCCAGGAAGAAGGCTTAGCTCGCGTTGTGAGGATATGTCCAATATATATAGGTTTCCCATGAGAATGGAGAACTCACAAGATCATGCAAAGTGTACATTCTAGATCGTGCCACCCATTCCTTGATAGGCCCAAGGCCCAATGTCTTCATATGCCTATGGCCCAATAGGTTGTTTGGAGTTAGGACGCCCCGCTTGGGACTGTAGTCTGATAGAGCGGTTAGGACGTCATGGACATATTTCTGTGTCAACAAATACTATTATTAATTAAATAAATTATTTTGTTAATTAAAATAAAATATAAGTTAATTAAATAAGATAAAATGAAATAATGGAATTCACTAAATTAATTGAATCGTACGTGTACATTTGTGGAATTAGTTGCATTTTCAACTAGTATATCTTTCAATATTGTTCATCTTTTGTATATTGGTTGCATATATAGTTTTTATTAAATATCATATAAATTTATCTACAAAACTCCAAAAATATTTTGAACATATATTTCAATTCATCGTGACAAGATGAATCCATAAACACCAATCTATAATATTATTATCATTTAAATACATCATTTTATTCACTAAAATAAAATATAAATTTAATAAATAGAATAAAATGAAATAACTGAATTTTAAAAATAGAGCGTTTATTAAATATTTAATACTCCCCCCATGTATTTAACAAGAAATTTATAATCTATATATCTATGAATTGAAAAAGTTTTCAAACCTTCATATTGGTCCATTTTTCATGCTTACGTGACACAATACTCAATTCTGATTGGCTAAAAAAAGTTGTGGAGGGTGTTTTGGTCAGTTCACAATTCATCTTGATATCTAGAACACTTAGTAAGGGCAATCCGGTCCATTCATATATTTTGAACATATATTTGAATTCGTCGTGACAAGACGAATCCATATACATCAATCTTGAATACTATTATTAATTAAATAAATTATTTTATTCATTAAAATAAAATATAAATTTATTAAACCTATATATCTATGAATTGAAAAAGTTTTTAAGTCTTCCTATTGGTCCATTTTTTTGCTTACGTGGCACAATACTTAATTCTGATTGGCTAAAAAAAGTTGTGGATGGTGTTTTGGTCTGTTCTCAGTTCATCCTGATATCTAGAACACTTAGTAAGGGCAATCCGGTTCATTCAAATATTTCATTAATTATATATTTCACTGTTATTTTTGGTATGTTGATTACATATATAGTTTTTATTAAATCTAAGATAACATTATCTACAATAATCCAAAAAATATTTGAATTCGTTGTGACAAGACGAATCCATATACATCAATCTTGAATACTATTATTAATTAAATAAATTATTTTATTCATTAAAATAAAATATAAATTTATTAAATAAGATAAAATGAAATAATGGAATTTTAAAAATATAGAATTTATTAAATTAATTCAATCATACGTGAAGTTTTATGGAATTAGTTAAATTTTCAACCAGTATATCTTTTAATAATGTTCATCTTTTGTATGTTGGCTGCATATATATTTTTTATTAAATATCATATAAATTTATCTACAAAACGCCGAAAATATTTGAACATATATTTCAATTCACCGTGACAAGATGAATCTATAAACACCAATCTATAATATTATTATCAATTAAATACATCATTTTATTCACTAAAATAAAATATAAATTTAATAAATAGAATAAAATGAAATAACATAATTTTAAAAATAGATCGTTTACTAAATATTTAATACTCCCCCATATATTTAACAAGAAATTAATAAAATTTGATTCTATGGTTGAGCAGAGTCCGAATAGGGGTCGAGAATTTTGTTCAATGAAGTTTTTAGCCAGGTTAAACGTTAGGCTAATGTTTTAGCACTTAGATTATTAGTTGGGTGTTTTTATATAATATAATATGATATATAAAATTGATGGGCTAAACCCCACCAGATTCATTCAAATTCCAACCATCCTACCGCATAAAATTTTGATATGGTTGAGAAGAGTCGGAATAGGGGGATGTATTAGTTTTGTTGCTAGCTAGGGATCATGAGGGCAATGTTCTTGCTTTGTGACAAAATTATATATTTTATGAAATCGTATGGATCGGGACTTAGTATTAAAATACAGATATTGTAAACACGTATTGGGACAATACTCAAAACCAATATCTGGAACTATCTTAGAGTCTAAACAACGGAATGTAAAGAACACAAGACACAAATATTTCTAGTAGATTATATAAGTAATCTGCCGAGCCACAGGCGAAATATCCACTATAAAGAATAACGAGTTTACACAAAGATATCTAGACAATACTCCTATAATCTAGAATATCAAAACACTAAGCAACTTGAATCGGGCCACCAATTCGACGCTAGATCCCTTACACCAAAAGAAAGAGATTACTAACTAAAAGCTTAGTAAACGAGATGCTTAAACAAGATGCTATAGAATATCTACGTTGAGTGTAAAGCTTGCTTAATCATCTAAGAGCCTATCGACTAGTATATATAGTTGTGAATATTAATCCAACTAGTACAATAGTTCTATCTTGATTGAAAGTCTTGATCAGGTCGAATCACCATGTTCTTCTCCTAGTTCTTCTCATACATTGATGCACATAATCCTTGTAGGAATATAAGTAGAATCCTTCTTCGATAAGTAGAAACCTTCTTCAATTAGGATTCTTATTTCATTCCTTCTTCGATGTCTTCTCGCATCCAGAATCCTTCTTTAAATACAAGTCAAGTCCTTCTTTGAATAGAAGAATTCCTTCTTTAAGTAGAATCCTATCTTTGAATTGAATCCTTCTTCGAGTAGGATTCCAATTCCTAATCTTCTTCAAATGAATTCTTGCTTTCGAACTCCAAGAGATCTTCTACATAAGACATCTGAACCTGTTAAAGCTTCTAAGAATAGACTAAAAACGTGGAACTATATTATGGTGAAGTAATGCAAAATCCAAAAAAAAGAAAGAGAAAGTCTAGTGACAGACAACCAGTATTGTAACAATACTAAGTCAATCTTAGTATTGCTCCAATACTTGGCTAAAGTCTACACTTACAGCTTATGGTTGCTGAAAATGCGGAAGGTTTGCCAGCCAAATTAATATCCGAATTTGTTCGAAATTTTGAGTGGTAACACATGGTAATTGAAAGGAATTGTTATTTTGTGATTAAACTTTTAAAATCAACAAATTTCAACTTTGCCCTATTGTTACACTTTTCAATGAAATTGAGGCATTTAATGGAGTTTTTTTGTTCCATGAAGTTTTGTCAGGTTAAACGTGAAGCTAACGTTTTAACACATAGATAATCAATTCGGTGTTCTTGTGATGATGTTGGATTAGTAGATTTGTATTATACATACCGATAGGGATGTAAATGAACTGAATGTTCGTGAAAAATTCCGGTCAACGCTGGGTTCGTGTTCGAGTCTGACCGAACAGAACCGTTCACGAACATGTTTGTGTATATAACGAACCGAACACGAACATATTTATTATTGTACAATAGTTCACGAATGGTTCGCGAACAAATTAAATATAAAATATAATTATACTATATATTTTAATATTATATAACTATTAATAATTATATTTATATAATTATAAATAGTTATGCAATAAATAATAGGTGAAACACAATATTTTTGAAATATTATTGTTTTTTTTTGTTTATATAACAGTTTTAGGACATTTTAGTTAGAAGTTTTTTATTTTTATTGTATTATATTTGATTTTATGTATTTTACAAACCGAACAATCGAACGTTAACGAACGAACACGAACTTTTTGAAATGTAATCGAACCGAACACGGACAAAAGACTGTGATGTTCGTCGAACACGAACCGAACATACGACTTATCGAACGAACGAACGTCCATTAAGCCCATTGTTCGGTTCGTTCGGTTCGAAATACACCCCTACATACCATGATCGTTATGTGAGAGGAGCACATACAACCCTAGGGGTTGTCTCGATTAATTTATTTTATTTTTCCATTTCTATCGATTATCAAACATAAACTACATCGTGGCATCGCCACGTGAATTTTGTGGAATTAGTTGCATTTTTAGCTAGTATATATTTCACTGTTTATTTTTTTGGTAGGGACCATTTTTGTTTGTTGGCTGCATATATAGTTCTTATTAAATCTCATATAAATTTATCTACAAAATTTCGAAAATACTTTTGAACATATATTTAAATTCATCGCCCCAACACGAATTCATCTAAAAAATTTTGAGTTTATGACTCGCATGTTTCCATAAAGTCTGCTAACAACAATATTATCTACTATAATGGTGTACTTAAATCAAACTATACGCATATTCTTCTCGAGTTGTTATTTTTTATTTGATATGGATCAAGATAAATTTGATGCTTCTATTTTTTACATAGGCTCCATTAGATGGGGTTGGAGTGGTTGTAAAATAATATTTGCGACATATTTGACTTGGATACGGTATGAATACTATTTATTTGTGATTCTTAAATGGCGGAGGTTCATGCGGAGTCAAAGTTTACACTGCACGACTGGGATAAGGGTGAATAAACTTGAGTACATGTTCGTTCTCCACCATCACGTAAATTAGCGAGTATTGTTATCATTGACGAAATGTGGGTACCTTGCTACTTAGGTAATAAAATAAAGGTGAGTAAGTTGTTGATGTATATAAGCTTCAATTATAATTTAAATATTTATATAGATCTCTCACTATAGAAAAAGAAAATATGGCAACACTATGTACTACTTTCGTTCGTTCCATGTTACCCATTTTGACTTTTTTCGTCAATTGCTTTCAACTTTGATTACGAATAAATCTTAACGATAATGTGAAATGTTCACTTAAATTATATTATGATACTTTAAGGACTAAAGTTTCATAATATAATTTAATTGAACATTTTACATTTGCAGTTTAAGATTAATTTGTAATCAAAGTTGGACAATGTTGACTGGAAAAAGTCAAAGTGGGTAACATGGGATAGGACGGGACGGAGGAAGTACTATATTATTCCTCATTGATTTTTTTTTGTATGTATCTGTGAATCAAATTAGTTTTCTAGGCTTCTTATTGGTCCATTTGTCATGTCACGTGGCCGAATACTCAATTCATATTGGATATAAATGTTTGCGGAGGTTGTTTTGGTCTGTTCACAGTTCATCCTGATGTCTAAAACAATTAGTGAGGGCAATCTGGTCCATTCATATGATAATGTGATCAAAATCATACATGTTCATAATTCAAGTAGCTCATGAGGTATATTGTAATTTAATAGGCATCTCCTTGTGTTCTTCCATTAATATAACGTTGACGATTATATATGTGCTGAGCTTTCTGAAAAAGAGAAACATCTGGAATTATATGAAGTCGTGTCAAACGACATGATGCACGGTCAGTGTGATCCAATGCAACGTACTGCTCCGTCCATGGAGAAGGGTAAATGTGTGAAATTCTTTTCCAATAGTTACAATGAGAACACGCACACAGATGAGAATAGGTACCAGATATACAAGAGAAGGGATACAAATGAAGCTGTCAAAAAAAATGGCCAAGTGCTTGACAATAAGTTTAATCTAACTAAGTCGATTTTTTTCGCTTTTTAAATTTTAAGATAATTAATATCAACGTGTCTCCTGTTATTAAGCTATTCCATTATTAAAGATTTGGTTAGATATGTAATCCCATATAATCATCAATTGATGTTGAAGTATTGACTCACATGAACATATAATTCTGCAATTAGGGGTGGTCTATGAAGTATTTGTTAAAGTATATATCCAAGGAGAGTGACCGTATATGGCTTAGTTTTGTGGACAAGAACAATCCAGATTAAATCATGAGGCATGTTGACGGCCGGTATGCTTCTGCATGTGAAGCTATATTGAGAATATTTGAATTTTCCATACATTATAGGACTCCAGCAGTTGAGAGGTTATCATTCAACTTGGAGGGTTGGAAATTCATGATTCAAAATCTTTCGGGCTTCAAGATTGACTTTGTTCATGATGCATAGTCTGTGTGATCCAATGCAACGTACTGCTCTGTCCATGGAGAAGGGTAAATGTGTGAAATTATTTTCCAATAGTTACAATGAGAACACGCACACAGATGAGAATGGGTACCAGATATACAAGAGAAGGGATACAAATGAAGCTATCAAAAAAAATGGCCAAGTGCTTGAGAATAGGTTTAATCTAACTAAGTCGATTTTTTTCGCTTTTTAAATTTTAAGATAATTAATATCAACATGTCTCTTGTTATTAAGCTATTCCATTATTAAAGATTTTGTTAGATATGTAATCCCATATAATCATCAATTGATGTTGAAGTGTTGACGAACATGAACATATAATTCTGCAATTAGGGGTGGTCTATGAAGTATTTGTTAAAGTACATATCCCAGGAGAGTGACCGTATATGGCTCAGTTTTGTGGACAAGAACAATCCAGATTAAATCATGAGGCATGTTGACGACCGGTATGCTTCTGCATGTGAAGCTATATGGAGAATATTTGAATTTTCCATACATTATAGGACTCCAGCAGTTGAGAGGTTATCATTCAACTTGGAGGGTTGGCAAAGTGTGAACATTAAAAATGGTGTATACATGCCCGATTACTGGAGAATCCATATGCAAAGCAATCAAAATTCTTACAGTGGTTCGAACTGAACAAAGTCAATCCGAAGCCCGACAGATTTTGTATCATGAATTGCCACAACATTATTGTTGGAATGAAAGAGAGAAGATATGGTCTTGCAGAAAGACAAAAGCACAAAGTGTTGGGCGTATACATAATGTCAACATTAATAATGAGAACCAGTACTACATGAAACTCATGTTGAATCATGTAATTAAGAGGTGTGACTTGCTATGAGGATATCAGAACGGTCAATGATGTTATTTATGATTCATACAAGTCCGCATGTGGTTCCTTGGGTTTCTTATTTCATGATAGGGGTACGACAGTGGAATATTTAACTCAAGTTACTAGGCTTCTTCCCCTGTCATCTATTCACAATTTTGTTTCTATCTTACATCATGTCAATTCCTAAAGACGTTTGGTTGAAGACATGAGAATTCTTATCAGAAGACCTATCGAATACCCAACACAAGAGAAAAAACAATCCAGGTGCTAGACACTATGGTTCAATATTATTTTATTACATTCATTTTTTGTATTATAATACTTATACATATGCTTTATTACATTCATTTTTTGTATTATAATATACATCTCCAAAACTTGCAGGTGATCAGATTAAAGATTTGTCTTTATTGGAGATTGAAAATCATTTAAGATCAAACTACAACTGTCTGACAATTTGAAGGTATGCCTATACCTTCAAATGACATCAGAAAAAATGTTACTGCTGAGAGGTTAAGCATCAAACACTAACTTTATTACTACAAGTCCCTAATCTAAGATCCGCCTCCAACTTGATGTCCGTCCTGGGGGCTTTGTCCGAGCCGGAGCACCTGAAAGGACTAAGTGATTGGGGGGGGGGGGGGGTTAGATGGGTAACTTGGTTTGCTAGTGTCAAACCGGGAAGAGACTTTACTCAAGACAGAGAAGGAAGCTCTCAATGTAGTAATTATGATGTAAGTTATGATATGAGTTGACTTAATGTATGAGATCTTGTGCTATATTTATAGCTATCATGTACTTATGAAGTGGTTCATAAGATGATGCCATCTGTATATTCAAGATTTGGACAACAATGCTCCCTTGGCCCATGGCCCAATAGTATGTGAGAGTCCAACACCATTAGATGGGCCTGGGAGGGTAAATTGGTCCTTTTACCTCTTAGAGTACTATTCTCGCTGATGGGTCCGTGTGAGACCTTTAGAATGGTCTGAGCTCTGTTGAGTTGGTCTGTTCCTAGGTAGCTCAGTGACGGTCCGAGACACAAGCTGCTCGGAAGTATCTTGGAGGTTCCAATGTATATGTTTGGTCTTATTGTTAAGGTGGCATCCGAGTTTATCTCGTCCGGTCCGTTTGGCATCCTGACAATGTCGGATATGTGATCCTTTGTCGAGTTCTGAGGTCGTGCCTCCAGCTAGGTCGGACTAGCTGAAAAGGTGTATTGACCCGAGTGTACTGGTTGACCAGGAAGGGTTTCCTTAAGGCGAACTTCCCAGGGTCAGACAAGTAGTGAATTTGACCGTTCTAGCCTTGATGCGCTCTAGGACACGCTCTATGGCGCCCTTAACGGATTGGACATATATCTGATGAGACTATAATTTAGAGTCTCAATTAGTCCCTTTTAGCGGTCTTTGTGAGTCATTGTCTTTAGTTTTGTAGTCTTTTTTTGTTCGTTTTTACACTTTGGTGTTTTGTCTTCCATTTGCAGGAATTATCCATTTTGAGCTAAAAGGAAGGAAAGCCGGTTAGCATGGCTCGCCGCGGCGAGATTTTACGAGGCTAGAGGATGGAGCTGTTGAGAGGCTCGCCATGCAGATTTTACGAGCCGGATATCTATTGCGATAAAGAAGACTTCATGGCCAAGGTTATTTATTTGCCATGCACTCGAATTCTTAATTCCGTTTTCCTTATTAGATTAGATTTTGGATTCTTTCTGATATACTTCTTTTAACCTAGTTAATAGAAAAAGCTCCACACATTTACACTTTGACATTGATAACAATTTGGAGCTTGATTTTGATTATTCATCGAAGGATTGATATCGAATCCCTGATTACTGTGGTAAATCTCTATTGTTTTATCTTATTCAATTCGTTCTTATTCTGTTTCTCGAATTGTTTGAGCTTGCATGCGATTATCATTCTGTTTATGTTAAACATGAGCAATATCTTGTATACTTTTATCCTTGCTTCGATTATGAGTAGCTAAATCACACCGAACATGGTTGTTGCGTGACAGCTTTGCGTATTCGTGATATGCTCACATTGATACATGGAAACAAGTAGCAAGAAGTTGTTGTAGAATAAACAAAGCTAACCACGAGGTCGTTCGCTAAGGAATCAATTAAGCTATCACAACGAATGAAAACAAACAGTTACTTGTGAAACAATGTTAATTTGTTTGAGTTGAGTACTTCTAATAACCAGAAAATAGAAATCAGGAATAAAGTTGTTTGTAAGAATGAGGTAGGAGGAACATAGTAGTTATGATCAAGCAATGCTAATTCGCTCTAGGGATACGTTCATACTGTCACACGGTCGGTGTACAAAAAACTATCAATTCAACCTTTACCAAACGAGTTTGAAGATATTGAACTAGAGTAATCATGGGTTATCAATACACGATCCTTAACCAAACGTTTTAGAGAATCTTTGAATGAGAGTATTGAATTGAAGGGTTTTTACGAAGATCTTTGAACGAGCCTAACCTATATGAACGATTTCAAACCCTAGAAGCGGATACGTAAAGCTATCACGCAACTACCATGTTCGGAGTTATTTAGCTACTCATAATCGAAGCTAGGATGAAAAAATACAAGATATTGCTCATGATTAACATAAATAGAAT
The DNA here is from genome assembly GCA_026545765.1 of Plantago major. Taxonomy (NCBI): domain Eukaryota; kingdom Viridiplantae; phylum Streptophyta; class Magnoliopsida; order Lamiales; family Plantaginaceae; genus Plantago; species Plantago major. The sequence continues at coordinate 74,706,073 of CM048841.1, forward strand.
GATAATCACATGCAAGCTTAAACAATTCGAGAAACAGAATAGGAACGAACTGAATAAGATAAAACAATAGAGATTTACCACAGTAATCAGAGATTCGATATCAATCCTTCGATGAATAGTCAAAATCAAGCTCCAAATTGTTATCAATGTCAAAGTATGGAGTTTTTGTCGGTTTAGAGTGCTTGAAAAGGTTGCATAAATGCTAGATTGAGCGGTAGGGAAGTGATAGGATGTTTCTATTTTGGATTGACCAAGGATGATCAAACAATATTAGAAGAAGCCGCGAGACAACCCATAGATGAGTTTAAACTTAAACAATTCTTTGAGTTAGCCAATTCTTTGAGTTTGTCAATGTTGCTGATTGAGGACATCCAGCATGAGAAGATAAACCATCCTGTTGAGCTGACTTCTGAATCTGCCCCTACTGTACAAGAAGAAACCCATTCTACTCCCTTACCGTTGGTGACTTCAACCGCCTACAAAGACAAGAAGAAACCCATTCTACTCCCTTACCCGAAATGACTCTGAATCGCCCTACGGTACAAGAAGAAACCCATGATTCGCGCGTCATAGTCCAATCATACACATTGGACTGCCCAGGGAGTTAGGACCCACTTTTTCATTTTTATTTTCCCTCTGATTCCCATAGTAATTTTTTAGTTTTTGGATTTTATGAATTGTTTAATTTTAGTTTGCAGGGAATCATGGAACTATTAGAGAACCTAAGGAGAGGATCTAAGGATGGCTCACAAAATGCTGAGGATACCGGGACGGATGCAAGGGATTCGTTCCCATTTTATAATGGATAGCAGCATTTCCCAAAAGTCGAGCCAACAACTATAATAAAAGGCGCTTCCCGGGGGTAAGTTTTCCTTTACTAACGTGTCTGCATTCTGTTTTCCTTTGCTTGCTTAAACTTGAAACTCGAGGACGAGCTGCAGTTTAGGTTTGGGGAGGGATTTCATATGTTTTGTGTTTTCTACGTGGGGTGGTATGTTAGCCACTTTTATGTGATTATTTTGTTTTTATTTTATGTTTGTGTCTTAGCTTTTTAGATAGAGTCTTTTCCCCTGCGTTTTTGGCCTATTTTCAAATTTTCGTGGTGATTCTGAGTCTTTTACCAAGTCGAACGTCCATTGTAGATGTTATTCTACCTGCTGCTTACGTTTTGTTTGACAATTAGTTGGAAGTAGGACAGTGTATTTTTAATCCTGCAAGGTCGTTTCTCTTTTAAATAACAAGTTTGTTTAGCTCCTTGGTCCAAAAAGCCTGTGAGAAGCCTGAGAGCCGATGAAAAACAATTTGTACCGGAAAATGTATTGTTTGATTTCCTAGGTTGTGCAAGTTTTTACGTATTACTTGCGCCTTTTCATACTTATGTGTACTCAGTCTTGTTAGGGATGACGAACGACATGCTCTTTTTAAGCTCTCCCCCCTGTTCAAAGGAACAGGTTTGGGGAGAGAACTGTTATCTTGAGACTTTTATGTGATGTTTTGATTTATTGCTGAAAAGTTTATTTACTGCTCCCTAAAAGCTTAGTGATATTTGAATCTCGGGGTGGATCTATGGTCTTCATTGATCACCGTTAGTCGTGTTAGGCGTGTTTCAATACTACTTATATACCGGCGTTGTCCTAAAAAGCCATATGTCCGTGAGGGTGGATGGCACGTACACCAAACTGACATGCATAAAAGTGCGGACTTTCGGTAAAATAGACACTGCAAAAAATTGAGATTCAAAGAGCCCAATGTGGCCATGCACTGAATTCAGTGAAGTATTACGAGATCTGATGTTGTTTTGAATTGAATAGGGGGAGCAGTTTCAGCTTTTGTTTTCTGAAAAATTGAGTTGCCTGTTAAGTCCCTTTCGATCTCATGAGACGAGTACAAAAGCATAAGATATTTTAGGCACCTTTGTGACGCAAGTCACCTTCCCAGTTTATTTTTGAGCTTATACCCCATTTGGATACTTCCAAGAGAGTGAGAGATACACTGCATTCACCTGTGAGGGACTAGCGAGCTACACTTGAGTGCTATTTGTCTGGGAAACGATTCTGTTTGATTTTTTGTCCACTATTTTGCCATAGTTGGTTTGATGACAAAATTTTTGCATCTCGTGGACTTACTGTTTACAATGGTAGATTCGGTCACTTGGGACCTTGACTCTTTGTCTGTTTTCGTGATTTAAGTCTAGTTTTGTCTAAGTTTGTTTGTTTGCTCGAGGACGAGCAAAGGTTCGGTTTGGGGAGTTTGATGAGACTATAATTTAGAGTCTCATTTGGTCCTTTTTAGCGGTCTTTGTGAGTCCTTGTCTTTAGTTTTGTAGTCTTTTTTGTTCGTTTTTACGCTTTGGTGTTTTGTCTTCCTTTTGCAGGAATTATCCATTTTGAGCTAAAAGGAAGGAAAGCCGGTTAGCATGGCTCGTCGCGGCGAGATTTTACAAGGCTAGAGGCTAGAGCTATTGAGAGGCTCGCCGAGGCGAAGAAATTGGTCCGTCGCGGCGAGATTTTACGTGCCGGATATCTATTGAAGACTCGCCGCGGCGAGGCTATTTGCCCGCTGTGACGAGCGTCGACTCCCATAATTCTGTTTTCCTTATTAGATTAGATTTTGGATTCTTTCTGATATACTTCTTTTGAGCTAGTTGATAGAAAAAGCTCTACACATTTATACTTTGACATTGATAACAATTTGGAGCTTGATTCTGACTATTCATCGAAGGATTGGTATCGAATCCCTGATTACTGTGGTAAATCTCTATTGTTTTATCTTATTCAATTCGTTCTTATTTTGTTTCTCGAATTGTTTGAGCTTGCATGCGATTATCATTCTGTTTGTGTTAAACATGAGAAATATCTTGTATTCTTTTATCCTTGCTTCGATTATGAGTAGTTAAATCACTCCGAACATGGTAGTTGCGTGACAGCCTTGTGTATTCGCTTCTAGGGTTTGAAATCGTTCATATAGGTTAGGCTCGTTCAAAGATCTTCGTAAAAACCCTTCAATTCAATACTCTCGTTCAAAGATTCTCTAAAACGTCTTGGTTAAGGATCGTGGATTGACAACTCACGATTACTCTAGTTCAAATATCTTCAAACTCATTTGGTAAAGGTTGAATTGATAGTTTTCTGTACATCGACCGTGTGACAGTATGAACGTATCCCTAGAGCGAATTAGCATTGCTTGATTGTAACTACTGTGTTCTTTCTACCTCATTATTACATACAACTACATTGTTATTTTTTGTTTTCTAGTTACTAGAAGTACTCAAATTCAAACAAATCGAACTCGTTTCACAAGTAACTGTTTGTTTTGAATTGTTGTGGTAGCTTAATTGTTTTCTTAGCGAACGACTCTATGGTTAGCTTTGTTAATTCTACAACAACCGCTTGCTACTTGCTTCTAAGTAGTAATTTGAGCATATCAATATCCGTATCAACATATGTCCCCCTAGTTTCCAAGTATCTTAGTATAAGATAGATGTGGAACTATAAGTAGAAGAACAAATGTGTTTCAGGAGCGTGTCCGAATCGTTAAATGTGAGGGAGAAAATCCCTTCTTTTCGTGCTAAAAATCCGTATCCGTGTTTCAAGAATTTAATATATCTCTCCCCCCCTTTCTTTCTACAGTCCGAGATATAAAAAATCCTGGACTGTAAAAGGAAAAGGTATTTGTATCCGAGATATATCGTGATTCGAGTACAGATTTAGGATTTAAAGAAGTCTCTTGTGGTAGAGTGTGTAGGAAGCAATCTGTTGGGCTGGATATGTGAAATGGTTCACCTGGGCTGATGAATAGTGATCCAAGAGGCCCAATAAGTCGTCTGTCCAGCCCCTGAGTGGGGAATTTCCAAAATAAATTTAATGGGGTGCAATGTAATTTCACCACCTGTGAACCGATGCGACCGTTGGATTGAAATGATCAACGGCTGGGTTTAAAGGCTAAGTGATGTGACGCTTCGTCTTCCCCAACTATCCCTCTATAAATAGTTCGCCAGATCTGTCGTTGTTACACTTTAGCCAAATCGAATCCAGAGCAATCCGAGCAAATAACAAGCTTCCGAGCAATCAGAGTTTCCAATGAGCAATCAGAGCTTCCGTGCAAGTTACTTTCGGAGGGCAAGCAAGGCATTGTGGTCCATCCATTCTTCTTGAAACTGCTTTAACAAGTAAGTAAATCTGGTCCTCTCTAAATTCTGACTAATTGTTCTTCGTTCGCGGATGCATGTATGCATTGTTGAATTTTCGTGCTCGGATGCTGTATAGATATGGTGCCTTTTGCCAAGTAATGTGCCGTATGTTGAGTTTTTGTGACTCTAGTATTGCATGCTTTCTGTAGTTGAATTATGGTACCAATTTGTAGATATGACTTGTAGATTGGCCCTGTAAATGTGCCATGTATGGTAGATTATAGCACCAGTAGGTTTGTTGAGATCCTTATTGCCTTGCCTTGTGTGGTAGATAACAGTGCCAATTGGCACATAGAATTCCCTTGTGGCACGGTCTTGTGCGACAAGTTAGGTGCCAGTAGGTAGGATGTCTTCGGACAATTGGACTTAATAAGATACATAAACGAACTCTCGAACGACCACACATCATTTTCTGATACGTTTCCTTGTGCCCTAGGATGTCCGGGAGCGATAGTCAGAACCAAGGCGAAGTTCAAGACTATGATGACGGAATAATCCAAGGGTCCGAGTCTGTTACGGTAACCTCATCCGTGTCGGACCACCCAGAGTTGGAGATTCCGCAGAACAGACTTCCTGTGGAGGTACGCAACGCTGACGTTGTTGAGGTCGTCTCTTCTGAAGACACAGATACTGGGCATGAGGCCCGTGGCACTGACACTACTCGGAATGAAGCTGTGAATAGCCGAATGAATGTTGCGAGAACAAGGGTACGGGTTCGATCCCGCACCATTGGCAGTGGTGGCATGCCTGCTGGTAGGAGTGTGTCTCGGACAGAACAAGGAGGCGACACTGATCGTGAGGTAGATGATATAGAGATGTTCGAGGCTGGGGAGGAGGACCATGTGGTGATGGAACAGGTCTGACCAATCCAAGTACATCCGGGAGACACGAAGTTGGAGAAGAAGAGGGGGAAGAAGGTGAAGAAGGGGAAGAGGAAGATGACGTGGAGGAAGAGGAAGAAGCCTCTCAAGCTGCTGTCCGCGGGGATGCTCTGGGCGGAACAATCGCCGGATTGTTTTGCACCCTAGAGTGCCCGCTCAACTTAATCCGCCACTGGCTGCGGGTCGTGGAGCTTAGGCGGTGCAGACTAAATTCCCTCGTCTGCGTCTGCTGTCTTAATCGCGGACCTGTATGGTGAACTTAACGCGGATGGTTTGCTTTCCACCTGTCCGTCCAAGGTGAAGCTTGAAGATATTCTAGAGTGGAGGCGTAAGTGGGAAATTCCCGAGTCCGTTGAAATTATGGTTCCAGTGCCAGGGCACGCCTTCTACAATCCGCCAACTGGATATATGTGCGTGCATGAAGCGGCTTTCTCCTGTGAATGGAAGATTCCCATCGCGTCCGAGTTTAAGCATATCCTGAATCACATCGGGATTGGTCCGAGCTAGGTTATCCCCAAATCTTTGGGAAACTTGATCTGTTGTGCGGTCTTCTGTACGAAGAAGGGGCAAAGTATAAACTTTGAGAACTTCTGGCAGTTGTTCAATGTAACTTTTAGTCCGGGGAATCCCCTCTTCTATACGTTTGTAAATAGGAAGTCGTACAACTTCATTTCCGATCCCATTTCCTCGCTTGGATCAAAATGGTGGGAAAAATACATCTTCGTGTGGATAGCTTTGAAGCCTGGAGAGTCCGCGAGGAGACGAGAGCAGTGGGGGTTGCCCACAAAGTTTTTAAGGGAAAGTATTCCGGACTACCGCCCTCTCCCCAATAATGTGGTTCCGTGGGTGGCGGAAATCCACAAGAAAAACAATCCACCGACGTATCCGTTTCACGATCGATCTATCGCCGATTTCAGCGGATCGATCGATGTCGTTGAAGTCGAAGGGAAGACCGACTTCTGTAAGGATTTTTTAATTAGGACCCATGTTATGATTGTTCTACCATTGTCCGATATTCGTAGTTTTACAAATCCGTATTTGACATCGTTTGTTCCTTCCGCAGCTTACTGGTTCGAATACATCATGTCGACCCTCTGAGAGAAAAAGAAGCAGCAGAGGGAGCAACAAGCCCTTGAGCTTGCCACTGGCCAGAGGGCCAAAATCATAAACACTTCCGCGGGTCTGCCTATGGCGGACCCTAAAAATGCAGCACTGTTTGCTGTAGAGGAGGAAAGGCGGAAGAAGGCGGGTGAGGATCCGCAAACCTTGCAGGTGCCTGACAAAGGCAAGGCTCCCGTTACCCGGAGTGCTGCTGCTCCGAGGTCGCCAACTTTTGCTGCTCCGAGGACCTCTGGGCCTGGCGGTTCTGCTGCATCCGCACCTCCTCGGGGATGCCATCATTTCTGGCAGGAAAAGGAACGCAACCTCGAATGTCTCTCCTGCATCGAAGAGGCAGCTCTTCTCCGCTATTCAGCCGCTATCTGATCAAGCTGCCATTGACGTGGAGTATGAACGGAGTCGCGGACTCCCTGAGGTTGAGAGGGTCGGAGAGATTCACGAACTGCATCAAAGGGTAAGTGACTTCCGTGGTTTTGTAGTTTCTACTTATGTTTGAAAATATAACTTCTAATTACTCGGATCTCTTGTAGCTCGGATGCATGATCAGGGCTATGCAGTGGAAGGCCAGTGAACGGGCCACCATTGAAGAGGATCTGCATAAGGCGGTGGCTGTGGCAGCGGAGGAGGCGGATAAGGTAAAGCAGGTGGAGGCCAAGTCGAAGAAGAAGGATGCGGTCATCACCAATCTGAGGGCCAACTAGGACCAGACAAAGGCGGACTTGGAGTGGCAGGAGCACTTCATTGATGGGTCAATGAAGTTGTTCATGGAGTTTAAGGATGCTCTCCTTGAAGTTCTCCAGTTCATTCGGCTCCAAGCTGTGAAGGACTTCATGAAGTCGGACTCGTTCAAGTTCTTCATGGCGGACAAAGCCGACGCTCTCCGCCTGGAGGGGTTCTCATCTTCCATTGGCTAACTTCAAGCGAAAGGGTTGGTGCCTCCGAACTTCGATTGGAAGAAGGAAGGATTGGATCCGTCCGCGGATGAAAATGGAGTGGAGATTCTAGTGGAGGTCGTTCCTGACGAGCAGTTGGCAGCCTGTGAGTTCGCGGAGGTGGTCACCGATGAAGGTGATATTGTGATCAACAACGGCGGACCCTGTCTTCCTGAATGTGTTCTGAATGCTCTAGGGAAGGTCTACTCCATGCCTTTCAAGAACTACCTAAATTTCTTGAAGAACTGGTACCATATGCCCTCCCGGATCGTTGGCCGTGACGTGGACTATAACCTGTTTGAGAGCATAAAGACATCCTTCGATGCTATTGACGAGTCCCGCGTGGAGGCCTCAACTGCCAATCCGCCTGGAACCAATGAAGTCGGTCCAAGCCAGCCTCCTCCTCAGTGAGAAGTCTGTGGTATGCCCCGTAGAAATTACAGAATAAATCAATTCTTATATTTTGATGGCACGGATGAAAAGTACATTAATTTTTCTCGGCCTGTAATAGTATTGTAAGTACAATATCATTCTTCCTGGTATATCAATGCTTTATTTTCTATACTTCTTCGATCCGTCACAATATGCGTAGTTTCAGCAGATTGCATAAATACACAATTCTTGCAAGCTCGGATCACTTTGAACAACTTTTGATTTAAGACGACAAATCATTAACTTGTTGATTTTCGGACTACTCGAAAGGCTTAACCTTCGGGTGTTTCCGCAAATCAAGTTTTTCGGACTGGTCGATGAGTGAATGCTCGGATACTTTTATAGAAAAGTTACAAACATGGGCTCAATATGACCAGATGGGGTAAACTCAAATGATCCAACACTGCTTGGCCCAGACAGATGGCCTAAGCCCATCGTCGACGTCAATCTTCTCACGTGGCGGACGCTGATTGGTTCGTCATATCTATAAATACCCGAGTTCCCAACTGCATTGATCGTACAATTCCGATTCTAATCTCCATTCTGTTGAAAATTTCTTTCTTCTTTCTTAAGCTCGGATTCATCTGGCACCATTAAATAGGCGTAAAAGGAAGATGGTTTCTTGACCAGTCTCCCCCTCGAGACTCCCGTCCACTCTCAAATCAGTACATGTTGCCTTGAGTTTGAGAGTTGCGTGGGTCTAGAGGGATCGATTGCTCGAGATTTGTTGTTAGGAAACATAGATCTTGGAAAATGTTTCTATCTGAGTAAACCGACGGGCGATCCCATCGGTCGTATGCGTGATCCACCCGCTAGGAGCTTCTCCTGTCCGAGGAGCTGCTGGCGGGTGGGTCATGATATGATCAATGTATTAGATCCGTGTTTGGATTCGAACAAATGGGTGTTTTAAAGAATCTTAATGTCCGGAGACTGATTCTTGATTTTTCTGTGTTACAGGTACATCCCACTGCTCGTTGTTTATGGAAGGATTGATGTTGTTGGGGTGCCGAGTGTCCATTTACTTGAGAGATCCCTTGGTGAAGTTATGGCATATCTCGGAGAATATGACACACTTTTCCGTTGTAGTGTAGATGTTGTATGGATCCGAATAGATATATTGGAACGTAACATGTACAAAGGGGATTGTGTGCATTTTGTTTATTGTATGAACGGAATTGTTGTTAGAATCTCTTTGCCATGTAAATAACCAAATTTCGGTTTGAATCGAAAGATGAAAGTTGTATTGATTTTCCGTAAATTCAATTACAACTCGTGGGATGCGTGGCCAATGGCAAAAGAGTGACAAAATATAACTGACGGAGTTCCGTGTAATAAACCTTAAGTATAGAACTTTTGAAGGTTCCTAGCATTCCAAGTAAGTTTGAGTTGGCGTCCATGCTCATCCTCAAATTCATAACTTCCATTCACTCTAGCTTCGATGATCTTGTAAGGTCTCTCCCATTTGGGTTTGAGTTTCCCAACATTGCTCAAGATATCAGCTCTGCGGAGCACTAGGTCTCCGACCTGTAAATCTTTAGCTTGAATATTTTTGTTATAGGCCCGGGCTGCAGTTGCTTGATATCTATGGATATTAGCCAATGCCTCGGTCCTCTTCTGATCTAGCATGTCTATGTCATAGATCCGAGCTTCCTGGTTGGCGGAATCATGAAACTCTTGGATCCTCATTGTTTCGACTGCAATCTCTGCTGATATGACTGCTTCCATGCCATAAACCAGAGCAAAAGGAGTCTGCCTAGTTGCAGTCCGAGTCAGGTAATGATGAGCCCAGACATTACCATCTAGGTCATCCGCCCAACTATCCTGAGAAGTCCTCAATTGCTTCTCTGGGATCTTGACAATTGTTTTGTTTGTGGACTCAGCCTGTCCGTTAGCCTGTGGATATCCAACAGATGTGAACCGTTGCTCAATTTTGAAGGAAGCTAGGCATTCCTTAAGTCTGTTGCCCGAAAATTGAGCACCATTATCCGAGACAAGAATTCTTGGTAAGCCAAAGCAACATATGATGTTTTTTTCAAATGAAGGTCTGCACACGACTTTCCGTGATAGTTGCAACGGCCTCTGCTTCTACCCATTTGGTGAAATACTCCACAGCTACAATTAAGAACTTCTTCTGTTAAGTGCCACTCGGGAAAGGTCCGACAATATCGATCCCCCATTGGTCAAACGGACATGCTACGGCTGACGGAGTCATTGGGTGAGTCGGACGATGGGGGATGTTTGCATAATACTGACAATCAGGACAATTCCGGGCGAAGCCTGCGGAATCTTTGTCAATGGTAGGCCAGTAGTAACCTTGTCGGATGATTTTTTTTAGCAAGAGTCCGCCCCCCAGAATGACTTTCGCAGCTTCCACTGTGAATTTCCACAAGTACTGTTCTTGCTTCTTGTGGATCCAAACATCTCATATGGCTTCCAGTGAAGGATTTCTTATACAAATCCTCTACAAGTATGAAATACCTGTTTGCTATGCACTGTAAACTCCTTGACTCCTTCGGATCAGTAGGTAGTGATCCGTCCTTGAGGTAATTAAAAATATCAGTCATCCAGTTTTTCCTGTTCCAATGACCATAATGGTCGGAGCAGGACCCATGATGGATGAGTTCCTTATTGTGAGTAGAATGACTCTTCTTGTGTCTAAAGCAGCTGTTGCGGACGCATACTTTGCCAAAGTGTCTGCTCTTTCATTCCATTCCCTATCAAATTTTTCCAGGGTAAACTCCTCAAAGGGACTCACTTCTTGCTTCAGTAGCTCAAGATACTTGATCATTGAAGGGCCTTTTGTGGCAAATGCACCAGAAAACTGGGCTTCAACCATCTTTGAATCCGTGTAGGCTTTGAGTTTCCGGACTTGTAGAGACTTGGCTATACGTAGTCCGACCAACAGTGCTTCATATTCAGCTTCATTGTTTGTAACCTTGAAGTCCAAGGATATTGCGTAGTCGAGTTCCGCTCCATCAGGACTTTTAAGGTAGATTCCAATGCATCCCACTCTTCCGGTGGATGAACCATCCACTTCCAATGTCCAAACATCGGTGGGCTGTTCCTTGGCTTGGGGATCTTTTACGGGCTCCTGAATTTTTAGCCTTTGTTCCTCCTCTTTCTGAGTATCCAGGTCGGAGTTATCAGTTTTTGATTCGTTTGAGATATCGTCAAGGAGGAACATGTGGTTAACCCGAGTTTCCTCCCATGATGGAGTCCGAGATGGATTGATGAATTGAGCATCTTCAAAGTTATCCGGAATTATCTTTGGCGGAACTGACTTACGCTGGATCTGACTGGTAATCAAGCACTCGAATGACTGCGTATCCGAGACTTTCCCTGACTCTGTTTCAGGGTACTCCGCTAGGAAGTCAGCAATAACTTGAGCTTTCTTGGCAGTCGAAGCCTGATAGCTAATGTCATATTCGCTCAACTCAATTGCCCACTTAGAGAGTCGTCCGGATTGGTCGGGCTTTCCAAGGACCTGTTTCAAAGGTTATGTAGTTAGGACAACTATCTTATGAGATTTGAAATAGGGTTTCAACCGCCTTGCGGTGTAAACCAAAGCATATGCAAGTTTCACAGTCTTTACATATCTTGTCTCCACCTCAGCAAGGGCTTTACTAAGATAGTAAACTGGCATGTGATCATTTGCTTGGATCTTTACCAACACGGAACTCATTGCCTCTTCTGTAACGGCTAGGTAGAGGTAGAGTGTTTCTCCTTCGACGGGTTTGGAGAGCAGTGGAGGGCAATAGAGGTACTTTTTTAAGTTTTCAAGAGCATCAGAACATTCCGCGATCCACTCAATGTTCTCTCCTTTCCGGAGTTTTTTGAAGAATGGAAGATTCTTCTCCGCGGATCGTGAAATGAAGCGACTCAAGGACATAAGACGTCCGATAAGTTGTACCTCGTTGATGTTCTTTGGTTGGGGAAGATCTAGGATGGCTTTTTATCTTCTCGGGATTAGCACTTACCCCCCTTTCCGTGACCATATAACCTAGGAACTTCTCGCCTTTGACTCTGAAGGTACACTTTTCCGGATTGAGCTTCATTCCGTACCTCCCAAGGATAGCAAAAAATTTGTTCAAGTGCTCTATATGTTGCTCCTCGGGTTTGCTTTTATCGAGCATATCATCCACGTACACCTCCATGGTTTTGTCAATTTCTTCTTTGAACATCTGATTTACCAGCCGTTGGTAAGTAGGTCCTGCGTTTTTCAGTCCAAAGGGCATCACTTTAATGCAATACACCCCTCCCGCAACAAAGAAAGTTGTTTTCTTAATATCCTCCTTGGCCATTCGAATCTGGTAAAAGCCCTGATACGCGTCCATAAAACTCAGTAACACACATCCGGCTGTGGAGTCAACCAATTGGTCAATCCGTGGCAACGGGTATGGATCCTTTGGGCAAAACTTATTCAGCCTTGTGAAATCATTGCACATCCGCCATTTACCCGGTGATTTCTCAACTAAGACAACGTTGCAATTCCAATCAGAATAACGGACTTCTTCAATATGTCCGGCCTTCATGAGCCGGTCAACTTCCGCGGCTATGATTGCATCCTCGATTGGACCAAAGTCTTTTCTTTTCTGGTGGATATACTTGATCGATGGATCCATGTTCAGACAGTGAACAACGACCCTCGGATCTATTCCCTTGAGGTCGTCAGTGCTCCAGGCGAAGACATCTCTATTGTCTCGAAGACAAGCGACGAGCTTCATTTCCACTTCTGCATTCATCTCAGTTCCGATTTTAGTCTTCTTGTCCGGACTTCCAGTGACAAGTTCAACATCCTTGAGAGTTTCATGAGGTTCAATCCGTGCAATTTTGGGAAACTTGTTGTAAGATCCCGTACTTTTAATTTAATTTGATTTTATAGTTTAATTTTATTTTATAGTGGATCGGGCCCAGCCTTCTTTTTATTTTTAAAACTAATCCTTATATTCTTAGCCCGAGCCCATAAACAGTACTATCATATGTTTTCGAAACCCTACCTATTCACAAATTATCTAAACAAAATTACTTTTTCTCTGATTCAGTCTGCCGCAGAACCGAACCAAATTTGGTGAGCTTGTTTTTCATTGTCTTGCTTTTAAAATCTTGTTAATTAATGCTTGAATCCATGCACACTCTCAAGTACTTATATTTTGGAAAAAAAATAGTCTGCTTTGTCTTGTTGATTTTGGGAAGCAAATTAATTACTTCGTTATTGGTTCTATTCTCGATTCTGGACCGCTTCCTCACCTTCTTGCTATGATAATTAATTATTGACCCCTATTCTTCATTTTCAGTGTCGATTTCAATGATTTCCTTTCAAGCTTTCAAAGTTTTTCCATTGGTCCTGTATATGATTCCATCGTTAGTTGCTTTTGGGGCCAGGTTTTGAGTTTATCATCATGGCGGCGGTGCTAGTAATCTAATTTATGTATTTGGGTTCTTACATTATAGTAGTGATTTTCGGAGGATTCGAGGTGCAAGTTTGTAGAGCTTTGGTGGTCTAGCTAGGTTTAAGTTCGATTCGAGTCGATCTTGAGGTAAGGTGGATTTTCTGACACTTTTGCTCCTATTTTCCGTATATAAAATGTATATGTATATTTTTGCGATTGACAAATAACTTATGATTATTATATCATGTTATGGGACTTGATATACTATTCTATTCAAAGAGGATCAAGTATGTGAATTCCCTAAAGTATGTTTTTGTAATGCATGTGATGTGTGTGAAAATTAATGTTTCTGTACATGGAGATAAAATATGTTTTTAACTCACAGTTTTTACCTATGAATTCTGGGCCCGTCTTTGTGATCGATTACGTCCGCTTCAAGTACTTCTTTACTCTGCATGTTCCTTTAGCGGGAACTTTCTGTTATGTTACGACCTACATGCCGACCTCTGTGCCACCGGACTTATACTAGTGGCCATAGTGTGATTTCTGTTGAGCTAATCGTTTTGATACGGTTGTTCTGTATAATAACTCCATGAACTGTTTTCTGGTTATGTGTACGGATATGGATTGTATATATAAGTATTTTTTACTGCTCTGCTTGATCCGGTAAAAGTGCCAGGAGATTCACCCTTACACTTTTTTTTTTCAGTTGTCGGAGTGGTTCTGGTTTGGAGAAAGTTGCTAGTGGAGGCAAGTCGGTCTAGAGAAGCTAGTAGTATTAGTGGAAGTCTTGTAATTTCTGGAGGTTGTAACTAGTTTGATGTTTCTAGTTTTGTATTTGTGTTTTAGACAATCTGAATTACCTTTAAAAATTGTTTTGTAACTAAATTTGAGGCTTCGTCTTGGCGTGAGCCCATCTCATGATAGACGGTCGGTCGCGCCAAAGTATTTTGGTTTTGGGGCGTGACGTGATTGTACTGGTCGAGTGTAGAGTCGTTTGGGTTAGTGTATCTAGTAACGTTAAGTTTCCAGGAGGAAACTTCCTTTAAGGAGACAGGAATGTAAAACCCGTAAATTTTATTTTAATTGATTTTATTTATGTATTTTATTTTATAGTGGACCGGGCCTCGTAATATTTTTCAAACTCAATTTTCAGATTTTAGGCCCGAGCCCACCTATACTCAATATCGAAATTCCAAAACCCTTTTTCTCTAGCCAAAATTTCGTCCCTTTATTTTCTGTACCAGCCGCATGGGTTCTCTTCTTCTTAAGGTATCCAAATTTTCTTTCTGCACAAACAAACTACTCTGACACTTGTCCTTCTGACTCCCTACTCCAATGTGGGGATTCTCCTTCTTCGGAGGGAGGACAACCTGCGGATCGGAAGTTAAAGGGACTGTTAATATTGGAGCGGATGCTCTCCTAGTAGACATGTTGTAACACTCCCAAGCTTCTCGGATGTTTCCCACTTCTTCTCCAACTCCGTAGGGAGTTTGAAACTTCATTCTGTTATGGAGGGTAGAAGATATAGCTCAGAACTGATTGAGCCCTGGACGACGAAAAATGGCGTTATAATCAAAGGTTCGATTTACCACTATGAAACGGGCTGGCTGTGTCACTTTCGCGGGATGTGTACCCAACGACACATGAAGCATGATGCTTCCTGAAGGACATACATTACCTCCTCCAAATCCTAATATAGAGGTACTAACTCTCTCATATTGAATTCTTCCCAAATTCATCTGATCGATTGTTCTTTTTGCAATGATGTTCGAGGAACTCCCTGTGTCTACCAGGATCTTGTTTACTCGATAGGTGGCTATGGTTAAGGAAACCACCAGTGGAACATTCGAGTCATCCAGGTCCTCGCCTCCTGCCGTAGGAGGGGGAATCTCACTATCATCGAAGGAGATAGTGTTAGTTCCATGGATCACCGGAGTAGCGTAGGATCTATCATTGTTCCGCAGGTTCTGAGCTGTCTGTTCCCTTGCATTCCTGCTATCACCTCCGGCTGGACCCCCTGCTATGGTGTTGATCACTCGACTATATGGACGATTCTCCATTTCAATATCATCATCGTACTCGTACAGGTGATGATCTATCCGAGACGGATGATTGGTCGGCGGAGGGGGTAGTGATAGCAGATGGGGTTGCGGCTTCGCTGCTCTGTCTTCCCTTCTCTGTTCCCTTCTATCATCCTAGAAGGTTCTTCCATATAGACGTGCTCCTTTAACTTTCCTCCTCTTATTAAATGCTCAACCTCAGTTTTCAGTTCAATGCAATCGTCCGTCTCATGACCAAAGCTCTTATGAAATTTGCAATACCCTTTTGCATTCTTGTTCTTCCGATGATGGCAAGATGGCTTTGGCCATTGAACATCCAATTTCTTCTCAATAATGGTGGCCAAGATGTCGGATCTCAGCCTATTGAGACGGGTATAATCCGGATACCTTCTTGGCGGACTACTTTCCCTATTGAAACCTTTATCTTTGTATTCCTTCTTCGGATCGAACCTTCCGTGGCGTTGCTCTTGCTTCATTGGCTCCTTCCCTTTCTTGGATCCAGCTCTCACTGGCACGTTTCTTCTGTACTTTTCTCTGTACATCACCTCCTCACAAATATCATCCAGATGCTTTTCACTCTTTATTTCCTGGCTAGAGAGTTTCCTTCGGAGTTCTCCGTTGTAAGTATGAGCATACAGGTGACAAACCCGTTCTTTAATACTGTGAGATCTAGGAAACGATCTAGGAAAGTCCTGAGATCCTCTTGTTCGTTTTGTATAACTTCCGCCAGGTGCTCCACAATCCGTTTCTTTCTTTTCGACTTTCCAAATCTTTTCAGGAACTTGGATGAGAGGTCCGCATAGGACTTCACTAACTTGTTTGGAAACGCAGTGTACCAATCCATTGCTATTCCAAAGAGAGTAGATGAGAAGGTGAGAGCTTTTGTATTATCACTCATCCCTTTGGAATCCATCTTGCTGTTGTACCTTATCAAGTGGCCCACAGGACAAGTATCTCCGTAGTAGTACTCCAAATTCGGAATCACTCGATCCAAATTGTTTCTTTCCTTTTCTTTCATGATATTATCACATAAAGGATTTGGTGCACTAGTAGTTATCTGCTCATGATCTTTCACCAAACGTCCGAGATGGAGAATCTGAGCTTCTAAGGACTTTTGTTGAGCATAGATTTCTTCCTCATTCATCATCTCTCCCGTCCTTGGATGGACTGCTACATCCGCTGGGAGTTCATCCGCGTGGACCAGGGGAATGGTTTCCACTACATAATCTCTGGCTCGTGGAGCTATCCGTTGCGGAGCTCTAGGTTGCCTGTTTCTGTCTATTAGGAAATTTGTTAGGAAATTTGATAGGAATTTCTGTTAGATATTTTGTCAACAATATCTGTTTAGTTATGATCAGCAACATGATGACCTATCTTAGTCTCAGAAAGGTGATTAGTACTCTTGGTTCACTTGAACATTGTAAAAGAGGAAACCCACTTAGTATGATAGTCTAGCTAATCTTGTATAGGATGTTAGGTCTCAAAATGTAATTTTTATTTTATGAAGAGAAGACCAAGAAGAAGACATCCAAGCAGAACAAGTTCAACGACATTGAAGATTTGAAGAACTGCACAAGATTACTGAAATGGTTTTACAGATACCTTGGCCAGATATCTTGAAGACACGAATAGTTTTGAACAAACTGTGTCACAAGAGATATCTGAGAATCAAAAGGGTCTATCTGAAAAACAAGGAAAGTGTCCACAGATATCTACACTCAGATACCTTGAGCTTTAACCACATTTCTGAAATAGAAATATATATTGCAAACAAAGTTGTTTCAATTTAAGTGGTATCTGAAGTTGAAGGTAAGAACGTGCGAAAAACTCAGAGAAAACTGGTTAAGTTAATTTTCTGATACAAAGCATAGTTCCGTTGGCACTACAGGACAAAAAGTATAGTATAATGCATTTAATGCACGGACAGAGATGTCTGAACCAAAGAGCAATGGTAGCTTCTGAAGAAGAAGACAAACCTGCTACAGTACTATACACAGATATCGATAGTTTGAATTTGAGCCTAACGAATACATTTCAACGTCATTCAAATTCATCTATAAATATCAACACTTAGACAGCTTGAGAACACACACACAGAACTTACTGAATACCTTATACATGAACATACTTTCACAAGTAAACTACTTATTCTCAAAGCTTTCTGTTGCGACCAAAGCTAGTGATCTTAAGTAGCACTAAAGTTCTAAGTGTCCTGATCCTAAACAAGTAAAGCTATCTGTGAAAGAGTTGAATCGAAAGATCAAATATCTGAGATTCATTCTCTTGAACAGTTATCATAAAACTTGGGTCAGTAAAAAGGAACAAGATACCATACATTGAAAAGTGTATTAAGTATACTTGATTCACAGAGCTATCTGATTAACTGAAAAGTTAATAAAAGAAGCTCACCTGACAACTCAAACCAAAACCAACACCATAACTGGCGTGGAGTACAGGAAGTACTTAGCTTGAGAAGCTAGGGAATAACTCCAAGGTTATTGAGTATAGGAAGTACTTAGCTTGGAAGCTAGGGAATAACTCAAAAAGGTTTTTGAGTATAGGACGTACTTGGCTGAGAAAGCCGGGGAACAACTCAGGGGGAACATTTGGTTGGGAACCATTTGTTTAGAAATCTTATAATAGGATTATTGTAAGGTGACCTCAATCATCTATTCTAGTGAATTCTAGGTCTTTGGAAGACCGAAGTGGATTAGTTGGAGGATTACGCCACCTCCAGATACCACTATACTTGCTGTGTTATTTACATTTCTGTACTTACATTTCAGCAACACACACACACACACTTTAACTGTTTCTGCACTTATCTATCTTCAGTCTTCTGCGCTCTGAATCTAAGTATCAGATATCTTCACAGATATTAGAGAAATTGTGTTTATCGACAAAAGTTTTAAAAGACTATTCACCCCCCCCCCCCCTCTAGACTTTTACTTTGCCGTTATCTGGACCAACAAGTGGTATCAGAGCAGGAGGTTCACCAGCCTTCTGCACTGAACCTAGATCCCCATATAGGTGAAGGAACTTTGTCCACTTTCGAGGACTATTTAATTTGTGTGTTAAGTGTGCAGGTATGTCTCTGAGTGATGCACCCGTTCTCAAACCAGAGAACTACGAGAAATGGAAAAATAACATGATGCACCACCTTGAAGCCATAAGTGACGAAATGATCGAAGTAATAAAGAATGGCCCAATAGTCATTCAACAACTTAAGTAAGTCATGGAGGTCTCAAATGGTAGAGACATAGATCAAAGCGAAGGATCTTCACAATCAGACGCGTCAACAAGTGGAAGATCTACTGGTCAAGTTATTTACGAACCAAAACCCAGAGAACTCTGGACATCGAAAGATGCCAAGAGGAATCGTCTGGATGGTCAAGCTCGTAATATCATCATCAGATCGACACCTGAGCACATACAGTGTAAACTGTGGGGTGCTAAAAAGGCGAAAGTGTCGCAACCGATTGAAGAAATCTGTGCCGGAACTGAGAAAACCAAGGAAAACAAGTTCGAAGTTCTCAAGTTGAAATTTCAAAATTTCAAACAAGGACCCACTGAAACTCTGGAAGAACTTGATTTCAGATTTACCACTCTCATGAGTGATATGGCAGCACTTGGGGAAAGCAATAGATACTCCCAGTCAGAGAAGATTAAGACCATTGTCAGAAGTCTTAACCACAACTGGGAGCATACTAAATTCTTTTATTTTAACCAAGGAATGCCAAATATCACTCCAGTGGAACTTTTCTCTCATCTTGCTACGGTTGATTATGAGACAACTCAAAGAGAACAAACAACTGAAAAGTTGCAGAATGTTGCTCTAATCACTCAAGGAACTTCTGAAAAGAAGAAAAGCAAGGAAGAGACTGAGGATGCTCTTGCTGCAAAGCAAATGAGCAAATATGTCAGTCGAGAAATTGAGAGAAGAAAAGCCAAAGAAAAGCTGAAAAAGCATCTAGGCTCAAATTATCACCAGTACAAAGATCTGCAAAGCTCGCTGAAAAAGCCAGCTCAGAAAGCACCATGTACTGAGGAAGCAGAAATTGGTAACGATATCTGTTTCTATTGTCAAAAACCTGGTCACTTCAAGAAGGATTGTCCTGCCTTCAACAAACTAAAGACGGGTGACAGGAAAGATAGAAGGATCTTCAGAAGAAGCCAGAAAGCTTTACTAACTGAAGAAAGAAAGAAAATCCAAACTCAACTGGATGCTCTGGACGTTGAGACAGACTCTGAAGATGATTCAGATGACTCAACTTTACCATCACCAGAATTATGTGGAGTTACTCACAATATAATCGACTTCGGCCTCAAGAAGAATGAAATGTGCGGAGTTGCTGAGATTGACGGTCCAGACATCTCTAACATTGAAAACTGTCTTATGGCTGATGAGGTAACACATACTTCTTGTTACACTTATGAAAGTGATGAAGAAGAAATAAAAGATCTAGAAAATCTCAGGAAAGAACTTGATATCTATGAAAGAGAATTTCTAATGATCCGAGCTAGAGCCGAAAATCTCGAAGAAGAAAAGAATTTTCTTGCAAAGGAAAACTCTAAATTAGTTAAGATATCTGAGAAAAAGGATGCTGAAAATGCATTTCTCAAAGCTCAGATATCTGAAACTAAAAAGTCACATAGAGAAGCAATGGCTGAACTACTAAAGAAATATGAAGATCTTCTTTCTGAAAACAAGGAACTCAAAAAGAAAGAATTATCTTTTCAATCTTATGCCAAAGCTAGTGACACTTTTACTGAAGTACAATCTTACTTAAGAGATCCTTCAGAAAAGAAAGGACTTGGGCTGGATACACAGACAAACTGTTCTACCACTCTGAATAAGAGTGAAGAAAAGAGAACATTTGTAAGTACTCAGCAAGATGGTTCCCATACAATCTACAGTATCGGTCAGAAGACAAAGATTGTAGACAAAGGAAAGGCAGTTGCGACTAATCCTTTGTGGGAAAAACAAGTCAAACAGAAAACTGTTGGGCATGTCTCTGAAAAGAAACATAACACTGAAAAGTGTAAACACCCACAGTGCTATGTCTCTCAAAAGGGTAGAATTGCAGGAGCTGGCAAATTCTCCCATGTCACATTTTCTGGAAAGAAATTAGACCAACCAGAGACTAGCAAAGCTGCTAAGAAAAGATCTCAGATAGCTTCAAGTGCTCAAAACGGTATTGGCTATAAAGGCATCGGAAAACAACTTGCTCATGAGTACAAGCAGGAGCAAGAACGATGGCTGAAGGCTAGAATTGCTCAAAGCAATTATTATAAGTGGAAGATGAATCAAGCCACTGAAAATCTGAATGCCAGGGCTAGAAGAAATCTGGCTAGGAAAGCTAAGTTTGCTAAAAAGCAAACTCAGAAACCTGACAGGTATCTGAAAGCACCAAATGGAGCACCTAGGAACACACCAAGGAAGAAAATAATTCTTAACAATGATAATCATTCAACTAGAATTCCTCCTTATGTTCCTGTCAGACAAAAGAATATTTCAAAGAAATTCATTCAAAAATGGATTCCTACTGGAAGATCTTTTAATCCTGACGGTTCCATCAAAGATATGAGAACCTAATCTCCTGTTTCCTGTTATGTGCAGAACGCTTCTTGGACTAAAGCACAATGGCTATTTGATAGTGGATGCGGAAAGCATATGACAGGAGACAAAGAAAATCTGGTCGATTACAAAGCCTGCAACACAGGACCAGATATCAAATTTGCTGGAGGAGAATTAAATCCCTCTCTGGGATTTGGCAACGTCAAATTGGGTTCATTAACAATCACTGACGTATTACATGTTAAGGATTTGAAATATAATCTATTTAGCATGAGCCAGTTTGCAGACAAAGGTTTTACTGTGAAATTTAAAGCAAAGTACTGCAAACTCATTGACAATGAGTCAAAGCAAACAGTCTTGGTTGCTCGGCGGAAAGGTAGTCTTTATGTCGCCGATTGGGCTTCTACCACAACTGAAGAATGTCTCATGGTGAGTCAATCAGGTCACACAGAAGAGCACTGGCTATGGCACAAGAGAATGAGTCACTTGAATTTCAAAACTCTGAACAAACTTGCCAAGAAAGAGTTAGTGGTTGGCCTTCCCAAAACATCTTTCAGAAAGGATGGTATTTGTTCTGCCTGTCAGATGGGGAAACAATCCAAGATCTCTTTCAAGTCCAAAACCAGACACTCTAGTGTTAGACCACTGCAACTTTTACACATGGATCTTTTTGAATCATATGTAACTAGTTATGCAGGAAAGAAGTATGGTTTGGTAGTTGTAGATGACTTCTCAAGATTCACTTGGGTTGTCTTTTTGAAACACAAATCTGATGCCAGGGTGGAGATACCAAACTTGCTGAAAAAGCTTGAAGTCATGAAAAATGACAAAGTATCTGCAATCAGAACAGACCATGGTACTGAGTTTGTCAACCAGTACATAAAGGAGTTTTGTACCTGCAAAGGTATACAACACCAGCTTTCCTCTGTAAGAACACCTCAACAAAATGGTGTTGCAGAAAGGAAAAACAGAACCCTTAAAGAAGCAGCAAGGTCAACGCTAGCTGACACTGAAATAAGTGAAGTTTATTGGGTTGAAGCTGTAAATACAGCCTGCTACACTCAGAACAGATGTTTGATAAACAAACACCATGACAAGACCCCCTATGAAATCTTGGTTGGAAGACCCCCAAATATCAAACATCTGAGAGTATTTGGTTGTAGATGTTTTGTTCTCAACAACGGAAAGGAATATCTGAGAACATTTCAACCAAAGGCGGATGAAGGTGTATTTCTTGGTTATTCTATGAATAGCAAAGCTTACAGAATTTACAACAAAAGAACAAAGAAGATTGAAGAATCAGTTCATGTTGTATTCTATGAAGGAAGTAAGAAAACACCTCTTACAGATGAAATCTCAGAACTAATGATAAAGGATTCTGAAAAAGAACCCTTAGAAAGGAAAAGCATCATTGTGGAAAGTGAGGATGACTCTGACGTAGAAAAGCATGAAATGCCTAGTAACAACCAGATGACTCACAAACATGATGAAGAATTTCCTATGAAACTTCCAGAAATGGAAACTGAAGATATTCATCATGAAGCTATCTCTGGAAATAATCTCTCTGAAAGATATGTTCCAGATAGCTCAAACACTAAACAAGTGTCAGACATAAATTGCCCTTCTGAGGAGCAAAATGTCTTAGATACTGAAAAAGTATCTAATCAAAATCTTAGTGATTCACATTCAGATCACTTAGATGTTGATCCTACTAGCACTAAACCAATGATGAAATGGATCAAGGATCATCCTGCAAAAGATGTAATTGGACCAATTAATCAAGGTGTTAGGACTAGGAGAGCAATAGTTGAAAACGCTAAATCTCTCTTTGGATGTTTCATCTCAAATATTGAACCTAAAACTATAGAAGAAGCATTAGGAGACCAAGACTGGATCTCTGCAATGCAAGAAGAGCTGGATCAATTTGAGAGAAACAAAGTCTGGAAACTAGTTCCATTTGTAGAAGGAATATCTGTGATTGGAACTAAGTGGGTTTTCAGAAACAAAATGAATGAAACTGGTGAAATAACCAGAAACAAAGCAAGATTGGTTGCCAAGGGATTTACCCAGACTGAATGTCTAGATTTTGATGAGTCATATGCACCAGTTGCCAGATTGGATGCAATAAGACTCTTTCTAGCCTTTGCAGCTCAGAAAGACTTTAAAGTTTATCAGATGGATGTCAAAAGTGCATTCTTGAACGGTGAACTTGCTGAGGAAGTCTATGTTGAGCAACCACCTGGCTTTGAAGTTTCCTCAGAAAGTAGAATGGTTTATAAATTACAGAAAGCTCTATATGGACTAAAACAGGCTCCAAGAGCGTGGTATGACACTTTGGCCAAATACCTTCTGGAAAGTGGTTTCAAGAAAGGTGAAGTTGATAAAACTTTATTTACCTTGAATCATGACGGGAAACTACTCTTAGTTCAAATATATGTTGATGACATTATATTTGGATCTAAGGACAAGCAACTTTGTGATGACTTTTCAAATCTCATGAAAAGCAAGTTTGAGATGAGCATGATGGGAGAAATGAATTATTTCCTAGGATTGCAAGTCAAGCAACTCAATGATGGAATATTCATCATTCAAACAAAGTATGCAAAAGATATGCTCACGAAGTTCAATCTAAAGCCTTCTGAAAAGAATGCTAAGATACCTATGAGCATAGGAACCAAAATGACCTATACTGAATCAGATAAGAGTGTTGAAGAACATAAGTATAGGAAATTGATAGGTTCACTACTCTACCTTACTGCAAGTAGACCTGATATTCAATATGCAGTTGGAGTTTGCGCTAGATTTCAGACAAATCCAATGCAATCACACTACAACATTGCTATGAAAATATTAAGGTACGTAAAAGGTACAGTAGATGTAGGTCTGTGGTATCCTAAAGAAAGTGGATTGAGTTTAGCTGGTTACTCAGATCGATTATCTTTGGATCCGCTTGATAGGAAAAGCACCTCAGGAACTTGTCAGTTTTTGGGTACTAGACTTATCTCATGGTTTAGCAAGAAGCAAAACTTAATTGCAACTTCTACCACAGAGGCTGAATATATTGCTGCTGGTTGTTGTGCAACACAAATTCTATGGATTCAACAACAACTTAAAGACTATGGACTCAATGAAGAGAAAACTCCCATTTTCTGTGACAACACAAGTGCTATTGCGATTACGCAGAATCCTAAGTTTCATGCCAGAACTAAGCACATTGATGTTAGACACCACTTCATTAGAGACCATGTTGAAAAAGGCAATATAGAGATACTCAAGATTGGCAATGAAGACCAACTTGTAGATATCTTCACCAAGCCGCTACAAGAAAGTAGATTCTTGGTCTTAAGACATAATCTTGGACTATTGGAACTACCTTCGAACTGAAAAAGTTCAGATATCTGGAACGGGTATCCAGAGAAGAGGTATCTGGAACGGGCATCTAGAAAAGAGAAAAGAGAAAATCTGGAACGGGTATCCAGAAGTCAAAAAGGCTAAAGGGCAAAAAGAAAGCTTAAGATCTCTGAGACAAGAACTCAGATATCTGGATCACTCTGTAAACAGAGAACACTAAGGAGAATAGTACAACTATCTGCAGTCAACTACTCTCTTGAAATGCGCATTATTTCTATCTTTATGAAAAACTTGGACAAATTCTAAGTATAAGACAGATTCAGATGCACACAGTGTTCTTGGTCATACAAAAACGTGATTGAGATAGCTAATAGCCAAAATTCATTGAATGGGCACAATTACATTTGTTGATTGTGATCATTGCTGAAGAAGCAATGGTGACCCTTGATGAAAATGAACGTTTGATCTGTACGGTGGAAATTAAGTCACAATAAATAGTGGACTGTAAAAATTCCGACAAAGTCCACTTTGCATTTAATGCAGAACTAGCTTTTGCTCACGCCTGCTTGCAAATCACAGATACGTATACACAAAATCAATTTGTATGTATATGTCTGTTGAGATTCTATTGCTATATATATAGGATTTTGTCAAAGGAAATCACTTTTGCCTGATCCGAAAATTCATCTTGCACAAAAATAGCAAATTCCTCTCTTGATTCTCTGCAAATCCTCTACAATCTCTGCAAATCAAGATTAAGTTTTTCTGAAAAGAATCACTGAATCAAATCTCTTTCAAACACCAACTTCAAATCCCTTACATTATATAAAGAGATGGCCCCCAAGAACTCTTCTACACAGAAATCTCAATCCTCCACTGGTACTGCTGAAAAGCAAGCACCAGAGTTGGTTATTGTAAACAACGGACTAGTAGGAGACTTTAATCCTGACCATTGGACTTCAAATCATAGAATGATTTGGGGTGGTGCCATGGTTGAGGAATACCTCACGGCTGCAATAGAAAACCAATACGTAAAGTCGATTTTGACATGCTTGAAAAGGCACAAATCAAGGGTTTTCTATCTGCTCGCCCAAGTGGAATTTCATCACTCGATGTGTTGGAATTCTACAACAACTCCAGGATAATTTCCTGTGTTTCTGAAGGCACTGCAATAGTGTCTGTCAAAACCTCAGTCCAAGGAAAGGAAATCCTTCTGGACTTAACAACTTTCTGTAAGTTGTTTGAGGTTCAAAATCTTGGAAAGGATTTTCAAATAAACACCAAGGATGATGATCTCCTTGAAGGTGTTAAATGACTATCTGATGGCGTGTGTGATCTTGAAAATCGATACACCCTTGAATTCAAGCTTCTTGACATCCAAACCGGACATCGATGGTTCCTTTGGGATGTATTGGCTTGCATTCTTCACATATGCTTTGATGGTCTACAAGGAGGTGCTGACCAGATAAGCCAAGAACGATGGATGATGATGTTCTTGCTGAATCAACAAGACAAAAGGCTGGAAAACCCTTTCAACTGAAGAAAGAAGTCTGCTGGCAAAACAGAAGACACACCCATTGAGGTTGTCGATTCTCAGATATCTGCAGGCCTTGCCGATGAACTGATAAAGGCAGATGAACTCATCAATGCTGCAAAAGAGTTCACAGCTACTGAACAAGTAGACTCAGCAAGAGAAAGTGCGTTCAGAAATGTGAAGACTATTACAGAATGCCTTGCTAATGAACTTATTAATGCTGCCAAAACAGGTGAAAAGCACCAAGCCCCATCTGCAAAAATCGCAGGAGTAATGGACCAATCAGTTCCCAATGCTGATGAGAGCTCTGATGATGAAGAAGATAAACTAGTCATCTCTCAAGTCCTAGAAAGAACAAAGAGGGCTAAGGTTATCGTGATGGCGGTGATAAGGTATCTGAAGAAGAACCTACACCGGGTTGATGAACCTATAGCAAGGTTGTTGGTGCAAACACATCATCGAGAACGTTTTATGCACAACTTCAAGAAGCCCTGATGAGTGGTAATTTAGTACTGGCTGATGATGATGAGAATGCCACGTCTAAAAGTCTGGAAGAACGCTCCACTGATCAATCTTCTGCTTCCAGACAACCACAACAACCATAAACACAACAACCACAACAACCACAAGTGGTTGATGAAATGGTAGACGAACTCCATTTCCAATTACCAGCATTTCAATACGCTGAAGAAAATCCTGCAATAGAGCAGGTTCCCCAACTCACTGAGAGGGATCAAACTGAGACATCTACTCAGAATGATCAACCAGGGGAGGCAACTGAGTTGCATACTCAGGAAAGGTGTGAAGTACCAGAAACTTCAAGCAAAGAAACTGCACTGGGACAAGAAGACCAAAGTATAGAAAGGTCACAAGTTCCAGAGACCAATCAGCCTGAAACTGCTCAGGTAGCTGACTGGTTTAACTCTTATCTTGTGAAAACTTTTATGCTTATACATCTTGTTACTCATAAAATTTCTTTGTTACAGGCTGAGTTAGAAACACATAAACAAGAGGAAGCTGAAAAGCTTACCTCAGAAACTGAGAAGGAGGTTCCCTCAACCTCGCCTCTTAAGATATCGAGCACATGCCACGGTGATAATTGATTCTTAAGATAACACTTCTTCGATTATATGTTTATGTGCTTAATCATTTAAGATAAATGTTTCTAGAGCTCAATCGAGAAAGAAGAAGAGAATGCGGTAAAGAGAACAGGAGGCCAGAGCAAGGTTTTCTGAAGAACACATCACTGAGCCTTCTAACATGAAGGTATATGAAAAATCAAAGTGATAAGTATTCTTCATCTTGGGTTATCTCAAACTTCTTCTAAAATATTCAATACTTTCTACTTACAGGCTCATTCAGAAGTAGAAATGCAAGGGGACAAAGTTTCGACTTCCCCTGCATCAATGGAAATTGATGAAGCCCCCAAGGCAACATCACTCGAAAGAACACCAGAAACTGAAAAAGTTTCTGAGAAAAATGACTCTGAGCTTCCGTTTGAGGAAGTAAGTGGAAAACTCAGAACTCATTAAAGCATATTTATGCACAGATTCTTTCAAACAATTTCCTAAGTATTGTATTATTCTTAATTCTCAGGTTCAAGAAAGAAAGGTTGATGAGGACCAGACTTCCAAGTCTCCACCTCACAACATGATATCTGAGACACCCATTGTCTCAGTGGTTCAAGTATCTGAGCCTGATGTTCATAATCAGGCTCAAACAGGTGCAAAGCAGGTTCCCATTGATGAGAAAATGGACCTACTTCCCTTCTTCAAGGCTCAAACACTGCCGAAGCACATCCAATGCCTCAAGAAATGGCAGAAGTTAAGGTGCTCTGATCTCTCTGAAATATTGAGAATCACAGATCAACCAACCAGACGAGCACGAGCTCTTGACTTGGAGACATATATCCATGCAATGTTCCCTACCGAACAGTATGCAGTTGCGACCCTATTGCATAAGGATTTCTCCAGAGAAGTGGCGCACAGTTTGATACAAGCCTTCGAACAGGCAGATGTTTAGACAAGATTACAGATGGCATTCAAGCCAGTTCTGCCCCAGACTCTGGAATTTATACCTTCTGAACAAGAAGAGGTTAATGGGCAGAAGATCACTATCCCGGAAGTGATCAATCTTGTATCTGAAGATGATGAGGAGGAAGAGATAAACGAAAACTACTTCGATGAACCTCCCACTGACCTTCACCAAAAGGATGACGAAGACAAAAAGGATGATGATGATGCCCCTACACCATGGACCGGAGGAATTTCACAAAGACATCATGCCTCAACTGCTGAAAAGCAAACTGAGAGGAAAGCACAGAAATCTCCGTCTCCATCTCCCCAAAAGTCAACTCATCAATCTTCCCAACAAAAAGATTCTACTTTACAAGTAGTTGAGCATTCTGAGGAAATCGCACAGAAAATGCTGAATACTCAATCCAGAACTGCTCAACCCAGACAACTGTTGGAGGAAGAACAACAGTTCCATCTTCAACTGGAAGACCAGATAGCTCGATCCAGAGACAAGCTTGATCAACTACAAGATCAATATCTGCAAGAGATGATTGCTTACTCTGAAGTTAAAGAGCTACAGGATGCTGTAAATGCTATCACCAAAGAACTCGATACTGAAGAAGTATCTGAAGTCAAGCATGATGCTAAGGCGGCATCATCTTCAAAAGAAGTACTTTGGCTGAAAACCGCGATGAAAATCTAGCGGTTTCTCACTTGAAAAGGAAGCTGATTGCCCCTGCAATTTTCAGCAAACTGCCAAATGTCCACTCCCATGAAAACATGAACATATACCAAGTACTGGCTCATATGAAGAAGGAGTTGTCTTCACAGAACAAGAAAGTAATTGCCTCCGTCCCCTTTGAAATGAAAAAGTTCACTGAGCTAATCACTCATAGAACAACTAGCATAGGCATTGCTCAGAAAGATCTGGGAATGATAAGGGACGATGATGCGTCTTTAGCTGAAAAAGCTTTCCAAGAGGCAAGTTACACTGCTGGAAAAGCAGATGCCATCCTAGGCCCATTGGCAGAGCTCACTGATAAGGACAAAGGACTTATCAAACAAAATCAGGAGCTCAAGCGAACTTGAAGTTGGTCACCGCCACAACTATTTACAAGGGCACTTTGACTCTCTCTCAGATTCTTTTATGAGGTAGGTCATGACAATGACTAAGGGGGAAAAAGTGTACAAATCTGGACCTCAAAGTCAGGGGGAATGGGAAGAAGGAGCAGAAAACAAGAAGAAATCTGGAGCTGGTGCGGCTCAGAGAGGAAGAAGAAACATGAAAACTTCCCAGCCACCACTCAGAATAAATGAACCCTCCTCAAGTCAAGCTGCTTCCCAGAAACCCACTGAAGGTACTACAATGGTAACAACGACAATGGCACAGAAACCTCCAAGGAGTACCAAGGCTCCAAGGAGAAGACAAGTTAAAGGGTTGATGAATCTTCTGAAGAAGAAGAAGAAGGTCAAATCAAGTCCCAGGGCAATGAAGAAGGCTGTAAAACTCTCACAAGATTTAATCTTGATGATGATGAGGAATTTGATGAAGATGAAGCTCCTCTTCACAGAAAAAGGAAAATTGAAAGCCTAACTGAGCCATAGCTGCAAAGCCACTAGCAGCTAAAACACCCTCTGGAAATACCAAGTCTATCCAGGGTGTTGGTTCTTCAAGCAACAACCCCAATGAGAATTCAAAGCAGGAGAAAGCGGTGAGTCGAAAGACAAGAAAGTCAACTTCCACTCGGGCGGAAGAAGTCAAAATTGAGTATGTGAAGCATGACAATGATTCCTCTGTCTACAGGTGCATCAATCAGAAAAATGGCTATTGGATTCTGGAACTTAAGCATCTACTAGTAAATTCAAGATTTCCAGAACCAATCCATAAACAACTTATGGCATGGAGAAAAGACAAGCCAACCTTGATCAACACCAATCACATTAAAGCATGGTTGGATTTTGAAGTTGTCAAGAGAACTGAAGCCATGAAGAAGGACCTCTATGATGAATGTCCATATGGAAAGGCAGATGATGTGCTGAGTGCAGATATTCTTGGAGCGAACACAAGCAAGACTTCATTGTGGAACCCTATGAATCGTTCTATCTAACTGAAGATCAATACAAGGGTGACATCAGATATCTGAGGATTATCTACGAATATTTCAAGCTTTCAGATATCAGAATAGAGCATGCCTGGAAGTGGGGAAAGTATCTGTGGGTCAAGCATTTTGTCAAGAAGAATCCTACCAAAACCTACAAAGAGGTCTGTGGATTTGCCAGAGACACAGAGATGCCCGTCATAACTCTTCTTTATGACTATTCTGATGACATCAAAAGGTTTGGAGATAGTAAATTTGCAGTTTGATCCATTGAAATACTGTTGAAGACTTGAAGAGTTGAAGACTTGAAGACTAGTCTATTAGGATGCTTACTTGGAGCTTGGTTACTCCTGTTGTCCTAATTTACTATGTAATTTTTGTTGACTGAGCTTAACTATTTTATGTATTGAAGTTATCTGTAATCCTTCTTTGTAATTTATCTGATGAACTTACTCTCAGATATTATTCTATAAAAGATAACTTGTCAGCAAAGATCACACCTTGTGATTTGGTTGATGTTTACTTTCTGCACTTAATTAAATGAATTGAAAAATCATAAGAAATGATTAAGTGATGGATTATTCACTCATCCAGATTTGTAATAGGTCAGATAGTCATCGTTGACTGATCAAAAAGGGGGAAATTTGTTAGGAAATTTGATAGGAATTTCTGTTAGATATTTTGTCAAGAATGTCTGTTTAGTTTTGATCAGCAACATGATGACCTATCTTAGTCTCAGAAAGGTGATTAGTACTCCTGGTTCACTTGAACATTGTAAAAGAGGAAACCCAATTAGTATGATAGTCTAGCTAATCTTGTATAGGATGTTAGGTCTCAAAATGTAATTTTTATTTTATGAAGAGAAGACCAAGAAGAAGACATCCAAGCAGAACAAGTTCAACGACATTGAAGATTTGAAGGATTGCACAAGATTACTGAAATGGTTTTACAGATACCTTGGCCAGATATCTTGAAGACACGAATAGTTTTGAACAAACTGTGTCACAAGAGATATCTGAGAATTAAAAGGGTCTATCTGATAAACAAGGAAAGTGTCCACAAATATCTACACTCAGATACCTTGAGCTTTAACCACATTTCTGAAATAGAGATATATATTGCAAACAAAGTTGTTTCAATTTAAGTGGTATCTGAAGTTGAAGATAAGAACGTGCGAAAAACTCAGAGAAAACTAGTTAAGTTAATTTTCTGATACAAAGCATAGTTCCGTTGGCACTACAGGACAAAAAGTATAGTACAATGCATTTAATGCCGCGACGAGATATACGAACCAAAGAGCAGCGGTTCAAGAAGAAGACAAACACCTTCTGATACTATACACAGATATCGATAGTTTGAATTTGAGCCTAACGGATACAATTCAACGGCATTTAAATTCATCTATAAATATCAACACTTAGACAGCTTGAGAACACACACACAGAACTTACTGAATACCTTATACACGAACATACTTTCTCAAGTAAACTACTTATTCTCAAAGCTTTCTGTTGCGACCAAAGCTAGTGATCTTAAGTAGCACTAAAGTTCTAAGTGTCCTGATCCTAAACAAGTAAAGCTATCTGTGAAAGAGTTGAATCGAAAGATCAAATATCTGAGATTCATTCTCTTGAACAGTTATCATAAAACTTGGGTCAGTACAAACGAACAACATACCTGTTGGTCCAGATAACGGCAAAGTAAAAGACTAGAGGGGGGGGGGGGGGTGAATAGTCTTTTAAAACTTTTGTCGATAACAACTATTTCTCAGATATCTGAATAGATATTTGATACTTAGAATCAGAGTGCGGAAGACTTAATAAAGATAAGTGCAGAAACAGTTAATATGTGTGTGTGTGCTGCTGAAATGTAAATACAGAAAGGTAAAT
This sequence comes from Plantago major, assembly GCA_026545765.1. Taxonomy (NCBI): domain Eukaryota; kingdom Viridiplantae; phylum Streptophyta; class Magnoliopsida; order Lamiales; family Plantaginaceae; genus Plantago; species Plantago major. Next base: position 74,737,545 of record CM048841.1, read on the forward strand.
AACACATCAAGTATAGTGGTATCTGGAGGTGGCGTAATCCTCCAACTAATCCACTTCGGTCTATGAGAGACCTAGAATTCACTAGAACAGATAATTGAGTTCTCCTTACAATAATCCTATTCTAAGATTCTTAACAATTGGTTCCCAACCAAATGTTCCCCCTGAGTTGTTCCCGCTTTCCATGACCAAGTACTTCCTATACTCGAAACCTTTGAGTTATTCCTAGCTTCCCAAGCTAAGTACTTCCTATACTCAATAACCTTGGAGTTATTCCTTAGTTTCCCAAATCAAGTACTTCCTATACTCGGTAACCTTGGAGTTATTCACGATTTTTCAAACTAAGTACTTCACATACTCCATGATTATGGTGTTGGTTTTGGTTTGAGTTGTCAGATGAGCGTCTTAATAACTTTTCAGTTAATCAGATAGCTCTGTGAACTAAGTTACTTAATACACTTTACAGCGTATGGTATCTTGTTCGATTTTACTGACCCAAGTCTTATGATATCTGTTTAAGAGAATGAATCTCAGATAGTTGATCTTTTGATTCAACTCCTTCACGGATAGCTTTGCTTGTTTAGGATCAGGACACTTAGAACTTCAGTGTTTACTCAAGATCAAAATCTTTGGTCGCAACAGAAAGCTTTGAGGATAAGTAAGTTGCTTTGAGAGAGTAAGATATTCAGAGATCGTGTGTCTAAGCATCTGTGTTTTTTTCAAGCTGTCTAAGTGTTGATATTTATAGATGAATTTGAGTGCCGTTTGAATAGTATCCGTTAGGCTCAAATTCAAACTATCGATATCTGTGTATAATCTTTATGTGAGTTTGTCTTCTTCTCAGAAGCTGCCGTTGCTTTTATTCAGACATCTTTGTCCGTGCATTAAATGCATTGTACTATGCTTTTTGTCCTGTAGTGCCAACGGAACTATGCTTTGTATCAGAGACTAGTGTTATCTGATTCTTTGCACACGTCCTTATCTTCATTCTTCAGATACCACTTGTATTTATTGAAACAACTTTGTTTGCAATATATATTTCTCTTTCAGAAACGTGGTTAAAGCTCAAGGTATCTGAGAGTAGATATCTGTGGACACTTTCCTTGTTTTCAGATATGTATCTTATTTCTCAGATATCTCTTTGTAACACAGTTTGTTTAAAACTATTCGTGTCTTTAAGATATCTGGCTAAGATATCTGAACAACAGATTCAGTAATCTTGTACAGTTTTCTTCAAGTCTTCAATGTCGTTGAGCTTTCTGCTTGGATGTCTTCTTCTTGGTCTTCTCTTCATAAAATAAAAATTACATTTTGAGACCTAACATCCTATACACGATTAGCTAGACTATCATACTTAGTGGTTTTCCTCTTTTACAATGTTCAAGTGAACCAAGAGTACTAATCACCTTTCTGAGACTAAGATAAGTCATCATGTTACTGATCAAAATCTAAACAGATATTTCTAACAAAATATCTAACAAATTTCCCCCATTTTGATCAGTCAACGATGACTATCTTTCCTATTACAAATCTGGATGAGGAAACAATCCACCACTTAATCATTTCTTAAGATCTTTCAATTCATATAATTAAGTGCAGAAAGTAGACATCAACCAAATCACAAGGTGTGATCTTTCTTTGACAAGTTATCTTTTATAGAATACTATCCGAGAGTAAGTTCTTGGATAAGTTACAACTAAAGTTCTGAGATAACTTCAATACATGATCTGATTAAGCTCGATCGCAAAAATACAAAAACTACATAGTAAATTAGGACAACAGGAGTAACCAAGCTCCAAGTAAACATCCTAAAGAACTAGTCTTCAAGTCTTCAATCTTCAAGTCTTCAACAGTATTTCTATGGATCAGTTTGCAAATTTCCTATCTCCAAACCTTTTGATGTCATCAGAATAATCATAGAGAAGAGTTCTGACAAGCATCTCTGTGTCTCTGGCAAATCCACAAACCTCTTTGTAGGTTTTGGTAGGATTTTTCTTGGCAAAATGCTTGACCCATAGGTACTTTCCCCACTTCGGGCATGCTCTATTACGATATAAAAGCTTGAAGTATTCGTAGATAATCTTCAGATATCTGATGTCACCCTTGTATTGATCTTCTGTCAGATAGAACGACTCATAGGGTTCCACAGCAAGTCTTGGTCTTGTGCATGTTCCTGTGATATTCAGAATTTTGTGCACATCATTTGGCTTTTTATATGGACAATCATCAGAGAGGTCCTTCTTCATGGCTTCAGTTCTCTTGACAACTTCAAAATCCAACCATGCTTTGATGTGATTGGTGTTGATCAAGGTAGGTTTATTCTTTCTCCATGCCATGAGTTGTTTATGGATTGGTTCTGGAAATCTTGAATTTACCAATAGATGCTTCAGTTCCAGAATCCAATAGCCATTCTTTTGATTGATGCACACAGAGCGGAGGAATCATTGTCATACTTCATACTCTATTTTGGCTTCTTACTTTGAGTGGAAGTTGACTTTGTCTTCGCTCGACTCTCGATCTGTTCCTTTTACATCTTGAATTCTCTTTGGGGTTGTTGCTTGAAGAACCACCACCTGGATAGACTTGGTATTTCGGAGGTGTTTTAGGCGCAAAGGCTTTGACTATGGGCTCAGTTAGGCTTTCAATTTTCCTTTTTCTGTGAAGAGGAGCTTCATCTTCATCAGTCTCTTCATCATCATCAAGATTAGATCTTGTGAGAGTTTCACAGCCTTCTTCATTGCCCAGGGACTTGATTTGACCTTCTTCTTCTTCTTCTTCAGAAGATTCATCAATCCCTCTAACTTGTCTTCTCCTTGGAGCCTTGGTACTCCTTGGAGGTTTCTGTGACATGGCCCTTGTTACCATTTTGGTTCCTTCAGTGGGTTTCTGGGAAGCAGCTACTATTTACATGACTTGGCTTGAGGAGGGTTCATTGATTACAGTGGTGGTGGGAAGTTTTCTTCTTCCTTCGAGCACTTTGACTCCAGATTTCTTCTTGTTTTCATCTCCTTCTTCCCATTCCCCCTGACTTTGAGGTCCAGATTTGTACTTTCTTTCCCCCTTAGTCATTGTTGGCTGACTCAGTCTCATAAAGAAATCTGAGAGAGAGTCAAAGTGCCCTTGTAGATAATTATAGGCAGTGACCAACTTCTGAAGTTCGGCTTTGAACTCCTGATTTTGCTTGATAAGTCCATTGTCCTTATCTGTGTGCTCTGCTAATGGGCCTAGGATGGCATCTGCTTTTCCAGCAGTGTAACTTGCCTCTTGAAAAGCTTTTTCAGCTAAGGACACATCATCGTCCCTTATCATTCCCAGATCTTTCTGAGCAATGACCATGCTAGTTGTTCTCTGAGTGATGAGCTCAGTGAACTTTCTCATTTCAGAGGGGACGGAGGCAATTACTTCCTTGTTTTGTGAAGACATCTCCTTGTTCAGAGTAGCCAGTACTTGGTACCTGTTCATGTATTCATGGGAGTGGACGTTTAGCAGTTTGTTGAATATTGTAGGAGCAATCAACTTCCTTTTCAAGTGAGAAACCGCTAAATGTTCATGGCGGTGTTCTGCCAAAGTCTTGTCTTCTTCATCATCTGAGTGATTAGCCCAGTGATCTTCATCCTCTTGGACATTTTCATCGATCGTATCGAGTCCAGCAACCATCTCAGAGATTGGTTTCTTTCCTTTCTGGGAGGAGGATGGTACTTCTTTCGAAGATGATGCAGCCTTAGCATCATGCTTGACTTCAGATACTTCTTCAGTATCGAGTTCTTTGGTGATCTTTTACTGACATCCGTAGCTCTTTAACCTCGAGTAAGCAATCATTTCTTCTAAGTATAGATCTTGTAGTTGATCAATCTTATCTCCGGATTTAGCTATTTGATCTTCAGTTGAAGATGGAGCTGTTGTTCTTCTTCAACGGTTATGCGAGTTGAGCACTTCTGGTTTGAGTGTTTAGTATTTTCTGATTTGTTTCGTCAGAAAGCTCAACTACTTGTTCAGTAGTAACTGCGTGTTGGTTAGAAGATGGATGAGTAGATTTCTGAGGTGATGAAGACGGAGATTTCTGTGAAGTCTTCTCAGTTTGCTTTTCAGCAGCTGAGGCATTGTTTCTCTGTGAAATACCTCCGGTCCCTGTGAGCTTTGAAGAAGTGAAGTAGGTCCCTTGTTTCTTCAATGGGAACCTGCTTTGCATCTGTTTGAGCCTAAAAGAAAGAGTTTTGAGTGAGTTTCAAAACTTTTGTAGATATTTGAGTAGAAGTGTAGTTTAGTTTCTGAGTTACCTGAGTATGAACATCAGGCTCAGATACTTGTTCTATTGAGACAATTGGTGTCTCAGATATCTTGTTGTGAGGTGGAGACATGGAAGTCTGGTCCTCATCAACCTTTCTTTCTTGAACCTGAGAGAAATACAATACTTAGGAAATAGTTTGAAAGAATCTATGCAAATATGCTTTTAATGAATTCTGATTTGTGCTACTTACTTCCTCAATAGGAAGCTCAGATTCATTTTTCTCAGAAACTTGTGCAGTGTCTGGTGTTATTTCGAGTGATGTTGCCTTGGGGGCTTCATCAATTTCCATTGATCTTGGGAAGTCGACTTTATCCCTTGCATTTCTACTTCTGAAATAGCCTGTAAGTAGAAAGTATTGAATATTAGAAGAGATAAAGGATAACCCAAGATGAAGAATACTTGTCACTTGATTGTCATATACCTTCAAGTTTGAAGGCTCAGTGATGTGTTCTTCAGAAACCTTGTTGGTTTCTGGGTTTGTCTCTGGCATTTCTTCCTTATCTTCTTCCATCTCAGTTGGAGCCTGTTAGAAACATTTATCATGAATGAGCACATAAACATTTTCTTTGAAAATTAGTTCTCTTTAAGAATCATTTACCTGTGGCACAGGCTCAGATTTCTCAAGAGTTAAGGTTGAAGGGACCTCTTTTTCAGTATCTGAGGCAAGCTTCTCAGCTTCCTCTTGTTTCTGCGTTTCTAACTCAGCCTGTAACAAAGAAATTCTTATGAGGTAACAAGATTTATAAGTATAAAATTTTTCACAAGGTAAGAGTTAAACCAGTCATTTACCCGAGCAGTTTCAGGCTGATTGGTCGCTGGAACTTGTGACCTTTCTATACATTGGTCGTCTTGTCCTAGTGCAGTTTCTTTGTTTGAAGTTTCTGGTACTTCACACCTTTCCTGAGTGTGCAACTCAGTTGCCTCCCCTGATTGATCATTCTGATTTAATGTCTCAGTTTGAACCCTCTCATTAAGTTGGGGAACCTGCTCAATTACAGGATTTTCTTCAGCATACAGTATTGCTGGTAATTCAAAATGGAGTTCATTTACCATTTCATCAACCACTTGTGGCTGTTGTGGTTGTGGTGTTTGTGGTTGTTGTGGTTGTCTGGAAGCAGAAGATTGATCAGTAGTAAGTTCTTCCAGATTTCTAGATGTGGCATTTCCATCAGCATCTGCCATCACTAAAATACCACTCATCAGGGCTTTGTGAAGTTGTTCAAGAGAAGCATTCCCTGATGATGTGTTTGCACCAACAACCTTTGCTATAGTCTCAGCAACCTGTGGTGTAGGTTCTTCTTCAGATACCTTATCACCAGTTACTTTTTCAGTAACCTTAGCCCTCTTTGTTCTTTCTAGGACTTGAGAGATGACTAGTTCATCATCTTCATCGTCAGAGCTCTCATCAGCATTAGGAACTGATTGGTCCATAACTCCTGCGGTTTCTGCAGATGGGGCTTGGTGCTTTTCACCACTCTTGGCAGCATTTATGAGTTCATTAGCCATTATCAGTTCATCGGCAATGCCTGCAGATATCTGAGAATTGACAACCTCTTTGGGCGTGTCTTCTGATTTGCCAGCAGACTTCTTTCTTGAAGTTTTGGGCTTCTTGGTCGCAACCTTTTCTTCAGATATCTTTTCAGATTTTCGCTTCTTAGGACCTTTCTGAGACCCAGTAACCTTTTTCATCAGATTTGTATACTCATATTTGTAGAGTAAGTTCTTGTTGGCTATTTCGGCCGTCTCTGAGCTCAATGCCAAGCTTTTACGACCAAGTAGCATATCTTGAGACCATAACCTCATGGCCTTTGGCTCAGCTAGTCCTTTGACAATCTTAGGCTCGAAGCCTTGAATCTTCTTCACGAATTTCATGAAGGCGTACTTTCCCCAGTTAAAAGGGTTTTCCAGCCTTTTGTCTTGTTGATTCAGCAAGAACATCATGATCCATCGTTCTTCGCTTATCTGGTCAGCACCTCCTTGTAGACCATCAAAGCATCTGTGAAGAATGCAAGCTAGTACATCGGTGAACCAACAGATGTCCGGTTGGATGTCGACAAGTTTGAACTCGTGGGTGTATCGATTTTCAAGATCACACACGTCATCAGTAAAGTTCTTTAACACCTTGAGTTCATCATCCTTGGTGTTTATTTCAAAATCCTTTCCAAGATTTTGAACCTCAAACAACTTCTGAGAAGGTTGTTAAGTCGGAAGGATTTCCTTTCCTTGGGTGAGGTTTTGATAGACACTATTTCATTGCCTTGGATACAGGAAATAATCACAGGTTGTTGTAAAATTCTAACACATCGGTGATGAAATTCCACTTGGTGGCGGATAGAAAACCCTTAATTTGTGCCTTTTCAAGCATGTCAAGAATCAATTTTCTTTCGGTTTGGTTTTCTATTGCAGCAGAGGTATTCCTCAACCATGGCACCACCCAAATCATTACGTGACTTGAAGTCCAATGGTCGATTAAAAACTCCTACCGGTCGATTGTTTACAATAACCAACTCGGTGGTTGCTTTTTTGATACCGTGGAGGATTGGGATTTCTGTGTTGAAGTGTTCTTGGAGGCCATCTCTTTATATAGTGTAGGGATTTGAAATTGGTGTTTGAAAGAGATTTGATTCAGTGATTCTTTTCAGAAAAACTTAATCTTGATTTGCAGAGATTGTAGAGGGTTTGCAAAGAATCAAGAGAAGGATTTGCTATTCTTGTGCAAGATGAAATTTCGGATTAGGCAAAAGTGATTTCATTTGCCAAAATCCTATATATATAGCAGTTGAATCCCAACAGACAAATACATACAAATTGATTTTGTGTGTACGTATCTGTAATTTGCAAACAGGCGTGAGCAAAAGCTAGTTCGGCATTAAATGCTTAGTGGGCCATGTCTGAATTTCAACAGTCCACTATTTACTGTGAATTAATTTCCATCGTACAGATCACCATTGCTTCTTCAGCAATGATCACAATCAGCAAGTGTGATTGTGCCCATTTAATGAGTTTTGGCGACTTGCTATCTGAATCACAATTCTGTATGACCAAGGACACTGTTCGCATCTTAATCTGTCTTATACATAGGATTTTTCCAAGTTTTTCATCAAGATAGAAATAATGCGAGTTTAAAGAGAGTAGTTTACTGCAGATAGTTATACTATTCTATTTTGTGTTCCCCGTTTATAGAGTGATTCAGATATCTGAGTTCCTGTCTCAGAGATCTTAAGCTATCTTTTTGCTCTTTAGCCTTTTTGACTTCTGGATACCCGTTCCAGATTTCTCTTTTCTCTTTCCTGGATACCCATTCCAGATACCTCTTCTCTGGTTGCCTGTTCCAGATACTTCTTCTCTGGTTTCCCGTTCCAGATACCTCTTCTCTTTCAATTCATTGGTAGTTCCATTAGTCCAAGACTATGTCTTAAGGCTAAGAATCTACTTTCTTGTAGTGGCTTAGTGAAGATATCTGCAAGTTGGTCTTTAGTGCCAATCTTGAGTATCTCTATATTGCCTTTTTCAACATGGTCTCTGATGAAGTGATGTCTAACATCAATGTGCTTTGTTCTGGCATGAAATTTAGGATTCTGTGTAATCGCAATAGCACTTGTGTTGTCACAGAAAATGGGAGTTTTCTTCTCATCGAGTCCATAGTCTTTAAGTTGTTGTTGTATCCACAGAATTTGTGTTGCACAACAACCAGCAACAATATATTCAGCCTATGTGGTAGAAGTTACAATTGAGTTTTGCTTCTTGCTAAACCATGAGATAAGTCTAGTACCCAGAAACTGACAAGTTCCTGAGGTGCTTTTCCTATCAAGCAATGATCCAGCATAATCAGCGTCTGAGTACCCAGCTAAACTCAATCCACTTTCTTTAGGATACCACAATCCTACATCTACTGTACCTTTTACATACCTTAATATTTTTATAGCAATGTTGTAGTGTGTTTGCATTGGATTTGTCTGAAATCTAGCACATACTCCAACGGCATATTGAATATCAGGTCTACTTGCAGTGAGGTAAAGTAGTGAACCTATCAATTTCCTATACTTATGTTCTTCAACACTCTTATCTGATTCAGTATAGGTCATTTTGGTTCCAATGCTCATAGGTATCTTAGCATTCTTTTCAGAAGGCTTAAGATTGAATTTTGTGAGCATATCTTTTGCATACTTTGTTTGACTAATGAATATTCCATCATTGAGTTGCTTGACTTGCAATCCTAGGAAATAATTCATTTCTCCCATCATGCTCATCTCAAACTTGCTTTTCATGAGATTTGCAAAGTCATTACAAAGTTGCTTGTCCTTAGATCCAAATATGATGTCATCAACATATACTTGAACTAAGAGTAGTTTCCCATCATGATTTAAGGTAAATAAAGTTTTATCAACTTCACCTTTCTTGAAACCATTTTCCAGAAGGTACTTGGCCAAAGTGTCATACCATGCTCTTGGAGCCTGTTTGATCCATCTGAGCTTTATGTAGTTTATAGACCATTATACTTTCTGAGAAAACTTCAAAGCCATGTGGTTGCTCAACATAAACTTCTTCTGCAAGTTCACCGTTTAGGAATGCTCTTTTGACATCCATCTGATAAACTTTGAAATCTTTATGAGTCAGAAGGCTAGAAAGAGTCTTATTGCATCCAATCTTGCAAGCTGGTGCATATGACTCGTCAAAATCTAAGCCTTCTGCAGGTAAATCCTTGGCAACCAATCTTGCTTTGTTTACGGTTATTTCACGGACTTCATTCATCTTGTTTCTGAAAACCCATTTAGTTCCAATCACAGATATTCCTTCTATAAATGGAACCAGTTTCCAGACTTTGTTTCTCTCAAATTGATCCAACTCTTCTTGCATTGTAGAGATCCAGTCTTGGTCTCCTAATGCTTCTTCTATATTTTTAGGTTCAATATTCGAGATGAAACATCCAAATAGAGAGTTAGCATTTTCAGCTATTGCTCTCCTAGTCCTAACACCCTGATTAATTGGTCCAATTATATCCTTTGTAGGATGATCTTTGATCCATCTCATCATAGGTTTAGTGCTAGTAGGATCAATATCCAAGTGATCTGAATGTGAATCACTAAGATTTTGATTTGATACTTTTTCAGTATCTGAGATATCTGACATATGGGAAATGTCATTGATATCTGACACTTTTTCAGTGTTAGAGATATCTGAAACATGCATTTCAGCATTCTTATTTTCAGATACCTCTTCATGATGAAGGTTCTCAGTAACCTGTTCCATTTCTGGAAAACTCATAGGGAATTCCTCATCATGTTTGTGAGTCATCTTGTTGTTACTAGGCTTTTCAAGCTTTTCTACGTCAGAGTCATCCTCAATTTCCATAATGATGTTTTTCCTTTCTAAGGATTCTTCTTTAGAATCCCTCAGTAACAGTTCTTTGAACCTTTCTGAGAGTTCATCATTAGGAGGTGTTTTCTTATTTCCTTCATAGAATACAACATGAACTGATTCTTCAATTTTCTTTGTTATTTTGTTGTAAACACTGTAAGCTTTGCTGTTTGTGGAATAGCCAAGAAAAACACCTTCATCTGCCTTTGGTTGAAATGTTCTCATGGTCTGTTCTGATTGCAAATACCTTGTCATTTTTCATGACTTCAAACTTTTTCAGCAAGTTTGGTATCTCCACCCTGGCATCAGATTTGTGTTTCAGAAAGACAACCCAAGTGAATCTTGAGAAGTCATCTACAACAACCAGACCAAACTTCTTTCCTGCATAACTAGTTACAGATGATTCAAATAGATCCATGTGTAAAAGTTGCAGTGGTCTAACACTAGAGTGTCTGATTTTGGACTTGAAAGAGATCTTAGATTGTTTCCCCATCTGGCAGGCAGAACAGATACCATCCTTTCTAAAAGATGTTCTGGGAAGACCAACCACTAACTCTTTCTTGGCAAGTCTATTCAGAGTTTTGAAGTTCAAGTGACTCATTCTTTTGTGCCATAACCAGTGCTCTTCTGTGTGACCAGATTGACTCACCATGAGACATTCTTCAGTTGTGGCAGATGCCCAATCGGCAACATAAAGACTGCCTTTCCGCCGACCAACTAAGACTGTCTGCTTTGACTCATTGTCAATTAGTTTGCAGTATTTAGCTTTGAATTTTATAGTAAAACCCTTGTCTGCAAACTGGCTCATGCTAAATAGATTATATTTCAAATCCTTAACATGTAATACGTCAGTGATTGTTAAAGTCCCCAATTTGACGTTGCCAAATCCCAGAGAGGAATTTAATTCTCCTCCAGCAAATCTGATATCTGGTCCTGTGTTGCAAGCTTTGTAATCAACCAGATTTGCTTTGTCTTCTGTCATGTGCTTTCCGCATCCACTATCAAATAGCCATTGTGCTTTGGTCCAGGAGGCATTCTGCACACAACAGGAAACAGGAGATTAGGTTCTCATATCTTTGATGGAACCGTCAGAATTAAAAGTTCTTCCAGTAGGAATCCATTTTTGAATGAATTTCTTTGAAATATGCTTTTGTCTGACAGGAACGTAAGGAGGAATTCTTTTTGAATGAATGTTATCATTAGTAAGAATTATTTTCTTCCTTGGTGTGTTCCTAGGTGCTCCATATGATGCTTTCAGATACCTGTCAGGTTTCTGAGTTTGCTTTTCAGCAAACTTAGCCTTCCTTGCCAGATTTCTTCTAGCCATTCAGATTTTCAGTGGCTTGATTTAACTTCCACTTCTGATAATTGCTTTGAGCAATTCTAGCTTTCAGCCATCGTTCTTGCTCCTGCTTGTACTCATGAGCAAGTTGTTTTCCGATGCCTTTGTAGCCAATACCGTTTCGAGCACTTGAAGCTATCTGAGATCTTTTCTCGTGACTTTGCTAGTCTCTGGTTGATCCATTTCTTTCGAGAAAAAGTGATATGGGAGAATTTGCGGCTCTGCAATTCTACCTTTTGAGAGACATAACTGTGGGTGTTTACACTTTTCGGTGTTGTGTTTCTTTTCGAGACGTACCAACAGTTTTGTTTTGACTTGTTTTTCCACAAAGGTTTAGTCATCGCCTTTCCTTTGTCAACAATCTTTGTCTTTTCACCGATACTATAGATTGCATGGGAACCGTCTTCTTGAGTACTTACAAATGTTCTTTTCTCCTTACTCTTATTGAGTGATAGAACAATCATCGTGTATTCAGCCCAAGTCCTTTCTTTTCTAAAGGATCTCTTAAGTAAGATTGTACTTCAGTAAGAGTGTCACTAGCTTTGGCATAAGATTGAAAAGATAGTTCTTTCTTCTTGAGTTCCTTATTTTCAGAAAGAAGATCTTCATATTTCTTTTGAAGTACTGCCAATGCTTCTTTATGTGACTTTTCAGCGTCCTTTTTCTCAGATATCTGAGCTTTGAGAAACGCATTTTCAGCATCCTTTTTCTCAGATATCTTAACCAAATGAGAATTTTCCTTTGCAAGAAAATTCTTTTCCTCCTCTAGGTTTTCAGTTCTCCCATGGATCATTAGAAATTCTCTTTCATAGATATCAAGTTCCTTTCTGAGATTTTCTAGATCTTTTATTTCCTCTTCATCACTTTTAGCAAGAAGTATGTGTTACCTCATCAGCCATAAGACAGTTTTCTATGTTGGAGATGTCTGGTCCGTCAATTTCAGCAACCCCACACATTTCATTCTTCTTGAGGCCGAAGTCAATTATATCATGAGTAACTCCACATAATTCTGGTGATGGTAGGGTTGAGTCATCTGAATTGTCATCTTCAGAATCTGTCTCAATGTCTAGAGAATCCAGTTGAATTTGGATTTTCTTTCTTTCTTCAGTTAACAAAGCTTTCTGGCTTCTTCTGAAGATTCTTCTATCTTTCTTGTCGCCTGTCCTTAGTTTGTTGAGGGCAGGACAATCCTTCTTGAAGTGGCGGGTTTACGACAATAGAAAGCAGATATCGTTTCAATTTCGCTTCCTCGATTACATGATGCTTTCGAAATGGCTTGTTCAATGAGCTTTGCATATTTTGTCTTGGTGATAGTTTGAGCTAGATGCTTTTGACTTCTCTTTGGCTTTTCTTCTCTCAATTTCTCATGACAAATTTGCTCATTTGCTTTGCGGCAAGAGCATCCTCGATCTCCTCCTTGCTTTTCTTCTTTTGAAGTTCCTTGAGTAACTAGAGCAACATTCGCAACTTTTCAGGTTGTTTGTTCTCTCCGAGTTGTCTCATAGTCAATGATAGCAAGATGAGAGAAAAGTTCCTTTGGAGTGATATTTGGCATACCTTGGTTAAAATAAAAGAATTTAGTATGCTCCGGTTGTGGTTAAGACTTGACAATAGTCTTAATCTTCTCGGTCGAGAGTATCTATTGCTTTCCCAGTCTTGCCATATCACTCATGAGTGGTAAACACGAAATCAAGTTCTTCGAGTTTGTGGGACCTTGTTTGAAATTTTGAAATTTCAACTTTAGAACTTCGAACTTGTTTTCCTTGGTTTCTCGGTTCGGCCTGATTTCTTCAATCGGTTGCGAGAAACTTTCGCCGTTTAGCACCCCACAGTTTACCTATGTGCTCTCGTGTCGATCGATGATGATGTTACGAGCTTGACCATCAGACGATTCCTCTTGGCATCTTCCGATGTCGAGTTCTCTGGCTTTGGTTCGTAAATAACTTGACGATAGATCTTCCACTAGTTGACGCATCTGCTTGTGAAGATCCTTCGCTTTGATCTGTCTCTTCCACTCGAAACCTCCATGACTTGCTTAAGTTGTTGAATGACTATTGGGCCATTCCTTATTACTTGATCATCTCGTCACTTATGGCTTCAAGGTGGAGCATCATGTTATTTTTCCATTTCTCGTAGTTCTCTGGTTTGAGAACGGTGCATCACTCGAGACATACCGCACTTAACACACAAATTAAATAGTCCTCAAAAGTGGACAAAGTTCCTTCACCTATCGGGATCTAGGTTGGTCAAGGAATTTGGTGAACCTCTGCTCGATACCACTTGTTGGTCGAGATAACGCAAAGTAAAAGATTGAGGGGGGTGAATAGTCTTTTAAAACATTTGTCGATAACAACTATTTCTCGGATATTCGAATAGATATCGATACTTAGAATCAGTCGGAAGACTTAATAAAGATAAGTGCGAAACAATTAATATGTGTGTGTGTCTGCTAAAATGTAAATCTGAAGGTAAATAACACAAGTATAGTGGTATCTGGAGGTGGCGTAATCCTCCAACTAATCCACTTCGGTCTATCAGAGACCTAGAATTCACTAGAACAGATAATTGAGTTCTCCTTACAATAATCCTATTCTAAGATTCTTAACAATTGGTTCCCAACCAATGTTCCCCCTGAGTTGTTCCCCGGCTTTCACAGCCAAGTACTTCCTATACTCAGAAACCTTTGAGTTATTCCCTAGCTTCCCAAGCTAAGTACTTCCTATACTCAATAACCTTGGAGTTATTCCATAGTTTCCCAAATCAAGTACTTCCTATACTCATAACCTTGGAGTTATTCTGATTTTTCAAACTAAGTACTTCACACTCCACGGATTATGGTGTTGGTTTTGGTTTGAGTTGTCAGATGAGCGTCTTAATAACTTTTCAGTTAATCAGATAGCTCTGTGAACTAAGTTACTTAATACACTTTACAGCGTATGGTATCTTGTTCGATTTTACTGACCCAAGTCTTATGATATCTGTTTAAGAGAATGAATCTCAGATAGTTGATCTTTTGATTCAACTCCTTCACAAATAGCTTTGCTTGTTTAGGATCAGGACACTTAGAACTTCAGTGTTTACTCAAGATCAAAAGCTTTCGCAATGTGAAAAGCTTTGAGGATAAGTAAGTTGCTTTGAGAGAGTAAGATATTCAGAGATCGTGTGTCTAAGGTTCTGTGTTTTTTTCAAGCTGTCTAAGTGTTGATATTTATAGATGAATTTGAGTGCCGTTTGAATAGTATCCGTTAGGCTCAAATTCAAACTATCGATATCTGTATAATCTTTATGTGAGTTTTGTCTTCTTCTCGGAAAATTGCTTTTATTCAGACATCTCTGTCCGTGCATTAAATGCATTGTACTATGCTTTTTGTCCTGTAGTGCCAACGGAACTATGCTTTGTATCAGAGACTAGTGTTATCTGATTATTTGCACGTCCTTATCTTCATTCTTCAGATACCACTTGTATTTATTAAAACAACTTTGTTTGCAATATATATTTCTCTTTCAGAAACGTGGTTAAAGCTCAAGGTATCTGAGAGTAGATATCTGTGGACACTTTCCTTGTTTTCAGATATGTATCTTATTTCTCAGATATCTCTTTGTGACACAGTTTGTTTGAAACTATTCGTGTCTTTAAGATATCTGGCTAAGATATCTGAACAACAGATTCAGTAATCTTGTGCAGTTTTCTTCAAGTCTTCAATGTCGTTGAGCTTTCTGCTTGGATGTCTTCTTCTTGGTCTTCTCTTCATAAAATAAAAATTACATTTTGAGACCTAACATCCTATACAAGATTAGCTAGACTATCATACTTAGTGGTTTTCCTCTTTTACAATGTTCAAGTGAACCAAGAGTACTAATCACCTTTCTGAGACTAAGATAAGTCATCATGTTGCTGATCAAAATCTAAACAGATATTTCTAACAAAATATCTAACAATACCATACATTGAAAAGTGTATTAAGTATACTTGATTCACAGAGCTATCTGATTAACTGAAAAGTTAATAAAAGAAGCTCACCTGACAACTCAAACCAAAACCAACACCATAACTTGCGTGGAGTACAGGAAGTACTTAGCTTGAGAAGCTAGGGAATAACTCCAAGGTTATTGAGTATAGGAAGCACTTAGCTTGGGAAGCTAGGGAATAACTCAAAAAGGTTTCTGAGTATAGGAAGTACTTGGCTGAGAAAGCCGGGGAACAACTCAGGGGGAACATTTGGTTGGGAACCATTTGTTTAGAAATCTTAGAATAGGATTATTGTAAGGTGACCTCAATCATCTATTCTAGTGAATTCTAGGTCTTTGGAAGACCGAAGTGGATTAGTTGGAGGATTACGCCACCTCCAGATACCACTATACTTGCTGTGTTATTTACATTTTTGTACTTACATTTCAGCAACACACACACACACTTTAACTGTTTCTGCACTTATCTATCTTAAGTCTTCCGCGCTCTGAATCTAAGTATCAGATATCTTCACAGATATCTGAGAAATTGTGTTTATTGACAAAAGTTTTAAAAGACTATTCTCCCCCTCTAGTCTTTTACTTTGCGTTATATCTGGACCAACACCATCTTCTGACATGCTCTGCCCGTTCGGACTTCCTTCACGTTGCACTGGAAGCGAAGGCACTCATCGAGATTCATAAGTCCTCCTATGGTTCTGATTCCCAAACCTTTCTGGATCGGACTATTTGTTTGTTCCTTGATAAGCGGCTCGGCTTGCCGGATTAGCCACTGGCGGAGTGACTTGTTCGGGTTGGACATTGTTAGACCCCAGACAACCTTGGATTATTGTAAGCAGTCTACCAAATTGATTCTCATTCAATCCGAAATCACTAGTGCGTACTATACGACCATCAAGCATGGTAAAATGCTAACCTGGAGGAGGACCTTGTGTTCCTGCCGGAGAAACTTGTGCGGCCACTTCTTCGTGATTCTCTGGTACAACATTATCAGGAACATCACAGACTCTTTCGAATGGAATGTCTCTTCCTTCATCGGAGGATGGGCTTGCTGTGTGACCATCGCTTGGATATCTCCTTACCTCAGTGTTACTTCCCGCTACAGTGGTCGTCCGTCCTCTGTTAGGTGGTCGTCCGCGGGGATGGGGTGGTGGAGTTCCGATGCCATCAGTGCTGGTCTGTGCTGCCCTTCTTGTTCTTGCCATCCGCTCGATCAAAACACGAAACCTTTTGTAAGAAAGCGCCAAAAATGCTGAGGGGTTGAATCTCAAACACTAACTAAATTACTAAAAGTCCCTAATCTAAGATCTTCCTCCAACTTGATGTCTGTCATGGGGTCTTTGTTCGAGTCGGAGCACCTGAAAGGACTAGGTGGGGGGGGGGGGTTAGATGGGTAACCCGATTTGCTAGCGTCAAACCGGGAAGAGACTTTACTCAAGAGAGAGAAGGAAGCTCTCAATGTAGTAATTACGAGGGAAGTTATGATATGAGTTGACTTACCTTAATGTAGGGGATCTTGTGCTATATTTATAGCTATCATGTACATATGAAGTGGTTCACAAGATGATGCCAAGTGTATGTTCAGGATTTGGACAACAATGCTCCCTTGGCCCATGGCCCAATAGTATGTGAGAGTCCAACACCATTAGATGGGCGTGGGAGGGTAGATTGGTCCTTTTACCTCTTAGAGTACTATTCTCGCTAATGTGTCCGTGCGAGACCTTTAGAATGATCCGAGCTCTGTTGAGTTGGTATGTTCCTAAGTAACTGTTGATACGGACATGTGTCCAATCCGTTAAGGGTGCCATAGAGCGTGTCCTAAAGCACATCAAGGCTGAGATAGCCTATTCATTTCTAGTACGACCTTCGAATGGTCCGACATAAAGGAAACCATCTCAGGTCAACTAGTATTTACAAGTCAACACGCCATTTCAGCTAGGTCCGACCAAGCTAGATGGATGACTTCCGAACATGACAAAAGGTCACATGGTCCTTCCAAGTACCACAAACTGTCAGTTCTAAGATGCTAAATGGACCGGACGAGAGAATCTCGGACGCCACCATCACAGTAAGACCAAACGTATATAACAGAACCAGTGAGATACTTCCGTGGAACGCTAGGTCCGGACACCTTGAGTTGCCTAGGGCCAGATCAACCAAGCATACAGATCTGACCAAGGAACTTACATGGACCCAACATGCGGAACTGTACTCTCAGAGGGAAAGGTCCAAACTACCCTCCCAGGCCCATTGATTAGTATTGGATTACTATTCACTAATGGGCCAAAGGTAGCATTGGTGTCCAAATCTGAAGCATACACTTGGCATCATCTTGTGGGCAATCTCATAAGATACGATAACTATAAGTATACCACAAGGTCCAAGACCATAAGGTAAGTCACAATTCCCAAGTGATAAGCAATATCAAAGTGAGGAACCATAAGTGATAAACACTCTTGATTTCATAACCTTCCTCATAACTATTACATTGAGAGCTTCCAACTCTCTCTTGAGTAAAGTCTCTTACCAGATTGACATAGGCAATCCGGGTAACCCATTCTAACCCCCCCCCCCCCCACTTAGTCCTTTCAGGTACTCAAGCTCGGACCAGTCTTGCTTCGGACTTCAAGTAGGAGGCGGATCCTAGATTAGGTTACTTGTAATAGTTTAGTTAGTGTTCGAGGTTTTACCCCTCAACATTTTGGTGCCGTTTGTGGGAACTCTTTACAAAAAGTTTTCGTGTTTGAGTTAAGCTGATGGCAAGAATAAGACAGAACAACGGACTAGTCTTTGCGTAGGAACACCACCACCACGCCCACGGGGACGTCTGCCCATTCGTGGACGAAGAACCACTATGGCTAGAGGGAACGCTAGAAGGAGATATCCGAGCGATGGGCGCACAGCCAGCCCATCCTCAGATGAAGGAAGAGACGCTCCTCACAGGGGAGTCCGAGGTGTTTCTGAGAATGTTGTGCCTGCGAGCCATGGAGAAGGGGTCGTAAGAGCTTCTCCGGCAGAAGCTCAAGGCCCCACAACAGGTCAACAGTTCACTATGCCCGATGGTCGCACTGTCCGCACTAAGTGACCTCGGACTAAGTGAGACACAGGTTGATAGATTGCTCACAATCATCCAAGGATATCTGGGGTCTAACAATGCCCATCCTCAGCAAGCCACTCCGCCAGTGGCTACTCCTACTCAAGCAGAGCCTACATTATCAAGAAACAGGCTACGTCCGATCCAACAGAGGTTAGGAAATCAGCCACCTCAAGAGGATTTGCGAAACCTTCTAGACCGGCGGGCATCTGCCTCTCAAGCTCGGGGTGAAGGAAGCCCAAACGGAAGGAGAGAGTATCAAGAAGGGGATAATAGGCCTCCAGGAGTTCTGCAACAAGCACCTCCGAGAGACAGAGATCAAGTAGCTGAAATTGTTCCAGTGGTCCGGATAGATGAACTCCCCGCGGATGTGGCTGTTCATCCGAGGACAGGAGAGATCATGACTGCTGATGAGATCTATGCTCAGCAGAAGGCTTTGGAGGCCGAGATTCTGAATCTCGGACGCCTGGTAAAAGACCACGAGCAGATAACTACTAGTGCACCAAATCCCTTGTGCGATGACATCATGAGAGAAAAGGAAAGAAACAGAAACTCGGATCAGGTAATTCCGAGCTTGGAATACTACTATGGGGATACTTGTCCCGTTGGTCTGACAAGGTACAACAGCAAGATGGATTCCAAGGGAATGAGCAACAATACAAAAGCTCTTACATTCTCATCCACTCTCTTCGGAACGGCTATGGATTGGTACACCGCTTTGCCGAACAAGTCGATAAGGTCATATGCAGACCTTTCTTCCAAGTTCTTGGCACGATTTGGAAAATCCAAAAGGAGAAAGCGTACCGTAGAGCACCTGGCAGAAGTTATACAGTGGGAGCAAGAGGATCTAAGGACCTTCCTAGATCGCTTTCACACGGAAGTTCTTCGAGTTGAGCTACACAGTATTAAGGAATGGGTCCGTCACCTGTATGCTAATACTTTTAACTCAGAGCTCCGCAGAAAACTCTCTAGTCAGGAAGTGAGGAGTGAAAAACATTTAGATGACATCTGTGAAGAAGTGATGTACGGAGAGGAGTACCGAAGGAATGTTCCAGTAAGAGCTGGTCCCAAGAAAGGAAAGGAGCCGATGAAACAAGAGCAACGCCAGGGGAAGTTTAACCTAAAGAAGGATCATAGAGATAAAGGCTTCCACAAAGAAAGGAGTCCGCCGAGGAGATACGCGGATTATACCCGTCTCAATAGACCAAGATCCGACATCTTGGCGACTATCATCGAGAAGAAGCTGGATGTCCAATGGCCAAAGCCCTCTCACAACAACCGAAAGAATAAGAATGCAAAGTGTACTGCAAGTTCCACAAGTGCCGTGGTCACGAGACTGATGACTGTATCCAATTGAAAACAGAGGTTGAACACCTAGTGAGAGAGGGCAAGCTAAAGGAGCACATCTATGAGGATGAGCCCTCCAGGCACGATAGAACGGAGCGAAGAAGGGAGGAAAATGCTACAGAACCACCACCCCGTCTGATATCTTTGCCACCTCCGCCGGCTCACTATCCGCCTCGCACGGATGGACATCCATACAGATATAGCGATGACATTGATATGGAGAACCCTCCGTACAGCGGAGTGATCAACACCATCGCAGGCGGACCATCTAGAGGTGATCATAGGAACGCGAGAGAGCGGACTGCTCAAAATCTTCGAAACAACGATAGAGCGTACGCTGCTCTAGCGATTCGGGGTACAAATGCTATATCCTTCGATGATAGGGAGATTCCTTCTCCTACGGCAGGAGGCGAGGACATTGATAATCCAGATGTTCCTCTAGTGGTTTCGTTAACCATCGCGACTTACCGAGTGAACAAAATCTTGGTGGACACAGGGAGTTCCTCGAATATCATTTCCAAAAGAACACTAGACCAGATGGAGCTGGGGAGAATCCGATATGAAAGAGTCAACACCTCCATACTAGGGATTGGAGGAGGAACTTTTCGACCCCTAGGAAGTGTTATGTTGCACGTCTCACTCGGGAATTTCCCGGCCAGAGTGACACAGTTGGTCCGATTTGTAGTGGTGGACCGGACTTTCGACTACAATGCCATCTTTGGGCGTCCAGGACTCAATCAATTCCGGGCTATTTCCTCCACTCTCCATAACAGAATGAAGTTTCCAACTCCCTGCGGAGTTGAAGAAGAGGTGGGAAATGTCCGTGAAGCTTGGGAATGTTACATTATGTCCACAAGAAGAGCGTCCGCCCCGGTGCTGATAGTCACTCTGACCTCAGACCCGCCAGTCGTTCTTCCGGGCAGATTGGAGTAGGGAGCCAGAAGGAGAAGTTTCGTAGGGCTGTGCGAATCGAGCCTCATGAAACTCTCAAGGAAATTGAGATTGTTGTTGGAAGCCCGGACAAGAAGACAAGAATCGGAACAGAGATGAACGCGGAGGTGGAAATGAAGCTCATTGCTTGTCTCCGAGACAACAGTGACGTGTTTGCTTGGAACACCGATGACCTGAAGGGAATAGATCCGAGGATTACTGTTCACTGTCTGAACATGGATCCCTCGATTAAGTACATCCGACAAAAGAGGAAAGATTTTGGTCCGGTCAAGGATGCCATCATATCTGCTGAAGTTGATCGAGTCCTGAAAGCAGGGCATATCGAAGAAGTCCGTTACTCTGATTGGGTTTGCAATGTGGATCTAGTAGAGAAATCACCATGAAAATGGCGGATGTGCAATGATTTCACTAGGTTGAACAAGTTCTGCCCAAAGGACCCGTACCTTTTACCACGAATAGATCAGTTGGTTGACTCCACATCCGGATGTGCGTTACTGAGTTTTATGGACGCATACCAAGGTTTTTACCAAATTCGGATGGCCAAGGAGGACATCAAGAAAACAGCTTTCTTCGCTGCAGGGGGAGTATACTGTTTCAAGGTAATGCCCTTCGGATTGAAAAATGCGGGAGCCACTTACCAACGACTGGTGAACCAGATGTTCAAGGAAGAAATTGGGAAAACCATGGAAGTGTACGTGGATGACATGCTCGTCAAGAGAAAAACTAAAGAGCAACATGTGCATCATTTGAACAAGTGCTTCGCTATCCTTAAGAAGTACGGAATGAAACTGAATCCAGAAAAGTGCACGTTCGGAGTGAAAGGAGGAAGGTTCCTCGGATACATGGTCACAGAGAGGGTGATAAGCGCAAACCCCTAGAAGATCAAGGCAATCCTAGATCTTCCGCATCCGAAGAACCTCAATGAGGTATAGCAACTCATAGGACGTCTCATGTCCTTAAGTCGTTTTATTTCACGATCTGCGGAGAAGAATCTTCCGTTCTTCAAAATCCTCCGGAAAGGAGAGAGATTTGAGTGGACCGCGGAATGTTCTGAGGCTTTCGAGAAACTGAAAAAGTACCTCCATTCCCCTCCACTGCTCTGCAAACCCGTCGAAGGAGAACCACTCTACCTCTACCTAGAAATCACGGAAGAGGAAATGAGTTCCATATTAGTATGGATTCAACCTAATGATCATTTCCCAATCTACTATCTTAACAAAGCCCTTGCTGGGGCGGAGACAAGATACGTGAAGATTGAGAAACTTGCATATGCTTTGGTTTAGACCGCAAGGCGGTTAAAACCATACTTCAAGTCTCACAAAATAGTGGTACTAACTACGGAACCTTTTAAACAGGTGCTGGGGAAGCCCAATCAATCTGGACGACTCTCTAAGTGGGCAATTGAGCTGAGTGAATACGACATTTGCTATTAGGCTCCATCAGCCAAGAAGGCTCAAGCCCTTGCCAACTTCTTAGCGGAATATCCTGAGGCGGATTCAGAGAAAGTCCCTGACAAACAGTCATTCAAATGCCTAATCACCAAGCAGATTATCCGGAAGCCAGTTCCGCCGAAGTTCAACCCAGAAAACCTCGAGGATGCTCAATTCATCAATCAGTCCCTGCCTGCATCATATGAGGACACTCGGGTCAACCAAATGTTCCTTCTTGACGATATCGCAAGCAGATCCGGTACTAACAACTCCGGACCGAAAATCAAAGAAAAAGAGGAACAAAGGTTGGAATCTTAGGAGCTTACTGAATATCTCCAGACCGAAAAACATCCTTCTGATGTCTGGACATTGGAAGTGGATGGTTCCTCCACTGGAAGAGTGGGAGGGATTGGAATCTTTCTTAAGAGCCCTGATGGTGCGGAACTAGACTACGCGATATCCTTGGAATTCAAAGTCACCAATAATGAGGCCTGTTGATACGGAAATATGTCCAATCCGTCATAAAGGACCTAGGAGCGAATCCTAAGGCATCCCAAGTCATCCAATGGATCCGAGGCATTTAGGTCCGAGCCAACGGTCCGATCCGGGCAGACCATCTATGGTCCGACCCACCCTAAAAGAAAGGGACAAAGGATTTGGACCTGCAAGGCCCGACCCGGAACTATAGGTCCGACCCACCTTGGTCCGAGCCTCCCTGGGAAAGGAGCATAGTGCTAAGTCGGCACCCTCTCCGACCCAAGGACTCCGATACGGATGTCAACTCGGATCCAACATGACCATCTCATAAGGCTACCAAGCAAGTGGGCACCAAAGAGAGAGATGTCTGAACCCAGGAGCTCCGAATCGGAAGAGTTGGACAGGCAGGAGAACTTCCTCAGCTAACAACCAGGTACTGTCCGGATCAGACATCCGGACCGACCTCTCCGAACCTGGGATCCCGGCAGACTCAGTCACATCCTCAAGAACTCTCCCAATAATGACCAAACTACCCCTAAAGCCCAAGATGGCATGGGCTAAAGCTTCATTATTGGGCTATGGGCCTCATCTCAGCATTGGTGGCTCAATCCTAGCCGTACACATGGCGCAATCCTAGAAAGGCCTTCCATTTTGATGATAGCCTATAAATAAGGCACACATCCCAACAAGTAAGCGACTGAACTTCACTTCGTACTAGTCATCTCGCTAGTCACATCACGATCCCGATCCTAGTATATTACAGAGTTGATCCTCAGTCACTCTCGAGTAAAGTCTCATCCCAGTTTGACACTCAGCAAACCGGGCACTAACCCCCCCCCCCCCCCACTCAAGTGTGCAGGTCCTTACCGAAGTAGTTGGCCGCTGGTTCTTACGCCTCGGCCCTCATCCAGCGAGGAGCCCCTCATCTTGGTACCCATTAGAAGAGTTAAATAAATCTAAGTAGTTGGGGAGTTACACCCTCAACATTTTGGCGCCGTCTGTGGGAATCTTTACAAAAAGTCCCGTTCTCTTCAGTAATGGCAAGAACAAGAAGGTCCGCAAGAACCAACGCCACTGCCATTGGTACGCCTGCTCCAAGACAAAGGGGGAGACCTCCCACTAGAAGAGGGGGAGTAGCAAGAGCCTCAACAAGAAGAGTAGTAGATGATCCAAGCGACGGCCATACCGCTAGTCTTTCTTCTGGCGAGGAAAGAGCCACTAATCCACCAGTGAGGGTCCAGACACTTGGGGACGAAGGACAGGTTCCTCCGTCAGGAACGCATGGTCCTCCCCCAGGTAGAAACTTTACCCTCCCGAATGGACAGATCATCCGTCCTAGCGAGTTCGGGATGAATGAGAATCAGTTTGGCCTCTTACTCACCACTATTCAAGGGTGATTCGGATCAAACAACCTCCAGCCTCCTCAGCCCACCCTGCCTACGCCAATCCCAAGGCAAGCTGAACCCGCTCAATTGAGAAATGAGCACCGTCCGATCCAACAAAGGTTGGGGGAGCAAGCTCAACCAGAAGATCTGAGACACCTTCTCAATAGAAGAGCCGCTGCCTCTCATGAACAACGAGGGAGAAGTCCAGAAGTGCCGCGAGTAGACGAAGTGGGAACCAGTCGGCGAGGAGCTCAACAACAAGTGCCTAGAGATCAAATGGCAGAAAGCACCCCGATTGTTCCAATCGGTGATCTTCCTCCAGATGTAGCTATCAACCCCAGAACTGGTGAAAGATTGACAGCTGAGCAGATCTACCTCCAACAGAAGGCCTTGGAAACACAAATTGCCACCTTAAGCAGGATGGTCAAAGCACATGAGAAGGTGGTCAAAACTCCCAACCCTCTGTGTGATGAGATCAGAAGAGAAAGAAAACGCCCCGACTGTGTTATCCCAAACCTTGAGCATTACTATGGAGATACTTGCCCTGTAGGGCATCTTACTAGATACGAAAGTAAGATGGAAAGCAATGGACTCAACGATAACATGAAAGCTCTCAACTTTTCCACCACACTCTTTGGAGAAGCAATGGATTGGTGGACCTCACTACCTAATGGTTCCATCAAATCCTATGCAGACGTTGCCTCCCTTTTCTTGAAAAGGTTTGAGAAAGCAAAAAGAAGGAAGAGGTCAGTTGAGCACCTGGCAGGCATAATCCAGAAAGAGCATGAGGACCTCAGAACCTTCCTTGACCGCTTCAACGCTGAAGTACGACAGGTAGAGCCTCATAGCATCAAAGAGCGGGTCCGACACCTATATGCCAACACTTATAATGATGAGCTTAGAAGGAAGCTTTCCAACGAAGAAATCACCACTGAAAAGTACTTGGAAGAAATCTGCGAAGGAGTCTTGTATGGAGAAGATTACCGAAGGAATGTCCCGATAAGAGCAGGGATCAGGAAGGGAAAAGAACAAGTACGACAGGAACTCCTTCCTCGTCAAGGGAAGTTCGAGCAAAAAAGAGATCTCAGAGACAGAAAACAATTCCACAGAGAGAGAACTCCACCCAGGAGATACGCCGAGTATACGTGCCTCAACAGACCAAGATCCGACATCTTGGCTTCTATTGTTGAGAAGGACTTAGATATACAATGGCCTAAACCTGTCAAGAGCAGCAAGAAGAGTAAATTCTCTAAAGAGTACTGCAGGTTCCACAAGCAGAAAGGTCATCCGACTGAGGATTGCATCCAATTAAAGACAGAAATTGAAAGACTAGTGAGAAGTGGGAAGTTGAAAGAACCAACAGGCGAAGAAGAGCCCTCCAGGCATAGAAGGAATGAGCAAAGAAGAGAGGAGCGTGGTTCTGAACCCCCGACAGGATCTTTACCACCACCTCCAACCGAAATCCCACCTCGTCAGGTCCAAAGATATCAAGGGTACCACGAAGGGACAGAAATGGAAAACCTCCCTTACAGTGGAGTTATCAACGCCATTGCAGGAGGACCAACAGGGGGAGACAGCAGAAATGCAAGGGAAAGGACCGCGCAACACTTAAGAAACAACGACAGGGCTTACGGTCCACCAGCCTTGAAAGGCACAAATGCGATTACCTTTGACAATAGCGAGATACCCCCACCAACGTCTGGCGGAGGAGACCTCAAGGACCCCGATGTCCCTTTGGTTGTTTCTCTAGTGATTGCCACTTACAAGGTCAACAAGGTACTAATTGACACAGGAAGCTCCTCCAATGTCCTATCCAAAAGGACTGTTGAGCAAATGCATCTGGGGCAAATACAATATGGACGAGTATACACCTCATTAGTAGGTTTTGGAGGGTCTGTAGTACGCCCCATTGGAAGTATACCACTGCAAGTCTCTATGGGCACTTTTCCGACAAGAGTGACCCAGACTATCCTCTTTGTGGTAGTAGATAGCACCTTCGACTATAACGCGATCTTGGGCCGCCCGGGACTTAACCAATTCAGAGCAATTGCTTCTCCCCTACACAACAGGGTGAAGTTTCCAACCCCGAACGGCGTAGGGGAAGAAATGGGCAACATCAGAGAAGCCTGGGAGTGTTACATCATGTCAACCAGAGGGGCCACGGAACCTGTCCTTTCGGTCACTAAGGGCCCTCTTAGCCATTCTCCCATTACTCTAACACCACCAAAGGAAGAAATCGGTACTGGGTCGCTCAGAGAAAAGTTCCCCAAGACAGCTAGGATAGAATCCCATGAAGCCTTGAAAGAGGTCCAACTGGTCGAAGGAAATCCGGAAAGAACAACTCGGATTGGAACAGAGATAAGTGCGGAAGTAGAGCGGAAGCTCATCGCCTGCCTCCGGGACAATCGCGACATCTTTGCTTGGAGCACAGATGATCTCAAGGGGATAGACCCAAGGATCACAGTTTACCGTCTGAACATGGATCCTACGGTCAACCACATCCGCCAAAAGAGGAAAGACTTTGGACCAGTTGAGGATGCTATCATAGCAGGGGAGGTTGACAAATTTATGAAAGCAGGACATATCGAAGAAGTCAGATACTCCGATTGGGTCTGTAACGTGGTCCTCGTCGAAAAAGCTCCAGGAAAGTGGAGAATGTGCAATGACTTCACCAGACTCAACAAGTTTTGTCCAAAAGATCCCTATCCGTTGCCACGCATAGACCAGCTGGTCGATTCCACTGCAGGATGTGCACTCCTAAGCTTCATGGATGCATACCAAGGCTTCTACCAAATTAGGATGGCTCAAGAAAACGGCATTCTTTGCGGCCGGGGGAGTCTATTGCTTCAAGGTCATGCCCTTTGGCCTCAAGAATGCAGGAGCTACTTACCAACGGCTGGTAAACAAGATGTTCAAGGAAGAATTGGGAAAAACCATGGAAGTCTATGTGGATGACATGCTTGTGAAAAGCAAGACTGAAGAGGAGCACATCGAACACCTCAACAATTGCTTTTCTATTCTCCGAAAATATGGAATGAAGCTGAACCCTGAAAAGTGCACTTTCGGGGTGAAAGGAGGAAAATTCCTCGGCTACATGGTCACAGAAAGAGGCATTAGTGCTAACCCAGAGAAAATAAAGGCAATCGTAGATCTGCCACAGCCCAAGACCATTAATGAAGTTCAGAAACTTCTAGGAAAGGTGCTGGCGTTGAGCCGTTTTATCTCAAGGTCCGCCGAGAAAAACCTTCCCTTCTTTAAGATCTTACGAAAAGGAAATAAGTTCGAGTGGACAAAGGAGTGCGAAGAGGCCCTGGAAAACTTGAAAAAGTATCTCCTCTCGCCGCCCCTTCTGTCTAAACCCATGGAGGATGAAACTCTTTACCTCTATTTGGCCACCACTGATGAAGCAATGAGTTACATCTTTGATACGGCTACAAGACAACGAGCATTTACCAATCTACTACTTGAGCAAAGCTCTTGTAGGCTCTGAGGCCAGATATGTCAAGGTTGAGAAGCTCGCCTTCGCACTGGTTTACACTGCACGACGACTAAAGCCTTACTTCAAGTCGCATCGGATTATGGTCCTTACAAATGAGCCACTCAAACATGTCTTGGAAAAACCGGATCAGTCAGGACGCCTGTCTAAATGGGCTATTGAGCTAAGTGAATATGATATTGGGTATCAAGCCCCATCTGCCAAGAGAGCGCAAGTTCTGGCCGACTTCCTGGTAGACTATCCAGAGAAAGCAGAAGAAGAGAACAAAAATTCCCAGGAAAAGGCTAGTCATGTGGTGATAGCCCAGATCAAGGAATCAAGTGGAGAGAAAGAAGCTGAAGAGACACAAAGAGGTAGCATCCAGCCTAAGACTCAGTATCACCAACCTATGGATGATTCACTAAGAGTGAGGCACATGTTTCTTTTGGACGAAGAACTCAATACCTCGACAACTGCATCTTCCGACAAGAGGCAGGAGGCTGAGAAAGCACTCACTCCCACTACGGGAGGAAAGGAAGGAAACAAAGAATGTTGGACATTACAAGTGGATGGATCATGAACCGGACGGTTGGGAGGAATAGGAATTTTCCTTGAAAGTCCTGAAGGAGCCAAGCTAGAGTACGCCATCACTCTCAATTTCAAAGTGACAAACAACGAGGCCGAATATGAAGCACTTATCACCGGCCTAAGAATGGCGAAAGCCCTTCAAGTAAAAAGGATCAAAGCCTACACAGACTCGGCTAAATCTGATCCGGTTTCGGGTCTTTCACCACCAAAGGACCTAACATGATCAAATACTTGGAGCTCCTCAAAAAAGAGGTTGAGCACTTTGAAGAATTTACTCTTGACCAATTTCACAGAGAGTGGAATGAAAAAGCCGATGCCCTCTCCAAGTACGCCTCAGCCTTAGGAGCTTTGGACACAAGAAGTGTCATCCTCATGACCATGTGATTCCTCCTGGCAAACCCAACGGAAAGATGTTTCTCTTGAGCACGAAAAGCTGGATGACCGATATATTCCGTTACCTCAAGGATGGTACTTTACCTATGGATCCTAGAGAGGCCAGGAAGATTCAATGTCGAGCTAACAGATACTTTATTCTGGGAGAAGATCTCTACAAGAGATCTTACAGCGGAACTCACCTGAGGTGCCTAGATCCTCAAGAGGCAAAAACAGCAATGGAAGAAATCCACGCCGGAAGTTGTGGAAGTCATTCGGGGGGAAGAACTTTGGCACAAAAGATCATAAGGCAAGGGTACTATTGGCCAACTATCGACATGGATGCTGCCAACATCGCTTGGCGTGAAGACTGCCAATACTATGCCAACATACCACACCGCCCGACCAACCCTATGATTCCGTCAATCATAGCTTGCCCATTTGATCAATGGGGCATAGACATAGTTGTTCCCTTTCCGCGAGGAACGCATCAAAAGAAGTTCTTGATAGTCGCAGTAGAGTACTTCACTAAGTGGGTCGAAGCTGAAGCAGTGTCAACCATCACCGAAAGCAGAGTTCGGACATTCATCTGGAAGAACATCATCTGCCGGTTTGGACTCCCACGAGTGTTAGTCTCAGACAATGGAGCACAATTTTCTGGGTCAAGGCTGAAGGAGTGGCTTCAGTCCTTCAAAATAGAACAACGCTTTACTTAGTTGTACCCCAAGCCAATGGTCAGGTGGAAGCCACCAATAAGACCATAGTCAAAATTCTGGAGAAAAGGTTGAGAACTTCCCAAGACAGTTGGGCGGATGATCTTGACGCGGTCCTTTGGGCGCATCGAACGACAGCCCGAACCGCTACACAAGAAACACCTTTCTCCTTGGTCTATGGATCCGAGGCGGTCATCCCTTCGGAGACGGTGGTGGCAACCCAAAGAATCCAGCAATACAACCCAGTTGGTAATGAGCTCGCAAGGATCTATGACCTTGAGCTCCTTGAAGACAAGCGCGATAAGGCATTGGCCAACATCCTTCGGTACCAAGCCATGACCGCTCGAGCCTACAATAAACGTGTCCTTCCCAAGGACATACAAGTGGGAGACTTAGTCCTCATAAGAGCCGATATACTAAGTCATGTGGGGAAACTTAAGCCCAAGTGGGAAGGACCGTACAAGGTTACGGGGGCAGGAGTCAATGGAAGCTTTAAACTAGAAGATGAACAAGGGCGGGCCTTGAAGAGAACTTGGAATGCCAAGAATCTCCAAAAGTTTTACACTTAGAGAAGTATGGCAACGACTGTCACCTTCCTCTATCTTGTCGACCTGTTTTTTTTGTTTGTTTTTTGAAAAAGGCCTCGAAGCCCTCAAGTTGTAATCCAATTTCCGTCAAATCAATACAACTGTGATTCCATAAACATTGTTGATAAACATGTCTTCCGAATCTCATGATTCGAACGGGCCGTGAGGATATTTAACTACTTGATCCGAACCTAGAACATACATTGATCCGGATCGGATTAACACAATCAAATAGTGTCCGACCTTGACAAAGGCAAATACGCTTTTATTAAAACAGTACAGAGTTACAAAGTCAGGGTCCGAAGAGCCCAAATCAAGCTTACAAAAACAACTCCTACTCTATCTCTTTTCTACTATTACAACGAAGCTTCCTAGTTAACCCTGATCTGCCGAACCAAACCCCGTCCGAACACTGTTAGCTGCATCTGTAGGCGCTCCGAAGGAAGAAGGAACTATACCATCCGAACTTTGATTGCTTACTGACAGAGGTTTCAAAGCCCCTTCGGACGATCCAAAGTTTAACAGCAGCCGGACGATGTAACCTAGGCCATTCATTGCTTCCAGAAAGGATACTTCGTCACTTCTGAACGAAGGAAAGCTCCGAAGCAAGCAAGAATCACACTGACAATCCGGATCGCCTCACACCAAATACTATGAATACACCCCAAATTCAGAGTATTTGGAAAGCGACCAACCCGGACAGTCGGATCAACCCAAGTCACTCCGGAGGCTACCGTTGGTACGAGTCCCAACAAGACCGGCATTGTCAGGGACCCCTTTCCAAAATTGCAAATAGCTCCCTCGAGCCTTCAATCCGGGAAATACAGTCACCAACAAAACCAAACTGCTCGGATACACATCCTCAAGGACGAGCGAAAAGACCTACTCAAAAGGATACATCTCCCTCCATCCGAGAAACGAGCAACTAGACACAACAGGATTGGTAGAAAACCTCCCAACATTTCGGGCGGTTTCTTACGACCGAACCACGAAATACTGGAAGGGATTCTATCAAACCAATTCTGCCGACTTGTCGCTCCCCGGGCACATAACCAGAGCGGAATGCCTCAGATGCATTGAGATTCAAAACCAACTATTTGAAGATCCCCGAACCATCCAGCTAATCTACCCCTCCGGGGCTAAAAGTCACGAATATAGACCACAGCCCCGGAGAAAGAAGATTAGCCTGACGATCAGAGGAATTGATTGGCAAAAATTTTAGGCCTCGCTCGGTACGGACCGTATCCTCGAAGATCCGAGGCTGGCTTTCCGAGCAATCTGATTTCCACGACTCTCACCGAAGAACCAGCTCGGGTAGACTTCCGAAGCATCGGAGAAACCCTTGGGACGAGATCACGGGCGAGAGTAATGGCATAAACATGCTCACCAGCCGCTCGGACTCGAGCTCCGGACCTTTGATTACTATAAAAGGGCGAGATGTCTTAATGAAAAGCCGTACAAATCAGGAGTATATATAGAAAGAGAAGACCAATTGGAAGCGGACACGTGTCCCATATTCACCGGAAATGGGCTTGGGCCGAACATGGGCTTGTCTCTTCGGCTTCCATTGGCCCAACCCAACAATCCGTCCACACAGTCGAGCATACCGACTAAGCTACTCACTCGGACGTATCAAGCTCGGGGCTAACATAACAACATCCGGAGAAACTGTGATTCGTATAGAGTCACCCTGTACTTAATGCTGATCATCTTTTCGCTATCTCACAAGTCTGCATGACTCGGGAAGACACACCAAGACAACGTCCGAATCGTCTTAACTTATCACGATACGAGGCGATTCTTTTTCTCGCAAGCCTGGCCACTCTAAGACGTGGCTCCGAACCAATTCGTGATCCGGTTTATTTCTATTATAGCTTCCGATTCGGATGGCCACAACGGTTGATCGTCCCCCAAGACCCGCAAAGTAGAATTTGCATCAGGCAAATTAAGGTCCTGGCGGTACGGGTCTCAAGGGGCCGAACCCACTATCCGAGTCTACGAGAATTGACGAATTTCTACGCAAATACGAAGTTAAACGCGCAAGGATGTAAACATCAACTTTAGTGTTTCATTGGAAAAAAATAGTTCCGAGCCATCAAAGGGCCCGAACCAACAACATTCATCAAAGATAAGTATATATTTATCCAACAAAAGACGACAAGCAAAAGAAAAAACAACATTGTTTTTAGGCCCAGACGCACCCTATTACAAAAAACCCGGGGCATACCCCGTCTTCACTGCCTTCGCCGCTCGGACGAATTAGGTTGAGACTGAGAGGGGCCGCCCGTACCCTTCTCCGGAGGCGCCTGACCTTGCTGTTGGGCTATCCTCCGTTCTCTCCGAGCCTCAACCTCTTTCAGGAAGGTCGGACACTCCTCCATCAGGTCAAGGTCGCGATCAAAGCCTTGGACAGGCCCGGGCAAAGTCAGCCAGTCTCGGTTGTGCTCCAAGTGGTCCTCCAAAGGAACGAAAACACTGGACATGAGCACCCGAGGAACGAAGGTTGGGAGATACGGACCGCCGTGGTTGTACTTCTTGCCCTCCGACTCGTCGCAAACCAGCTCCACAAATTCGCATTTGAGCAGGTCTTCGTCCAAAACACCCTCCGGAGCAAAGTCCGAGCCATCTCCATTTTTAAAGGCGGATACCCCCTCAGCCTCCAAGTTACAATCATCTGGTATCCAACCCTTCCTCCGGCACTGCTCCACAGCTGCATCAAACCCATCTTGACGGGCCTCATCATACTTTGACTCGAGCAAAAACTTGTATGAGTCCGAATCAAGGAAATCTTGGACCCTTATGCGGACTCCAAGCTCCTTCAAAGATCTTATCCTTGAAAGTCCGAGAGACGGCCACGAAATCGTCCAAACTATCTTGGTGCACTTTCAAATCAGCCTCCAAAGATCGAATGGCACTTTTCATCTTGGCCGTCTCCGACTCGGCCTCTTGTTTAGCAGCTATGGCCTTCTTGAGCTCGAAGTCTTTGTGCAACCGACGCTTCAATCGCCGGCACCTCGGTAGCTAAATCTTCTTCAAGGGTAGCCCTCCGAGCAGCCACCAAGGAGCATGCTTCAATAGCAGTAGCAAGCTGAAAACAAAAATGAAACATCGGAAGTGTTAAGATACCTCCGAACCACAAGAAGATGTAAAACCAACGGAAAACTTAAACTCACTTTGCTTGGCGGCGATTAACTCGAAATCCGCTCCGGCAAGAACCAACCGAGCAACTTCCGCATCCGAATCCAGCTCGGGAGCCTCGCCCACCTTTCCCTTTCCCTTCTTGGCGGGAGGATTTGGACCTTCGGAGGAGCACTTTTTTGGAGCTGCAGCGCTCGATCCGCTTGCGGGAGGATCTCGGGACACGGATCTCGGAGGCTTCTTCGAGCCCTTAGTTCCGACCACCTTACCCTTGTCTGGAGTAGGGATGGTTTGGGCCTCTTCGCCCGCAGAAGCTCTCCGAGACTCCTCCACTCGGAACACAGCAGCGTTTCTTGGCTCGTTCATTGGGAGTACGGTGGAAGTCTTGATAATCTGGGTCCGGGAACCCTCCGCCAACTCCTTCCGTTGCGCAGCGTTTTGCTGACGCTTCAGCTCCCGCATGGTCGACATCGTATACTCGAACCAAAAAGCTGCACATCCGAATCACAATGAGTTGCAAAATAAAAAAGAATCTACAAATGATAATCATATAGTCGACAAACAGACAACCGACTCGGACAACCAACTAGAGGAGAAGAGAAACCACTTACTCAAATCCTCCATATTGTCACAAAAACTTGGCTCGGACAAGCCGGCTAAGAAAGGCAGAGGTTGACATATCAGACCTCGGAAGAAGTACTTCTCCGGCTCTTGACTCCGATGGAACGCTTGCATCGACAAGGGGATGTTCCGTGCCGGTGGCTTCCAATCTGGCAGTTTGCCTCGGAAGATCTTCTTCTCGAAATGCCACGTGGGCCTCTCCGCCTCGGATTGTCCAGGCTTCAGAGCCGGACGGACAAAAATGTACCTCTTGAACCATTGGATTCCCAACGAGGACAAGGGATCAACAAAAAATGTGTACGCCTGGCGACATACGAACGGGAATGTTGAATAATTTACGGAAATTATCGAAGGTGAGCGGGATGCCTTTATATTTACATAGCACTCCGAAGCACATCAAATTTCCGAGGGAGTTGGGGATGATCTGGTGCGGACTCAAACCCATGCTGTTCAAAATCTCCAGAAACTCGGACGATACTGGTAGCCGCCACCCGCAATGGAGACTTATCTCATAGACCGACATATAGCACGGAGGCGGATTATAAAAAGCATGAGATTCGTCCGGGATGAGAATCTCCACACAATCCGGAATCTCATATCCTCTCCGGAGCTCATCTACTTCATCGGCTCGGATGGTTGAGGCACAAGTAGGCAGCGTACCATCTTCATTCATCTCGCCCTCCGGATCGGGGTGAGTGACCTGGTCTCTAGACTGAGGGAACTTCACTTGGAAAACGTCCTCACCCTTCCTTAGCCTCTCCGGACGCTCTTCCTCAGCCACCTGCCGACTCGGCCCTGCTTGCCCGGAAGTTTCCACACGGAGCACATTAGCGGATGGCTCTGCACCTTCTTCCTCCTCGGAACCAGAATCTTCGCCCCGCACACCTTCTTCTGCCTCATCTTCCTCGGATGAGGACGCTAAATCTACAACAGTCCGAATAGGCGCAGCGACTTGCACACGATCCTCCTCACCCTATTCGAAGATGCTCAAATTGGGAGGTGCTTCCGAAGTATCATGCACTTCCTCGATAGTTGGCGCATGCGGATCCGGAACGAACGGGACTCGATTAGGATTACTCCTAAAGTTATAACCTAGGGTGCGAATTAAAGTTCGGATCTCTACCGGAAGTTCGGATTCCTGGCTAGCTCGACCCGGGCAACGAGTTCCTATAACTCGCGAGCTTGTCTCTTGAGCCGCTACAATAACCTGCACATGCGACACTCGCAGGTAATCCGGACGCCTCGGAGGACCAGAATCTGGAACAACTAACCGAAGTAAGGAACTTACCTCGGGCTCTTCCCGACTTGGATGGGGCGCTTGCTCCACCTCCAGTACTTCGTCATCATCCATGATCTCAATCTCCTCGGAGCTATCGGTTAAGGATATCGCCTCGGAGTCATATCCCTCAGCCTCGGATTGATTTTGGCTATCACTCTCGGACATCCTAGGGAAAGGAGAAAGCAATATCGTAAGCTTTAAGATGGCAATCCGAGAGGTCGTTTATGTATATTAAAGTGGCCAGTTCAAAACCAAAACTAGCGGCTTTACTCGGCGCAGTTAGTTCGGAGTCAGTACTACGCTTATTCGGCGTTAGTCAACATCAAGTACGTATTGGTTATCAACTATACTACACATCATAAGCATACATCGGAGTAACTTGAAGATGAAAGGCAACAGAGATAATTTAATCATAAGACGAGACAAGTAAACGTACTTGGACTCGGATGATTAGAAAGAAGTGACTTGACTCTGCACAGGATCACGAGCTTCGAACCGCTCCTTCCTCGCTTCGGATTGCTGGTAGTTGCTTCGGATGTACTCGGAATGCAAAAATTATCTCTCTAAACGATGAGAAACGAACCGGCCAACCCCTCTATTTATAGAGGGCCATATTGGGAACTCCAACCGTCGCGATTTTTCGGATTTAATCTCCACCGTCGATCAAAAACCATCAAACGGTATAGTACAATTATACCAAGTGAAATGACGAATGGGAACAACAAACTTACCTCTTGGATAGATGAATACAACAACTCTCCCTCTCTCGGGCGGCAGACAACACGAGAGCTTCGGAGTATCGTCTTCTCGGACGCCAAATGCTTATCACTCAAAGATAACTTGTCCACACAAGGAACCTCGTATACTCGAGCGATTCTCCTTCGGACCTTCCCACGACCACAGAGGTTGGTTCGGACGGAACATGCACCTATGGTCCGCCACCGTAGTTCATCAAAGGTACACTACCAATGTTCGGAGCCTAAGACTTAGTCTCCGTTACAAATACCCTTTTTTCTTTTTTTTCTTCACTTCGTTGACCTTCGAACCCAATCCCTCGGATGGCGACGATGTTTTAGAAAAAAGAAAAAAGGGGGGGGGAGAGAGACTAAGTCAATGGCCACACGAAGTACGGAGTACACCCTTTTTCAACGAGATCGAAACGGATTGGACTGGAGAACGGATTCTTTTCCTCAAAACAGCTTCCCAAACCAATAGTTCCACAACTATCTTCTACTAAGATACTTGGAAACTAGGGGGACATATGTTGATACGGAAATATGTCCAATCCGTCATAAAGGACCTAGGAGCGAATCCTAAGGCATCCCAAGTCATCCAATGGATCCGAGGCATTTAGGTCCGAGCCAACGGTCCGATCCGGGCAGACCATCTATGGTCCGACCCACCCTAAAAGAAAGGGACAAAGGATTTGGACCTGCAAGGCCCAACCCGGAACCATAGGTCCGACCCACCTTGGTCCGAGCCTCCCTGGGAAAGGAGCATAGTGCTAAGTCGGCACCCTCTCCGACCCAAGGACTCCGATATGGATGTCAACTTGGAGCTCTGAATCGGAAGAGTTGGACAGGCAGGAGAACTTCCTCAGCTAACAACCAGGTACTGTCCGGATCAGACATCCGGACCGACCTCTCTGAACCTGGGATCACGGCAGACCCAGTCACATCCTCAAGAACTCTCCCAATAATGACCAAACTACCCCTAAAGCCCAAGATGGCATGGGCTAAAGCTTCATTATTGGGCTATGGGCCTCATCTCAGAATTGGTGGCTCAATCCTAGCCGTACACATGGCGCAATCCTAGCAAGGCCTTCCATTTTGATGATAGCCTATAAATAAGGCACACATCCCAACAAGTAAGCGACTGAACTTCACTTCGTACAAGTCATCTCGCTAGTCACATCACGATCCCGATCCTAGTATATTACAGAGTTGATCCTCAGTCACTCTCGAGTAAAGTCTCATCCCAGTTTGACACTCAGCAAACCGGGCACTAACCCCCCCCCCCCCCCACTCAAGTGTGCAGGTCCTTACCGAAGTAGTTGGCCGCTGATTCTTACACCTCGGCCCTCATCCAGCGAGGAGCCCCTCATCTTGGTACCCATTAGAAGAGTTAAATAAATCTAAGTAGTTGGGGAGTTACACCCTCAACAAGGCCGAGTATGAAGCATTGTTAGTCGGACTACGTCTGGCCAAATCCCTGCAGGTCCGAAAGCTCAAAGCTTACACGGACTCACAGCTAGTTGAAGCCCAATTTTTTGGAACTTTTGCCACAAAAGGTCCTTCGATGATAAAGTATCTTGAGCTACTCAAGCAGGAAGCCAGCCACTTTGAGGAATTTACCCTGGTAAAGTTTGACAGAGCCTAGAATGAAAGAGCGGACGCTCTGGCAAAATACGCATCCGCAACAGCGGCTCTGGACACGAGGAGAGTAATCCTACTCACTGTTACTGACTCATCCGTCATGAGTCTCAATTCAGCTGTCATGATAACTGACACATGAAGAAACTGGACAACTGACATCTTTAACTATCTTAAGGACGGATCTCTATCAGCTGATCCGAAGGAATCAAGGAGCATGCAGTGCCGAGCGAACATATACTTTATACTGGGAGAAGATTTGTACAAGAGATCTTTTGTCGGGACTCACTTGAGGTGTTTGAGCCCGCAAGAAGCAAAGACTGTGTTGGAAGAGATACACAACGGAAGCTGCGGAAGTCATTCCGGGGGAAGAACTCTTGCCCAGAAGATCATACGACAAGGCTATTATTGGCCTAGCATTGATAAGGATTCCGCCGACCACGCTCAAAGATGCCCTGATTGTCAATATTATGCGAACATTCCACATCGCCCGACACATCCTATGATTCCGTCAATCATAGCATGTCCGTTTGATCAATGGGGTATCGATATTGTCGGACCGTTCCTGAGGGGCACTCAACAGAAGAAATTCCTAATTGTGGCCGTGGAATATTTCACCAAATGGGTAGAAGCGGAAGCTGTGGCAACCATTACGGAAAGTCGAGTGCGGACCTTCATTTGGAAGAACATCATTTGCCGCTTTGGCCTATCCAAAGTTCTTGTCTCGGATAATGGTTCTCAATTTTCAGGCAATAGGCTCAAGGAATGGCTGGCATCCTTCAAGATTGAACAACGTTTCACATCTGTTGGATATCCGCAAGCTAATGGACTAGCCGAGTCCACAAACAAGACAATAGTCAAGATCCTGGAAAAGCGATTGAGAACTTTCCAAGAAAGCTGGGCGGACGACCTAGATGACGTACTATTGGCTCATCGCATCACTGCACGGACCGCGACCAAAGAAACTCCATTTGCCTTGGTATATGGCTTGGAAGCAGTTATACCAGCAGAAATTGTTGTTGAGACTATGAGGGTCCAAGAGTTCGAAGATTCCGCCAATCGCGAAGCCCGGATATTCGACCTGGACATGCTGGAACAGAAAAGAACTGAAGCACTGGCTAATATCCATAGGTATCAAGCAACTGCTGCCCGAGCCTACAATAAGAATGTTCAGGCAAAAAACATGCAGGTCGGAGACCTAGTACTTCGCCGGGCTGACATTTTGAGCAATGTTGGAAAACTCAAGCCTAAATGGGAAGGACCTTACAAAATTGTCGGAGCAAGAGTGAATGGGAGTTACGAATTGGAAGATGAGCGCGGGCACCCACTCAAGCGTACATGGAATGCTAGAAACCTTTAAAAGTTTTACGCATAGGGATGGTACGCGAATCTCCGTCAGGTCGTTTGGTTATTTTAAATTCCAACTATCCAGGACACGGAACTCCGTCAGTTCTGTTTTTTGTTAACCTTTTTGTCATTGGCCATGTAGCCCGCAAGTTGTAATTGAATTTCCGGCAAATCAATACAACTTCTATCTTTCAATTCGTGCATCTGAGATTTAACATTCAAGTGACAAGAAAAGTCAAGCAATGAGTTTTATTCATAGATGAA
This sequence comes from Plantago major, assembly GCA_026545765.1. Lineage (NCBI taxonomy): Eukaryota > Viridiplantae > Streptophyta > Magnoliopsida > Lamiales > Plantaginaceae > Plantago > Plantago major. The sequence continues at coordinate 74,775,939 of CM048841.1, forward strand.
ACGAATCATACATAACACTGTTTTTGCAGTCTACAAATCTCGGATCTTTATTCGGACCTACAAGATATGATACATAATCTATAGAGAAAGTCTCCGGAGATACGTCATCTCCCGTCGAGATTGTTCCCCTGTAAGGAAAAGCTTTTTCCATATCAATCGGAAAGTATAGTTTCCGTGGAGACCAGGAACTTGATCTGCCTGCACATGGAAAAATGGTTAAACATGACAGAATCTTTCAGGGTATCACCGTACCATGGTGATGTAGATCCAGTGTCTGGGGAGAACAAAGTACCAACAGGCAATGGTATATACAAGTCGAAACGACTGAGATCTCTGCCTAACCATCTTTAGAGACTCCAACTCTCTTGAAATCAGGAGACCATTACCATTTCAAGAAAGATTCGAGCCACTAAAGTAGGATTGGAAGAAAAGAGAAGAGGTCCGGCTTTAATGGTTTACTTCGAGCATCCAAGATAACCTTTCCCAGAAAAGAGACAGGAGCCATGGAGGGCAGACAAGCCAAAACAGCAGAGATAGAAAAAGAAGAATTTGGGATCAGTTTACACGGTTTTGGTACTGGGGTCGTGTCTTTTGATAAAACACTCCAACCAATCAACGTCCGCCACGCCAACAGATTGACGTCAGCAATGGGCTTGAGTCACCCGTTTGGGTCGAACAGTGTTGGGTCAGTTAAGTTATCCAACCAAACACAAACAAGCCCTTCAACCACGTCCGAGTTTGTATTTGCTGGTCATCTTACAAGAATAGGCGCGTCTATATAATCCGATGAAGTACGAATAAGAAAAAAGTGGCGATTTCACCTGATGAAAGTAGTCCGAATTTAATAAGCAAAATAATCCAAGCATAAACACACGGAATGTACAATCTGTCAAGGTCCGAGGACCATACATACTTCTACGGGGCATACCCCGCCTTGTCCCTTCAACGGATTCCGGAAGTTGAGCCTTGGACTCCGAGCCACCGCTTTGAGCTGGACGAGCTTGAGCCTGACGAGCTTGCTGCTGCATTCGGATCCTCCTACGGATCATCTTCAGCGTCCGCTCCCTTTCTTCCTCAGCTAACCTCCTGGCTATCCCCGGACATAGAGGGGGATCGCCTTCGAAATCGAGAATGATTGGGTCATCCGCGATCCCTTTACCCGGGTAAATCGGCGGATGCATGTTCCCACAAGCACAGTTTACCCAATGCTCATATTCTTCCCCATCGGATTCCGACATCCTGAAGAAATCTGCCTCTTTTGAAAATTGAGTGTGCTAAACAAGGAGAGATTGGTGAAAAGTACAACAGTAATAAAGGAGCAGTTATCATCGTCTTATTTATAGTAGCGGTGGATCTTTACGATTACACCACGTGTCAATCATCCGACGATTGGGAAGATGAAAAGATGCAGTAATAATGATTATTTCACTGTTTCACCTCCCTCCTGCTAGAAGAATCACGTATCCCAAAGAACGAACGGTCCGAGGATTGGAAAGACGATGGTTTTATTTCTACATCAGACGCCATCAACAGCGATCCGTGCTCTCAAAAGTTGTGTATTTTATGAACAACAAATAGAAGGAAGCAAAGAAGATAGCAAGTAGTGATTCAAAAGTACGGGAAGCATAGCTCCATGGATAATTACTACAACTGAGAAGGAATCAAAGCATTGTACATGGCGACATTCCGCACCATCAAAGGATAACAAATTCAACAGGAAAATTCAACAAGTACAGAATTTTCACAGGGCATACCCCGTACATCTCACTGGGGGACAGCTTAGCTCGAACCCACTTCACCGGATTGAGGCAGATTGACGGAAGATGTGTTGGCGACGACTTCCGCGGCAAGGGATTCAGCGACCTCGAACAAGTTGAAATCCGCATCGAGACCAACGACCCGAGAAGGCATGTAGTACCAGTCCTTCAGGAAAGCCCGGTAGTTCTCAAAAGGTACAAAGCTTACCTTTCGGAGGGCGTCCGGGACACACCTCGGGAGAAAGGGTCCGCCGTTCTTGATCTCGATTTCACCCTCCTCAATGACTAGTTCCGCAAACTCGCATGTGGCCAACCGTTCGTCCGAGACATTGTCCACAGGGACCTCCATGCCATTAGCATCCGCAGAAGGGATCAACCCTTCCGGCTTCCAGTCAAAGTTCTGCGGAAGTAGGCCCTTAGACTGCAGCTGGCCGATAGCGGATGAAAACCAATCTAGGCGGGAGGCATCGGACTTGTCCGCCATGAAAAACTTGAAGGAATCCGAGTTCATAAAGTCACGACCAGCCTCAAGGCGGGCATATTGGAGGCCCCCGAGCAGGATATCCTTTGAGTCCAGGAAGGCCTTCATCGACCTACTGACGAAATTCTCCTGCCAGTGAAAGTCCGACTTGATCTCTTCCCAGCTGGTCTTCAACTTATGGAACATTACTTCCTTTTCTTTTAGCTGCATTTCCAATCGCTTCACCTTCTCCGCCTCCTCCACGGAAGTGGCTATGGCCTTATGCAGATCCTCCTCAATAGTAGCCCGTTCGCCAGCCTTCCACTGAATGGCCCTGACGAAACATCCGAGCTGGAAGAGGTCCGCATGGATATAAGTTGTATTCCTATTATACTAAGAACAAGCCAAGGAAACCATGGAAAAGTTACTTACCCGCTGGTATAGCTCGTCAAGCCCTCCAACCCGCTCCACCTCAGGGAGTCCGCAGGCCCGCTCATACTCCTTATCGAGAGCAGCTTGGTCAGTGGCGGATGGCCGGACGATTCTTGCCTCTTAGCTGCAAGGGATGCCTCCGAGGTTGCTCCCCTCTTGTGCCCCGACGTTATGGCATCCCGCATCAACACCTCCCGCTGGGGTGCCGAAGCAGCCGAAGCGGGTGGCTTAGAGGAAGTGGCACTCCGAGTGGAAGGGCCTTTGCCCTTGTCGGGCACCACCAAGGCCTGTGGATCTTCTCCGGCCTTGTTCCGCCTTTCCTCATATGTAGCAAACACTGCCGCATTTTTCGGATCCGCCATCGGAAGACCCGCGGATGTGTTGATGATTTTGGTCCTCTAACCAGCGGCGACTTCCAAGGCTTGTTGTTCCCTCTGCAATCTCTTCTTTTCATGGAGCATCGAGATGATATACTCAAACCAGTGAGCTGCACAATAAAATTAAGGTGTCAGATAAAGACATATAAAGGATGAATTACCAGAATTGCGGAAATGCATGATCAAAACAGAGCACTCCAAAGAAAGAAGAGCACAAATCCTAAAAGTTAAAAATCCCTACTGAAGTTCGTCTTCCCTCCAACTTCCACAGCGTCGGTCAGTCCGCACAAGTAAGGCAGCGGCTGACAGATCAATCCGTGAAACAGGTATGTGGGTGGGTCATTCTTCTTGTGGATCACCGCCACCCACGGAGCCACGTTCTTCGGAAGGGGGCGTCAGTCAGGTATAGTCTCCCTTAAGAACTTTGTCGGCAGCCCCCATTGCTCTCGTTGTCTCTCGGACATCCCAGGTTTCAGGGCCATCCGCAAAAAAATGTACTTATCCCACCACTTCGACCCCAAGGAAGAAATGGAGTCGGAAATGAAGTTGTAGGGTTTTCTAGGTACAAAAGTATAAAACAGGGGATTTCCCGGACTAAAGGTAACATGGAAAAGCTGCCTAAAGTTCTCGAAATTCATTGGCTGCCCCTTCTTTTTATAAAAAATGACGAAACAAATGAGGTTATCCAAAGACTTTGGGATAACCTGACTCGGACCGATCCCGATGTGGTTCAGGATATGCTTTATCTCTGGCGCAATAGGGACCTTCCATCCACAAGCGAAAGCTACTTCATGCACGCACATGTACCCGGCGGGCGGATTGTAAAATGCATGTCCGGGCTCGGTAACCATGATTTCAACAGACTCAGGAATCTCCCACTTCCGCCTCCACTCGGGAATGTCCTCAGCCTTAACCTTCGATGAGCAAGTGGGGAGAAGCCCGTCCGCATTTAACTCTCCAAATTCATCCGCTATCACAACGGCGGACGCAGGACGAGGGAATTTGATTCTTGCGGCCTTTGTACCATGGCCCTCTACCAACGGAAGATTGGATTGAGCGGACGCTGCAGGATGTAACACAATCCGACGACCAGTGCGTCTCTGCGGGCGAGCGAATGGAGAGCCTTCCTCTCCCTCCTCCTCATCCTCATCCTCTTCTTCTTCACCATCTTCCTCCTCCTCGCCACCTTCGGGTCTTCCGGATGTGCTCAGGTTGGACGGACCTGTTTCCGCCACAACACGGTCCTCTTCCCCAGCCTCGAACATTCCACTTCGTCGACCTCCCGACCACTGTCGCCTTCCCGCTCAGTCTGAGGTTCATTCGGATCAACGGACGCTCCAACACCACCTATGGTCCGAGATTGGACTAGCGACCTAGTCCTAGCAACATCTCCCTGGCCCACTGCTACGTCAGGTTGAGTTTCTACTGCACCACGGACTCTTTGTCCAGCGTCAGAGTCCCTGGAAGACACAAGGTCCACAACCAGATAATCTCCTACGGACGTGGTTAAGTCCACGGACTCAGTCACAGAGTTTACTCCATCATTGTAACCTTGAGCCTCGTGTTGGTTCTGACTATCGCTCCCGGACATCCTAGGGCAGAAGGAAACGGGTCAAAAACGATAGTTGTGATTGTCTGAGAGTTAATTTAGATGTCTTATTAAGTCAAGCGATCTGACGAAGTTCTACTTTACCAGATTTTCTGCATGAAGTATAGTCTCAACACTATGGGCACTAACCTTGGCACACAGAGATATGCCATCGGCACTATTGTCTACCCTACCCAAAGACGTTATCAGGACAATTCTGAAAGGCGTGCCAATCGGCACCAACACATCACCAAATAAGCATGCATTATCAAGTTTTGGTTACATTGGACATGACATACGAGACGAATCAACAAGTTACCAATGAAGAAGATTAGTACGCTATAGCACAATGGAGGAGTGTTCCAACTAAGGCTACTACTGAAACCTACCGCTAGCAGCATTTGCAACCACAGAATCAACAATTGGATATTCAAGCAAGGCAAAAACATACAAGCATGCAGCAAGCATATCGCGAAAATGAGAAACCTCAGGAGGAATTGAGGCGTACTTACTTGACAAAGTTGACTTGATAAGCTTGAACGGACGACGAAGCCTTGCTAGCTCTCCAAGGGTACGAATCTGAACTGGAAATCCCAAGATTTTGCGAATTTCAGTTGCTCGGTTCAATCTTTGATTGCTCGAATTGCTTGAGAGTCGCTCTGAGTTTCGATGTGGCTAAAGTGTGAAAGTGACTGATGGGCTGACTATTTATAAGGGAAATTTGGGGAAAGCCAAGAGTCACATCACTTGGATTCGAACCCCAGCCGTTGATGTTCTCAATCCAACGGTTGTGCCGGTTCGCAAGTGGATAGCTAACAGTGCATCGCATTTAATGCACTGTTACACCTTCAGCTGCACAAGCAAGAGTGAGTCCAACTCCGTAAGCTTAAAAGCTAGGAGATGCTTTCAAAGGTTGGGATTCGTTTATGTCAAATCCCGACCTTCAATTTCACTGGATTCTCTTAAAATGGAGAACCGGAAATAATGCTCAACATTTTCCAATGAGAAAGTAAGTATTCTGACTTACCTTGAGATCATCATTTACCATACATTCATTGCATCATTCTTAAAGTTCACTGTTTTTGTACAGTGTTACATCAATAGTTAACTTAATAACTCCTTTTGTTTGTTTTAGGGTATTCTTGTAATATTGCCTTCTTCACTAATCTTTAACCTAGTTCGACAGTTGTAGTTTCTTGTGTTAACAGGTTGAAGATTTCGGAGATTTGGAAGAAACAAAGGAGTCCTACTTAGCTTGGCGTATTAATGGAAAAAGATCACAGATTGAATTCTTTAAAGAAAATATCTTGGACTAAACGATTGAAGATTTGATAAGCATGGAAAGTAAAATCTGGAAGATATGTCCTTGGTAGAAGAACGATGCTATATATACAAGGTCAAGGACGGCTTCAAAGTAACAAGAAAAGAGTGATCATTTGCAAGACATTATTGAAGTTACTATGTGTTTACTAGACTTTGCAGTTGTAGTTTGATAAAGAGTGTTTCTCGATCATCTAGGTTTGACTAGATCTGCAACTATAGAATAGGTAGCACTATTCTACTTAGTTTGGTTTTTGCAGTTCAAGGTTTCAATTTGTGGAAACTTGAATACTGTTTTGATAAATTCACTTAATCAATATAATGAATATTTGCCTTTGGCTCGGCTGGTATATTATACCAGCTAAGAAAAACAACTCTGAGTTCTATAGTTTATTTATGTTGTGTATTGTTTTTCTGTTTGAGTCACTGTTACATTAACAGTTATATCAACATTGATATATACTGTTGTGTGATTGCAGTTTAGTATAAGTCCAAGTCCTTATGTTCTTTCAATTGGCATCAATAGCCAGACACTTAATCCATAAGTGTGTGGATTTTGTACTAATTATGGATAATATTAATCCAAATGCGAATAGACTGCCAATACTTGATGGCACAAACTATTTGTATTGGAAAACCATACTAAGAACTCACATCAAATCAATTGATGTACGCTCTTGGAAGTCTGTCTTGGAAGGGTACTAGTTTCCGATGCTACCACCAAATGTTGATGGTGATGTAGTACTAAAACATGAAAGCCAATGGACTGGAGACGAATGGACTGAGTCTGCATATAATGAAAAGGCACTCAGTGCTGTTTTCGGCTATGTAGACTCCCATATATTCATGTTGATCCAGAATTGTACCACTGCCAAGAAAGCTTGGGAAATATTACAAACTCATTGTGAGGGAGATCAAAGTGTTAAAAGAGAGAAAAGCTAGATTGCTTTGGAGCCAGTATGAGAGGTTAAGAATGGGTGAAGATGAAACCATCACAACCTATTTCGAAAAACTCGGGACAATCTTGAATGAATGTCAACTACTTGGTGATCCTATCTCTAACAAACAGCTTGTCTATAAAGCTGTTAGAACTTTGTCCTCAAAATTTGAAACCAAGCAAACTGTGCTTGAAGATACCAAGCATTTGGCTACTATGGACTTCAATGCTCTAATGAACAACCTCAAAAACTATGATATGAGTTTGGAGGAACAAAAGAGTAATAAAAACAAAGCCATCTCTTTGTATACAACTTCCAAAGGAAAACAGAATGTATGAAATGATGTGAGTGATAGTGAGGATTTATCTCTTGTTGCTTATCAAAAGGATTACAATAATCTTATCAAAAAGTTTAATAGAAACAAACCTTTTGCGTCTTCTTCTTCTGAGAAACATGTGTCAAAATATGTTAATCTTGCAAAAAATGATCCTAAAGCTCTTGAAAAAATCCAATGTTATGAATGCAAAGGGTGGGGTCATTACAAACATGAGTGTGTTAACACCTTAAGGAAAGCTGGAAAATTGTATTTTGTGAGCATGAGTGATGATGAGGATGAGGACGAACAGGCTAATGAATCATCTGGGTCTGGTACTCGACAAGTTATGAAAATGATCAGTGTTGGTTCAACAATGATAACAACAACTCACTGGACCAAACTGTTTATCTAGATTATGATGACTCTAACTGTGTGGATGAATTAAGTGCAAATTGTGTCACTGACTTTAACCTGAGATGCTTTCTAGGTTCTCTTGTGTCTGATGCAAAATACCCCCATGAAGAGGAACTTACTCAAGAATAGATGATTGAGGAACTAACAAAGATGTATGAAGAGTTGATTGAGAAATTCAAACAGATGAAGAGATCTGTGAAACCACTGGAAAGAGAGAATTATCAGTTTAAAGAGACTATTGTTCACTTGGAGATTGCACTTACCAGGAGAGAAACAGATGTTGAAAAACTTCTGACAAAATTGCACAAGGCTGAATCAATCATTGCTAAATGGAACTCGAGTTCTTCCAAGCTCAGTGAGGTAATTGATCAAGGTAACGAAGGAACAACTGGTTTAGGGTATCAAAACCTTACTTGTGAGGCTACGGTTGATCTTGGTATACTAAGACAAGACAAAAACCTTTAGTTTCCTAAAAGATGCTCCTATTTTTGTTAAAGAAAATGATGGCAAGGTTAAAACTCACAAGAAAACCTTTGTCTGTCAATTCTATTTGAAAACTGGGCATAAGAAACCTTTTTGTTACCTTTACAAGAAGTCTTTGGATAAAACTCAGAACCCAAACACTGAGGAGTGTTCACAAGCTGTTAAGAAAACTAAGAAAATTGGTGGAAAAGCTTCAGGTTCTAGAGTTTTGAATGTTAAAACAACTGTTGGGTCAACATCCTCTGAAAAGCCCAAGAAAAATACCAGAATGGTTTGGAAACCAAAAATTGAGTTGGTCTGTCATATAGTTGTGTCTGCCGTCTCTTCTAACAATGCAGGATTATGGGTTGATAATGGCTCCAAGGACATGACTGATACCACATATTCCATGGTTGACAATTCTCCCGAATCTATGTTTGAAGATCATGCTTTGTGTGCACAGGTTGATGAGCAGGTAACTGGATCAAACCTAAGCACTAGAAGTGTTGATGACAATGTTACTTCAACCCTTGACCTTGTTGACATCATAATCCATCATTTCTGTAAGGTTAAATCTTTTATTGAGTATGTCTCCGGCACTACAAATCATGTTTTATGTTTTTTAAAATAAAGAAATACTACTTCCACTGAAGATAGTATTTACATTTGGACAGGTGAGTTTTATAAATGCACAAGTGAAGGTGAGTTTTCCCTAGGAAGAAACTTGGTATCATGGTTTAGTAGAAAACGAATTGATGTTTACATATCTATTGCTGAACATAGATGTGCGGTCTCTAGTAGTTGTGTCACTCAATTGCCTCGTGTGAATTGCATGATAACTGATTTAGATGGCATGAGTGACAATGTCCTAATAGGGTACAAGTAGTTACCTGAGTAGGGTACAAGTTGTTGATACCCATCATACCGATTCCCAAAAACAACTTGGTAAGTCAATAGGGTGTGAGAGAATTTTTGGTCCACAAGAATCTCTCATTTTTTGTACTACTTGATTAGAAAGGTTGATTACACTGTTGACTTAATATCACACTCCAGCGGTGCATTTTTGTTTGTGATGTATTTTCATGCTTATCTGTTTGTCTTTCTAGATAGTTGTTTTTGACCAGACTGTTAGGCATCTTGCTTGAAGAAGGGTACTTGGAAAGTCTTTGAATCTTAATACTGGTGTTAGCACATTTCTTTTTCTTCTATGGCTTACTGCAGTTTTCTGTGTCATGGAAGCAAAAAAGATGGAAAAAGAGCCCAATGGAGGCCAATGCAAAAGAGCCCAATGTAGGCCAAATGGAAAAAGAGCCCAATGGAGTCATATTTTTTACTTTATTTACTGGCAATCTCTGGGTTTACCTCAGTTCCTTAATTTTTTGGAATTTTGACTCTCCAAGACTACATTGAGTCATTTTTTTGAACTTAAACAAAGCCCAACACTTGCTTCTTGTTTTTAAAATTCTGCAGTCATGTGCTTATCTCTTCTCTTCTCTTCTCTCCCTGCGTGCTTTGGTTCAGTTAAAAGTTCAGTGTTTCTAGGCCAAGTATTCCCTCTTCAAGTGAGATATTGCATGTCTTAATTGTCTTTGTTTCTTTTACTTTTGAGTCAGTTTTTTTTTTTTTTTTTTTTTAGTTGGTGGTTTTCATGAGGGGGAGTGGATATCTGCTTGTGAAGAACATCCGTGTTTAGGCTAAAGGCACCATTGATTCAACAATAGCTGCTTAAACTTTGGTTTGTCACTTGAATCATGATACTAAGAGTTTTTCAAAAGTAAGATTTTCAATCACTTGTGTGTTTGTGATTCTACTGTTGTCTCCAACTTTGTCTATTTTTAAGAAGAAAATCTTTTATTTATAGTGTTGATACGGACATGTGTCCAATCCGTTAAGGGCGCCATAGAGCGTGTCCTAAAGCGCATCAAGGCTGAGATAGCCTATTCATTGCTAGTCCGACCTTCGAATGGTCCGACATAAAGGAAACCATCTCAGGTCAACTAGTATTTACAAGTCAGCACGCCATTTCAGCTAGGTCCGACCAAGCTTGATGGATGACTTCCAAACCTGACAAAAGGTCACATGGTCCTTCCAAGTACCACAAACTGTCAGTTCTAAGATGCTAAACGGATCGGACGAGAGAATCTCGGACGCCACCATCACAGTAAGACCAAACTTATATAACAGAACCAGTGAGACACTTCCGTGGAACGCTAGGTCCGGACACCTTGAGTTGCCTAGGGCCAGATCAACCAAGCATACAGATCTGTCCAAGGAACTTACATGGAACCAACATGAGGAACAGTATTCTCAGAGGGAAAGGTCCAAACTACCCTCCCAGGCCCATTGATTAGTATTGGATTACTATTCACTAATGGGCCAAAGGTAGCATTGGTGTCCAAATCTGAAGCATACACTTGGCATCATCTTGTGGGCAATCTCATAAGATACGATAACTATAAGTATAGCACAAGGTCCAAGACCTTAAGGTAAGTCACAATTCCCATGTGATAAGTGTTGATACGGAAATATGTCCAATCCGTCACAAAGGACCCAGGACCGAATCCTAAGGCATCCCAAGTCATCCAATGGATCCAAGGCACTTAGGTCCGAGCCAATGGTCCGATCCGGGCAGACCATCTATAGTCCGACCCACCCTAAAAGAAAGGGACAAAGGATTAGGACCTGCAAGGCCCGACCCGGAACCATAGGTCCGACCCACCTTGGTCCGAGCCTCCCTGGGAAAGGAGCATAGTGCTAAGTCAACACCCTCTCCGACCCAAAGACTCCGATACGGATGTTAACTCGGATCCAGCATGACCATCTCATAGGCTACCTAGCAAGTGGGCACCAAAGAGTGAGATGTCCGAACCCATGGGCTCCGAATCGGAAGAGTTGGACAGACAGAGGAACTTCCTCAGCTGACAACCAGGTACTGTCCGGATCAGACATCCGGACCGACCCCTCCGAACCTGAGATCTCGGCAGAGTCTGTCACATCCTCAAGAACTCTCCCAATAATGACCAAATTACCCGTAAAGCCCAAGATGGCATGGGCTAAAGCTTCATTATTGGGCTATGGGCCTCATCTTAGCATTGGTGGCTCAATCCTAGCCGTACACATGGCGCGATCCTAGCAAGGCCTTCCATCTCAATGGTAGCCTATAAATAGGGCACATATCCCAATAAGCACAGGATTTCAAGTAAGTCACTTCGAACAAGTCTTCTCGCTAGTCACATCACGAGCATTATACAGAGTCGATCCTCAGTCACTCTCGAGTAAAGTCTCATCCCGGTTTGACACTTAGCAAACCGGGCACTAACCCCCCCCCCCCCCACTCAAGTGTGCAGGTCCTTACCGGAGTAGTTGGTAGCTGGTTCTTACGCTTCGATCCTCACCTAGAAAGGAGCCTCTCATCTTGGCACCATTGGGAAGAGTTAAATAAATCTAAGTGATTGTGGAGTTAGACCCCCAACATTTTGGCGCCGTCTGTGGGAATCTTTACAAAAAGTCCCGTTCTCTTCAGTAATGGCAAAAACAAGAAGGTCCGCAAGAACCAACGCCACTACCGTTGGTACGCCAGCTCCTAGACAAAGGGGGAGACCTCCCACCAGAAGAGGAGGAGTGACAAGAGTCTTGACAAGAGAAGTGGCAGACGATCCGAGTGATGGCCATACCGCCAGTCTTTCTTCTGACGAGGAGAGAGCTACTAATCCACCAGTAAGGGTCCAAACACTTGGGGACGAAGGACAGGTTCCTCCGTCAGGAACACATGGTCCTCCCCCAGGTAGAAACTTTACCCTCCCAAATGGACAGATCATCCGTCCCAGCGAGTTTGGATTGAATGAAAATCAATTTGGCCTCTTACTCACCGCTATTCAAGGGTGTTTTGGATCAAACAACCTCCAGCCTCCTCAACCCACTCCGCCTTTGGCAATCCCAAGACAAGCTGAACCTGCTCAATCCAGAAACGAGCACCGTCCAATCCAACAAAGGCTGGGAGAACAAGCTCAACCAGAAGATCTGAGACATCTTCTCAATAGGAGAGCAGTTGCTTCTCATGAGCAACGAGGGAGAAGTCCAGAAGTGCCGCGAGTAGACGAAGTGGAAGCCGGTCGGCGAGGAGCTCAACAACAAGTGCCTGGAGATCAAATGGCAGAAAGTACCCCGATTGTTCCAGTCAATGATCTCCCTCCAGATGTAGCCATCAACCCCAGGACCGGTGAAAGACTGACAGCTGAGCAGATCTACCTCCAACAAAAGTCTTTGGAAACACAAATTGCCACCTTGAGCAGAATGGTCAAAGCACATGAGAAGGTGGTAGTTAAAACTCCCAATCCTCTGTGCGATGAGATCAGAAAAGAAAGAAAGTGCCCCGATTGTGTTATCCCAAACCTTGAGCACTATTATGGAGATACTTGCCCCGTAGGGCATCTCACTAGGTACGAGAGTAAGATGGAAAGCAATGGACTCAACGACAACATGAAAGCTCTCAACTTTTCCACCACACTCTTTGGAGAAGCAATGGATTGGTGGACCTCATTACCCAATGGTTCCATCAAATCATATGCGGACGTCGCCTCCCTTTTCCTGAAAAGGTTTGAGAAGGCGAAAAGAAGGAAGAGATCAGTTGAGCACCGGTGGCATAATCCGAGAGAGCATGAGGACCTCGTAACCTTCCTCGACCGCTTACGCTGAAGCGCGATGTAGAGCGCATAGTATCAATGAGCGAGTCCGACACCTCTATGCCAACACTTATAATGATGAGCTTAGAAGGAAGCTTTCCAACGAAGAAATCACCACTGAAAAGTACTTGGAAGAAATCTGCGAAGGAGTCTTGTATGGAGAAGATTACCGAAGAAATGTCCCGATAAGAGCAGGGATCCAGAGGGGAAAAGAACAAGTACGACAGGAATTCCCTTCTCGTCAAGGAAAGTTTGAGCCAAAAAGAGATCTCAGGACAGAAAAGAACTTCACAGAGAAAGAACTCCACCCAGAAGGTTTGCCGAGTATACTCGCCTCAACAGACCAAGATCCGACATCTTGGCCTCTATTGTTGAGAAGGACTTGGACATACAATGGCCTAAACCGATCAAGAGCAGCAAGAGGAGTAAATTCTCTAAAGACTACTGTAGGTTCCACAAATAGAAAGGTCACCCAACTGAGGATTGCATCCAGTTGAAGACAGAAATTGAAAGGCTAGTGAGAAGTGGGAAGTTGAAAGAACCACCAGTTGAAGATGAGCCCTCCAGGCATCGAAGGAATGAGCAAAGAAGAGAGGAGCGTGGTTCTGAACCTCCGACAGGCTCTTTACCACCGCCTCCCGCCGAGATCCCACATCGGCAGGCCCAAAGGTATCAAGGTTACCGCGAAGAGACAGAAATGGAGAATCTCCCCTACAGTGGAGTTATCAACGCCATTGTGGGAGGACCAACAAGGGGAGATAGCAGAAATGCAAGAGAAAGGACCGCGCAACACTTAAGAAACAACGACAGGGCTTACGGCCCACCAGCTTTGAAAGGCACAAATGCAATCACCTTTGACGATAGAGAGATCCCCCCACCAACGTCTGGCAGAGGAGATCTCAAGGACCCCGATGTCCCTTTGGTTGTTTCTCTAGTGATTGCCACTTACAAAGTCAACAAGGTATTGATCGACACAGGAAGCTCCTCCAATGTCATATCCAAAAGGGCTGTAGAGCAAATGCACCTGGGGCAAATACAATATGGACGAGTATACACCTCACTAGTAGGTTTTGGAGGGTCTGTAGTTCGCCCCATTAGAAGCATACCACTGCAAGTCTCTATGGGCACCTTTCCGACAAGGGTGACCAGGACTATTCTCTTCGTAGTAGTTGACAGCGCCTTCGACTATAATGTGATCTTGGGCCGCCCGGGACTTAACCAGTTCAGAGCAATTGCCTCACCCCTACACAATAGGGTAAAGTTTCCAACCCCGAATGGCGTAGGGGAAGAAATGGGCAACATCAGAGAAACCTGGGAATGTTACATCATGTCAACCAGAGGAGCCACAGAACCTGTCCTTTCGGTCACCAAGGGCCCTCTTAACCATTCTTCCAACACTCTGACACCACCAAAAGAAGAAATTGGTATTGGGTCGCTCAGAGAAAAGTTCCCCAAGACAGCTAGGATAGAATCCCATGAAGCCTTGAAAGAGGTCCAACTGGTCGAAGGAAATCCCGAGAGAACAACTCGGATTGGAACAGAGATAAGCACGGAAATAGAGCGAAAGCTCATCACCTGCCTCCGGGACAATCGCGACATCTTTGCTTGGAGCACAGATGACCTCAAGGGGATAGACCCAAGGATCACAGTTCACCGTCTGAACATGGATCCTACGGTCAAGCACATCCGCCAAAAGAGGAAAGATTTTGGGCCAGTTGAGGATGCTATCATAGCAGAGGAGGTTGACAAATTGATGAAAGCAGGTCATATCGAAGAAGTCAGATACTCTGATTGGGTCTGCAACGTGGTCCTCGTCGAAAAAGCTCCAGGAAAGTGGAGAATGTGCAATGACTTCACTAGACTCAATAAGTTTTGTCCAAAAGATCCCTATCCATTGCCGCGCATAGACCAACTGGTTGATTCCACTGCAGGATGTGCACTTCTAAGCTTCATGGATGCATACCAAGGCTTCTACCAAATTAGGATGGCTCAAGAAGACATCAAGAAAATGGCATTCTTTGCGGCCGGAGGAGTCTATTGCTTCAAGGTCATGCCCTTTGGCCTCAAGAATGCAGGAGCTACTTACCAACGGCTGGTAAATAAGATGTTCAAGGAAGAATTGGGAAAAACCATGGAAGTCTATGTGGATGACATGCTCTTGAAAAGCAAGACTGAAGAGGAGCACATCGAACACCTCAACAATTGCTTTTCCATTCTCCGGAAGTATGGAATGAAGCTGAACCCTGAAAAGTGCACTTTCGGGGTAAAAGGAGGAAAATTCCTTGGCTACATGGTCACAGAAAGAGGCATCGATAACTCAGAGAAGATAAAGGCAATCATAGATCCGCCACACCAAGACCATCAATGAAGTTCGAAGCTTCTAGGAAAGGTGATGGCGTTGAGCCGTTTTATCTCAAGGTCCGAGAAGAACCTTCCCTTCTTCAAAACCTTACGGAAAGGAAACAAGTTCGAGTGGACAAAGGAGTGCGAAGAGGCCCTGGAAAACTTGAAAAAGTATCTCCTCTCGCCGCCCCTTCTGTCTAAACCCATGGAGAATGAAACTCTTTATCTCTATTTGGCTACCACCGATGAAGCAATGAGTTCTGTACTGGTACGATTACAAGACAACGAGCATTTACCAATTTACTATTTGAGCAAAGCGCCAGGGGATCCAAGTCAGATATGTCAAGGTGGAGAAGCTCGCCTTCACACTGGTTTATACCGCGCGGCGACTGAAGCCTTACTTCAAGTCGCATCGGATTGTGGTCCTTACAAATGAGCCACTCAAACATGTCTTGGAAAAACCGGATCAGTCAGGACGCCTATCCAAATGGGCTATTGAGCTAAGTGAATATGATATTGGCTACCAAGCCCCATCTGCCAAGAAAGCACAAGTCCCGCCGACTTCCGGTAGACTATCCAGAAAGTAGAAAAGAGAACGAAGACTCGTGAAAAGGCCAGTCATGTGGTGATAGCCCAGATCAAGGAATCAAGTGGAGGGAAAGAAGCTGAAGAGACACAAAAGGCTAGCATCCAGCCTATGACTCAGTATCACCAACCTATGGAGGATTCACTAAGAGTGAGGCACATGTTTCTTTTGGATGAAGAACTCAATATCTCGACAACTGCATCTTCCGACAAGAAGCAGAAGGTTGAGAAAACACCCACTCCCACTCTAGGAGGAAAGGAAGGAAACAGAGAATGTTGGACATTACAAGTGGATGGATCATCAACCGGACGGTTGGGAGGAATAGGAGTTTTCCTTGAAAGTCCTGAAGGAGCCAAGCTCGAGTACGCCATCACCCTCAACATTAAGGTGACGAACAACGAGGCCGAGTATGAAGCACTTATCACAGGCCTAAGGATGGCGAAAGCCCTTCAGGTGAAAAGAATCAAAGCCTACACAGATTCGCAGCTCGTGCAATCCCAGTTCTCCGGATCCTTTACCACCAAAGGACCTAACATGATCAAATACTTGGAGCTCCTCAAAAAAGAGGTTGAGCACTTTGAAGAATTTACTCTCGACCAGTTTCACAGAGAGTGGAATGAAAAAGCCGATGCTCTGTCCAAGTACGCCTCAGCCTTAGGAGCTTTGGACACAAGAAGTGTCATCCTAATGACCCGCACAGAATCCTCCCTGGCGAACCCCAACGGAGAGATGTTTCTCTTGAGCACAGAAAGAAACTGGATGACCGATATATTCCGTTACCTCAAGGATGGTACTTTACCTGTGGATCCTAGAGAAGCCAGGAAGATTCAATGTCGAGCCAACAGATACTTTATTCTGGAAGAAGACCTCTACAAGAGATCCTTCAGCGGAACTCACTTGAGGTGCCTAGATCCTCAGGAGGCGAAAACTGCGATGGACGAGATCCACGCCGGAAGTTGTGGAAGTCACTCTGGGGGAAGAACCTTGGCGCAAAAAATCATAAGGCAAGGATACTATTGGCCAACCATCGATATGGACGCTGCCAACACCGCCAAGACCAAGACCGCCAATACTATGCCAACATACCGCCGTCCACCAACCCTATGATTCCGTCAATCATAGCTTGCCCATTTGATCAATGGGGTATAGACATAGTTGGTCCCTTTCCACGAGGAACGCATCAGAAGAAGTTCTTGATAGTGGCAGTAGAATACTTCACTAAGTGGGTCAAAGCTGAAGCAGTGTCAACCATCACCGAGAGCAGAGTTCGGACATTCATCTGGAAGAACATCATCTGCCGGTTTGGACTCCCACGAGGTTAGTTTCAGACAATGGAGCAGAATTTTCTAGGTCAAGGCTGAAGGAGTGGCTCCACTCCTTCAAAATAGAACAACGCTTTACTTCCGTTGGCCACCCCCAAGCCAATGGTCAAGTGGAAGCCACCAACAAGACCATAGTCAAGATTTTGGAGAAAAGGTTGAGAACTTCACAAGACAGCTGGGCGGATGATCTTGACGCGGCCCTTTGGGCGCATCGAACGACTCAATCGCTACACAAGAAACACCTTTCTCCTTGGTCTATGGATCTGAAGCGGTCATCCCTTCAGAGACGGTGGTAGCAACCCAGCGAATCCGGCAATACAACCCAGTTGGTAATGAGCTCGCAAGGATCTACGACCTTGAGCTCCTTGAAGACAAGCGCGATAAGGCATTGGCCAATATCCTTCGGCACCAAGCCATGACTGCTCGAGCCTACAATAAGCGTGTCTTTCCCAAGGAAATACAAGTTGGAGACTTAGTCCTTAGAAGAGCTGATATACTAAGTCATGTGGGAAAACTTAAACCCAAGTGGGAAGGGCCATACAAGGTTACTGGAGCAAGAGTTAATGGAAGCTTCGAACTAGAGGATGAACAAGGCAGGGCCTTGAAGAGAACTTGGAATGCCAAGAATCTCCAGAAGTTTTACACTTAGAGAAGTATGGCAACGACTGTCACCTTCCTCTATCTCGTCAACCTGTTTTTTGTGTTTGGTTTTTTTTGAAAAAGGCCTCGCAGCCCTCAAGTTGTAATACGATTTCCGTCAAATCAATACAACTGTGATTTCGTAAACATTGTCGGTAATCATGTCCTCAGGGATATTTAACTGCTTGATCCGGACCTAGTTCATACATTGATCCGGATCGGACTAGAACAATCAAACAGTGTCAAAACCTTGACAAAGGAAAAAACGCTTTTATTACAACAGTGCAGAGTTACAAAGTCAGGGTCCGAAGAGCCCAAATCGAGCTCACAAACACAAGCCCCTACTCTATCTCTTTTCTACTATTACAACGAAGCTTCCCAATTAACCCTAAGCTACCAAATCAAACCCCATCCGAACAACTGTCCGCTGCATCTATCGGTGCCCCGAAGGAAGAAGGAACTATACCATCCGAACCTTGATTACTCACTGGCAGAAGTTTCAAAGCCCCTTCGGACGGTCCAAGGTTTAACAGCAACCGGACTATGTAACCTAGGCCATTCATTGATTCTGGAAAAGATATTTCATCACTCCTAAACGACAGAAAGCTCCGGAGCACACTGACCATCCGGATCGCATCATACTAAATACCATGAACACACCCCAGATTCAACATATTTGGAGAGCGATCAGCCCGGATCGTCGGATCCAAACAAGTCATTCCGGAGGCCCCCATTGGTCCGAGTCCCAACAAGACCAGCATTGTCAGGGACTCCGTTCCAGAATTGCAAATAGCTCCCTCAAGCATTCAATTCTGGAACACAGCCACCGATAAAACCAAGTCGCTTGACGAAAGACCTAAGGTGCGAGACAAACGAGTCACCAAAAAGGTTACTTCCGAAGGTCCTCAATGATCCGAATCCGAACAAGTTCAGCATTGTTGGGGACCCCATTCCAAAATTGCAAATAGCTCCCTCGAGCATTCAATCATGGAAATGCAGTCATCAACAAAACCAAACCGCTCGGATACACATCCTCAAGGATGAGCTAAGAGACCTATTCAAGGTGACAAGTCTCCCTCCATCCGAGAAATGAGCAACTAGACACAACAGGTTTGGTAGAAAGCCTTCCAATATTTCGGGCGGTTTCTTATGACCAAACCACGAAATACTGGAAGGGATTCTACCAAACCAATTCTGCCGATTTGTCGCCCCCCGGGCGCATAACCAGAGCGGATTGCCCCGGATGCATTGAGATTCAAAACCAACTATTTGAAGATCCCCGAACCATCCAGCTAATCTACCTCTCCGGGGCTAAAAGTCACGAATAAAGACCATAGCCCCGGAGAAAGAAGATTAGCCTGACGATCGGAGGAATTGTTGAGCAAAAAATTTCTTTTTTCAGGCCAACTCAATACGGATCAGATTCGAGGATCCGTCGGCTTTCCGAGCAAACTAATTTCCACGACTCTCATCGAAGAACCAGCCCGGGTAGACTTCCGAAGCATCGGAGAAACCCTTGGGACGAGATCACGGGCGAGAGTAATGGCATAAACATGCTCACAAGCCGCTCGGACTCGAGCTCCGAACCTTTGATTACTATAAAAGGGCGCGATGTCTTAATCAAAAGCCGTACAAAGTTGGAGTATATATAGAAAGAGAAGACCAATTGGAAGCGGACACGTGTCCCATATTCACAGGAGATGGGTTTGGGCCGCACATGGGCCTAGCTCTTCAGCTTCCACTGGCCCAACCCAACAATCCATCCACACGGTTGAGCATACCGACTATGCTACTCACTCGGATGTACCAAGCTCGGGGCTAACATAACAACATCCGAAGCAACTGTGATTCGTACAGAGACACCCTATACTTGATAATGATTATCTTTTCACTATCTCACAAGTCTGCATGACTCGGAAAGACACACCAAGTCAGCGTCCGGATCGTCTTAACTTATCACGATACAAGGGGGTCCTTGTTCTCGAAAGCCTGACCACTCTAAGACGTGGCCCCGGACCATTCGCGATCCAGTTTATTTTTATTATAGCTTCCGATTCGGATGGGTACAACGATTGATCGTCCCCAAAGACCCGCCAAGCCAAATTTGAATCAGGCAGACTAATGTCCTGGCGGTATGGATCTCAAAGGTCCGAGTCCACTATCCGAGTCTACAAGAGTTGATGAGTTACTATGCAAATTAAACGTGCAAGGAGGGAAACAGCAACAATAGTATATTGGCCACAAAAATAGTTCCGAGCCATTAAGGGCCCGAACCAACAACATTCATCAAAAAAAAGAGTATGTTTGTACAAACAAAAGATGATGGGCAAAAACGACAAACATTTCTTTTTGGCCCGGAGGCACCCTATTACAAGAAATCCGGGGCATTCCCCGTCTTCACTACCTCCGCCGCTCGGACGAACTAGGTTGAGACCGAGAAGGGCCGCCCGTATCCTTCTCCGGAGGTGCTTGACCTTGCTGTTGGGCTATCCTCCGTTCTCTCCGAGCCTCAACCTCTTTCAGAAAGGCCGGACACTCTTCCATCAGGTCGAGGTCGCGATCAAAGCCTTGGACAGGCCCGGGCAAAGTCAGCCAATCTCGGTTGTGCTCCAAGTGGTCCTCCAACGGAACGAAAACAGTGGACATGAGCACCCGAGGGACGAAGGATGGGAGATACGGACCGCCATGGTTGTACTTCTTGCCCTCCGACTCGTCGCAAACCAGCTCCACAAATTCACACTTCAGCAAATCTGCATCCAGGACACCCTCCGGAGCGAAGTCCGAGCCATCTCCATTCTTAAAGGCGGATACCCCCTCAGCCTCCAAGTTACAATCGTCCGGTACCCAACCTTTCCTCCCAAGACCGCACAACAGATCAAACCCATCTTGACGGCCTCATCATACTCGACTCGAGCAAGAACTTGAGGAGTCCGAATCAAGGAAATCTCGATACCTCGTCCGACTCCCCGAAGCTCTTTCAGCATCTTATCCTTGAAATTCCGAGAGACGGCCACGAAATCATCCAAACTATCTTGGTGCACTTTCAAATCAGCCTCCAAAGATCGAATGGCACTTTTCATCTTGGCCGTCTCCGACTCGGCCTCTTATTTCGCAGCTATGGCCTTCTTCAGGCGCTCCGAGGTGCTGTGCAACCGAGACGCCTCAATCGCCTCGGCCTCACTTGCTAGATCTTCTTCTGTGGTAGCCTCCGAAGGCCACCAAGGAGCATGCTTCAAAAGCAGTAGCAAGCTGAAAACAAAAACGGAATATCAGAAGCGTTAGACACCTCCGAATCACAGAAAGATGTGAAACCAACGGAAAGCTTAAAACTCACTTTGCGCTGAGCGGCAATTAACGCCGCATAATTCGCCTAGCTCAAAGAACCAACCGAGCCACTTCAAAGATCCGGCTCCAGCCCGGCTTCGCCCTTTCCTCGCCCTTCTTGGCGGGAGGATTCGGACCTTCTAAGAGCTTTGAAGTCATAGCGCCGACCCGCTTAAGGGAGGATCTCGTGACACGGATCTCGGAGGCTTCTTCGAGCCCTTAGTTGTACCACCTTACCCTTGTCCGAGTAGGATGGTTTGGGCCTCTTCGCCAGTAGCTCTCCGAGAATCCTCCGCCGAACACGCAGCATTCCTCGCTCGCTCATCGGGAGTACGGTGGACGCCTTGATAATCTGGTCCGAGAACCCTCGCCAACTCCTTCCGCATGCAGCCGCTTAGTCGACGCTTCAGCTCCGCATGGTCGACATCGATACTCGAACCGTAAAGTCGCACATCCGAATCACAATAAGTTGCAAGATACAAAAGAATCTACAAATGATAATCATATAGTCGACCGCACAACCGACCTGCATAACCAATCGAGGTAGAGAGAAACCACTTACTCAAATCCTCCATGTCGCCATTAAAACTCGGCTCGGACAAGCCGGCTAAGAAAGGCAGGTCGACACATCGGACCTCGGAAGAAGTACTTCTCCGGCTCGACTACGATGGAACGCCAGATCCACAAGGGATGTTCCGAGCGGTGGCTTCCAACTGCAAACTACCTAAGAACTTCTTCTCAAATGCCACGTGGGCCTCTCCTTCGGATCGCGGGCTTGAGCGAAACGGACAAAAATATACCTCTCGAACCATCGATTCCCAACGAGGACAAGGGATCAACGAAAAATGTATGCCTGACGACATACGTAATGTATAGAACCAAGTGTTCCTACTAACACTAATATTGAACAATTTACGGAAATTGTCAAAGTTCATGGGCCGATGCCTTTATATTTACATAGCACCAAGCACATCAAGTTTCCGAGGGAGTTAGGGATGATCCGATGCGGACTCAAACCCATGCCGCTCAAAATCTCCAAAACTCGGACGATACGGGTAGCCGCCACCCAATGATGAAGACTTATCTCATAGATCACATGTGCCTGAGGCGGATTGTAAAAAGCATGAGATTCGTCCGGATGAGAATCTCCACAGTCCGGACCTCATATCTTCTCCTGAACTCATCCACTTCGGCTCGGATGGTCGAGGCACAAGTAGGTGAGTACCATCTTCATTTAACTCGCCTCCGGATCGGGTGAGTGACTGATCTCTAGACCGAGGGAACTTCACTTGAAAACGCCCTCACCCTTCCTCGCCTCCGGACGCCTTCCTCACCACCGCCGTTCGCCTTGCCCAAAAGTCAGACGGAGCACATTAGCGGAGGGCTCCATCTCCTCCTCTTTGGAACCGTAATCTTGGCCCAAGACATCTTCCTCCGCCTCATCTTCCCGAATGAGGACGCTTAACTCTACTACTCCGGATAGCGCAAAGAACTTGCACGATCCTCCTCACCCTCTTCAAGATGCTCAAGTCGAGGTGCTCAAGTATCATGCACTTCCTCGATAGTTGGCGCTGGGATCCGGAACGAACGGGACTCGATTAGGATTACTCCTAAAGTTATAACCTAGGTGCGAATTAAAGCACGGATCTCTACGGAAGTTCGATTCTCACCACCGACTCCAGCGATGAGTTCCTATAACTCATGAAGCTTGTCTCTCGAGCCGCCATAATAACCTCGCATGCGACACTCGCAGTAATCCGGACGCCGGAGGACCAGAATCTGGAACAACTAACCAAGTAAGGAACTTACCTGCTCTTCCCGACTTGGATGTGGCGCTAGCCCCACCTCCGTAACATCATCATCCACGATCTCAATCTCCTGAGCTATCGGTTAAGGATGTCGCCGAGTCATATCCTCACCGGATCGGTTTCGCTATCACTCTCGGACATCCTAGGAAAGGAGAAAGCAATATCGTAAGCTCTAAGATGGCAACCGAGAGGTCGTTTATGTATATTAAAGTGGCCAACTTAAAGCCAAAACTAGCAACTTACTCGCATGCTTAGTTCAAGTCAAGATTACACTTATTCGTGTTAGTCAATATCAAGTACGATTGGTTATCAACTATACTACATCATAAGCATACATCCGAGTAACTCAAGATTAAAGGCAGAGATGATTTAATTATAAGACGACACAAGTAAACTTACTTGGACTCGGATGATCGGAAAGAAGTGACTTGACTCGCACAAGATCACGCTTCGAACCGCCTCCTTGCTTCGGATTGCTGGTAGTTGCTTCGGATGTACTCGGAATGCAAAAATTCTCTCTCTAAACGATGAGAAATGAATCGGTCAACCCCTCCATTTATAGAGGGCCATATTGGGAACCCCAACCGTCGCGATTTTTCGGATTTAATCTCCACCGTCGATCAAGAACCATCCAACGGTATAGTACAATTATACCAAGTGAAATGACGAATGGGTACAACAAATTTACCTCTTGGATAGATGAATACAACAACTCTCCCTCTCTCGGGCGTCAGACAACACGAGAGCCCCGGAGTATCATCTTTTCGGACGCCTAACGGCTTTCCAGTCCCATATACTTTGTCCACACAAGGAACCTCGTATACTCGAGCGATTACCCTTCGGACCTTCCCGCAACCACAGAGCCTGGTTCGGATGGGACACGCACCTACGGTCCGCCACCGTAGCTCATCAAAAGTACACTACCGATGTTCGGAGCATAAACTTAGTCTCCATTACAAATACCCTTTTTTCTTTTTTCTTCACTTCGTTGCCCTTCGGACCTACTCCCTCGGATGGCAACGATGTTTTAGAAAAAGAAAAAAGGGGGGGGGGAGTGAGACTAAGTCAATGGCCACACGAAGTACGGAGTACATCTTTTTTCAACCGGATTGGACTGGAGAACGGATTCTTTTCCTCAAAACAGCTTCCCAAACCAATAGTTCCACAACTATCTTCTACTAAGATACTTCGAAACTAGGGGGACATATGTTGATACGGAAATATGTCCAACCCGTCACAAAGGACCTAGGACCGAATCCTAAGGCATCCCAAGTCATCCAATGGATCCAAGGCACTTAGGTCCGAGCCAATGATCCGATCCGGGCAGACCATCTATGGTCCGACCCACCCTAAAAGAAAGGGACAAAGGATTAGGACCTGCAAGGCCCGACCCGGAACCATAGGTCCGACCCACCTTGGTCCGAGCCTCCCTGGGAAAGGAGCATAGTGCTAAGTCAACACCCTCTCCGACCCAAAGACTCCGATACGGATGTTAACTCGGATCCAGCATGACCATCTCATAGGCTACCTAGCAAGTGGGCACCAAAGAGTGAGATGTCCGAACCCATGGGCTCCGAATCGGAAGAGTTGGAGATGCAGGAACTTCCTCACCGACAACTGTGCATCAGACGGATCAGACATCCGGACCGACCCCTCCGAACCTAAGATCTCGGCAGAGTCTGTCACATCCTCAAGAACTCTCCCAATAATGACCAAATTACCCCTAAAGCCCAAGATGGCATGGGCTAAAGCTTCATTATTGGGCTATGGGCCTCATCTTAGCATTGGTGGCTCAATCCTAGCCGTACACATGGCGCGATCCTAGCAAGGCCTTCCATCTCAATGGTAGCCTATAAATAGGGCACATATCCCAATAAGCAGAGGACTTCAAGTAAGTCACTTCGAACAAGTCTTCTCGCTAGTCACATCACGAGCATTATACAGAGTCGATCCTCAGTCACTCTCGAGTAAAGTCTCATCCCGGTTTGACACTTAGCAAACCGGGCACTAACCCCCCCCCCCCCCACTCAAGTGTGCAGGTCCTTACCGGAGTAGTTGGTAGCTGGTTCTTACGCTTCGATCCTCACCTAGCAAGGAGCCTCTCATCTTGGCACCATTTGGAAGAGTTAAATAAATCTAAGTGATTGTGGAGTTAGACCCCCAACAATAAGCAATATCAAAGTGAGGAACCCTAAGTGATAAACACTCTTGATTTCATAACCTTCCTCATAATTATTACATTGAGAGCTTCCAACTCTCTCTTGAGTAAAGTCTCTTACCGGATTGACATAGGCAATCCGGGTAACCCATTCTAACCCCCCCCCCCCCCCACTTAGTCCTTTCAGGTACTCAAGCTCGGAAAAGTCTTGCTTCGGACTTCAAGTAGGAGGCGGATCCTAGATTAGGTTACTTGTAATAGTTTAGTTAGTGTTCGAGGTTTTACCCCTCAACAGTAACTCAGTGATGGTCCGAGACACAAGCTGCTAGGAAGTATCTTGGAGGTTCCAATGTATACGTTTGGTCTTATTTTTAAGGTGGCGTCCGAGTTTATCTCGTCCGGACCGTTTGGCATCCTGACAATGTCGGATATGTGATCCTTTGTCAAGTTCTGAGGTCGTGCCTCCAACTAGGTCGGACTAGTTGAAAAGGTGTATTGACCTGAGTGTATTGGTTGACCAGGATGGGTTTCCTTAAGGCGGACTTCCCAAGGTCGGACAAGTACTGGATTTGGCCGTTCTAGCCTTGATGCGATCTAGAACACGCTCTATGGCGCCCTTAATGGATTGGACATATATCCGTATCAACAGTTACATACCAGTTCATAGTGGATGAGACGTCTAACGATAAAGATGTTGAGAGCGAAGAGTTCAATGCGTTGTATCACGATTGACTGAGAAGCAACGTACAATCTACGAGAAGATAATCTATCTGTCAATTCGGGTAAAGGTTGAGTGTTGTTCTTATGTGGATATGGAAGGACTGATAAGACTTTTATATGGGGAACTTTATGCTCGGGATTGAGACCCAAAGGAGATATAGTTCTCCCAGTTGCATCGGGTGGGATTGCTTCCAAGGGGTAGCGCAGCTCATTCAAGATTCGACATACCACATCATCCTAATGAGGACTCAATATGCTCAAAGATCAGTGCAGATTTTGATGTTACATAGTTATCGAGGCTTACTAAGCTTATTATATGGGACGAGACTCCTATGACGAATAAATTTTGCTTAAAGGCAGTTGATCGAAGCTTGAGAGATGCTATGCATCACCCTCATGACCCTTTTGGTGGCCTTGTGGTTTTTTTTGTGTGGAGACTTCAGTCATATTCTTCTTGTGGTTCCTAGAGGAACAAGATACGATATAGTTAATGCAGCCATATGCTCATCCAAAATACGAGCAACATGTGAAGTCCTCAAATTAACTAAAAACATGAGGTTGCAGGTAACTTTTTTGTTTCAATACTTTTGTTTTGTTAAACTATAGAGCTGATTAACATTAAATTTTACATCACATGCAGTCTGGAAATTCACCTGCTGAGATAAACAAGACCAGGCAGTTCGCGGAGTGGATTTTACATGTCGATGATGGTGTTGCTGGTGAAAATAATGACGATGAGGTTGATATAAAACTACCCGATGATCTACTCATCAGATAGTTAGGTGATCCTATAAATGCCATTGTTGACATTAAGTACCCGTCATTGTTAGAGCACTTGGCCAATTCTTCACTAGATCCAAATTACATCATTAATCGAGCAATTCTTGCATCCACAAATGACATTGTTAATGATTAACGAGTACATTATTTCCAAAATTCATGGTGAGTACGTTGAATATTTAAGCGTTGATAGCATTAGTAGAGTAGATGATGTATCTCAAAAGTGTTCACGGTTGAGTTTCTAAATAATATCAATTGTTTTGGACTCCCTAATCACATAATTGTTCTTAAGGTTGGTTGCATATCATGTTGTTGCGTAACATTGATCAAGCTTCCGAACTTTGCCATACAACAAGGCTTTTAATAACAAATCTTGGGATGCATGTTATTGAGGCAAATATGTTACATATGAATGCACAAAAAGGGTATTAATACTTAGAATGATTATGAATCCATCAGACTACACAAATTTCCCTATTCCATATTCCCGTCCCGACCCATTACAAAATTTGTGGGGTGGAACCCGATGGTTTTAACGGGGTTTATACCACGTACCCGCAACCAACTCACAATTTTAAAACCAGTACCTGTACCCAACCCGGAATTTTAAAGTCAGGAAGACCTAGAAACCAAACCCAACTCGATGTTTTGAAAAACAATTAAAACAGGAAAACGGTTTCACGTACCTGGGCGAAAATGTTTCATTTCACGAAAATAATTTTCCACATGGTTTTGCGAAATCTTTTTTTTTTGTCGGGGGGGGGGGGGGGTGGGGAATTTATCTCACGAAAATAATTCCTCGCATGTTTTCGTGACAAATCTTTTTTTTGTCAGATGCGGTGGGGGTTAAGGTAGGTTACACCCACCCACCCTACCCTCGGCAAAAACAAATTCTAATGAAATTAATTTCCCAGATGTTTTCGGGTGGAGCAAATCAAAAGGCCAACCAATTACTTTTATTCAAAAAAAGGCCAATCCCTCTTACACACAAAAAACTGTATTTTATCTCGACAACAATACAATCGGACTGTATTAGTAGAGTAATGTAATACAGTCGGACTGTATTAGTAGAGTTTAGTAATAGAGTCGGAAAGTTATAATAAAATCAAATGGCCTTTATTGAAAACACCAAAATACTGTAGGCCTTTATTGCAAACTTGGGTGCAAAAGTGGTCTATGGCACCAATTTTCCCCGAATTTTTTTGGTCGAGTGGGGGGGTCCACCCACCCTACCTCAGACGAAGAATTTTTATCTCACGAAAATAGACCCCCACATATTTTCGCGAAAACTTTTTTTGTTGGGTGATCACACCTTACCCGGGCAAAAAAAAATTTTATTTCCCTAAATCGATTTCCCATATCTTTTCAGAAAAAATTTTATGCTCTGGTAGGGGTTGGTACACACCTACCTCATGTAAAAAAATTTGTACCAAGTCGGATTCTGGGCAGATCATGGGTTAAATTTCTGTACATGTCGAATTCAAGTCGAGTTATGTACGGGTTGGATCCGAATTGAGTGTTAGAGCGGGTTGGTATTGGGCAAAGGCGAGTTTTGGACGGTGCGGGTTGTAGAACCCAACTCGTACATAAATAATTTGTCGGGTTTTAACGGGTTCGGGTTGCATCCTACCCAATTACAAACCTATATGATATGAATACAAATGTTTTATACAAAGAGGTCTTCGACAAACTACAAGGTAATTTTAAATTTATTACCTTATAAACGTTGAAGACTTAAACATATTGTTTACAATAAATGATTACTATTAGCACAATGTGTTAACTCTTCTTTAAATTTTATTTTACAGGAAATGATTGATTTCAATTTGATGAGACGATAATTTAGAGTCTCATCTTACCTTTTTCACCGTCTTTTGGTTAGTCTTTGTTGGCATTTTGTAGTGTTTTTGTGCGTTTTTATGCTTTGGTACTTTGTTTGTGTTTTGTAGGATTTTTGTGTTGCGAAGGTGAAAACCGGAGTGAAAACTATGGTTCTATAGAATTGAAATTGAAGTAACTCAGCGAAAACGGAAGTGGATTCGGAGTTCGGACGAAGAATTGAGAGCCGTTTTAGCGAGACTTGCAAAAGTGAAATTTTACGGAGCAGTTTAGCCATTTTGGCCATAAATCTCTCATACAATGTCCGATTGACCTCGTCTTGATTGCCACACAAATATAATTCCAAGCTCCCCGTGGCGAAGGATATTCTCGCCGAGGCGAGATTTCGCGAGGCAAAAAGGGGGCTTAAACGGTGCTTTTCGCCGCGGTGAGATTGCGATTAGGCGGCACATTTTTCGTTTTTTTATTAGTTAGAGGGCGAATTTCATAAACACCCCTTATTGTTTGGGCTAATTACAAATTAGTACCCACTGTTTGAAGTATTACATATAAACCGAAAATGCAATTCCAACGTTGACTTCGGCGATTATGTGGCACAATTTACTTAGGTGTCTTCCTATGTCGCATTATTTTGATTATGTGTCTGAAATTAATTTCTTTCTTCCATCTTCTCTTTTTCTTCAACCCTCTAATAACATCCACCACCATCTACCATGTTCTCCGGCCAACCACCACCACCATATTCACCGGCCAACCACCACCACCACCATCTCCGACGAATAAAATAAAATAAAAACCGGATTAGAAAAGGCTAGCATACAGGACAAGAATCCAGAGAAACATTATCAATTGCAATATCAGATACCATACAAAGATAAACTGACTATCTAACGTCCACCTTTGATAAAAAAAAAATTATTTATTTTGATTGAGATTTGTTTCTTTTAGTCTTAAGGCAACTTAAGTATGAAAGTAGCCAACTTCAAGCTGAGAAGGCCAGTTGGATGAAATACAAAAATTGAAAAAAAAAAGATGAAAATGAAATGGATGGGTGAGCAGAGCAGACCTGATCTCTTGTTGAGAGATAAGGAGTCTTGAGTGTGAGAGCATCGGCGTGTAATGATCTTCTTCGACACTAACACTGGTATGTATCTGCTTCAAACCACATTCTATTTACATTCCACACCAGAGAATCCCTTGATTCTAGGGCTCTAAAATCTCTCAGATGCTAACAAACTGAAAAATGATTAGCTTAACTCAATTGAGACCCTAATCGGAGCTCCTAAAACAGCTCCGGTTGGAGCTCTACTTCAACAGCGACCGGAGCTCCAACAATCCATTTGAGAGCAAGGCGGATTCGACCATGAATCCATCTCCGTCCTCTGCCCACCTCCGCCTCGTTCCTCCAGTCTCTCCACCTCCACCCGATCTCGCGCCTCCTCTCCGCCTCCAGTCTGATCTCTCCGCCTTTCAGTACTTTGTTTCTCTGATTTTGATCGGTAGTAAGTGTATTCTTCCGCTCTACTGTTGTATTTTGTTATGTTCCTGTGCATTTGGGTGTTTTTTTAGTTTTGGGAATATTAATACGGTTAGTTTTAGGTTTGGGATTTATACTTTCTAATCTTGTATTGGATATGGATATCGGATTCACTTGTTATTCAAAATGGTATTGAACGATTGTGAAACTGAAATTGCAGATTTTATGTTAACGATTCATAATCACCTCCATTTTTGGATTAGGAATTTTTATGTCGTAAAGGATTGTGTTGCAATTTTATATGGATCAATTTTGCAAAGAAAAAATTATTCTTGGATTGGTTTTTTATTTTTTTGGGTCAATTTGGTGAATTATAAAACGTAGAGGTCAATTTAGTAAATATGCTTGGGTTGGTTTTTAATTTTTTGGGTCAATTTGGTGAATGATAAAACATAGAGGTCATTTAGTAAATTAAGAATACTAGTCAACAAATTAACGTTAAATATGTATATGAAACTAATTACATATAAACCTAGCATGAATTAATTAAACAGGAAAAGAAATGATGACATGGCAGTACACATCAGCAATGGCGTGTGTCTCCGGCGTGACATGGCCTCCGCCATTGACTTTTGGGACAATATGTAATTAGTTTCCAAAATCAGTTCATTTTTAGGAATCATTTGTAATTTTTCAAACAACAGGCGCTAATTTGAGATGAGGCCATATATGAGGGGTGGGTTTTGTAAATATCCTATAGAATTAGGAAATTTTTTTTGCCATAACTTCTTTTACTTGAATTTTTCCTAGAAAAAGCTCCTAGACCTAGATTTTGACATTGATTGATCTTGGAGCTTGGTTCTTCTCTTGTAACGAATCATTGACATCGAATTCTTAGTAAGTTGATAATTCTCTATTGGTTCCATACAATTGTACTTAATTCATCTGTCAAATTGTATGCTCTGGCTTGCGATTATCATTATGTTTATGCTTTGCGTAGTAAAGATTATGAATTCTTTCGTCTTTGCTTCAATTATGAGTAGCTAAACCTCTCCTGAACTCGGTAGTATGTGATGGTTATGCGTATTCTAATCTAGGGTTTATATTCGTTCTTATAGGTTCGTCTAGTTTGAGATTTTCGTATAAACCTTCAATCCAATATGCTAATTTGAGATCTTTTAAATTGTTTTAGTTAAGAATTGTCGCTCTGACAAACCTGACGATTTCTCTAGTTTAAAATCTTCGAAAAACAACTTGGTTAAATTGAATTGATTGCTTTTATGTACACCGACCGTGTGACAAATATGAACGATTACCTTAGAATTGAATTAGCATAACTGGATCATCACTACCTTGTTCGATTTCTATCATTTGATCAAACCGTTTATTTGCTTTAGAATTAATTTGTGTTTTAGAAGTAAAATAACTCAAACCAACTTGTTACTTCACAAACAAACGTTCTGCTCTATTTCGTTGTGGTAGCTTAATTGATTCCCTAGAGAACGATACCGAGTTAAGCATAATCTACAACTACATCTTATTCTCTTAAGTTATTTAGAGTATAATTTGAGCTTATCAAATTTGGCACTGTTGCCGGGAAATTAATTCCTACTATAGCGTTTAGAGTTTGATTTTTTGTTTGTTTTTCTGCTTCCTTTTTATTTTTGTGGATCTGCTCTTTGGTTTTGTTTTTCTATGTGCAGATATATACTAGTAATTCAGCAAGGGCTCAAAGATGGCTATGACCTTTGCAGATTACTATTGTTCATTTGTCATGCCTAAAAAACCATGTATATAGCTGGATGTCGATGCCAGGAATTATTGGGCGAACACTGCCTACTACTCTATTCTTACCAAGTTCGATGGATATGGTGATGTTCGAGAATTCTTAGAGGCATTCGAGGATGGTGTGCTTAGGATCCAGCACGAGAATGAAGACGAGATTTTGCTTTCAGAAGAGCAACTTTGCATGAGGATGTTTGATGGAGCCTTGGAGGGGTCTGCTAGAAATTGGCTTAAATCAGCACCTGAGGGATCAATTGACTCTTGGAGTGAGGTAGCTAATTCTTTTGTAAAGAGGTATTCTCCTGGTACCCGGGGGGGGGGGTGGAATCTCGCTACACGGTTTCTCCACCAGAGGTCTCTGCTGAACCTGAAGCACCCGAGAAGTGTTATGATGATGAGTTAGTTGTAGAGCTTGACTTGTCTTGCTCTACGACGACACCTGAATTAGACCCTTCTATTCTTGCGGTTGACGAAGGATGCATGGAGGATGTATCTAATGATGAGATTTTAGAAGATGCCCTTTCATTTCCTTCCACAGTTGTTACAGATGCTGCCATCCAGACTCAGGATATCTTCGTCCTTGAGAGCCACTGCACAGACATTTACCAAGGGAGTCTTGATCATTTATTTTCTTTTTACTTGTCCCCTATTCCCTTTGGATTTTTTTTAGTTTTTGATTCTACTTATTTGTTTAATTCTAGTTTGCAGGGAATTAGGAACATACTAGAGAACTTGAGGAGAGGAGCTAAGGATGGCTCACAAAATGCTGAGGATACCGGGAAAGATGCAAGGGATTCAGTCCCGTTTGATAATGGATAGCAGCATTCCCCAAAAGTCGAGTCAACGACTATAATAAAAGGCTCTTCCCGGGATGCAACCCGGGGGTATGTTTTCCTTTATTAACGTGTCTGCATTCTGTTTTCCTTCGCTTGCTTAAACTTGAAACTCGAGGACGAGCTAAAATTTAGGTTTGGGGAGGGATTTCATGTGTTTTGTGTTGTCTACGTGGGGTGGTATGTTAGCCACTATTATGTGCTTCTTTTGTTTTCAGTTTATGTTTATGTCTTAGCTTTTTAGATAGTCTTTTGGCCTGCGTTTTTTACCTATTTTCAAAATTTTTGTGGTGAGTCTGAGTTATTTTCCCAAGTCGAACGTCTATTGTGGATGATAAATTCGCTTGCTGCTCATGTTTTGTATGATATTTAGATTAAAGTAGTGTACTGGATTTTAAATCCTATAAGCCCGTTTCTCTTGTAAATAATAAGTCTGTGTAGCTCTTTAGTCCAAAAAATCCTGTGAGAAGCCTTTAGCCGATGAAAAACTATTGTACCGGCAATTGTATTGTGTGATTCCTGGGTTGTGCAAGTTTTTTACGAATTACTTGCGCCTTTTCATACTTATGTGTACTCAGTTTCGTTGGGGATGACGAACGACATGCTTATTGCTTTGGTTTTTTCTCCTCCAAACCCATTCCAAGGAACAGGTTTGGGGAGGAGATTCTCTATCTTTGCGACTTTTTACTTGAGTTGTTATGCATATTTGCTAAGAGTATGTTTGTTGCTTCCCAAAGCTATCTGAATTTGAATCTCGGGGTGGATTTGTGGTCATAATTGATCATTGTTAGTCCTGTTAGGCGTGTTCCAAATACTACCACATACCTACATGGATGAAAAGTTACATGTACGTGAGGTTGATGGCACGTATACCAAACTGACACGCACAAAAGTGTGGACTTTCGATAAAACAGACACCTACTAAAGATTGAGATAAAAAGAGCCCAATGAGGCCATGCATTGAACATACAATGCAATCGTGGTTGAATTTTGAAATGAATGACTTGAATAAGGGGAGCAGCATCAGTCCTTGATTTTTTTAAATTTAAGTCGCCTGTGTTGGTCCAGATAACGGCAAAGTAAAAGACTAGAGGGGGGGGTGAATAGTCTTTTAAAACTTTTGTCGATAAACATAATTTCTCAGATATCTGTGAAGATATCTGATACTTAGATTCAGAGCGCGGAAGATTTAAGATAGATAAGTGCAGAAACAGTTAAAGTGTGTGTGTGTTGCTGAAATGTAAGTACAGAAATGTAAATAACACAGCAAGTATAGTGGTATCTGGAGGTGGCGTAATCCTCCAACTAATCCACTTCGGTCTTCCAAAGACCTAGAATTCACTAGAATAGATGATTGAGGTCACCTTACAATAATCCTATTCTAAGATTTCTAAACAAATGGTTCCCAACCAAATGTTCCCCCTGAGTTGTTCCCCGGCTTTCTCAGCCAAGTACTTCCTATACTCAGAAACCTTTTTGAGTTATTCCCTAGCTTCCCAAGCTAAGTACTTCCTATACTCAATAACCTTGGAGTTATTCCCTAGCTTCTCAAGCTAAGTACTTCAGACTCCACGCCATTATGGTGTCGGTTTTGGCTCGAGTTGTCAGTGAGCTTCTTTTATTAACTTTTCGCTTAATCGATAGTTCTGAATCAAGTATACTTAATACACTTTTCAATGTATGGTATCTTGTTCCTTTTATCGACCTAAGTTTTATGATAATCGTTTCAAGAGAATGAATCTTTTATATTTGATCTTTCGATTCAACTCTTTCACAGATAGCTTTACTTGTTTAGGATCAGGACACTTAGAACTTTAGTGCTACTTAAGATCACTAGCTTTGGTCGCAACAGAAAGCTTTGAGAATAAGTAGTTTACTTGAGAAACTATGTTCGTGTATAAGGTATTCAGTAAGTTCTGTGTGTGTGTTCTCAAGCTGTCTAAGTGTTGATATTTATAGATGAATTTGAATGCCGTTGAATTGTATCCGTTAGGCTCAAATTCAAACTATCGATATCTGTGTATAGTACTGTAGCAGGTTTGTCTTCTTCTTCAGAAGCTACCGTTGCTTTTGGTTCAGACATCTCTATCCGTGCATTAAATGCATCAGATTATACTTTTGTCCAGAGTGCCAATCTTAACTATGCTTTGTCGTAAAATTAACTTAACCAGTTTTCTCTGAGTTTTTCGCACGTTCTTATCTTCAACTTCAGATACCACTTAAATTGAAACAACTTTGTTTGCAATATATATTTCTATTTCAGAAATGTGGTTAAAGCTCAAGGTATCTGAGTGTAGATATCTGTGGACACTTTCCTTGTTTTCCAGATAGACCCTTTTGATTCTCAGATATCTCTTGTGACACAGTTTGTTCAAAACTATTCGTGTCTTCAAGATATCTGGCCAAGGTATCTGTAAAACCATTTTATTAATCTTGTGCAGTTCTTCAAATCTTCAATGTCGTTGAACTTGTTCTGCTTGGACGTCTTCTTCTTGGTCTTCTCTTCATAAAATAAAAATTACATTTTGAGACCTAACATCCTATACAAGATTAGCTAGACTATCATACTAAGTGGGTTTCCTCTTTTACAATGTTCAAGTGAACCAAGAGTACTAATCACCTTTCTGAGACTAAGATAGGTCATCATGTTGCTGATCAAAACTAAACAGATATTCTTGACAAAATATCTAACATAAATTCCTATCAAATTTCCCCCTTTTTGATCAGTCAACGATGACTATCTGACCTATTACAAATCTGGATGAGTGAACAATCCATCACTTAATCATTTCTTATGATTTTTCAATTCATTTAATTAAGTGCAGAAAGTAAACATCAACCAAATCACAAGGTGTGATCTTTGCTGACAAGTTATCTTTTATAGAATAATATCTGAGAGTAAGTTCATCAGATAAATTACAAAGAAGGATTACAGATAACTTCAATACATAAAATAGTTAAGCTCAGTCAGCAAAAATACAGCAAAAATTACATAGTAAATTAGGACAACAGGAGTAACCAAGCTCCAAGTAAGCATCCTAATAGACTAGTCTTCAACTCTTCAAGTCTTCAATAGTATTTCAATGGATCAATCTGCAAATTTCCTATCTCCAAACCTTTTGATGTCATCAAAATAGTCATAAAGAAGAGTTCTGACGAGCATCTCTGTGTCTCTGGCAAATCCACAGACCTCTTTGTAGGTTTTGGTAGGATTCTTCTTGACAAAATGCTTGACCCACAGATACTTTCCCCACTTCCAGGCATGCTCTATTCTGATATCTGAAAGCTTGAAATATTCATAGATAATCCTCAGATATCTGATGTCACCCTTGTATTGATGTTCAGTTAGATAGAACGATTCATAGGGTTCCACAAAGAAATCTTTCTCAGGCTCGCTCCAAGAATATCTGAATTTTGTGCACATCATCCGCTTTCCATATGGACATTCATCGAGAGGTCCTTCTTCACGGCTTCATTCTTGACAACTTCAAAATCCAACCATGCTTTAATGTGATTGGTGTTGATCAAGGTTGGCTTGTCTTTTCTCCATGCCATAAGTTGTTTATGGATTGGTTCTGGAAATCTTGAATTTACTAGTAGATGCTTAAGTTCCAGAATCCAATAGCCATTTTTCTGATTGATGCACCTGTAGACAGAGGAATCATTGTCATGCTTCACATACGCAATTTTGGCTTCTTATGGCCTGAGTGGAAGTTGACTTTGTCTTTGCTAAGCTCTCACCGCTTTCTTCTCTGTCTTGAATTCTCATTGGGGTTGTTGCTTGAAGAACCACCACCCTGGATAGACTTGGTATTTCCAGAGGGTGTTTTAGCTGCTAGTGTCTTTGCAGCTATGGGCTCAGTTAGGCTTTCAATTTTCCTTTTTCTGTGAAGAGGAACTTCATCTTCATCAGATTCCTCATCATCATCAAGATTAAATCTTGTGAGAGTTTTACAGCCTTCTTCATTGCCCTGGGACTTGATTTGACCTTCTTCTTCTTCTTCTTCAGAAGATTCATCAATCCCTTTAACTTGTCTTCTCCTTGGAGCCTTGGTACTCCTTGGAGGTTTCTGTGCCATTGCCCTTGTTACCATTGTAGTACCTTCAGTGGGTTTCTGGGAAGCAGCTTGACTTGAGGAGGGTTCATTTATTCTGAGTGGTGGCTGGGAAGTTTTCAAGTTTCTTCTTCCTCTCTGAGCCGCACCAGCTCCAGATTTATTCTTGTTTTCTGCTCCTTCTTCCCATTCCCCCTAACTTTGAGGTCCAGATTTTTACAACCTTTCCCCCTTAGTCATTGTTGGTTGACTCAGTCTCATAAAAGAATCTGAGAGAGAGTCAAAGTGCACTTGTCAATAGTTGTAGGCAGTGACCAACTTCTGAAGTTCAGCTTTGAGCTCCTGATTTTGTTTGATAAGTCCTTTGTCCTTATCAGTGAGCTCTGCCAATGGGCCTAGGATGGCATCTGCTTTTCCAGCAGTGTAACTTGCCTCTTGGAAAGCTTTTTCAGCTAAAGACGCATCGTCCCTTATCATTCCCAGATCTTTCTGAGCAATGACTATGCTAGTTGTTCTCTGAGTGATTAGCTCAGTGAACTTTTTCATTTCAGAGGGGACGGAGGCAATTACTTCCTTGTTCTGTGAAGACAACTCCTTCTTCATATGAGCCAGTACTTGGTATCTTTTCATGTATTCATGGGAGTGGACATTTGGCAGTTTGCTGAAAATTGCAGGGGCAATCAGCTTCCTTTTCAAGTGAGAAACCGCTACATTTTCATCGCGTTGTTCAGCCAAAGTCTTGTCTTCTTCATCATCTGAGTAATCAGCCCAGTGATCTTCATCCTCTTGGACATTTTCATCGATTGTATCGAGTCCAGCAACCATCTCAGAGATTGGTTTCTTTCCTTTCTGCGAGGAGGATGGTACTTCTTTTGAAGATGATGCAGCCTTAGCATCATGCTTGACTTCAGATACTTCTTCAGTATCGAGTTCTTTGGTGATAGCATTTACAGCATCCTGTAGCTCTTTAACTTCAGAGTAAGCAATCATCTCTTGAAGATATTGATCTTGTAGTTGATCAATCTTGTCTCTGGATCGAGCTATCTGGTCTTCCAGTTGAAGATGGAGCTGTTGTTCTTCCTCCAACAGTTTTCTGAGTTGAGCAGTTCTGGATTTTGTATTCAGCATTTTCTGTGCGATTTCCTTAGAATGCTCAACTACTTGTACAGTAGAATCTTTTTGTTGGGAAGATTGATGAGTTGACTTTTGGGGAGATGGAGACGGAGATTTCTGTGCTTTCCTCTCAGTTTGCTTTTCAGCAGTTGAGGCATGATGTCTTTGTGAAATTCCTCCGTCCCCGTGTAGGGCATCATCATCATCCTTTTTGTCTTCGTCATCCTTTTGGTGATGGTCAGTGGGAGGTTCATCGAAGTAGTTTTCGTTTATCTCTTCCTCCTCATCATCTTCAGATACAAGATTGATCACTTCCGGGATAGTGATCTTCTGCCCATTAACCTCTTCTTGTTCAGAAGGTATAAATTGCAGAGTCTGGGGCAGAACTGGCTTGAATGCCATCTGTAATCTTGTTCCACCATCCGCCTGCTCAAGGCTTCAGATCAAATGCGCCACTTCTGGAGAAATCCTTATGCAATAGGGTCGAATCGCATCGTGCTCGGTAGGAACATTGCATGGATATATGTCTCCAAGTCAAGAGCTCGTGCTCGGTTGGTTGATCTGTGATTCTCAATATTTCGTAGAGATCAGAGCACCTTAACTTCGCCATTTCAAGCATCGATGTGCTTCGGCAGTGTTTGAGCCTTGAAGAAGGGAAGTAGGTCCATTTTCTCATCAATGGGAACCTGCTTTGCACCTGTTTGAGCCTGAAAGAAAGAGTTTTGAGTGAGCTTCAAAACTTTTGTAGATATCTGAGGAGAAGTGTAGTTTAGTTTCTGGGTTACCTGATTATGAACATCATGCTCAGATACTTGAACCACTGAGACAATGGGTGTCTCAGATATCTTGTTATGAGGTGGAGACTTGGAAGTCTGGTCTTCATCAACCTTTCTTTCTTGATCCTGAGAATTAAGAATAATACAATACTTAGGAAATTGTTTGAAAGAATCTGTGCATAAATATTCTTTAATGAGTTCTGAGTTTTCCACTTACTTCCTCAAATGGAAGCTCAGAGTCATTTTTCTCAGAAACTTTTTCAGTTTCTGGTGTTCTTTCGAGTGATGTTGCCTTGGGGGCTTCATCAATTTCCATTGATGCAGGGGAAGTCACAACTTTGTCCCCTTACATTTCTACTTCTGAATGAGCCTGTAAGTAGAAAGTATTGAATATTTTAGAAGAAGTTTGAGATAACCCAAGATGAAGAATACTTATCACTTTGATTTTTCATATACCTTCATGTTAGAAGGCTTAGTGATGTGTTCTTCAGAAACCTTGTCGGTCTCTGGGTTCTTTACTGGCATTTTTGCCTTCTCTTCTTCTTTCTCAGTTGGAGCCTGTTAGAAACATTTATCTTAAATGATTAAGCACATAAACATATAACTGAAGAAGTGTTATCTTAAGAATCAATTATCACCTGTGGCACAGGCTCAGATATCTTAAGAGGCGAGGTTGAGGGAACCTCCTTCTCAATTTCTGAGGTAAGCTTTTCAGCTTCCTCTTGTTTCTGTGTTTCTAACTCAAAGAATAAAGAAATTTTATGAGTAATAAGATGTATAAGCATAAAAGTTTTCACAAGATAAGAGTTAAACCAAATACCACCGAGCGCTTTAAGGTCGATTGGTCTCGAACTTGTGACCTTTCTA
Source organism: Plantago major (assembly GCA_026545765.1). Taxonomy (NCBI): domain Eukaryota; kingdom Viridiplantae; phylum Streptophyta; class Magnoliopsida; order Lamiales; family Plantaginaceae; genus Plantago; species Plantago major. The sequence goes on from CM048841.1 coordinate 74,815,110, forward strand.
TACTTTGGTCTTCTTGTCCTGCTTTCTTTGCTTGAAGTTTCGGTACTTCACCTTTCCGAGTATGCAACTCGCTTGCCTCCCCGTTGATTATTCGAGTAGATGTCTCGCTTGATCCTCTCATGAGTCGGGGAACTCGCTTCTATGCAGGATTTTCTTCAACAGATTGAAATGTCCGGTAATTCAAATGGAGTTCATTAACCATTTCATCAACCACTTGTGGCTGTGGTTGTTGAGTTTGTGGTTGTTGTGGTTGTCCGGAAGCGTAAGATTGATCGCTGGAGCGCTCTTCCGCACTTTTAGTGGCATTCTCATCATCATCACCAAGATTAAATTACCACTCATCGTGGCTTCTTGAAGTCAGGCATAAGAAACGCTCCATGATGATGTGTTTGCACCAACAACCTTTGCTATAGTTCCGCAACCGTGGTGTAGGTTCTTCTTCGATATCTTATCACCGCCATCGTAAAGAACCTTAGCCCTCTTTGTTCTTTCTAGGACTCGAGAGATGACTAGTTTATCTTCTTCATCATCGAGCTCTCATCAAGATTGGAACCGATTGTCCATTACTCCCGCGATTTCGCAGATGGGGCTTCGTGCTTTTCAATTGCTTGGCAAAGATTAATAAGTTCATCGCTAAGGCATTCGTAATAGTCTTCACATTTCTGAACGCACTTTCTCTTGCTGAGTCTACTTGTTTAGTAGTTGTGAACTCTTTTGCAGCATTGATGAGTTCATCTGCCTTTATCAGTTCATCGGCAAGGCCTGCAGATATCTGAGAATCGACAACCTCAATGGGTGTGTCTTCTGTTTTGCCAGCATACTTCTTTCTTGAAGTTCTGGGCTTCTTGGTCGCAACCTTTTCTTCAGATATCTTTTCAGACTTTCACTTCTTAGAACCTTTCTGAGACCCAGTAACCTTTTTAATCATGTTTGTATACTCATATTTGTAGAATAGGTTACTGTTGGCTATTTCAGCCGTCTCTCTGAGCTCAATGCCGAGCTTCTCCAAAGAAGTAGCATATCTTCGCACTATAGTTTATCGTGGCCTTTCGCTCATTAGTCCTTTGGCAATTTTAGGCTCAAGCCTTCAATCTTCTTCACAAATTTCATGAAGGCGCATTTTCCCCAGCTTGAAAGGGTTTTCCAAATTTTGTCTTGTCGATTCAAAGAAGAACATCATCATCCATCGTTTCGCTTATCCGTCAAGACCTCCTTGTAGACCATCAAAGCATCCGTGAAGAATGCAAGCCAATACATCCCAAAGAACCATCGATGTCCGGTTCGGATGTCGAAGCTTGAATTCGTGGGTGTATCCGATTTTCAAGATCACACATCGCCATCAGATAGTCGCTTAATGCCTTCAAGGAGATCATCATCCTTGGTGTTTATTTCAAAATCGCTTCCAAGATTTTGAACCTCAAACAACTTACGAAGTTGTTAAGTCCGTATGATTTCCTTTCTCGATCGAGGTTTTGATGTACACTATTGCAAAGGCCTTCAAACAAAGGAAATTATCTCGAGTTGTTGTAGAATTCCAACACATCGAGTGATGAAATTCCACTGGGCAGCGTATAGAAAACCCTTGATTTGTGCCTTTTCAAGCATGTCAAGAATCAGCTTTCTGTCGGCTTGGTTTTCTATTGCAGCCGTGAGGTATTCCTCAACCATGGCACCACCCCAAATCATTCTATGATTTGAAGTCCAATGGACAGGATTAAAGTCTCCTACTAGTCGGTTGTTTACAATAACCAACTCAGGTGCTTGCTTTTCAAAGAAGCATCAAAGGAGGATTGAGATTTCTGTGTAGAAGAGTTCTTGGGGGCCATCTCTTTATATAATGTAAGGGATTTGAAGTTGGTGTTTGAAAGAGATTTGATTCAGTGATTCTTTTCATAAAAACTTAATCTTGATTTGCAGAGATTGTAGAGGATTTGCAGAGAATCAAGAGAGGAATTTGCTATTTTTGTGCAAGATGAATTTTCGGATTAGGCAAAAGTGATTTCCTTTGCCAAAATCCTATATATATAGCAATAGAATCTCAACAGACATATACATACAAATTGATTTTGTGTGTACGTATCTGTGATTTGCAAGCAGGCGTGAGCAAAAGCTAGTTCTGCATTAAATGCAAAGTGGACTTCGTCGGAATTTTTACAGTGCACTATTTACTGTGACTTAATTTCCACCGTACAGATCAAACGTTCATTTTCATCAAGGGTCACCATTGCTTCTTCAGCAATGATCACAATCAACAAATGTAATTGTGCCCATTCAATGAATTTTGGCTATTAGCTATCTGAATCACGTTTTTGTATGACCAAGAACACTGTGTGCATCTGAATCTGCCTTATACATAGAATTTGTCCAAGTTTTTCACAAAGATAGAAATAATGCGCATTTCAAGAGAGTAGTTGACTGCAGATAGTTGTACTATTCTCCTTAGTGTTCTCTGTTTACAGAGTGATCCAGATATCTGAGTTCCTGTCTCAGAGATCTTAAGCTTTCTTTTTGCCCTTTAGCCTTTTTGATTTCTGGATACCCGTTCCAGATTTTCTCTTTTCTCTTTTCTGGATGCCCGTTCCAGATACCTCTTCTCTGGATACCCGTTCCAGATATCTGAACTTTTTCAGTTCGAAGGTAGTTCCAATAGTCCAAGATTATGTCTTAAGACCAAGAATCTACTTTCTTGTAGCGGCTTGGTGAAGATATCTGCAAGTTGGTCTTCAGTGCCAATCTTGAGTATCTCTATATTGCCTTTTTCAACATGGTCTCTAATGAAGTGGTGTCTAACATCAATGTGCTTAGTTCTGGCATGAAACTTAGGATTCTGCGTAATCACAATAGCACTTGTGTTGTCACGTAAAATGGAGTTTTCTTCATCGAGTCCATAGCCTTTGAGTTGTTGTTGAATCCACGTAATTTGTGTTGCACAACAACCAAAGAACATATTCAAATTCCGTGGTAGAAGTTGCAATCGAAGTTTTGCTTCGCTAAACCATGAGATAAGTCTAGTACCCAAAAACCGATAAGTTCCCGAGGTGCTTTTCCTATCAAGCGTTGATCCAAAGATAATCAAAGATCGAGTAACCAAATAAACTCAATCCACTTTCTTTAGGATACCATGCACTCTACATCTCTACCTTTTACATACCTTAATATTTTCATAGCACTGTTGTAGTGTGATTGCATTGGATTTGTCTGAAATCTAGCTCACACTCCAACTGCATATTGAATATCAGGTCTACTTGCAGTAAGGTAGAGTAGTGAACCTATCAATTTCCTATACTTATGTTCTTCAACACTCTTATCTGATTCAGTATAGGTCATTTTGGTTCCTATGCTCATAGGTATCTTAGCATTCTTTTCAGAAGGCTTTAGATTGAACTTCGTGAGCATATCTTTTGCATACTTTGTTTGACTGATGAATATTCCATCATTGATTTCCTTGACTTGCAATCCTAGGAAATAATTCATTTCTCCCATCATGCTCATCTCAAACTTGCTTTTCATGAGATTTGCAAAGTCATCACAAAGTTGCTTGTCCTTAGATCCAAATATAATGTCATCAACATATATTTGAACTAAGAGTAGTTTCCCGTCATGATTCAAGGTAAATAAAGTTTTATCAACTTCACCTTTCTTGAAACCACTTTCCAGAAGGTATTTGGCCAAAGTGTCATACCACGCTCTTGGAGCCTGTTTCAGTCCATATAGAGCTTTCTGTAATTTATAAACCACTCTACTTTCTGAGGAAACTTCAAAGCCAGGTGGTTGCTCAACATAGACTTCCTCAGCAAGTTCACCGTTCAAGAATGCACTTTTGACATCCATCTGATAAACTTTAAAGTCTTTATGAGCTGCAAAGGCTAGAAAGAGTCTTATTGCATCCAATCTGGCAACTGGTGCATATGACTCATCAAAATCTAGACCTTCAGTCTGGGTAAATCCCTTGGCAACCAATTTGTTTTTGGTTATTTCACCAGTTTCATTCATTTTGTTTCTGAAAACCCACTTAGTTCCAATCACAGATATTCCATCTACAAATGGAACTAGTTTCCAGACTTTGTTTCTCTCAAATTGATCCAGCTCTTCTTGCATTTCAGAGATCCAGTCTTGGTCTCCTAATGCTTCTTCTATAGTTTTAGGTTCAATATTTGAGATGAAACATCCAAAGAGAGATTTAGCGTTTTCAGCTATTGCTCTCCTAGTCCTAACACCTTGATTAATTGGTCCAATTACATCTTTTGCAGGATGATCCTTGATCCATTTCATCATTGGTTTAGTGCTAGTAGGATCAACATCTAAGTGATCTGAATGTGAATCACTAAGATTTTGATTAGATACTTTTTCAGTATCTAAGACATTTTGCTCCTCGGAAGGGCAATTTATGTCTGACACTTGTTCAGTGTTTGTGTTGGTCCAGATAACGGCAAAGTAAAAGACTAGAGGGGGGGTGAATAGTCTTTTAAAACTTTTGTCGATAACAAATGTTTCTCAGATATCTGAATGGATATCTGATACTTAGAATCAGAGTGCGGAAGACTTAATAAAGATAAGTGTAGAAACAGTTAATAAGTGTGTGTGTGTCAAGTATAAATACGTAAATGTAAATGACATGAAGTATAGTGCTATCCGAGGTGGCGAATCCTCCAACTAATCCACTTCGTCTATCGTAGACCTAGAATTCACTAGAATGTATAATTGAGATAACCTTACAAAATCCTATTCTAAGATTCTTAACAATCGGTTCCCAACCAAATGTTCCCCGAGTTGTTCCTCAGCTTCTTCAACCAAGTACTTCCTATACTCGTAAACATTCGAGTTGTTCCTAGCTTCCCAAGCTAAGTACTTCCTATACTCAAAACCTTGAGTTATTCCTTAGTTTCCCAAATCAAGTACTTCCTATACTCCCAGAACCTTGGAGTTATTCCCGATTTTTCAAACTAAGTACTTCAGACTCCACGTTTTGGTGTTGGTTTCGTTTGTTGTCGATGAGCGCCTTAATAACTTTTCATTATTCAGATAGCTCGTGAACTAAGTTACTTAATACACTTTTACAACAGATGGTATCTTGTTCGATTTTATCGACCTAAGTCTTATGATATCTGCTCAAAAGAATGAATCTTTATAATTGATCTTTCGATTCAACTCCTTCACAGATAGCTTTGCTTGTTTAGGATCAGACACTTAGAACTTCAAGTTTACTCAAGATCACAAGCTTTAGTCGCAACAGAAAGCTTTGATAATAAGTAAGTTGCTTTGAGAGAGTAGGATGTTCAGAGTTCTATGTTTCAGCGTATGCAATGTGTGTCCTTCTTCTCAAGCTGTCTAAGTGTTGATATTTATAGATGAATTTGAGTGCCGCTTCAATAGTATCCATTAGGCTCAAATTCAAACTATCGATATCTGTGTATATAATCAGAAAGTTTTGTCTTCTTCTCGGTTGCCTTGCTTTTACTCGATATCTCCGTCTGCATTAAATGCATCAGACTATACTTTTGTCTGTAGTGTCAACGGAACTATGCTTTGTGTAGACTAGACTTGTTGTCGATTCTTTGCACGCCCTTATCTTCATTCTTCGAGATACCACTTGTATTGATTGAAACAACTTTGTTTGCAATATATGTTCCTTTTTCGTAAACGTGGTTAACGCCAAGGTATCCGAGAATAGATATCCGTGGACACTTTCCTCGTCTTCGATATGTATCTCATTTCTCGAGATATCTCTTGTGACGCTTTGTTTGAAATCGCTCGTTCACAAGATATCCGCTAAGATATCCGAACAACAGATTCAAGAATCTTGTGCTTTCTTCAAGTCTTCAATTTTGTTGAGCTTCGCTTAGATGTCTTCTTCGGTCTTCTTCATAAAATAAAATTACATTTTGAGACCTATCATCCTATACAAGATTAGCTAGACTATCATACTTAGTGGGTTTCCTCTTTTACAATGTTCAAGTGAACCAAGAGTACTAATCACCTTTCTGAGACTAAGATAAGTCATCATGTTGCTGAACAAAACCTAAACAGATATTCTAACAAAATATCTAACAAATTTCCCCCATTTTGATCAGTCAACGATGACTATCTTCCCTATTACAACTGATGAGGAAACAATCCACCACTTAATCATTTCTTAAAATCTTTCAAATCATATAATTAAGTGCAGAAAGTAGACATCAACCAAATCACAAGGTGTGATCTTTGCTGACAAGTTATCTTTTATAAAATACTATCTGAGAGTAAGTTCTTCAGATAAGTCGCAACTAAAGATTACAGATAACTTAAATACATGATACAGTTAAGCTCAGTCAGCAAAAATACAAAAATTACTTAGTAATTTAGGACAACAGGAGTAACCAAGCTCCAAGTAAACATCCTAAAGAACTAGTCTTCAAGTCTTCAATCTTCAAGTCTTCAACAAGGTTTCTATGGATCATCACCAAATTTCCTATCTCCAAACCTTTGATGTCATCAATAATCATAAAGAAGAGTTCGACAAGCATCTATGTTTCTCCTGCAAATCCACGCATTTCTTTCAGGTTTTGGTAGGATTTTTCGACAAAATGTCAACCCATAGGTACTTTCCCCACTTCCGTGCATGCTCTATTCGATATCCGAAAGCTTGAAGTATTCAGAGATAATCTTCGATATCCGATGTCACCTGTATTGATCTTCCGCCGATAGAACGACTCATGGTTCTACAAGTCTTGGTCTTGTGCTCCTCGTGATATTCGTAATTTTGTGCACATCATCCGCTTTCCATATGGACAATCATCGAGAGGTCCTTCTTCACGGCTTCAGCTTCTTGACAACTTCAAAATCCAACCATGCTTTGATGTGATTGGTGTTGATCAAGGTAGGTTTATCCTTTCTCCATGCCATAAGTTGTTTGAGGATTGGTTCTGGAAATCTTGAATTTACCAATAGATGCTTAAGTTCCAGAATCCAATAGCCATTTTTCTGATTGATGCACCTGTAGACAGAGGAATCATTGTCATACTTCACATACTCAATTTCGCTTCTTCCGCCCGAGTGGAAGTTGATTTTGTCGCTGCTCACTCTCACCGCTCCTTTTCTCGCTTTGAATTCTCTTTGGGGTTGTTGCTTGAAGAACAACCACCCTGGATAGACTTGGTATTTCCAGAGGGTGTTTTAGCTGCTAGTGGCTTTGCAGCTATGGGCTCAGTTAGGCTTTCAAGTTTCCTTTTTCTGTGAAGAGGAGCTTCATCTTCATTAGTCTCTTCATCATCTTCATCAAGATCAATTCTTGTGAGATCTTTGCCTTCTTCATTGCCCGGACTTGATTCGACCTTCTTCTTCTTCTTCGTAAGATTCATCAATCCTCTAACTTTTCTTCTCCTCGAGCCTTGGTACTTTGGAGGTTTCTGCTACGGCCCTTGTTATCATTTTCGCTCCTTCAAGAGGGTCTGGGAAGCAGCTTGGCTTGAGGAGGATTCATAGATTCTGAGTGGTGGCTGGGAAGTTTTTCTTTTTCCTTTCTGAGCAGCGCCAGCTCCAGATTTCTTCTTGTTTTCATCTCCTCCTTCCCATTCCCCCTGACTTTGAGGTCCAGATTTGTACTTTCTTTCCCCCTTAGTCATTGTCATCTCTACCTCATAAAGGAATCTGAGAGAGAGTCAAAGTGCCCTTGTAGATAGTTGTAGGCAGTGACCAACTTCTGAAGTTCGGCTTTGAGCTCCTGATTTTGCTTGATAAGTCCATTGTCCTTATCAGTGAGCTCTGCCAATGGGCCTAGGATGGCATCTACTTTTCCAAAGGGTAACTCGCTTCTTGAAAAGCTTTTTCAACTAAAGACATATCATCGCCCTTGTCATTCCTGCATCTTTCCGAGCAATGACCATGCTAGTTGTTCTCTCGAGTGATGAGCTCATGAACTTTCTCATTTCGTGAGGGAATCGGCAATTACTTCCTTGTTTTCTCAAGATATCTCCTTATTCAGAGTAGCCAAGATTGCACCGCCATGTACTCATGGGAGTGGACATTCGCGCTTTGTTGAAGATTGTAGGAGCAATCAACTTTCTTTTAAGTGAGAAACCGCTAGATGTTCATGGCGGTGTCCCGCCAAAGTCTTGTCTTCTTCATCATCCGAGGATTAGCCTGGATCTTCATCCTCTCGACATTTTCATCAATCAGACAAGTCCAAAGAACCATCTCGTAGATTGGTTTCTTTCCTTTCTGGAGGAGGATGGTGCTTCTTTCAAGAGGATGCACTTTAGCATCATGCTCGACTTCGATACTTCTTCAAGATCGAGTTCTTCACATCTTGCACAAAGATCCCGTAGCTCGTTAACCGCTGAGTAAGCATTCATTTATTTGAGGTATTGATCTTCTAGTTGATCAAGCCTTTCTCTGGATTGAGCTATTTGATCTTCCAGTTGAAGATGGAGCTGTTGTTCTTCTTCCAACAGTTGTCTGAGTTGAGCACTTCTGTTTTGAGTATTCAAAATTTTCTGATTGGTTTCCTCAGAGAACTCAACTACTTGTTCAGTAGGAACTGCGTGTTGGTTAGAAGATGGATGAGTAGATTTCTGAGGAGATGGAGACGGAGATTTCTGTGAAGTCTTCTCGCTTTTTGCAAATGATCGAGGCATTGTTTCTCGTGAAATTCCTCCCCCCCGTGCAGGAGCATCATCATCATCCTTTTTGTCATTATCATCCTTTTGGTGATGGTCAGTGGGAGGTTCATCAAAGAAATTTTCATTCATTTCTTCCTACTCGTCATCTTCAGATAAAAGATTGATCACTTCCGGGATAGTGATCTTCTGCCCATTAACTTCTTCTTGTTCAGAAGGTATGAATTGCAGAGTCTGGGGCAGAACTGGCTTGAATGCCATCTGTAATCTTGTCTGACCATCTGCCTGTTCAAAGGCATGTATCAAACTATGCGCCACTTCTCCGAAAAGTCCTTGTAGTAGTAGTCGAATCGTATGTTGTTCAGAGCTTAACATTGCTTCGACATATGTTTCTGTGTCAAGAGCTCGTGTCTGCCCTGGTTGGTTGATCGCTTATTCTCAATATTTCGTAGAGATCGAGCACCTTAACTTCTCGCCATTTCTTGAAGCATCAATATGCTTTGGCAAAGTGTGAGCTTTGAAGAAGTGAAGTAGTCCTTGTTTCTTCAATGGGAACTCGCCAGATCTGTTTGAGCCTGAGTATGAACATCAGGCTCAGATACTTGTTCTACTGAGACAATTGGTGTCTCAGATATCTTGTTGTGAGGTGGAGACTTGGAAGTTTGGTCCTCATCAACCTTTCTTTCTTGAACCTCCATGGGAGGCTCAGATACTTGTCTCGTAGATTTGTGCGCCTCTCGAATCTTTTCGTGATGAAGGCCTCGATGCCTCATCACTTTCCATAGTGTGGGATGTCGCAACTCCGTCCCTGCACTTATTTCGGATCGAGCCTTCAAGTTTGAAGGCTCAAGATGTGTTCTTCAAACTTTGTTGGTTTCGGTTTGTCTCGCATTTCGCTTATCTTCTTCCATTCACTGGAGCCTGTGGCATGTGCTCGATTTCTCAAGAGTCGAGGTCAAGGAACCTTTTTCAAGATTCCGAGGTAAGCTTTTCACCTTCCTCTTGTTTTTCCGCTTCTAACTCAAATTCAGAATAAAGAGATTCCTATAAGGTAACAAGATTTATAAGTATAGAATTTTTCACAAGGTTAGAGTTAAACCACCATTTATTTGAGCAGCCAGTCGATTGGTCTCTAGAACTTGTGACCTTTCTATACATTGGTCGCCTTGTCTCAGCTTTCTTTGTTTGAAGTTTCGCACTTCACACCTTCCGAGTATGCAACTCAGCTTGCCTCCCGGTTGATCATTCCGAGTAGATGTCTCGCTTGATCCTCTCATTGAGTTGGGGAACCTGTTCAATTACAGGATTTTCTTCAGCATACTGTATTGCTGGTAATTCAAAATGGAGTTCATTTACCATTTCATCAACCACTTGTGGTTGTTGTGGTTGTTGTGGTTGTCTGAAAGCAGAAGATTGATCAGTAGAATGTTCTTCCAGATTCTTAGATGTGGCATTTCCATCAGCATCTGCCAATACTAAGATACCACTCATCAGGGCTTTGTGAAGTTGTGCAAGAGAGTCATTCCCTGATGATGTGTTTGCACCAACAACCTTTGCTATAGTTCAAGAACCGTGGTGTAGTTCTTCTTCGATACCTTATCACCGCCATTTGTTCAAGAACCTTAGCCCTCTTTGATTTTTCTAGGACTTGAGAGATGACTAGTTCATCATCTTCATCGCCGAGCTCTCATCAAGATCGGAACCGATTGTCCATTATTCCGCGGTTTCGCAGATGGGCTCGTGTTTTTCACCACTCTTGGCAGTATTTATGAGTTCATCAGCAAGGCTTTCTGCATTAGTCGCAACATTTCTGAAAGCACTTCCTCTTGCTGAGTCTACTTGTTCAGTAGGTGATAACTCTTTTGTAGCATTGATGAGTTCATCTGCCATGTTTGTAGAGATCTGAGAATTGACAACCTCTTTGGTGTGTCTTCTGCTTTGCCAAGATACTTCTTTCTTGAAGTTCCGGCTTCTTGGTCGCAATCTTTTCTTCGATATCTTTTCGATTTTCTCTTCTAGACCTTTCCGAGACCCAAGAACCTTTTTCATCGATTTGTATACTCATACTTGTAGAGTAAGTTATCGGGCTATTTCAAATTGCCTCTCCGAGCTCAATGCCAAGCTTTTCCAAAGAAATAGCATATCTTCGCACTATATCCCATCGTGGCCTTTCGCTCACCTAGTCCTTTAACAATCTTAGGCTCAAGCCTCAATCTTCTTCACTTAATTTCATGAAGGCGCATTTCCCAGCTTGAAAGTGTTTTCCAAATTTTGTCTTGTCGATTCAGCAAGAACATCATGATCCATCATTCTCGGCTTATCCGTCAAGACCTCCTTGTAGACCATCAAAGCATCCGTGAAGAATGCAAGCCAAGATATCCCAAAGGAACCAACAGATGTCCGGTTCGGATGTCAAGAAGTTTGAACTCAAAGGTGTATCTGATTTCAAGATCACACACATCAGAAAGTTCTTTAACACCTTCAAGGAGTTCTCATCTCGTGTTTATTTCAAAATCCTTTCCAAGATTTTGAACCTCAAACAACTTACGAAAGTTGTTAAGTCCGTATGATTTCCTTTCCTCGATCGAGGTTTTGATAGACACTATTTCAAAGGTTTTCGCATACACAGAAATAATCTCGAGTTGTTGTAAAATTCCATCACATCAAGTGATGAAATTCCACTAGGGCAGCGATAGAAAGCCCTCGATTTGTGCCTTTCAAGCATGTCAAGAATTAGCTTTCGTTCTCTATTCCACCAGTGAGGTATTCTCAACCATGGCACCACCCCAAATCATTCTCAGACTTGAAGTCCAATGGTCGATTGAAAGCTCCTACCAACGATTGTTAATAACTAACTCGTGCTTGCTTTTCAGCATCAAAGGAGGATCGATTTCGTGTAGAAATGTTCTCGAGGCCATCTCTTTATATAGTATAGGATTTGAAGCTTGGTTTGAAAGAGATTCGATTGAGTGATTCCTTCGTAAAAACTTAATCAAGAATTGCGTAGATTTTAGAGAAGTTGCAGAGGATCGAGAAGGTTTTGCCGTTTTGATGTAAGTTGAAATTTCGATTAGGCAAAAGTGATTTCATTTGCCAAAATCCTATACATATAGCAAGTAAATCTCAATGCATAAATACATACAAATTGATTTTGTGTACGATTCGTGATTTGCGTTCGCATGATCAAAAGTAACTTCGCATTAAATGCAAAGTGGTCTTTGTCGGAATTTTTAAACCACTATTTATCGTGAATTAATTTCGCTGCTCAGATCAAGCGCTTGAATTCATCAAGGGTCACTATTGCTTCTCCAAAGAATGATCACAATCAACAAATGTAATTGTGCCCATTTAATGAATTTTGGCTAATAGCTATCTCAATCACAATTGCTGGAGCAAGGACACTGCTCAGATCTCGAATCATCTTATACTTAGGATTTTCCCAAGTTTTTCATCAAGATAGAAATAGTGTAGCTTCAAGAGAGTAGTCGATCGCATATAGTTATACTATTCTCTTTCAGGTTCCTGCTTATAGAATGATTCGTATATCCGAGTTCCGCCTCGTAGATCTTAAGCTATCTTTTTTCTTTAGCCTTTTTGACTTCGGTTTCTGCCCAGATACCTCTTCTCTTTTCGGATACCCGCCTGCATTCCTCTTCTCCGGATGCCCGCTCTAGATACCTCTTTTCGGACGCCTGCTCAGATACCTCTTCTCCGGATGCCTGCTCCAGATACCGAACTTTTTCGCTCATCAGTAGTTCCATTAGTCCAAGACTATGTCTTAAGGCTAAGAATCTACTTTCTTGTAGTGGCTTAGTGAAGATATCTGCAAGTCGGTCTTCATCCCAATCTTTAGTATCTCTATATCGCTTTTTTCAACATGGTCTCGATGAAGTGATGTCTAACATCAATGTGCTTTGTTCGCATGAAATTTAGGATTCTGTAATCGCAATAGCACTTGTGTTGTCACAAAATGGGAGTTTTCTTCATCGAGTCCATAGTCTTTAAGTTGTTGTTGTATCCATGTAATTTGTGGTTGCACAACAACCAAAGCAATATATTCAGCCTCCGTGGTAGAAGTTGCAATTGAGTTTTGCTTCTTGCTAAACCATGAGATAAGTCTAGTGCCCGTAAACCCACAAGTTCCCGAGGTGCTTTTCCTATCAAGCAATAATCCAAAGATAATCAGATTCCGAGTACCCAATTTAAACTCAATCCACTTTCTTTAGGATACCACATCCTACATCTATCGTAATTCTTCACATACCTTAATATTTTCATAGCAATGTTGTAGTGTGTTTGCATTGATTTGTCTCAAATCTAGCACATACTCCAACAAAGATATTGAATATCGTGTCTACTTAAAGGAGGTAAAGTAGTGAACCTATCAATTTCCTATACTTATGTTCTTCAACACTCTTATCTCGATTCAAGATAGGTCATTTTGGTTCCAATGCTCATAGGTATCTTAGCATTCTTTCGTAAGACTTAAGATTGAATTTTGTGAGCATGTCTTTCAGATACTTTGTTCGACTAATGAATATTCCATCATCGAGTTGCTTGACTTGCAATCCTAGGAAGTAATTCATTTCTCCCATCATGCTCATCTCAAACTTGCTTTTCATGAGATTTGCAAAGTCATTACAAAGTTGTTTGTCCTTAGATCCAAATATGATGTCATCAACATATACTTGAACTAAGAGTAGTTTCCATCATGGTTTAAGGTAAATAAAGTTTTATCAACTTCACCTTTCTTGAAACCACTTTCCGTAAGATATTTGGCCAAAGTGTCATACCATGCTCGAGCCTGTTTCACCCATACAGAGCTTTCGTAATTTATAGACCATTCTACTTTCGAGGAAACTTCAAAGCCGTGGTTGCTCAACATAAACTTCTTCGCAAGTTCACCGCTTAGGAATGCGCTGACATCCATCCGATAAACTTTGAAATCTCTATGAGTCGCAAAGGCTAGAAAGAGTCTTATTGCATCCAACTGCAACCGTGCATATGACTCATCAAAATCTAAGCCTTCAGTCTGAGTGAAACCCTTGGCAACCAATCTTGCTTTGTTTCTGGTTATTTCACCAGTTTCATTCATTTTGTTTCTGAAAACCCACTTAGTTCCAATCACAGATATTCCTTCTATAAATGGAACTAGTTTCTAGACTCTGTTTCTCTCAAAATGATCCAACTCTTCTTGCATTGTAGAGATCCAGTCTTGGTCTCCTAATGCTTCTTCTATACTTTTAGGTTCAATATTCGAGATGAAACATCCAAAGAGAGAATCAGCATTTTCAGCTATTGCTCTCCTAGTCCTAACACCCTGATTAATTGGTCCAATTATATCCTTTGCAGGATGATCTTTGATCCATTTCATCAAAGGTTTAGAGCTAGTAGGATCAATATCCAGGTGATCTGAATGTGAATCACTAAGATTTTGATTTGATACTTTTTCAGTATCTGAGATATCTGACATATGGGAAATGTCATGGATATCTGATACTTTTTCAGTGTTAGAGATATCTGAGACATGCATTTCAGTATTCTTATTTTCAGATACCTCTTCATGATGAAGGTTCTCAAGAACTGCTCCATTTCCTCGAAAACTCATAGGAAATTCCTCATCATGTTTGTGAGTCATCTTGTTGTTACTAGGCTTTTCAAGCTTTTCTACGTCAGAGTCATCCTCACTTTCCATAACGATGTTTTTCCTTTCTGAGGATTCTTCTTTAGTATCCCACAGTAATAGTTCTTTGAACTTTTCTGAGAGTTCATCAGTAGGAGGTGTTTTCTTACTTCCTTCATAGAATACAACATGAACTGATTCTTCAATTTTCTTTGTTCTTTTGTTGTAAACTATGTAAGCTTTGCTGTTTGTGGAATAGCCAAGAAAAACACCTTCATCTGCCTTTGGTTGAAATGTTCTTTATAATCTTTCCCATTGTTTAGAACAAAACATCTACAACCAAATACTCTCGATGTTTGATATTAGGAGGTCTTCCAACCAAAATTTCATAGGGGTCCCGCTATGGTGTTTGTTTATCAAGCATCTGTCTAAGTGTAGCAGTGTGTTTATGCCTTCAACCCAATATATTTCACTTATCTCAAAGGTCGCCTAGCATTGTCCTTGCACTTCTTTAAGGGTTCTGTTTTCCTTCTCGCAACACCATTTTGTCGAGGTGTTCTTACAGAGGAAAGTTGGTGTTGTATACCTTTGTACAAAACTCCTTTATGTACCGATTGACAAACTCAAGCATCATGATCTGCTCGATTGGATACCTTGTCATTTTTCATGACTTCAAGCTTTTTCAAAGTTTGGTATCTCCACCGGCATCGATTTGTGTTTAAGAAAGACAACCCAAGTGAATCTTGAGAAGTCATCTACAACAACTGCATTCATACTTCTTCCTCGCATAACTAGTTACGATGATTCAAAAGATCCATATGTAAAAGTTGCAGTGGTCTAACACTAGAGTGTATGATTTCGACTTGAAAGAGATCTTAGATTGTTTCCATCCGACAAAGTGTAATGTATACCATCCTTTCTCGAAAGATGTTTGGGAAGACCAACCACTAACTCTTTCTCGCAAGTCTATTCAGTAGTTTTGAAATTCAAGTGACTCATTCTTTGTGCCATAACCAAGGTTTCTTCAGGTGACCAGATTGACTCACCATGAGACATTCTTCAACAGGCAGATGCCCAATCGGCAACATAAAGACCGCCTTTCCGCCACCAACTAAGACTGCCTCGCTGACTCATTGTCAATTAGTTTGCAGATTTAGCTTTGAATTTTATAGTAAAACCCTTGTCAAAACCTGCTCATGCTAAATAGATCAGATTTCAAATCCTTAACATGTA
The DNA here is from genome assembly GCA_026545765.1 of Plantago major. Lineage (NCBI taxonomy): Eukaryota > Viridiplantae > Streptophyta > Magnoliopsida > Lamiales > Plantaginaceae > Plantago > Plantago major. Next base: position 74,830,560 of record CM048841.1, read on the forward strand.
ATACGCCTGATTGTTAAAATTCTAATTTGACGCCAAATCCCAGAGAGGATTTAATTCTCCTCCAAAGAACTGATATCCGGTCCCGTGTTGCAAGCTTTGTAGTCAACTGATTTGCTTTCTCCGCCATGTGCTTTCCGTGATCCACTATCAAATAGCCATTGTGCTTTAGTCCAGAAGCATTCTCGCACAACAGAAACAGAGATTAGGTTCTCATATCTTTGATGGAACCGCCAATCAAAAGTTCTCCCAGAGGAATCCATTTTGAATGAATTTCTTTGAAATATGCTTTCTCCGACAGAACGTAAGGAGGAATTCTTTTTGAATGAAAGTTATCATTAGTAAGAATTATTTTCTTCCTCGTGTTCCTAGGTGCTCCATATGATGCTTTCAGACACTGCTGTGTTTCGAGTTTGATTTTCAAAGAACTTAGCCTTCCTTGTCGATTTCTTCTAGCCCCTGCATTCAGATTTTCAAGGGCTTGATTTAACTTCCACTTCGATAATTGCTTTGAGCAATTCTAGCTTTCACCATCGCTCTTGCTCCCTTGCCAGACTCATGAGCAAGTTGTTTTCCGATGCCTTTGTAGCCAATGCCATTTCGAGCACTTGAAGCTATCTCGAGATCTTTTCTCAGCTTTGCTAGTCTCGTCGATCCAATTTCTTTCCGTAAAAGTGACATGGGAGAATTTGCACTCTCGCAATTCTACCTTTTGAGAGACATAGCATCGCTGGTGTTTACACTTTTCGTTGTTGTGTTTCTTTTCGTAGACGATTTCATCAGCTTTTGTTTTTCCCACAAAGGTCTAGTCGAATCGCCTTTCCTTTGTCAACAATCTTTGTCTTTTCACCAATACTATAGATTGTATGGGAACCGCCTTTCGAGTAATTACAAATGTTCTTCTCCTTACTCTTATTCGAGTAATAGAACAATCATTCTGAGTATTCAGCCCAAAGTCCTTTCTTTTTCAAGGATCTCTTAAGTAAGATTGTACTTCAAGAAGAGTGTCACTAGCTTTGGCATAAGATTGAAAGGATAGTTCTTTCTTCTCGAGTTCCTTGTTTTGAGAAAGAAGATTTTCATAATTCTTTCAGAACTCACCATCGCTTCTTCATGTGACTTTTAGCCTCAGATATCCGAGCTTTGAGAAATGCGCTTTCAAAGATCCTTTCCTCGTAATCTTTAACTAATTGAGAATTTTCCTTTTCAAGAGAACTCTTTTCTTCTTCAAGGTTTTCATTTAGCTCTAATCATTAGAAATTCTTCATAGATGTCAAGTTCTTTCCGAGATTTTCTAGATTTTTATTTCCTCTTCATCACTTTCATAAGTGTAGCAAGAAGTATGTGTTACCTCATCACCATAAGATGCTTTTCTATGTCGAGATGTCCGTCCACAATTTCAAAGAACTCCACATATTTCACTCTTCGAGGTCAAGTCGATTATGTCATGAGTAACTCCACATAATTCGTGAAGGTAGGGTTGAATCATCCGAATTGTCATCTTCGTAACTTCTCAACGCCTAGAGCATCCAAATTGAATCTGATTTTCTTTCTTTCTTCGCTAACAAAGCTTCTCGCTTCTTCTCAAGATTCTTCGCTTTTCTTGTCACCGCCCTTAGTTTGTCGAGGCGTGACAATCCTTCAAGTGGCTGTGTTTCGACAATAGAAATAGATACCGCTTTCCACTTCGCTTCCTCAAGACATGATGCTTTCGAATGGGCTTGTTCAATGAGCTCGATATTTTTGTATCGGGTGATAGTTTGAGCCTAGATGCTTTTTCAAAGATCTCTTCGCTTTTCTTCTCAATTTCTCGATCGACAAATTTGCTCATTTGCTTTGCAGAAGAGCATCCTCGCCTCCTCCTTGCTTTTCTTCTTTTCAAGTTCCTTGATTAACTAGAGCAACATTCGCAACTTTGCGCTTGTTTGTTCTCTCGAGTTGTCTCATAGTCAACAAGAGTAAGATGAGAGAAAAGTTCCACTGGAGTGCTATTTGGCATACCTTGGTTAAAATAGAAGAATTTAGTATGCTCCCAGTTGTGGTTAAGACTTCTGACAATAATCTTAATTTTCTCTGACTGAGAGTATCTATTGCTTTCCCCAAGTGCTGCCATATAACTCATAAGAGTGGTAAATCTGAAATCAAGTTCTTCCAGAGTTTCAGTGGGACCTTGTTTGAAATTTTGAAATTTCAACTTTAGAACTTCGAACTTGTTTTCCTCGGTTTTCTGGCCCGCACAGATTTCTTCAATCACTGCCAGTAACTTTCATTGCTTTTAGCACCCCACGCTTTAATCAGATGTGCTCGTGTCGATCCGATGATGATGTTACGAGCTTGACCATCCAGACGATTCCTCTGCATCTTCCGATGTCCGTAGTTTTCGGCTTCGTTCGTAAATAACGTGACCAGAGATCTTCCACTAGTCGACGATCTGCTTGTGAAGATCCTTCGCTTGATCTGCCTCTTCCACTTGAAACCTCCATGACTTGCTTAAGTTGTCGAATGACTATCGGGCCATTCTTTATTACTTCGATCATCTCGCCACTTATGGCTTCAAGGTGGAGCATCATGTTATTTTTCCATTTCTCGTAGTTCTCTCGGTTTGAGAACGGGTGCATCACTCGAGACATACCGCACACTTAACACACAAATTAAATAGTCCTCAAAATGGACAAAGTTCCTTCACCTATCTGGGATCTAGGTTCAAGGTATATCGGTGAACCTCCCGCTCGATACCACTTGTTGGTCCAGATAACGGCAAAGTAAAAGACTAGAAGGGGGTGAATAGTCTTTAAAACTTTTGTCGATAATAAATGTTTCTCGATATCTGAATGGATATCCGATACTTAGAATCGAGTGTGGAAGACTTAATAAAGATAAGTGTAGAAACAGCTTAATAAGTGTGTGTGTGTCAAGTATAAATACGTAAATGTAAATGACATGTTAAGTATAGTGGTATCCGGAGGTATGAATCCTCCAACTAATCCACTTTGGTCTATCGAGACCTAGAATTCACTAGAATGTATAATTGAGATAACCTTACAAAAATCCTATTCTAAGATTCTTAACAATCGTTCCCAACCAAATATTCCCCGAGTTGTTCCTAGCTTCTTCACCAAGTACTTCCTATACTGTAAACCTCGAGTTGTTCCTCAGCTTCCCAAGCTACTTTCCTATACTCAAAAACCTTGAGTTATTCCTTAGTTTCCCAAATCAAGTACTTCCTATACTCCAGAACCTTGAGTTATTCCCGATTTTTCAAACTAAGTACTTCCTGACTCACCGGTTTTGGTGTTGGTTTTGGTTTGTTGTCGATGAGCGCCTTAATAACTTTTCGCTTATTCAGATAGCTCGTGAACTGTTACTTAATACACTTTACAACAGATGGTATCTTGTTCGATTTTATCGACCTAAGTCTTATGATATCTGCTCAAAAGAATGAATCTCAGATAGTTGATCTTTGATTCAACTCCTTCACGTATAGCTTTGCTTGTTTAGGATCGTGACACTTAGAACTTCAAGAGTTTACTCAAGATCACAAGCTTTAGTCGCAATGTAAAGCTTTGATAATAAGTAAGTCGCTTTGAGAGAGTAGATGTTCGTAGTTCTATGTTTCAACAGATGCAATGTGTGTCCTTCTTCTCAAGTCGCCTAAGTGTTGATATTTATAGATGAATTTGAGTGCCGCTTGAATAGTATCCGTTAGCTCAAATTCAAACTATCGATATCTCAGGTGTATAAGATCAGAAAGGTGTTTTGTCTTCTTCTCGGTTGCCGCTGCTTTTACTCGTATATCTCCGTCTGCATTAAATGCATCAGACTATACTTTCGTCTCAGAGTGTCAACGGAACTATGCTTTGTATCGTAGACTAGACTTGTTGTCCGATTCAGACGCCCTTATCTTCATTCTTCGATACCACTTGTATTGATTGAAACAACTTTGTTTGCAATATATGTTCCTTTTCGTAAACGTGGTTAACGCCAAGGTATTCGAGAATAGATATCTGGACACTTTCCTTGTCTTCGATATGTATCTCATTTCTCGATATCTCTTGTGACACGCTTTGTTTGAAATCGCTCAGGTTCACAAGATATCCGCTAAGATATCCGAACAATGATTCAAGAATCTTGTGCGCTTTTCTTCAAGTCTTCAATTTTGTCGAGCTTTCTGCTTGGATGTCTTCTTCTTGGTCTTCTCTTCATAAAATAAAAATTACATTTTGAGACCTATCATCCTATACAAGATTAGCTAGACTATCATACTTAGTGGGTTTCCTCTTTTACAATGTTCAAGTGAACCAAGAGTACTAATCACCTTTCTGAGACTAAGATAAGTCATCATGTTGCTGAACAAAATCTAAACAGATATTCTAACAAAATATCTAACAGTTTGAGCTATCTGGAACATATCTTTCAGAGAGATTATTTCCAGAGATAGCTTCATGATGAATATCTACAGTTTCCATTTCTGGAAGTTTCATAGGAAATTCTTCATCATGTTTGTGAGTCATCTGGTTGTTACTAGGCATTTCATGCTTTTCTACGTCAGAGTCATCCTCGCCTTCCACAATGATGCTTTTCCTTTCTGAGGGTTCTTTTTAAGAATCCTTTATCATTAGTTCTCTGAACTTTTCTGAGATTTCATTTGTAAGAGGTGTTTTCTTACTTCCTTCATAGAATACAACATGAAATTCTTCAATCTTCTTTGTTCTTTTGTTGTAAATTCTGTAAGCTTTGCTATTCATAGAATAACCAAGAAATACACCTTCATCCGCCTTTGGTTGAAATGTTTACAGATATTCCTTTCCGTTGTTGAGAACAAAACATCTACAACCAAATACTCTCAGATGTTTGATATTTGGGGGTCTACCAACCAAGATTTCATAGGGGGTCTTGTCATGGTGTTTGTTTATCAAACATCTGCTCGAGTGTAGCAGTCAGATTTACGCCTTCAACCCAATAAACTTCACTTATTTCAAAGGTCGCCTAGCATCGACCTTGCTTTTCTTTATGGTTCTGCTTCCTTTCGCAACACCATTTTATCGAGGTGTTCTTACAGAGGAAAGTCGGTGTTGTATACCTTTGCAGTACAAACTCCTTTATGTAATCGATTGACAAACTCAAAGACTATGATCTATTCTCGATCAGTATACATTGTCATTTTTCATGACTTCAAGCTTTTTCAAAGAAGTTTGTATCTCCACCGCATCGATTTGTGTTTAAGAAAGACAACCCAAGTGAATCTTGAGAAGTCATCTACAACAACTGCATTCATACTTCTTTCCTGCATAACTAGTTACAGATGATTCAAAAAGATCCATATGTAAAAGTTGCAGTGGTCTAACACTAGAGTGTCTGATTTTGGACTTGAAAGAGATCTTAGATTGTTTCCCCATCTGACAGGTAGAACAGATACCATCCTTTGTGAAAGATGTTTTGGGAAGACCAACCACTAACTCTTTCTTGGCAAGTCTATTCAGAGTTTTGAAATTCAAGTGACTCATTCTTTTGTGCCATAACCAAGGTTTCTCTGTGACCAGATTGACTCACCATGAGACATTCTTCAGTTGTGGCAGATGCCCAATCGGCAACATAAAGACTGCCTTTCCGCCGACCAACTAAGACTGTCTGCTTTGACTCATTGTCAATTAGTTTGCAGTATTTAGCTTTGAATTTTATAGTAAAACCCTTGTCTGCAAACTGGCTCATGCAAAATAGATTGTATTTCAAATCCTTAACATGTAATACGTCAGTGATTGTTAAAGTTCCCAATTTGACGTTGCCAGATCCCAGAGAGGGATTTAATTCTCCTCCAGCAAATCTGATATCTGGTCCTGTGTTGCAAGCTTTGTAGTCGACCAGATTTTCTTTGTCTCCTGTCATATGCTTTCCGCATCCACTATCAAATAGCCATTGTGCTTTAGTCCAAGAAGCTGCTCGCATAACAGAAACAGAGATTAGGTTCTCATATCTTTGATGGAACCGTCAGGATCAAAAGATCTTCCAGTAGGAATCCATTTTTGAATGAATTTCTTTGAAATATTCTTTTGTCTGACAGGAACATAAGGAGGAATTCTAGTTGAATGATTATCATTGTTAAGAATTATTTTCTTCCTTGGTGTGTTCCTAGGTGCTCCATTTGGTGCTTTCAGATACCTGTCAGGTTTCTGAGTTTGCTTTTCAGCAAACTTAGCTTTCCTAGCCAGATTTCTTCTAGCCCTGGCATTCAGATTTTCAGTGGCTTGATTCATCTTCCACTTCTAATAATTGCTTTGAGCAATTCTAGCCTTCAGCCATCGTTCTTGCTCCTGCTTGTACTCATGAGCAAGTTGTTTTTCGATGCCTTTATAGCCAATACCATTTCGATCACTTGAGGTTATCTGAGATCTTTTCTCAGCAGCTTTGCTAGTCTCTGGTTGTTCTAATTTCTTTCCAGAAAATGTGACATGGGAGAATTTGCCGCCTCGCAATTCTACCTTTTGAGAGACATAAGATCGCTGGGTGTTTACACTTTTCAGTGTTATGTTTCTTTTCAGAGACATGCCCAACAGTTTTCTGTTTGACTTGTTTTTCCCACAAAGGATTAGTCGCAACTGCCTTTCCTTTGTCTACAATCTTTGTCTTCTGACCGATACTGTAGATTGTATGGGAACCATCTTGCTGAGTACTTACAAATGTTCTCTTTTCTTCACTCTTATTCAGAGTAGAACAAATACCGTCTGTATCCAGCCAAGTCCTTTCTTTTCGTATGATCTCTTAAGTAAGATTGTACTTCAGTAAGAGTGTCACTAGCTTTGGCATAAGATTGAAAAGATAATTCTTTCTTTTTGAGTTCCTTGTTTTCAGAAAGAAGATCTTCATATTTCTTTAGTAGTTCAGCCATTGCTTCTCTATGTGACTTTTCAGTTTCAGATATCTGAGCTTTGAGAAATGCATTTTCAGCATCCTTTTTCTCAGATATCTTAACCAATTTAGAGTTTTCCTTTGCAAGAAAATTCTTTTCTTCTTCGAGATTTTCGGCTCTAGCTCAGATCATTAGAAATTCTCTTTCATAGATATCAAGTTCTTTCCTGAGATTTTCTAGATCTTTTCTTTCTTCTTCATCACTTTCATAAGTGTAACAAGAAGTATGTGTTACCCCATCAGACATAACACAGTTTTCAATGTTAGAGATGTCTGGACCGTCAATCTCAGCAACTCCGCACATTTCATTCTTCTTGAGGCCGAAGTCGATTATATCGTGAGTAACTCCACATAATTCTTGTGATGGTAAAGTTGAGTCATCTGAATCATCTTCAGAGTCTGTCTCAACGTCCAGAGCATCCAGTTGAGTTTGGATTTTCTTTCTTTCTTCAGTTAGTAAAGCTCGCTTCTTCAAGATTCTTCTATCTTTCCGCCAATTGCCTTTAGTTTGTTGAAGGCAGGACAATCCTTCTTGAAGTGACCAGGTTTTTGACAATAGAAACAGATATCGTTACCAATTTTTGCTTCCTCAATACATGGTGCTTCTGAGCTGGCTATTTCAACGAGCTTTGCAGATCTTTGTACTCGTGATAGTTTGAGCCTAGATGCTTTTTCAGCTTTTCTTTGGCTTTTCTTCTCTCAATTTCTCGACTGACATATTTGCTCATTTGCTTTGCAGCAAGAGCATCCTCGCCTCTTCCTTGCTTTTCTTCTTTTCAAGTTCCTCGAGTGATTAGAGCAACATTTTGCAACTTTTTCGCTTTGTTCTCTTTGAGTTGTCTCATAATCAACCATAGCAAGATGAGAGAAAGTTCCATCGAGTGATATTCGCATTCCTTGGTTAAAATAAAAGAATTTAGTATGCTCCTTGTGGTTAAGACTCGACAATGGTCTTAATCTTCTCGACCGAGTATCTATCTTTCCCAAGTGTCGCCATATCACTCATGAGAGTGGTAACCAAATCAAGTTCTTCCAGAGTTTCAGGGTCCTTGTTTGAAATTTTGAAATTTCAACTTGAGAACTTCAACTTGTTTTCCTCGGTTTTCTGCCCGCACAGATTTCTTCAATCACCACAGTAACTTTCGCTTTTAGCACCCTACGCTTTAATCGTATGTGCTCAGTGTCGATCCGATGATGATATTACAAGCTTGACCATCCAGACGATTCCTCTTCGCATCTTCCGATGTCCGAGTTCTCTCGGCTTCGTCAAATAACTCGACCAAGAGATCTTCCACTTGTCGACGCTATTCGCTTGTGAAGATCCTTCGCTTGATCTCTGCTCTTCCATTTGAGACCTCCATGACTTTCTTAAGTTGTTGAATGACTATTGGGCCATTCTTTATCACTTCGATCATTTCGTCACTTATGGCTTCAAGGTGGAGCATCATGTTATTTTTCCATTTCTCGTAGTTCTCTGGTTTGAGAACAGGTGCATCACTCAGAGACATACCTGCACACTTAACACACAAATTAAATAGTCCTCGAAAGTGGACAAAGTTCCTTCACCTATCTGGGATCTAGGTTCAAGTGTAAGTGGTGAACCTCCCGCCCGATACCACTTGTCGTCCAGATAACGGCAAAGTAAAAGACTGGAGGGGGGGGGTGAATAGTCTTTTAAAACTTTTGTCGATAAACACGATTTCTCAGATATCTGATACTTAGATTCAAAGCGCAGAAGACTTAAGATAGATAAGTGTAAATGCTAAAGTGTGTGTGTGTTTGAAATGTAAGTGCGTAAATGTAATTAACACAGCAAGTATAGTGGTATCTGGAGGTGGCGTAATCTTCCAACTAATCCACTTCGGTCTTCCAAAGACCTAGAATTCACTAGAATAGATGATTGAGGTCACCTTACAATAATTCTATTCTAAGATTTCTAAACAAATGGTTCCCAACCAAATGTTCCCCCTGAGTTGTTCCCCGGCTTTCTCAGCCAAGTACTTCCTATACTGAAACCTTTGAGTTATTCCTAGCTTCCCAAGCTAAGTACTTCCTATACTCAATAACCTCGAGTTATTCCTAGCTTCTCAAGCTAAGTACTTCGTGCACTCCACGCCAGCTTATGGTGTCGGTTTTGCTCGAGTTGTCAGTGAGCTTCTTTATTAACTCTTTAGTTAATCGATAGCTCGTGAATCAAGTATACTTAATACACTTTTCAATGTTCAAGAGAATGAATCTCAGATATTTGATCTTTCGATTCAACTCTTTCACAGATAGCTTTACTTGTTTACGATCAGGACACTTAGAACTTTAGTGCTACTTAAGATCACTAGCTTTGGTCGCAACAGAAAGCTTTGAGAATAAGTAGTTTACTTGAGAAAGTATGTTCGTATAAGGTATTCAGTAAGTTCTGTGTGTGTTCTCAAGCTGTCTAAGTGTTGATATTTATAGATGAATTTGAATGCCGTTGAATTGTATCCGTTAGGCTCAAATTCAAACTATCGATATCTGTGTATAGTATTGTAGCAGGTTTGTCTTCTTCTTCAGAAGCTACCGTTGCTTTTGGTTCGTATATCTCCGTCTGCATTAAATGCATCAGATTATACTTTTGTCCTCAGTGCCAACTAAATATGCTTTATCGTAAAATTAACTCAACCAGCTTTTCTCGAGTTTTTCGCACGTTCTTATCTTCAACCTCAGATACCACTTAAATTGAAACAACTTTGTTTGCAATATATATTTCTATTTCAGAAATGTGGTTAAAGCTCAAGGTATCTGAGTGTAGATATCTGTGGACACTTTCCTTGTTTTCCAGATAGATTTTTTGATTCTCGATATCTCGTGACACGCTTTGTTCAAAACTATTCGTGTCTTCAAGATATCCGCCAAGGTATCTCAGAAACCATTTCAAAGAATCTTGTGCAGTTCTTCAAATCTTCAATGTCGTTGAACTTGTTCTGCTTGGATGTCTTCTTCTTGGTCTTCTCTTCATAAAATAAAAATTACATTTTGAGACCTAACATCCTATACAAGATTAGCTAGACTATCATACTTGTTGAGGGATAAACCTCTCAACACCAACACTACCACTGCAAGCAACCTAATCGAAGCTCCGCCTCCAACTTGAAGTCCGATAAAAGGCTTGTCCGAGAAAGAGCACCTGAAAGGACTAAGTGGGGGGGGTTAGAATGGGTTGCCCGGATTGCCAAGGTCAATCCGGAATGAGGCTTTACTCAAAGGAGAGATGGTAGCTCTCAATGCAATAGTAATGGGAAAGGTCTAGTTACTTCCAGCTCGCTTCCCTTAAGGTCCTGGACCTTGTGCTATATTTATAGTTATCATATACTCATGAAGTAGCTCATAAGATGATGCCAAGTGTACGATCCAGATTTAGACACCAATGCTACCTTTGGCCCATGGCCCATTAGTGAACAGTAGTCCAATACCGATAAGTGGGCCTGGGAGGGTAGTTTGGACCTTTTCCCTCTGAGAGTACTGTTCCGCCTGTTGGTTCCGTGTTAGTCCCTGATGATCTCGCTTGGTTGATCCGCCTGGTAACTCCGGATGTCCGAGCCTGCAGTCTCACCAAGCATCTCAGTGGTTCTGTTATATACGTTTGGTCTTAATGTAATGGTGGTGTCCGAGATTCTCTCATACGGTCCGTTAGGCATCTCTGTACTGACATGGTCAGGTTTGGAAGTCCTTTCCTTAGCCGGCTCGGACTAGCTGTGGAGATGTAGTGACTTCAACAGATCGGGTCGATTCACTTGGGCGAACCATGTGAGGTCGGACCAAGATCGAATCGCTAGTTGTCCGTGATGCGCTTTAGACACGCCTATGGCGCCTTAATGATCGACATATTTCAGATCATATGTCCCCCGCTTCAAGTATCTTAGTAGAAGATAGTTGGTAACTATGAGGGATCACCGTTCTGTGGAGCTTCAATCGCTAAAAAGGAAGAAATCCTTTTGTAATCCGTCCGTGGTCCTCAAGGATTCAATATATCTCTTCCTCTTTTTTCGCCTACAACCGAGTTATCACATAACTAGGATCAGAGGAAAAGGTATTTGTATCCGAGATATATGGGTCCGAGTACGGTTAGATCCGACGAGCCCTCGAAGTCAGTCTGTTGGTCGATTGTTGAATCGTCCTCTCGTAAGCCCAAGAGGCCCAATAGGTTGTCCGCTCGTCCCACGGAGAAAGATCCCAGTAAAGGACGGACTGTTGATCGTGACAACATCAACGTCAGTTCCAAATCCGATTGATGTGACGCTGCCTTGTCAAGCATTAAATGCGACGATCGACAGCCCATCCACTCAAGCGGTACAACCTCGATTGAGAGGATCAACGGCGATTCAAATCCAAGCGACGTGACTTCGCTATCCCCAAATTGCCCTTATAAATAGTCACCATCACCACTTTCACACTTTTAGCAATCTCAAACTCGAGCAATCGCAAAGCAATCCAAGCGTTTGAAGACACATCCGAGCAAGCAAGAGTCGCAAGATTTGAAAGTTCCTTCTTCGAATCTGTACCCTCGGAGGAGAAGCAAGGCTTAGTCGTCCGTTCGAACTTATCAAATCAACTTTACCAAGCACGCACATCTTCACTTTTGCCGAAGTTTCTTTTTCACGATATGCTTACTTCGTGGTCATATGTTTTGCCTCGCTTGATATGAAATGGTCGAGTCTGCTTTTGCCGATGTTGCGTGTGAAAGGCTTTAGCAACGCTCTTAGTGAAACAATTTTTCTTTTCAGTTGTACATGCCAATTTATCACAAGATCTTGTTGATGCATTTCATGCGTATGCCGATCGTAACCAAGATTTGATTATGCATGCTTATTTGGTAGTGTGTTGCGCACACAGCCTTTCCATAAATTTGCTTTCACAAATGCGGTAAGGTAGGTGATAGTGGCGCTGCTAAGTATAAATCCGTAGTTTCCTTCGACTTAAGAAATTACCTAAACGAACTCTCGCATAATCAAGACCATCATTCCCGACTTGTTTCCTTCCGCCTAGGATGTCCGGAGCGATAGTCGACCAAAGACGAGGCCCTGTGTCATAGAGACGCAGATTTAGGGATCGGGTCCGTGGACTCGAGCTCGCTCAGAAAGATTTTGTGGATCTTGGTCGCCCGTAGATTCAGATGGCACGGAAAGCAGGCGATCAAGCATTGTGCCGACGCTCCAGCCGACTGTGGTGTCTCTAAGACTAGGTCGCCAATCCGATCTTCGAATCAGAGGTGGAATTGGGACATCCTGTGGTCTCGAAAGCGAATCAAGGCAGAGCGGGAAGGGACAATGTCTGAGGCGGAAGAAGTCGAGGTGTTCGAGGCCGGGTGGAGGACCGTGTAGAAGCGGAGACAGTCCGCCTCGCCAAGCACGCCCGGAGACAGAAGATACTAATGATGATGAAGAAGATGGTGAGGAAGACGAAGATGGGGACGAGGGGAAGAAGGAGAAGGATCCTGCCGCCGTCCCTCTAGACGATCCAACATGGATTGCACTACATCCCGCAAGGTCTGCTCACCCAATCTTCAATTAATCAAGGTCGTGCAAAAGCTCAATCAAGTTCTCTGCCTCAAGGTCTCATTGTTATAATAGTGGATGATTTGGAGAATTAAACACGGACGGGCTTCTTCCTACATGTCCATCCGTGGTTAGGCGGAGGACATCCCCGAGTGGAGGCGGAAATGGAGATCCTCGACCAGAGAAATCATGGTTCCCGAGCGGCCATGCCTTTTACAACCCGCCACGGTATATGTGTGTGCACGAGGTAGCTTTTGTCAGGGTGGAAGGTACCCATTGCAACGGAGTTGAAGCACATCCTAAATCACATCGATTGGTCCGAGTGTTATCCCAAATCTGGGTAATCTTATTTGCTTCATTGCTTTTTGCAAGAAGAAAGGGCAACAGAAACTTTGAGAACTTCAAAATTTCTTTTCACGCTTCATTTAGTCCGGAATCCCCTTTTTTATACCTTTACGAATAGGAAACCTTATAACTTCATTTGTGACTCCATTTCGTCGTTGGGGTCGAAGTGGTGGGATAAGTTCATATTCGTGCAGATGGCTCTGAAACCAGGGGAGTCCGAGAGGCAGCGAGAACAGTGGGGACTGCCCACAAAGTTTCGAGGAGAGATCCTGGATCGCGCCTCTTCCAAAGAATGTGGCCCGGTGGTCGCTATTCATAAGAAGCACGATCCGCTAACCCATCCATACCATTTGACCGATCCGTCACCGCCAGATTTAAAGGGCCGACCGACGCAATGAGGTCGAGGGAAGACGGACTTAAGAGTTAGGTTATATTCTATTCTGTTCAGTAAGAATCTGATTACTTCGAGTCTTTATGCTTGCCATTCGTCGAGATACTTTATTCGGATTACGTATTTCCGCAATTCTGACAATCCTTCGTTAACCCGTATCTAACGCCTCGTTTATTGTGCAACACCGGTTCGATTACATCATGTCGACTTTCGGAGAGAAGAAGAGGTTGCAAAGAAGCTTTGAGGTCGCGGCTGGTCAAAGGACCCGAATCATTAACACTTCCACGGGTCTGCCCATGCCGGATCCGAAAAATGTCATTGTTCGCCAACAAGAAGAAAGGCGAGCAAGGTCAGAAGACTCAGCTCGGGCGGTGCTCGATAAGGGCAAGGCTCTCACGCTGGAGCGCCACCGCCAACACTGAGCCCCAACCCGAGACGGCTTATGCGGGACGCCATCATCTCGGGCAAAAAGGGCTAAGTCGGAGGCTCGCCACCGCAAGAGGCAAGAAGCTGTCGTTGTCCTTCCTGTGGACCAAGCCGCCCGGATAAGGAATACGAAGCGCTTATGGACTCCTTTAAATGGAGCGGGTCGGAGGGTCGGATGCTCTATACCGGTAAATAATCATCTCGTTTACTTGTTTTGTTCTTAACGTGATACAAATATAACTTCAGATTCTACTGGTGTTTCACTTGGGTGTTTCATCAAGGCCATGCAAGGAAGGCCAAATAACGGCCACCATCAAGAGGACCTTCACAGGTTGTGGCCACATCCGCGATGAGGCGGAAAAGTGAAGCACCGGAAATGAAGTCAAGGAGAAAGAGGTGAATTTCCACAAGTCAAGACCATTGGGAGAAAGTTATATGAACTCACCACCGTGAGAGATTCATCGATAAGGCGATGTGCTTTCCGGATTTTAAGAACTTCCGGTTGAGGTTTCTCCAATATGTCCGCCTTTACGCCGGCCGTGACTTCGAGGTCCGCTTTTCAAGTTCCCGATGTCTGACAAGTCGGATGCCTCCGCTCGACGGGTTTCAGGTCCGCGATCGGACAACCAGCCCAAGGGACTTCTTCCACTAGACTTGACCGAAGGCGGAGGGGTTGATCCTCTCATGGATGCGCAAAAGGTCGGGTGCCCGTCGATAGTGTCTCGGACGAGCAGTTGGCTGCATGTGAGTTTGTGGAACTGGTTACCGAGGAAGGTGAGATTGAGATCCAAAACGGCAGGCCTTTCCTTCCTAGGTTCGTCCCGAAAGCTCTTCTGAAAGTGGGCCTTGTACCTTTTAACGATTATCGAGCTTTCCTGCAAAAGTGGTTTGCCCTGCCTGCTCGCGTTCTTGATCTTCCCGCTGATTTCGACTTGTTTGCCCACGCCAAAGATCTTCATGGCTAAGCCACCCACGAAGATCTAGACGCCTAATCGCCCGGTCAAAAAGTGGTCCAAGCCAAACGGGCCCGAGTGAGAAGTCCGGTATGCCCTGCTGAAATTCTCAGATTTCCGACTTTTTTTGTTGTATTTGCTTCTTTTGATAACTCGAAATGTCCTTTCATACTATAACAATGTTTCGTATTTTATCCGAGGAGATGAACCTCCTATGCTTCCGAACTATTACTTGCTCTCTTCTTCGTTCCCTTTTTTATCTGTTGCTCATGTCGAAGTTTTATAAATTACCCATCTCTTAAGAGCACGAATCAGAGATGGTATCCGATGTAGAAATCGACCATCATCTTTCCGATACTTGATCGCTCACTGGGATGCAAGATTCTTCTAGAAGGAGGAAGGTGAAATGTTGAAATAGCCAACAAAGGAAAAGTCATTATGACCGATCAAGGTTTTTCATCTTCCCACCATCGGATGATCGATGATGGCTAGATCCGGAAGACTGCCGCCACTATAAATAAGGTGTGGTAATTCTCCTTTTCACCGTTGTACCTTCCTTACTCTTTCTTATGCTTTTATCCACTTTATTATCTAGCGTAAGTCGTTGTTCTTTAGAATGTCGAATCGGCGATGAAGAGTATAGTCACCGGTGAATCAAGGCCAGGCACATGCATCCGCCCATCTATCCGGCAGAGGCACCGCAAAAGACCCTATCATTCCGGATTTCAAAGGCGATCCCTCAATGCCTGTGGATAGCTAGGAGATCGGCGAGGAGGAGAGAGCGGACGCCGAGGTTGATCCGTATGAGGATCCGTATGAATGTTGAAGCTCGCTGGCCGAGGTGGAGGCCGAATCCAAAGGCTCGACTTCCCGGTCCGTGAAGGAACAATGGGTATGCCCGTGGATGCATGTACTTCCCCTACCTTTTCATATTGTTCCTCTCTATGTAAATGTTCGATAATTTTGTTTATAAAATTCAACTATTTTTCCTGATGGGATCTCCATCTTTTTCCCTTCGCAGACTTCGCTTGATGATACCGACGATATATTTTTGTAAAAATGGCTAAGAAACTCGAACGTAGTTGATGGGCTTGTTTGGGCTTGATCGGATAAACCCGTCGCCCAACAATCGCTCAAAATTCTAAATGAATAGTTTAAGCCCATTGTCGACGCCAAAGTTCCGACGGTGACGCCCATCGTTCATCACTCCTATAAATACCGGATCCTCTCGCCTTGGTCTTACAAATCCAACCTCCATTTTCCAAATCTACCCAAAAGCAAGAAGACGGTCTCGAATAGTTTCCTCGATTTCGGCCCACTCTCAAGTCGGCTCATCCCGAGCTTGAGAGTGGAGTGGTCTAGAGGGGAAAATTGTTGAAGATCACCACCAAAATCATAGATCTCAGCTTGAGTGTATATCCGTCTGCTTTTCCGCTTTCCAACCCCACTTTAGTGGTTCAAATCTCTCTTATATTGGAAATGGTTTCCGAATTTCGAGAGAGTTTGAGTCTCTAAAGCCAGTGAGGCGGAAATCTCTTCCTGTCTGCACTTTGTTTTCCCCGGATGCAGGACTTTCCTTCCATGTTTTGGTGGTATCCTGAAGGATTCCAAAGATGTTTAACCGCTCTCAAGGTGTAGATCGAATTCCGGCCTCCGCGAAAACTGACTTTTCCGCTGACACGGTGGAAGCTTTTTCCTACGGGAACGATCTTTTGGAGATGACGATTCCGAGACATTCTCCGCTTTTTCTCGCTAAGGTCTGTAAGTCCGGATATCGATCCGAGATTGCAAATTGTATCGACAAGATTAAGTGTCATTCGCCTTTGTAAGAACGAAATCTCGCTTTCTTTGTAGTTAATCTAACATTAGATCTCGATGCATAGATCGAAAATCACAAACCGAAAGATAGAAGTTGTATTGATTTGACGGAAATTCAATTACAACTCATGCTCTATGGCCAATGACAAAAGGATCAAAAAGGAACAGAATCGACGGAGTTCTGTAACAAATGGTCAATATTGAGATGATCAATCGACATGATGGAGCTCCGCAATTATCTTTAAGCATAGAACTTCAAGGTTTCTAGCATTCCACGGACGCTCGAGGAGATGTCCGCTCATCTTCTAATTCATAACTCCCATTTACTTTTGCCGACAATCTTGTAGGTCCTTCCCACTGGGCTCGAGTTTTCCAACATTGCTTAAAATGTCGGCTCGTCGGAGCACTAGGTCCCCGACTTGCAAGTTCGCCGCATGAACGCTCCTCAGCTAGTTCGGCGCTGCTCGATACCTAAGGATATTCGCCAGGCATCGACCTTTTCGTTTCAAACATGTCCAAATCAATATCCGAGCTTCTGCTTGCCTTGTCTTCAAACTTCGATTCTCAAAGTCTCTACAAAGAATCTCGGACGGTATGATCGCCTCAACCATACACCAAGGAGAAAGGAGTTTTTTTCGTCAGTCAGGCAAGGTGCGATGCGCCCATAGCACGCCTTCCGTGTCGTCTGCCAATTTTCTTATGTAAGTTCTAATCGCTTCGAGGATCTTGACTATTGTTTTGTTTGTTGACACTCGCCCATCGCTTCGGGTATCCAATGTAAATCGTTGTTCGATTTTGAAGGACGCAAGCCATTCCTCGAGCCTATGTCCCGAGAACTGGCACCATTGTCCGAGACGAGAATCTCAAGGTGCCAAAGCGATGATGATGATATTCTTCCGTATAAAGGTCCGCGACTGACTTTCTCAGAATGGTTGCACAAATTTCGGCTTCTACCCATTTGGTAAAGTACTCCATACCACAATAAGAAACTTTTTCATTGGTACCTCTAAATGGTCCGACAATGTCGATATTCTAATCGATCGATGGACACGCTTATGATTGACTAATCATAGGGTTCGCTTGACGATGGGATGTTTGTAATATTGCAATCCCGACATCTCCGGCAAGTGGTCGGCGGAATCTTTACCGATGGTGGGCCAATAATAGCCTTGTCAGATGATTTTCGGGCGAGGGTCCTCCCTGAACGACTCCCAATTCCATTGTATCTCTTCCAAAGACGGTCTGTGCTTCTGGGTTCAAGCATCTTAGGTGGGTCCTGAAAAGATCTTTGTACAGATCATCACCATTATAAAATATCTATTTGTTCAAGCATTGCACACCTCGATTTTTCTTTCGGATCGGCCGCAAAGATCCGCCCTCGAGATAGTTAAAATGTCACCATCCAGCTTTCTTGTCAAGTATCATGACCACGAATCGGGACCCGTGACGGATGAGTCAAGAATGGTGAGTAGAATTACTCTCCTCAGGTCCAAAGCCAGAGTATGCGTGATTTTGCCAAGGCATCACTCTTTCTGCTCCAAACTCACAAACTTTTCCAAGGTGAATTCTCAAGTGGCGGCCTCATTCTTGAGTAGCTCAAGATACTTGATCATCAAGGACCTTTTGTGGCAAAACTTCAGAAAATTGGGCCTCGACGAGTCGAGTCCGTAAGCTTTGACCTTCCGAGCTTGAGAGACTTAGCCGCAATTTCACTAAAAGTGCCTCATACCGCCTCATTATTGGTAACTTTGAAATCCAAGGAAATTGATAGTCGAGTTCCGCGCCTCCGGCTCTTAAGGTAGATTCCAATTCCTCCCACTCTTCCAAAGGAAGAACCATCGACTTCCAATGTCCAGATATCGGAAGGATGTTCTTTGATTTGAGATCTCCTACGAGTCACCGAGGTTCCGCTTCGTTCATCCCCTCAAGGATTTTCGCTCGATGTTGTCCGAATCGATTTGGAACATCACCAAGTAGAAACATTTGTTGACCGAGTTTCCTCGCATCAAGGAGGGCCGATTGATGAACCGGCTTCTCAAGGTTTTCGGGTCAACATTGGCCGGATTTCGGACTATATGTTTGGTGATTAAGCACTCAACACTTGCTTGTCGTGGACTTTCTCCGAATCCTTCTCCGGGTAATCCGCTAAGAAGTCGGCGAGACTGAGCCTTTTTGGCCGACGAGCTGTGTAGCAAATGTCGATTCACGAGCTCGATCACCCACTCAGAGAGTCGCCCAGATTGGTCGGGCTTTCCTAGGACTCGCTTCAAAGGTTCCGCAGCTTAGTACCACTATTTTGTGAGACTTAAAGTAAGGTTTTAACCGTCTGCGGTATAAACTAAAGCGTATGCGAAGCTTCTCGATCTTCACGTATCTTGTCTCCGCCCCAAAGTGGCTTTGCTAAGATAGTAGATCGGCAAATGCTCGTTAGCTTGAATCAGACAGGACGGAACTCATCGCTTCTTCCGTAATTGCTAGGTAGAGTGTTTCTCCTTCGACGGGCTTGGAGAGCAAGGAGGGAATGGTGGTATTCTTTCAATTTTTCAAAGCCTCGTAACATTCCGCTGTCCACACAAAGTTCTTCTTTCCGGAGGGTTTTAAGAACGGAAGATTCTTCTGATGATCGGAAATAAAACGACTTAAGGACATGAGACTTCCTATGAGCCGCTTACCTCATCGAGGTTTTTCGTGTGGCGATCTAGGATCGCTTTGATTTTCTCGATCGCGCTTATTCCCTTTCCGTGACTATGTATCCGAGGAATTTTCCTCCTTTATCCGAAAGTGCATTTTTCCGATTCGCTTTCATCCCATACTTCCGCAGTAATGGAAAAGCAATTGTTGAGATGATCTATATGCTCTTCTTCGCCTTACTTTTAACAAGCATGTCTCACGAGACCATCGCCTTCCGATTTCGCTTTGAACATTCGGTTTACTACCGGTAGGTGGCTCCGCTCTTCAAATCAATGGCATCACCTTGAAGATACTCCTCCCGCCAAGAAAGCCGCTTTAACGCCTCCTCGCCATCCGAATTTGGTAGAAGCCTTGGTATGCGCCCATGAAGCTCAAGAAGACATCCGGAGGTAGAGTCAACGCTTGATCTATCCGTGGCAATGGATACGGATCCTTGTGGCAAAACTTGTTCAACCTTGTGAAGTCATTACACATTCGCCACTTGCCTGGCGACTTTTCGACCAGAACAACATTGCAAACCCAGTCAGAATAGCGGACTTCCTCGATGTGTCCTGCCTTTAGGAGTCGATCGACTTCATGGATATGATGGCATCCTTGATCGGGCCAAAGTCTTTCCTTTTCGCTTGATGTATTCGATCAAGGATCCATGTTCGACGGTGAATCAGAATCCGGGGTCGATCCCCTTCAGATCGCTTCTGTGCTAAAGTAACACATCATTTTTCGGAGGCAAGATGAGCTTCATCTCTACTTCCACATTCATTTCGTCCCGATCCTTGTTTTCTTCTCGGGATCGCCAGCAATAATCTCGATCTCTTTAAGGGTCTCATGGGGCTCAATTCGCATCGTTCTAGGAAATTTTTCCTTCTGGCTTCCTACACCGACTTGCGAGTCCTCTTTTCTGGGTGGAAGGACAGTGGGGGCGTCGGGAGTCATGGTGAATGTTAGCACGGGCGCAGACGCCCTTCTTGTGGACATGATATAACATTCCCAAGCTTCTCTGACATTTCCGAGCTCTTGTCCGACTCCGAAGGCCGTTGGGAACTTCATCCTATTGTGGAGAGTAGATGAAATACTGAACCGGTTGAGACTGGCGTCCAAGATGGCAATCGTAGTCGAAAGTTTGTTCGACCACCACGCGTTGACCTCAGGTCACCTCACGAAAGGTACCGAGAGAAACATGTAACATGATACTCCGAGGGGTCGCATAGCCTCCTCCAATCCTAATATGGAGGTGTGCACTCGCCATATCGGACTCTACCCGATGCCATCCGATCCAAAGGTCCTCTTAGAGATGATGTTCGAGGAACTTCCAAAGGTCAACCAAGATCTTATTCACTCGGTAGGTTGCAATGGTCAAGGCATCACCTGGGACATCCGGTTTTCATGTCTTCCCCGCCGTAGGAGGAGGAATTTCACTCATCGAATGATATGGCGTTAGTGCTCGAATTGCCGGACTAGCATATGCTCGGTCGTTGTTTCGAGGTTTTATGCTGCGCCCTCGCTCCTCGCTATCTCCCCGCTGGTCCTCCCGCAATAGTGTTGATCACCCCAACAGTATGCTTTCCATTTCGATATCACAAGATATCGGTAAGAACGATGGTCCAGATGGGGCGAATAGTTGGTTGGCGGAGGGGGCAGAGGCAATGAGTGTGGTGGTGGTTCCGTCATCCTCTCATCTCTCCTTTGCTCGCTTTTATCGTGGTCGCATGTGTTCGCCCTTATAGATATGTTCCTTCAATTTTCCATCCCTTATCGTGTTCCACTTCGCCTTCAATCAATGCAATCGTCTGCTTCGTGTCCGCGACACTTGTGAAACTTGCAATAGCTTTTTGCGTTTTGCTCTTACGGCCACGGAGGGGCTTCGCCATCGGACGCCCAAATTTCTTCTCAACAATAGTTGCCAAGATGTCGGATCTTGGTCTGCTGAGCCGGGTATAGTCCGATATCGCCTTGGACTTCTCTCCTCGTGAAAACCTCTCGCCTTTGATCCCTTCAATCGACTTTACCGGCGCTGGTCTTGCTTCACCGGATCCTTTGCTTTCGAGCCGCTCTCACCGAACATTCCTTCCGTAATCTTCTCCATACATCACTTCCTCACGTATGTCTTCTAAGTACTTTTCGCTTCTTACCTCTTGACTTGAGAGTTTTCTTCGAGTTCCGAGTTGAGAGTATTAGCATATGTGTTTAATTCGCTTTAATATCAGGTGGCTCAACCCAAGAACCTCCGGTGAAATCGATCCAAGAAAGTCCTTAGATCCTCGTGTTCTCCCTCAGATAACGCTCGCTAGATGCTCCACGGCACGCTTTTCTCCTCTTGATTTCGAATCGAGCCAAGAATTTAGAAGATGATCCGCTGCATTTAATCAGATCAATTATTCGGCAAAGAGGTGTACCAATCCATGGCAATCCCAAAGAGAGTGGACGAGAAAGTGAGGGCTTTAGTGTTGTCACTCATCCCTTTGGAATCCATCTTGCTGTTGAAGCGTTGTCGTGACCCACGGACAAGCGCCCCATAGTAGTACTCCAAGTTTGGAATCACTGTCCAATTCGCTTTCCTTCTCTCTCATGATACCGCCACATAGGGATTTGGCACGCCGGTAGTTATCCGCCGTGATCTTTACGAGACGCCGAGGCTTAGAATTTGAGCTTCTAAAGCCTTTTGGGCATAGATCTCGCCGCCATCATGATCTCCCCGCCCCTCGGATGTATGGCCACATCCGCTGGAAGTTCGCTCATGCGGCTCTTGGAATTGTTTCGCCACTTGATCCTCGCCCCTGAGGCACCGGGGTGGAACTTCGGTGTCTATTGTTCACGCTCGCGCCTCTCCTTACTTGACGGCTTCCTTCCTCGGATTTGTGAGGTCGATGCCCGTCATTCAATAGATCTCGCAAATCCTCCTGGGTTGCCGATCTCCTAATCTTCGGATAGGACGTTGTCCGCCTTAGATAATGCCGCTCGCCGAGGAGGCGAACCAAGCGGAGTGGCTTGTTGTGGAGGAGCATTGTCGATCCTGCACCTCGATGATCGTTAGCGTCAAACCGCATCTCGCCAATCTAAGGTCGTTAGTGCGACAATGCGCCCATCGTGCATCGTGAATTGTCGGGTGCGTGGGCCTCGAGTTCGCCGAGAAGCTCGCCGCACCTTCTTCCGAGGAAGGACCGTCAGGCCCCTCGCTGATATCTTCCTCTTACTGCCAGCCTGCCCCAAGGGCGGATGCTTCGCATGGCGCAAGTGGAGTTCTTAATCAGTAGTACCAGCCTCATTCCTTCTTGCCATTGGTTTACTCGAAACACAGATGCTTTTTGTAAGTTTCCCACAGACGGTGCCAAAATGTTGAGGGATAAACCTCTCAACACCAACACTACCACTGCAAGCAACCTAATCCAAGCTCCGCCTCCAACTTGAAGTCCGATAAAAGGCTTGTCCGAGAAAGAGCACCTGAAAGGACTAAGTGGGGGGGGGTTAGAATGGGTTGCCCGGATTGCCAAGGTCAATCCGGAATGAGGCTTTACTCAAAGGAGAGATGGTAGCTCTCAATGCAATAGTAATGGGAAAGGTCTAGTTACTTCCAGCTCGCTTCCCTTAAGGTCCTGGACCTTGTGCTATATTTATAGTTATCATATACTCATGAAGTAGCTCATAAGATGATGCCAAGTGTACGATCCAGATTTAGACACCAATGCTACCTTTGGCCCATGGCCCATTAGTGAACAGTAGTCCAATACCGATAAGTGGGCCTGGGAGGGTAGTTTGGACCTTTTCCCTCTGAGAGTACTGTTCCGCCTGTTGGGTCCATGTTAGTCCCTCGGACAGATCTCTCGCTGTTGATCTCGCTTGGTAACTCCGATGTCCGAGCCTGTAGTCTCACCAAGCATCTCTGGTTCTGTTATATACGCTTGGTCTTAATGTAATGGTGGCGTCAGATTCTCTCAGACGTCCGTTAGCATCTCTCATCGACATGGTCAGTTTGAAGTCCTTTCCTTAGCCGCCCGGACTAGTCCGTGGAGATGTAGTGATTTCAACAGATCGGTCGATTCACTTCATGACCATGTGAGGTCTGACCAAGATCGAATTGGCTAGTTAAGCCGTGATGCGCTTTAGGACACGCTCTATGGCGCCCTTAACGGATTGGACACATTTCCGTATCAACAATACTAAGTGGGTTTCCTCTTTTACAATGTTCAAGTGAACCAAGAGTACTAATCACCTTTCTGAGACTAAGATAGGTCATCATGTTGCTGATCAAAACTAAACAGATATTCTTGACAAAATATCTAACAGAAATTCCTATCAAATTTCCTAACAAATTTCCTAACAGCCTGCCTAAAGTCCCTTTCGACCTGATGAGACGAGTACAATAGCATAAGATAGTCTAGGCATCTTTGTGACGAAAGTCGTCTTCACAGTTTACTCTTTGAGCATATACCTTATTTGGTCACTTCCAAGAGAGAGAGTTACACTACAATCACCTGTGAGGGACTAGTGAACTAGACTTAAGTGTTATTTACTTGAGAAGCGATCTTATCTGATTTTCCGTGTACTATTCTGCCAAGGTAATTCAGTACAAAACTTTTGCATCTTGTGAATTTAATGTTTACAATGGTAGATTCGGTCACTTGGGAGTTGAACTCAGTTATGTGTTATTTGTTTCGAGTCTAGTTCTTGTCTAGGTTGTTTGTTTCTCGAGGACGAGCAAAGGTTCGGTTTGGGGAGTTTGATGAGACGATAATTTAGAGTCTCATCTTACCTTTTTTACCGTCTTTTGGTTAGTCTTTGTTGGCATTTTGTAGTGTTTTTGTGCGTTTTTATGCTTTGGTACTTTGTTTGTGTTTTGTCGGATTTTTGTGTTGCGAAGGTGAAAACCGGAGTGAAAACTATGGTTCTATAGAATTGAAATTGGAGTAACTCGGCGAAAATGGAAGTGGATTCGGAGGTCGGACGAACAATTGAGAGCCATTTTAACGAGACTTGCAAAAGTGAAATTTTACGGAGCAGTCTAGCCATTTTGGCCATAACTCTCTCATACGATGTCCGATTGACCTGATCTTGGTGTCCACGCAAAGATAATTCAAAGGGATACAATTTTAGTTTTAGAATCATGGGATAATTCTGTCTGTAGGAAAAGTTACGAAGGTTTTAATCTCGCCGCGGCGAAAGGATATTCTCGCCGAGGCGAGATTTCGAGAGGCAAAAAGGGGGCTTAAACAGTGCTTTTCGCCATGGTGAGATTGCGATTAGGCGGCATATTTTTCCTTTTTATGTTAGAATTAGGCAATTTTTTGCCATAACTTCTTTTACTCGAATTTTTCCTAGAAAAAGCTCCTAGACCTAGATTTTGACATTGATTGATCTTGGAGCTTGGTTCTTCTCTTGTAACGAATCATTGACATCGAATTCTTAGTAAGTTGATAATTTTCTATTGGTTCCATACAATTGTGCTTGATTCATCTGTCAAATTGTATGCTCTAGCTTGCGATTATCATTATGTTTATGCTTTGCGTGGTCAAGATTATAAATTCTTTCGTCTTTGCTTTAATTATGAGTAGCTAAACCTCTCCTGAACTCGGTAGTTATGTGATGGTTATGCGTATTCGAATCTAGGGTTTATATTTGTTCATATAGGTTCGTCTAGTTTGAGATTTTCGTATAAACCTTCAATCCAATACGCTAATTTGAGATCTTCTAAATTTTTTTGGTTAAGAATTGTCGCTCTGACAAACCTGACGATTTCTCTATTTCAAAATCTTCGAAAAACAGCTTGGTTAAATTGGATTGATTGCTTTTCTGTACACCGACCGTGTGACAAATATGAACGATTACCTTAGAATTGAATTAGCATAAATGGATCATCACTACCGTGTTCGGTTTCTATCATTTGATCAAACCGTTTATTTGCTTTAGTATTAATTTGTGTTTCAGAAGTAAAATCACTCAACCCAACTTGTTACTTCACAAACAAACGTTCTGCTCTATTTCGTTGTGGTAGCTTTATTGATTCCCTAGAGAACGATACCAAGTTAAGCATAGTCTTCAACTACATCTTATTCTCTTAAGTTATTTAGAGTATAATTTGGCTTATCACAATTGATCTTTTTATTACACATGTGTTGGAATTTTGAATAATGTAGTAGTTTAGTATTTTTTTTGTACATTTTCTTTGAATGATAAATATGTTGTTTCGAGATATTTTTATATATGTTTTTTAAATACCTGTCGAATCTCGACGGGCCATAAACTAGTTTATTTTTTAAAAAAATGAAACTATCCGTCGCTATTTAGCGACGGATAATTATCCGCCTCACCATGTACAGATTTATGCATTTAAAAATAAATAAAAAAAAACACCTTATCCGTCGCGAAATTCGTCGCTAATTAGCGACGGATGCTTATCCGTCACAAAAAGGCAATGATTTGCCAACGAATTTATTCACTTAACCGCTAAATTAGACGGATAAATTATCCGTCTCTAAAAATTTTGTGACGACAGAATTAGAGACGAGTGATTTATCCGTCGCGAAGGATTTAGCGACGGATCGGCCTGGATTTAGCGACGGATTTATCCGTCACTTAGTTTTTTTGTAGTGATATTGAGTCACTTTGTAGAATCTTTTTGTGGACTGGAAAGGAAGAACAAAGTAGGAAGGCTCATGTGGCTTGGGAGAGTGTCTGTGATCCTAAGAACGTAGGTGGTCTAGGGATGATTTCCTTGGTGGAATGGAACATTGCTAGCATTGCCAAGATGTTATGGAATATACATGCTAAGGCTGACAAACTTTGGGTTCAATGGGTGCATATCTATTTCCTTAAAAGTCAGACTGTGGCGGAGTATCAGCCAACTTCCTCCTGGTCCTAGATACTGAAAGGTATTTTCAAGTGTAGAGACACACTATCTGATAACTAATAACTTTGGGTTCATGAGGCTTGGGCTGATGTCATTTAATCTGGGATTTATAAGACAAAACTTGTCTATAGAGACTTGCGAGGGGAAAAGGCTCATGTAGCATGGAGGAAGATCCTATATACTAACTTAGCTCGACCTAGGGATCTGTTTGTCCTATGGTTACTCTTGTTGGGTCGTCTTCCTACGAAGGACATGCTCTTAGATTTGGGATTCAGACTGATGGGTTGTGTTGTCTTTGGGGTTGAAACTCATGACCATTTATTCTTTCTTTGTCCTACTACTGGGCAGGTTTGGAGACAGGTTTTGATTAGGATTTCACCATATTCCTGCTGCGTGGAATGTTGAGAGTAATTGGCTTAATAGAGAATGCAATAAAAAAAGGATGGAGGCGTAAAGCTTTGAAGGTTGCAGCTGCTGAAACTGTATTCTCTTTGGAGAGCTCGCAATGATGTTATAGTTGCCCAAAAGACTTTTGGACTACACTTAGTCCAGGATATTTTACATATAGTCCGGCTTAGATGTAGTCCAGACACCAAGCTAAGGTTGAAGCTACCTGTTGTATAGTTAATGTGCCTCTGTTTGTTGAGTTGGTTAGCTTAGTATGCTTGGGTACTTGTTTGTATGCCGAGAACTACGGATCGGCTGTTTTGTTGGCTTTTGGTATTTAAGGAAAGTAAAGTTATTAGTTCAAAAAAAAAGTTAGTTTTAACATTAATGGTGTTAGTTTCATTAATTTCAGTTGAAGTCAACATCCCAATCGGCACGTGTGTTAGTTTCAACATCTGTTTTTGAATCAATATATAATAATGTTAGTTTCATTAGTTTAACCATCACCGGTATTAGTTTCATTAGTTTCAGTTGAAACCAACACGGCAACACCACAATGGACATGTATAATAGTTTCAACGGTAAGTATTAATTTAAATGGTTTCAAGTGAAAACAAGTTGGTTAGTTTCATTGGTAGTTATATCTAAATACTTCTTTTTTTTTTTTTTTTTTTTTTTTGAGGAGATTTCATTTCACTGGCAGTGTAAGGACTGCAAAAAAAAACAGAGTACAGTAGCACCAAACTAGTCATCAAAGGATAAACCATCTAAGTTCCTAACAACCTGCCTAGCAACTTCGTGCGCAACATTATTCGCAGAATGATAAATAGTCTCTGCACAAGTCGAAAGACAAGGTGCATGTGAACTGATCGCATTTATAACCACAAGACAGTCGCTTTCAAGGATAATATGTCTCCAGCCAAAATCTCTAGCCAACTTCACTCCTTCCAAGATTGCCATAGTCTCTGCAGATTCGGGGCAAAGTATATTGGGTTTGAATCTCTGTCTCCAAGCAATTACGTCACCTGTAGCATCGCGCGCAACTACGCCAAGTCCAGCTCCCCTGGGCTGCTGTAAGATGGATGCATCGGTGTTGATTTTGACAGACTCACCTTGTGGTGGAGACCAGGTCTGCGGAGCCACAGGTGGTCGCTGCACAGCAAATTGTACTTTCGCCTCCTTGAATCTATTCAAATAATCTCTAGTGAACTGCAGCAATGCCACTGGATCAGGGTCCTTGTCATGCATCATACTGTTCCTTGCATACCATATGCTCCAACAAATGAAAATGAATAATTCGAATTCTTCGGTCTTGAATACCTGTTTGACATTGGATATCCATTCCCAACCTGTCCCATCAGATTTCAAGAAATTGGAGACTGCTATATCCCCAATATGATCTATATCAGGGGTTAGGGGCTGCCTACTTTTTGTTCCAGGAATCCACTTGTCTTTCCATACATTAACTGATTCCCCGTTCCCAATACGCCAGATTAGACCCCTCTTAACCAACACAATAGAAGCAAAGATGCTTTTCCAGGTATAAGACGCATTTTGATTAGGTTTTGCATCCAGCACATCACAAGAAGGGAAATATTTGGCCTTTAAAATACGCATCAAGGAGAGAGTTTGGTTGTTGTATGATTAGCCAGACCTGTTTCCCTAGCATCGCCAAATTAAAAGATCTCAAGTCACGGAAACCCATCCCACCATCTCTTTTATTCTCACAAAGGGTATCCCACTTAACCCAAAGAATTTTATCCTTTTGCCCATCCCCCACCAGAATTTGGCAATCATAGACTCCAACTCATGAAGCAAGTACTCAGGAAGTTTGAAACACCCCATAACATAGGTAGGAATCGATTGTAAAACTGATTTAATCATGACCTCTTTACCCGCTTGAGATAAATGATTCTCTCCAAAACCCTGAGTTCTAGCCCAAAGTCTCTCTCTAATCCAACTAAACACCTCCTTAGATCTACCCATTTCTGTTGGAAGTCCCAGATATTTTTCATGTTTCTCAACTACTTCCACAGGCAGAATATTCCTCACCTCATCAATGCGATCAACCCCAACATTCTTACTAAAAACCACAGTCGACTTCTCTAAATTAATAAGTTGACCCGACGCCAAACTATAAATATGTAAGATCCTATTAATTTCAACAGCCGACTCCCTAGATGCATCACAAAATATTAAGGTATCATCCGCGAATAAAAGATGGGAAACAGAAGGAGCCCGAGGATTAACAGTAACACCACGAATGACTCCTTTAGACTCAACATCAACAAGTAAAGAACTGAAAGCCTATGTACAAAATAAGAACAAGTAAGGGGATAAAGGGTCCCCCTGTCGCAAACCTCTCTCAGGCTGGATGGGTCCAAACAACTCACCGTTCATCTTAATAGAATAAGAGACTGAACGCACACAGAGCATAATCAAGCTAATAAAATGATGCTCAAAACCTAGCCTATATAACACACGTTCAAGGAAAGGCCACTCAACCCGGTCATAAGACTTACTCATATCTAATTTTAAAGCCATAAAAACATCTTTGCCTTTTGTTTTTCTTTTCAAAAAATGGTTGATTTCATAAGAGACCAACACATTATCAGTGATTAACCTATAGGGCACAAAAGCAGAGCTATGATATTATGCATGTGTGGCTTGAGTCTATTGGTAATTGCCTTAGAAGCAATTTTAAAAATAACATTACTCAAGCTAATTGGTCGGAATTGGGTAATTAACTCTGTTGCTTTACACTTGGGAATAAGAATAATGTGGGTAAAATTAAGCTGGGGGTTCAAACAGTGATCATTCAAAATACTGAGCACACAGTCAGTCACATTTTTACCAATAATATGCCAGAATGTTTGATAAAAAAGAGCAGGCATATACCATCAAGGCCAGGGGATTTGGTAGGAAACCTATCAAAAAGAGCAATTTTTACCTCTATCGAAGTGAACAATCTGGACAGGTCCTGGTTGATTAAGCTATCCACTTTCGATCTCATAGTTCCTACCACCTACTCTATATCCGGCTCTGTTGGATGAATACTGGAGAAAATATCACCAAAATACTCCATAGCAATACGCCCCATAAACCCTAAATCAGACTGTAAATTACCCATTGAGTCTCTCAAACCATTAACCATGTTCTGTTTCGCTCTCTTGGAAGCTTGCGAGTGAAAAAACTTCGTATTTCGGTCACCCTCTGCCAACCATTGTGTCTTAGCGTGTTGACTCGACATCAACTCCTCTCTATCTAACATTTCCTCCAAATGTTGTTTCAACTCTCTGATTTTCGATTTAACCTCAGCCGTGTAAGGGAGTCGATTGAGCTTCTCCAGCTCGAGATGGGTTTTCCTCATTTCAGCTCGAATATTCAGGTACTTTTCTTTGCTCCAATTCAACAACCCCACTGTACAGTTTCCCAAATTCGCCATAAAATCGATGCTTTGATCCCAATTATCACGAATGACCCGACTACAATCATCTGCCGGAAGCCAAATTTGCTCAAACCTGAATGGTCTTGGTCGATTTGGTCTGCTGTAGTTTATGCGGAAAGAATTAGGTGGATTGGAGGTAGGTTGGCTGTGGTTGAAGGCTCTAGGCCGATTGGGTGTGAAAGAGGTGCGGCTGGACAGGTTGTGTGAATTGGGAGTGAAGGAACTGTTGTGGGGCGGAATGGATGGCTGGAAATGGTTAGGTGAGTTGTGGGGGAAGGTAGGTGAAGTATGGGAGAAGGAAGCATGGAGAGCCATATGATCAGATCATCTAACAATGATATGTCTAATGCGATAAGAAGGAAAAACATCACACCACTGAGAGTTCGCCACACCCCTATCCAGTCTGAGTTTAGTATTGTTTGGAACTGCACGATTATTCAACCACGTAAAGGGGTAGCCACTAAACCCGAGATCAAATAAATCATTCATAGTCAACGTCTCCCGAAAATCACGCAATCTCCACTCCGGGGTTAACACACCACCTAATTTCTCATCGTGAGCCAAAATTTCATTAAAATCACCCATCACTAACCATTCTCTCGTAGAAGTCGTACCAAGCCGTCTCAAAAGATTTCAAGTACTCTTCCTTAGCATTATCCGACTCCCCATAAAAACCCGTAAATCTCTAAATAATTGAACTATCCACAAGTTGAATGTTAGCATCAATATGAATTTTGCTATAACTCAACACAGTAACTGATGTCTCCTTATCCCAAAGTAATGCGAGTCCTCCTGATTTACCAATAGTTGCCACTCCAACTCCAAACATATTTAAATTACCACGTAACCTGTCAAACCCATGGTCATCTAGCTTAGTTTCCATGAGAAAGACCACATTGGGGATTAGATCTCGGATGAGCCCTTGTAGAAGATTTAACTTTCCAATCTGCCTCAACCCTAGTAGCTCCAACTTCAAAGAATTGATGTAGAGGCTGCATCGCAACCTCCGCCTCTGGTAAGTTCTGACTAGCACCACATACTTTCTTCTGATTCGGTTCATCATTTTCTTTATTCTCCACTGGACCACCAACAACAAAAGCCTCCTTATTTCTACTACCCACTGGACGACCTCGTTTCTTACCTACCGATGATCCACTAGACTGATCATTAACCGACAGGTTGGTCTTACTGCTGGCTTTTAGTTTCACAATTCTACGTAGCTGGGTCTTGGGCTGCCTGGGTGTTTGGGTTTTGATGGGGTTGGATCGGAGATGGGCTATGAAAGTATCTCAGGTTTGGTTGATGGTATCAGAAACGGGCAGTAGAGGTTGTATTGTTATTGGGCTTGAGATCAAGCATGGAGTTTGGTCCAAGTTGGGCAATGGAACAATGACTAATGGGGTTGGGCTAGGGGACACCGGTATGGGTTGGTTAGCTGGGTTATTGGATTCGGTTATGGGCTGGACAGATGGGCTGGGTTGGATGGTATAAGGGAGTCGATACACATCTGATTTGGATCAGGATTGACGATTGGATATTGGTAATGGTAAAGGAAAAGATCTTGCTTAGAAGAATGGTTGTGATTTGTTATAACAATTTCTTTACCAGAAGGAACAAAAGTAACGTCCTCGTCAATTACCACATCCTTTCCTTTATTAGCTCCTAAATCCCCTCCAACAGATTTTCGCAAATCAGGCTCAAGATTCTCCCTTTGAGAATTCTCCTTACTATTTTCAGCATTTGCAGAAAGGTCCTTTGAATTTGTTACATTCGATCCACCTCCCCTTTCCTGGGCAGCCACTGGACGCCATGATTCCTGATCAGAACGGCCCATGATACGGTGAAGGCTGACATGCTCGACCTTGGCCTGTTGTGCATTAAAGTTCGTTCGCAGCCAATCTCCATACATCAATTTTTCCTCCGGTACCTCCCCGGACAAATCAGCCAGGTCCAAACATTTCCCACAATCCTTCACAAGATGTCCCAATATGCCACAGTAGTAACAAAAATTAGGTAAACGCTCATACACAAGCCTAACCTGAATCTCCTGCCCCTCCGGTCCTGCGATGTTGATCATCTGACGAATGGGTTTGGTAACATCCATACTAACTTTGAAACGCAAATTAGTACCAATAAAACCTCTAGCATGGGTCGTATCCATCTCCTTAAACCTGCCCATGGCGTTGCCCAGGACCTCCGCCATGGCCTATATCTCATCATCACTGGTATCCCCGAAGCATGGACATAAAACTCGCAAAAATCCAATGAGACTGTTTGTGGATCCTCATGCTCTTTGAGATCACGTAGAACGACCAAGTTCTTATCGAACGCCCATGGCCCTTTCCCCATAACTCTATTCTTATCAGTCTCATGAGAAAACTGAACAAGAATTCTGTCCTCACCTATTTTTTGCATTTTCACCATACGAGGTATACCCCCCAACCATTCAACATCGTACGCTCAAAAGCTTCGAGATTGATCGTTTTGCGAGACAACACTCTCCCAACCAAGCAAAGATCATGATTCAACTCCGATGTATTCCAAACTTCAACTGGGACGTTAATTGTTTGCCTCTCAGAATCCGTGAGACTCATTTTTGCATTGAAACCCTCCAAAATTCGATCCATCTTCACCAACAGAGTAAGACCAGAGCAAGTAGAAGAACTATGAGAGAATTGGGACGGCCAAATCAAACAAAACGTCCTGTTCAAACAGTAAGAAAGAAAATGAAAACTGCCCCCAAGCACCAAAGTTAGCAAGGTAGGCTAGAAGGTTAGAAAAAGAAATGTTAATCACGTTTGAAAAGATTTGAATTTATTTTTTTTTTATTTTTTTTAAAAGCAAAGAAGATAAACTAGAGACTTACAAACCGGGCGAGGGACGAAACCAAGAACACCAACACTCGGAACGATATCGATGGCCTTAAAATCAATGTAGCTAGAATTTGAAGTCCACTTAATTAGATTAATTAGATTTGAAGGCACAAAAAATTGATTGAATTTTTTTAAAGAGTTTATTAGATTTTAGGACACCAAAAATATAATGGACCTTTGTTAGAGTTTTATTAAGTTAGCCTCTTATATATTAGTACACCACCTAAAGTGGCATCTTTATGTAATAAACTTAGTATAATTTATGGGGTTGTTATATATGGTGTGGAAGAATGAAGTGATGGATTCTAGTTTTTTAAAGTCATTTGATTGGTTTCAATGTTGTTTGATTAATTTAAGATTGTTAGTTTGATTGGAAAAGTAAATATAGATAAAAAGATAAAAAGTAGGGTAGAAAGAGAAGGATAATGTTAAGTGGAGTAAGAATTGAATTAAATTTTTTAATTTTTAACTTGATGCCGATTACTTAGAAAAAAATTAACTTAGTTTTAATTAATTTAGTGGTATAACAAATACACGTAAGTATTTTCCCTAATTTTATTAAAAATATTAAGAGACAGTCTCAGACGGTCTGTAGATAATTTATCTAGAGACGGATCTATATTTTCAAGAAAATTATTGATGTTAGTAATCAAAATACATATGTTCTCAACGTTGGTGTTTTTTCATATCACAACAAAACATATTTCATTAACAATATAGACATTTTAATTATAACATTGATGGTTTATTGATAACTAGAAACTACATCACACGCTACGTGTGTGAAGCAGCGTATTTCGGTCCTGCTCTATAGTTTGCCTAGTTATACTTGACCTACTTGAGTTCAATTCTAATGATATCTATTTAAACTCATGTTTAATTGTCAAAGTTTGCTAATGTTATAAAAATGTATAGAAGTTACAGAAGAAAAAAATAATATTCGAAAACGTATCATTCTGAATCGCAACCAAAAAGTTAATGCTTATATTACTTAATCTGATGTTTGATTCTGTAAGATCTCTGTGTAAAATAACATTTCTTGTCTTCGTGTGGACAACGGAGTCAACCGTAGGAGGCCTAATCAATACCCTAATCGCAGATGATCTCCGTGCTCTTGACAACGCAACATACAACTGTCCATGGGAGAAGACTGTCTGTGGCAAATAGATCCCAACCTTTTCTAGTGTTTGTCCCTGTGCCTTGTTTATCGTCATTGCAAAGCATAACCTTATTTGAAATTGCTTCCTCGTGAAAGGTATTAGACATTTGAGATTGTCCTTCTACTCAAAGTGATATCCTCGTATCATAACATACTTTCCTCTCGTTTCCGTAAGCTATTGTCGCACCGATGATTCGCTTCGAGCTCTTTACTACCATCCTTGTCCCATTGCACAATCCTTATAAGCATTTAGATTTCTCAACATCGCTATTTAGCTTTACCTTTAGCCTTAGGGACGGTTGTGGGAGTCCCAGACGTCAGAGTATTGAGAAAATCATGATAGTATGTATGTCGGGTAGTGTCTCGTGTTAGGTCTGTTGTAGAACTCAATATCTACCCCGGGAACTTGTCGATCGAGAATCATTTATTTGGTCAACACTGCTCCTCGGATAAGGATTGCTCGCCCATGACCGAGTAAGGGTTGTCAATTCTTTGAAGGACGGGTAAATCTCTGATATTAAATGTTCCAATAGCTTTTCGTAGTCTCTATATCTGATGCACATGTGTTCCGAAAGGTTGACCTTATAGCCTCTCTCCGATGGATATTTATCGTCGGCAATTCGCATTAGATACTCCATAAACTGTGGGTCTTCTCTCGCTCTCATGTTCTCTGTCAATCTTAGTTTACGAAGCATTTGCCAAATTACTGATCTCACCAGGCATGCATCTATCGTTTCCCTTCTTCCTCCTCTTCTGACAACGACGGTCTTTCGGAAATCTCCCCCAAATACTACAATCTTTCCAATAATAACTTTGCTTTTCCTGCTGTGTCATGAGCAAGTCATTCAAAGGCCTCAATGAGCTTGCGGTTCGCCATTGTTGCCTCGTCCCATATTATCAGCCTTGCTTCGATTATTAGGAGGGCATCTTCGCTTTGCTTGCTTATTGACGAAGATACCTTATCATCGATCTCGATTGGGAATCCAAATATGTTATGAGCAGTTCGTCCCCCCGGTAACAGGGATGTTGCTACCCCTATTTGGTTTTTCGACCTCACATAAGCCAGTGAAGCCCTGTAAATGAATGTCTTTCCCGATCCTCCGGGGCCGTCGAGGAAGAATGCTCCTCCATGTTCTCCGTTGATCGCAGTTGTTATCTCATCGAAAGCTTTCTTCTGGGGGCGAGTTTAGTAGCTTCGATGCATTTAGGTCTTCTTCCGAAACTGTTATTTGGACCTCGTTGTTGTAGTTCCTGGTTCTCCTCTCTTCTCAAGTGCCTCCTACCTTGTGTGGGACGATTTTGTAGTCATTTATCGAACGGTTGTAAATCTGGAGGAACAGATCTATCGATTTGAGTGAGTTGTTATATGCTTCATCTTATGTGGTTCCTGGTGCTTTTAGGAAATCATATGACATCTCCTCCTTGAATTCTTCCCACAGTGCGTTTGGGTCTGACGGAGAATTGTAGTACAAGATGGTGGCAAACAGTCCGCGCAGTGAGTATGGCATCCTGTATCCACATGCTTCGTGTAATGTTTCTCGAATGTCCGTGTCTTACGCGTGTTAAGCGCGGTATATTAGCATTCATTTATGTAAAAATTTCTTGTACATACAATTTAAATCATAACAGATTTGATCTACTAAGTGTTGGTGGGTTTTGATTATTCTCCGTTCTTAATGTTTTGTTCTCTTCATCTGAAAAACCATTAATTTTGTTTTAGTTTAGGTTTGTTTAGTTGTTTTTTATACTTTAAATAAATTCAGTTCAGTCGAAGAGTGAAATTTAATTATCTAATACAAATACTTCCTTGAAGCATGTTTACAACCAGTTTACAACCAGTTAGAAACTGTGTTGCACATTGGTTTGTTACATTTTGAAGACATAACTGAGATAAGCAACAAAATCAAAATAACCCCTAATGATATTTGTCCTGTGATTATGTGACATCTATGGTCTATGGCACATAATCCTTAGTCAGTTACTAAGTTAGCAACATGGAACAACTAGCAGAGAACAAATCAAACTAAACAAAAAAAGATTGTAAAAATTCAATTTAAGTCAATCCAAGCAAAACAGTTATAAACATCAAGAATGTATAATTGAACCTGTAAAGAAACAAAGAAAACCTCTCAGCCTATACACATTACTTCCATTTGTGCCTTTGAACATGAAGAGAGTTCACAAACACAAAATTCCTCAAACTCATAAAATAAAAAAAGCAGCACAAAACTCAATCATGGATCTAAAAGTACAACAGATTTCTTGTCTTGTGTCATTTGATCAGAAGTATAAAGGCACCCACCAAACTCTAACTCGAACACTCTTAATTATCAAGACTCGAGCTATACAACTCTCATCGGAGACACTTGCAGACACTTAACATGCCCCTAATCACTTAACACTTGAGATGGAAATAAGATTTGGGTGGAGAAAGTAGAAGAGAGAGGAGGACGATTATGGGAGAAGAAAGAGAGAATCTCTCATATATGAACACGCCCACACGCTTGATATGTGAGTCTGGGCTTTTTTTCTTCATTTTAGCGGGACTTGTACTATTTTTGGCGAAATTGAACAAAAATCGAAGGAAAATTTGATTTCCACTTGCCTTCTATTGGTTATATCATTACTTTGAATATAAGTGTTTCTAGATAAGTTATCTAGAAACCGTGTTGTAAGATAAAGTAGCTTCGACCCATTAAACAATTTTTAATACAAGCCAAGTTAAACTAAGCAGAAGTCAATAACATTCATTTGTTACCAAAAAAAGAAAAAAAGTTTCACCATGGAATACCAATGCCAAGTAAGTTTTAACAAAGAGCCAGAATGTAAACATCTAAACCAAGTGAAAGATTTAGTAGAACAAAATTACATGCCAGCCTCTACTGACAAGATTCGATGCAGATACAAAGTATCGTTGCCACGAACAGAAGAAAGAAAAAAAAATCAAAGACCAACCATTTTCGATTTGATATAGCCTCCTTTTCATGCTTCTTGTATTCTGTTTCGAAGTGGTACCAGGCAGCTCCAGTTACAATCAATCCAATCACAATAATCAGTACATGCCAGATTATTCTAGCATCACAGTTCGTCGGTCGGTTTGCAGTCATAGTAGCACAGAATATTAGGGCAACACCCAGAAGATATACCAAAAGATATCCTATATGATTGGCTTGCTGTTGGTTTTTCGCTGCCATAGAGTCTTCTCTCAAGTTATTCACAGAATCAGTCAACTCGTTCAGCTTGCTTTCTTCTAGATCGATCATATCCCTTAATTGCTGTTGGTTTGCGGGGATAATCCTTTCTGTCAACTCCTGCAGCTTGCTTTCTTCTAGATTGATCATATCCCTTAATTGCTGTTGGTTTGCGGGGATAGTCCTTTCTGTCAACTCCTTCAGCTTTCTTTTTTCTTGGTCGATCATATTTGTGAATTGCTTAATGTGCAGTTCTCTTGACCTGATGATGTCCTTCACATTTTCTTCTCCAGTATTTATCCGTTCTCTTAATTGCTGCAGCTCTCGTGTTTCGATACTATCTCTAATACTATCTCGGTGCACATAGAGTACCTATTTAAAAGAGAGACATCTAAATCTTACCAATACGAAGTGAATATTAGAATTAAAGTAATTTGACATGAGATTTACCGTGCCATCGACACTTCTTGATTGAGTCAGATTCTGGAAAACATCTAAGCAAGAATGAAAACAATCAGCATTCGTCCTTCGACACTCATCATA
Source organism: Plantago major (assembly GCA_026545765.1). Classification (NCBI taxonomy): domain Eukaryota; kingdom Viridiplantae; phylum Streptophyta; class Magnoliopsida; order Lamiales; family Plantaginaceae; genus Plantago; species Plantago major. Next base: position 74,868,054 of record CM048841.1, read on the forward strand.
GAATCCACACACCTGAGTTGCTTGATGATATCCACGAAGGAGAGTTATATCCTTCGGGTAACTGCCAGGCCGGAACAGATGAAATTAGATACATTAACCAATGAATGGAATTATCTACTACAAATACATAAATGTCTCTTTCATGATAAGAAAATCCATATCTTTGCAAGTACATTCTTTGCAAAGATACAGATCCCAGCTTAGTTTCAGGATATATATCTTTGCAAGTACATTCTTTGCAAAGTTTCCAACATGCACCAAATATGTAACAACAAATCGTACTGAATCATAAGAAAATTTACAGGCAAACTACTCACCTTGCTTTCAGAAGCAAAAGAAAAGTTAAAAATTTAAAACCGTGCTCCAGATAATTTCCCTGGCAACAGAATAAGCAGGCAGCATAAGTTCAATCACCAAATATATAAACTGAAGGTCATAAAGAATAGACTAATTACCCTATAAATGTACTCTGTGCCAGGTAAACCTAAACATGTACATATTTCTGAAGCTCCACGTGCATCGAAAATTTCCTTTAATTCAGACAGTTTTGATATCTCCCAACACACTGTAAGAGCACTACCGACAGGCTGAGCATTAGACTCCTCAATTAGGATCGACTTTACCTGGATAAGGTAACATTTAACGATTCAAGTATTAAACAGCGTCAATGATTAACAAAAATTGAATACACAGAAATAACAAACAAACAGAAGGAATATCATCATAAATTGAGGACATCAGGAATAATCGCCAATGGCCCAACTAAGCTGGGAACTCACAGATTAAGCATGCAGGGCAAGAATTAAATCCTCTATTCAACCATTACAAAAAGGTTAGATCAAGAGCGCCACCTAACTAAAATACCAAACCTTACAGATAAGTAACAATGTCCACCCAAATCAACTCAACTGAAACTCCAATCAAACCAGAAAACCAATCCGGACAAAAATCGATCCTAACCACTAACAACACAAATGCGAAACTATTCAGTCCACGAAAATGTCCCCCAATTCTGAAGGCACACATAATCTTTAACTTTCTACCAGAAACACAGTACATTTCAACGATTACAGATCAAGAACGCCACCAAAGTAAAATACCAAACCTCAAGCAACAACTGGCAGATAAGTAACAATGTGCACTATTCAAAGGTAATCAGCTAAATTCACATTCCAATTAAACCAGAAAACAAAGCCGGAGAAAAACCCTAACCACAAACGACCGAAATGCGAAACTATTCACGAAAATGTTCGCCAAGCACACAGATTCTTTAACTTTTTACCAGAAACACAAATACGTAGGTCCATTTCAACGATTACAGATCAAGAACGCCACCAAAGTAAAATACCAAACCTCAAGCAACAACTGGCAGATAAGTAACAATGTGCACTCTTCAAAGCTAATCAGCTCAATTCACATTCCAATTAAACCAAAAACAAATCCTGAGAAAAACCCTAACCACTAACGACCGAAATGCGAAACTATTCAGTTCACGAAATGTTCGCCAAGCACACAGATTCTTTAACTTTGTAAAGCGGAGCAAGTAAACCTGCCTTTTTGCAGAGCTTCTTAAATTCATCCTCAGGCAAGAGCTCTGTCCCAGCTTGCCAAGTCCATTCCGTTAGCCGGTGATGGTGGCGGTGAGAATCGCCGATCGGGAGGAAGAAAGGCGCCTTTTATTTTGGAAATTTCTCGTTTGTATTCTACTGTTTATCAAACTACTGCTAATATGATAAGGACTTTGCGGTTAAAAGTAGGAAAAATCCTAAATGGTACCTTTTACGTCATCATTTCACGCTTTTGCATTTTCTTCGATACATAATTTTTATATTTACGTTAACTTTCCGTCTAATTTTACTATCATAGTCAAAATTGACGGACCAATTTGGACCTAACTAACGTAATTAGAACGGATTCGTCAATTTTTCAGGAGTAAGTCGCGTTTAACACGCTACCGATTAAAAAATTTTTTTTTTTATAAAATTTATGTTTATTTTTTAGAACGCTTAAAAACGAAAATGAAAAACCATTACAATTTCTTCCGCAAATCACTTTACCCGACTTTAAATCATTCTCTTACCCCCAAATCAAATCTAAGAACCTAGTCAAGAAAACAACGACTGGTCGAATGGCATCGTCGAAGTGAATCAAGTGGTGTAACAAACCGCAAATGTCGCTATGGAAGATTCCTCGTCAATATTGTTCATGGAAGGCAAGAATCGTTGGTCGTCGATTCTTCGATGTCCCACTATAATGTAAGTTTGGTATTTTCGGGAAGTTAAGGATTTTCGTCAGTATGGGTATGGGTACGGGTAATTCGGCTTATCGATGATATGAAACTTGTCCGTTAATCGTGTATTGATAGATATATGTTTATCGCTTCGCAAGTTTGAAAAACACGGGTGTAAGTATTTTGATCGGGTTGATGATCCTTTCGATAGTAGATCGAGTGGCGGTTAAGTTTCCGTTAATAGTAAACGAGCAGCAGAGGAGATGTCTGTGAGACTTGATGCTCAAGTGAAAGAGTTAAGCACTGATTTGGACAGTATGATTGCTGCAAATGACAATTTGTTAGTCTCACACAAAATGCTGGAGGAGAAGCTTAAGATGCTGGAGAGTGAGAAGGAAGCATCTGATAAGAAGATTAGTAATCGTTAAGGCAATTGGACGCTTGTGTGGTGATCATTCGCTTTTGTTGTTTTATGTAATGTAGATGCTATGGTTTGTGGTATTAAATGATAAGATGTAATCTATATTAGAAAAGAATTAGCAGTGGAGTCCGAGTAGTCCAAGATGTGCTCTATGTAATTTCGCTATGTAATTGATGTAATCAAGCACAAAAATGTAGTTGATCTTGCTATTCGCTATGGAATTTTGGGTATCGATCCTCAAATCAATATTCAACTCGCGCTTTATATTGACTCAAGGTAGATACTTGAACTGTTAATGTTAATGTAAATGAACAATGAAACATGGAACAATAAACTGGAAACAGGTCTTCTAATTTCATCCAACAAAATATGCAAATGGATTCTCAAATTCAGGACATAAATTCTAAAGCAAAAGTGTGCCAAAGTATGAGTAACACTAGACAAAAGAACATAAATTCTAAAGCAAATCACATTCAAGTGACAAATTCAATTCTCTTCTTTGCTGCCTTCTTTGCTTGATCAACTTTCTCCTTCTTCACTTTAATCAGCTTCTGTTTTGCTTGTTCTACCTTATCTTGCTTCACTTTCATCAACTGATCACTTGTGATGAAACTACCTCCAGGGGGTTTGAATATGGACTGTTCCCCATCAATCTTCAGAGTTTTGGAGTAATTGGCCAAATCAACTCCTCCTTGCTGCAATGCATAAAATGCAGCTGGTCTTTTTTCTTTGTCAGCTTCCTTCAACTTGTTCAGTTCTTGAACAATGCTTGATGAACCATCCTACATTATTAACAACTAATCAAATTGGAGTCTAAATCAAACTAGAACTACTCAAAATATATAACAAAGGTAAAGTGTGTCATTAATGTTGCTTGAAGTTCCAGAAGTTCCCTGAAGTTCCTTTTGCACTTTAGATACATCATTTACCTGTGTCATATAGCTAATTTAGTTTCATAATACATCACCAAACAAATACAACATACAAATGGGGATATATACCTTGTCTTGAGCTTCCATTTCATCAATCAATTGCAGGTTCTTCTTAAGATCACACCCCCTCTGATTATGGCCAAGTTCATGGCAGTATCCACACTTGACTGTGTCTTGTTGCTTCTTCATTCGTACTTGCTCTTTTGGAGATAGCGGTGGTCCACCTCCTCTCGGCCTCGACTTCCTTTCGACTTGGTGCAGGCTCATCAGGCTCCCTTCTCCTAGCCTTTCTTGGCCTGCCTCTCTTTTTCACTTCAAATGGTGGTACAATTGGTACATCAAGTCTACACCATTCCTTTCTTCCATTGATAGGAACCACAACAGGCTAGTCAAACAAGCAAACAAATAGACATATTCATGACTCCATAAGCATATAATCAACAAGCATAAGCAAATGGTAAAGAAAGTTAGGGACATATATTACCTCATAGCATGCCTTGTATGTCTTAACATAATAGGCCTCATCTACAAATTCTTCTACATCCCACTTATTTTCAGCAATGGCAGAGCATGCATGTTTGCAAGGGATTCCAATTAAATCCCATTTCCTACACCCACATGTCTTCTCTTTCAAATTCACACTATATTTCATGCCCTTAGTATCCTCAACTGTCCATAACCACTTGGTTGAAGAAAATGGAATACAATCCTGGTTCTTGTTCAGATTTTCAGTTAGTAGATCACTAATCTTAGGACATAACTTACTACCTTTCCACCTTTGACTACACAACTCCCTATTTACTTGGAATCTTTTCATAATATACTCAAAAATCCAATCACACATTGCAACTATACCAAGCTGCCTCCCTTCAAGAATAACACTATTAAAACACTCACGTATATTGTTGAGAAGGATATCACATTTATCGTGTGTAGGAAGTGTGATCCGCCCATCGACTTGGATCTCTTTGTTGTAGCCACAGTTTGTCTTGGGATCAAGCTTCCACAATTCTTCTTTGTCATCAAACCGCTTTTAATGTAGTGGCAGAGCTATGTTCCATAAGGCTTCCTTGATTGAGTACCTGCAAAACAAATAACACAAGCAATTATCGCTAATATGCATCATTATGTATACATTACAACAAGTAACAAGTTCTAGTACCAAGGTGTCCCGCAGATTTCATGTTCCCATGTAGGTGTCTCACACAAAACCTATGATCGATTCATCAAGTTCTTGCTCATCGCCTTGATCAAGCCTTTTGCTTATCACTCATAAAAGTGAATTTCTTATGATCTTGCATCTCTAAATCAGCCTCAAGTGTTGACAAGAACCACCCCATGTCTCAAAGTCTTCGCTTCACCATCGCCATGCAATTGGGAAAATATTGTTGTTCGGTCAACTCTCCGCAGAAGCAATACACCCCATATTTGCCTTTCAAGTGACAACCATCCAAGCCTATGATAGGTCTACAATGTTTAAATCCTCCTCGCAGTACCAATCTTACATACATCTTCTCAAACCTATCGGCCATTATTTGCAACAACAAACATGCAAGTTCCGTGGTTTTTATCCAACACCTCAACAATGTAGTATACAATTCAAAGATCGCTCCTCCAATGTCCCATATAGCATCTCCAATGCCAATTTTCGCCTGCACTTGTTGTCTAGAAATTGTTATCTTCAACTCAAGTCTCACCTCCTCCTTATAGTTTTTGTTTTCCTCCTAGATCAATGAGGAACCCGGCAAGGTAATATCTGCCAACCAAGTCGATTTGATGTTAGTCACAGCTTGATCTTTCGCATTGTGCTTGGGCATGTACTTATGTATCCTATAACAAAGAACCTTCACCCTTAGTTCGATCGCATTAATCCTAAATCGCGCTCCCACCGCACACTTCACATACATCCTCCTATCATCATTAGGCTTAATCTTCGTTGGTTTTTGTATTCTCATCATTGAGAGTGCACCGCAATTCCAAACATAAGCTTGTTAGTGAAAAGTGTACCCAAGTCAACTCGTCAACAAGTCTTTCTTGAATACGATTCTTTAATTGGTCCGCCTTCTTGTTGTTCCCATGCTTGGTGATAAAATCCTCAACAAATGCTTATGACTTTTCTTTTCTAGTAGTACCCTCTTCTTCATCGAGGAGCAACTAGTGAAGTCCACACTATCCAAATGTACATCTTCCTCTCCACTATAAGGCATATCACCGCCGTAATCACTCTCATCGTGATTCAATTCTGGACTCGAGTAACCATCTTCATTATCTTAAACTTTGGCCTTACCTTTTGAATCCATTTTCAGCCTTTCATCCTCCTCCTCCTCTCCACTATCCGCTGAATCATCATCTTCATCACATCTATCCCTTTCCCAAGATGTACCTTATCCTTGATCATGTCTTCCTCAAACTCATACACGTGGATCATAGAACTCATCTAAGTTCAAGTCTTCATCATCTCCACTTGACTTTTCCCTTTCACTGACTTCTTAGGTACAACCGTTCCTCACTAGACTCATCTTCCCAATCGCCTCCAATCCTTCCGCCATCAAATCATCATCACCCTTCACCGCAGCCTCACCACTTTGACTCCACTGAGTTCAGGTTTGTGTATTACACACTTGAGAAACCGGTTCTTGTGTAGGTTCAAGGTCATCTTCTAACTCCACCTCACCAAATCGCCACACTTTAGCATCCACATACAAATCCAACTCTCCTTATTAACTCCTTTCATCCATGTTTTAATCCATCGCATCGGTGTAGTAAGCATAATGAACCCCCCATCATTAAGGTCATAAAATCCTTTAACACCAGAAATCTCAATTCTTGAACAAATGTCAATCATGCCTTCCAAACTAGCATGAGTTCCACCCATCTTAGGTATTTGAACAGAGAACCCACCAACATATGTACCCACTGGCATATGAACAAATGAGCCACCAAACCACAAGAACAGCTCAAACTCAACATTGCTTGTGTCAACTGCAATTAACAAATGCAAGTATTAAGATAAACTAACTATGTAATCCCCACTAACTATCTGAAATTACTTAATAAACTACTAATTATGTCATTAAGATTAAACTAAGTCAACTAATTATCATTAGCATTATAATAAAGCCACTACACACACTAATCCACATATGCCTTTTTCAGTCAACAAAAGAGCACAAACCACACTTAGAATCTTTTCAAGCCAAAACAGACAAATCAAAGAGATAACATGTACTGTTGAAGGGGGACCAAACTGAACATCAATACATTCAATATTCGAAATATTCTCACCAAACCAACATTTACTATACTGCACCAACTTTCCCACTATATGTACAAGAGTTCACTTGACACACATAAATCAGTCACCCACGCATAACATAAACCATAAACACAACTATACACATAAATCATAGAAATCATCCACCACCCATCAATCTCGGCAAACCCCATTATACTCGGTCAATTCGAAAACAAAGTAAAGACAAAGGAAACACCAAGCACTTACCGTTTCTCTTGTCCAACGTCAGAAAATCCTCGACGGAGTGTTCATTCCAATCGCCTTCTCCGCTACATACGACTTCAATGGAGATTTCAAACAACTCGCCTTCTCCTTATCGTGGTTTGCCTGCATTTACTCCGTCGACTTCGATCTCCCTTTTCCAAATGACTTCAACGAGTACTCATCCAGCTTTGATTAGTTACACCAATTGCTCTATGTGAGACTCAGGTTCTTCACACATATTTGGGGATTTCTGTTCCCGGTTTTAGTTTTGATTTGAATAATGGCCAATTGTGTTGTTTAGTCTTTCTTATTTTCATTTCTTTTTTTAATTTGTTTTATGTTTTCTTAATTTGTTTTATGTTTTTTTTATTAAATTTAAACGGGCGCGTGTCACTCACGCGAATATAATGACGCCACCATGACGTTTTCGAGTAAATTAACCATGATTGTAATTATCAGTCCGGCCAATTTCACTAATGTAGTAGTAAAATTGGACGGAAAGTTAACGTAAGGTATACAAATTGTACTGTGTCAAAGAAAGGTACCAAAACGTGAAATGGTACAACATAAGGTACCATTTATGGATTTTTCCCGTTAAAAGTTTGTTTTATTAGCTCCTGATCTGAAGTGACGTTACATGAAGGAAGGAAGGAAGGAGGCGCAGTCTGCAGTGACTAGGGGTGTAAATGAACAGAGCCGTTCGTGAACGTCGCGAAAAGTTTCTCAACGCTTCGTCATATCGAGTTAACTCGAATCTGTTCGCAAACACGTTCGAAAGAATTATTTAACCAGCTTTAATTAATTTACAGATGTTGTTTCATGTAATCTGTCATATATATATATATATATATATATATATATATATATATATATATATATATATTCAATTATTATTTTTATAATTATATTTATATAAAACAAAACAATTATACCTAAACCTAACAGATCCCAGATCCAATTATTCAAACACTCCGCTCCAGTTCCAGTCGACTTTTCCTTCGTCTTCTTCCAATCGACTTTTCCTTCGTCTTCTTCCGCCGCATCTCTGCTCCACTCCTCTCCGTCGCATCTCCTCTACTCTTCTCCACTTCCAATCTTGTCCAAGTTCCGATCTGCTGCTCCAATTCTGCCGCCACTCCCCCTCCGACGACTTCCGGCGGCTGGGCTCGACGACGACTTCCGAACTTCCGATCTGCTGCTCTTCTGTGCAGGTACTCTTTCTGGATGAGACAGCCGATCTACACTTATATACTTATACTACTGATTTAGTTGTGGAGTTGTATTATTCAAGTTCATGCAAAATAGTGTGCTTGATCTTGTCTGATTGTTTATCTAATGATGAGGTTTTTGGTACTGTTCTTACTGATTTCTTTGGAGTGTAAGATGATCCATGTGCTTTGTTTTACCAAGATTTGGTGATTTTTTCTTTACCCGCAAGTTTGAAGTCATATACTGCTATTGTAATTTAATGATATCAGAGGTGATATACTTCAATTTATCATCTGAGGCGTGATACAGTCATCTCTGTGATTTATTTTCTGTCGAGCGCGCCTTGAAACCTTACGGGACTATGGGAGGATGGAGAAAGTTCAGGTGAGTACTTGTGATGGGGTTGATAACTGTGAACATCGTCAAAAAAATTGTGAAAGTTAAACGGTTTGTGCAAATTCACTTGTCTTGTGCTTCCTCTTTATTATTATTATCATTTTTTTCCTTGAATCCATATTACTGAAGTCCAGTTGCAAGTTTTGGAGTAAAGAAGTAAAAATGTAGGAAATGTAATTTCTAAAGAGTATCTAACTTCGATGCTATTGAAGATCTTCTACATTATTACTTAAATGTTGTGTTGTATAGCTTTTATTCTTGCTCAATGCTGATCCAGTTCCTATTTCAGTTCTTCTATGAAGTAATTAAATCATCAGACGAATATTAAGTGTTTGATAAAATGCAGGACAATAACTTTGTTCGTGAAATGGTGAATGTCTTTCTACGTTTTCTATTGAAAGAAACCACCGGTTACAATCGAAATTGGGTGGTGGATAACGACGATGAGAGTCTGAGTTTGGCGAAAGATCAATTCTAGATGAACAAATATTGTGTAGCTTGCACAGGACAGCTTGATGATTAACCCGTGCCCAGTTTTGGGCGCCTTCTCAAGTTTTGGGTATCTGGTAAAAAGGTTCGGGTCTGATAGGGCAAGCTGGAGTAAGTTTCAAGGTTTGATTTTAGTTTCTTGATTTGGTTTTGCTTCTTGATAGCTGATAAAGTTATGTTTCAATTTTTTTCCAGATTAAGTAAATCTCATCAAACATTTAGTTGAAATGTGCTAACTTGATGGCTAAAGACAACTGAAGTTTCAAAGGCCAATGACTAATATCCATTTTGTTGTTTCTTATTTGTTGAGTTTTTTGGGATCCCGATGGCCTTGATGGAGTTGCTTTGGGTTGCAGTGTCCATTAACAAGTGAATCTTTGTATCTGTTAAAATAGAAGGCATTCTTAAGTTTCATGGATACTTCAATCAGAGGTTTTAATACTATCTCTAATTTCTCTCCTCTAGCTGTACAGTCTAAATCTGCTACTTGCTTCTATCCTAATGATCCAATCTATATATCTTTGGATTTTTGAGAATCAACTTGTCTACTGCTGGCCATCCTGTAGTGTTTGAGTGCAGAGTCTCAGACTATACTTTTTAAACAATGAGCTTATGCTTAGTCAGGCCAGTACGATACATACCATCCATTTCTAGGGAGTTTATGCATAGTGCCTACAATGAATAGATTAATAACCTCGCCTTTCTGTGAAAATGAGCTTTTCTTTTTACTATTTCACAATTGACAATGTACTTCTCGATGAATCTGCTATTTTGGCTCATGTTTAGTACCTTCACTTGATTTCCCGCTTCTGGACAGATTGAGATAAGTAGTCAATCCTTGGTGATGGTTTATATTAGCTGATGTTTATTTCTATTTGGATGATTTGATGTGTCCACCAAATTAGAAACTGGTTTTCTAGGAAGAAAAAACAAGTGAATGCATTATATTATGTATCCTCACTTGGTTAGTTCCCTCAAGTCTGATGCTAGATTAGTAGACATTGCTGCAAAATAAAGAGGTGTTTTCACCATGTTAAGGCTAGGATGATATTTATGCTTGACCTCCAGCTAATTTACAATACAATTGTTATTTGTCTCATTTACCATGAATTTTACCAACTGGTGCTTGAGGTCTATGTTCAATCGGGTTTAGATGGGAAAAAAGGGGATTTTCATTCTTTATAAGCTTATTGTGCTCTGCCATGTTCATTAAATTTTTGTTGTTCATAATATGTGGTTTTGGCCTCTTGGTGGAGCCGTTATGAGTGCCAAAGTTTTCACGTAGAATGGAATGAACACTATACTTTCTCAATCATTTTGTTTCTCCTTCTTGATAGATATATTGTTCTGCAGGCTGTTGTGAGAGATGATCTTGCATAATACATTAAGATGCAATGATGCGTGTCATGTGTTATTTACTCACAAGTGGTGAAGGTCAGGTCCAGTCCACAATCGATAGGAGGAATTGTGAGCCCATCTGGACGTTCAAAATGTGGAGCATGTAGTGTGGAAACATCCTGATAGATTAAAATAAGCTTTGATGGTGCACTCTCGACAAAAGGCAGAATGTGTGGAGCAAGGGAATTATTAAATACTATACATGAATCGTCCTGACTTGGAAGCGAAAGAGATTGTTGGGTAAGTCCTAATTTTGCAGAAGCTATAGTTGTGCATATGGATTTGGAGTTTGAGCAACAGATGGGATACTGGACGATCGCCCTTGAAGATATTTGAACTTCATTTTTGGTTTCGAATTTGTGGAACACATATTTTGTAATGGAAATTTGAAACCTTGTGTTTCGAATGTAACAAATAGAAGTATTTTATGCATCTTGTGTATGTTAGATTTGAAAATTGATATATATTTGTCCTTGTTCGAGCTAAACGAGCAAATTTCGAGCATTAACGAGCTTTTTCGAACATAAACGATCATAATTGTCGAACACAAACGAACAGAACACAAACGAACATAAACGAACGAACTGTTCACGAACATATTCGATCATAATTAGAAGTGGACCGAACACGAGCCGAGCTCGAACTTGAAAAGATCGTCGATCCCGAACACGAACACGAACATAAGTGCATTGTTCACGAACAGCTGCTTAGTGTAAAGTTTCTGCCTTCGTTCAGATACAGCCTAGCAAAGGACAAGAAAGAGACGGAGGATTGAGATTTGAGGCTGCTTGTGGAGAATAGGAGATTGGGAATGAAGAGAGTAACCCTATTGGGCTTTTGGGCTTGTCACTTGTGGAAGGTTGGACTTTTCAATTGTACTTAGACTATAAAGCAAAAAATAACATCTAAACAGAACGGACCTTACCGGGCTAAAAGGATCGAGCCTTACCGGTTCGCGGGCTTATCCGGCTTCAGGTCGGCAGTCGACGATTTTAACCTACATTACGGGTCGATCCCGCTGGCCTCCAAAACAAAGGCCCTTATGACCCACATAACTTAAATGTACATGGGCCGGTCCGGACCAAATATTAAATGGACCGGTCAGGCTTTTTTTAAGGTGTCGGTCGTGCAAGTTGTTCTGCGACCGGCCTAAATAACACATCTGGTCAATGGCTAGTCGGGACATGGAGACAATACTCAAAATAAAAAATAAATAAATCTTATATAATATGTCGAAGTTGAAAATCATATTAAAACTACAATGTGAGAAAATGCATGATCTAATCGCTTAAAGCCTGCAACATTGCGTCGAAATTCATCGATAATTGTAAAAGTTTGCAAAATCCTAAGTAGTGAGATTCAACGCTGTCATATAAAAAACGTAGTCGACACTATAATAACTTGGTAATGGTTACACATATAAGATAAAATTACCTCAAATTTGTCGAACACTTCTTTGTAGACTACGTTTTTTGTCGTGTCATATGTTTTACCCTCTTCGTGGCAAATTAACACTTTCAATTCCTTCATATTGTAAACTCTAAATAGAGCAACATATAATCGGCCGTGGCTGGATACGGGTGAGGGGAGGTAGAGGTCGACGTGTGTGAGAGATTGTCCATGACTCTTGTGTATGGTAATAACAAAGCAGACGGATGTGGAAATTGTCTCTTATCAAAATTGATAGGGAACTTCGTCTCATCCGATGGGCTCATCATGATCCTCTGAATTAACTTTTTTTTGTCTCGCGTTGATTGCAGATATCATCATTACCTTGAATCTTGATGATGTGTTTTCCAAGATTAGTAACTATCAGCCTTGTGCCATTGCACAATCGGAAGCTTAGTCAATATTCCTCAGAAGCATTATCATACAAACAACCTTCAGGACGATCCTATGTCAAGGCAATCCAGAGGATTTAATGTTGTTGAGGAATTTTATCGTGTTATCCCTCCCCGAGACCTTTCGCAAAGTCATCTCCCCTAGCAATGTTATTCGCGCAGAAATATTCAACACTATATGTGGGCATCTTCGACATGACGAACTGATTTATCTCACCAACTATTTCATTTGTAGGGGCAATTAAGAACAACCCGTGACCAAAATATTCCAGGTCAAGTGATGGATCGACCAAGTGTTCCAACAACGAAGGATATGTACTATCGGCAATGGTTGAAATTGGATGACTTACTTCTCGAATAAGTAAATCTTCAGGGATCTTGGTATCTACCTCGTCGTCATTAGGTTCACCGGCAACATCATCACCGACTTGTAGTATCCACTTAGCAAATTCTTTTGTCTCCTGAATCTCGAAAGATGAAGCGGACTATGTACGAATGAATTGGACGTTGAAAAAATATGTTCGATACGAAATAAGTATGAGTGGTATATAGATACTACATTAGTTACCTGCAGTCTCATGTTCTTTGTCAGCTGAAGCACCCACAAGCATTCCATATCCTAGATGAGCATATAGCGGCGTTCACGATATCATACCCACTTCGTCCTGGAATAAAGGAAAAATCTATCAAAAGTCCCCGTTGATGACAATCACCACCCCACGAAATGTCGAAACTCCTATCGAGCGCTTAAAAACAATGTTGAAATGTCATGGGAGCCTTGTCCCAAATAATAAGTCGGATATCCTTAAGTTGTCCCGTGACCTATGAATCATGTATGAGGTTATATTGAATCTCAAATGTGTCGTCCTACCCCTAGGAAGAAGAAGTGATGCAATCCCGTTGGATACAACTGGAAGTATAATATCTCCACTTGCCCTCAAACCAGAGCACATCGTTCTCCATATAAAGGTCATTATGATCCCTCCGTAGTCGTATAAGAAGAATACTCCCCATTTCGCCAAAGAACAACAAACATAATCTTCTCATATATGGCACGTTGTTCATCGGTTAACCGTGGGCACAACCCATCGTGCTTTGCTCTCATTGTAACTCTATCATAGCACATTTCATCAACAATGAATGGTTTGTCGCATTGTGTATAATAGAATCGTCCCACACGGGCATACCATCAAATTAACTTAGACCATTACAATTTCTCTTCAACAACTTATCTACTTCCATGAGAGCAATGTTTATTATTTGCTCATTGAGTGAGCTTCAACCCTACATGGAGAATTCACTGATTTTACATAAAAATTGCATACAAAATTTAATCCGATAATTATTAGATGTAGGAAAAGATCATTAATTCTTTACAATTATTGTACCTCGACTGTGGGAATTCCTTTGTTGATTGTATAAAATATCGTTTGATAATAACTGTAATGTTTTGTTCCACACTTCCCCAGGCCTCGACATGTTGCGTGATAACAACATATTCGTGAAAAGGTGACGTAGAAACTCGTGATATACCCATAGACTCGCCTCATTCAAACCACTAATATACTCTCCATCATCGAATAAGAGACTCCTAGCCCCGCATTCATCCTTGTGATAGACATGCACAACACTGTTCACCGTTCTATCATCTTCGAAGCATGTGGGCCCCTAACAAAATAAAACGTGGTACTTACGTTACTCCTTCCTGCATTTGTCATTTTTAGTTGTCTTGCAAAACTTCATACATTACTAAAAAAGAAATCTACCGTACACCCAATAAATAATAACAATCCCAACTTTACTCACAAATTACACATTTTACCACTAAAATTACACTTTTTCCCACATTTTTTTTTTATCTTTTATCATTACTTAAACTTTTCACCAAAATCTACGTGCCAACTTTAATGTATGAAGCTCTCCGGGACGATATAGTTCAACTTTTAGGTTTTCTTACAATATTATTTCTTGAACTCGATAAATGCATACTCCATGAGTTTTTCATTTGTTGATTTTCCATATAACTCCATACATTATCAACAATTGAAAACTATCCTGACATAATAAATAATTAAAAATGTAGGAGAAGAATGAAGAGGAAATATTAACATTAATTTTTAGGCAATGAAAATGTTTCAAGATGCCAATGAGGAATAATTAACCCAATGAGAAAGCACAATCCCAGCTAATTTATTGATTTGGCAGCCTTTAGAATGGCTCAAATGTATTTTGAACTATATATAGATAACAAAAGGTAATGTTTTCTAAACAATGTCACTAAAGGTCATCTTCCTAAACATGAGGCAAAACTCCAGTTATCAAGATCATTTCTTCCTCATTTTCACTCATATAAGGTTTATCTCCTTCAGGTTCATACTTAGGCATTTTTTTCCCCTTTTCCTCCTCATCCATTTTAACTCATTTATGGCTTCGGCTATGTTCTCTTCATCTGAAAACTCATTAATTTCAGTTTAGTTTAGTCCTGTTCAGATATATTTTATACTGCAATTCAGTTTAGATCAGTTATGTTCTGTGCATTTAATGTAATGTAGCTTTCCTCCTCCTCCTCCTTCCTTTTTCTCCTCCTTCTCCCTCCTTCTCCTCCTTCTCCCTCCTTCTCCTTCTCCTTTTTGAGATAAATGTGTTGGTGGTACTGCGACATCACCATCGTCGCAACAACCATTTGAGGAATAGGCGTGATAGATGTTCATGCATTCTTTCGAGAAACCTATGGTGGAATTCGACACCTACTTGATTTATTGATGGAATGGAAATGCCCACTGCGAAATGGAGAGTGATTTTCCAACTTTTGTTTATTCGAATTTTTTTTGTGTTTAACATAATCGGTTAAATAGGTTATGCTATGATACTTACCATCAATTATGTATGATATACAAACTATCTTTTATAACTGAGAAATTGGTTACTTCACATAGGATCAGTTTCTAATTTAACTATGTCAACATATATCTAATATGTTTACTCTTCTTATGTCATGTTGCGTTTGCACTAGTAAGTTTGTAACTTAATTAGTCGGTGCATGTGCCTGTATTAGCACAATAAGCATAGATTTTTCTATTTATGTTTGGTTGCAAAAATAAAAAACTCATATGTTAAGTCAACCCTCGACGGGTCATGGTGACAGACTAAATATAAAAATTAATAAATTACATAATATGTCGAACAAACATATAAATTTTACAATGTGAGAAAATGTATTATCTAATCGTTTCAACATTGCATCAAAAGTCATCCATACCTATAAAAAGTCCAGAATTTTAATTAGTGAAATTGAGAACGAACATATAAAAACAATGTAGACAGCATTATAATCATTTGCTAAATCTTTTTACACAAAAAAGATAAAATCACCTTATAGCTTGTCGAACACCACTTTATAGACCATGTTGGTTGTCGTGTCATATCTATTACCCTCTTCATCACAAATCAATACCTTCAGTCCCTTCCTGATGGTAACTAACCATGGTTGAGTACATGTGAGGGGAGGTCCATGTCTTTTGTGTGGTCATGGCAAAGAAAACGGATATGGGGAATTGTCTCCTATCAAAATTGATAAAGACTTCAACTCCTTAGATGGGCTCACCATCATTCTCAGAATGAAAACCTCCGGATCCACATTGATATTAAATATCATTTTAGCCTCGATGATGTGCTTCCCAAGATTAACAGCTATGATTCTTGCGCCATTGCACAATTCAAAAACTTGATCAATTAATATTATTGAAAACCATTATCATACATCCAACCTTCAAGACAATCCTATGGTTAGGCAATCTAGAGCGGTTAATGGTGTCGAGAAATTTAACTAAGAAAACATCTTTGACACTATTTCTCAAAGTCATTGACCTTAGAAATGCTAGTTATGCTCAAACATTCAACACATTCTCTGGGCAACTACAACATGACAAATTGATTAATCTCACCAACCATTTCATTTGTAAGTGAAAGGACAACCCTATGATGAAAATATTTCGGGTGAAGTGATGGATCAATTAAATGATCCAACAACGACAGATATGTGCTATCTACAATGATTAAAATTGGATGACTTACTTCTCAAATAAGTAAATCTTCAGAGATCTTCATATGAACCTCACCATCATTAGCTTCACCGACATGCAGTGCCCACTTAGAAAATTATTTCATCTCTTGAATCTCGAAAGATGACTGATCGGACTGGATAGGATTGAATGTGACGTTAAAAAATATAAGTTGAATATAGAGCAAGTATAAAATGTGTTTTAAATTACACATTTACATGCATTCTCATGTTCTTTATCAAAGCACCTCCCAACAGGATAAGATGGCATTGTTTAAAATATCATACATACTTCTTCGTAGAACAACGAACAAATGAAAGAAAGGTCATGCTATAACTATATAGAGATTCAAGACAATGTCTATGTATCATAAAGTCTCTTCCCAAATAATAAGTCGAGTCTCCTTGAGCGCTCGTAACATCAGAATCATGTTTGAGCTTATTGCCTGTCGGGTCCTTGTAAATTTATAATGGTATCATGAGTCTCGAATAAACCATCCTACCCCTATGAAGAAAGAGTGATGCCGCTAGATGAAACTGAAGGTACAAGATCTCCACTAACCTAATCAGAGCACAACGTTCTCCATAAAAATAAAATTTCATTCCCTCTGTAGCCATATAAGAAGAATACTCCACCACCGTGGCCATCAACAATATACATAATTTTCGCATATAGTACATGTTGCTCATCTGTCAACCGTGGGTACAAACTATCATGATCTGCTCCCTTTGCAAATCTATCATTGCAAATCTTATACAAAATAAACGATTTTGTAGAATTATGTATAACAGAGTTCGGCACTGGCATAACGTCTGTTGAGGGTGAAGTCCCCCAAACACTTAATGATTTTTCCTTAAACTACTCAAGTCCAAGTGGCTAGGAAGTCTTGGAGGTAAGAACCCAAGTGCTCCAAAGAACCAACGGGTAAGAACCTGCACAAGTAGCTTGGGGTTAGACCTTATATCCTGTTTGGGATGTCAAACCGGACAAAGACTTCACTAGCGAGAGACTGAAGATCTACTCGGTATAATGATCGGGAATGAAACGTAATTATCACTTACGGTTATCATCGGAATGTGTGCCATATTTATAGATGTCTCCCAAAAAGGAAGGTTCACACCAGATCGCGACAAGTGTAAGGCTCAGATTGAGCATCCAAGGCTTTAATAGGCCCATGGCCCATTAATGAGACTTAACCCATTCCACTTTGGGCTTTTTAGGGGTGTTTAGTCATTAATCTGAGAGTTTTAATTTAGAGACTTTTTTGTAGTCTGTTTTAGACTAACGTCCGAGAGGGTAGGTCTGGACCTGTGGTCCGAGTCGTATTAGCTAGACTGTAAGATATCTTGAACAGTCTACTAAAGTACTCTTGTTCGGACCTGATGGCCTCGGACCCACTTGCTCTCTTGAAGCCAGTTTACTTGGTTACTTATGAGGTTAGTATCTTATGTACGAATCGACATCTGTGGGTCGGACCTTCACAATCTTCGGACCCTGGTCCGTATCGGTCTTAGGTTGGGTCGGACCTCCTAGCCTCGGAGACTGGGGTTCCTTGCCCATGCCAAGGGCTCTGGCCTCGGATTGGCCTTGGGGTCGGACCTCAAGCCAATTTGACCTTTATTGGCCTAATACACCTTGGGATGCGTTCAAAGGCGCATGACGGATGGGACATATTTCGTATCAACAACGCTAAATGAATCAATGAAACTAGAAACACAATGTATTCATTGGCCCTCAATCTGAAGCATAAATTTCTCCATATTAGGGTTTTTTTCTAATATCATGGAATAATATAAGAAAAAGGATATTCCATAACCTTATCATGTACTCTCTCCGCCTCATAGAAGCTGTCCACTTTTACCATTTCGAGTGTCCCATTGGAGTTGTCTACTTTCATTTTTTTTGTCATTTTAGGAATAATTATATAATTTTATATCATCCACTACTCCTAATAAAGTTAAAATGTAAGTTAAACAATCAAATCAACTACCAATACAGTCATAAAGTAAAGTCCACATGTACTATATAATGTTATAATATTAATCTCCTTAATTGATATGCATGAGCAGTAAACTGGGCAGCTTACCTCTAAGGAACAATTACATTGTCCTTTAGAATTCTTATCTCTCAGCCATCCCCTATATATGAACCGTCTCAGAGCATCGCATTTACTTCATCATTCTGTATAGGCATACCATTAAATTGATTTAGACTAAAGCCCACTAATTATACACTATCTCTTATATCTCTTCAACATTTATATTTTATTTTTTATTTTTCTCAATCTCAATTTATCATAGATTTAGATGAAAAACTGATCACCTAATTATACACTATCTCTTATACTTTTATTTATTCAATTTTACATTTCATTCCCTCCATCAGCCTAATCTTGGATTGCATTTTTTTATGGACGTCCGTTTAATAGATACATATACAAAAATAGCAAAATACTAACCACTATTCTTCTTACTTTATTATATAACCCAATAAAATAATAAATAATCTTAATTTTACACATAAATCCGATTGAAGCCAAACCTCTGGAACAGTATGCCTTCGAACCTCAAACGTTATTAGTATTAAAATAAATCTGATTTCGTTCCATTTACTAAAACGAGAGTATTAAAAAATAGTCCAAAGTTCCCCGATTCTCATGCATGATTCATTTCTTCCAAATATCAAAAGCCATTCTTTTTATAGAATTGGTTTTTCGCATACTAAGGCTCGTTTCTTTCGTCTGATCGAATCGGATCAACTTATTTGCAATATAAAAAAACAATTAAGCAGAACTGAATAAATTTGAACTGAAATTAATGAGTTTTCAGGTGAAGAGAACATAGCCAAATACTCGACTGGGTTTGCGGGGAATTAATTGAGAATAACCGAAAAATTAAGCCAGCTTCAACTTTTCTAAAACTTGGGCTCGCTCTTCCTGTTTCTCGATTCCAATTAATCTTAACAGTTGCACGACTCTTCCCCATGCCTCGTTAGATCTCACTTTTTGAGAATTGGTTTATGCATGAAACTAATTTCGATTTAAGTGATTTTGACTAAGGCAGGGTTGGTCGAATATTCGATTTGAGATCTGTAGAAAGATATGATTGTCTATAAAGGTCAAGAATTGATTGATGAAGAAGAAATCCAGTTGAATGATGATTGATACATGGAAACCTAATAGAGAACATGAACTGAGCTTGAGATAGGTTCGAGATGGTGTGTAAGCGGGAAATAGAATCGATTTTAATTAATAGTTAATGGCCCGTCTACACTCAACGAGGTATGGAGGCCAAACTCAAAATAAGAAATGAATATTGTTGATACGGAAATATGTCCAATCCGTCATAAAGGATCTAGGAACGAATCCTAAGGCATCCCAAGTCATCCAATGGATCCGAGACACTTTGGTCCGAGCCAACGGTCCGATCCGGGCAGACCAACCATGGTCCGACCCACATTGAAAGAAAGGGACGAAGGATTTGGACCTACAAGGCCCGACCCGGAACCATGAGTCCGACCCACCTTGGTCCGAGCCTCTCTGGGAAAGGAGCATAGTGCTAAGTCAGTACCCTCTCCGACCCAAGGACTCCGATCCGGATGCCAACTCGAATCCATCATGACCATCTCATAAAGCAACCAAGCAATTGGGCACCAAAGAGTGAGGTGTCCGAACTCAGAGTCTGGATCGAAGAGTTGACAGGTGAGAACTTCCTCACCGACATCCATTACGGTCCGGACCAAGCATCCGGACCAACCTTTCTTCCATTTGGGCCACAGGCCTATCAAGACATTGGGCCATGGGCCTAGAGCATTGTTGGCACGATCTGGGACGGACACTTGGCGCGATCTTGTGAGACCTCCCTTTCTCAAGGGAAACCTATAAATATGCACATATCCTCACAATGCAAAGTAAGTGAAGTCTTCTTCCTAGACTCTTACCTTCTCAACTATTACACAGAGTCGATCTTCAGTCGCTCTTGAGTAGTCTCAAATCCGGTTTGACACTTAGCAAACCGGATCCTAACCCCCCCCCTCCAAGTCACTTCAGGTGTCCCACGACGCCTTACCAAGACGACGGTTCTTACGGGCTCTTACTCTTTGGTTCTTACAAGCAAGGTGGTTCTTACTCAAAGGTGGTGTAGGTACTTAGAGTGAAGGAAAGCAAGGAAAATTCACTAAGTGTTTGGGGAGTTCTACCCTCAACATTTTGGCGCCGTCTGTGGGAATCTTTACAAATAGTTCCGTTCTCTTCAGTAATGGCAAGAACAAGAAGGTCCGTAAGAACCAACACCATCAAGGTTGGGATGTCCTCACCAAGGCAAAGAGGCACCTCCCACTGGAGGGAAGAGTGGCAAGAGCCACTTCAAGAAACACAGGGGATTATCCAAGTGATGGTCGCACTGCTAGTCTTTCTTCAGAAGAGGAAAGAGCCGTTGATCCTTCAATGAGAACTCTAGCATCCGGAGTTGAAGGACAAGTTCCTCTGTCAGGAACACATGGTCCTCCTCCCGAAAGAAACTTCACTCTTCCAAACGGGCATGTCACTCGCCCAAGTGAGTTAGGGATGAGCAAGAACCAGTTTGGTAAAAAATGGTAAAGGCTCATGAGAAATACTACGGTGATACTTGTCCCGAGGGTCATCTGACTAAGTATGAGGGCCGGCTGGAGTCCAATGGTCTGAATTATATATATATATATATGTGTGTGTGTGTGTGTGTGTTAGGAATATCTGTTAGTATTTTGATCACTCATCACATGTTCTTATCTTAGCCAAAAAGGTGATTAAGTACTCTTGGTTCACTTGAACATTGTAAAAGAGGAAATCACTGAGTATGATTAGTCTAGTAAATCTTGTATTAGGATTATAGGTCTACGAGTGTAATTTTTATTTCCAGAAGACCATGAAGATCAATCCTAGTAATGGAGCTTATCTGAGGATTAGAAGACTGAAGATTGCGCAAGATTTATGAAGACATCAAGGTTTAGTCTAACTCAGAAAGACTATGTCCTCCTCACTTAAGTGTACTTACTTACATTTGAAATAAGGTTTTTGGACATATGACATCATGAGTATGGAGCATGCAAGCCATCGAAGGCCCTCAGATCCGCTGAAGACTACAGACAAGAAATAGTACAAGTGCATTAATTGCATCGCGTAAAAGTCAACAAGCACCGCCCTCTGAGACATGAGACAAGGACTTCTGAGTACTCATTTCAAGATAAGTGTAGACTGAATTTGAATTGTGTCTAACGGATATCATTCCAACGACTCTCAAATTCATCTATAAATATCACATACTTAGATGCTGAGAAATACAACGACAACTACAACAACAAGAACAAAAAGAACAACTACATAAAGAAAAGTATTCTCTCAAGCACTCTGTTGAGGGGTAAAACCTCGAACACTAACTGACTAAACTATTACAAGTATCCTGAACTAGGTCCTGCCTTCTACTTGAAGTCCGAAGAAGTACTTGTCCGAGCTAGAGCACCTGAAAGGACTAAGTGGGGGGTTAGAACAGGATATCCGGATTGCCTATGTCAATCCGGTTAGAGACTTTACTCGAAAGAGAGTTGGAGGCTCTCAGTGTAATAGTTACGAGAAAGGTTATGAATTGCTTATTACTTATTGCGTATTGCTTACCCTAAGGTCTTGGACCTTGCGCCATATTTATAGTTATCGTGTACTTATGAAGAAGTTCACAAGGTGATGCCAAGTGTACGATCCAGATTTGGACACCAATGCTACCTTTGGCCCACGACCCATTGGTGAACAGTAATCCAATACCGATAAGTGGGCCTGGGAGGGTAGTTTGAACCTTTTCCCTCTGAGAGTACTGTTCCGCTTGTTGGGTCCGTGTTAGTCCCTCGGGCAGATCTGTCTGCTTGGTTGATCTGCCATGGGGTAACTCTGGATGTCCGAGCCTAGAGTTTCACTGAAGTATCTCAGTGGTTCTGTTATATACGCTTGGTCTTATCGTGATGGTGGCATCCGAGATTCTCTCGTCCGGTCCGTTTGGCATCTCTGCATCGACGAGCTGTTTGAAGTCTGCCCAGCTAGCTCGGACTAGCTGTGAGGGTGTAGTGACTTTAGTGTACTGGTCGATTCACTTTGGGCGGACCATATGAGGTCGGACCAGTACTGAATTGGCTAATTAAGCCGTGATGCGCTTTAGGACACGATCTATGGCGCCCTTAACGGATTGGACACATGTCTGTAACAACATATGTCCCCCTAGTTTCCAAGTATCTTAGTAGAAGATAGTTGGTAACTATTTTTAGAACAAGTGTGTTGTGGAGCGTGTCCGAATCGTTAACTGGAGAAAGGAAAAAATCCCCTCTGTTGAGATCCATCATCCGTGTTCCGTGTTCCTAGGAATTCGATATCTCTCTCTCTCCCCCCCTTTTCCTTCTACAGTCCGAGTTATCAGAAGTGCTCGGACTGTAGACGGAAAAGGTATTTGTAATCGAGACATATAGATCCGAGTACGGTTAGGATGTAGTGTAGCCCTCTCGGGGCTATCCGTTAGACAGCTTGTTGAACTGGTTCTCCTGGGCCGCTGATCTGTAAGTCAAAGAGACCCAATAGGTTGTCCGTTCGGCCCACGGGGAAAAGATCCCGAGTAAAGCGACACGGCCGTTGGATCGGGACGACATTAACGGTTGGGGTTGGAGGCCCAATTGATGCGACGCGTCTGTCACGCATTAAATGCGACGTACTGACAGCAACCTATTCGTGAAACGGTGCAACCCTTGGATTGGAAAGATCCAACGGCTGGGATTCAAATTCAAGTGATGTGACTCTTGGCTTTCTCTAAATTGCCCTTATAAATAGTCAGCGCATCGGTCACTTTCACACTTTTAGCAATATCGAAACTCAGCACAATCATATAGTAGCCCGAGCAAATTAAGGCGCATCCGAGCAAGTAAAACTCGCACAATTTTGGAAATTTCTGCTTCGAATATGTACCCTCGGAGGATCATCAACACTTAGTCGTCCGCATAAACTTCTACAGTCAACTGTTATCAAGTAAGTACATCTTTATTTCGCTTGAGTATTTTTCCTTTTCGTGATATGATTCCTTCTTGGGCGTTTACTTTTCTCTGCCTGAATATGATGTTGTCGAGTTTTGTTTTTGCTGATGTTGCGAGTGTTATGCTTTTAGCATCATTCCCAGTTGAAATAATACTACTTCGTACTGTTGCATGCTTAATACTCTGCGACCAAAACTCGAATATGCATGCTTATCTGGTAGTGTGTTGGTGCCAATTGGCACACAAGCCTCTGTAAACTGGCCCTACTTAGCGTGTCGGGTAGTGTAGATGCTAGTGCCGATGGCACATCTCAGTGTGCCAAGGTTGGTTCCACGAGTGCCGATACTAGACCTCATGCATGCCAAACTTGGTTAAATACAGTGTCGTAGACTGTTTTTGACTTAAGAAGATACTTAAATGAACTCTCGGACAATCACCACTATCGTTGCTAACTCATTTCCTTCTGCCCTAGGATGTCTGGGAGCGATAGTCAGAACCAACTCGAGGCACCAGGCTACAATGATGCAGTAGACTTAGGTGCTGGGTCCGTAGATATGACCCTGTCCGTGGGAGATTTCCTTGTCGTAGATCTTGGGTCGTCGAGAGACTCTGATGCTGGGTACGGAGTCCATGGTTCAGCAGGAGCACAGGACGATACTGCACGGGACGATCTTGTTAGGACTAGAACATTGGTCCAATCTCGGACTATAGGAGGTGTCGGATCGTTCAGAGATCCGAATGAGCCGCATATGGAGCGGGAGGGCGATAGCGGTCGAGAAACTGATGAAGTCGAGATGTTCGAGGCTGGGGTGGAAGACCGTGTCGTAGCAGAAACAGGGCCGTCCGACCCAAGCATATCTGGGAGACCTGAAAACATCAATGATGATGAGGAAGAAGGTGAGGAAGAAGATGACGATGAGGAGGAAGAAGAAGGTGAAGAATCTCCTGTCGCTCGCCCTCGTAGACGTGTTGGGCGTCGGGTCGCACTTCATCCTGCTGGTCCCATGCAGTCCAATCTTCCGTTAATTGCAGGGCGTGGCGCAAAAGCCGCCCGAATCAAATTCCCCCGTCCTGCGTCCGCTGTTATAATAGCGGATGAATTTGGAGAACTCAATGCCGACGGACTTCTTCCCACATGTCCATCCAGAGTGAGAGCGGAAGACATCCCCTAATGGAGGCGGAAGTGGGAGATCACTGACTACGTAGAGATCATGGTTCCTGATCCCGGACATGCATTTTATAATCCGCCAGCCGGTTATATGTGTGTGCACGAGATAACTTTAGCGTGTGGGTGGAAGATCTCAATTGCCACGGAACTGAAGCATATCCTAAACCATATTGGGATTGGTCCGAGTCAGGTTATCCCGAAGTCCTTGGGTAATCTTATTTGTTTCGTCGTCTTTTGTAAGAAGAAAGGGCATCCCGTAAATTTTGAAAACTTCAGGCAGCTCTTTCACGTTTCGTTCAGTCCGGGGAATCCACTATTCTATACATTCATGAATAGGAAACCCTACAACTTTATCTCGGACTCGATTTCATCGCTGGGATCGAAGTGGTGGGATAAGTACGTTTTCGTACGGATGGCTCTGAAACCTGGGGCGTCCGAAAGACAGCGAGAACAATGGGGGCTGCCCACAAAGTTTCTAAGGGAGAGCATCCCGGATTGGCGCCCCCTTCCAAAGAATGTGGCTCTGGGTGGTAATCCATAAAAGCACAACCCACCAACTTATCCGCATTCACGGATTAATCACCACTTCCCTACTTAAAGCACGATGCATACAATGGAGGTTGGAGGGAAAATGGACTTCAGTAAGGACTTGATTACTTGACCCTTTTTGCTTTTTCTTCATCGGGATACTTTGTTTTGATTATGTGTTTCCGCGACTCTGGTGATTCTGTTGGTCCAGATAACAGCAAAGTAAAAGACTAGAGGGGGGGGGGGGGTGAATAGTCTTTTAA
Organism: Plantago major; assembly: GCA_026545765.1. Classification (NCBI taxonomy): domain Eukaryota; kingdom Viridiplantae; phylum Streptophyta; class Magnoliopsida; order Lamiales; family Plantaginaceae; genus Plantago; species Plantago major. Next base: position 74,893,527 of record CM048841.1, read on the forward strand.
AACTTTTGTCGATAAACACAATTTCTCAGAAACCTGGGGGTTTCTGGTACTTAGATTCAGAGCGCGTAAGACTTTAAGATAGATAAGTGTAGAAACAATAAGTATGTGTGTGTGTGTGCTTTGCTGAAATGTAAATACAGAAAGGTAAATGACACAGCAAGTATAGTGGTATCTGGAGGTGGCGTAATCCTCCAACTAATCCACTTCGGTCTTTCTGAGACCTAGAATTCACTAGAACAGATAATTGAGTTCACCTTACAATAATCCTATTCTAAGATTCTTAAACAAATGGTTCCCAACCAAATGTTCCCCCTGAGTTATTCCCTAGCTCCTAGAGCAAAGTAATTCCTCTACTTAGATAAACTTGGAGTTATTCCCTGATTTTCCAAATCAAGTACTTCCTCTACTCCACGCCTTGTTGGTGTTTGGTTATATGGTTTTTGTCAGAGAGGCTTCTCGTATAACTTTTCAGTTATGTTTTCAGAGAGCCTGATAGAACAAGACTACTTAATACACTTGTTCAGTGGATGGCCGTCTGCTCTTTACTGACCCAAGTAATTGATGTCCGTTCTGGAGAATGAGCTTCAGAAAGGGTATCTGACGTTCAACTCTTTCACGAATAACAATCTCTTGTTAAGGTTCAGGACAACTTAGAACTACTAGTGATTCTTTAAGCAATCAGAAAGCTTTCAGAAAGGGTAGTAGAGTGCTTGAGAGAATACTTTGCTTGATGGTAAGTTTGCAAGATAGCACGTTCTAAGGTGTATTTCAAAGATCTAAGTGTGATATATATAGATAAATTTGAGAGGCATTTGAATTATATCCACAGTTGTGCTCTATCAAATTATATCCGCTTATATCTTGAACTCAGACTCGTAAGTCACTATCTCATTTTTCGAGAGGACTTGCTTCGTGTAATTCGCCAATGCATTTAATGCATAATCGTTCATTGTCCTTTAGTGTCAACGGATACATGAGCCTTTCTGATGGCTTGCATGCTCCTTACTCATGATGTCATATGTCCATAACCTGATTTCAAATGTAAGTAAATACACTTATTCGAGGATTAAGGACGTAGTCTTTCTGAGTTAGACTAAACCTTGATGTCTTCGTAAATCTTGTGCAATCTTCAGTCTTCTATTCTTCAGATAAGCTCCATTGCTAGGATTGATCTTCATGGTCTTCTTAAAATAAAAATTACACTCAGAGACCTATAATCCTAATACAAGATTTACTAGACTAATCATACTCAGTGATTTCCTCTTTTACAATGTTCAAGTGAACCAAGAGTACTTAATCACCTTTCTGGCTAAGATAAGAACATGTGATAAATGATCAAAATACTAACAGATATTCCTAACAAATTTCCCCCTTTTTGATCAGTCATCCATGACTATCTTTTATGTCCTATTACAACTTTGTAATCCTGGAAGAGAAAACAATCTGCCACTCAAACATTTCAAATGATATTCAATTTTAGTTGAATTAAGTGCAGAAAGTAAACATCAACCAAATCACAAGAAGTGATCTTTGCTGATAAGTTGTCATCTATTATAATGTTTCTGAGAGTATGATCTTCAGAAAGGTACAATTTACAGAACGAGATGCAACTTTTACAGATAGAGTAAAATTAGAACCAATCAGCAAGATTACAAAAAGTAACAAAACACACTAAGTAAATTAGAATAAGGAGGATCCAAGCTCCAAGAGAATATTCTAAAGTTACTAGTCTTCAAGTCTTTCAGAATTGTAACTTGGGTTCAGATACCTCAAGTTCTTCAGCATCCTTTCTGGATCAGTTGGCATGAGCATCCACTTTTCTGCATTCTTGGACATAATCATAGAGAGTCCTTTTGACAGAGAGTTCTGTCTTTCAGGATAAATCACATATTTCTTGGTAACTCTTGCCAAGCTTATGATTTTTCCGCAGAAAGTGTTTGACCGTATATTTTCCCTGCACCTGTGCATGGTCTACTTGCAGCTGAGATAGGTTGAAATATTTGTATATTTCTTCCAGATAGTGTATATCATCTAGGTATTCATCCAATGTCATGTAGAATGACTCATAGGTTGAAACACCTAGTTTGTTCTTCTTGTTGTAGCTACCATCCAGTTTTCGTACCTTGTGTACATCATCGGGCTTTGGGTAAGGACAGGCAAAGGAGAGGTCCATCTTTCTGGCATCGTTTCTCTTTTCTACTTCAAAGTTTAGCTAGGCATGAAGGTGCTCAGTTTTTAGCAGTTCTGGCTTACCTTCTCTCCATTTCAGTATCTGGTTGAGGATGGGAGTTGGAAACTTATCATTGACAAGTAAATGTTGTAGTTCCAGAATCCAATACCCTCTATTGTTCAGAATGCACCTATATGAAGACTCTTCATTACTCGTCTTCACATATTCAATGTGGGCATCAGTTGGCCTTTCTTGAACAATTTCATTACTCGTCTTCACATATCCCTTCTTGCTTTTCTGTTGGGTGGCCTTCTGTCAGGAGATCCTCTAACCCTTTCTTCCTGCCTTGGGGCTGTGTTGGTGGAAGTTCCTTGTATTGACTTGGTATTTACAGAAGGAGTTCTGGCTGCCAAAGGCATTGCTGCCAGAGGGGGTTGTGAGGTGCTTGCTTGCCTTCTTCTCTTGTGAAGTGGATGTTCATCTGTATCAGATTCATCCTCATCATCATCATTGAAGTTCAACAATGGAGGCTTGCAGCTTTCTTGACCTCTTACTTCTCCTTCTTCTTGATCTTCTCCTTTTTCAGGATTATTTTGGTTGTTCCCTTCTGAGATCCTAAGGGACTTGGTTCCCCTAGTGACCATACTTCTCAACCTTCTGGCTGGTTGTTCTGGAACAACTTCTTCAGCAGGGGCGTCTCCAGTGTCCTTGATGACTAGTTGACTTGAGGAGGGAGGCATAGATTTTTTTCTCTTTCTTCCTCTGCCTTTCTGAGGCATCTCTTCTTCTTCCCCCTTAGTCATGAATGATTGACTCATAATAGCATAAGCTTCAGAGAGTGAGTCAAAGTTTTTCTAGAGATTGTTGTGTACCCTGACCAATTCTTGGATTTCTTTCTTCAGCTCGTGGTTCTGCTTAACCAGTTCCTGCTCCTTTCTGTTGAGCTCTTCAAGTGGCCTAAGAATGGCATTGGCTTGCAGAACAACATGGCTGGCTTCATTGAATGCTGCATTAGCATTGTTGCAATCCTCATCCCTGACCAACCCTAGGTCTTTCTGAGAGAGAGCTATGTTGGTTGCTCTGTTGAGTAACACAGCAGGCAATGGCTTCATCTCTTCTGGGACGGATTGTAGCACTTCTGTGTCTTGAGCAACTAGTGTCTTTCTGAGTTCCAAAAAGATACTGTTTCTGGCACGGTGCTCTTCATTTCTTGAACTACTTGGTGCAGAGAATATATGAGGAGGAAGTAGGGCTCTCTTGTGTCGAGTGACAAGTCTCTCATCTTCTGCATCAGTAATCAAGTTTTTTTCAGCATCACTTTTATTATCCTTTTCTTGAATTGTTTGCAGATTGACAACCTTTTTCTGCTTTCCATCAAGTGTGCTGGCCTTCTGAGAAGATGTAGAAGGTCTTTCTGATGCAGTCTCAGCATCATATTCTGCATCATCATTGTCATCCATGGCATCTATTTCAGCAGCTATGACAATAATGGCATCCTTCAAAATTCTTTGCTCATCGAGGAGTGCCAATTCCTTGGTATTAGATTCTTTGAGCTTTTGGATTTTGGCTTCCTTTTCATCAACAAGAGCCTGGCACTCTAAGTTGATTCGCTTCTCTTCTTCCAACACCTTTCTGAGTTGTTCAATCCTGAACTCAGCGGCAGATATCTCTTCAAGTATATCGTTCTGTTATGCCTGTTGGGTATTCTGATGAGACTTTGAGGGTGATGATGATTGGGCTTTCTGAGCATTGGAGGGAGTGTCCTTGTATTTACTCCCTTTGCTAGCCTTCTGAATCCCGCCTTGTCCAGGTTGGGGATCATCATTCTGATCATTATCATCATCATCCTTCTTGTTTTCTTGACTTGGGTGCTCAGAAGGGGGTTCTTGATAATCATTTTCGTCCGTCTCCTCTTCATCTTCCGAAACCACGCTGATCACATTTGGGAATGTAATCATCCTCCCATTTACTTCTTCTTGCTCAGCTGGGTAGGTAGTGAGCTTACTGGGCAAGGCAGGATGGGTTACCATCTGCTCTTGGGTTTGAGCATCCGCAGATTTGAAATCTGTTAGAAGTTTTTGTGCTACTTCATGAATGAAGTCTTCATGCATCAGAGTGGCAAAAGAATAAGACTCTGTTGGGAACATTGCATGGATGTAGTCTTCCAGATTTAGGGCTATTGCTCTCTTTTCTGGGACGTCGATTACCCGTGCTATTTCAGAAAGGTCAGCCTTTCTGAGTTTCTGCCATTGTCTGAAGCACTTTAGATGTTTCTTGAGAGTGTGCTTCTGGAAAGCCTTGAGTAAATCAACTGGCACAAAACTTTGAGCCTGAAAGAAAGGGATCAAGTTAGTTTTGTTCAAACCACTTGAGTTGGTATCTGTGTGCAAAAGTAAGCTTTCTGAGCATACCTGTGTAGAAACACCAGGCTCATTTGCTTGGACTTTCGCTTGCTTTGGCACAGAGGCCTTAGATACCTTGTTGTGAGGAGAAGTAGGATCCTCAACAACCTTTCTTTCTGCTTGAACCTGAGAAACAAAATCAAGTATGTTTAGAAACTGTTATCAGAAAAGATAAAAGATAAATAGAGAGATGCTTTTTGAGACTTCACTTACTTCCAAGTGAGGAAGCTCAGTTGCATCTTTCTCAGAAACCTTGGGGGTTTCTGGCACCTTTTTTGCAGATACTGCTTGTTCAGCAGTTTCAGTTTCTATTGGAGGAGTTATCATGAATTTTTCTCCTTCCAATTGTTCTTCCGACTGAGCCTGTAAGAACAAACATAAGAGATTTAGTAGTGGGATTTCCAGAGCATTCTTGAAGAAGATTTTTACTGAGTACTTACCTTCTCAGCAGAAGGCTCAGTAAATGCTTCTTCAGAAAGCTTTTCAGCTTCTGGATTTTCTTGGGGTGTTGGTTCCACCACCACTACTTCCTCAGTTAGAGCCTAAATTGAGACAAAAAGAAATTTAGAACACAAGATATTAATTTTTTTTAAAGTAAGCTATTTCTTATTCAGAGATAACTTAGCTACATGTAGAACATGCTCTTCTTGTTGTTTTGAGGTTGGAGGAACCTCTTCTTCATTCAGAGGGGTGGACAAATTAACTTCCCGCTGAAAATGTGTCTCCAAAATGGCCTGTAACAAATGGAGCTTATGAGTAACAAGTTAACATTTAATTGTTGACAAGTTAGATATAAACTACTTTTGCTACCTGAAAAGAGTCAGGCTGATTATTGATCTTTTGGACTTGTGGTGATTCCTTAGTCTCTCTGTGCTCATTGTTGTTTTCGTCTGTAGCATCATTCTGAGTCTCCATCTCAGTTTGATCACTTTTTGAGAGTTGAGCTCTCTCAGAAGGTTGAGGAACCTGTTCAAGAACAGGGTTTTCTTCAGCAATATTGAGTGCTGGTATTGTAAATGTGGAAGCAATGTCAGTATCTTCCATCATTCTATCTTCCTCACCCAGGCCTTCTTCTTCCTGCTGGGCAGAGGGGCTCTTATCTTTCTGAAGAGTTAAGTTTGATGCACCTCCATGGGTCTCAAACTTATATCTTTTGAGCACTGTTGCAATTACTTCATCATCCTCAGAATCACTGTTCTGTGTTGGCGCTGACCCATCTATGATATTTCTATCATCTCTGGAGATTTTTGGAGCAGTCTGTTTCAGGATTCTTGGGGCTTTCTGGAACTGCCTTTCTGGGCGAACAACATCTTCTGAGACCTTGTCTCCAGAAGGTTGTGCCTCTTGAATGTTTATGGACTTGGAGGTCCTTTTGCCTTGACCCCTTTTTCTTTTGGCAGCTGGAGGTTTAGCTTGAGCTTGCTCAGAGACCTCCTCACCTTGCTGTGCAGTTTCTTCTGCCTTTCTGAGTGCTTGCTCAGCAGCAATTCTCTCCTTTTCTTCAAAGGCGTGTCTGAAAAGGGAGTTGGTGACTGGGATTTCTTGTTTTTCTCTAAGAGTAATCCCCATAGTTTCCTGAATGTGGCATATCCTGAGACCAAAGTGCATATTGGCTTTCGGCTCAGCAAGGCCATTGATGATTTTGGGCTCAAATTCCTCAACATGTCCAGGGAATTTGTTGAAGGCGTACTTCCCCCAATTGAAGTGGGTTTCCTGCCCTTCATTCTTCTTGTTCAGAAGATGCATCATCATCCATCTATCCATACTTATCTGGTCTACTCCACCTTTGTTGCCATCAAAGCAACGGACCAGGATGAGAGCCAAAGTACTCCAGTGTTTCTGAAGATGACTCGTTCTGATTGCTTTCAGAATAAAGTCTCCTGGGCAACCTTTTGCATTTTCCAAATGGATTGCCTCAAATAGTTCTTTGACGTCTTGAATCATTGAGGCATCCTTGATGTTGATATCCTCAATTGTTCCTCAATTTTTCAATCGGAATATTTTGCAGAAAGCCTTGCAGTCTAGAACAATTTCTTGTCCTTGGACTTCAGTCAGCAGGAGTAGATGATCCGGCCTTGGGGTTCTTGGTGGTCATCTTCTTGGGTGCCATCTCTTTATATAAAGTTTTGAATAAGTGGTTTTGCAGAAGGATTTTGTACAAGTAATTGGGATTAGTCTATCTTTTCAGAAGACTAAGCATAAAAAGTTGAGTTTGCAGAAATCTTGAGAGATTTTGCCAATTTGATGCAAGTTTGAAATTTCGGAATTGGTAAGAGTGTTTGTCTTTTACTCAATTCCTATATATATATATATATATATATATATATATATATATAGCAGACAAAATGTATAGAGAAACAACATACATACATCTGAATATGAATGTGTGTCTTTATATCTGCATAGGCATGGTACGTCCTTTGTACTTCATTAAATGCGTAGTGGGTCATGTCTGCACTTTTCAACAGACATTACTTGCTTTGTTTTAATCTCAACCATTGAGATCTAACATTTATTCATCAAGGGCTTATATTGAATATCTTGTAATCAACAAATGGTATTGTGCCAACTTGATGGAATTTTAATATGCTACATTCATTGTGTCACTGAGTAAAGAGTGAGAACACTTTGATCGTTTGATCTTATCATTCTGAGTGTCAAGTCCTTATCTATATATATTGTTTATCATGGAAATGGTAAAAATACAAGACGTTTGGACATGTTTGACTTTGTAACTTATACTTTTCGGGCTTAGTGTGTCTTTTCTCTTATGACTAAATAGCTTCGAGTTCAAGTGTCAGAAGCTTTAGTTGTTTGAATGTAATTGACCCACTTTCTGTAAGTAAGTTCTAGTCTTATTTACTTACTGAATGTGTACCAACCTTTGCCTTTCTGGATACCCGTTCCAGAAATGTTTTGCCTTTCTAAGTGTTGTTACTCAGAAACCTTTGCATCACTTCTTATCAACTTGGCTTTCTGAGAATGTGTTCTCAGAGGCCTACTTCTTTTCTCCCTTACTAATTTTGACTTTAGAGATTCAGGACATTTTTCAGTCCTTATGCAACTCCATTAATCCAAGATTATATCTTAGGGTCAAGAATCGGCTTTCTTGAAGTGGCTTGGTGAAGATATCTGCAAGTTGGTCTTCTGTACCAATCTTGAGTATCTCTATATTTCCTTTTTCAACATGGTCTCTGATGAAGTGGTGTCTAACATCATTGTGCTTTGTTCTGGCATGGAACTTTGGGTTCTGTGTGATTGCAATAGCACTTGTGTTATCACAGAAAATGGGAGTTTTCTGTTCAATGAGTCCATAATCTCTGAGTTGTTGTTGAATCCACAAAATTTGTGTTGCACAACAACCAGCAGCAATATATTCAGCCTCTGTGGTAGAAGTTGCAATTGAGTTTTGCTTCTTACTAAACCATGAGATAAGTCTAGTTCCTAGAAACTGACAAGTTCCAGAGGTACTTTTCCTATCAAGCATTGATCCAGCATAATTAGCATCTGAGTAACCAGCCAAACTCAATTCACTTTCTTTTGGATACCACAAACCTATATCTACAGTACCTTTTACATACCTTAATATTTTCATAGCAATGTTGTAGTGTGATTGCATTGGATTTTTTTGAAATCTAGCACACACTCCAACTGCATATTGAATATCAGGTCTGCTTGTAGTAAGGTAGAGTAGTGAACCTATCAACTTCCTATACTTGTGCTCATCAACACTCTTATCTGATTCAGTATATGTCATCTTGGTTCCTATGCTCATAGGTATCTTAGCATTCTTTTCAGAAGGCTTGAGATTGAATTTTGTGAGCATGTCGTTTGCATACTTTGTCTGACTAATGAATATTCCATCATTGAGTTGCTTGACTTGCAATCCTAGGAAATAGTTCAATTCTCCCATCATGCTCATCTCAAACTTACTTTTCATGAGATTTGCAAAGTCATCACAAAGTTGCCTGTCCTTAAATCCAAATATAATGTCATCAACATATACTTGAACTAAGAGTAGTTTCCCATCATGATTTAAAGTAAATAAAGTTTTATCAACTTCACCTTTCTTCAAACCACTTTCCAGAAGGTATTTGGCCAAAGTGTCATACCATGCTCTTGGAGCCTGTTTCAGTCCATATAGAGCTTTTTGTAGCTTATAGACCATTCTACTTTCTAAGGAAACTTCAAAGCCAGGTGGTTGCTCAACATAAACTTCCTCAGCAAGTTAACCATTCAAGAATGCACTTTTGACATCCATCTGATAAACTTTAAAGTCTTTATGAGCTGCAAAGGCCAGAAAGAGTCTTATTGCATCCAGTCTTGCAACTGGTGCATATGACTCATCAAAGTCTAAGCCTTCAGTCTGGGTGAATCCCTTGGCAACCAACCTTGCTTTGTTTCTGGTTATTTCACAAGATTCATTCATCTTGTTTCTGAAAACCCACTTAGTTCCAATCACAGATATTCCTTCTACAAATGGAACTAGTTTCCAGACTTTGTTCCTCTCAAACTGATCCAACTCTTCTTGCATTGCAGAGATCCATTCTTGGTCTCCTAATGCTTCCTCTATAGTTTTAGGTTCAATGTTTGAGATGAAACATCCAAAGAGAGAATTAGCATTTTCAGCTATTGCTCTCCTAGTCCTAACACCTTGATTAATTGGTACAATTACATCTTTTGCAGGATAATCCTTGATCCATTTCATCATGGGTTTAGTGCTAGTAGGGCCAGTATCTATGTGATCTGAATGTGAATCACTATGATTATGACTTGATACTTTTTCAGTATCTGAGACATTTTGCACCTCAGAAGGGCGGTTAATGTCTGACACTTGTTCAGTGTAGGAGCTTTCTGGGACATGCCTGTTAGAGAGGTCATTTCCAGAGTTAGCTTTCTGATGAACATCTTCAGTTTCCATTTCTGGAACTCTCATAGGAAATTCTTCATAATGTCTGAGAATCATCTGGTTGTTACTAGGCATTTCATGCTTTTCTTCGTCAGAGTCATCCTCTCTTTCCATAATGATGTTTTTCCTTTCTGAGGGTTCTTCTTCAGAGTCCCTCGACATTAGTTCCTTGAACCTTTCTGATAGTTCATCAGCAAGAGGCGTTTTATTGTTTCCTTCATAGAATACAACATGAATTGATTCTTCAATCTTCTTTGTTCTTTTGTTATAGACTCTGTATGCTTTGCTATTCAATGAATAACCAAGAAATACACCTTCATCTGCTTTTGGTTGAAATGTCCTTAGATAATCTTTTCCATTGTTAAGAACAAAACATCTACACCCAAATACTTTCAGATGTTTGATATTAGGGGGTCTACCAACCAAGAGTTCATAAGGAGTCTTGTCATGGTGTTTGTTTATCAAACATCTGTTCTGAGTATAGCATGCTGTGTTTACAGCTTGAACCCAATAAACTTCACATATTTCAGTGTCAGCTAGCATTGTCCTTGCTGCTTCTTTAAGGGTTCTATTTTTCCTTTCTGCAACACCATTTTGTTGAGGTGTTCTTACAGAGGAAAGTTGGTGTTGTATACCTTTGCAGGTACAAAACTCCTTTATGTACTGGTTGACAAACTCAGTACCATGGTCTGTTCTGATTGCAGATACTTTGTCATTTTTCATGACTTCAAGCTTATTCAGCAAGTTTGGTATCTCTATCCTGGCATCAGATTTGTGCTTCAGAAAGACAACCCAAGTGAATCTTGAGAAGTCATCTACAACAACCAGACCATACTTCTTTCCTGCATAACTAGTTACAGATGATTCAAAAAGATTCATATGTAGCAGTTGCAGTGGTCTAACACTAGAGTGTCTGGTTTTGGACTTGAAAGAGATCTTGGATTGTTTCCCCATCTGACAGGCATAACACATACCATCCTTTCTGAAAGACGTTTTGGGAAGGCCAACCACTAACTCTTTCTTTGCAAGTTTGTTCAGAGTTTTGAAATTCAAATGACTCATTCTTTTGTGCCATAACCAGTGCTCTTCTGTGTGACCAGATTGACTCACCACGAGACATTCTTCAGTTGTGGCAGATGCCCAATCGGCAACATAAAGACTACCTTTCCGCCGAGCAACCAAGACTGTCTGCTTTGACTCATTGTCAATAAGTTTACAGTATTTTGCTTTGAATTTAACCGTGAAGCCTTTGTATGCAAACTGGCTCATGCTAAATAGATTGTATTTCAAACCCTTAACATGTAGTACGTCAGTGATTGTTAGTGATCCCAATTTGACGTTGCCATATCCCAGAGAGGGATTTAATTCTCCTCCAGCAAATCTGATGTCTGGTCCATTGTTGCAAGCTTTGTAGTTAACCAGATTTGCTTTGTCTACTGTCATGTGCTTTCCGCATCCACTATCAAATAGCCATTGAGCCTTAGTCCAAGAAGCGTTCTGCACAAAATAGGAAACAGGAGTTAGGTTCTTGCTTCAGAGATCGAACCACTTAGATTAAACATTCTTCCAGTAGGAATCCACATTTTAGTGAATTTCTTGGGAGTTTGTTTCTGTCTAGCTTGATCAGAAGGAGATGCAATGAAATCAGTAAATTTGATCTCAATTTTCCTTTTTGGGGTGTTTCTAGATGTTCCCCTTGGTGCTTTCTGGATCCTGGGTTTCTGGGATTTCTTTTCAGCAAGCTTAGCTTTTCTGCCCAAGTTCCTTCTAGCCCTGGCATTCAGTTTTTCAGTGGCTTGAAAATTTTTCCACTTCATCTATTGTCATGAGCAATATCAGCCTTGCGCCATTGTTCTTGTCCTTCCTTATATTGTTGCAGAAGGACTTTTCCAATAGCACGATAGCCAATGCCATTTCTAACACCTTTGGCTTTCTGAATGCGTTCCTCAGAAGCCTTACTAGTTTCTGCACCATCTTTATTTTCATAAAATGGTATAGTAGAGAATTTGCCTATTCCAGCAATTTTTCCCTTCCTAGTAATGTAGCAATGTAGATGGTTGCATATCTGAGGGTTGCGTTTCTTTTCAAAAACCTTATCCACATGTTTCTTGTGAACTCGTTGTTCTTTCAAAGGCTGGGTTGCTACTCCTTTTCCTTTGTCAACTACCTTAGCTTTCTGACCAATGCTATAGGTGATTGAAGAACCATTTTGTTGACTTTTTACAAAGGTCAACCTTTCATCACTGTTCTTTAGAGGAGATGAATTACTTGATTGTTCATCAAGTCCACCTTTCTCAGAGGGGTCTCACAGATAGGATTGAACCTTAGTGAGAGTGTCACTAGCCTTTGCATAAGATTGGAAAGATAGCTCTTTCTTTCTAAGTTCTTCATTCTCATAAAGTAGCTTCATCATTTTATTATTCATTTTTTCTAAGGCTAGTTTGTGAGAATTTTCATTCTCAGATATCTGATCTTTCAGAAAGGCTATTTTAGCGTTCTTGCTCTCAGATACTCTGATTAGCTCAGAAACTTCTTTCTCAAGAGTTTCTTTACTTTCCTCTAGAATTCTGGTTTTAGATTGTGATTCCAGAAATTCTTTCTCATAACGATCCAATTCACTTTTGACTAATTCCATATCCTCAATTCCATCATCGCTTTCATAGTACAGAAATTGTGAATTATTAGTTACCTCATCAGCCATAAGACATATTTCAATGGTGGAGATGTCTGGACCAGTGATCTCAGCAACTCCACACATTTCTTTCTTCTTAAGGCCGAAGTCGATTACATCGTGGGTGATTCCACACAATTCTGGTGATGGTAGGTTTGAGTCATCTGAATCTTCATCTTTAGAACCTGTCTCAATGTCTAGAGCATCAAGTTGAATTTGAATCTTTTTCCTTTCTTCAGTCAGTAAGGCCCTTTGATTTCTTTTGAAATTTCTTCTGTCCTTTTTGTCTCCTGTCTTGAACTTATTTAAATCTGGACAGTCTCTCTTGAAGTGACCAGGCTTTTGACAATAGAAGCATATATCATTTCCTATTTATGCGGTTTCAGTACTAACACCTTTCTGAATGGGGGTGTTCAGAGAGTTGTTCATTTGTATGTTCTTGTACTGATGATAGTTTGGGCCAAGATGCTTTTTCAGCTTTTCTTTAGCTTTTCTTCTCTCAATCTCTTGACTCACAAATTTCTTCATGTGTCTTACTGCAAGAGCATTTTCTCCAGATGCATCTTTGGTATCCTTCTTTTCAGAAGTACCTTGAGAAACTAGAGCAACACTTTGCAACTTTTCAGCTGTTTGTTCTCTCTGAGTAGCAAGATGAGAGAAGAGTTCTACTGGAGTAATACATGGCATCCCTTGGTTAAAATAGAAGAATTTCGTGTGTTCCCAGTTGTGATTAAGACTTCTGACAATTGTCTTAATCTTTTCTGACTGAGAGTATCTATTGCTTTCACCAAGTGCAGCCATATCACTCATTAGAGTGGTAAACCTGAAATCAAGTTCTTCCAGAGTTTCAGTGGGACCTTGTTTGAAATTTTGAAATTTCAATTTAAGAACTTCGAACTTGTTTTCCTTGGTTTTCTGGCCCGCATGTATTTCTTCAATCAGGTTGCCAGCAACTTTCGCCGTTTAGCACCCCTACGCTTTAATCAGATGTGCTCAGGTGTCGATCTGATAATTATATTACGAGCTTGACCATCCAATCTATGTATCTTGGCATCTTCAGATGTCCAGAGCTCTCTTGGCTTGTCTTCATACACAATGCTTCCATGAGCAATACGACCACTATCACTAGCAGTCGCATCCTCACTTCCATCTACCTTATCTGAGGCTTTTCTTCCATCAGACACCTCAGTAACTTCTCTCAGTTGTCTGATTTTGATAGGCCCTTCATTGATGACATGGATCATCTCGTCGCTAATGGCCTCCAGATGGAGCATCATGTTGTTCTTCCATTTCTCGTAGTTTTCTGGCATCAGAATGGGTGCATCACTCAGAGACATACCTGCACACTTAACACACGAATTATACAGTCCTCAGAAAGGGACAAAGTTCCTTCCCCTATTTGGGGATCTAGGTTCAGTGCAGAAGGCTTGTGAACCTCCTGCTCTGATACCACTTGTTGGTCCAGATAACAGCAAAGTAAAATACTAGGGGGGGGGGGGGTGAATAGTCTTTTAAAACTTTTGTCGATAAACAAAATTTCTCAGAAACCTGGGGGTTTCTGATACTTAGATTCAGAGCGCGGAAGACTTTAAGATAGATAAGTGTAGAAACAATAAGTATGTGTGTGTGTGCTTTGCTGAAATGTAAATACAGAAAGGTAAATGACACAGCAAGTATAGAGGTATCTGGAGGTGGCGTAATCCTCCAACTAATCCACTTCGATCTTTCTGAGACCTAGAATTCACTAGAACAGATAATTGAGTTCACCTTACAATAATCCTATTCTAAGATTCTTAAACAAATGGTTCCCAACCAAATGTTCCCCCTGAGTTATTCCCCAACTCCAAGAGCTAAGTACTTCCTCTACTCAGATAACCTTGGAGTTATTCCCTTATTTCCCAAATCAAGTACTTCCTCTACTCCACACCTTGTTGGTGTTTGGTTATATAGTTTTTGTCAGAGAGGCTTCTCGTATAATTTTTCAGTTATGTTTTCAGAGAGCTTGATAGAACAAGACTACTTAATACACTTGTTCAGTGGATGGCCGTCTGCTCTTTACTGACCCAATTAATTGATGTCCGTTCTGGAGAATGAGCTTCAGAAAGGGTATCTGATAGTTCAACTCTTTCACGAATAACAATCTCTTGTTGAGGTTCAGGACAACTTAGAACTACTAGTGATTCTTTAAGCAATCAGAAAGCTTTCAGAAAGGGTAGTAGAGTGCTTGAGAGAATACTTTGCTTGATGGTAAGTTTGCAAGATAGCGCGTTCTAAGGTGTATTTCTCAGCATCTAAGTGTGTGATATATATAGATAAATTTGAGAGGCATTTGAATTATATCCGTTGTGCTCTCTATCAAATTATATCCGTTTATATCTTGAACTATGTACTCAGAAGTCACTATCTCATTTTTCAGAGAGGACTTGCTTTCTGTGGCAATTCTGCCAATGCATTTAATGCATAGTACTGTTCATTGTCCTTTAGTCTCAACGGATACATGAGCCTTTCTGATGGCTTGCATGCTCCTTACTCATGATGTCATATGTCCATAACCTGATTTCAAATGTAAGTAAATACACTTATTCGAGGATTAAGGACGTTGTCTTTCTGAGTTAGACTAAACCTTGATGTCTTCATAAATCTTGTGCAATCTTCAGTCTTCTAATCTTCAGATAAGCTCCATTGCTAGGATTGATCTTCATGGTCTTCTTAAAATAAAAATTACACTCAGAGACCTATAATCCTAATACAAGATTTACTAGACTAATCATACTCAGTGATTTCCTCTTTTACAATGTTCAAGTGAACCAAGAGTACTTAATCACCTTTCTGGCTAAGATAAGAACATGTGATGAATGATCAAAATACTAACAGATATTCCTAACAGATTATTTGTTTGCATAGTTGTATCTGACGCTTGCTGTTTTATTGTGCAGCTCACTGGTTCGACTACATTATGTCTACACTCTGAGAAAAGAAGAGGTTGCAGAGGGAGCAGCAAGCCTTAGAGGTCGCCGCTGGTCAGAGGACCAGGATCATCAACACTTACACGGGTCTGCCGATGCCAGATCCGAAGAATGCCGCCGTGTTTGCTGCGGAGGAAGAAAGACGGAACAAGGCGGGGGAAGACTCTCAGGCCTTGGCGATGCCCGACAAGGGCAAAGCCCCTGCTACTCGGAGCACCACTGCTTCTAGGCCTCAAGCTTCCGCTGCTCAAGCCCCGCCACGGGACGTGTTCATACGGGATGCTATTGCCTCGGGGCGCAAGAGGGCAACAACCTCGGAGGCTCCTGCTGCCGCGTAGAGACAGCAGTTGTCCGCTGTCCTTCCTATGGACCAAGCTACTTTGGACAAGGAGTATGAGCACGCTTGCGGACTCCCGGAAGTGGAGTGGGTCGGAGGGCTGGATGGGCTATACCAGCGGGTAAGTAATCAGTCTCGGATCTTTTTGGTTTATGCTTAGTGTGATATAAATATAACTTGTATCCTCGCGGATATCTTCCCAGCTTGGGTGTTTCATTAGCTACATGCAGTGGAAGGCCGGCGAGCGCGCTACTATTGAGGAGGATTTGCACAAGGTTGTGGCCACATCCACGGATGAGGCAGAAAAGGCAAAGCAGCTGGAGATGCAGCTGAAAGAGGAAGAAGTGAAGTTCCATAAGTTGAAAACCAGCTGGGAAAGGATCAAGGCGGATCTCGACTGGCAGGAGAGATTTGTCGAGAAGGCTATGAAGGCTTTCCTGGATTCCATGGATATGCTCGTCGGAGGCCTCCAATATGCTCGTCTTTACGCTGGCCGTGACTTTCTGAGGTCTGACTCTTTCAAGTTCTTGATGGCGGACAGGTCGGATGCCTCCCGCCTGGACGGGTTCATGTCCGCGATAGGGCAGCTGCAGTCCAAGGGGCTTCTTCCACCGGACTTTGACTGGAAGGCGGAGGGGTTAATCCCTTCTGCGGATGCTAATGGTGTGGAGGTGCCTGTCGACGGTGTCACGGATGAACAGTTGGCCGCGTATGAGTTTGCGGAACTGGTCACCGAGGAAGGTGAGATCAAAATTCAAAACGGCGGGCCCTTCCTCCCGAGGTGGATCCCGGATGCCCTCTTGAAGGTTTGCTTTGTACGCTTCAATGATTACCGGGCTTTCCTAAAGAAGTGGTTTTGCCTGCCTGCCCGTGTTCTTGACCTCCCTGCTGATTTCAACTTGTTCAATCACGCTGAGTCCCTTGCAGCTGAAGTCGTCTCCAATGATCCTTCTGTCGATCCGCCCGAAGCTGATGAAGCTGGTCCAAGCCAAGTCGGGCCTGAGTGAGAAGTCCAGGGTATGCCCCGTTGAAATTATGTATCTTCTGAACTGGTGTGTTTAATGGTGACAAAATATTGTTATGTACTCTATCTGAATTCTTATTTTAATCCGAGGAATGAATCCTCCCATGCTTCCGAATGATTACTTGCTGGCTTCCTTATTTCCGTATTATCTGTCATTCATATGCTGAGTTACTCTTAAATGACATCTCTTAAGAGCTCGGATCGCTGTAGCTGGTATATGTCGTAAAAATTACACCCGCATCTTTGCGATCCTCGGACTGTGCGCTCCTTGGAATGCGTAATTCTTCTAGAAGGAGGAAGGTGAAACAGTGAAATAGTCATTATGATTGCGTCTTTTCATCTTCCGGTCATCGGATGATTGACAAATGGCGTGATCTTAAGAACTCGTCGCAACTATAAATAAGGGTGTGGTAATTCTTCCTTTTTCACTGTTGTACCTTTCCCCACTCTCCTTTGTTTTATCCACTCTATTCTTCCGCGGAAGTTAGTGTTCTTCAGAATGTCGGGCTCGGATGATGAAGAATTTAGTCATTGGGTGAACTGTGCTTGCGGGAATATGCATCCGCCACTTTACCCTGGTATTGGTACCGCGAAAGACCCAATCATCCTTGATTTTGAAGGTGATCCTCCTTTATGTCCAGGGATAGCTAGGAGATTAGCTAATGAAGAGAGGGAGCGGACGCTGAAGTTGATCCGCAGGAGGATCCGGATGCAGCAGCAAGCTCGCTAGGCCCGCGGTGGTGGCTCGGAATCCCAGGGCTCAACTTCTGGAAAATGGTGAAGAATCAAGGCGGGGTATGCCCCGTAGTAGTATGTACTTTTCCTTGGCTCTCATCAGATTGTACCTATCATATGTAAATGTTCGGATAATTTTCTTATAGAATTCGAACTATTTTCCATCATTTAAGATCGCCACCTTTCCCGTACTCGTATTGTTGTCAAATTTGTTGATGCACGTTTTGTTGTAAGGCGGTTTAACAAATTCAGGTGCCGGACGCTATCAGTGGGCTTGCTTGGATGTAGTCAAACACAAACTTGACCCATCCTTGTCGTACGGGAACAGTTGTTTCAACTCTGACGTCAAGCTGTTTGCGTGGCGTACAGTGATTGGTTAAAGTGTCCTATAAAAAGGCACGACCCCAATGCCAAACCCAAATGAGTTGATCCAAAATCGTTTCTTCTTGTCTGCATGACCTGGGCTTGTAAACCATCGAAGCTGTATCTCTTCTCTTTTCTTCCAATCCGACTTTAGTGGCTCAAATCTTTCTTAAATTGGAAATGGTTTCCTAATTCCAAGAGAGTTTGAGTCAGTAAAGCCGGTTAGGCAGAAATCTATTGTTGTTCGCCCTGTGGTTTCCCGGACCAGGAATTTGGCGTTGTCACGCGTTGGTGGCATCTTGATGGATTCCTCCATGTTTAACCATGTTCCTATATGCAGGTAGATGGAATTCCGTGTCTCCGTGGAAACCAAACTGGCCGCTGGATAAGAGTTGAAGTCCTTCCCGGCGAAGGAAGGATGCGTGTAGGGAGATGACGTATCCCCAGAGATGTTTCCTGTATTTCTTCATATTGCGTCCTTAAGTCTGGATAACGATCCGAGACTGTAAGTTGCACATACGTGATTATGTATAAGTTTGGCTTTGTATGAATAAAAGTCCCCTGCTTTCTTTTGTTAAATCTCAAGGGCATAAACTGAAAAAATTTCAAATTGAAAGGTAGATGTTGTATTGATTTGCCAGAAATTCAATTACAACATTCGGGCTTCATGGCCTATAATTGGAGGGGTAAACAAAAAATAGAACTGACGGAGTTCCGTATAATAGATAACTTGAGATAAAAAATGTCTAAACGATCGGAGATTCGAGTAAACATCACTACGCGTAAAACTTCTGGAGGTTTCTAGCATTCCACGTACGCTTGAGTGGGTGCCCGTGCTCATTTTCCAATTCATAACTTCCATTTGCTCTTGCTCCGACAATCTTGTAGGGACCTTCCCAGTTGGGTTTGAGTTTGCCAACATTTGTCAGAATGTCCGCACGGCGAAGTGCTAGGTCTCCGACCTGCAGGATTTTCGCTCGGACGTTCTTGTTGTATGCTCGAGCCGCCGTCGCTTGATACCTATGGATATTAGACAACGCGTCCGTTCTTTTCTGTTCCAAGATATCCAAGTCGAATATTTGTGCTTCGCGATTGGCGGACTCTTCAAACTCTTGGACTCTCATAGTTTCAACAGCAATTTCAGCTGGTATGACTGCCTCTGAGCCATATACCAGGGCAAATGGAGTTTCTTTGGTTGCTGTCTGTGCAGTGGTGCGATGAACCCATAGCACGCCGTCTAGGTCGTCCGCCCAGCTTTCGTGGGAAGTCCGCAACCGCTTTTCCAAGATCTTGACTATCGTTTTGTTGGTGGACTCAGCTTGTCCATTTGCCTGCGGATGTCCAACAGATGTGAATCGTTGTTCGATTTTGAAGGACTCCAACCATTCCTTGAGTCTATGGCCTGAAAATTGGGCGCCATTGTCTGAGACAAGAACTCTTGGCAGGCCGAAACGGCAAATGATGTTCTTCCAGATGAAGGTCCGTACTCTACTCTCTGTGATGGTCGCAATGGCTTCCGCTTCCACCCATTTATGTAAGTACTCCACCGCGACAATCATGAACTTTTCTGCTGGGTACCCCTTGGGAATGGTCCGACAATGTCAATTCCCCATTGATCAAAAGGACACGCTATGATTGACGGAATCATAGGTCTCGTCGGACGATATGGAACGTTCGCATAGTACTGGCAATCAGGGCACTTCCGAGCATGGTTGGCGGAGTCTTTGTCGATGCTAGGCCAGTAATATCCTTGTCGTATGATTTTCTGGGCACGAGTTCTCCCCCCGAAATGGCTACCGCAGCTTCCGTTGTGTATCTGTTCCAGCACAGTTTTAGCCTCTTGCGGGTTCAAGCATCTCAAGTGAGTTCCGGCAAAAGATCTCTTGTATAAGTCTTCCCCTAGTATGAAGTATCTATTAGCTCGGCACTTCACACTCCTTGATTCTTTCGGATCCACTGGAAGAGATCCATCCTCGAGATAGTTCCAGATGTCAGTCATCAAATTTCTTTCCGTATTCGTTATCATGACCATTGGATCCGGACTCATGACCGATGAGTGAGTGACCGTAAGCAAGATGACTGTCCTTGTGTCCAGGGGTGCTGTCGCGGATGCGTATTTAGCCAAAGCATCTGCTCTTTCATTACAGGCCCTGTTAAAATTTTCCAGTGTAAATTCTTCAAAGAGGCTGGTTTCCCGCTTGAGTAGCTCGAGGTATTTAATCTTCGAAGGTCCCTTGGTGGCAAAGGTTCCTGAAAGCTGAGCTGCAACTAGCTGTGAGTCCGTATAAGCTTTGAGCTTCCGGACTTGGAGGGATTTGGCCAGGCGTAGCCCCGACTAACAACGCTTCATTTTCAGCCTCATTATTGGTGACTTTGAATTCTAAGGATATCGCATAGTCGAGTTCCGCGCCATCAGGACTCTTAAGAAAAATTCCAATTCCTCCTACCCTTCCAGTGGAGGATCCATCCACTTCTAGTATCCAAACGTCCGAAGGGTGTTTTTTGGCTTGGAAATCTTCTCGCAGCTCCTGAGTTTCCAACCGCTTTTCTCCCTCTTCTCTGGTTTCAGGTCCGGAGTTGTTAACATCGGATCTGTTCGTGATATTGTTGAGAAGAAACATCTGGTTGACCCGAGTTTCCTCATATGACGCAAGCAAGGGCTGATTAATAAACTGGGCATCCTCGAAATTTTCTGGGTGTAACTTCGGCGGGATCGGCCTTTGTGCGGTCTTTTTGGTGAGCAGGCATTCCAATGCTTGTTTGTCAAGGACTTTCTCTGAATCCGTTTCGTGATATTCTGCTAGAAAATCGGCAAGGACTTGAGCTTTCTTGGCTGACGGAGCCTAATAGCAAATGTCAAATTCGCTTAGCTCAATTGCCCACTTGGAGAGTCGTCCAGACTGATCGGGCTTCCCCAAGACCTGTTTCAAAGGTTCCGCAGTTAGTACCACTATTCTATGAGATTTGAAGTAAGTTTTAACCATCTGGCGGTGTAAACCAATGCATATGCAAGCTTCTCGATCTTCACGTATCTTGTCTCCGCCCCGGTAAAGGCTTTGCTAAGATAGTAAATCGACAAATGTTCATTAGCCTGAATCCGCACGAGGATGGAACTCATTGCCTCTTCCGTGATTGCTAGGTAGAGGTAAAGTGGTTCTCCTTCGACGGGTTTGGAGAGCAGTGGAGGGGAATGGAGGTACTCTTCGCTTTTTTGAACATTCCGGAACATTCACACAAAGCTCTCTCCTTTCCGGAGGGTTTTGAAGAATGGAAGATTTTTCTCTGCTGATCGTGAAATAAAATGACTTAAGGACATGAGACTTCCTATGAGTCGCTGTACCTCATTGAGGGTTTTTGGATGTGGCAGATCTAGGATTGCCTTGATTTTCTCAGGATTTGCGCTTATTCCCCTTTCCGTGACCATGTACCCGAGGAACTTTCCTCCTTTCACTCCGAAGGTGCATTTTTCTGGATTCAATTTCATTCCATACTTCCTAAGGATAGCGAAGCACTTGTTCAAATGGTGCACATGCTATTCTTCGGTTTTACTCTTGACGAGCATGTCGTCCACATACACTTCCATTGTCTTTCCAATCTCGTCCTTGAACATCTAGTTCACCAAGCGCTGGTAAGTGGCCCCCGCATTCTTCAGTTCGAAAGGCATTACCTTGAAGCAGTATACCCCTCCGGCCGCAAAGAAGGTTGTTCTCTTGACGTCCTCTTTGGCCATCCGAATTTGGTAAAAACCTTGGTACGCGTCCATGAAACTCAGTAATGCACATCCGGATGTGGAGTCGACTAGCTGATCTATCCGTGGTAGCGAATACGGATCTTTTGGGCAGAACTTGTTTAACCTTGTGAAGTCATTACACATCCTCCACTTGCCTGGAGATTTTTCGACCAGAACCACGTCGCAGACCCAATCGGAATAGCGGACCTCTTCAATATGTGCAGACCCAATCGGAATAGCGGACCTCTTCAATATGTCCTGCTTTCAGGAGTCGATCAACTTCGGCAGATATGATGGTGTTAGGAATTTTGTTAGGAAATTTGTTTAGATATTTTGTTAGAAATATCTGTTTAGATTTTGATCAGTAACATGATGACTTATCTTAGTCTCAGAAAGGGGATTAGTACTCTTGGTTCACTTGAACATTGTAAAAGCGGAAACCCACTAAGTATGATAGTCTAGCTAATCTTGTATAGGATGTTAGGTCTCAAAATGTAATTTTTATTTTATGAAGAGAAGACCAAGAAGAAGACATCCAAGCAGAACAAGTTCAACGACATTGAAGACTTGGAGAAACTGCACAAGGTTACTGAAACAGTTTTCCAGATACCTTGACCAGATATCTTGGAGACACGATTAGTTTTTAACAAACTGTGTCACAAGAGATATATGAGAAATGGAAGGTATATCTGAAAACAAGGAGAGTGTCCACAGATATCTACACTCAGATACCTTGAGCTTTAACAACATTTCTGAAAAAGAAATATATTGCAAACAAAGCTGTTTCAATAAAAGTGGTATCTGAAGATTGAAGATAAGGACGTGCAAAGAATCAGAGAAATCTGATTAATGTAGTCTCTGATACAAAGCACATTTCCGTTGACACTACAGGACAAAAAGTATAGTACAATGCATTTAATGCACGGACAGAGATGTCTGAACAAAAGCAACGGTAGCTTCTGAAGAAGAAGACAAAACCTGCTACAGTACTGTACACAGATATCAATAGTTTGAATTTGAGCCTAACGGATACTATTCAACGGCATTCAAATTCATCTATAAATATCAACACTTAGACTACTTGAGAAGACAACCTTAGAACACTGAACCTTAAACTCTGATACACGAATATCTTACTCAAAGCAACTTACTTATCCTCAAAGCTTTCTCTTGCGACCAAAGCTTTTGATCTTGAGTAATACTGAAGTTCTAAGTGTCCTGATCCTAAACAAGCACAGCTATCTGTGAAAGAGTTGAATAAAAAAGATCAAGTATCTGAAATTCATTCTCTTGAACACTTATCTAAGACTTGGGTCAGTATATAAAAAGAACAAGATACCATACATTGAAAAGTGTATTAAGTATACTTGATTCACAGAGCTATCTGAATAACTGAATAAGTTATTAAAGAAGCTCATCTGACAACTCAAACCGAAACCAACACCATAATCAAGTGGAGATGTGAAGTACTTAGTTTGGAAAATCAGGGAATAACTCCAAGGTTGCCGGAGTATAGGAAGTACTTGATTTGGGAAACTAAGGAATAACTCCAAGGTTATTGAGTATAGGAAGTATTTAGCTTGGGAAGCTAGGGAATAACTCAAAAAGGTTTCTGAGTATAGGAAGTACTTGGCTGAAGAAGCTAGGGAATAACTCAGGGGGAACATTTGGTTGGGAACCATTTATGCCAAGGATTTCTTAGAATAGGATTATTGTAAGGTGAACACAATTATCTGTTCTAGTGAATTCTAGGTCTTTGGAAGACCGAAGTGGATTAGTTGGAGGATTACGCCACCTCCAGATACCACTATACTTGCTGTGTTATTTATCTTTCTGTATTTATATTTCAGCAACACACACACACAATTTAACTGTTTCTGCACTTATCTATCTTAAGTCTTCCGCGCTCTGTTTCTAAGTATCAGATATCTACACAGATATCTGAGAAATTGTTTTTATCGACAAAAGTTTATAAGACTATTCACCCCCCCTCTAGTCTTTTACGTTGCCGTTATCTGGACCAACAAGTGGTATCAGAGCAGGAGGTTCACAAGCATTCTGCACTGAACCTAGATCCCCAGATAGGTGAAGAAAACTTTGTCCATTGCTGAGGACTATTTAATTTGTGTGTTAAGTGTGCAGGAATGTCTCTGAGTGATGCACCTGTTCTCAAACCAGAGAACTACGAGAAATGGAAAAATAACATGCTGCTCCACCTTGAAGCCATAAATGACGAAATGATCGAAGTGATAAAAAATGGCCCAATAGTCATTCAACAACTCAAACAAGTCATGGAGGTTTCTAATGGTAGAGACAGAGATCAAAGCGAAGGATCTTCACAAACCGATGCGTCAATAAGTGGGAGATCTACCAGTCAAGTTATTTACGAACCAAAGCCCAGAGAACTCTGGACATCGGAAGATGCCAAGAGGAATCGTCTGGATGGTCAAGCTCGTAATATCATCATCAGATCAACACCTGAGCACATACAGTGTAAACTGGGGTGCTAAACGCAAAGTTGCTCGGCAATTGATTGAAGAAATGCGCTTGAACCGAGAAACCAAAGAAAACAAGTTCGAAGTTCTCAAGTTGAAATTTGAAAATTTCAAACAAGGACCCACAAACTCGGAAGAACTTGATTTCAGGTTTACTCTCATGAGTGATATGGCAAGACTTGGGAAAGAACAGATACTCAAATGTAAAAGATTAAGACTATAGTCAGAAGTCTTAACCACAACTGGGAGCACACCAAATTCTTTTATTTTAACCAAGGAATGCCAAATATCACTCCAGTGGAACTTTTCTCACATCTTGCTACAGTTGACTATGAGACAACACAAAGAGAACAAACAACTGAAAAGTTGCAGAACATTGCTCTAGTTGCTCAAGGAACTTCTGAAAAGAAGAAAAGCAAGGAAGAGACTGAGGATGCTCTTGCTGCAAAGCAAATGAGTAAATATGTCAGTCGAGAAATTGAGAGAAGAAAAGCCAAAGAGAAGCTGAAAAAGCATCTAGGCTCAAACTATCACCAGTACAAAAACATGCAAAGCTCGCTGAACAAGCCAGCTCAGAAAGCATCATGTACTGAGGAAGCAGAAATTGGAAACGATATCTGTTTTTATTGTCAGAAACCTGGCCACTTCAAGAAGGATTGCCCTGCCTTCAACAAACTTAGGACAGGTGACAAGAAAGATAGAAGAATCTTCAGAAGAAGCCAGAAAGCTTTGTTAACTGAAGAGAGAAAGAAAATCCAAATTCAATTGGATGCTCTAGATGTTGAGACAGATTCTGAAGATGATTCAGATGACTCAACTTTACCATCACCAGAATTATGTGGAGTTACTCACGATGTAATCGACTTCGGCCTCAAGAAAAATGAAATGTGTGGAGTTGCTGAGATTGACGGTCCAGACATCTCTAACATTGAAAACTGTCTTATGGCTGATGAGGTAATACATGCTTCTTGTTACACTTATGAAAGTGATGAAGAAGAAATCAAGGATCTAGAAAATCTAAGAAAGGAACTCGATATCTATGAAAGAGAATTTCTAATGATCCGAGGTAGAGCCGAAAATCTTGAAGAAGAAAAGAATTCTCTTGCAAAGGAAAATTCTCAATTAGTTAAGATATCTGAGAAAAAGGATGCTGAAAATGCATTTCTCAAAGCTCAGATATCTGAGACTGAAAAGTCACATAATAAAGCCATGGCTAAGCTACTAAAGAAATATGAAGATCTTCTTTCTGAGAACAAGGAACTCAAGAAGAAAGAAGTATCTTTTCAATCTTATGCCAAAGCTAGTGACACTCTTACTGAAGTACAATCTTACTTAAGAGATCCTTCAGAAAAGAAAGGACTTCAATGATTACACGCATGCATTGTTCTACCATTCTGAATAAGAGTGAGGAAAGAAGAACATTTGTAAGTACTCAGCAAGATGGTTCCCATGCAATCTATAATATCGAACACATGACAAAGATTGTAGACAAAGGAAAGGCAGTTGCGACTAAACCTTTGTGGGAAAAACAAGTAAAAAACAAAACTGTTGGGCATATCTCTGAAAAGAGACACGACACAGAAAAGTGTAAACACCCACAGTGCTATGTCTCTCAAAAAGGTAGAATTGCAGGAACTGGCAAATTCTCCCATGTCACATTTTCTGGAAAGAAAATAGACCAACCAGAGACTAGCAAAGCTGCTGAGAAAAGATCTCAGATAGCTTCAAGTGCTCGAAACGGTATTGGCTACAAAGGCATCGGAAAACAACTTGCTCATGAGTACAAACAGGAGCAAGAACGATGGTTGAAAGCTAGAATTGCTCAAAGCAATTATCAGAAGTGGAAGTTAAATCAAGCCACTGAAAATCTGAATGCCAGGGCTAGAAGAAATCTGTCAAGGAAAGCAAAGTTTGCTGAAAAGCAAACTCAGAAACCTGATAGGTATCTGAAAGCACCAAATGGAGCACCTAGGAACTCACCAAGGAAGAAAATAATTCTTAACAATGATAATCATTATATTAGAATTCCTCCTTATGTTCCTGTCAGATGAAAGAATATTCCTAGGAAATTCATTCAAAAATGGATTCCTACTGGAAGATTGTTTAGTTCTGACGGTTCCAATTGTAAATTGAGAACCTAATCTCCTGTTTCCTGTTGTGTGCAGAATGCTTCGTGGACTAAAGCACAATGGCTATTTGATAGTGGATGCGGAAAGCACATGACAGGAGACAAAGCAAATCTGGTCAATTACAAAGCTTGCAACACAGGACTAGATATCAGATTTGCTGGAGGAGAATTAAATCCCTCTTTGGGATTTGGCAACGCCAAATTGGGTTCATTAACAATCACTGACGTATTACATGTTAAGGATTTGAAATATAATCTATTTAGCATGAGCCAATTTGCAGACAAGGATTTTACTATAAAATTCAAAGCAAAATACTGCAAACTTATTGACAATGAGTCAAAGCAGACAGTCTTGGTTGCTCGGCGGAAAGGCAGTCTTTATGTTGCCGACTGGGCATCTGCCACAACTGAAGAATGTCTCATGGTGAGTCAATCTGGTCACACAGAAGAGCACTGGTTATGACACAAAAGAATGAGTCACTTGAACTTCAAAACTCTGAACAAACTTGCCAAGAAAGAGTTAGTGGTTGGCCTTCCCAGAACATCTTTCAGAAAGGATGGTATCTGTTCTGCCTGTCAGATGGGAAAACAATCTAAGATCTCTTTCAAGTCCAAAATCAGACACTCTAGTGTTAGACCGCTGCAACTATTACACATGGATCTTTTTGAATCATCTGTAACTAGTTATGCAGGAAAGAAGTATGGTCTGGTTGTTGTAGATGACTTCTCAAGATTCACTTGGGTTGTCTTTCAAAACACAAATCGATGCCGTGGTGGAGATACCAAACTTCTTGAAAAAGCTTGAAGTCATGAAAATGACAAGGTATCTGCAATCGTATCGCACCATGGTACTGAGTTTGTCAACCAGTACATAAAGGAGTTTTGTACCTGCAAAGGTATACAACACCAACTTTCCTCTGTAAGAACACCTCAACAAAACGGTGTTGCAGAAAGGAAAAACAGAACCCTTAAGGAAGCTGCAAGAACAATGCTAGCTGACACTGAAATAAGTGAAGTTTATTGGGTTGAAGCTGTAAACACAGCCTGCTACACTCAGAACAGATGTTTGATAAACAAACACCTTGACAAGACCCCCTACGAAATCTTGGTTGGTAGACCCCCTAATATCAGACATCTGAGAGTATTTGGTTGTAGATGTTTTGTTCTAAACAATGGGAAAGACTATCTGAGAACATTTCAACCAAAGGCAGATGAAGGTGTATTTCTTGGTTATTCCACGAATAGCAAAGCCTATAGAATTTACAACAAAAGAACAAAGAAAATTGAAGAATGAGTTCATGTTGTATTCTATGAAGGAAGTAAGGAAACACCTCCTATTGATGAACTCTCAGAAAAATTCAGAGAACTAATACTGAGGGATTCTGAAGAAGAATCCTCAGAAAGGAGAAACATCATTATGGAAAGAGAGGATGACTCTGACGTAGAAAAGCTTGATAAGCCTAGTAACAACAAGATGACTCACAGACATGATGAAGAATTTCCTATGAGACTTCCAGAAATGGAAAAGGTTACTGAGAACCTTCATCATGAAGAGGTATCTGAAAATGAAACTGCTGAAATGCAAATTCCAGATATCTCTAACACTGAAAAATTGTCAGATATCAATGACATTTCCCATATGTCAGATATCTCAGATACTGAAAAAGTATCAAATCAAAATCTTAGTGAATCACATTCAAATCACTTGGATATTGATCCTACTAGCACTAAACCTACGAAGAGATGGATCAAAGATCATCCTGCAAAGGATGTAATTGGACCAATTAATCAAGGTGTTAAGACTAGGAATAGCTGAAAATGCTAATTCTCTTTTTGGATGTTTCATCTCAAATATTGAACCTAAAAATATAGAAGAAGCACTAGGAGACCAAGACTGGATCTCTGCAATGCAAGAAGAGTTGGATCAATTTGAGAGAAACAAAGTCTGGAAACTAGTTCCATTTGTAGAAGGAATATCTGTGATTGGAACTAAATGGGTTTTCAGAAACAAGATGAATGAATCTGGTGAAATAACCAGAAACAAAGCAAGATTGGTTGCCAAGGGATTTACCCAGACTGAAGGCTTAGACTTTGATGAATCATATGCACCAGTTTCTAGATTGGATGCAATAAGACTCTTTCTAGCCTTTGCAGCTCATAAAGATTTTAAAGTTTATCAGATGGATGTCAAAAGTGCATTCTTGAACGGTGAACTTGCAGAAGAAGTTTATGTTGAGCAACCACCTGGCTTTGAAGTTTCCTCAGAAAGTAGAATGGTCTATAAACTACAGAAAGCTCTGTATGGACTGAAACAGGCTCCAAGAGCGTGGTATGACACTTTGGCCAAATACCTTCTGGAAAGTGGTTTCAAGAAAGGTGAAGTTGATAAAACTTTATTTACCTTAAATCATGATGGGAAACTACTCTTAGTTCAAGTATATGTAGATGACATTATATTTGGATCTAAGGACAAGCAACTTTGTGATGACTTTGCAAATCTCATGAAAAACAAGTTTGAGATGAGCATGATGGGCGAATTGAATTATTTGCTAGGATTGCAAGTCAAGCAACTCAATGATGGAATATTCATTAGTCAAACAAAGTACGCGAAAGATATGCTCACAAAGTTTAATCTTAAGCTTTCTGAAAAGAATGCTAAGATACCTATGAGCATTGGAACCAAAATGACCTATACTGAATCAGATAAGAGTGTTGAGGAACATAAGTATAGGAAATTGATAGGTTCACTACTTTACCTCACTGCAAGTAGACCTGATATTCAATACGCCGTTGGAGTGTGTGCTAGATTTCAGACAAATCCGATGCAAACACACTACAATGTTGCCATGAAAATATTAAGGTATGTGAAAGGTACAGTAGATGTAGGATTGTGGTATCCCAAAGAAAGTGGATTGAGTTTAGCTGGTTATTCAGATGCTGATTATGCCGGATCATTGCTAGATAAGAAAAGCACCTCAGGAACCTGTCAGTTTCTGGGTACAAGACTTATCTCATGGTTTAGCAAGAAGCAAAACTCAATTGCAACTTCTACCACGGAGGCTGAATATATTGCTGCTGGTTGTTGTGCAACACAAATTCTGTGGATACAACAACAACTTAAAGACTATGGACTCGATGAGAAGAAAACTCCCATTTTCTGTGATAACACAAGTGCTATTGCAATTACACAGAATCCTAAGTTTCATGCCTGAACAAATCATATTGATGTTAGACATCACTTCATCATAGACCATGTTGAAAAAGGCAATATAGAGATACTCAAGATTGGCACTGAAGACCAACTTGCAGATATCTTCACTAAGCCACTGCAAGAAAGTAGATTCTTACTCTTAAGACACAGTCTTGGATTAATGGAACTACCAAAGAACTGAAAAAGTTCAGAAATCTGGAACGGGCATCCAGAGCGTAAGTATCCGAACGGCATCCAGAGGCAGGTATCCGAACGGGCATCCAGAAAAGAGAAAAGAGAAAACTGGAATGGGTATCCAGAAGTCAAAAAGGAGAAAGAGCAAAAAGACAGCTTAAGATCTCTGAGACGGGAACTCAGATATCTGAATCAATCTATAAACAGGGAACACAAAGGAGAATAGTACAACTATCTGCAGTCAACTACTCTCTTGAAATTTGTATTGTTTCTATCTTGATGAAAAACTTGAAAAATCCTAAGTGTAAGACAGATTCAGATGCAAACAGTGTTCTTGGTCATACAAAGATGTGATTCAGATAGCTAATAGCCAAAATTCATTAATGGGCACAATTACACTTGTTGATTGTGATCATTGCTGAAGAAGCAATAGTGACCCTTGATGAAAATAAGCGTTTGATCTTAACGGACGAAATTAATTCTCTGAAAGTAGTGGACTGTCGAAATTCAGACGTGGCCCACTTTGCATTTAATGCTGAACTAACTTTTGCTCACGCCTGCTTGTAATTCACAGATACTTACACACAAAATCAATTTGTATGTATTTGTCTGTTGAGATTCTATTGCTATATATATAGGATTTTGGCAAATGAAATCACTTTTGCCTAATCCGAAAACTCATCTTGCATAAAAATAGCAAATCCTTCTCTTAATTCTCTGCAAACTTTCTACAAACTCTGCAAATCCAGATTAAGTTCTTCTGCAAAGAATTACTAAATCAAATCTCTTTCAAACATCAAACTACTACACTATATAAAGAGATGGCTGCCATGAATTCAACCACACAGAAATCCCAATCCTCCACTGGTATTGCTGAAAAGCAAGCACCAGAGTTGGTTATTGTAAACAATCGACTGGTAGGAAATTTTAATCCTGACCATTGGACCACAAATCAAAGAATGATTTGGGGTGGTTCCATGGTTGAGGAATACCTCTCTGCTGCAATAGAAAACCAAACCGATAGAAAACTGATTCTTGACATGCTTGAAAAGGCACAAATCAAGGGTTTTCTATCTGCTCGCCCAAGTGGAATTTCACCACTCGATATGTTGGAATTTTACAACAACTCCAGGATAATTTCCTGTGTTTCTGAAGGTACTGAAATAGTGTCTATCAAAACCTCAGTCCAAGGAAAGGAAATCCTTCTGGACTTAATAACTTTCTGTAAGTTGTTTGAGGTTCAAAATCTTGGAAAGGATTTTGAAATAAACACCAAGGATGACGATCTCCTTGAAGGTGTTAAACAGTTGTACAGTGACGTGTGTGATCTTGAAAATCGACACCCACTGAGTTCAAACTTGCTGACATCCGAACCAGACATCTGATGGTTCACTGGGATGTATTGGCTTGCATTCTTCACAGATGCTTTGATGGTCTACAAGGAGGTGCTGACCAGATAAGCCAAGAACGATGGATCATGATGTTCTTGCTGAATCAACAAGACAGAAGGCTGGAAAACCCTTTCAACTGGGGAAAGTACGCCTTCATGAAATTCGTGAAGAAGATTCAAGGCTTCGAGCCTAAGATTGTCAAAGGACTAGCTGAGCCAAAGGCCACAGTAGGTTATGGTCTGAAGATATGCTACTTGCTGGAAAAGCTTGGCATTGAGCTCAGAGAGACGGCTGAAATAGCCAACAGTAACCTACTCTATAAATATGAGTATACAAATTTGTTGAAAAAGGTTACTGGGTCTCAGAAAGGTCCTAACAAGCGGAAGTCTAAAAAGATATCTGAAGAAAAGGTTGCGACCAAGAAGCCCAGAACTTCAAGAAAGAAGGCTGCTGGCAAATCAGAAGACATACCCAAAGAGGTTGTCAATTCACAGTTATCTGCAAGCATGGCAGATGAACTCATCAATGCTGCAAAAGAGTTATCAACTACTAAACAAGTAGACTCAGCAAGAGAAAGTGCCTTACAGAATGCCTTGCTGATGAACTCATAAATGCTGCCAAAGAAGGTGAAAAGCACCAAGCCCCATCTGCAGAAATCGCATGAGTAATGGACCAATCAGTTCCCAATGCTGATGAGAGCTCTGACGATGAAGATGATGAACTAGTCATCTCTCAAGTCCTAGAAAGAACAAAGAGGGCTAAGGTTACTGTACAAATAACTGGTGATAAGGTATCTGAAGAAGAACCTACACCATAGGTTGCTGAACCTATAGCAAAGGTTGTTGGTGCAAACACTTCATCAGGGAATGTCTCCTATGCACAACTACAAAAGGCCCTGATGAGTGGTATTTTAGTGCTGGCAGATGCTGATGGAAACGCCACATCTAAAAGTCTGGAAGAACGTTCAAGTGATCAATCTTCTGCTTCCAGACAACCACAACAACCACAACCACAACAGCCACAAGTGGTTGATGAAATGGTAAGTGAACACCATTTCGACTTACAAAGAATGCAAGATGTCAAGAAAATCCTGCAAAAGAGCAGGTTCCCCAACTCACTGAGAGGGATCAAACTGAGACATCTACTCAGAATGATCAACCAGGGGAGGCAACTGAGTTGCATACTCAGGAAAGGTGTGAAGTACCAGAAACTTCAAGCAAGGAAACTGCACTGGGACAAGACGACCAATGTATAGAAAGGTCACAAGTTCCAGAGACCAATCAGCCTGAAACTACTCAGGTAGCTGACTAGTTTAACTCTTACCTTGTGAAAATTTTTATGCTTATAAATCTTGTCACTCATAGAATTTCTTTGTTACAGGCTGAGTTAGAAACACAGAAACAAGTGGAAGCTGAAAAGCTTACCGCAGAAACTGAGAAGGAGGTTTCCTCAACCTCGCCTCTTAAGATATCTGAGCCTGTACCACAGGTAATAATTGATTCTTAAGATAACACTTCTTCAGTTATCTGTTTATGTGCTTAACCATTAAGTAAATGTTTCTAACAGGCTTCAACTGAGATGGAAGAAGATAAGGCAGAAATGCCAGAGATAAACCCAGAGACCAACAAGGTTTCTGAAGAACACATCACTGAGCCTTCTAACGTGAAGGTATATATATATATATATATATATGACAAATCAAGTGATAAGTATTCTTCATCTTGGGTTATCTTATATCTCTTCTAAAAATATTCAATACTTTCTACTTACAGGATCAATCAGAAGTAGAAATGCACGGGGACAAAGTTGCGACTTCCCCTGCATCAATGGAAATTGATGAAGCCCCCAAGGCAACATCACCTGAAAGAACACCAGAGACTGCGAAAGTTTCTGAGAAAAATGACTCTGAGCTTCCTATTGAGGAAGTAAGTAACTCAGAACTCATTAAAGCATATATTTGCACAGTTTCTTTCAAACAATTTCCTAAGTATTGGATCATTTTATTTCTCAGGTTCAAGAAAGAAAGGTTGATGAGGACCAGACTTCCAAGTCTCCACCTCACAACAAGATATCTGAGACACCCATTGTCTCAGTGGTTCAAGTATCTGAGCCTGATGTTCACACTCAGGTAACTCAGAAACTAAACTACATTTCTACTCAGATATCTACAAAAGTTTTGAAACTCACTCAAAACTCTTTCTTTCAGGCTCAAACAGATGCAAAGCAGGTTTCCATTGATGAAACAAGGGACCTACTTCCCTTCTTCAAGGCTCACACCCTGCCTAAGCATATTCAATGCTTCAAGAAATGGCAGAGGTTAAGGTGCTCTGATCTCTCTGAAATATTGAGAATCACAGATCAACCAATCAGACGAGCACGAGCTCTTGACTTGGAGACTTATATCCATGCAATGTTCCCTACCGAACATTACACAGTTACGACCTTATTGGATAAGGATTTCTCCAAAGAAGTGGCGCATAGTTTGATACATGCCTTCGAACAGGCAGATGGTCAGACAAGATTACAGATGGCATTCAAGCCCCACTGCATCGCAATTTATACCTTCTGAACAAGAAGAAGTTAATGGGCAGAAGATCACTATCCCGGAAGTGATCAATCTTGTATCTGAAGATGATGAGGAGGAAGAAATGAATGAAAATTACTTCGATGACCCTCCCACTGACCATCACCACAAGGATGATAATGACAAAAAGGATGATGATGATGATGCCCCTGCACCAGGGACCGGAGGAATTTCACTAAGAAATAATACCTCAAATTACCGAAAGCACACTGAGAAGACTTCACAGAAATCTCCGTCTCCATCTCCTCAGAAATCTACTCATCCCTCTTCTCACCAACATCAAGTTACTACTGAACAAGTAGTTGAGCTTTCTGACGAAATCAACCAGAAAATTTTAAACACTCAAACCAGAAGTGCTCAACTCAGACAACTGTTGGAAGAAGAAAAACAGCTCCATCTTCAACTGGAAGATCAAATAGCTAAATCCAGAGACAAGCTTGATCTACTACAAGATCAATATCTGCAAGAGATGATTGCTTACTCTGAGGTTAAAGAGCTACAGGATGCTGTAAATGCTATCACCAAGGAACTTGATACTGAAGAAGTATCTGAAGACAAGCATAATGCTAAGGCTGCATCATCTTCAAAAGATGTACCATCCTCCTCCCAGAAAAGGAAGAAACCAATCTCTGAAATGGTTGTTGGACTTGACACAATCGATGAGAATGTCCAAGAGGATGAAGATCACTGGGATGATTACTCAGATGATGAAGAAGACAAGACTTTGGCAGAACACCGCAATGAACATTTAGCGGTTTCTCACTTGAAAAGGAAGTTGATTGCTCCTGCAATATTCAACAAACTGCCAAACGTCCACTCCAATGAATACATGAACAGATACCAAGTATTGTCTCATCTCAGAAAGAAGTTGTCTTCACAAAACAAGGAAGTAATTGCCTCCGTCCCCTCTGAAATGAAAAAGTTCACTGAGCTGATGACTCAGAGAACAACCAGCATAATCATTGCTCAGAAAGATCTGGGAATGACAAGGGACGATGATGTGTCATTAGCTGAAAAAGCTTTTCAAGAGGCAAGTTACACTGCTGGAAAAGCAGATGCTATCTTAGGACCATTGGCAGAGATCACTGATAAGGATAAAGGACTTATCAAACAAAATCAGGAACTCAAAGCCGAACTTCAGAAGTTGGTCACTGCCCACAATTATCTGCAAGGGCATTTTGACTCTCTCTCAGATTCTTTTATAAGATTGAGTCAGCCAACAATGACTAAGGGGGAAAGAACATACAAATTTGGACCTCAAAGTCAGGGGGAATGGGAAGAAGGAGAAGAAAACAAGAAGAAATCTGGAGCTGGTGTGACTTAGAGAGGAAGAAGAAACATGAAAACTTCCCAGCCACCACTCAGAATCAATGAATCCTCCTCAAGCCAAGCTGCTTTGCAAATAGTAGCTACTTCCCAGAAACCTACTGAAGGAACCAAAATGATAACAAGGGCCATGGCACAGAAATCTCCAAGGAGTACCAAGGCTCCAAGGAGAAGACAGGTTAAAGGGATTGATGAATCTTCTGAAGAAGAAGAAGAAGGTCAAGTCAAGTCCCTGGGCAATGAAGAAGGCTGTAAAAATCTCACAAGATTTAATCTTGATGATGATGAGGAAGCTGATGAAGATGAAGCTCCTCTTCACAAGAAAAGGAAAATTGAAAGCCTAACTGAGCCCATAGCTGCAAAGCAACTAGCAGCTAAAATACCCTCTGGAAATACCAAGTCTATCCAGGGTGGTTCTTCAAGCAACAACCCCAAAGAGAATTCAAGACAGAGAAGGAACAGACTAAGAGCTGAGCAAAGACAAAGTCAACTTCCACTCAGGCCAGAAGAAGCCAAAATAGAGTATGTGAAGCATGACAATGATTCCTCTGTCTACAGGTGCATCAATCAGAAAAATGGCTATTGGATTCTGGAACTTAAGCATCTACTGGTAAATTCAAGATTTCTAGAACCAATCCATAAACAACTTATGACATGGAGAAAAGACAAGCCAACCTTGATCAACACCAATCACATCAAAGCATGGTTGGATTTTGAAGTTGTCAAGAGAACTGAAGCCATGAAGAAGGACCTCTCTGATGAATGTCCATATGGAAAGCCAGATGATGTGCAGTAATTCGAATATCACAGGCACAAGAGCAAGACTCGCTGTGGAACCCTATGAGTCGTTCTATCTAACTGAAGATCAATACAAGGGTGACATCAGATATCTGAAGATTATCTACGAATACTTCAAGCTGTCAGATATCAGAATAGAGCATGCCTGGAAGTGGGGAAAATATCTTTGGGTCAAGCATTTTGTCAAGAAAAATCCTACCAAAACCTACAAAGAGGTCTGTGGATTTGCCAGAGACACAGAGATGCTCGTCAGAACTCTTCTCTATGACTATTCTGATGACATCAAAAGGTTTGGAGATAGGAAATTTGCAGACTGATCCTTAGAACAGCTGTTGAAGACTTGAAGAGATGAAAACTTGAAGACTAGTTCTTTAGGATGTTTACTTGGAGCTTGGTTACTCCTGTTGTCCTAATTTACTATGTATTTTGCTGTATTTTTGCTGACTGAGCTTAAACTGTTTTATGTATTAAAGTTATCTGTAATCTTTCATTATAACTTATCTGATGAACTTACTCTCAGATAGTATTCTATAAAAGATAACTTGTCAGCAAAGATCACACCTTGTGATTTGGTTGATGTTTACTTTCTGCACTTAATTGATTGAATTGAAAAATCTTAAGAAAAGGTTAAGTGTTGGATTGTTCACTCTTCCAGATTTGTAATAGGTCAGATAGTCATCGTTGACTGATCAAAAAGGGGGAAATTTGTTAGGAATTTTGTTAGGAAATTTGTTTAGATATTTTGTTAGAAATATCTGTTTAGATTTTGATCAGCAACATGATGACTTATCTTAGTCTCAGAAAGGTGATTAGTACTCTTGGTTCACTTGAACATTGTAAAAGAGGAAACCCACTAAGTATGATAGTCTAGCTAATCTTGTATAGGATATTAGGTCTCAAAATGTAATTTTTATTTTATGAAGAGAAGACCAAGAAGAAGACATCCAAGCAGAACAAGTTCAACGACATTGAAGACTTGGAGAAACTGCACAAGGTTACTGAAACAGTTTTCCAGATACCTTGACCAGATATCTTGGAGACACGATTAGTTTTTAACAAACTGTGTCACAAGAGATATCTGAGAAATGGAAGGTATATCTGAAAACAAGGAGAGTGTCCACAGATATCTACACTCAGATACCTTGAGCTTTAACAACATTTCTGAAAAAGAAATATATTGCAAACAAAGCTGTTTCAATAAAAGTGGTATCTGAAGATTGAAGATAAGGACGTGCAAAGAATCAGAGAAATCTGATTAATGTAGTCTCTGATACAAAGCACAGTTCCGTTGACACTACAGGACAAAAAGTATAGTACAATGCATTTAATGCACGGTCAGAGATGTCTGAACAAAAGCAACGGTAGCTTCTGAAGAAGAAGACAAAACACCTTTCTGATCGCATACACAGATATCAATAGTTTGAATTTGAGCCTAACGGATACTATTCAACGGCATTCAAATTCATCTATAAATATCAACACTTAGACTGCTTGAGAAGACAACCTCAGAACACTGAAGCTTAAACTCTGATACACGAATATCTTACTCAAAGCAACTTACTTATCCTCAAATCTTTGTGTTGCGACCAAAGCTTTTGATCTTGAGTAATACTGAAGTTCTAAGTATCCTGATCCTAAACAAGCACAGCTATCTGTGAAAGAGTTGAATCAAAAAGATCAAGTATCTGAGATTCATTCTCTTGAACACTTATCTAAGACTTGGGTCAGTATATAAAAAGAACAAGATACCATACATTGAAAAGTGTATTAAGTATACTTGATTCACAGAGTTATCTGAATAACTGAATAAGTTATTAAAGAAGCTCATCTGACAACTCAAACCGAAACCAACACCATAACTGGCGTGGAGTACAGGAAGTACTTAGTTTGGAAAATCAGGGAATAACTCCAAGGTTGCCGGAGTATAGGAAGTACTTGATTTGGGAAACTAAGGAATAACTCCAAGGTTATTGAGTATAGGAAGTACTTAGCTTGGGAAGCGAGGGAATAACTCAAAAAGGTTTCTGAGTATAGGAAGTACTTGGCTGAAGAAGCTAGGGAATAACTCAGGGGGAACATTTGGTTGGGAACCATTTATTCCAAGGATTTCTTAGAATAGGATTATTGTAAGGTGAACACAAATATCTGTTCTAGTGAATTCTAGGTCTTTGGAAGACCGAAGTGGATTAGTTGGAGGATTACGCCACCTCCAGATACCACTATACTTGCTGTGTTATTTATCTTTCTGTATTTATATTTCAGCAACACACACACACAATTTAACTGTTTCTGCACTTATCTATCTTAAGTCTTTCGCGCTCTATTTCTAAGTATCAGATATCTACACAGATATCTGAGAAATTGTTTTTATCGACAAAAGTTTAAAAGACTATTCACCCCCCCTATAGTCTTTTACGTTGCCGTTATCTGGACCAACAGATGGCATCTTTGACTGAACCAAAATCTTTCCTCTTTTGTCGGATGTACTTAACCGAAGGATCCATGTTCAACCGGTGAACAGTAATCCTTGGGTCTATTCCCTTCAAGTCATCCGTGCTCCAAGCAAACACATCGCTGTTCTCTCGGAGACAAGCGACGAGCTTCATCTCTACTTCCACATTCATTTCGGTTCCGATCCTTGTCTTCTTATCCGGATTTCCAGCAACGATCTCAATTTCCTTGAGAGTCTCATGAGGCTCGATTCGTACCGTTCTAGGAAATTTGTCCTTTTGGCTCCCTACTCCGATCTGCGGGTCCTCTTTTTTGGGCGGGAGAATTAAGGGCTGATCTAAAGTCAAGGTGACTGCCAGTACGGGCGCAGAAGCTCTTCTCGTGGACATAATATAACATTCCCAAGCTTCTCTGACGTTTCCAACCTCTTCTCCGACTCCAAAGGCCGTTGGGAACTTCATTCTGTTATGGAGAGTGGAGGAAATAGCCCGGAACTGATTGAGGCCTGGACGTTCGAAGATGGCATTGTAGTCAAAAGTTTGGTCGACCACTATGAAGCGGACCTCCTGCGTCACCCTTGCCGGGAAAGTCCCTAGCGAGACATGCAACATGACGCTTCCGAGAGGTCGTACAGTTCCTCCTCTGAATCCTAATATGGAGGTGTGCACTCTCCCATACCGAATTCTACCCAACTCCATCTGATCCAGTGTTCTTTTAGAGATAATGTTCAAAGAACTCCCTGTGTCGACCAGAATCTTATTCACTCGATAGGTTGCGATGGTCAATGAAACCACCAGCGGAACGTCTGGATTCTCGATGTCTCCTCCTCCTGCCGTAGGAGGAGGGATTTCACTATCATCAAAAAGATATGGCGTTAGTGCACGGAATTGCTGGATTAGCTTATGCTCTGTCATTGTTCCGAAGATTCTGTGCGGTCCGCTCTCTTGTGTTCCTGCTATCGCCTCCAGTCGGCCCGCCAGCGATAGTGTTGATCACCCCGCTGTACGGAGCATTTTCAATTTCGATATCATCAGCATATCTGTAAGAGCGTCGGTCTTGACGGGACGGATAATCGACTGGCGGAGGAGGCAAAGGAAACGAGTGGGGTGGTGGTTCCGTCATATTCTCCTCCCTTCTTCGCTCCGTTTTATCTTGCCGGGAAGGTCCGTCCTCATAAACATGTTCCTTCAATTTTCCATCTCTTATTAGGTGCTCCACCTCTGTCTTCAACTAAATGCAATCGTCAGTCTCGTGTCCGCGACACTTGTGGAACTTGCAGTAGCCCTTTGCATTCTTACTCTTACGGTTGTTGTAAGAGGGCTTCGGCCACTGGACATCCAGCTTCTTCTCAATGATAGTCGCCAAGATGTCGGATCTTGGCCTATTGAGACGGGTATAGTCTGCGTATCTTCTTGGCGGACTTCTCTCTCTCTGTGAAAACCTCTATCTTTGTGATCCTTCCTAGAATCAAACTTTACCGGGCGTTGGTCTTGCTTCACCGGATCCTTTCCTTTCTTGGAGTTAGCCTTTACTGGAACGTTCCTCCTGTATTCTTCTCCATACATTACTTCTTCACAGATATCCTCTAAATGCTTTTCGCTCCTCACTTCCT
The DNA here is from genome assembly GCA_026545765.1 of Plantago major. Taxonomy (NCBI): domain Eukaryota; kingdom Viridiplantae; phylum Streptophyta; class Magnoliopsida; order Lamiales; family Plantaginaceae; genus Plantago; species Plantago major. The sequence continues at coordinate 74,933,004 of CM048841.1, forward strand.
GACTTGAGAGTTTTCTTCGGAGTTCTGAGTTGAGAGTATTAGCATACAGGTGTCGGACCCATTCTTTAATATTGTGTGACTCAACTCGAAGAACCTCCGTGTGAAATCGATCTAGGAAAGTCTTTAGATCCTCTTGCTCTCCCTGTATAACGCCTGCCAGATGTTCCACTGTACGCTTTCTCCTCTTTGATTTCCCAAATCGCGCCAAGAACTTGGAAGAAAGATCCGCGTACGACTTTATTGATTTATTCGGCAAAGAGGTGTACCAATCCATGGCAGTTCCGAAGAGAGTGGACGAGAAGGTAAGGGCTTTCGTGTTTGAAAGTGCAGTATGCATTTATATTTTGATAATCTTGTCTTTCAATAATCAGTTCCAAGTTTGTGTTTGTTGTTGTTTGTGAAGCTGCAGGACTACCAATGTTGTATAACATTGTGACAGGATAGAATTCAATGCTGGCATAACATTGAAGATATAACATTGCGGTCGACATCAAAGACAAAGCACATTGGGCAGGAAACTTGGACTGGAAGTATTGACAAATCGAACAAGAGATGATTTAAGGAAAAAGAACAGCTTGTGGTGAAAGCAAGAAGGAACATATTTTATGAAGAATCGAAAAATGGGAATTTCCTTCTATGCGTATATTGAAGAAAACAAGTAAAAGGAAAATTGCCTTTGCTGAAATTCTATTTCCTTTCGACATAGATGGAAGAGGTCGATATCTCAAGTATATATATGCAAGGATTCAGCAAAGCAAGGTTGGGCCTTTTGATGATCAATCGAGATTATATTAAAAGAGTTTAGGCTTCTTGTTTTCTGCTAGCTTTAGAGTTTGTCTAAGAGTATTCATTGTTGGAATAACTCTTTCAAACATCGACCTAGAATAGCTTTTACTGTTGGTTTTTCTAGGGCTAGTTTTGGTTGTTTAATCAATTGTTTGTGATTGTATTAAACCTAGTTGATTAGATCTACTTTTCTTGTCAGTAGATATTTTGCCTAAGGCGCTGCCAATATATTTTTCTATATATTGGCTTGGTAATATAAGTTTAATTATTATTCATCCGCTGCTATGTGTTATCTGTAGACAGTGTTGAACAACATTGTTGGCAACATTGTCTGTTGGTCTAATTCCTAGTACCAATCCGGGATCTTAAGTTCTAACAAGTGGTATCAGAGCCAGCCACCTAACTACTGGTGTCTGGATTTGGTACTACTACAATGGATGCAAAGTACAATAGACCACCTGTGCTTGATGGGTCCAACTACCATTACTGGCAAATCCGGATGAGGACATACATCAAGTCCCTTGATGGCCGTGCTTGGAGATCCATTCTGGAAGGATACACCTGGCCAACTGAAGGACCTGATGCTGATGGTGACGTTGTCCCCATCCCTGAAGAACGCTTCTCTGCAGGTGACATACTTCTTAGCTCTTATAATGAAAAGGCCTTAAATGCTATCTTTGGTCATGTCGATTCTCACATGTTTAAAATTATTCAAAACTGCACTACTGCAAAACAAGCTTGGGACTTACTTCAGAGTCATTGTGAAGGGGATGCTAGTGTCAAACAAACTAAACTTAGAATGCTTTGGTCTCAATTTGAAAATCTAAGAATGGCAGAGGAAGAAACCATTGACTCCTATTTCGAAAAACTTTTGACTCTCTCAAATGAAGTCCAAAGACTGGGAGAAGCTATTTCTAATAGGCAACTTGTTTCCAAAGATGTTCGATCTCTTTCCTCAAGGTTTAATACCAAAGTCACTATTTTGGAAGACACTCATAATTTGGCAACTATGGATTTTCATACCCTGTTGAACAATTTGAAAAACTTTGAACTAAATGAAAATGAGAGACAAGGTATGAAAACTCATAGTATCTCCCTTCACTCTGTTTCTAAAGCTAAATCTTCAAAGCCTGATAGTAGTAGTGATGAGTCTGACAATATGACTGAGGAAGCTTTCAACAATCTTGTGAGGAAGTTCAACAAACTTAGATTCAGGAAAAACTCTGGTCAAGGATCCTCAAGTGGAACTAAAAATTTCAAAAAGAAAACCAATACTTTCAAAACTGGTTCTGCTTCCAAAACTAGCTCTGAATCTGATTTCGATCGCACTCCTCTTAGTAAGATTAGATGTTTTGAATGCCAAGGGTGGGGTCATTATCAAAATGAATGTGCTAACAATCTCAGAAAAGAGAAAAAGAATCTTCTTGCTTGTCTCAGTGATGACTCAGATGAAGAACAGGAATATGAAGAAAAAGAAGATGATTCAACTACCAATGCCAGAGCTCTCCGCTCATCCACTTACAATGTTGATGACCAATGTTGGGACAACATCGTCAAGACAACATCAGGAATTGAAATCTTCTTTGACTATGATGACTCCGAGAACTGTGAAATTTTGGCACTAACCAAACCTGAGAAGTCAGGAATCTCTGATGTTTTATGTCTACATGGTTCTGTGGATTTTGATATAGATAGTCCTTCAGAAGAGGAAGTCAATGCAGATCAAATGGTGAAGGATCTGCAACAGATGTATGAGAAACTCTTCAGTGAATGGAAGATTCTCAGGAAACTCCTCAAGAAAAATGAGAAAGAGAACTACAATCTGAAAGACACCATTGTCAAACTAGAAGCTGAATTAACAAAGAAGGACACTGAACTGTTCAAGGTAATCTCTGAACTAGATAATGAAAAGAAGGTAATTGCAAAGTGGAAGTCCTCTACTTCTAGACTTAATGATATGCTTGAAGTGAACAATGATAGGACCACTGGTCTAGGGTACACCAGTAGTTATGATGCTTATTTTGAAGAAAAACTTGGTTGCAACATGAACTGCACTGATAACCCTGATACCCCAAAAGTTGTCAAACCTCTTTCTGAGCTCATAAAAGGTCCTACGTTTGTCAAAGAAAAAGATTTGTTTGTGTGCACTTACTGTCACAAAACTGGTCACAAAAATCCTTACTGTTTCAAGTACCAAAAGGACTTAAAAAGGGAACATGTTGAGACCTCCAACCTCAGTAATCTCTCCACAATTCCCTCCCATCCAGTTTCCAGCAAACAAAACAGTGATGCTAGCTGCAATGTTGTGACAACATCCACTTCAACAGAGACTGAAAGATGTAATCTTAAAACTCTGAAGTTCTTTCCTAGTTCACCTAAACGAGGCAAATCTCCAGGACAGATAAACAAACACAAGAGTGTCTCGAAACATGTTTGGGTAGCTAAAGAAAAACATACTTGCAATGTTTCTTTTTCTGTTGCTACTTCCCCTAACAATGCTGGAAAATGGTACTTCGACAGTGGTTGCTCTAGGCACATGACCGGTAACCCGTCAAATTTGTCAAATTTTGTAGCTCAAAAGACAGGTACGGTAACATATGGAGGAGGATACCAAAGCAAAATACTTGGAAAGGGAACACTGTGCCTTAAAGGATATCCGAAACTCTCAAATGTTCTTCTTGTTGAGGGTTTAACTGCTAATCTTGTCAGTATAAGCCACTTGTGTGATGCTGATCTGAAAGTCAAGTTTGATAAACGTTCTTGCAAAGTTTACACTTGTGTGGACAAATTAACTGTAATGACAGGTGTGAGATCACAGGACAACTGCTATGTGATGGATATTCCTCTCAAATGCAATGTTGCTCAACATGATGATGCAATATTCACTACAAGAATTATGTCAGAACGGAAAGGCGGCGGATTTTATCCGTCACTATAGCGACGGATCATGAACAGGCGACGGATAAAACTTATCCGTCGCTACAGAGCGACGGATAAGTTTATCCGTCTCTACAGAGCGTTGACCAAGATTTAAAAAAAAAAAAAAATTTTAGCGACGGATAAATCTATCCGTCGCTAAAAATAGCGACGGATAGATCTATCCGTCGCTATAGCCGGAAAATAAAAAATAAAAAAACGTTAGCGACGGATAGATCTAGATCTATCTGTCGCTAAACGCCTAAAAAAAAACATATATCTCCTCCACCACCTCCTTTCCTCCACAACTTCTCCTCCATTTCTCCTCTCCTCCTCCTCCCACCACCACCTTTCTCCTTCCACCACCTTTCTCCTCCACCACCACCATCCACCACCATCCTCCACCACCACCTCCTCCACCACCATCCTCCTCCACCACCATCTCCACCACCACCACCTCTCTCCTCCCACCACCATCTCCACCACCACCACCACCACCTCTCTCCTCCCACCACCACCGCACCACCACCATCTCCACCACCACCACCACCACCACCTCTCTCCTCCCACCACCACCGCACCACCACCATCTCCACCACCACCACCACCACCACCTCTCTCCTCCCACCACCACCGCACCACCACCCTGCCACCACCACCATCTCCTCCACCACCACCACCACCCTGCCACCACCACCACCGCACCACCACCACCCTGCCACCACCACTGCCACCACCGCACCACCTTTCTCCTCCCACCACCACCGCACCGTACGAATACAAATTGGATACGAATATAAAAATTCGAATACAAATTAATCCGTATACGAATACAAATCAATATCTCGTATACGAATACAAATTGGATACGAATTAATCCGTATACGAATATAAAAATTCGAATACAGATTATATTTTTTTAAAAAAAAAAGAAATGGGGCGACGGATAGATCTATCCGTCGCCCCATTATCAATTTAAAAAAAAAATTGGTCAATCCGTCGCGAATTGGACGACGGATTGTTATCTGTCGCCACAGCTCCAGGGGGCGACGGATTTTCTATCCGTCGCCAGAGCTGGGGCGACGGATAGATGGCCTGTAGCGACGGATCTATCCGTCGCTACAGGCCAGATTTTTTGTAGTGATTGTGGCATATGAAACTGGGACATGTCAATTACAGAAATCTGGAGAAGATCATCAAAAACAATGTGGTGACAGGAGTGCCGAAGCTTACCAATGTAGGGAAACATGTGTGTGGCGACTGCCTTATGGGAAAACAAACCAAGGCGATACACCAGATTCAGGAAATTGAAGGACAACAAAGAGGTACTTTTAACTACTTTGAACTCCTGCATATAGATCTCATGGGTCCTATAGAAGCTAAAAGTTTAGGAGGAGCCTGGTATATCTATGTTATAGTTGATGATTTTTCTAGATACACTTGGGTCAATTTTTTGAAAGAAAAATCAGAAACTTTTGAATCCTTCAAAAACTGGCATGCAAAATGTTGTAATCAGTACTCTACTCTTGTTCAAAGAATTCGATCTGATCATGGTAAAGAATTCGAGAATCAATTCTTTGATAAATTCTGTGAAAAGAAAGGGATCATGCATGAATACTCAGGTCCTAAGACACCACAACAAAATGGTATTGCTGAAAGGAAAAACAGGACTCTTCAAGAAATGGCCAGAGTGATGTTGAGCTCAATGAACCTATCAAAAAGGTTGTGGGCTGAAGCTGTGAACACTGCTTGTCACATAATCAATCGTGTCTATCTTCGTCCAGGTTCTCTAACCACTCCCTATGAGACGTTGAAAGGTAGAAAACCCAATCTTAAGTACTTTCATGTATTTGGATGTGTGTGTTACATACTTAATGATAGAGAACATCTAGGGAAGTTTGATGCTAAAAGTGACAAAGGAATCTTTGTAGGGTACTCTCAAAATAGTCAAGCGTATAGAATATATAATCCTAGATTGCAAACTATACAAGAGTCTGTGAATGTTTCCTTTGATGACTCTGAGCCCTATGCCCAGAAGAAGATCTCTGCAGGTGCTGAACAGGTTATTGACTCAACCTCAGACTCTTCTACACATGAGAACGTACCAGAAACTGTGACTCCAGCTGATGATCAAAGTGAAAGAACCCATGATGTGGGCAATGTTGTGCCAACATCCCCCCTGTGCAATGATGACTCAACATTAAGTTCAACATCCCAGACCTTCACTCATGTTGATAAAGAACAAGCTGATCCCCACAATGAGACTGAATTTGAATCGACAATCCAACTGGCGAATGTCGCACCTATGTCTCGACTCACGAAAGGATCCTCCTCCTAGAATTCGCAAAGATCATCCAGTTCCCAAGTAATTGGAAATCCGGAGGAAGGACATTGAGGGAAACACGCAAAAATTACAAGGAAACACTCGGACTTCTGAAATATGTCACTCTGTAAGTTCCTCGTGCTTTGTTTCGTTAATTGAACCTAAAATGTGAAAGAAGCTCTTAGCGATGATTTTTGGATAGAAGAAATGCAAGATGAACTTCGAATTCCAAACAAATGAAGTCCGGACTCTTGTTCCCGTCCCATAATATAAATGTCATAGGCACCAAGTGGATTTTCAAAATAAGAGTGATGAAAAGGGGTAGTTGTAAAAAACAAAGCCAGATTGGTTGCTCAAGGTTACACTCAAGTGGAAGGCATTGATTTTGATGAGACCTTCGCTCCTGTTGCTAGATTAGAGTCCATTCGCTTGCTCCTAGCCATAGCATGTTGTCTTAACATAAAACTCAACCAAATGGATGTTAAAGGAGCTTTCTTGAATGGTTACATTGACAAAGAAGTGTATGTTGAACAACCTAGAGGGTTTGAAGATCCTCTTTACCCTGACCATGTTTTTAAACTAAGAAAAGCATTGTATGGTTTGAAACAAGCCCCGCGCGCTTGGTATGCTAGGTTGACAGAATTCCTAGTTGGGTTAGGATTTAAAAGGGGTGAGGGAGATCAAACTCTGTTTATCCTCAGGAAAGGAAAAGACATCTGCATTGCTCAAATCTATGTTGATGATATTGTATTTGGTGCTACTAACCTCTCCTTGCTAGATAAGTTTGTGCAAGCCATGACAGGAACCTTTGAGATGAGTATGATTGGTGAACTCAGTTTCTTCTTGGGGCTCCAGATACAGCAGAAACAGGATGGCCTCTTTATCTCCCAAGAGAAATATGCCAAGAATCTTATCACAAAATTTGGTCTGGAAAATGCCAAACCTTGCAGCACTCCCATGGCTACTTCTCTGAAACTTAGCAAAACTGATGTTGGGGACGATGTTGACCCAACATTGTATAGATCAATGATTGGAAGTCTCTTGTATCTTTCGACCACCGCACGACATCATGTTTTCATTTGTGTGTGTGCTGTATCAATCAAACCCAAAATATCTCATTTAATCTGTCAAAAAGAATCATTAGATATATATCGAACTGTTAATCTTGGATTATGGTATGCATGTGATTCAAACACTAATCTGTTGGGATTTAGTGATTACGATTGAATGGTGACTTAGATGATCGAAATGAACTAGTGGAGGTTGTTTTATCTTGGACCAAATCTTGTGTCATTGTATAGTAAGAAACAAAATTGTGTGTCTCTCTCTCTTTGAATCTGAATATGTAGCGGCTGGGAGTTGTGTGTCTCAACTAATTTGGCTGAACAATATGCTGCATGAATATGGGTTCCAAAGTGACACTCTTTTGATGTTTTGTGATAACTTAAGTGCCATTCACATTTCCAAGAACCCTGTTCAACACTCACGCACCAAGCATATAGACATTTGACATCATTTTCTTAGAGACCTAGTCTCCAAACAAATTATTGACATACAACACTTTGATACCACAAATCAGTTAGCTGACATTTTCACAAAGCCCCTTGATAAGGAGAGATTCTTCAGTTTGAGAAGGTCTCTTGGTCTTTGCACTATTTGATAGGATTTGATGCAAGCAATGTTGACATAACATCACAGTCAACATTGCCTTCTGTGTTTATCTAGTGTTATTTTTTTTGCTGTTTAATTTTTTTTTTCTTCTTGTGTGTCAATGTGTTTTTTGTGCTTCTGTATTGGTCGATGGCTGTTCCTGATTTGTAGCTTACAGTGCTGATGCTTAGGGGTTGAAAGACTGTTTGAAACCAAGGTTGAAAGGGATTGAGTCTCCTGTGTGTTTGCTTTATGTAAAACCCTCTTTTGCTGCTTTTTGGCTATTTTTACTCGTACCTTGACTCGCACTTGATGTTGCCTCCTGTCCTTTATGCTTAATAAATCTAATGACTTATGTTAAAAAAGGGCTCAAAGTGTTTCCGTCGAGGATCGTGTTGGGCAGGTTTCAAATACTATCCAAATATCGACGTGGCCAATGTGTCATATGTCGTGAGGGTTGATGGCCTGTACTGGAAACCGACACGCACAAAAGTGCCGATACTCGTAATGCTGCTGGTTCACTTTCTGAGTACCAAATAATCCAATGTGGTCAAATGAGTGATCTTTATGCCATGAGACGTGTGTTTGCCTCACTCCGCATAGGCTTCGGCTTTGGAGCGGATTCATACGTGTTCCAATTATTTGACATGGTTCACGGTCTCATGGTCACCCCCACTCAAACTTATGTTAATTGTTCAATTTATTTTTTGAGGCAATGTTGGGTGTGTTTCTTTGGTATTTCTTTCTCTTTCTGACTTGCCTGCAGCATCAGTGGTGTTAATCGAATCTGCACATCTTGAGACTTGGTTTCCTGGCTGACTTACATTAAGAATGGTCTGATTTCCCGATGTTGTCATCAATGTTGAGCCAACATCCTAGTCAACATTGCCTGTGCTTGAAGTACCTTTCTTTGCTGTGTTTTTGTGTGCTCTCTCTGTGTTTTTGGGTTGGGTTTGAGGGGGAGTATTTTTGTGTATTTTTGTGTCTGAGTAATTTTTTAATCTGTTAAGTGTCTTACTCTTATCTGATCTTGATTTGTTTCAAACCAAAAAATGCACCTCCCTAGGTTGAGTTTTGAGATTCTCCTTCATTTTTGACCTAATTGATACGGTGGTCATTTGCTTTCCTTAATCTCATATTAACAGTTGTGTACAGATCTTGGTTTGTGTTTTGATATATATGGTTATGATCTTTGAAGCAAACCAACCAAAAACACTCCTTCAACCATATTACCTTCTCTCATTAGCCCACTTCTCCACCACTCACAAAAACTGCCACCTATCCAAACCACAATCATTACTATAAAAAAAAAAAAAAAACTTTTTACTCTCAAAATGTTGAGAAACCCGCAGATGAGCCTACTATTGAACCAGTTGTGGTGGAAGATTGGCAGTCAGGTGACTCAGAGAAAACAGAAAGTGACCCTATGAATATAGATGAGGATGTTGTTTCAACATCGGTTGCTCATGATGATAACGATGATGAAAGCTCTGATGATATGGAGGATTATGAGCCAGAAACAGAAGATGACTCAAAGGATGAGTCAGTGGTTGATGAAGAAGATCTGAGCAACACAGATGAAAGCTCAGATGACTCTGAAGATTATGAAGCTGAGACAGAGGAAGAATCTGAAGAAGAATCACTTAATGATGAGGATGTCATTCTTGGAGAAGATCAGATTGAAGATCCTGAGGTAAATGATCTACCCTCTGAACCTGCTTTGACAGATGGTTCTGATTGGGATGAAGATGCAGTCTCTCATTTGTTCTATGATAACAAGAATCTAGAAAAATATGAGAAAATAAAAAATAATGCTATAGATGTTGAGAAGATAATTAAAAAGGCTTCATTTGAAGAGTATAACTTAGTTGCCTATCTGAAGAAAAGGAATCTATATCATGCTGTTACCCAATATGCTGCTTTTGTTCCTGAAATCATCAGAGAATTATATGCTCATTTATCTGAGAATTTTGGTATTGAAGGGCATCGTAAACATCACTGTGTGTATCTTAGGGGTGATGTATTTTTCTTGACTTCTAAGGATATCAATACAGTGCTGCATAGAAATAGGGATGAGGTTGAGACTCCTGTGGAGGTGACTATGGATGAGATTGCTAGAGAGCTAAATGCAGGAAAATTAAAATCTTGGCCTACTGGGACTCTAGACCTGAAATATTGTTGTTCCCTAGTCTCTGTTCTTGCCAGGATTTGCTTGTACAACTGGCTGCCATCTTCCAATAATAACAAGCTCAGTCAAGAGGCAGCCATGTTGCTCTACAGAACCAAAATGGGATACAATGTCAATCTGGGAGAAAGGATTCTCAAGCATCTAGAAAATTCCAAGAATAGAGGGATCAGAGGCCATTTGATACTCCCATCCACCATATTTGTTGTCCTTCAGTTTCAGGGTATTGAGGTCAAAGCCAATGATGTCTATCATTCCAACTTCAAATCCATCACAGTCACCAAACAACTGCCGGAAACACATGACAGGATCTGTGATCTTCCTTGGGTAGATCTTGATGTTTCTGTGAACATGGATGTGGAGGAGAGTATTCCTCTTTCTACTGGCAAAACTAATGCACCAGAAAGCTCTGTAGTTGCTGCTCAACGTTCCAATGTTGACCTACATGTTGGTTCAACATTGATCTCTAACATTGAAACTCTGTCTGCAGGTATTCTAACTGAACAGGACAAGCTGATTTTGGAGCAAATCAAAGGGATTGATGAGCAGATCTCAAACAATCTGAAGTTCAGAAGTACTCTAGTTTCTTTTCTTTCCTCACAAAAAGGGGGAGAATAGATAACTTGAGTTCATTTTACTTGATTCTGTGTTAAACAATTATTTTTTGTTTTTTGTGGGTCTGTAATATTTTAAACTCTCTTGAATATTTCTTAAGCTGTCTGGTTAAGGGGGAGAATAGATCTTTAGCAGTTCTTAGTTATGTTTCTATTAATCTCTTGTTTTGTTTTGTGATGAAAGACTAAGATTAAGGGGGAGATTGAAAGTGCAGTATGCATTTATGTTTTGATAATCTTGTCTTTCAATAATCAATTCCAAGTTTGTGTTTGTTGTTGTTTGTGAAGCTGCAGGACTACCAATGTTGTATAACATTGTGACAGGATAGAATTCAATGCTGGCATAACATTGAAGATATAACATTGCGGTCGACATCAAAGACAAAGCACATTGGGCAGGATACTTGGACTGGAAGTATTGACAAATCGAACAAGAGCTGATTTAAGGAAAAAGAACAGCTTGTGGTGAAAGCAAGAAGGAACATATTTTATGAAGAATCAAAATATGGGAATTTCCTTCTATGTGTATATTGAAGAAAACAAGTAAAAGTAAAATTGCCTTTGCTGAAATTCTATTGCCTTTCGACATAGATGGAAGAGGTCGATATCTCAAGTATATATATGCAAGGATTCAGCAAAGCAAGGTTGGGCCTTTTGATGATCAATCGAGATTATATTAAAAGAGTTTAGGCTTCTTGTTTTCTGCTAGCTTTAGAGTTTGTCTAAGAGTATTCATTGTTGGAATAACTCTTTCAAACATCGACCTAGAATAGCTTTTACTGTTGGTTTTTCTAGGGCTAGTTTTGGTTGTTTAATCAATCGTTTGTGATTGTATTAAACCTAGTTGGTTAGATCTACTTTTCCTGTCAGTAGATATTTTGCCTAAGGCGCTGCCAATATATTTTTCTATATATTGGCTTGGTAATATAAGTTTCATTATTATTCATCCGCTGCTATCTGTTATCTGTAGACAGTGTTGAACAACATTGTTGGCAACATTGTCTGTTGGTCTAATTCCTAGTACCAATCCGGGATCTTAAGTTCTAACAGTGTTGTCGCTCATCCCTTTGGAATCCATCTTGCTGTTGTACTTCGTTAGGTGACCCACGGGACAAGCATCCCCATAATAGTATTCCAAATTTGGGATCACTTGATCCGAGTTTCGGTTTCTCTCTTTCTCTCTCATGATGTCGTCGCATAGGGGATTTGGTGCACTGGTAGTTATTTGCTCGTGGTCTTTCACAAGACGTCCGAGATTCAGAATCTGAGCTTCTAGAGCCTTTTGATGGGCATAGATCTCGTCAGCCGTCATGATCTCCCCTGTCCTCGGGTGGATTGCTACATCCGCAGGGAGTTCATTTATGCGGACCATCGGAACAGTTTCTGCCACTTGATCCCTGTCTCTTGGAGGTGCTGGCAGTGGAACTTCTGGGTATCTATTGTTCCCCTCTTAACATTCTCTCCTTCCATGTTGGCTTCCCTCACCTCGGATTTGAGAAGCTGAGGCCCGCCGATCCAAAAGATCTCGCAAATCCTCCTGATGTGGCTGATCCCCTAACCTCTGTTGGATTGGGCGTTGCCTGTTCCTAGATAATGCTGGCTCTGCCAGTGGAGGGGTAACCACTGGCAGAGTGGCTTGCTGTGGAGGAGCATTGTTGGATCCCAGGCACCCATGAATGATTGTGAGCAATCTGTCGAACTGCTTCTCGCTGAGTCCGAGATCGTTAGTGCGAACGGTGCGTCCATCAGGCATAGTGAATTGTTGACCTGCTGCAGGGCCTCGAGTTTCTGCCGAAGAAGCTCGTACTACCCCTTCATCCGAGGACGGGCTGGCTGTGCGTCCCTCGCTCGGATATCTTCTTCCTGACACTTCGATTCTGCGTCCCCGGGTGGGCGGACGTCCCCGTGGGCACGGTGGAGGAGTCCCTACTCCTGCAGCACCAGCCCTCGTTGTTCGTCTTGTTCTTGCCATCGATTCAATCGAAAGCTGGATGTCCAGTGTCCGAAGCCCTCTTACAACAACCGTAAGAGTAAGAATGCAAAGGGCTACTACAAGTTCCACAAGTGTCGCGGACACGAGACTGATGATTGAATTCAGTTGAAGACAGAGGTGGAGCACCTAATAAGAGATGGAAAATTGAAGGAACATGTTTATGAGGACGGACCTTCCCGGCAAGATAAAACGGAGCGAAGAAGGGAGGAGAATATGACGGAACCACCACCCCACCACAGACGGCGCCAAAATGTTGAGGGGTAAAACCTCGAACACTAACTGACTAAACTATTACAAGTATCCTGAACTAGGTCCCGCCTTCTACTTGAAGTCCGAAGAAGTACTTGTCCGAGCTAGAGCACCTGAAAGGACTAAGTGGGGGGGTTAGAACGGGATATCCGGATTGCCTATGTTAATCCGGTTAGAGACTTTACTCGAAAGAGAGTTGGAGGCTCTCAATGTAATAGTTACGAGAAAGGTTATGAATTGCTTATTACTTATTGCGTATTGCTTACCCAAAGGTCTTGGACCTTGCGCCATATTTATAGTTATCGTGTACTTATGAAGAAGTTCACAAGATGATGCCAAGTGTACGATCCAGATTTGGACACCAATGCTACCTTTGGCCCATGGCCCATTGGTGAACAGTAATCCAATACCGATAAGTGGGCCTGGGAGGGTAGTTTGGACCTTTTCCCTCTGAGAGTACTATTCCGCTTGTTGGGTCCGTGTTAGTCCCTCGGACAGATCTGTCTGCTTGGTTGATCTGCCATGGGGTAACTCTGGATGTCCGAGCCTAGAGTTTCACGGAAGTATCTCAGTGGTTCTGTTATATACGCTTGGTCTTATCGTGATGGTGGCGTCCGAGATTCTCTCGTCCAGTCCGTTTGGCATCTCTGTACTGACGTAGCCAAGTTTGGAAGTCCTTGCCCCAGCTAGCTCGGACTAGCTGTGAGGGTGTAGTGACTTTAGCGTACTGGACGATTCACTTTGGGCGGACCATACGAGGTCAGACCAGTATTAAATTGGCTAATTAAGCCGTGATGCGCTTTAGGACACGCTCTATGGCGCCCTTAACGGATTGGACACATGTCCGTAACAACACACTATACTTGTTGTGTCATATACCTTTCTGTATTTACATTTCAGCAAAGCACACACACATACTTATTGTTTCTGCACTTACCTATTGTAAAGTCTTCCGCACTCTGAACTTAAGTATCAGAAACCCCCAGGTGTCTGAGAAACTGTTTTTATCGACAAAAGTTTTAAAATACTATTCACCCCCCCTCTAGTCTTTTACTTTGCCATTATCTGGACCAACAAGTGGTATCAGAGCAGGAGGTTCACAAGCCTTCTGCACTGAACCTAGATCCCCAGATAGGTGAAGGAACTTTGTCCCTTTTTGAGGACTGTATAATTTGTGTGTTAAGTGTGCAGGTATGTCTCTGAGTGATGCACCCATTCTGAAGACAGAAAACTACGAGAAATGGAAGAACAACATGATGCTCCATCTGGAGGCCATTAGTGATGAGATGATCTATGTCATCAATGTAGGGCCTATCAAAATCAGACAACTCAAACAAGTTACTAAGGTATCTGATGGTAGAAAAGCCTCAGACAAGGAAGATGGAAGTGAGGATGCAGCTGCTAGTGATAGTGGTCGCGTTGTTAGTGGAAGCATTATGTATGAAGACAAGCCAAGAGAACTCTGGACATCTGAAGATTCCAAGAGACACAGATTGGATGGTCAAGCTCGTAATATCATCATCAGATCAACACCTGATCACATATAGTGTAAACTGTGGGGGTGCTAAAACGGCGAAAGTTGCTTGGCAATTGATTGAAGAAATATGTGTAGGAACTGAGAAAACCAAGGAAAACAAGTTCGAAGTTCTTAAATTGAAGTTCCAAAACTTCAAACAAGGTCCCACTGAAACTCTGGAAGAACTTGATTTCAGATGTACTACTCTTATGAGTGATATGGCTGCACTTGGTGAAAGCAACAGATACTCTCAGCCAGAAAAGATTAAGACTATTGTCAGAAGTCTCAATCACAACTGGGAGCACACTAAGTTATTTTATTTCAACCAAGGGATGCCAAATATTACTCCAGTAGAGCTCTTCTCTCATCTTGCTACTGTAGATTATGAGACAACTCAGTGACAACAAACAGCTGAAAAGTTGTAAAGTGTTGCTCTAGTTTCTCAAGGTACTTCTGAAAAGAAGGATACCAAAAATGCATCTGAAGAAATGCTCTTGCAGTAAGACACATGAAGAAATTTGTGAGTCAAGAGATTGAGAGAAGAAAAACTGAAAAACTGAAAAAAGCATCTTGGCCCAAACTATCATCAGTACAAGAACATACAAATGAACAACTCTCTGAACACCCCCATTCAGAAAGGTGTTAGTACTGAAGCTGCAGAAATAGGAAATAATATCTGCTTCTATAGTCAAAAGCCTGGTCACATCAAGAGAGATTGTCCTGCTTTAAACAAGCTCAAGACAGGTGACAAGAAGGACAGAAGAAATTTCAAAAGAAATCAAAGGGCCTTACTGACTGAAGAAAGGAAGAAGATTCAAATTCAACTTGATGCTCTAGACATTGAGACAGATTCTGAAGATGGAGATTCAGATGACTCAAACCTACCATCACCAGAATTGTGTGGAATCACCCACGATGTAATCGACTTCGGCCTTACGAAGAATGAAATGTGTGGAGTTGCTGAGATTGCTGGTCCAGACATCTCCAACATTGAAATATGTCTTATGGATAATGAGGTAACTAACAATTCACAATTTTTGTACTATGAGAGTGATGATGGAATTGAGGATCTGGAGTTGGTCAAGAGTGAATTGGATCGTTATGAGAAAGAATTTCTAAAAGCACAATCCAAAACCAAAATACTAGAAGAAAGCAAAGAAACTCTTGAAAAAGAGGTTTCTGAACTAACTAGAGTATCTGAGAACAAGAACGCTGAAATAGCCTTTCTGAAAGCTCAGATATCTGAGAATGAAAATTCTCACAAACTAGCCTTCGATGAACTTAATGAGAAAATGAAGAAGCTGCTTTCCGAGAATGAAGAACTCAGAAAGAAAGAGCTATCCTTCCAATCTTATGCAAAGGCTTGTGACACTCTCACTGAGGTTCAATCCTATCTGAGAGACCCCTCTGAGAAAGGTGGACTTGGACTTGATGAACAATCAAGTAATTCATCTCCTCTGAAAAAGATTGATGAAAGGTTGACCTTTGTAAAAAGTCAACAGAATGGTTTGTCAACCACCTATAGCATTGGTCAGAAAGCTAGGGTAGTTGACAAAGGAAAAGGAGTTGCAACCCAGTCTTTGAAAGAACAACAAGTTCGCAAGAAACATGTGGATAAGGTTTCTGAAAATAAACACAACCCTCAGACATGCAACCATCCACATTACTACATTACTAGGAAGTGAAGAATTGCTGGAATAGGCAAATTCTCTACTGTAACATTTTATGAACATAAAGATGGTGCAGAAACTAGTAAGGCTTCTGAAGAACGCATTCAGAAAGCCAAAGGTGTTCGAAATGGCATTGGCTATCATGCTATTGGAAAGGTCCTTCTACAACAATATAAGGAAGGACAAGAACAATGGCGCAAGGCTGATATTGCACGTAGCAATAGACAGAAGTGGAAGAAATCTCAAGCCACTGAAAAACTGAATGCCAGAGCTAGAAGGAACCTGGCCAGAAAAGCTAAGTTTGCTGAAAAACAATCCCAGAAACCAAGATCCAGAAAGCACCAAAGGGAACACCTAGAAACACCCCAAGAAGGAAGATTGAGATCAAAATTACTGATTCTATTGCATCTCCTTCTGATCAAGTTAGACAAAAACAAACTCCCAATAAATTCACTAAAATGTGGATTCCTACTAGAAGAATGTTTAGTCTAAGTGGTTCTATCTCTGAGACAAGAACCTAACTCCTGCTTCCTGTTTTGTGCAGAACGCCTCATGGACTAAGGCTCAATGGCTATTTGATAGTGGATTCAGAAAGCACATGACAGGAGACAAAGCAAATCTGGTCAACTACAAAGCTTGCAACACTGGACCAGATATCAGTTTTGCTGGAGGAGAATTAAATCCCTCTGGGATTTGGCAACGTTAAATTGGGATCATTAACAATCACTGACGTATTACATGTTAAAGGTTTGAAATATAATCTATTTAGCATGAGCCAGTTTGCAGACAAGGGTTTCACTGTGAAACTCAAAGCAAAGTATTGCAAACTTATTGACAATGAGTCAAAGCAGACAGTCTTGGTTGCTCGGCGGAAAGGTAGTCTTTATGTTGGCGATTGGGCTTCTGCCACAGCTGAATAATGTCTCATGGTGAGTCAATCAAGTCACACAGAAGAGCACTAGTTATGGCACAAAAGAATGAGTCACTTGAATTTCAAAACTCTGAACAAACTTGCCAGGAAAGAGTTAGTGGTTGGCCTTCCCAAAACATCTTTCAGAAAGGGTGGTATATGCTCTGCCTGTCAGATGGGGAAACAATCCAAGATCTCTTTCAAGTCCAAAACCAGACACTCTAGTGTTAGACCACTACAACTATTACACATGGATCTTTTTGAATCATCTGTAACTAGTTATGCAGGAAAGAAGTATGGTCTGGTTGTTGTAGATGACTTCTCAAGATTCACTTGAGTTGTCTTTCTGAAGCACAAATCTGATGCTAGGGTGGAGATACCAAACTTGCTGAATAAGCTTGAAGTCATGAAAAATGACAAGGTATCTGCAATCAGAACAGACCATGGTACTGAGTTTGTCAACCAGTACATACAGGAGTTTTGTACCAGCAAAGGTATACAACACCAACTTTCCTCTGTGAGAACACCACAACAAAATGGTGTTGCAGAAAGGAAAAATAGAATGCTTAAAGAAGCAGCAAGGACAATGCTAGCTGACACTGAAATAAGTGAAGTTTATTGGGTTGAAGCTGTAAACACATCATGCTACACCCAGAACAGATGCTTGATAAACAAACACCATGACAAGACCCCTTATGAACTCTTGGTTGGTAGACCCCCAAGTATCAAACATCTGAAAGTGTTTGGTTGTAGATGTTTTGTTCTTAACAATGGAAAAGAGTATCTAAGAACATTTCAACCAAAGGCAGATGAAGGAGTGTTTCTTGGTTATTCTATGAATAGCAAAGCTTACAGAGTTTACAACAAAAGAACAAAAAAGATTGAAGAATCAGTTCATGTTGTATTCTATGAAGGAAGCAAGAAAACACCCCTTGTTGATGAACTCTCAGAAAGGTTCAAGGAACCAATGATAAAGGATTCTGAAGAAGAACCCTCAGAAAGGAAAAACATCATTATGGAAAGAGAGGATGGCTCTGACGAAGAAAAGCTTGAAATGCCTAGTAACAACCAGATGACTCTCAAACATGATGAAGAATTTCCTATGAGAATTTTCGAAATGGAAATTGAAGATATTCATCAGAGAGCTAACTCTGGAAATGACCTCTCTGACAGACATGTTCCAGAAAGCTCTCACACTGAGCAAGTGTCAGACATTCACCGCTCTTCTGAGGTGCAAAATGTCTCAGATACTGAAGAAGTATCAAGTCATAACCACAGTGATTCACATTCAAATCGCTTGGATATTGACCCTACTAGCTCTAAACCAATGATGAGATGGATCAAGGATCATCCTGCAAAAGATGTAATTGGACCGATTAATCAAGGTGTTAGGACTAGGAGAGCAATAGCTGAAAATGCTAATTCTCTCTTTGGATGTTTTATCTCAAACATTGAACCTAAAACTATAGAAGAAGCATTAAGAGACCAAGACTGGATCTCAGCAATGCAAGAAGAGTTGGATCAATTTGAGAGAAACAAAGTCTGGAAACTAGTTCCACTTGTAGAAGGAATATCTGTAATTGGAACAAAGTGGGTTTTCAGAAACAAGATGAATGAATCTGGTGAAATAACCAGAAACAAAGCAAGGTTGGTTGCCAAGGGATTCACCTAGACTGAAGGTCTAGATTTTGATGAGTCATATGCACCAGTTGCCAGATTGGATGCAATAAGACTCTTTTGGGCCTTTGCAGCTCATAAAGACTTTAAAGTTTATCAGATGGATGTAAAGAGTGCATTCTTGAATGGTGAACTTGCTGAGGAAGTCTAAGTTGAGCAACCACCTGGCTTTGAAGTTTCCTCAGAAAGTAGAATGGTCTATAAGCTATAGAAAGCTCTATATGGACTGAAACAGGCTCCAAGAGCATGGTATGACACTTTGGCCAAATACCCTCTGAAAAGTGGTTTCAGGAAAGGTGAAGTTGATAAAACTTTATTTACTTTAAATCATGATGGGAAACTACTCTTAGTTCAAGTATATGTTGATGACATCATATTTGGATCTAAGGACAAGCAACTTTGAGATGACTTTGCAAATCTCATGAAAAGTAGATTTGAGATGAGCATGATGGGAGAATTGAACTATTTCCTAGGATTGCAAGTCAAGTAACTCAATGATGGAATATTCATTAGTCAGACAAAGTATGCAAAAGACATGCTCACAAAGTTCAATCTTAAGCCTTCTGAAAAGAATGCTAAGATACCTATGAGCATAGGAACCAAGATGACCTATACTGAATCATACAAGAGTGTTGAAGAACATAAGTATAGGAAATTGATAGGTTCACTACTTTACATTACTACAAGCAGACCTGATATCCAATATGCAGTTGGAGTGTGTGCTAGGTTTCAAACAAATCCAATGCAATCACACTACAACATTGCTATGAAAATATTAAGGTATGTGAAAGGTACAGTAGATGTAGGCTTGTGGTATCATAAAGAAAGTGGATTGAGTTTGGTTGGTTACTCAGATGCTGATTATGCTGGATCAATGTTTGATAGGAAAAGTACCTCAGGAACTTGTCAGTTTCTGGGAACTAGACTTATCTCATGGTTTAGCAAGAAACCAAACTCAATTGCAACTTCTACCACAGAGGCTGAATATATTGCTGCTGGTTGTTGTGCAACACAAATTCTGTGGATTCAACAGCAACTCAGAGACTATGGACTCAATGAAGAGAAAACTCCCATTTTCTATGCACAGAAGACCAACTTGCAGATATCTTCACCAAGCCCCTACAAGAAAGCCGGTTCTTGACTTTAAGACATAGTCTTGGGTTAATGGAGATGCCTAAGGACTGAAAAATATCCTGAATCTCTAAAGTCTGAGTAAGTGAGGTAGAAAAGAAGTAGGCCTCTGAGAACAGGTTCTCAGAAAGCCAAGATGATAAGAAGTGATGCAAAGGTTTCTGAGTAGCAACACTCAGAAAGGCAAAACATTTCTAGAACGGGTATCCAGAAAGGCAAAAAATTTGTACACACTCAATAAGTAAATAAGACTAGAACTTACTTACTGAGAGTGGGTCAAATACATTCAAACAACTGAAGCTTCTGACATCTGAATTCAGAAAACTATTTAGTCATAAAGAGAAAAGACACACAAAGCCCGAAAAGTATAAGTTCTGGAAGTCAAACATGTCCAATGTCTTGTATTTTGGCCATTTTTATGATACACAATATAAGATAAGGACTTGACACTCAGAGTGACAAGATCAAACGATTAAGTGTTCTTACTCTTTACTAAGTGACATAATGAATGTAACTTGTCAAAAATCCATCAAGTCGGCACAATGCCATTTGTTGATTGATATCATTTCAAAGCATTCAATATAAGCCATTGATGAATAAACTTTTTGATCTCAATGGTTGAGATTAAAACAAAGCAAGTACTGTCTGTTGAGAAATGCAGACATGACCCACTACACATTTAATGGAAAAAGTACGTGATACCACCCCTATGCAGACATAAAGACACGCATTCATATTCAGTTGTATGTATGTTTATCTATGTAAATTTTGTTTGCTATATATATATATATATATATATATAGGACTTCGATAAAAGACAAACACTTTTACCAATTCCAAATTTCATACTTGCATCAAAATAGCAAAACCTCTCAAGATTTCTGCAAACTCAACTTCTTGTGTTTAGTCTTCTGAAAAGACAGACTAATCCAGATTAATCTTGCAAAACCCCTCTGAAAACACTCACTCAAGACTCTATATAAGAGATGGCACCCAAGAAGATGACCACAAAGAACCCTAAGGCCGTATCATCAGCTCCTGCTGAAAAGCAAGGAGGAAAGGAACTCAAGGTGTTGAATAAACGCCTTCTGGGAAAGTTCACCCCATCAGACTGGAATCCAAGTCACAAAATGAATTTGGGAGCTTTTCTAGTAAAGAAGTATGTACCAGCAGTCATACCCTCAAGGCCAGATAGGAAACTGATATTGGGGATGCTGAAAAGATCCCATATCTACAAGTTTCTGTCTGCTGCACCCAGTGGACTATCCACACTGGATGTGCTGGAGTTCTATAACATCTCCAAAATCTTCACAAAAATTGTGAATGATGAAGAAGAGAAGTACTTGCAGACTGAAGTTCAAGGACAAGAAATCGTCCTAGACTGCAAGACTTTCTGCAAAATGTTCCGATTGAAAAATCAAGGAACAATTGAAGACATCAACATCAGGGATGCT
Source organism: Plantago major (assembly GCA_026545765.1). Lineage (NCBI taxonomy): Eukaryota > Viridiplantae > Streptophyta > Magnoliopsida > Lamiales > Plantaginaceae > Plantago > Plantago major. The sequence continues at coordinate 74,954,078 of CM048841.1, forward strand.
CCCATGATACAAGGTGTTAAAGAGCTATTTGAAGCAATTCAATTAGATAATGCAAAAGGTTGCCCAGGAGACTTTATTCTGAAAGCCATCAGAACTAGTCATCTCCAGAAACATTGGAGTACCTTAGCTCTCATTCGGGTCCGTTGCTTTGATGGCAACAAAGGTGGAGTGGACCAGATAAGCATGGAGAGATGGATGATGATGCACCTTCTGAACAAGAAGCATGAACGGCAGGAAACCCACTTTAACTGGGGGAAGTACGCCTTCAACAAATTCCTTGGGCATATTGAAGAATTTGAGCCCAAGATCATCAATGGCCTTGCTAAGCCAAAAGCCAACATGCATTTTGGTCTCAGAATATGTCACATTCTGGAAAGATTGGGAATCACTCTCAGAGAGAGGCAGGAAATCCCAGTCACCAACTCCCTTTTCAGACACGCCTTTCAAGAAAAGGAGAGACTTGCTGCTGAGAAAACACTTAGAAAGGCAGAAGAAGAAGAAGAAACTGCCTAGCAAGGTGATGAGGTTTCTGAGCCAACTTTAGCTCAACCTCAAACTGCCAAGAGAAAAAGGACTCAACATAAAAGAGTACCTAAGCCCCCAACAAAAAGAAATAGAGGCACAACCTTCTGGAGACAATGTCTCAGAAAATGTTGTTCACCCGTAAAGCGATTCGAAAGCATCAAGGATTACAAATGCGGCTCCAGAACTATCAAGGGATGACCGCAACATTATATGGGTGACTCCCAATCAAGCGATGACTCTGAAGAGGATGAACAAATCCAAGAGGCACTCAAAAGGTCCAAGATAGAAACACTTGGAGGAGAATCTAGCTCAGCTCCTCAAGGTCAAAGGAGCACTTCTGCCCAGCAGGAAGAAGAAGGTCTGGGAGAAGAAAATAGAATGATGGAAGATATCTCCATTGCTTCCACATTCACAATGCCATCACTTAATGTTGCTGAAGAAAACCCTGTTCTTGAACAGGTTCCTCAACCTTCTGAGAGAGCTCAATTCTCAGAATGGGATCAAACTGAGATGGAGACTCAGAATGATACTGCAGAGGAGACTAACAATGAGCACAGAGAGACTGTGGAATCACCACAAGTCCAAGAGACCAATGATCAGCCTGACCTTATTCAGGTAGCAAAAGTAGTTTGTATCTAACTTGTCAACATTAAAATGTTAACTTGTTACTCATAAGCTTCATTTGTTACAGGCCAACATGGAGACACACTTTCAGGGGGAAGAAAATTTGTCCACCCCCTTGAATCAAGAAGAGGTTCTTCCAACCTCAGAACATCAAGAAGAGCCTGTCCCACAGGTAGTACAGCTATTTCTGAACAAGAAATAACTAAATTAAAAATGCTCTTAAAATCTTGTGTTCTAATCTTGATAATGTCTATTATTAGGCTCCAACTGAGGAAGTGGTGGTGGTGGAACCAACACCCCAAAACCTAGAGATTCCAGAGGCTGAAAATCTCTCTGAGGACATATTTACTGAGCCTTCTGCTGAGAAGGTAAGTAATCAGTAATAGTCTCCTTCAAAGAATGCTCTGGAAAACCCACTACTAAATCTTTTATGGTTGTTCTTACAGGCTTAGTCAGAATAACAAATGGATGGAGAAACAGTTGTGTTATCTCCTCCAAAGGAAACTGAAACTGCTGAACAAGCAGCATCTGCAGAAAAGGTGCCAGAAACCCCAAAGGTTTCTGAGGAACATGCTATTGAGCTTCCTCACTTAGAAGTAAGTGAAGCCACATAAAGCATATTTCTATCTATCTTTCTCTGATAAACAAGTTTCTGAAACCATAATTGATTCTAATTCTCAGGTTCAAGCAGAAAGAAAGGTTGCTGAGGATCAGACTTCTCCTCACGCCAAAGTATCTGAGGTTTCTGAGACCAAACAAGCAAAAGTCCAAGCAGATGAGCCTAGTGTTTCTACACAGGTACGCTCAGAAAGCTTACTCTTTGCACACAGATACTAACACAAGTGGTTTGAACAAAACTAACTTGATCCCTTTCTTTCAGGCTCAAAGTCTAGTGCCAGTTGATTTACTCAAAGCATTCTAGAAGCACACTTTAAAGAAACATCTCAAGTGCTTCCGACAATGGCAGAAACTCAGAAAGGCTGACCTTTCTGAAGTAGCCAGAGTAATCGACGTCCCAGAAAAGAGAGCAATTGCCCTAAATCTGGAGGATTACATCCATGCATTTTTCCCAACAGAGTCCTACTCATTTGCCACTCTGATGCATGAAGACTTCATTCATGAAGTAGCACAAAGACTCATAGCAGATTTCAAGTCTGCGGATGCTCAAACCCAAGAGTAGATGGTTACCCATCCTGCCCTGCCCAGCAAACTCACTACTTATCCAGCTGAGCAAGAAGAAGTAAATGGGAGGATGATTACATTCCCAAATGTGATCAACCTGGTTTCTGAAGATGAGGAAGAGATGGACAAAAATGATTTTCAAGAACCTCCCTCTGAGCATCCAAACCAAGAAGCAAAGAAAAAGGATGATGATGATGATGATGATGATAACCAAAATGATGATCCTCAACCTGGACAAGGTGGGATTCAGAAAGCAAACAAAGGAAGTGGAGCACAGGCTATTCCTTCCAATGCTCAGAAAGCCCCATCATCATCACCTCCCAAGTCTCATCAAGATACCCAACAGGCTGAGCACAATGATGCCATAGAAGAAATTTCAGCCGCTGAGTTCAGGATTAAACAACTTAGAAAGATGTTGGAAGAAGAAAAGAGAATCAACTTAGAGTGCCAAGCTCTTGTTGATGAGAAGGAAGCCAAAATTCAAAAGCTCAAAGAAGCTAATGCTGAAGAATTGGCCCTTCTGGATGAAAAAAGAAGTTTGGAAAGAGAAATCAGCATTACCGCAACTGAAATTGATGCCATGCGTGATGTTGATGAAGATGCACTAGATGCTAAGGCAGCATCAGAAAGACCTTCTATATCTTCTCAGAAGGCCAGCACACTTGATGGAAAACAGAAGAAGATTGTCTATATCCAAACAATCCAAGAAAAGGATTATGACAGTGATGCTGAAACCCACAACTTGATTACTGGAGCAGAAGATGAGAGACTTGTCACTCAACAAAAGAGAGACCTACTTGCTCCTCATATATTCTCTGCACCAGGTAGTTCAATAAGTGAAGAGCACCGTGCAAGGAACAATATCTTTTTGGAACTCAGAGAGACACTAGTTGCCCAAGACATAGAAGTGCTGAAATCCATCCCAGAAGAGATGAAGCCATTGGCTGCTGCTTTACTCAACAAAGCAACTAGCATAGCTCTTTCTCAGAAAGACCTAGGGTTGGTCAGGGATGAGGATTGTAACAATGCTAATGCAGCATTGAATGAAGCCAGCCATGCTGTTCTACAAGCCAACGCTATCCTAAGGCTGTTTGAAGAGCTCAACAGAAAGGAGCAGGAACTAGTTAGGCAGAACACAGAGCTGAATAAAGAAATCCAAGAACTGGTCAGGGTGCATAACAACCTCCAGAAAAACATTGAATCACTCTCTGAAGCTTATGCTATCATGAGTCAGTCATTCATGACTAAGGGGGAAAAAGAGATGCCTCAGAAAGGCAGAGGAAGAAAAAGAAAACAATCAAGCCCTCCCTCCTCAAGTCAACTTGTCATCAAGGACACTGGAGACGCCCCTGCTGAAGAAGTTTTTCCAGATCAACCAGCCAGAAGGCTGAGAAGTATGGTTACTAGGGGAACCAAGTCCCTTAGGATCTCAGATGGGAACAACCAGAATAATCCTAAAGAAGGAGAAGTAAGAGGCCAAGAAAGCTGCAAGCCTCCAACTTTGAACTTCAATAATGATGAGGATGAATCTGATACAGATGAACATCCACTTCACAAAAGAAGGAAACAAGCAACTACTTCACAACCTCCCCTGGCAGCAATGCCTTTGGCAGCCAGAACTCCTTCTGGAAATACCAAGTCAATACAAGGAACATTCACCAGCACAGCCCCAAGGCAGGAAGAAAGGGTTAGAGGATCTCCTGACAGAAGGCCACCTAACAGAAAGGCAAGAAGGGATTCCCAATTTGGCAGAATAAACAGAGAAACTCCTCAAGAAAGGCCAACTGATGCCCATATTGAGTATGTGAAGACTAGTAATGAAGAGTCTTCATATAGGTGCATTCTAAACAAGAGAGGTTATTGGATTCTAGAACTACAACATCTACTTGTCAATGATAAGTTTCCAACTCCCATCCTAAACCAGATCCTGAAATAGAGAGAAGGCAAGCCAGAACTGCTAAAACCTGAGCACCTTCATGCCTGGCTAAATTTTGAAGTAGAAAAGAGGAATGAAGCCAGAAAGATGGATCTTTCTTTTTCCTATCCTTACCCAAAGCCTGATGATGTACACAAGGTAAGAAAAATGGATGGTAGCTACAGCAAGAACAACAAACTAGGTGTTCCAACCTATGAGTCATTATATATGACACTGGATGAATACCTAGATGACTTACACTATCTAGAAGAAATATACAAATATTTCAACCTATCTCAGCTGCAAATAGACCACTCCTGGGTCTGGGGAAAGTACTTCTGGGTCAAACACTTTTTGCGAAAGAATCACAAGCTTGGAAAGAGTTATCATGAAATATGTGACTTATCTAGAAAGACAGAGCTCTCTGTCAGAAAGATTCTTTATGACTATGCCGAAGAATGCGGAAAAGTGGATGATCATGTCAACTGATCCAGAAAGGATGCTGAAGAACTTGAGGTATCCGAACCCATGTTGCATTTCTGAAGACTTGAAGACTAGTAACATTAGAAAACTCTCTTGGAGCTTGGATTCTCCTTTGTTCGAATTTACTTAGTATATTTTGTTACTTTTTGTAATCTTGTTGATTGTTTCTGAATTTCTCTATCTGTAAAAGTTGCATCTTATTCTGTAAACTGTACCTATCTGAAGATCATACTCTCAGATACATTCTAATAGATGACAACTTATCAGCAAAGATCACTTCTTGTGATTTGGTTGATTTTACTTTCTGCACTTAATTCAACTAAAATTGAATATCATTTGAAATGATTAAGTGGTGGATTGTTTTCTCTTCCAGGATTACAAATTTGTAATAGGACTTAAAAGATAGTCATGGATGACTGATCAAAAAGGGGAAATTTTTTTAGGAATATCTGTTAGCATTTTGATCACTCATCACATGTTCTTATCTTAGCCAGAAAGGTGATTAAGTACTCTTGGTTCACTTGAACATTGTAAAAGAGGAAATCACTGAGTATGATTAGTCTAGTAAATCTTGTATTAGGATTATAGGTCTACGAGTGTAATTTTTATTTTCAGAAGACCATGAAGATCAATCCTAGTAATGGAGCTTATCTGAAGATTAGAAGACTGAAGATTGCACAAGATTTATGAAGACATCAAGGTTTAGTCTAACTCAGAAAGACTATGTCCTTAATCCTCACTTAAGTGTACTTACTTACATTTGAAATAAGGTTTTTGGACATATGACATCATGAGTATGGAGCATGCAAGCCATCAGAAAGGCTCCTGTATCCGTTGAAGACTACAGGACAAGAAATAGTACAAGTGCATTAATTGCATGTGAGAAAAGCATTTGAAGCACGATCCTCTGAGACATGAGACAAGGACTTCTGAGTACTCATTTCAAGATAAGTGTAGACTGAATTTGAATTGTGTCTAACGGATATCATTCCAACGACTCTCAAATTCATCTATAAATATCACATACTTAGATGCTGAGAAATATAACGACAAGTACAACAACAAGAACAAAAAGAACAACTACATAAAGAAAAGTATTCTCTCAAGCACTCTACTACCCTTTCTGAAAGCTTTGTGTTGCTTGAAGAATCACTAGTAGTTCTAAGTTGTCCTGAACCTTAACAAGAGATTGTTATTCGTGAAAGAGTTGAACTATCAGATACCCTTTCTGAAGCTCATTCTCCAGAACGGACATCAATTACTTGGGTCAGTAAAGAGCAGACTGCCATCCACTGAACAAGTGTGTTAAGTAGTCTCGTTCTATTAGGCTCTCTGAAAATATAACTGAAAAGTTATACGAGAAGCCTCTCTGACAAACCTTATAACCAACACCAACAAGGCGCGGAGTAGAGGAAGTACTTGATTTGGGAAATCAGGGAATAACTCCAAGGTTATCTCAGTAGAGGAAGTACTTAGCTCTAGGAGCTGGGGAATAACTCAGGGGGAACATTTGGTTGGGAACCATTTATTTAAGAATCTTAGAATAGGATTATTGTAAGGTGAACTCAATTATCTGTTCTAGTGAATTCTAGGTCTCAGAAAGACCGAATTGGATTAGTTGGAGGATTACGCCACCTCCAGATACCACTATACTTGCTGTGTCATTTACCTTTCTGTATTTACATTTCAGCAAAGCACACACACATACTTATTGTTTCTGCACTTACCTATCTTAAAGTCTTCCGCACTCTGAACTTAAGTATCAGAACCCCCAGGTTTCTGAGAAACTATTTTTATCGACAAAAGTTTTAAACGACTATTCACCCCCCCCCCCCCCCCCGAGTCTTTTACTTTGACGTTATCTGGACCAACAATATATATATATATATATATATATATATATATATATATATATATATATATATATATATATATATATTCTAGAAATTCATTTCGGCCAATTGATTTTTGGATTTTTACCAACGAAAAAAAAAAAGAAAAAAAAGCATTTCTAAATCGAATTAAATCTCTCGAGAAAAAATCTAGTTTTTTGAAAAGATTCGAATTGAGGATATGATCAATTCCAATAATAAAATTTTATTATACAAGTTAGTGATTTTATACAAGATAGTATATAACATTTAAGTTATGCATGTGTTTTTTATTTAGAAAAAAAATATTTTTTGATACAAAACTCTAATTCGGAATAAACTTGCTATAGGAATTTTTTTTCGATCCCGACAATATGACTATATAGCATTTTTACTGTATATTTAATTTTGACTTAAAAACTAAATTCTATTTTTTGTACTTATTTTAGTTACGAAAATTAACTCAAATTCGAGTTATTTAAATTGTCCAATACTGAAAGTCATAGTTGATTGAACTTGAGTGGCTCCTTAAACTTTCCCTTTATTAGCCAATGAATATTGAGTGTTACTATTATGATGAAAAAAGAATATTACAAAATAAAACTTGTAATTAAGAGTGTGGCTACTTTTTTCATCAAGAATGTGTGCGTTTGATATTCACATAGTGGGTTTACAATGATTATGGACTGCAAAAAATCTATATATATATATATATATGATAAAAGTGATGATCTAAATGAAAGAAGAGATGTGCCACATAATCAAAAATCCTAGGTGGCAAATTGAAGCTCAAAACAATTGAATTAAAATTCATCTAATTTATTTTGAAAACCACAATTACATGCCATGGTTTGTTTGATGATTATTTTGCAAATTCTATTTATAGTATTTTGTAAATCTATTTTAAGTATATTGCATAGTCCAATCCATGAAGAAAGATAGTAACGTACATCAGTGCATGCAATATGCATAATAAGCCCAATTAATTAGATATAAGATCTTCAAGTGGATGCTTATGAAGTGATTAAATGGATCGTGTTTTAACTGAGTTTTAACCGTAAATAGTAATTGAATTATAATTTAATGGAATTAATTTTTTATTGGTTTTATATGGTTGTTATATAGGGTGTGTAAGAGTGAAGTGATGTGTGTAAGAGTTCTTAAAATTATTTGATTAGTTTTAAGAGAAAATTTTTCTTTACACACAAACCTTTGGGCCAACTTTGAGGTTGCACACACTTCTTTTTTTCTTCAATTCAACACGTAAACCTTTGGAAAATTTTCAAGTTACACACTCGACTGGACGGCGTTAGTAAAATCCTTCAAGTCGCGTGTTTCTCACGCGCCCAGTAAGGGCAAAATAGTCCTTTCAAGAACGATCATCTTCTTCTTCCTTTTCTCACGCGCCCGTTCATCTTCTCCCATCATCTTCTCCGTTCATCTTCTCCGATCATCTTCTTCTTCCACTCCGATCATCTTCTTCCTTTTCTCACGCGCCCGTTCATCTTCTCCCTTCTCCGATCATCTTCTTCCTTTTCCTCCGTTCATCTTCCATTCCTCCGTACTGGTCATGTTCTTCTCGAGTCGCTCCTCCAAAAACCGGCACCGTAAAACTGGTCCATCATCTCCTTCTCCCACGCACCAACAACGTCGCTCTCCGCCACCGCAACATCCTCCTCTTTGTCCGTCCTCCGCCACTACAACATCCTCCTCTCCGTCCGTCTCCTCCTCCAGCTGATTATTCCTCCGCTGCTCCTTCTCTGCCTCATCCGACTGCTTCCTCTTCTTCTTCTTCCAAATCCCCGTTGGAACGCGGTACACCGGCCGCCTCGCCCATCCGACTGCCACGGTGGCGACCTTTGTTTTTGAGAGGCGAAGGAGTCAATTTGTCGGGGGAGGTCAGGAGCGGCTGCCGTCGGTTGGCAATCGCCGGTGATTGGATGGCAATTTGACCTGGCATTGTACGGATTGGGAGAGGAATTTGGAAAAAATGGTGATGAAGTGGGTTGGATTCGTGTTCTTGAAAGGACCATTTTGCCCTTAGACTTGACGAATTTTACTAACGCCATCCAGTCGAGTGTGTAACTTGAAAAATTTTCAAAGGTTTACGTGTCGAATTGAAGAAAAAAAAGAAGTGTGTGCAACCTCAAAGTTGGCCCAAAGGTTTGTGTGTAAAGAAAAATTTTCTCTAGTTTTAATTATTTGATTGGTTTAAGGTTGTTATAATAAATGAAAAAAGTATAGTGAGGGAAAAAGAGTAGAAAAATAAAATTTAATTGAATTATGAATAGTTGGTAGATTAAAAACGGGTAATGTTCAACACGATTAAAATCACATGGCAAACAGGATGAAAAGGATAACTCGATTTTTTTTTTTGAAGAATTAAATATATTAACTTTCAGCCTTAAACATGGCATAAGTTATGCTAGGCAGGCCCCATAACCAATAGTACAAAGATCCAAAACACAAAATTACAGAAGCAAATCAGATCATCTGACAAACAACTTCTTCATCTCTCCAAACTCGATTAAAATCGGGCTTTAACCGTGAGAAGATATTATCAAATTTTGAAAGAGTCAAAACCATTTGTAATTATCACAAAGTTAAAGATTATAATCATTTCACTATTTACCTGGAGTAATTGATTATATCATTGCATAACAAATTTTGAAATCATGTAGCGATTTTATGGGTATATAAAATCATGAAATGAGCATATCTAATATTAAAGTACTAACATATTTATGTGGTTTTCAATTCTTTCCTATTGAAAACTTCTGCAATAATGTGTACAATTATATCATCCATAACTTCTCGGTTTAATTTTTACCTTACTGAATTGAAGACGGACATCATATTCTTAGTTGCCATATCACGTATATCCATTTGTGAAATGGTCATGAAAAATATATAAGTATTGCATTACATTATTTATTTGTATATTGAGTATATAAAATCTTATTCGCTAACATTTTGCTTACTATTGACAGTTCGAGGAAATTTTCTAAAATATATCAATAATCCAAGTTTGTAGTGCTGAATAGCTAACCAAAGATGAAGATATACTAGAACAGTGGTGTAGTCTATCTATTACTGTAATTTAAAACACATCATCAATTTGGTTTAGTATTTGTAAACCAATTCTTGATTTTTAATTTTATTTCAAATAGGAAGTTGCATTTGCACCAATATATGCTTAGATAGAGGCTACTAAGTGGATTGCCAAATTTTGGCAAAGGAAAATGAAAAGTTGATGACTATGCAGCTCAAGGTTCCAACAACACTTCTAGAGTGAGTTTGACTCCAGTAAAGCATGTTAATCCTATTGACGTTGACAATGAAGAAGAGCGTCCGGTTGAAAAACATGAATTTAGCACAAAAGTTGATCAATAAAGAAGAATTCGACCCTTTAACGTAATGAATAATTAAAGGGAAAAATCTCTTAAAGGTACCCTACGTTGTGACATTTCCGGTTTTGGTACCTTATGTTGTTACCGTCCGATTTTGGTACCTTAACTTGACTTATTGTCCAATTACGGTACCCCTAAAACACGTGGCATCATAAATTGAGTGACACGTGTCCCTTTGCAATGTTAGACTTTAATGGGTAAAATTGCAAATAAAATAATTTTTATTAATTTCAATTGAACCACACTGATTTGAATAATTATAAATGAATCCCACATTATCAAAATAATTTTCAAAAACCACCTTATTAAAATGAAAAGGTAAAAACAAAAAAAATAATAAAATAAAAAATAAAAATGGAAGCTCCATGGCGGATCCGCCATGGAAGCTCCATGGTGGATCTTCCATGGCGGATCTGCACTTCCATGGCAGATCCGCCATGGAAGCATGGTGCTTCCATGGCCGGCCAGCCATGGAAGCTCCACCATGGAGCTTCCATGGCGGATCTGGCGAATCTGCCATGGAAGAGCAGATCCGCCATGGAAGCTCCATGGTGGAGCTCCATGGAAGCTCCGATGCTTCCATGGCCGCCGGCCGCCGGAAGCTCCACCATGGAGCTTCTTCCATTGTTTTTATCTTTTTTTTAAAATTTTTTTTTGTTATTTTTCCAATTTTCAAGTGTGGGTAATTTTGAAATTTTTGTAATGAAAAAAGGATCGATTTGAAGTTAACAAAAATCTGTCGTATTTAAATTTTAGTCCAATGTATTTAGTATTTTACAAAGGGACACGTGTCGCATAGTTAAGTCGCCACGTGTTACAGAGTACCTAAATTGGACAAAAAGTCAAGTTAAGGTACCAAAATCGGACGGTAACAACATAAGGTACCAAAACCGGAAATGTCACAACCTAGGGTACCTTTTTCGGATTTTTCCCAATAATTAAATATACTCCCTCCGTCCCGCAGAACTTCATACATTTGTCATTTTTAGCCGCCCCACAGAACTTCATACATTACTAAAAAAGGAAGTTACCCCACACCCAACAATTAATAAACAATCTCAACTTTACACTCAAATTACACCTTTTGCCATTAAAAGTACATTTTTCCCACCTTTTCTATATTATATCATTACTTTAACTTTTCGCATAAAACTGAGCGCTAATCCTAATGTATGAAGTTCTCTGGGATGGAGGGAGTATTAACTTTCAGCCTTAAACATGGCATAATTACAAAACACAAAATTACAGAAGCAAATCAGATCACCTAACAAACAACTTCTTCATCTCTCCAAATTCGAATAAAATCCGGCTTTAATCGCGAGAAGATATTATCAAATTTTGAAAGAGTTAAAACCATTTGTAGTTATCACAAAATTAAAGATTATAATTATTTCACTATTTACATGGAGTAATTGATTATATCGTTGCATAACTAATTTTGAAATCATGTCGCGATCTTACGGGTATATAAAATGACGAAATCAGCTTCTAATATTGAAGTACTAACATATTTATGTGGTTTTCGATTCTTTCCTATGGAAGACTTCTGCAGTAATGTGTACAATTATATCGTCCATAACTTTGGTTTAATTTTTACAATCTTACTGAATTGCAGACGGACATCATATTCTTAGTTGCCATGTCATGTATATCCATTTGTGAAATGGTCATGAAAAATATATAAGTATTGCATTAAATTCTTTATTTGTATATTGAGTACATAAAATCTTATTCGCTAACATTTTGCCTACTCTTGATAGTTCGAGGAAATTTTCTAAAATATATCAATAATCCAAGATTGTAGTGTTGAATAGCTTACTAAAGATGAAGATATACTAGAACAGTGGTGTAGTCTATCTATTACTGTAATTTCAAACACATCATCAATTTGGTTCAGTATTTGTAAACCAATTCTTGATTTTTTTAATTTTATTTCAAATAGGAAGTTGCATTTGCACCAATATATGCTTAGATAGAGGCTACTAAGTGGATTGCCAAAATTTGGCAAAGGAAAATGAAAAGTTGATGACTATGCAGCTCAAGATTCCAACAACACTTCTAGAGTGAGCTTGACTCCGGTAAAGCGTGTTAATCCTATTGACATTGACATTCAAGAAGAGCGTCTGATTGAAAAACATGAATTTAGCACAAAAGTTGATCAAGAAAGAAGAATTCGACCCTGTAACTCAAAAAAAAAAAAAAAAAAAAGGAGAACAATTCTGCCTGATAGTTTGCTCGCATTTTCATTTAAAAATTTCATTCCAGCTTTCTACATTGAATAATTATTTACATTTGGTTGATTTATAAATTTGTAGACCCATGTTTAATTTGATTTGGTTTTGTTAATATTTTGCCTTATACAATCTTTCAAGTTCTAAGTGATCATTTTATTATTTACCTTTGAGATATATGATTATTTAGGTTAACTCCCAAAATCAACCAATCACATTTCTCAAACTATTGTCCTCAAAATTATAGAGAGAAAGTTGTTATTATCAGCATAATGAGCTACCAGAAATTTAGGATCGTCATTTTGGGTTGTGTTTGGTTTTCAGTTCACATAAAAATTTTGTGATTTGGTTGAGGGCAGTTATAGGGATATCATCTATGGTACCCCTATAAATTTATGGAGTTATAGAGATATCATCTATAGTACCCCGTAAAAATTCAGTGATTCAGTGATTTTGAAAAGTGGTGATGTAATTGAGCAAATAGAGGGTTGCTATTATAAAAAAAAATGTATTTATTACGGCACAATTACATATGGTACCCCCGTAAATTTGATCCAACTACAAATTCCCTCTCCCCCTATTATAGGAATTAATTACAATTTTGTCAAAAAAAATGAACTGAAGATTTTTCCAATTACATATGGGTTCAAAACTCAATGGACCTGCTAATTTGGATTTTCATTTTGATGACGTGGCGGCTAAAGTTGGATATATTCACCAAAATACCATCAAATACTTTAATTTTTGTATTTCTTTAATTCCTTCTCTTTATTTTCATTATTTTTTGTTTATTAGGTTTTGCAAATTGGATTCCAAGTCCCTAAATAAGATCTAATTCTCTATTGGACATCCGTGGGTGGCCAATAATGTCTTCCAAACATGGGTGTCCAATAATGTTTTTAATAATTCTCTAATTCTCAAACATGAACCGAACACCAAGATCAAATTCAAACATCAATGAGGTTCAAAGTTTTACAGCTCCAATCGGATTAAGGATGGGGATCTGATTACATACTTATTGGAGGAGCATATCGTCGCAAAGACAGAGATCCTTAAATGGATGGAATTCAACAAAAATCATCTTGAGACACGTAAGAGGGAAAGTATGGAGAGATATGAAGCAGTTCAACAATAAAGTTGAAAGAATTTATCATGTCACAATTATGACGGGTCCTTATATTACCTCAAGATAATGTTGAATCATGTTAGGGTGCTACGTGCTTTGAGGACTTGCATACAGTGGATGGTGTTGTTCTCCCAACTTAGCGTGATGCATGCTATGATTTGGGGTTGCTCAATGACGACAAAGAGTATATCGATGCTATAAGGGAAGCCAGCTTTGGGGGATCCAGACGTTACCTTCGACATTTTTTATCCATGCTTCTTCAATCCGATAGCATGTCTATGCCCTTGCATGTATGAGAAAGTACATGGGAGTATCTATCTAATGACCTCCTGTAAATGATGCTTTTTTTTAACCAAGAGCAACTTCTATTACCGAAAACAAATACGTGCGAAAAGGCGATCCAAAAGTGATCCAACCTAATCAATAAAGACGAAGCCAACTCAAACACCCAAAACTATCAACCTATCATCAATTTTCCCATATGAATTTTGATTCTAGGGACCATCCAAGCTCTATATATTATATTATCAACAATTCTCGGCCCAATAATTGTACTACTAGAAGTGCTGCCAAAACAAGTATCAAACGCCAAATGCCATATACCATCTCAGAGATGCATCGTCAGTTAAACGGTGTTGGTGTATATATTCTATTAACTTATTCATTCATAAATTCTATAAGAAAATTTATTTATTATGGCACATTACATATGGTACCCCATAAATTTGATCCAATTACAAATCCCCCCCCCCCCCCAGCCGCAACTATTATAGGAATTACAATTTTATCCAAAAAAATGTACTAGGGATTTTTTTTTTTTAAATTACATATGGGTCCAAAATTCAACATACCTGCTCAATTGGAATTGCATTTTGATGATGTGGCGTCCAAAGTTGTATTTATTCACCAAAATGACATTAAATATTTTGATTTTTATGTTTCTTTAATTCCTTCTCTTTATTTATAATTTTTTAGGTTTTGCAAATTGGAATCCACGACCCTTAAGAAGATATATTTCTTTATTATCCACCCATGAATTTTTTAAAAACCTAAAATAAGTCCAAAAACTTTTGGATGGAATTCAAACATCAACCGAATATCAAGATCGGATTAAAAAATTAACGACAATGGGGTTCAGAGTCTTACATCTCCAATCGGATTAAAAAGCTCTTATTCGAGCTATAATCTATAGATCTTATTGAAGCTGATTTTACAGCTCCGGTCGGACCTGGTTATTGGAGAAGTAAAGAAGAAATTAAGAGGCAGAAGAAAAGAAGGAAAGAAGATGGAGTTTTTCATTTGATCTTTTCTTTAATCCTAAATTATTAGTTTTATTTTTTTTTTACTTCTCTTTTATTTACCAACATTAAAAAATCCATGCTGCTCTGAGATGAAGATGATTCGGTGAGTTGGTAAACGACATGGGTTTTTTTTGTTATTGTTTGAATAGCCGGGGGTGGGAGGGATTTTTTAGGGATCAATTGTAGAGGTATGAGATGTAATTATATGTAATTTATCATTTTTGTTACTAACTTTCTTTCTCAATATTTCAATGTACGTCAGGAGTTCAATGAAGAATTGGGGATTTTACTCTTGCTGAGATAGAAGAGTCACTTTATCGGAATGGATGTATTTTGAGTCAGCTTGAAGGTATGTCCATGTCCAACGTCTTAGTCATAGATAATGGTCTGAATAATCAGATTGCTGAAGAAATGTTATATGATTTTGATGAGATGTTTGAGCAGCACAATCATTTGCATCTATGTCTCACTGATGAGCAAAAGAGTGTGTACCATACGATTATGGATGTCGTTTGTTATGGTACTCGTGGAGTTTTCTTTCTCTATGGTTATGGTGGCACCACAAAATAATTTTATGGAAGACATTATGTTCTACTTTACGTGGTGGACGTGATATTGTTCTGCCAGTTGCATCGAGTCGTATAGCTTCTAAACTTCTACCGGCCGCACTGCCCGTCTAGATTCAATAATTCGTTGCAGGTTGATGAAACAATCACGTGTAGTATAATTGCTGAGGGATAAACCTCAAACACTAACTAACTAAATTAATACAAGCAACACGGTCCGTACCCCGCCTCCAACTTGAAGGTCCGATGGATTGCTCGTCCGAACCAAGTCACCTGAAACGACTAAGTGGGGGGGTTAGAACTGGATGCCCGGATTGCCTGTGTGAATCCGGTAAGAGACTTTACTCAAGAGAGAGTTGGAAGCTCTCAATGTAATAATTATGAGGGAGGTCGTTGTCTTAGTATTGCTTATTACCTGTCGCCTCCTTTTAGGTCTTGAACCTTGAGCTGTATTTATAGTTGTCGCATACTCATGAGGTAGCTCATGAGATGATGCCAAGTGTACGATCCAGATTTGGACACCAATGCTACCTTTGGCCCATGGCCCATTAGTGGATAGTGATCCAATACCGATAAGTGGGCCTGGGAGGATAGTTTGGACCTTTTCCCTCTGAGAGTACTGCTCCGCCTGTCGGGTCCGTGTTAGTCCCTCGGATGCACTGCCTTGGTTGATCGCCCTTGGCGACTCGATGTCCGAGCCAAGAGTCCCACGAAAGTATCTCGATGGTTACATTATACACTGGTCTTAGAGTAATGGTGGCGTCAGGTTCTCTAAATGCGGTCCGTTAGGCATCTCTGTACTGACATGGTCAGGTTTAGAAGTCCTTTCCCTAGCCAGCTTGGACCAGCTGTGGAGATGTAGTGACTTCGGCGTACTGGTCGATTCACTTTGGGCGGACCATGTGAGGTCGGACCAGTACTGAATTGGCTAGTTAAGCCGTGATGCGATTTAGGACACGCTCTATGGCGCCCTTAACGGATTGGACATATTTCCGCATCAACATATGTCCCCCCAGTTTCCAAGTATCTTAGTAGAAGATAGTTGGTAACTATGAGGGACCAGTCGTGTCTGTGGAGCGTGTCCGAATCGTTAATTAAGAGAGAAAGGAAAAAATCCTTTTTTGTCGTGATCCGTCGTCCGTGTCCTCAAGGATTCAATATATCTCTTTCCCCCCTTTTGTCTGATCGAGTTATCGCATAATCAGAGAAAAAAAGGTATTATATCAAGATATATGTCCGAAAGTAGATTAGGACGCAATTGTTTTGGAAGCTGTCCGTTGGGCCGGTTGTTGAATTTGTCCGCTTCAAAAGCCCAAGAGGCCCAACAGGTTGTCCGTTCGGCCCACGGGAGAAAGATCTCGAGTAAAGAGACGCGACCGTTGGATCAGGACGACATCAACGGTTGGGGCGCCAAGTCCGATTGATGTGACGCGTCTGTCCGGTATTAAATGCGACGTTTTGGCAGCCATCTATTCGCGAAGTGGTACAACCCTTGGATTGGAGAGGATCAACGGCTGGGATTCAAATCCAAGCGAGGTGACTCTTGGCTATCCCATATTGCCCTTATAAATAGTCAGGCCATCAATCTTTTTCACACTTTTAGCAATCTCGAAACTCAGAGCAATCTTTAAGCAATTCAAACAACGCAAGGTCGATCCGAGCAACTGGGACTTGTAAGACTTTGGGGCCATCAAGCTGAGATCTGTAACCTCGGTGCATTACCCAAGTCCGATCTCTGTTTGGATACTAGCAAGTAAGTACCTTTCTTTGACCTCGTTTAAGTTGCCCGTATTCGCTGTACGTCTATTGCATGTCTAGTGTAGCTTCTTATGCTGCTTCCGTAAATGTGCCTGTCTTTAGTAATTGACTTCTGCAATACCCTTGGTTTAGACAATATGTTTCTGCAATACCCTTGGTGTGTTTCTGCTGCATGCTCATAATATGCCAATTTTCTTCGTTGATGTCTTGTACTCTCATTTGATAAGTCCCGTCCGACACAGCCTGTCTTGACCGTACATGTTTACTTGTAAATCAGTGTGGGCTATAGTATTTGGCCATAAATTTCTCTTTTGTCATCGTGCCATAAGGGGCAGATCGTGGTGCCAATGGCACGGCTGCATGTGCCGGTGTCTTGGGGTCCCTGTCCTTCTGTGTATAGAAAATCTTAGGGTTTATACTTTTTCACGGACCTCTGGACTTAATAAGACATATAAATGAACTCTCGGACAATAACAATCATCGTTTCTGATCTGTTTCCTTCTGCCCTAGGATGTCCGGGAGCGATAGTCAAAACGTTCATGAGGTGCAGGATTATCAGGATGGAGCAGGTTCGGGCGATGCATCCGTGGACGTGATCGTGTCCGTAGGAGACTTTCTTGTGGACGTCCTTTCTTCCAGAGATTCCGACGCTAGGCACGGAACCCACGAAATAGATAACCCTTCGACGGACAGGCCAGTGGTCGAAGGCGGTGTTGGTGAGTCGAGAACGTTGGTCTAATCTCGGACTATAGGCGGTGCGGGAGGGCCTATAGATCCGAATGTGCTTCAACTTGAACGGGCAGGTGACAGCGGGCACGAGGCTGATGACGTGGAGATGTTCGAGGACGGAGTGGAGGACCGTGTTCAGGTAGAAGCAGATCCGTCCAAGCCAAGTACGTCCGGAAGACCCGAGGGTGTCCTCGAGGACGAAGAAGATGGCGAGGAAGAAGAGGGTGAGGGCGAGGAGGAGGAAGAAGAAGGGTCTCCTGTCACTCATCCCACTAGACGATCCAGTCGGCGGATTGCATTGCATCCCGCTGCGCCCGTTCAGTCCAATCTGCAATTAATCGAGGGTCGTGGTGCGAAAGCTGCCCGAGTAAAGTTTCCGCGTCCTGCGTCCGCTGTTACCATAGTGGATCGATTTGGAGAATTAAACGCGGACGGGCTGCTTCCTACGTGTCCGTCCAGGGTTAGGGCGGAGGACATCCCCGAGTGGAGGCGGAAGTGGGAGATCCCTGACTCCGTCGAAATCATGATTCCCGAGCCTGGTCATGCCTTTTACAATCCGCCCGCCGGGTATATGTGTGTGCATGAGGTGGCCTTCTCCTGCGGATGGAAAATTCCTATTGCCACGGAGCTGAAAAACATCCTGAACCATATTGGTATAGGTCCGAGTCAGGTTATCCCCAAGTCCCTGGGTAACCTTATTTGCTTTGTAGTCTTTTGCAAGAAGAAAGGGCAGCCTGTAAACTTCGAGAATTTTAGGCAACTCTTCCATGTCTCGTTCAGTCCGGGGAATCCACTATTCTACACTTTCATGAATAGGAAACCCTACAACTTTATCTCGGACTCCATCTCGTCATTGGGGTCGAATTGGTGGGACAAGTACGTTTTCGTACGCATGGCCCTGAAACCAGGAGAATCCGAGAGGCAGCGAGAACAGTGGGGGCTGCCCACAAAGTTTTTGAGGGAAAGCATCCCGGACTGGCGCCCTCTTCCAAAGAATGTGGCTCCGTGGGTGGCGGCCATCCACAAGAGACATGACCCGCCTACTTATCCGTTTCACGGATTGATCTGCCAGCCACTTCCCTACCTTTGCGGATTAACCGGTGAAGTAGAAGTGGGAGGGAAGACGGACTTCAGTAAGGATTCGTTGACCGGAGACTTTGGCATTTTTTCTCTTCTTCATTATACTTTATTTTGTTCACAAGTGTCTGCAATTCCGATAATCTTTCTTTAGCCCGTCTGTTTCTAACGTCCTTGGTTTACTGTGCAGCTCACTGGTTTGTCTACATCATGTCAACTCTCGGAGAGAAGAAGAGGTTGCAGAGGGAACAACAGGCCCTTGAAGTCGCAGCTGGTCAAAGGACCAAGATAATCAATACTTCCGGATGCCCCGTCGAGATCCGAAAACGTCTTGTGTTCGCCACCGAAGAGGAAAGGCGTAAGGCAGTGAAGACTCGTGCCTTGGCGGTGCCTGATAAGGGTAAGGCTCCTCCTACGCGGAGTGCCACTGGCAACACTCGAGCTCCACCCCGAGACATCTTTATGCGGGACGCCATTGTCTCGGGACGAAGGAGGGCGGCAAGCTCGGAAGCTCCTGCTGCAGCAAAGAGGCAGCAGTTGTCCGCTGTCCTTCCTGTGGACCAAGCTGCTCTGGACAAGGAGTACGAGCGTGCTTGCGGACTCCCAGAAATGGAGCGAGTCGGAGGATTGGATGCTCTGTATCAGTGGGTAAATAATCTGTCCTTAATTTACTTGCTCTATTCTTTATGTGGCACAAATATAACTTGTATCTACTCGGGCGTTTCCCCAGCTTGGATGCTTCATCAAGGCCATGCAGTGGAAAGCCAGTGAGCGGGCCACCATCGAAGAGGACCTGCACAAGGCTGTGGCCACATCCGCGGATGAGGCGGAAAAAGTGAAGCAGCTGGAGATGAAGCTGAAGGAGGAAGAGGTGAGGGTCCATAAGTTGAAGACCAGTTGGGAGAAGATCAAGGCGGACCTCGACCATCAGGAGAGATTCGTCGATAAGGCGATGCAGGCCTTCCTGGATTTTAAGAACTTCCTGGTCGGTAGCCTCCGTTATGTCCGTCTTTACGCCGGTCGTGACTTCTTGAACTCAGCTTCTTTCAAGTTCCTGACCTCAGACAAATCGGATGCCGCTCGACTGGACGGATTTGTGTCCGCGATCGGACAGCTGCAGTCCAAGGGACTTCTTCCTCCAGACTTTGACTGGAAGGCGGAGGGATTAATCCCTTCTGCGGATGCGAGCGGTGTCGAAGTGCCTGTCGATAGCGTCTCGGATGAGCAATTAGCTGCGTGTGAGTTCGTCGAACTGGTCACCAAGGAAGGCGAGATTGAGGTCCAGAACGGCGGGCCTTTCCTTCCGAGGTTCGTCCCGGAAGCTCTTCTAAAAGTGGGCCTTGTACCCTTCAACGATTATCGAGCCTTCCTGCAGAAGTGGTTTGCCCTGCCTGCCCGCGTCCTCGATCTTCCCGCTGATTTTGACTTGTTCGCTCACGCTCTTCTTTGAAGCCTCAATCAGCCGGTCGAGGAAGCTGGTCCAAGCCAGACTGGGGCCTAAAGAGAAGTCCGGGGTATGCCCCGTTAGAGATTCTGTATTTACTGACTTTTTCTGTTGTATTTGCATCTTTTGATAACTCGGATTATCTTTCAAATTCATGACAGCATTCCGTATTTTATCCGATGATACGAACTTCTTATGCTTCCGAGCGTTTACTTGCTCTCTTCTTCGTGCTTTTCTTTATCTGTCGTTCACAAGCTGAGTTATTATAAATTACCCATCCCTTAAGCGCACGGATCGCAAGAGATGGTATCTGATGTAGAAATCAGACTATCATCTTTTCGATACCCGGACGGTTCTTCCCTTGGGATGCGAGATTCTTCTAGAAGGAGGAAGGTGAAACAGTGGAATAGTCATTATGACTACGTCTTTTCATCTTCTTAGTCGTCGGATGATTGACAGATGTCGAAATCCGAAAGACTCATTGCCACTATAAATAAGGGTGTGGTAATTCTCCCTTTTTCACTGTTGTACTTCCCCTCATTCTCTCCAGTCTTGATAATGTCGGAATTGAGCGATGATGAGTACGGTCACTGTGTGAACTGTGCGTGCGGAAACATGCATCCGCCCATCTATCCGGGCAGGGGAACTTGGCGTGATCCGATCGTCCTCGACTATGAAGGTGAGCCCCCTCAATGTCCAGGAATAGCCAGGAGACTGGCTGAAGAGGAGCGTGAGCGGACGCTGAAGCTGATTCGCAGGAGGATTCGGATGCAGCAGCAAGCTCGCCAGGCCCAGGGCGGTGGCTCAGAGTCCCAAGGTTCAACTTCTGGGCAATGGTGATGTTCAAGGCGGGGCATGCCCCGTGATAGCATGTAACTTTTTATTTGGCTTTTGTCGGACTGTAATATTTGTACGTAGATGTTCGAATAATTTTTTATATAATTCGAACTATTTTCCCTTGAGTGGAACCTCCATCTTTTCCTTCTTGCAGACCTCGTTGGCTGAAACTGATGCATATTTTTTGTAATGAATGGCTAAAAAACTCGGACGTAGTTGATGGGCCTATTTGGGCTTGACTGGATAAATCCGTCTGGCCCAACACTGTTCAACCCAAATGGATAGTTTAAGCCCATTGTCGAAGTCAAAGTTCTGACGTGTCGGACGCACATTGGTTCGCCACTTCTATAAATACTGCGGAACTCTCTTGGCCTCAGTCGTGCAAATCCAACTTCCACTTTCGAAATCGAAAAGCACAGATCTCGGTTTGAATGTATATCTGCCTGTCTCCTCTATTTTCTTCCATCCCTACTTTAATGGCTCAAATCTCTCTTATGTTGGAAACAGTTTCCGAATTTCAAGAGAGTTTGAGTCCTTAAAGCCGGTGCGGCGGAAATCTCTTCCTGACTGCACTTTGTTTTCCCTGGATATAGGACTTGCATTCCATGTTTCGGTGGCATCCTGAAGGATTCCGGCATGCTTAACCGTTTTCTTGTGTGCAGGTAGATTGAGTTCCTGGTCTCCGCTTTGACACGGAGGAAGCTTTTTCTTACGGGGAACGGTCTTTGCTGGGAGATGACGTATCTCCAGAGGCATTTTCTGCCTTTTTCTCGTAGTGTTCGGATAACGATCCGTGATTGTAAATTGTACAGACAATATTAAGTGTAATTCGTCTAGGTGTGAACGAAATCTCTTGCTTTCTTTGTAGTTAATCAAACATTAGAAATCGAAGGATAGAGGTTGTATTGATTTGTCGGAAATTTAATTACAACTTGGGGGCGCTATGGCAAATGACAAAAGGATCAAAAAGGAAACAGAACTGACGGAGTTCCGTGTAACAGATGGTTGATATTGAAATGATCAATCAACATGACGGAGCTCCGCGCAATTTTCTTCAGGCATAGAACTTCTGAAGGTTTCTAGCATTCCACGGACGCCTGAGGAGACGTCCGTTCTCATCTTCTAACACATAACTGCCATTTACTTTGGCCCCCACGATCTTGTAGGGTCCTTCCCACTTGGGCTTGAGTTTTGCAACGTTGCTCAAGATATCGGCCCGTCGGAGCACTAGGTCCCCGACTTGTAAGTTCGCCGCATGAACGTTCCTGTTGTAGGCTCGGGCGGCGGTTGCCTGATACCTAAGGATGTTCGCCAGTGCATCAGACCTTTTCTGTTCAAACATGTCCAGCTCGAATATCCGAGCTTCTCGGTTCGCCTTGTCTTCAAATTCTTGGATTCTCAACGTCTCCATAGCAATCTCGGATGGTATGACTGCCTCTGAACCATACACTAAGGAGAAAGGAGTTTCCTTGGTCGCAGTCCGTGCAGTGGTACGATGCGCCCATAGCACGCCTTCCAGGTCGTCCGCCCAGCTTTCTTGCGAAGTTCTCAATCGCTTCTCGAGGATCTTGACTATTGTCTTGTTTGTGGACTCAGCCTGTCCATTGGCTTGCAGGTATCCAACAGATGTAAATCGTTGTTCGATTTTGAAGGACGCCAGCCATTCCTTCAGCCTATGTCCTGAGAACTGGGCACCATTGTCCGAGACGAGAATCCTGGGCAGGCCAAAGCGACAGATGATATTCTTCCAGATAAAGGTCCGCACTCGACTCTCTGTAATTGTCGCAACAGCCTCGGCTTCTACCCATTTGGTAAAGTACTCCACATCCACAATGAAAAACTTCTTCTGCTGGGTACCCCTAGGAAATGGTCCGACAATGTCGATACCCCACTGATCGAACGGACACGCTATGATTGACGGAATCATAGGGTTCGTCGGGCGATGTGGGATGTTTGCGTAATATTGGCAATCTTGACATCTCCGGGCGTGGTCAGCGGAATCTCTACCAATGGTGGGCCAATAATAGCCTTGTCGTATGATTTTCTGAGCGAGGGTCCTCCCCCCAGAATGACTCCCACAGCTTCCGTTGTGTATCTCTTCAAGCACGGTTTGCGCTTCTTGTGGATTCAGGCATCTCAGGTGGGTCCCTGAGAAAGATCTTTTGTATAGATCGTCGCCCAGTATAAAATACATGTTTGCTCGGCATTGCACACTCCTTGATTCCTTCGGATCGGCTGGTAGAGATCCGTCCTTGAGGTAGTTAAGAATGTCGGTCATCCAGTTCCTCCCCACGTCGAGGAGCATGACTGCTGAACTGGAACTCATGACGGATGAGTCAGTGATGGTGAGTAGGATTACTCTCCTTGTGTCCAAAGCCGCTGTAGCAGATGCGTATTTGGCCAAGGCATCGGCTCTTTCGTTCCAAACTCTGTCAAACATTTCCAGGGTGAATTCCTCGAAGTGGGTGACCTCGTTCTTGAGTAGCTCAAGATACTTGATCATCGAAGGACCTTTCGTGGCAAAATTTCCTGAAAATTGGGCTTGGACAAGCTGTGAGTCCGTGTAAGCTTTGACTTTCCGGGCATGGAGAGACTTGGCCAGTCGCAGCCCCATTAAGAGTGCTTCATACTCTGCCTCATTATTTGTAACTTTGAAGTCCAAGGAAACCGCATAGTCGAGTTCCGCGCCCTGCGGGCTCCTAAGGTAGATTCCCATCCCTCCCACTCTTCCAGTGGAAGAACCATCGACTTCCAATGTCCAAATATCGGAAGGATGTTCCTTGACTTGGAGGTCTCCTGCGAGCTGCTGCAGTTTCGTTCTTGGTTCGTTCCCGCCAGTGATTTTTGTTCCGATGCTGTCCGAACTAGGGTCTCTGGGATCATCAGTAAGTAGAAACATTTGGTTGACCCGAGTTTCCTCCTCTGATGAAGGGAGGGGTCGATTGAGGAATTGGGCTTCCTCAAAGTTTTCTGGGTTAACCTTCGGAGAGGCTAGATTTCGGAGTACATGTTTGGTGATTAAGCACTCGAACCCTGGCTTGTCAGGGACTTTCTCTGAATCTTTTTCTGGGTAATCCGCCAAGAAGTCGGCGAGGACTTGAGCCTTTTTGGCTGACGGAGCCTGGTAGCAAATGTCGTATTCGCTGAGCTCGATCGCCCACTTAGAGAGTCGTCCAGATTGGTCAGGCTTTCCTAGGACCTGTTTCAAAGGTTCAGTAGTTAGTACCACTATTTTGTGAGATTTGAAGTAAGGTTTTAACCGTCTGGCGGTGTAAACCAAAGCGTATGCGAGTTTCTCGATCTTCACATATCTTGTCTCCGCCCCAGCAAGGGCTTTGCTAAGATAGTAGATCGGCAGATGCTCGTTAGCGTGAATCCGTATTAGGACGGAACTCATTGCCTCTTCCGCAATTGCTAGGTAGAGGTAGAGTGGTTCTCCCTCGACGGGCTTGGAGAGCAGTGGAGGGGAATGGACATTCCGTGGTCCACACAAAGTTTTCTCCTTTCCGGAGGGTTTTGAAGAACGGAAGATTTTTCTCGGTTGACCGGGAAATAAAACGGCTTAAGGACATGAGTCTTCCTATGAGTCGCTGTACCTCGTTGAGGGTTTTCAGGTGTGGCAGATCCAGGATCGCCTTGATTTTCTCGGGATTGGCGCTGATTCCCCTTTCCGTGACCATGTATCCGAGGAATTTTCCTCCCTTCACTCCAAAAGTGCATTTTTCCGGATTCAATTTCATCCCATACTTTCGCAGGATGGAAAAGCAATTGTTAAGATGCTCAATGTGTTCTTCCTCAGTCTTACTCTTAACGAGCATGTCGTCCACGTAGACTTCCATCGTCTTTCCGATCTCCTCTTTGAACATTTGGTTTACCAGTCGCTGGTAGGTGGCTCCCGCGTTCTTCAGTCCGAATGGCATCACCTTGAAGCAGTAAACTCCTCCTGCCGCGAAGAAGGCCGTTTTCTTAACGTCCTCCCTGGCCATCCGAATTTGATAGAAGCCTTGGTATGCGTCCATGAAGCTCAGCAGCGCGCATCCGGAGGTAGAGTCAACCAGTTGATCTATCCGTGGCAATGGATACGGATCCTTGGGACAATATTTATTCAACCTTGTGAAGTCATTACACATCCGCCATTTGCCTGGTGATTTTTCGACCAAAACGACGTTGCAGACCCAGTCAGAGTAGCAGACTTCCTCGATGTGTCCTGCCTTTAGGAGTCGATCGACTTCGGCGTATATGATTGCATCCTTGATGGGGCCAAAGTCTTTCCTTTTTTGTCGGATGTATTGGACCGAAGGATCCATGTTCAGACGGTGAACTGTAACCCGTGGGTGATCCCCCTCAGGTCGTCGGTACTCCAGGCGAACACGTCGTTGTTGTCTCGGAGACAAGCGACGAGCTTCATTTCTACTTCCGCATTCATTTCGGTCCCGATCCTTGTTTTCTTCTCGAGATCGCCAGCAATAATTTCGATCTCTTTAAGGGTCTCATGGGGCTCGATTCGCGTTGTTCTAGGAAATTTTTCCTTCTGGCTTCCTATTCCGACTTGTGAGTCCTCCTTTCTGGGTGGGAGGACAGTAGGCGCGTCGGGAGTCACTGTGACTGTCAGCACGGGCGCAGACGCCCTTCTTGTGGACATGATATAGCATTCCCAAGCTTCTCTGACATTTCCGAGCTCTTGTCCGACTCCGAAGGCTGTTGGGAACTTCATCCTGTTGTGGAGAGTAGATGAAATAGCTCGGAACTGGTTGAGACCTGGGCGTCCGAAGATGGCACTGTAGTCGAAAGTTTGTTCGACCACTACGAAGCGGACCTCTTGTGTCACCCTTGCCGGAAAGGTGCCGAGAGAAACGTGTAACATGATACTTCCGAGGGGTCGTACAGTTCCTCCTCCGAATCCTAATATGGAGGTGTGCACTCTGCCATATCGGACTTTACCCAATTCCATCTGATCCAGTGTCCTTTTAGAGATGATGTTCGAGGAGCTTCCGGTGTCAACCAAGATCTTGTTCACTCGGTAGGTTGCAATGGTCAAGGAGACCACCAGCGGGACATCTGGGTTTTCGATGTCTCCTCCCCCTGCCGTAGGAGGAGGAATTTCACTGTCGTCGAACGATATGGCGTTAGTGCCTGGAATCGCCGGATTAGCATATGCTCGGTCGTTGTTTCGGAGGTTTTGTGCGGTGCGCTCCCTTGCGTTCCTGCTGTCTCCCCCCGCTGGTCCTCCCGCAATGGTGTTGATCACCCCGCTGTATGGGGCGTTTTCCATTTCGATATCGTCAGCATATCGGTAAGAGCGTTGGTCCAGATGGGGTGGATAGCTAGTTGGCGGAGGCGGTAAAGGTAGTGAGTGGGGCGGTGGTTCCGTCATCCTCTCCTCTCTTCTTCGCTCTGTTCTATCTTGTCGCGCGGGTTCGTCCTCGTAGATATGCTCCTTCAGTTTTCCATTCCTTATCAAGTGTTCCACTTCTGTCTTCAGCTGAATGCAGTCGTCAGTTTCGTGTCCGCGACACTTGTGAAACTTGCAATAGCCTTTTGCGTTCTTATTCTTACGGCCGCCGTGAGAGGGCTTCGGCCATTGAACGTCCAGCTTCTTCTCAACAATAGTTGCCAAGATGTCGGATCTTGGTCTATTGAGCCGGGTATAGTCCGCATATCGTCTTGGAGGACTTCTCTCCCTGTGAAAACCCCTGTCTCTTTGATCCCTTCTCGAATCGAACTTTGCCGGACGTTGGTCTTGCTTCGCCGGATCCTTCGCTTTCTTGGAGCTGGCCCTCACTGGAACATTCTTTCTGTAATCTTCTCCGTACATTACCTCCTCACAGATGTCTTCTAAGTACTTTTCGCTCCTTACCTCTTGACTTGAGAGTTTTCTTCGGAGTTCCGAGTTGAGAGTATTAGCATACAGGTGTCGGACCCGCTCTTTAATACTGTGTGGCTCAACCCGAAGAACCTCCGTGTGAAAACGATCTAGGAAAGTCCTTAGATCCTCGTATTCTCCCTGTATAACGCCTGCTAAATGCTCTACGGTACGTTTTCTCCTCTTGGATTTGCCGAATCGAGCCAAGAATTTAGCAGACAGGTCTGCATATGACTGTATTGATTTATTCGGCAAAGAGGTGTACCAATCCATGGCAGCTCCGAAGAGAGTGGATGAGAAAGTGAGGGCTTTAGTGTTGTCACTCATCCCTTTGGAATCCATCTTACTGTTGAAACGTGTCAGGTGACCCACGGGACAAGCGTCCCCATAGTAGTATTCCAAGTTTGGAATCACTTGGTCCGAATTCCTGTTTCTCTCCTTCTCTCTCATGATACTGTCACACAGGGGATTTGGCGCGCTGGTAGTTATCTGCTCATGATCTTTTACGAGACGTCCGAGGCTTTGAATCTGAGCTTCTAAAGCCTTCTGCTGGGCATAGATCTCGTCTGCCGTCATGATCTCCCCTGTCCTTGGATGCATGGCTGCGTCCGCGGGAAGATCGTTCATGCGGGCTCTTGGAATGGTTTCCGCCACTTGATCTCTGTCCCTCGGAGGCACTGGGAGTGGGACTTCCGGGTGTCTGTTGTTCACGTCTTGGTGCTCTCTCCTCACTTGGCGGCTTCCTTCCCCTCGGATCTGCGGTGGCGCCTTTGTCGATAGATCTCGCAAATCCTCCTGGGGTCGCTGATCCCCCAATCTCAGCTCGATCGGACGTTGTCCGTTCCTGACATTCTTGGCTCGCACGAGGCGTAACCACTGGCGGAGTGGTTTGTTGTGGAGGAGCGTTGTTGGACCCTAGGCACCCCTGAATGATCGTTAGCAGCCTGTCGAACTGCACTTCGCTCAATCCAAGGTCGTTAGTGCGGACAATGCGTCCATCAGGCATCGTGAATTGTTGGGGTGCGGGTGGGCCTTGAGCTCCTGTCGGAGAAGCTCGGGCCGCATCTTCTTCCGAGGAAGGACTGGCTGTGCGTCCCTCACTTGGATATCTTCTTCTTACCGTCGCAGCCCTGCGTCCCCGGGTGGACGGGCGTCCCCGCGGGCGCGGTGGTGGAGTTCTTACTTCTGTAGTGCCAACTCTCGTTGTTCGTCTTGTTCTTGCCATTGGTTTACTCGAAACACAGATGCTTTTTGTAAGGTTCCCACAGACGGCGCCAAAATGCTGAGGGATAAACCTCAAACACTAACTAACTAAATTACTACAAGCAACACGGTCCGTACCCCGCCTCCAACTTGAAGGTCCGATGGATTGCTCGTCCGAACCAAGTCACCTGAAACGACTAAGTGGGGGGGTTAGAACTGGATGCCCGGATTGCATGTGTCAATCCGGTAAGAGACTTTACTCAAGAGAGAGTTGGAAGCTCTCAATGTAATAATTATGAGGGAGGTCGTTGTCTTAGTATTGCTTATTACCTGTCGCCTCCTTTTAGGTCTTGAACCTTGAGCTGTATTTATAGTTGTCGCATACTCATGAGGTAGCTCATGAGATGATGCCAAGTGTACGATCCAGATTTGGACACCAATGCTACCTTTGGCCCATGGCCCATTAGTGGACAGTGATCCAATACCGATAAGTGGGCCTGGGAGGATAGTTTGGACCTTTTCCCTCTGAGAGTACTGCTCCGCCTGTCGGGTCCGTGTTAGTCCCTCGGACAGACCTGTCTGCTTGGTTGATCTGCCCTTGGGCGACTCTGGATGTCCGAGCCAAGAGTCCCACGGAAGTATCTCAGTGGTTCTGTTATACACGTCTGGTCTTAGAGTAATGGTGGCGTCCGAGGTTCTCTCGTACGGTCCGTTAGGCATCTCTGTACTGACATGGTCAGGTTTAGAAGTCCTTTCCCTAGCCAGCTCGGACCAGCTGTGGAGATGTAGTGACTTCGGCGTACTGGTCGGTTCACTTTGGGCGGACCATGTGAGGTCGGACCAGTACTGAATTGGCTAGTTAAGCCGTGATGCATTTTAGGACACGCTCTATGGCGTCCTTAACGGATTGGACATATTTCCGCATCAACAATAATAACCCTCGACGGCGACCTATAAAGAATGTTGAACTCTACAAATTTAATCATTTGGAATGAGACACCTATGGCTTATAGATTTTCTTTGAGACTCTTGATTGCAGTGTCAAGGACATAATGAGAGGTCCTGATTTTAGAGAATTGAAAATTTCATTAGGTGGATTAGTTGTCATTTTTTATGGTTGGGGGGGGGGGGTCCAGACATATCTTGCCTGTTATACCAAAGGGTAATAAGCATGACATAGTTAGGCCTCCCTTTACTCATCTAAGAAACATTAATTGGACTTCATGTCGTTTATTCAAACTTACAAAGAACATGTGCATGTGTGTTTTTCTAACCTTTTTATAGGGATGGTCAATTTTTTCTCATTTCGATTATAAATAATATACTATTGAATTTAATATGACGTTTGTTGACCTTATTTAACTGCCGTCTGGCGACTCACCTATTGAGGTTGAGACTTGAGTGTATTAGGGAGTTTGTTGAGCGGTTGTTGAAAGTTGGAGACTATACGTAATGTTGGTGGTAATAATGATTGTGAGGTATAATTCAAATTGTCTGAGGATATTTTGATTCATTCTACTTTATATTAATTGTTGCATCAGTTTAAGAGTGCATATCTGAAAAAAAACAAGACCATGTCGGTGACGGTCGATACTTTCAGGATAGGGTTATTCCTATCCAACTAATGATATAGTTCAGGAGGTCAATGATTATGTCAGTTCACTTTTACCTGGAGATGTCATTGCATTCATGAGTTTAAATAGCATATGTCCTGACGAAGATATATTGTCAATGGAGAATACTTATGTCGAGTTCCTAAATGTTATTAAGGCGTCCAGAATTGACAAACACATTACAAACTCTCCATAAAACCATCTCTCAGGAGACTTACTCATGTTTTTTTATAATAGTACACGTGTTATTTAAATTATCAAATACAAACATTTGTATTTGTTTATTAACTATTTTTTTTTAAAATGTTGCTTTGCAGTTGATGATTATTCATATGACTATGAATATTTTATACATTGACTTTGCATTCTCTTTGAAATTTTCGATGTATTGAACCTTTTTATTAATATAATTTGGCTCATCGTTTGAATGATATTTTATTTCACGTATTACTTATAAAAAAAAGTTAAATATGTTGTGGGTTAATACTAGTTTTATGTAAATGGACGAGTGATACAGTACTCCGAAAATTTACAGAGATTTGGTCTCTCAATAAGTTTGTTATTGATGTACCTTTTGAAATTTAGTCCCTTAATTGGTTTATTTGGTGTAAATTAAAAATGTGTTTTATATTTCTTTCAAATATAGGTTTGCTTTTAGTATTAAAGATAGATTTGGGCATCGATATGCTGAAGAATTAAATGAAAGAATAAGCGTCACCCTGAGGAGTCGATGTGTGGGCACAAAAAAGAGCTGGAGGAATACAGTCAGCTTTTATTTTTTTCCTAGCCAATCAGAACATTTCGTTTGGCCAACACTAACAAATTTCGACCAATCAGAATCAAGGATTTTGCAAGGTCAGCATATTACATGGCTTCACCACAAGGTATGAAAATGTCTTCTTTTTAGATAGATACTAGTTAATGGCCCGTCGATACTCGACGGGGCATGGAGAAATTTTTTTAATAAGAAATGAATAAATTTGTATAATAACATGTTAAAGTTGAAAAACATATAAAAACTGCAAGCTGACAAATTGCATGATCTAACCGCTTCAACATTGCATCGGAAGTTATCCCTACCTGTAGAATAGTGCATAATGTAAATTAGTGAAATTGAGCACAACCATATATAAAATACACATAAAAGATAAAATCAACTCATAACTTGTCGAACACTTCTTTATAAATTACGTTTGTTGTCGTGTCATATGTTTTACCCTTTACGTTCAATCCCTTCTCAATGGTAACTCTAGAAAGCGTAACATTTAACTGACCATGGTTGAATACATGTGAGGGGAGGTAGAGGCCGACGTGTGAGAGAAAATGTCCATTACTCTTATTTATGGTCATAGAGATGAATATGGGTAACTGTCTCAAACAATTGATAGGGAACTTCATCTCGCCGGGTGGCTCATCATCATCATCGGGATGAAAACCTTTTTGGCACGCGTTGATTCAAGATATCATATTTGCCTCAATGATATGTTTCCCAAGATTAGTGACTATGAGCCTTGTTACATTGCACAACTCGAAAATCTTATCAATATTCCTCATAAGCATTATCATACACCAAACATTTATTATGATCATATGGTTAAGCAATCTAGAGTAATTAATGTTGTTGAAAGATTCTACAGTGAAAACATGTTCGAGACCGTTCTTAAAAGTATCTTCCCTAGCAGTGCTATATGCGCTCAAATTATTCAACGCTATCTCTGGACATCTTCGACATGAAAAATTGATTTATATCATAAAATATTTCATTTGTAGGTGCAAGAACATCCCGGTGATGAAATATGCAGGGTTAAGTGATGGATCGCCTAAGTGATACAACAACGAAGTATAAGTACTATCTACAATAGTTGGAATTGGGTGACTTACTTCTCAAATAAGTAACCCTTTGGGGATCTTGATATCAACCCACATTCATTAGGTTCAGCGGCAATGCCCTCACTGACCTGTGTTATCCACTTAGCGAATTTTTCCGTCTCTTAAATTCGAAAGATGATGAACCAGACTGTATAGGATTAATTTGGACGTAAAAAATTATAAGTTAAATATGATATAAGTATATGTGGTATATAGATAAGACGGGCCATTTACCTGCAATCTCATGTTCTTCGTCAACCGAAGCACCTCACAACATCCCATATCCTAAAGGAGCATATAGAGGCATTCACAATATTATAACTATTCCTCCTGGAACAACGGGCAAAATATGTCAGAAGTTCCCGCCAAAGACAATCACCATTCCCACCAAATTGCTCATCTGAACGGCCCATCACATCCTTCAAGCTCCTATCTATCGCTTCAAACAATGTCGGTTTGTCATGGGAGCCTTATCCCAAATAATAACTCGAGCCTCCTTGAGCAGTCCCGTGACCTCTGAATCATGAGCTTATTGCATGTTGAGTCCTCGTGATTTGCAATGGTATTCAGAACCTCGAATATGCCGAACTACCGTCCTACCTATATAAAGAAGGAGTGATGCAATCCCACTGGACGCAACTCGAAGTACAATATCTTCTCTAGCCCTCAAACCAGAGCACATCGTTCTCCATATAAAGGTTTTTGTGGTACCTCCGTAGATGTATAAGAAGAATACTTCGCCATCTTGACCATCGACAATAGACATAATTTCATATATGGCACGTTATTCATCAGTCGATTGTGGTTATAAACCACCGTCCTATGTTCCATTGCAACTCTAACATAGAACATTTAACACAAAATGAATGGATTTGTAGCATTTTATATAACATACTCATCTGGCACGGGCATATCGTCAAATAAACTGAGATTGTTGCAGTTTTTCTTCGGTAACTTTTGTACTTGCATAATAGCAATGTTTTTTTTATTTGTTCATCAATGAGTTTGAAACCTGGATGGAGAGTTCTCTATCATTACATGACAATTACATACAAAATTTAAACTCATTGTCCTTGGATGTTGGAATGGGTAATAGTATTTAAATTTATTGTACCAGGATTGCTGAGTAACCTTTGTTGATTGTACAGAATGTTATCTGATAATAAATTTCATGTTTTGTTCCACACTTCCTCAGGCCTCGACATGCTGCGTGATAACAACATGGTTATGAAAGGTGACGTAAAAAACTCGCAAATGCCCATAGACTTGCCCCTTTCAAACCACTAATATACTCTCCATCATTGAATAAGAGGCCCATAGTTTCACATGCATCCTTGTGATATTCGTGCACAACACAGACAACACCATTATACCGAAACATTGTTTCTTTGTTTACATACGAACCATACTTTATGTTCGCTTCAACAATGATAGCGAGGAAATTTAGTAGAATTCATCTTCCGGGCCCGAGGATCTATTTTGTTTAGCTTGAACCACTGCAAGAACTGCGATTGTTTGACATTGGCTTTGTTGATGACATCTGGCATGCATTCACCATCTTCGAAAGGAACGGACAGCTCATTCTCCAAATGAAACAACAATCGCTTAACAACATAAATTGTATAATCCAGCGGGACTCTAATATCCTCCACATTGATTTGCATGGAGACATATAACGACAGTCCATATGCCTCATGACCTTATTCCCGCTTTCTTGATAAATGAAACTAACCCAATTTTATCGCTTCCATTGAATATATTCTTGAAGGGGTACGATATTGCTCGATGACTATTACAGTATTCCATGTTGATGTGCGCTTGATATTTGAGCATAAAAAAGGAGTTATGTGGAAATGTGTATCTATTTTTCATTATATTATAATAATAATAATAATAATAATAATAATAATAATAATAAATGAATGAATGAATGAATAAATAAATAAATAAAGGCTTTGAAAATATATATCACGCAAAGTAAATTAACATGTACTGTATAAAATAATATAATGAATTATAGTCCATGATAATAGATATGGATTAGATATAATCAAAATTACCATAAGTGAAACAAACATTTAGTTACCTAAAGTCACATGTTATTTGTAAGTCTTAGGACCTCACATGAATCGCAAATTTTGGATGAGCTGCTTCATTAACAATGCAGATCTAGACCCTCGCGGAACCATTGGCACTAAAGTCTCTGCCAAATATAATAATCAAACCACTGAATGGTGTGGCTAGTCGATGCATAACATTTCTCAATATAACTCCTATCACGCGCTCCAAAACAATGCATATTGGTCACTGTAGCCTCGTCTCATATAATAAGCTTCGTTTATTTGAGTAGACATGTTTCATCAGAATCAGGGATAATATTACTGCTCAAGTAAGGATGGATATGTGCTTTGGACAATGGCAGGAATATGATTACTCACTCCTTGAAAAAGAATGTCCTCTGGCATCTTGATATCAACCTCAATGTTGTTATCACCGCCGACAACTCCATCACCAACCCGTAGTATCCACTTTGCGAATTCTCTCATCTCATGAATCTCAGTTGTTAACGTACCAGTATAAAAAATACAAAACACACTTAACATAATATAAAGAAAGATACAAATTATTAAAATCAAAATTACCATAAGTGAAACAAACATTTAGTTACCTGCAGTCGCATGTTCTTTGTAAGTCTGAGGACCTCATACAAATCCCAAATTTTGGATGAGCATATTGTTGCATTAACAATGTCAGATCTAGACCCTCCCAGAACCACTTGTAGTATCTAACTGTTGATACGGAAATATGTCCAATCCGTCATAAAGGACCTAGGAGCGAATCCTAAGGCATCCCAAGTCATCCAATGGATCCGAGACACTTTAGTCCGAGCCAACGGTCCGATCCGGGCAGACCATCCATGGTCCGACCCACCCTAAAATAAAAGGACAAAGGATTTGGACCTACAAGGCCCGACCCGGAACCATAGGTCCGGTCAACCTTGGTCCGAGCCTCTCTGGGAAAGGAGCATAGTGCTAAGTCAGTACCCTCTCCGACCCAAGGACTCCGATACGGATGTCAACTCGGATCCAGCATGACCTTCTCTTAAAGCAACCAAGCAAATGGGCACCAAAGAGTGAGGTATCCGAACCCAGGAGTTCCGAATCGGAAGAGTTGGACAGGCAGGAGAACTTTCTCAGCTGACAACCAGGTACGGTCCGGATCAGGCATCCGGACCAACCTCTCCGAACCTGGGATCTCGGCAGACCCTGTCACATCCTCAAGAACACTCCCAATAATGACCAAACTACCCCTAAAGCCCAAGATGGCATGGGCTAAAGCTTCATTATTAGGCTATGGGCCTCATATTAGCATTGGTGGCTCAATCCTGGCCGTACACATGGCGCAATCCTAGCAAGGCCTTCCATTTTGATGATAGCCTATAAATAAGGCACACATCCCAACAAGTAAGTCACTTCGACAGAAGACTTGAACACAAGTCATCTTGCTAGTCACATCACAACCCCAATCCCGAGTATTAAACAGAGTTGATCTTCAGTCACTCTCGAGTAAAGTCTCATCCTGGTTTGACACTTAGCAAACCGGGCACTAACCCCCCCC
This sequence comes from Plantago major, assembly GCA_026545765.1. Taxonomy (NCBI): domain Eukaryota; kingdom Viridiplantae; phylum Streptophyta; class Magnoliopsida; order Lamiales; family Plantaginaceae; genus Plantago; species Plantago major. The sequence continues at coordinate 74,989,323 of CM048841.1, forward strand.
CCCCCCCACCTCAAGTGTGCAGGTCCTTACCGAAGTAGTTGGTCGCTGGTTCTTACGCCTTGGTCCTCACCTGGCAAGGAGCTCCTTACCTTGGCACCCATTAGTGGAGTTAAATAAAATCTAAGTAGTTGGGGAGTTACACCCTCAACATTTTGGCGCCGTCTGTGGGAATCTTTACAAAAAGTCCCGTTCTCTTCAGTGATGGCAAGAACAAGAAGGTCCGCAAGAACCAACGCCACTGCCATTGGTACGCCTGCTCCAAGACAAAGGGGAAGACCTCCCACTAGAAGAGGTGGGGTAGCAAGAGTTTCAACAAGAGAAGTAGTAGATGATCCAAGTGATGGCCATACCGCTAGTCTTTCTTCTGGCGAGGAAAGAGCCACTAATCCACCAGTAAGGATCCAGACACTTGGGGACGAAGGACAGGTTCCTCCGTCAGGAACACATGGTCCTCCCCCAGGAAGAAACTTTACCCTCCCGAATGGACAGATCATTCGTCCTAGTGAGTTCGGGATGAATGAGAATCAGTTTGGCCTCTTACTCACCACTATTCAAGGATGCTTTGGATCAAACAACCTCCAGCCTCCTCAGCCCACCCCGCCTACACCAATCCCAAGGCAAGCTGAACCCGCTCAATCAAGAAATGAGCACCGTCCTATCCAACAAAGGCTGGGGGAACAAGCTCAACCAGAAGATCTGAGACATCTTCTCAATAGAAGAGCCGCTGCTTCTCATGAACAACGAGGGAGAAGTCCAGAGGTGCCACGAGTAGACGAAGTGGGAACCAGTCGGCGAGGAGCTCAACAACAAGTGCCTAGAGATCAAATGGCGGAAAGCACCCCGATTGTTCCAATCGGTGATCTTCCTCCAGATGTAGCTATCAACCCCAGAACTGGTGAAAGACTGACAGCTGAGCAGATCTACCTCCAACAGAAGGCCTTGGAAACACAAATTGCCACCTTGAGCAGGTTGGTCAAAGCACATGAGAAGGTGGTAGTTAAAACTCCCAACCCTCTGTGCGATGAGATCAGAAGAGAAAGAAAGCGCCCCGACTGTGTTATCCCAAACCTCGAGCATTACTATGGAGATACTTGCCCTGTAGGGCATCTTACTAGATACGAAAGTAAGATGGAAAGCAATGGACTCAACGATAACATGAAAGCTTTCAACTTTTCCACCACACTCTTTGGAGAAGCAATGGATTGGTGGACCTCTCTACCTAATGGTTCCATCAAATCCTATGCGGACGTCGCCTCCCTTTTCTTGAAAAGGTTTGAGAAAGCAAAGAGAAGGAAGAGGTCAGTTGAGCACCTGGCAGGCATAATCCAGAAAGAGCATGAGGACCTTAGAACCTTCCTTGACCGCTTCAACGTCAAGCACGATGTAGAGCCTCATAGCATCAAAGAGCGGGTCCGACACCTATATGCTAACACTTATAATGATGAGCTTAGAAGGAAGCTTTCCAACGAGGAAATCACCACTGAAAAGTACCTGGAAGATATCTGCGAAGGAGTCTTGTATGGAGAAGATTACCGAAGAAATGTCCCGATAAGAGCAGGGATCAAGAAGGGAAAAGAACAAGTACGACAGGAACTCCCTCCTCGTCAAGGGAAGTTCGAGCAAAAAAGAGATCTCAGGGATAGAAAAGAATTCCACAGAGAAAGAACTCCACCCAGGAGATATGCCGAGTATACTCGCCTCAACAGACCAAGATCCGACATCTTGGCTTCTATTGTTGAGAAGGACTTAGATATACAATGGCCTAAACCTGTCAAGAGCAGCAAGAAGAGTAAATTCTCTAAAGACTACTGTAGGTTCCACAAGCAGAAAGGTCACCCGACTGAGGATTGCATCCAGTTGAAGACAGAAATTGAAAGACTAGTGAGAAGTGGGAAGTTGAAAGAACCAACAGGCGAAGAAGAGCCCTCCAGGCGTAGAAAGAATGAACAGAGAAGAGAGGAGCGTGGTTCTGAACCTTCGACAGGATCTTTACCACCACCTCCAGCGGAAATCCCACCTCGGCATGCCCAAAGATACCAAGGGTACCACGAAGATACGGAAATGGAGAACCTCCCTTACAGTGGAGTTATCAACGCCATTGCAGGAGGACCAACAGGGGGAGATAGCAGAAATGCAAGGGAAAGGACCGCGCAACACTTGAGAAACAACGACAGAGCTTACGGTCCACCAGCCTTGAAAGGCACAAATGCAATTACCTTTGACGACAGCGAGATCCCCCCACCAACGTCTGGCGGAGGAGATCTCAAGGACCCCGATGTCCCTTTGGTTGTTTCTCTAGTGATTGCCACTTACAAGGTCAACAAGGTACTAATCGACACATGAAGCTCCTCCAATGTCATATCCAAAAGGATTGTGGAGCAAATGCACCTGGAGAAAATACAATATGGACGAGTATACACCTCATTGGTAGGTTTTGGAGGGTCTGTAGTGCGCCCCATTGGAAGCATACCACTACAAGTCTCCATGGGCACCTTTCCGACAAGGGTGACCAAGACTATCCTCTTCGTGGTAGTAGATAGCACCTTCGACTATAACGTGATCTTGGGCCGCCCGGGACTTAACCAATTCAGAGCAATTGCTTCACCCTTACACAACAGGGTAAAGTTTCCAACCCCGAACGGCGTGGGGGAACAAATGGGCAACATTAGAGAAGCCTGGGAGTGCTACATCATGTCAACCAGAGGGGCCACAGTACCTGTCCTTTCGGTCACTAAGGGCCCTCGTAGCCATTCTTCTACTACTCTAATGCCACCAAAGGAAGAAATCGGTATTGGATCGCTCAGAGAAAAGTTCCCCAAGACAGCTAGAATAGAATCCCATGAAGCCTTGAAAGAGGTCCAACTGGTCGAAGGAAATTCGGAAAGAACAACTCGGATTGGAACGGAGATGAGTACGGAAGTAGAGCTGAAACTCATCACTTGCCTTCGTGACAATCGCGACATCTTTGCTTGGAGCACAGATGATCTCAAGGGGATAGACCCAAGGATTGCAGTTCACCGTCTGAACATGGATCCTACGGTCAAGCACATCCGGCAAAAGAGGAAAGACTTTGGACCAGTTGAGGATGCTATCATAGCAGGGGAGGTTGACAAGTTGATGAAAGCAGGTCATATCAAAGAAGTCGACATCTCGATTGGGTCTGCAACGTGGTCCTCGTCGAAAAAGCTCCCGGAAAGTGGAGAATGTGCAATGACTTCACTAGGCTCAACAAATTTTGTCCAAAGGATCCCTATCCATTGCCACGCATAGACCAGCTGGTTGACTCCACTGCAGGATGTGCGCTTCTAAGCCTCATGGATGCATATCAAGGCTTCTACCAAATTAGGATGGCTCAAGAAGACATCAAGAAAACAGCATTCTTTGCGGCCGGAGGAGTCTATTGCTTCAAGGTCATGCCCTTTGGCCTCAAGAATGCAGGAGCTACTTACCAACGGCTGGTAAATAAGATGTTCAAGGAAGAATTGGGAAAAACCATGGAATTCTATGTGGATGACATGCTTGTGAAAAGCAAGACTGAAGAGGAGCACATCGAACACCTCAACAATTGCTTTTCTATTCTCCGGAAATATGGAATGAAGCTGAACCCTGAAAAGTGCACATTCTGGGTGAAAGGAGGAAAATTCCTTGGCTACATGGTCACAGAAAGAGGCATCAGTGCTAACCCAGAGAAAATAAAGGCAATCATAGATCTACCACAGCCCAAGACTGTCAATGAAGTTCAGAAGCTTCTAGGAAAGGTGATGGCGTTGAGCCGTTTTATCTCAAGATCCGCCGAGAAGAACCTTCCCTTCTTTAAGATCTTACGAAAAGGAAATAAGTTCGAGTGGACAAAGGAGTGCGAAGAAGCCCTGGAAAACTTGAAAAAGTATCTCCTCTCGCCGCCCCTTCTGTCTAAACCCATGGAGGATGAAACTCTTTACCTCTATTTGGCCACCACTGATGAAGCAATGAGTTCTGTACTGGTACGACTACAAGACAACGAGCATTTACCAATTTACTATTTGAGCAAAGCTCTTGTGGGCTCTGAGGCCAGATATGTCAAGGTTGAGAAGCTCGCCTTTGCACTGGTTTACACTGCACGACGACTGAAGCCTTACTTCAAGTCGCATCGGATTGTGGTCCTTACAAATGAGCCACTCAAACATGTCTTGGACAAACCGGATCCAGACGCCTCCAAATGGGCTATTGAGCTAAGTGAATATGATATTGGGTATCAAGCCCCATCTGCCAAGAAAGCGCAAGTTCTGGCCGACTTCCTGGTAGACTATCCAGAGAAAGCAGAAGTAGAGAACGAAAACCCCCAGGAAAAGGCTAGTCATGTGGTGATAGCCCAAATCAAGGAATCAAGTGGAGAGAAAGAAGCAGAAGAGACACAAAGAGGTAGCATCCAGCCTATGACTCAATATCACCAACCTATGGATGATTCACTAAGGGTAAGGCACATGTTTCTTTTGGACGAAGAACTCAATACCTCGACAACTGCATCTTCCGACAAGAAGCAGGAGGTTGAGAAAGCACTCACTCCCACTTTGGGAGGAAAGGAAGGAAACAAAGAATGTTGGACATTACAAGTGGATGGATCATCAACCGGACGGTTGGGAGGAATATGAATTTTCCTTAAAAGTCCTGAAGGAGCCAAGCTAGAGTACGCCATCACCCTCAATTTTAAGGTGACGAACAACGAGGCCAAGTATGAAGCACTTATCACCGGCCTAAGAATGGCGAAAGCCCTTCAGGTAAAAAGGATCAAAGCCTACACAGACTCGCAGCTCGTACAATCCCAGTTTTCCGGGTCCTTTACCACCAAAGGACCTAACATGATCAAATACTTGGATCTCCTCAAGAAAGAGGTTGAGCACTTTGAAGAATTTACTCTTGACCAATTTCATAGGGAATGGAATGAAAAATCCGACGCCCTCTCCAAGTACGCCTCAACCTTAGGAGCTTTGGACACAAGAAGTGTCATCCTAATGACTCGCGCGGAATCCTCCCTGGCAAACCCCAACGGAAAGATGTTTCTCTTGAGCACAGAAAGAAACTGGATGACTGATATATTCCGTTACCTCAAGGATGGTACTTTACCTGTGGATCCTAGAGAGGCCAGGAAGATTCAATGTCGAGCTAACAGATACTTTATTCTGGGAGAAGATCTCTACAAAAGATCCTACAGTGGAACTCACATGAGGTGCCTAGATCCTCAAGAGGCGAAAACTGCGATGGAAGAAATCCACGCCGGAAGTTGTGGAAGTCATTCTGGAGGAAGAACTTTGGCGCAAAAGATCATAAGGCAAGGATACTATTGGCCAACTATTGACATGGATGCTGCCAACATCGCCCGCGTCTGTGAAGACTGCTAATACTATGCCAACATACCACACCGCCCGACCAACCCTATGATTCCGTCAATCATAGCATGCCCATTTGATCAATGGGGCATAGACATAGTTGGTCCCTTTCCGCGAGGAACACATCAAAAGAAGTTCTTGATAGTGGCAGTGGAATACTTCACTAAGTGGGTCGAAGCTGAAGCAGTGTCAACCATCACCGAAAGCAGGGTTCGGACATTCATCTGGAAGAACATCATCTGCCGGTTCGGACTCCCACGAGTGTTAGTTTCAGACAATGGAGCACAATTTTCTGGGTCAAGACTGAGGGAGTGGCTTCAGTCCTTCAAAATAGAACAACGCTTTACTTCCGTTGGCCACCCCCAAGCCAATGGTCAGGTGGAAGCCACCAACAAGACCATAGTCAAAATTTTGGAGAAAAGGTTGAGAACTTCCCAAGACAGTTGGGCGGATGATCTCGACGCGGTCCTTTGGGCGCATCGAACGACAGCCCGGACTGCCACACAAGAAACACCTTTCTCCCTGGTCTATGGATCCGAGGCGGTCATCCCTTCGGAGACGGTGGTGGCAACCCAGACAATCCAGCAATACAACCCAGTTGATAATGAGCTCTCAAGGATCTATGACCTTGAGCTCCTTGAAGACAAGCGCAATAAGGCATTGGCCAACATCCTTCGGTACCAAGCCATGACCGCTCGAGCCTACAATAAACGTGTCTTTCCCAAGGACATACAAGTTGGAGACTTAGTCCTCAGAAGAGCCGATATACTAAGTCATGTTGGGAAACATAAGCCCAAGTGGGAAGGACCGTACAAGGTTACTGGGGCAAGAGTTAATGGAAGCTTTGAACTAGAAGATGAACAAGGGCGGGCCTTGAAGAGAACTTGGAATGCCAAGAATCTCCAAAAGTTTTACACTTGGAGAAGTATGGCAACGACTGTCACCTTCCTCTATCTTGTCGACCTGTTTTTTGTGTTTGTTTTTTGAAAAAGCCTCGAAGCCCTCAAGTTGTAATTCGATTTCCGTCAAATCAATACAACTGTGATTTCATAAACATTGTTGATAATCATGTCCTCCGAGTCTCACGATTCGAACGGGCCATGAAGATATTTAACTACTCGATCCGAACCTAGATCATAAACTGATCCGGACCGGATTAACACAATCAAACAGTGTCCGACCTTCACAAAGGCAAATACGCTTTTATTGAAACAAGAGTACAGATTTACAAAGTCAGGGCCCGAAGAGCCGTAATCAAGCTTACCAAAACAAGCTCCTACTCTATCTCTTTTCTACTTCTACAGCGAAGCTTCCTAATTAACCCTGGTCTACCGAACCAAACCCCGTCCGAGCACTATTAGTCAGATCTGTAGGCTCCGAAGGAAGAAGGAATTCCACCATCCCAACTTTGATTGCTTACTGACAAAGGTTTCGAAGCCCCCTTCGGACGATCCAAAGACTAACAGTAGCCGGACGATATAACTGAGGCCATTCAATGCTTCCAGAAAGGATACTTCATCACTTCTGAACGAAAGAAAGCTCCGAAGCAAGCAAGAAGCACTATAATAATCCGAATCGCCTCTTGACAAATACTACGAATACATCTCAGATTCAGAGTATTGGGAAGGCGACCGACCCGGATAGTCGGAATAACCCAAGTCACTCCGGAGGCTCCCGTTGGTCCGAGTCCCAACAAGACCGGCATTGTCAGGAACACCGTCCCAGAATTGCAAGTCGCTCCCTCGAGCCTTCAATTCTGGAACGCAGCCACCAACAAAGCCGAGCTGCTCGGACGAAAGACCTTAGGTGTAAGACAAACGAGTCACCAGAAAGGTTACTTCCGGAAGTCCCCAATGATCCGACTCCAAACAAGCTCAGCACTGTTGGGGACTCCTTTCCAAAATTGCAAGTAGCTCCCTCGAGCCTTCAATCCTGGAGACAAAGTCACTGACAGAATCAAACTGCTCGGATACGTATCTTCAAGGACGAGCTAAAAGACCTACTAAAAGGGATACATCTCCCTCAATCCGAGAAACGAACAACTAGACACAACAGGATTGGTAGAAAGCCTTCCAACATCTCGGGCGGTTTTCAATCGAACCAATAAATCTTGGAAGGATTCTACCAAACCAATTTTGCCAACTTGTCGCCCCCCGGGCACATACCCAGAAGCGGATTGCCTCGGGTGCATTGAGGTTAAAAAACAACTATTTGAAGATCCCCGAACCATCCAGCTAATCTACCTCTCCGGGGCTAAAAGTCACGAATATAGACCACAGCCCCGGAGAAAGAAGATTAGCCTGACGATCAGAGGAATTGATTGGCAAAAATTTCAGGCCTCACTCGGCACGGACCGTATCCTCGAAGATCCGAGGCTGGCTTTCCGAGCAATCTAATTTCCAAAACTCTCGCCGAGAACCAACCCGGGAAGACTTCCGAAGCATCGGAGAAACCCTTGGGATGAGATCACGGGCAAGAGTGATGGTATAAACATGATCACCAACCGCTCGGACTCGAGCTCCGGACCTTTGATTACTATAAAAGGGAGAGATGTCCTAATGAAAAGCCGTACAAAGCAGGAGTATATATAGAAAGAGAAGACTAATTAGAAGCGGACACGTGTCCCATATTCACCGGAAATGGGCTTGGGCCGAACATGGGCCTGGCTCTTCGGCTTCCATTGGCCCAACCCAATAATCCATCCATACGGTCGAGCATATCGACTAAGCTACTCACTCGGACGTATCAAGCTCGGGGCTGACATAACAACATCCGAAGCAACTATGATTTGTATAGAGTCACCCTGTACTTGATGCTGATCATCTTTTCACTATCTCACAAGTCTGCATGACTCGGGAAGACACACCAAGTCAACGTCCGAATCGTCATAACTTATCACGATACAAGGAGATTCTCCTTGTCGCAAGCCGGGCCACTCTAAGACGTGGCTCTGAACCGTTCGTGATCCGGTTTATTTCTATTACAGATTCCGATTCGGATGGGCACAATGGTTGATCGTCCCCCAAGACCCGCAAAGGAGAATTTGCATCAGGCAAATTAATGTCCTGGCGGTATGAATCTCAAGGGTCCAAACCCACTATCCGAGTCTACGAGAGTTGATGAGTTACTACGCAAATACGAAATTAAAACGCGCAAGAATGAACACAGCAACATTAGCATTCTTGTGACAAAAATAGTTCCGAGCCACCAAGGGGCCCGAACCAACAAACGTTCATCAAAACAAGTATATGTTTAGCCAACAAAAGATGACGAGCAACAGAAAAAACAACATTGTTTTTAGGCCCGAAGGAACCCTACTACAAAAAACCGGGGCATACCCCGTCTTCACTGCCTTCGCCGCTCGGACGAACTAGGTTGAGACCGAGAGGGGCCCCCCGTATCCTTCTCCGGAGGCGCTTGACCTTGTTGTTGGGCTGCTTGGGCTAACCTCCGTTCTCTCCGAGCCTCAACCTCTTTCAGGAAGGCCGGACACTCCTCCATCAAGTCAAGGTTGCGATCAAAGCCATGGACAGGCCCGGGCAGAGTCAGCCAGTCTCGGTTGTGCTCCAAGTGATCCTCCAAAGGAACGAAAACACTGGACATAAGCACCCGAGGGACGAAGGATGGGAGATACGGACCGCCATGATTGTACTTCTTGCCCTCCGACTCGTCGCAGACCAGCTCCACAAATTCACATTTGAGCAGGTCTTCGTCCAAGACACCCTCCGGAGCAAAGTCCGAGCCATCTCCATTCTTAAAGGCGGATACTCCCTCAGCCTCCAAGTCGCAGTCAGCCGGTATCCAACCCTTCCTCCCAAGACTTGCTCACAAATGATCAAACCCATCTTGACGGGCCTCATCATACTTCGACTCGAACAAAAACTTGCAGGAGTCCGAATCAAGGAAATCTTGGATAGTCCTTGTCCGGACTCCCCGAAGCTCCTTCAGCATCTTATCTTTGAAAGTCCGAGACGGCCACGAAATCGTCAAACTATCTTGGTGCACTTTCAAGTCACCTCCAAAGATCGAATGACACTTTTCATCTTGGCCGCCTCCGACTCGCCTCTGCTTAGCAACTATGGCCTTCTTCAGCGCCCAAGTCGTACAACCGGGACACTTCAATCGCCCGGGCAGCCTCAGCCTTGGCCAAATCCTCTTCCAGGGTAGCCCTCCGAGCAGGTACCAAGGAGCATGCTTCAACAGCAGCAGCAAGCTAAAAAGAAAAACGAAACATCGGAAGTGTTAGATACCTCCGAACCACAAGAAGATGTAAAACCAACGGAAAACTTAAACTCACTTTGCGCTGAGCGGCAGTTAACTCCGAAATCCGCTCCAACTCCGAGCAAAGAACCACCGAGCAACTCAAAGATCCGAATCCATTTCGGCGCCGCTCATCTTCCCCTTGCCTTTTTTGGCGGGAGGATTCTGACCTTCGGAGGGGCGCTTTTTTGTAGCCGCAGCGCTCGATCCGCTAGCGGGAGGATCTCGGGACACGGATCTTGGAGGCTTCTTCGAGCCCTTAGATCCGACCACCTTACCCTTGTCCGGAGTAGGGATAGTTTGGGCCTCTTCGCCCGCAGCAGCTCTCCGAGACTCCTCCACTCGGTACACAGCAGCATTTCTTGGCTCGTTCATCGGGAGTATGGTGGAAGTCTTGATAATCTGGGTCCGGGAACCCTCTGCCAACTCCTTCCACTGTGCAGCGTTTTGCTGACGCTTCAACTCCCGCATGGTCGACATCGTATACTCGAACCAAAAATCTGCACATCCGAACCACAATGAGTCACAAGATACAAAATAATCTACAAATGGTAATCATATAGTCGACAAACAGACAACCGACTCGGACAACCAACCAGAGGTAAAGAGAAACCACTTACTCAAATCCTCCATATTGTCACAAAAACTTGGCTCGGACAAGCCGGCCAAGAAAGGCAGAGGCTGACATATCAGCCCTCGGAAGAAGTACTTTTCCGGCTCTTGACTCCGATGGAACGCTTGCATCCACAAAGGGATGTTCCGTGCCGGTGGCTTCCAATCTGGCAGCTTGCCTCGGAAAAACTTTTTCTCGAAATGCCACGTGGGCCTCTCCGCTTCGGATTGCCCGGGCTTCAGAGCCGGACGGACAAAAATGTACCTCTTAAACCATTGGATTCCCTACGAAGACAAGGGATCAACAAAAAAATGTGTACGCCTGGCGACATACGAACGTATAGAACCATGTGTTCCTACTACTTACACTTATGTTGAATAATTTACGGAAATTATCGAAGGTGAGTGGGATGCCTTTATATTTACATAAGACCCCGAAACACATCAGATTTCCGAGGGAGTTGGGGATGATCTGGTGCGGACTCAAACCCATGCTGTTCAAAATCTCCAGAAACTCGGACGATACGGGTAGCCGCCACCCGCAATGGAGACTTATCTCATAGACAGACATGTAGCCCGGAGGCGGATTGTAGAACGCATGAGATTCGTCTGGGATGAGAATCTCCACACACTCCGGGATCTCATATCTTCTCCGGAGCTCATCCACTTCATCGGCTCGGATGGTTGAGGCACAAGTAGGCAGAGTACCGTCTTCATTCAACTCGCCCTCCGGATCGGGGTGAGTGACCTCGTCTCTAGACCGAGGGAACTTCACTTGGAATACGTCCTCACCCTTCCTCAGCCTCTCCGGACGCTCTTCCTCAGCCACCTGCCGACTCGGCCCTGCTTGCCCAGCAGTTTCCACACGGAGCACATTAGCGGATGGCTCTACACCTTCTTCCTCTTCGGAACCAGAATCTTGGCCCCGCACACCTTCCTCTGCATAATCTTCCTCGGATGAGGACGCTAACTCTACGACAGTTTGAAGAGGCATAGCGACTTGCACACGATCCTCCTCACCCTCTTCGAAGATGCCCAAATTCGGAGGTGCTTCCGAAGTATCATGCACTTCCTCAATAGTCGGCTCCTGCGGATTCGGAACGAACGGGACTCGATTAGGATTACTCCTAAAGTTATAACCTAGGTTGCGAATTAAAGTTCGGATCTCTACCGGAAGTTCGGATTCCTGGCCAGCCCGACCCGGGCGACGAGTTCCTATAACTCGCGAGCTTGTCTCTTGAGCCGCTACAATAACCTGCACATGCGACACTCGCAGGTAATCCGGATGCCTCGGAGGACCAGAATCCGGAACAACTAACCGAAGTAAGGAACTTACCTCGGGCTCTTCCCGACTCGGATGGGGCGCTTGCTCCACCTCCAATACTTCATCGTCATCCACGCTCTCAATTTCCTCAGAGCTATCGGTTAAAGATATCGCCTCGGAGTCATATCCCTCAGCCTCGGATCGATTCTGGCTATCACTCTCGGACATCCTAGGGAAAGGAGAAAGCAACTTCGTAAGCTTTAAGAAGGCAGTCCGAGAGGTCGTTTATGTATATTAAAGTGGTCAGTTCAAAGCCAAAACTAGCGGCTTTACTCGACGAAGTTAGTTCCGAGTCAGTACTACGCTTATTCGGGGTTAGTCAACATCAAGCACGTAATGGTTATCAACTATACTACACATCATAAGCATGCATCCGAGTAACTTGAAGATGAAAGACAACAGAGATAATTTAATCATAAGACGAGACAGGTAAACTTACTTGGGCTCGGATGATTAGATAGAAGTGACTTGACTTTGCACAGGATCACGCGCTTCGAACCCCTCGTTGCTCGCTTCGGATTGCTGGTAGTTGCTTCGGATATACTCAGAATGCAAAAATTCTCTCTCTAAACGGTGAGAAATGAACCGGCCAACCCCTCTATTTATAGAGGGCCATATTGGGAACTCCAACCGTCGTGATTTTTCGGATTTAATATCCACCGTCGATCAAAAACTATCCAACGGTATAGTACAATTATACCAAGTGAAATGACGAATTGGTACAACAAATTTACCTCTTGGATAGATGAATACAATAACTCTCCCTCTCTCGGGCGGCAGACAACACGAGAGTTCCGGATTATCATCTTCTCGGATGCCTAGCGGCTCATCAGTCCAACATAATTTGCCCACAAGGAACCTCGTATACTCGAGCGATTACCCTTCAGACCTTCCCGTGACCACAGAGGTTGGTTCGGACGGGACACGCACCTACGGTCCGCCACCGTAGCTCATCAAAGGTACACTACCGATGTTCGGAGCCTAAACTTAGTCTCCATTACAAATACCCTTTTTTCTTTTTTCTTCACTTCGTGGCCCTTCGGACCCAGTCCCTCGGATGGAGACGATGTTTTAGAAAAAGAAAAAAGGGGGGGGGGGGGAGAGAGACTAAGTCAATGGCCACACGAAGTACGGAGTACACCTTTTTTCAACAAAATCGAAACGGATTGGACTGAAGAACGGATTTTTTCCTCAAAACGGCTTCCCAAACCAATAGTTCCACAACTATCTTCTACTAAGATACTTGGAAACTAGGGGGACATATGTTGATACGGAAATATGTCCAATCCGTCATAAAGGACCTAGGAGCGAATCCTAAGGCATCCCAAGTCATCCAATGGATCCGAGACACTTTAGTCCGAGCCAACGGTCCAATCCGGGCAGACCATCCATGGTCCGAACCACCCTAAAATAAAGGGACAAAGGATTTGTACCTACAAGGCCCGACCCGGAACCATAGGTCCGGCCAACCTTAGTCCGAGCCTCTCTGGGAAAGGAGCATAGTGCTAAGTCAGTACCCTCTCCGACCCAAGGACTCCGATACGGATGTCAACTCGGATCCAGCATGACCTTCTCTTAAAGCAACCAAGCAAATGGGCACCAAAGAGTGAGGTATCCGAACCCAGGAGCTCCGAATCGGAAGAGTTGGACAGGCAGGAGAACTTTCTCAGCTGACAACCAGGTACGGTCCGGATCAGGCATCCGGACCAACCTCTCCGAACCTGGGATCTCGGCAGACCCTGTCACATCCTCAAGAGCTCTCCCAATAATGACCAAACTACCCCTAAAGCCCAAGATGGCATGGGCTAAAGCTTCATTATTGGGCTATGGGCCTCATATTAGCATTGGTGGCTCAATCCTGGCCGTACACATGGCGCAATCCTAGCAAGGCCTTCCATTTTGATGATAGTCTATAAATAAGGCACACATCCCAACAAGTAAGTCACTTCGACAGAAGACTTGAACACAAGTCATCTTGCTAGTCACATCACAACCCCAATCCCGAGTATTAAACAGAGTTGATCTTCAGTCACTCTCGAGTAAAGTCTCATCCCGGTTTGACACTTAGCAAACCGGGCACTAACCCCCCCCCCCCCCACTCAAGTGTGCAGGTCCTTAACGAAGTAGTTGGTCGCTGGTTCTTACGCCTTGGTCCTCACCTGGCAAGAAGCTTCTTACCTTGGCACCCATTAGTGGAGTTAAATAAAATCTAAGTAGTTGGGGAGTTACACCCTCAACACTATCTATAGTCTCCACCAAATACAATAACCAAACCCCGAATGGTGTGGCTGGTCGATGCATAAAATCCCCCAAACTCCTCTCAAGCGCTTCAAAACAATGCATATTTGTCATTGTAGCTCTGTCCCATTTAATAACATTTGTTTCCTTGAGTACACATATTGCATCAGAATCAGGCTTAATCTTACTGCATACCGAGTCTAAATGGATCTTCAATGGTGTATCGAATCTTGATTGAGCAGTTCGGACCCTCAGAAGCATCGATGATATGATACCGTTGGAATCCATTGAGAGAACTGTATCTCTTCTAGCTCTCAAAATGGAGCATAAAGTACTCCAAATCTAATATCTCCTCTAGAACTAACAATGAATTGTAATAATTACGTCCTGCTAAGTATGAGTTGATGACCTTCATTCTCCCTATGTTGTATCTGGAAAGCTAAGAACTACCTTAGAATAAGATTTGGCATCTTGCCCACAATACTTATCTGAATATCGATATACCATCTGTTTTCTCCATGGACGAAAAATAGTGGATATTGAAAAAGAAGGTAGCATCGAAGAAATTCACTTATGTGCTTCAAGCCCACATTCCTCTTGTCAACCATAATATGATTTTTTGCATGTAAGTTATCGACATCACACTCTACTATAGCAGTTACTTCTGATGCATTATGCAAATTGTACCATCCCCCTAGCGTCTTGCAATAAGTTAAAGGCCTAGCTCACCGGCATTATCAAGGGAGATGTGATCTCTGGCCATCTTGTATACTTTTGCATATGGATTGTACTCTTCCACCATAGTTTTGATCAATGTCCCAGTAGCAGTTTTCACACCTGCGTCGTTGGTTTTGCTTTACCATAATAATAAAATAAATGATTTACCGTCGAGTATCTATAATTCTAAAGTATACTAAATGATGTATAACGAGTAATTTGTTTGAAACAAAATATGTGAAAGATACATAAATTGAGTATGGAGGTTTAAAGAAACGCACCCAAGAACATTGATCATGTTGTCAATTCCGTGTTTAGTGTCATATATGTAACGTTGGCCGAATTTTTGGAGTTTGTCCTTCGTTGGGCAAGAGTGAGCCAATTTTGTGATTATTTTCCATCCATTGAAGTAAATGTGAAGATGTTATTGTATGCACGGATGATAGAACATCTATATGAACTGAGTACTTACTGGATAAACAACTAATACATGTAGAATATATTTTCAAAATAGTATAGTTTGAACCTTTCCACCATCATTCAAATTTATTCCATCCAGTGGAGTATGATCTTGAGACCGTAAACGCTTATTCGATTTAGACGATTTGTTATCCATCATATTTTCAAATGTAACCAATTCCAAGCAAGAACTATGCATGTTTGTCAAATAAATAAAGCTTACAATTAATCATGCGTCACATTTGACAACTAAAAGTAACAATTGAGAATATAGGAAAATTTTCAACAGGAAAATGTTGTTCGAAATCAAATATGTAATTAAAAAATAGTTTGAAAGATTGATTTTGAAAAAATCAAAAATAAAATTAGAGCATAGCGACTACTAATGGACAAAATTCTACATCAAATGCTTCAGTTTCTTCTATAATGCAAAAAAAAAAAAAGACGCAAATCTATAATATATATGTAGACTTAAGAGATTAAATCACCAAAGAGAAATTATTTTTAACTAATTTGTACATGTTGTCACTCATAATTTCGAACCAATTCAGTTGCTAATTTGTCAGTTACTTCTAATTTGTCAGTTAATTAAACCTTTAATTAATGTGGTTCTTCTTCACTTTCTTTGTCACTCACATTAAGATAGGGCTCTTCTTCACTTAGATTTTCGCTCATGTTTGATTTCGTCAACGTACAAACCATCAACCTTGTTATTTTAATTTATTTGTATTAAAAGTTTATCTTGTTGTAATTATTCAAAATATGAAGTCTATGTAATGCAAATTTGGCTATATATGGACTTCACGTGTAATTAAGTTTAAGTTGTCCTGCGTTTAGTATTTTATTGTCCTACGTTTAACATCTCTCGATAAAAAACACACATAAAAGATAAAATCAACATATAACTTGTCGAACACTTCTTTATAAATTACGTTTGTTGCCGTGTCATATATATGTATTACCCTCTACGTCGCAAATTACTACGTTCAAGCCCTTCCCGGTGGTAACTCTAGAATGAGCAACGTTCTGATCACGGTTGAATACATGTGAGGGGAGGTAGAGGCCAACTTTTGAGAGAGAGTGTCACTTACTCTTATTTATGGTCATAGCAAGGCAGACGAAGGAGTTGTCTCCAGTCAATTGATAGGGAACTACATCCCGTCGGATGACTCATCATCATCCTCATAATGAAAACCGTTTGGCATGCATTGATTCCATATATCATCTTTGCCTCGATGATATGCTTCACAAGATTAGTAACTATAAGCCTTGTTCCGTTGCAGAACTCGAAAGTTTGATCTATATTTCTCAGAAGCATTACCATACACACAACCTTTAGTATGATCCTGAGATTAGTCAATCTAGATCAATTAATATTGTTGAAAAATTCTACAGTGAAAACATGTTCGAGACCGTTCTCAAAATTATCTTCCGTAGCAATGCTATATGCGCTCAAATATTCAATGCTATCTATTGACATCTTCGACATGAAAAATTGCTTTATATCATCAAATATTCATTTGCAGGTGCAAAAACATCCCGGTGATGAAATATACAGGGTCAAGTGATGGATCGCCTAAGTGATACAACAACGACATATATGTACTATCTATAATAGTTTGAATTGGATGACTCACTTTTCAAATATGTAAAACTTCGGGATCTTGATATGAACCCACAATTATCAGGTCCAGCGGTAATGCCCTCACCAATTTGTTATCCACTCAGCAAATTCTTTCATCTCATTAATTTTGAACGATGACGAATCAGTCTGTATATGATTAAATTGGACGTAAACAATGATAAGTTAAATACTCCCTCCATCTCAATTTCAACTTCTCATCCATTAAATGGAAAACCTCTCTCTTACTTTATTCACTATATCTCCTACTTTATTCAATATTTGTCATACTTTATTCACTCTTTTCGTACTTTATCACCATCTTTCCTACTTTATTCATTTTAATCTTAAAACTTGTGGCCAGGCCTGCGGGAAGATGAACCCGCGACGGAGGGAGTATGATATAAGTATGTGGTATATAGATAAAATGGGTCTCATTTACCTGCAATCTCATGTTCTTTGTCAGTCGAAGCACCTTACAACAACTCATATCCTAGAGGAGCATAAAGAGGCATTCACAATATTATAACTATTCCTCCGGGAACAACGGGCAAAATATGTTGGAAGTTCCCGCCGAAGACAATCACCACTCCCACCAAATGGCTAATCTGAACGGCCCATCACATCCTTTAAGCTCCTATTGATCGCTTCAAACAATGTTGGTTTGTCATGAATGCCTTATCCCAAATAATAAGCCGAGCATCCTTGAGCATTCCCGTGACCTCTGAATCATGAGCTTATCGAATGTTGAGTCCTCGTGATATGCAATGGTATTCTGAAACTTGAATATGCCGGACTACTGTCCTAACTTTATAAAGAATGAGTGATGCAAGCCCACTGGACGCAACTGGAATTACAATATCTTCTCTAGCCCTAAAAAACAGGGGACATCGTTCTCTATATAAAGTTTTTGTGGTCCATCCGCAGATGTATAAGAAGAATACTTCGCCATTTTGACCATCGACAATAGACATAATTTCATATATGGCACGTTATCCATCAGTCAATTGTGGGTATAAACCATCGTGTTATGCTCCATTGCAACTCTAACATAGAACATCTAATACAAAATGAATGGATTTGTAGCATTTTATATAATGTACTCATCCAAGACGGCATATCGTCAAATAAACTGAGATTGTTGTAGGTTTTTCTTCGGTAACTTCTGTACTTGCATAATAGCAATGTTTTTTATTTGTTCATTAGTGAATTTCAAACATGGCTGAAGAGTTCTCTATCGTTACATGACTGTTGAGGGGAAAAGTCCCCCAACCACTTAATGAATTTTCCTTGCTTTCCTTCACTCTAAGTACCTAGACCACCTTTGAATAAGAACCACCTTGCTTATAAGAACCAAACAGTAAGAGCCCGTAAGAACCGTCGTACTGGTAAGAGGCGATGCGTAAGGACCTGCACAAGTGACTTGGAGGGGGGGTTAGGATCCGGTTTGCTAAGTGTCAAACTGGATTTGAGACTTTACTCAAGAGCGACTGAAGATCGACTATGTGTAATAGTTGAGAAGGTAAGAGTCTAGGAAGAAGACTTCACTTACTTTGCATTGTGAGGATATGTGCATATTTATAGGTTTCACTTGAGAAAGGGAGGGCTCACAAGATCGCGCCAAGTGTCCGTCCCAGATTGTGCCAACAATGCTCTAGGCCCATGGCCCAATGTCTTGATAGGCCTGTGGCCCAAATGGAAGAAAGGTTGGTCCGGACGCTTGGTCCGGACCGTAATGGGTTGTTAGCTGAGGAAGTTCTCCTGCCTGTCCAATTCTTCCGATTCGGAGCTCCTGGGTTCGGACACCTCACTCTTTGGTGCCCATTTGCTTGGTTGCTTTATGAGATGGTCATGCTGAATCCGAGTTGGCATCCGGATCGGAGTCCTTGGGTCGGAGAGGGTACTGACTTAGACTATGCTCCTTTCCCAGAGAGGCTCGGACCAAGGTGGGTCGGACCCATGGTTCCGAGTCGGGCCTTGTAAGTCCAAATCCTTCGTCCCTTTCTTTCAATGTGGGTCGGACCATGGTTGGTCTGCCCGGATCGGACCGTTGGCTCGGACCAAAGTGTCTCGGATCCATTGGATGACTTGGGATGCCTTAGGATTCGTTCCTAGGTCCTTTATGACGGATTGGACATATTTCCGTATCAACATATGTCCCCCTAGTTTCCAAGTATCTTTGTAGAAGATAGTTGAGGAACTATAGTGTCCGGGGAGCTTCGGATGTCTTTGACGTCTTGGACATATTTTTGTATCAACATATGTCCCCGTAGTTTCCAAGTATCTTTGTAGAAGATAGTTGAGGAACTATAGCGTCCGGGGAGCTTCTTTGTGCGATCGATCTTGTGAGCTTCTAAGAGAAATTTTCCTTATCCGTGTCCTCTTGTCTTTCCTCTATCTCTCTTCCCCCCCCCCCTCTTTTCTTACAGTCCGAGAGGGAGACGTCCCGTCTCGGACTGTAGGAAAAGAGGTATTTGTAGCGAGATAGGGTCAAACGTGAAGGCTTAGGACTTTGGAAAATTTTGTCGCTCGAATGTCGGATCCGAGGAGTCAAGTCCGGGTAGATTTTTCCTTGTGGATTTTGTCACTCGGATGTCGGATCCGAATTTGGAAAGAGTACATACATATAACTTCTTCCCTTTGCCACACTCCTTGGAGAGAAGAATTTTCTCAAGTCTATAGTTGAAGATGGCATGTATCTGGTCTTGGTTGGACTTGGAATTAAATCCAAATCCATTAATAGATTAATTTTGGTCTAGTATTTTTGAGCCCATCGGGTCCGGACCGGATCGGCCCATCAGTCCATGGATCCCTTCTATTTAAATGTATTCTTCCATTTGCATAGAGTATATGAGATAATCTCGATATGGGCCGATGAGTGGACCAAGTCCAATCATGCCTAGTGGGCTTGCACTGTAGCTGCAGAATCCCGTAGGTGAGAGGAAAGGAAGGCAGTAGCTAGTTAATCCATTTATTGTTCTTTCTTCTGCTTCTTCTTATCAAACCCACCATTTGCACACAGCTAACTTAGCACACAGCTCCCATTCACACAGTTCACTTCGCTTCTTCTTTCTTGGTTAGAGGCGGTCTGCCATAGTTCGATTTCGAGGCTGCCGAACCGGATCTTCTTGCTCTATTCCAGTCCGGATCCACCATTTTCAGTTCTAATCTCACAGTTTACTACAGTTCGAATTCAGATCTATTCAATTCGAATCTTGGATTGGTCCGGGGAAACTGTTCCGAGCTTGTAATTTGCCTCTATTCGTCAGTTCGGTCTGTTGCGCTCCATGTTCTTCTGTTCTCTACTATTCGAGAACGTTTAAGTCGAGTATCCACAGATCCGGATCGGATATGCTTCAGCCACGATTTTATGCTACAGCCCGAGCTTTTCCATTTTGAGTACTTGGAGCTTGTGCCGTCCGGAGCAGCTCTTAGTTTTGAAGCGTCAATTTTGTGAGTTGTCTGGTGTATCCAGAGGTGGATTCTGGAAGCAGTTTTGTTGGACTCCGAGCGATCCGATTAGCTGCTGTAATCACATTACCTCCGATCTTCCTTAGCGTGTTGGATAAAGAAACGAGTTCCGAGGTTTGATCTTGAAACGGCGACGTACCCATGGCTGCCATGGATGTGGATCGATCAATTCACTCTGTAATTTGGTGGATTGAGAACAACAGTGATCTGCCCGTGGATGTAGATTGTAAAATCCGAACCACGTATCTTCGGTGGATGTAGATTGTAAAAGTGATCTTTACGTTTGTAGGTTCTGTATGTTTTGCGGATTGCTATGCTTATGTTGCTACTGTAGCAGTCCGAGACGGCGCGCCTCTTGCTCAGTCCGAGCTCTTTGTCCAATCATGGTCTGAGAATTTGAGTTGTGCTCTAGTTGCTAGATTTATTCGGGCTCTGCGGGCGCGTGATTTTGTTTACGGATTGGATCCGGCTGCTCAGTCCGAAGAGTCTCTAATCCGAAGCTGCTTTGTTGATTAGTCGGAATTTTCTCTGCTCTTTGTTCTGTTTCGAGTTTCATAGGGGTGTTACAGTTCCGCTATAGTTATTCCTAGGACTGCCCAAATGAAGGAGCTTTTCCCCAATTTTGGGAAAATTAAATCTATCCACAGCCACTTTACGTTTGCTGCATATGAGAATTTTCTGCAAAACGACATCCGCGTGAGGCCTGACCTTGATGCCCTGGGTGCCCTCGGTGATATAGGGTGGTATTGCATCAGGTCGATCTTATGGGCTGCTGATTTTGAGTTACCTAAATCAGTTTTAGCATTGAGAGGCACTCTGTTCAATAAGTCTGGAGTAATTATGGCATGCAGTGCCCCTCTGCTCTGGGAAGATGGGAAGACAACCACATTCCACTGTTCTTTCTTGTCCAACTTGTCGATGGACCTCACTGTAGTTATTCTGTTCGAGATCTCCGTCCGAGGCGGGTTAAGTCCGAAGCAATTGTTCTTGTTGTTTCGAGTTCCAAGCTCTACAATCCGAATCTCGTTTCAGATCTGGAGCTATTGTTCTTGCTCTTCTTATTCCGTCCGAAGCGGCTAGAGTCCAAAACTGAGTGTGATTTGTTGTGTTTTGCTGTTCGATGTGTTTGTCATGGGTTCATCATGTTAACTCCGAATCTCTCCTCTTCATCGGGTTTGTGATCTCCGCCGTTATTCGGAGCTGTGTAGTCAGAGGATTGCTCTGCTCCAAACTCAGCCCCATCCGAAGCAACAGTAATAGTCTAAAGTCGTGACTCCACTATAGTGTTCGAAGCATGTTTCCATGTTCCGCTGCTTCTGGTCCAGTTGGCTCATGATAGACTTAGCTGATGTCTGTTTTGTTTAGCATCCGAGTCTCAGATCTGGACTGAGTTTTGTGCTACGAAACTGATCCGAGTTTGTTGTTTGCTGCGTTATTCCTCCATGCTTTGCTTTACTCTTGTGACGGTCCGAGGCAAGCTCTCCTTTTTGTTGCTTCTGCCCGAAGCTGTCAGTTGTGCCCGGAATGAGTTCTTTCTTCTTTGTGCTCTTCTCCGCTGTTCGAAGTTTAGTTCGAAGTACTGAAGTGCATAGGTCTGTCTCAAGTGCACAGATCGAGCTTGTACAAACTGATTCGGAGCTTTAGAGGCGCATTTTGCTGTTGCTCGAGTTGTTGAATTTCGAGGCGAGATTCCACATATCCGGACTATCCAGGTCCGAGCTTCTCTTCTTGCCCCGGATCTTGGTGTGAAGCTTAGTTCGTTCGGAGTGGGCTCTTGTTCGAGCATGTCTCTACTGTCCGAGGCCCATGTTCAAATCTTGTTGCTGTTCTACTTCGTTGCTCCGGAGCTTTCTGTTCCGAAGCTATTGCAAACCAGCTCTGTTCTGAGTTTTGCCGCTCTGATCTGCCATTGTTATGCTGGTCCGAAGCGTCACAGATCCGGATTTGTTGCACCAGTACTGGTTCCGTTCTTGTTCGTCTCTGTTTTGGCTTTTGTGATGTCCGAGTCTTGTGATCTGCTTCTTCGGATTGCTACAGTAAGTCCGTAGCTACAGTAACTCTTTTTTTTTTTTTTTTTTTTTGGACTTTGCAGATCTTGTCCGGAGCTAGGATACGGATCTACTGTTCCATTTGTGCTCAATCCGAGCCTCTTCTCTGTTTGTAGTTTGGAACTGTCGCTCTGTCAACTCTAGTCAGAAGCAGCACTTTGATGTTTGTGTTGTTCCGAGTTTAGTTAACTATTTTGCTCCAAAGATAACTATCTGTTCAACACTTGTAATGTCCAAGATTGTTGATGTTGTTGTATTGTCCTTTGGATATGTGTAGAACTCAACGTGATGCTTGAATTCCGTCTTTATTTCATACAAAAAGAGTGAAGCTGTCTGAAGCTTTGTTTGAAAATGTCTTCTTTTTGTCTATCTTTGTAGCTCCTTTACTCTTGAACCTTTGGACAACTTATCCATCAGTAAGAGCGATGGCTTGTGATTTCCAAAACAACATGTGTTTGTGGACGGTCCGAGAGAGGTTGTCCAAATGGTCACGAGTACGTGTGAGTGGATAACTCATTCCTCCGTAAGAGGGATGGAGTGTTATCTTTTTATGACAACCGGTTTTTCGGGTTGGTCCTAAGGAGGACATCCGAACAGACGAGAGTCCGTGTTATGCCGAGACGGTCGGGCTTATATAAGTTCGTGGGTGTCGGACCCCCTTATTAATTGGAAACATGTCCTTGACAAATCATGCACGCTTGTAGTAAAGGAAGCATTGATAAATGATGTGTGCGTGCATGATGAATAAATGGATGGATGAATGAGTGAATGAATGATGCAATGGATGCGAATGTATGGCAAATGATGATTTCAAGTTAAGTCAGAATACTTACTTTTTCATCGAAAACTGTAGAGCATTGTTTTCGGTTCTCCGTTTTAAGAGAAGCCAGCGAAAATGGAGATCGGGATTTGAAATAAACAAATCCCAATCTTTGAAAGTATCTCCTAGCTCTTAAGCTCATTGAGTTGGTGAGGACCTTCTCCGAGGAGATGATAAGGACCGACTCCGAGGAGATGGTGAGAACCAAGTCCGAGGCGACGGTGAGGACCGGGTTCGAGGAGATGGTGAGAACCAAGTCCGAAGCGACGGTGAGGACCGCGTTCGAGGAGATGGTGAGAACCAAGTCCGAAGCGACGGTGAGGACCGACTTCGAGGAGATGGTGAGAACCAAGTCCGAAGCGACGGTGAGGACCGACTTCGAGGAGATGGTGAGAACCAAGTCCGAAGCGACGGTGAGGACCGACTTCGAGGAGATGGTGAGAACCAAGTCCGAAGCGACGGTGAGGACCGACTTCGAGGAGATGGTGAGAACCAAGTCCGAAGCGACGGTGAGGACCGACTTCGAGGAGATGGTGAGAACCAAGTCCGAAGCGACGGTGAGGACTGACTTCGAGGAGATGGTGAGAACCAAGTCCAAGCGGCGGTGAGGACCGACTTGAGGAGATGGTGAGAACCAAGTCCGAAGCGACGGTGAGGACCGACTTCGAGGAGATGGTGAGAACCAAGTCCGAAGCGACGGTGAGGACCGACTTCGAGGAGATGGTGAGAACCAAGTCCGAAGCGACGGTGAGGACCGACTTCGAGGAGATGGTGATGACCAACTTTGAGGAGATGCTGAGGACCAACTCCGAGACAGTGGTGAGGACCAACTCTGAGGAGATGGTGAGGACCACCTCCGAGACAGCGGTGAGGACCGACTCCGAGGAGATGGTGAGGACCGACTCCGAGACGGCGGTGAGGACCAACTCTGAGGAGATGGTGAGGACCAACTCCGAGACAGCGGTCAGGACCGACCTCGAGGAGATGGTAAGGACTGACTCCGAGGAGATGGTGAGGACCAACTCCGAGACGGCAGTGAGGACCTGCTCCGAGGCGACGGTGAGGACCAACTCCGAGACAGCGGTGAGGACCGACCTCGAGGAGATGGTAAGGACCAACTCCGAGGCGACGGAGAGGACCGGCTCCGAGGAGATGGTGAGGACCTCATCCGGCCTTTGGGAGCCTAGGATATGGTGCTTAGGACGTGGTCCGAGGATTGTCCCTAGGGTGTGGTCCTATCTTGCCTTCTTTAGATGATTTTTGCTAAGTGCTCCACTGACCTCACCTTCTTTTGCCTTCTCAAGCCTTTTTAGGAAGAGCGTGATGATGTCCATCTAAGACTTGATGGAGTCATCGGGTAGGAGTGGTTGAGAAGGTAAGAGCCTTCATGTTATAATTCAGACCATTGTACTCCAGCCGGCTCTCATACTTAGTCAGATGAGCCTCGGGACAAGTATCACCGTAGTATTTCTCATGAGCCTTTACCATTTTTTACCAAACTGGTTCTCGCTCATCCCTAACTCACTTGGGCGAGTGACATGCCCGTTTGGAAGAGTGAAGTTTCTTTCGGGAGGAGGACCATGTGTTCCTGACGGAGGAACTTGTCCTTCAACTCCGGATGCTAGAGTTCTCATTGAAGGATCAACGGCTTTTTCCTCTTCTGAAGAAAGACTAGCAGTGCGACCTTCACTTGGATAATCCCCTGTGTTTCTTGAAGTGGCTCTTGCCACTCTTCCCCTCCGAGTGGGAGGTCTGCCTCTTTGCCTTGGTGAGGGCATCCCAACCGCAGTAGTGTTGGTTCTTACGGACCTTCTTGTTCTTGCCATTACTGAAGAGAACGGAACTTTTTGTAAAGATTCCCACAGACGGCGCCAAAATGTTGAGGGGAAAAGTCCCCCAACCACTTAATGAATTTTCCTTGCTTTCCTTCACTCTAAGTACCTAGACCACCTTTGAGTAAGAACCACCTTGCTTGTAAGAACCAAAGAGTAAGAGCCCGTAAGAACCGTCGTACTGGTAAGAGGCGATGCGTAAGGACCTGCACAAGTGACTTGGAGGGGGGGTTAGGATCCGGTTTGCTAAGTGTCAAACCGGATTTGAGACTTTACTCAAGATCGACTCTGTGTAATAGTTGAGAAGGTAAGAGTCTAGGAAGAAGACTTCACTTACTTTGCATTGTGAGGATATGTGCATATTTATAGGTTTCCCTTGAGAACGGGAGGGCTCACAAGATCGCGCCAAGTGTCCGTCCCAGATTGTGCCTACAATGCTCTAGGCCCATGGCCCAATGTCTTGATAGGCCTGTGGACCAAATGGAAGAAAGGTTGGTCCGGACGCTTGGTCCGGACCGTAATGGGTTGTCAGCTGAGGAAGTTCTCCTGCCTGTCCAACTCTTCCGATTCGGAGCTCCTGGGTTCGGACACCTCACTCTTTGGTGCCCATTTGCTTGGTTTCTTTATGAGATGGTCATGCTGGATCCGAGTTGGCATCCGGATCGGAGTCCTTGGGTCGGAGAGGGTACTGACTTAGCACTATGCTTCTTTCCCAGAGAGGCTCGGACCAAGGTGGGTCGGACCCATGGTTCCGGGTCGGGCCTTGTAGGTCCAAATCCTTCGTCCCTTTCTTTCAATGTGGGTCGGACCATGGTTGGTCTGCCCGGATCGGACCGTTGGCTCGGACCAAAGTGTCTCGGATCCATTGGATGACTTGGGATGCCTTAGGATTCGTTCCTAGGTCCTTTATGACGGATTGGACATATTTCCGTATCAACAATGACAATTACATAGAAAATTTAAATTGATTGTCATTGTATGTGGGAATGTGTAATATAGTATTTAAATTTAGTGTACCAGGATTGTTGAGTAACCTTTGTTGATTGTACATAATGTCATCTGATAATAAAGTCCATGTTTTGTTCCAAACTTACTCAAGCCTCGACATGCTGCGTGATTAAAACATGGTTACGAAAAGGTGATGTAAAAAACTCGCAAATTCCCATAGACTTCCCCCTTTCAAACCACTAATATACACTTCACTAAATTCCCAAATTTTGGATGAGCATATTGTTATATTAACAATGACAGATTTAGACCCTCGCGAAACCACTGGTAGTATCTGTCTAAAGTCTCCGCCAAATACAATAATCAAACCACCAAATATGGTGTTGCTAGTCGATGCATAACATTTCTCAAACTCCTATCACGCGCTTCAAAACAATGCATATTGGTCACTATAGCCTCGTCCCATATAATAAGCTTTGTTTCTTTGAGTAGACATGTTACATCAAAATCAAGCATAATCTTACTGCTCAAGTAAGGATAGATATGTACTTTGGACAATGGTAGGAATAGGATCTCTCACTTCTTGAAAAAGAATGTCCTCTGGCATCTTGATATCAACCTCAGTGTCATTATCACAGTCGGCAACTCCATCACCAACTCATAGTATCCACTTTGCGAATTCTCTAGTCTCATGAATCTCAATTGTTAACCTACCAGCTTAAAAACACAAAACACACTTTACAAAATATAAAGAAAAGATACAAATTACTTAAATCATACCATAAGTGAAACAAACATTTAGTTACCTGTAGTCGCATGTTCATTGTAAGTCTGAGGACCTCACACGAATTCCAAATTTTGGATGAGCATATTGTTGCATCAACAATCTCAGATCTAGACCCTCCCGCAACCACTGGCGATATATGTCTAAATTCTCCGACAAATACAATAACCAAACCCTCGAATGGTGAGGCTGGTCGGTGCATAAAATCCTCCAAACTCCTATCAAGCGCTTCAAAACAACACATATAGGTCATTGTAGCCCCGTCCCATATAATAACCTGCATTTCCTTGAGTAGACAGGTTGCATCAGAATCAAGCTTAATCTTAATGCATACAAAGTCTAAATGGATCTTCAATGGTATATCGAATCTTGATTGAGAAGTTTAGACCCTCGGAAGCATCAGTGATATGATACCTAAGGAATCCATTGGGAGAATTGTATCTCTTCTAGCTCTCAAAACGGAGCATAAAGTCCTCCAAATATAATATCTCCTCTAGAATCAATAATGATTGTAATAATGACGTCCTGCTAAGTATGAGTTGATGACCTTCATTCTCCCTATATATCTTGTATCCGAAAAGCTAATTAAGAACTCCCTAAGAATAAGATTTGGCATCTTACTCACAATACTATATCGATATACCATCCTTCTTCTCCATGGACGAAAAGTAATGGATATTGAAAAATAAGGTAGCATCGAAACTCAGTTATGTGCTTCAAGTCCCCATTCCTCATCTGATCAACCATAATATGATATTTTGCATGTAAGTTATCACATCACCCTCTACTATAGCATCTGTTACTTCAGATGCAGTAAGTAAATTGTAAGTTCGCTCATCCCCTAGCGTCTTGCATTAAGTTGAAGGCCTACCTCACGGGCATTATCAAGGGAGATGCGATATCTGGCTGTCTTGTATACTTTTGCATATGAATTGTATTCTTCCACCATAGTTTTGATCAATGTTGTAGTAGCAGTTTTCACACCAGCCTCATTGGTTTGGCTTTACCATAATAATAAAATAAATTATTTATCATAGAGTATCTATAATTCTAATGGATACTAAATGATGTATAACTAATAATTTGTTTGAAACGAAATATGTGAAAGATACATAAAATTGAGTGTAGATGTTTAATGAAACGAACCCGAGAGCATTGATCATATTGTTAATTCCGTGTCCAGTGTCATATATGCAACGTTGGGCGAATTTTTGGAGTTTGTCCTTGGTTGGGCAAGAGTGGGCCAATCTTGTGATCATTTTAGCCACCTATCTAACAACAATTAGGACATTTTCGTTTATTCATTTCCTTGACTATTTTCCATCCATTGAAGTAAATGCAAGGATATTATTGTGTGCACGGATGATAGAACAGTTATATGAACTGAGTGAGTACCTAATGAATAAACAACTAATACATGTAGAATATATTTTCAAAAAAGTATAATTTTGAACATTTTGGCTCATTCAAATTTATTCAATCTTGTGGAGTATGATCTTGAGAATGTAAACGCTTACTCGATTTAGATGATTTGTTATCCATCAGGAGTTTCAAATGTAACCAATTCCAAGCAAGAACTATGCATGTTTATTAAATAAATAAAGCTTACAATCATATGTCCCATTCCACAACTAAAGTTAACAGTTGAGATTTGAGAATATAGGAAACATTTCAACATCTAGGTGTTGTTCGAAAACAAATATGTAATTGAAAACTAGTTCGAAAGATTGATCATGAAAAAAACAAAAATAAAATTAGAGCATAGCGACTACTAATGGACAAAATTCTACATCAAATGCCTCGGTTTCTTCTATAATGAAAAAAAGACGCAAATCTATAATATGTAGACTCAAGAGATTTAATCCCCAAAGAGAAATCCCCTTTAATTAATTACTACATGTTGCCACTCAGAATTTCGAACCAATTCAGTTGCTAATATTTGTCAGTTAAACCTTCCGCACTTTCTAGAAAAAACCATATGACACAAATTTTGACGCCAAGCAATAACATTGACCCGGTTGATGCCTAGCAACAACACTAATTAGTACCACCCCTATGCAGGCTCTACGTACTCAACCGTAGCATCAAAATTAGCTAATATGATACCAAGATTAGGCGGCAACCAATCTGCTGCCACAATTGGCTATGCAAAACCTAATTAAGATCTTTTACTGACTTTACTTATTTTATCCTTAAAATAATGCATTAATAATCTAATAAAGTTAATTTTCTATCATAACAACCTCAATATATATAAATTGAAATTTATGGGTCATATACAAATAGACCCCCTGTAAGATTGTCCAATTACAGATTCATAGCCGATGTTTGAACAATTACGTCCACACCCAAAATTGTTGGCCAAAACATTAAAGTTTCATTTTTGAGAAAAAAAGAAAAGATAAAATACATAGTAAAACAAAACTTAATGGAAACATAAAATTACAATTGTAAGTTTTATTACAGTAGAGCCCCTTATATTTTAAACATAACAAAATATACCCAATTATAAATTTTGCTCATATTATCATCCAAAAACATATTTGAAATCAACCCTCAAATTATTCGAAAATTCAACAAACTCCCACATTTAATTATTTAAAAAAAAACATTTTTAAAAAAATGTCTGGAGCTCCGGCTAGAGCTTCCATAGAATTTTTTTAACAAATTAAAATTAAAATTAAAAAACATAAAAATAGAAAAAGAAGATGTAGGAGAAGAGCTTCCATAGAAACTCGAATTGAGCTTCCACGGAAGCTTGGACAGAGCTTCATGTCCATGGAAGCTCGTCAATTTGAGCTTCCATGGACATGAAGCTCTCTTGAAGCTTCCATGGAAGCTCAATTTCGAGCATCCATGGTGGTTCGCAGTGGTGGACTGGTGATGAAGATTCCGTGGTATTTGTGTGTGGTGGTGGTGAAGAAGGGTGGAGCTGTGGAGGAGATGATGGTGGAAGTAGAGGTGAGGAGTTTTGGAGAAGAAGGAAAAATGGGGGTTTAAAATATGAAATAATAAAATATTTAAATGGAATGATTAAAAATAAATCATAAAATAGAAAGTGAAAATAAAGGTAATGGTAAAATAAAATAAAAATAGAGAATTTTTTACTTTTTGGTTTGTATGTAATTACTTTAAAAATGTAAGGGCGGATTTTGTAATTGTTCAAACATCACGTATCAATCTACAAAGTGGCCATCTTGGAGAGGTGGGTTTTGTAAATATCTGTGAAATTTATATTCAAAATGTTTTATATAGTGAGTATATACGATAAAAGTTAATATTTGAGTAAATAATGAGTAAAAAGTAGAAAACGTGTGAGAATTCACGTAAATGTTGATAAGATGATGGTTTTTATTTAATCAAATACGTTACTTTATTGCTAATTTTTAAAGTATACATTTGTAATTGTATACCTAAATAAATATTGATTTCTTTGACAAATAGAGGGAGTATTAAGTATTTAATAAATGCTCTATTTTTAAAATTTTATTATTTCTATCATTTAATAAACCTACATAATATTTAATTTAATATATAAATAATTTAATTAATTATTAAAATATTCAAGTTTGGTGTCTATGTATTTGTCTTGTCGCGGTGAATCTATATACGTTCAAAATATTTTTTGGAGTTTTGTAGATAAATATATATGAGATTAAATGAAAATTATATATGGATTAAACATACTAAAAATAAATCATGGGAGTTATATGGTGCACTATGTCTTAATTATTTAAAATGTTCCACCACCAACATACCAAATTTGAAATTCTAACAACCAATCAAAATACATTTGGAAAAAAAACTGACCAATAGGAATGCTCAATAGTGCCACGTCAGCATGACACAAGGCTTAACCACAAGGCTTGAAATACGCTTATTTTAATATAGATATAGACTAGTTAATAACCCGTCGATACTCGACGGGTATTGTGAAAACATAATTAATTAGGTATGTGGAATCCTACAGTAATTACAATAATATTTTTTTGTAACGCCACATCCCCTTGCGAGCCGAGGTTCTACCCGTTGTGCCAGCGCGGTCATGGGCAGCTATCCGGTTGATATGCTGGCCCACTATACCAACACATATTTTTTCCCACACTTTGTCCCCACTTGTTGGTCCAGATAACGGCAAAGTAAAAGACTGGGGGGGGGGGGGGGTGAATAGTCTTTTAAAACTTTTGTCGATAACAAATGTTTCTCAGATATCTGAATGGATATCTGATACATAGAATCAGAGTGCGGAAGACTTAATAAAGATAAGTGTAGAAACAGTTAATAAGTGTGTGTGTGTGTTGCTGAAGTATAAATACAGAAATGTAAATGACACAGCAAGTATAGTGGTATCTGGAGGTGGCGTAATCCTCTAACTAATCCACTTCGGTCTATCAGAGACCTAGAATTCACTAGAACAGATAATTGAGATAACCTTACAAAAATCCTATTCTAAGATTCTGAACAATTGGTTCCCAACCAAATGTTCCCCCTGAGTTGTTCCCTAGCTTCTTCAGCCAAGTACTTCCTATACTCAGAAACCTTTGAGTTGTTCCCTAGCTTCCCAAGCTAAGTACTTCCTATACTCAAAAACTTTGGATTTATTCCTTAGTTTCCCAAATCAAGTACTTCCTATACTCCGGTAACCTTGGAGTTATTCCCTGATTTTTCAAACTAAGTACTTCATGTACTCCACGTCGGTTTCGGTGTTGGTTTCGGTTTGAGTTGTCAGATGAGCGTCTTAATAACTTTTCAGTTATTCAGATAGCTCTGTGAACTAAGTTACTTAATACACTTTACAGCGTATGGTATCTAGTTCGATTTTACTGACCCAAGTCTTATGATATCTGTTCAAGAGAATGAATCTCAGATAGTTGAACTTTTGATTCAACTCCTTCACAGATAGCTTTGCTTGTTTAGGATCAGGACACTTAGAACTTCAGTGTTTACTCAAGATCACAAGCTTTGGTCGCAACAGAAAGCTTTGATAATAAGTAAGATACTTTGAGAGAGTAGGATGTTCAGAGTTCTATGTTTCAGCGTATGCAATGTGTGTCGTGTCTCTCAAGCTGTCTAAGTGTTGATATTTATAGATGGATTTGAGTGCCGTTTGAATAGTATCCGTTAGGCTCAAATTCAAACTATCGATATCTGTGTGTATAGTACTGTAGCAGGTTTTGTCCTCTTCTCAGAAGTTGCCGTTGCTTTTACTCAGACATCTCTGTCCGTGTATTAAATGCATTGTACTATACTTTTTGTCCTGTAGTGTCAACGGAACTATGCTTTGTATCAGAGACTAGACTTGTTGTCTGATTCTTTGCACATCCTTATCTTCATTCTTCAGATACCACTTGTTATTTATTGAAACAACTTTGTTTGCAATATATGTTTCTTTTTCAGAAACGAGGTTAATGCTCAAGGTATCTGAGAATAGATATATGTGGACACTTTCCTTGTTTTCAGATATGTATCTCATTTCTCAGATATCTCTTGTGACACAGTTTGTTTGAAACTGTTCGCATCTACAAGATATCTGGCTAAGATATCTGAACAACAAATTCAGTAATCTTGCACAGTTTTTCTTCAAGTCTTCAATCTTTGTTGAGCTTTCTGCTTGGATGTCTTCTTCTTGGTCTTCTCTTCATAAAATAAAAATTACATTTTGAGACCTAACATCCTATACAAGATTAGCTAGACTATCATACTAAGTGGGTTTCCTCTTTTACAATGTTCAAGTGAACCAAGAGTACTAATCACCTTTCTGAGACTAAGATAAGTCATCATGTTGCTGAACAAAATCTAAACAGATATTCTAACAAAATATCTAACAAATTTCCCCCATTTTGATCAGTCAACGATGACTATCTTCCCTATTACAAATCTGGATGAGGAAACAATCCACCACTTAATCATTTCTTGAGATTTTTCAAATCATATAATTAAGTGCAGAAAGTAGACATCAACCAAATCACAAGGTGTGATCTTTGCTGACAAGTTATCTTTTATAGAATACTATCTGAGAGTAAGTTCTTCAGATAAGTCGCAACTAAAGATTACAGATAACTTAAATACATGATACAGTTAAGCTCAGTCAGCAAAAATACAAAAACTACTTAGTAAATTAGGACAACAGGAGTAACCAAGCTCCAAGTAAACATCCTAAAGAACTAGTCTTCAAGTCTTCAATCTTCAAGTCTTCAACAAAATTTTTTATGGATCAGTCTGCAAATTTCCTATCTCCAAACCTTTTTATGTCATCAGAATAATCATAAAGAAGAGTTCTGACAAGCATCTCTGTGTCTCTGGCAAATCCACAGACTTCTTTGTAGGTTTTGGTAGGATTTTTCTTGGCAAAATGCTTGACCCATAGGTGCTTCCCCCACTTCCAGGCATGCTCTATTCTGATATCTGAAATCTTGAAGTATTCATAGATAATCTTCAGATATCTGATGTCACCCTTGTATTGATCTTCTGTTAGATAGAACGACTCATAGGGTTCCACAGCAAGTCTTGGTCTTGTGCCTGTTCCTGTGATGTTCAGAATCTTGTGCACATCATCTGGCTTTCCATATGGACAATCATCAGAGAGGTCCTTCTTCATGGCTTCAGTTCTCTTGACAACTTCAAAATCCAACCATGCTTTGATGTGATTTGTGTTGATCAAGGTAGGTTTATTCTTTCTCCATGCCATGAGCTGTTTGAGGATTGGTTCTGGAAATCTTGAATTTACCAATAGATGCTTAAGTTCCAGAATCCAATAGCCATTTTTCTGTTTAATGCACCTGTAGACAGAGGAATCATTGTCATACTTCACATACTCAATTTTGGCTTCTTCTGGCCTGAGTGGAAGTTGACTTTGTCTTTGCTTTCGACTCTCGATCATTTCCTTTTCTGTCTTGAATTCTCTTTGGGGTTGTTGCTTGAAGAACTACCACCCTGGATAGACTTGTTATTTCCAGAGGGTGTTTTAGCTGCTAGGGGCTTTTCAGCTATGGGCTTAGTTAGGCTTTCAATTTTCCTTTTTCTGTGAAGAGGAGCTTCATCTTCATCAGTTTCTTCATCATCATCAAGATCCATTCTTGTGAGATCTTTGCAGCCTTCTTCATTGCCCAGGGACTTGATTTGACCTTCTTCTTCTTCTTCAGAAGATTCATCAATCCCTCTAACTTGTCTTCTCCTTGGAGCCTTGGTACTCCTTGGAGGTTTCTGTGCCATGGCCCTTGTTACCATTTTGGTTCCTTCAGTAGGTCTCTGGGAAGCAGCTTGGCTTGAGAAGGATTCATAGATTCTGAGTGGTGGCTGGGAAGTTTTTCTTCCTTCTCGGCAAAGACTCAGATTTTTTCTTGTTTTCATCTCCTTCTTCCCATTCCCCCTAACTTTGAGGTCCAGATTTGTACTTGCTTTCCCCCTTAGTCATTGTTGGCTGACTCAGTCTCATAAAGGAATCTGAGAGAGAGTCAAAATGCCATTGTAAATAGTTGTAGGCAGTGACCAACTTCTGAAGTTCGGCTTTGAGCTCCTGATTTTGCTTGATAAGTCCATTGTCCTTATCAGTGAGCTCTGCCAATGGGCCTAGGATGCCATCTGCTTTTCCAGCAGTGTAACTTGCCTCTTAAAAAGCTTTTTCAGCTAAAGACACATCATCGTCCCTTGTCATTCCCAGATCTTTCTGAGCAATGATCATGCTAGTTGTTCTCTGAGTGATGAGCTCAGTGAACTTTCTCATTTCAGAGGGGACTGAGGCAATTACTTCCTTGTTTTGTGAAGACATCTCCTTATTCAGAGTAGCTAGTACTTGGTACCTGCTCATGTACTCTTGAGAGTGGACGTTTGGCAGTCTGTTGAAGATTGTAGGAGCAATCAACTTTCTTTTTAAGTGAGAAACCGCTAGATGTTCATGGCGGTGTCCTGCCAAAGTCTTCTCTTCTTCATCATCTGAGGGATTAGCCCAGTGATCTTCATCCTCTTGGACATTTTCATCAATTGTATCAAGTCCAGCAACCATCTCAGAGATTGGTTTCTTTCCTTTCTGGGAGGAGGATGGTACTTCTTTCGAAGGTGATGCAGCCTTAGCATCATGCTTGACTTCAGATACTTCTTCAGTATCGAGTTCTTTGGTGATCTCTTGAACAGCATCCCGTAGCTCTTTAACCTCAGAGTAAGCAATCATTTCTTCTAAGTATAGATCTTGTAGTTGATCAATCTTATCTCTGGATTTAGCTATTTGATCTTCCAGTTGAAGATGGAGCTGTTGTTCTTCCTCCAACAGTTGTCTGAGTTGAGCACTTCTGGTCTGAGTGTTTAATATTTTCTGATTGGTTTCTTCAGAAAGCTCAACTACTTGCTCAGTAGGAACTGCGTGTTGGTGAGAAGATGGATGAGTAGATTTCTGAGGTGATGAAGACGGAGATTTCTGTGAAGTCTTCTCAGTTTGCTTTTCAGCAGCTGAGGCA
Source organism: Plantago major (assembly GCA_026545765.1). Taxonomy (NCBI): domain Eukaryota; kingdom Viridiplantae; phylum Streptophyta; class Magnoliopsida; order Lamiales; family Plantaginaceae; genus Plantago; species Plantago major. The sequence continues at coordinate 75,024,273 of CM048841.1, forward strand.
TTGTTTCTCTGTGAAATTCCTCCGGTTCCTGGTGCAGGAGCATCATCATCATCCTTTTTGTCATTATCATCCTTTTGGTGATGATCAGTGTGAGGTTTATCAAAGAAATTTTCATTCATTTCTTCCTCCTCATCATCTTCAGATACAAGATTGATCACTTCCGGGATAGTGATCTTCTGCCCATTAACTTCTTCTTGTTCAGAAGGTATGAATTGCAGAGTCTGGGCTTGAATGCCATCTGTAATCTTGTCTGACCATCTGCCTGTTCAAAGGCATGTATCAAACTATGCGCCACTTCTCTGGAAAAGTCCTTGTGTAGTAGAGTCGCAACTATATGTTGTTCTGTAGCGAACATTGCTTGGACATATGTTTCCAGGTCAAGAGCTCGTGCCCGTCTGGTTGGTTGATCAGTTATTCTCAATATTTCAGAGAGATCAGAGCACCTTAACTTCTGCCATTTCTTGAAGCATTGAATGTGCTTTCGCAAAGTGTGAGCTTTGAAGAAGTGAAGTAGGTCCCTTGTTTCTTCAATGGGAACCTGCTTTGCATCTGTTTGAGCCTGAAAGAAAGAGTTTTGAGTGAGTTTCAAAACTTTGGTAGATATCTGAGTAGAAGTGTAGTTTAGTTTCTGAGTTACCTGAGTATGAACATCAGTCTCAGATACTTGTTCTACTGGGACAATTGGTGTCTCAGATATCTTGTGGTGAGGTGGAGACTTGGAAGTCTGGTCCTCATCAACCTTTCTTACTTGAACCTGAGAATTAACATTATCACAATACTTAGGAAATTTTATCAAGAAGAACTCTAAGTGACAAGTCAGATATTTGAGAGGTCAATTACCTCCATGGGAGGCTCAGATACTTGTCTCTCAGAGACTTGTGCAGTCTCTGGAATCTTTTCTTGTGATGAAGCCTTTGATGCCTCATCAATTTCCATAGGTGCAGGGGATGTCGCAACTTTGTCCCCTTGCACTTCTACTTCTGATTGAGCCTGTTAGTAGATAGTATTGAATAATTTAGAAGAAGTTTTAAGATAATCCAGGCTGAAGAGTACTTATCACTGATTTTCATATACCTTCAAGTTTGAAAGCTCAGTGATGTGTGCTTTAGAAACCTTTTTGGTTTCTGGATTTGTCTCTGGCATTTCTGCCTTATCTTCTTCCATCTCAGTTGGAGCCTGTTAGAAACATTTATCATTAATGATCATACAAGCATTTTTACTGAAAAGTTAGTTCTCTTTAAGAATCATTTACCTGTGGCACAGGCTCAGATTTCTCAAGAGTTGAGGTTGAAGGAACCTCTTTTTCAGTATCTGAGGTAAGCTTTTCAGCTTCCTCTTGTTTTTCCGTTTCTAACTCAGCCTGTAACAAAGAGATTCTTATAAGGTAACAAGATTTATAAGTATAAATTTTTTTTTTCACAAGGTAAGAGTTAAACCAGTCATTTACCCGAGCAGTTTTAGGCTGATTGGTCTCTGGAACTTGTGACCTTTCTATACATTGGTCGTCTTGTCCCAGTTCAGTTTCTTTGTTTGAAGTTTCTGGTACTTCACACCTTCCCTGAGTGTGCAACTCAGTTGCCTCCCCTGGCTGATCATTCTGAGTAGATGTCTCAGTTTGATCCCTCTCATTGAGTTGGGGAACACGCTTCAATTCTGAGGTTTTCTTGATATCTTGTATTCTTTGGTATTTCAAAATGGAGTTCATTTACCATTTCATCAACCACTTGTGGCTGTTGTGGTTGTTGTGTTTGTGGTTGTTGTGGTTGTCTGGAAGCAGAAGATTGATCAGTTGAATGTTCTTCCAGATTCTTAGATGTGGCATTTCCATCAGCATCTGTCAATACTAAGATACCACTCATCAGGGCTTTGTGAAGTTGTGCAAGAGAGTCATTCCCTGATGATGTGTTTGCACCAACAACCTTTGCTATAGGTTCAGCAACCTGTGGTGTAAGTTCTCCTTCAGATACCTTATCACCAGTTACTTGTTCAGTAACCTTAGCCTTCTTTGATTTTTCTAGGACTTGAGAGATGACTAGTTCATCATCTTCATCGTCAGAGCTCTCATCAGCATTGGGAACTGATTGGTCCATTATTCCTGCGGTTTCTGCAGATGGGGCTTGGTGTTTTTCACCACTTTTGGCAGCATTCATGAGTTCATCAGCAAGGCTTTCTGCATTTGTCGCAACATTTCTGAAAGCACTTTCTCTTGCTGAGTCTACTTGTTCAGTAGGTGATAACTCTTTTGCAGCATTGATGAGTTCATCTGCCATGTCTGTAGATTTCTGAGAATTGACAACCTCTTTGGGTATGTCTTCTGATTTGCCAGCAAACTTCTTTCTTGAAGTTCTGGGCTTCTTGGTCGCAACCTTTTCTTCAGATATCTTTTCAGATTTTCTCTCCTTAGGACCTTTCTGAGACCCAGTAACCTTTTTCATCAGATTTGTATACTCATACTTGTAGAGTAAGTTACTGTTGGCTATTTCAGCCGTCTCTCTGAGCTCAATGCCAAGCTTTTCCAGCAAGTAGCATATCTTCAGACCATATCCTCATGGCCTTTGGCTCAGCTAGTCCTTTAACAATCTTAGGCTCAAGCCTTGAATCTTCTTCACAAATTTCATGAAGGCGTACTTTCCCGGTTGAAAGGGTTTTCCAACCTTTTGTCTTGTTGATTCAGCAAAGAACATCATGATCCATCGTTCTTGGCTTATCCGGTCACACCTCCTTGTAGACCATCAAAGCATCATGAAGAATGCAAGCGGTACATCCGGTGAACCAACGGATGTCCGGTTGGGATGTCGACAAGTTTGAACTCGGTGGGTGTATCGCTTTCTCAAGATCACACATCATCGTAAGTTCTTTAACACCTTCAAGGAGTTCCTCATCCTTGGTGTTTATTTCAAAATCCTTTCCAAGATTTTGAACCTCAAACAACTTACTGAAAGTTGTTAAGTCCGTATGATTTCCTTTCCTTGATCGAGGTTTTGATAGACACTATTTCAGTGCCTTCAGATACACAGGAAATAATCCTGGAGTTGTTGTAAAATTCCAACACATCAAGTGATGAAATTCCACTAGGGCGAGCAGATACAAAGCCCTTGATTTGTGCCTTTTCAAGCATGTCAAGAATTAGCTTTCTGTCGGCTTGGTTCTCTATTCCAGCCGTGAGGTATTCCTCAACCATGGCACCACCCCAAATCATTCTGTGACTTGAAGTCCAATGGTCAGGGTTGAAAGCTCCTACCAGTCGATTGTTAACAATAACCAACTCTGGTGCTTGCTTTTCAGCAGTACCAGTGGAGGATTGGGATTTCTGTGTAGAAGTGTTCTTGGAGGCCATCTCTTTATATAGTAATGATTTGAAGCTTGTGTTTGAAAGAGAGTCGATTGAGTGATTCTTTTCAGAAAAACTTAATCAAGAAATGCAGAGATTTTAGAGAAGTTGCAGAGGATTAGGAGAAGGTTTTTGCTGTTTTGATGCAAGCTGAAATTTCGGATTAGGCAAAAGTGATTTCATTTGCCAAAATCCTATATATATAGCAAGTGAATCTCAACAGACAAATACATACAAATTGATTTTGTGTATACGTATCTGTGATTTGCAAACAGGCGTGAGCAAAAGCTAGTTCGGCATTAAATGCTTAGTGGGCCATGTCTGAATGTCAACAGTCCATTATTTACTGTGAATTAATTTCTGCCGTTCAGATCAAGCGCTTGAATTCATCAAGGGTCACCATTGCTTCTCCAGCAATGATCACAATCAACAAATGTAATTGTGCCCATTTAATGAATTTTGGCTAATAGTTATCTGAATCACAATTCTGTTGGAGCAAGGACACTGTTCGCATGTGAATTTATCTTATACTTAGGATTTTCCCAAGTTTTTTATCAAAATAGAAATAGTGCGAGTTTCAAGAGAGTAGTTGACTGCAGATAGTTATACTATTCTCTTTTGTGTTCCCCGTTCATAGAATGATTCAGATATCTGAGTTCTCGTCTCAGAGATCTTAAACTATCTTTTTGCTCTTTAGCCTTTTTGACTTCTGGATACCCGTTCCAGATACCTCTTTTTCTCTTTTCTGGATACCCATTCCAGATACCTCTTCTCTCTTTTCTGGATACCCGTTCCAGATACCTGAACTTTTTCAGTTCATTGGTAGTTCCATTAGTCCAAGACTAAGTCTTAAGGCTAAGAATCCACTTTCTTGTAGTGGCTTAGTGAAGATATCTGCAAGTTGGTCTTCAGTCCCAATCTTGAGTATCTCTATATTGCCTTTTTCAACATGGTCTCTGATGAAGTGATGTCTAACATCAATGTGCTTTGTTCTGGCATGAAATTTAGGATTACGTGTGTCGCAATAGCACTTGTGTTGTCACAGAAAATGGGAGTTTTCTTCTCATCGAGTCCATAGTCTTTAAGTTGTTGTTGTATCCACAGAATTTGTGTTGCACAACAACCAGCAGCAATATATTCAGCCTCTGTGGTAGAAGTTGCAATTGAGTTTTGCTTCTTGCTAAATCATGAGATAAGTCTAGTGCCCAGAACCCAAGTTCACGAGGTGCTTTTCCTATCAAGCAATGATCCAAAGATAATCGATCTCGAGTACCGGCAAATAAACTCAATTCACTTTCTCTAGGATACCACGATCCTACATCTCTCGTACCCTTCACATACCTTAGTATTTTCATAGCAATGTTGTAGTGTGTTTGCATTGGATTTGTCTGAAATCTAGCACATACTCCAACGGCATATTGAATATCAGGTCTACTTGCAGTGAGGTAGAGTAGTGAACCTATCAATTTCCTATACTTATGTTCTTCAACACTCTTATCTGATTCAGTATAGGTCATTTTGGTTCCAATGCTCATAGGTATCTTAGCATTCTTTTCAAAAGGCTTAAGATTGAATTTTGTGAGCATGTCTTTTGCATACTTTGTTTGACTAATGAATATTCCATCATTGAGTTGCTTGACTTGCAATCCTAGGAAATAATTCATTTCTCCCATCATGCTCATCTCAAACTTGTTTTTCATGAGATTTGCAAAGTCATTACAAAGTTGCTTGTCCTTAGATCCAAATATGATGTCATCAACATATACTTGAACTAAGAGTAGTTTCCCATCATGATTTAAGGTAAATAAAGTTTTATCAACTTCACCTTTCTTGAAACCACTTTCCAGAAGGTATTTGGCCAAAGTGTCATACCATGCTCTTGGAGCTGTTTGATCCATCTGAGCTTTCTGTAGTTTATAGACCATTCTACTTTCTGAGGAAACTTTAAAGCCAGGTGGTTGCTCAACATAAACTTCTTCTGCAAGTTCACCGTTTAGGAATGCGCTTTTGACATCCATCTGATAAATTTTGAAATTTTTATGAGCTGCAAAGGCTAGAAAGAGTCTTATTGCATCCAATCTGGCAACTGGTGCATATGACTCATCAAAATCTAAGCCTTCAGTCTGAGTAAATCCCTTGGCAACCAATCTTGCTTTGTTTCTGGTTATTTCACCAGTTTCATTCATTTTGTTTCTGAAAACCCACTTAGTTCCAATCACAGATGTTCCTTCTATAAATGGAACTAGTTTCCAGACTTTGTTTCTCTCAAATTGATCCAACTCTTCTTGCATTGCAGAGATCCAGTCTTGGTCTCCTAATGCTTCTTCTATACTTTTAGGTTCGATATTCGAGATGAAACATCCAAAGAGAGAATCAGCATTTTCAGCTATTGCTCTCCTAGTCCTAACACCCTGATTAATTGGTCCAATTATATCATTTGTAGGATGATCTTTGATCCATTTCATTAAAGGTTTAGTGCTAGTAGGATCAATGTCCAAGTGATCTGAATGTGAATCACTAAGATTTTGATTTGATACTTTTTCAGTATCTGAGATATCTGACATATGGGAAATGTCATGGATATCTGACACTTTTTCAGTGTTAGAGATATCTGAGACATGCATTTCAGCATTCTTATTTTCAGATACCTCTTCATGATGAAGGTTCTCAGTAACCTGTTCCATTTCTGGAAAATTCATAGGAAATTCCTCATCATGTTTGTGAGTCATCTTGTTGTTACTAGGCTTTTCAAGCTTTTCTACGTCAGAGTCATCCTCACTTTCCATAATGATGTTTTTCCTTTCTGAGGGTTCTTCTTTAGTATCCCTCAGTAATAGTTCTTTGAACTTTTCTGAGAGTTCATCAGTAGGAGGTGTTTTCTTACTTCCTTCATAGAATACAACATGAACTGATTCTTCAATTTTCTTTGTTCTTTTGTTGTAAACTCTGTAAGCTTTGCTGTTTGTGGAATAGCCAAGAAAAACACCTTCATCTGCCTTTGGTTGAAATGTTCTCAGATAATCTTTCCCATCGTTTTAGAACAAAACATCTACAACCAAATACTCTCAGATGTTTGATATTTGGGGGTCTACCAACCAAGATTTCATAGGGGGTCCTGTCATGGTGTTTGTTTATCAAGCATCATTACGAGTGTAGCGGTTTGTGTTCTGACTTCAACCCAATATATTTCACTTATCTCAGTGTCAGCTAGCATTGTCCTTGCAGTTTCTTTAAGGGTTCTGTTTTTCCTTTCTGCAACACCATTTTGTTGAGGTGTTCTTACAGAGGAAAGTTGGTGTTGTATACCTTTGCAGGTACAAAACTCCTTTATGTACTGATTGACAAACTCAGTACCATGATCTGTTCTGATTGCAGATATCTTTTCATTTTTCATGATTTCAAGCTTTTTCAGCAAGTTTGGTATCTCCACCCTAGCATCAGATTTGTGTTTCAGAAAGACTACCCAAGTGAATCTTGAGAAGTCATCTACAACAACCAGACTATATTTCTTTCCTGCATAACTAGTTGGATGATTCAAAAGATCCATATGTAAAAGTTGCGTTGGTCTAACACTAGAGTGTCGATTTTGGACTTGAAAGAGATCTTAGATTGTTTCCCCATCGGACAGTGAGCAGATACTATCCTTTCTGAAAGATGTTTTGGGAAGACCAACCACTAACTCTTTCTTGGCAAGTCTATTCAGAGTTTTGAAATTCAAGTGACTCATTCTTTTGTGCCATAACCAGTGCTCTTCTGTTTGACCAGATTGACTCACCATGAGACATTCTTCAGTTGTGGCAGATGCCCAGTCGGCAACATAAAGACTGCCTTTCCGCCAACCAACTAAGACTGTCTGCTTTGACTCATTGTCAATTAGTTTGCAGTATTTAGCTTTGAATTTTATAGTAAAACCCTTGTCTGCAAACTGGATCATGCTAAATAGATTGTATTTCAAATCCTTAACATGTAATACGTCAGTGATTGTTAAAGTTCCCAATTTGACGTTTCCAAATCCCAGAGAGGGATTTAATTCTCCTCCAGCAAATCTGATATCTGGTCCTGTGTTGCAAGCTTTGTAGTCAACCAGATTTGCTTTGTCTCCTGTCATGTGCTTTCCGTATCCACTATCAAATAGCCATTGTGCTTTAGTCCAGTAAGCATTCTGCACACAACAGGAAACAGGAGATTAGGTTCTCATATTTTTGATGGAACCGTCAGAATCAAAAGTTCTTCCAGTAGGAATCCATTTTTGAATGAATTTCATTGAAATATGCTTTTGTCTGATAGGAACGTAAGGAGGAATTCTTTTTGAATGAAAGTTATCATTAGTAAGAATTATTTTCTTCCTTGGTGTGTTCCTAGGTGCTCCATATGATGCTTTCAGATACCTGTCAGGTTTCTGAGTTTGCTTTTCAGCAAACTTAGCCTTCCTTGCCAGATTTCTTCTAGCCCTGGCATTCAGATTTTCAGTGGCTTGATTTAACTTCCACTTCTGATAATTGCTTTGAGCAATTCTAGCCTTCAGCCATCGTTCTTGCTCCTGCTTGTACTCATGAGCAAGTTGTTTTCCGATGCCTTTGTAGCCAATACCGTTTCGAGCACTTGAAGCTATCTGAGATCTTTTCTCAGCAGCTTTGCTAGTCTCTGGTTGATCCAATTTCTTTCCAGAAAAAGTGACATGGGAGAATTTGCCAGCTCCTGCAATTCTACCTTTTTGAGAGACATAACTTGTGGGTGTTTACACTTTTCGGTTGTGTTTCTTTTCAGAGACGTCCCAACAGTTTTGTTTTTGACTTGTTTTTCCCACAAAGGTTTAGTCGCAACTGCCTTTCCTTTGTCAACAATCTTTGTCTTTTCACCGATACTATAGATTGCATGGGAACCATCTTGCTGAGTACTTACAAATGTTCTCTTTTCTTTACTCTTGTTCAGAGTAATAGAGCAATCTGTCTGAGTATTCAGCCCAAGTCCTTTCTTTTCTGAAGGATCTCTTAAGTAAGATTGTACTTCAGTAAGAGTGTCACTAGCTTTGGCATAAGATTGAAAAGATAGTTCTTTCTTCTTGAGTTCCTTGTTTTCAGAAAGAAGATTTTCATAATTCTTTCGTAACTCAGCCATTGCTTCTTCATGTGACTTTTCAGTCTCAGATATCTGAGCTTTGAGAAATGCGTTTTCAGCATCCTTTCTCTCAGAATCTTTAACTAATTGAGAATTTTCCTTTTCAAGAGAATTCTTTTCTTCTTCAAGGTTTTCGGCTCTAGCTCGAATCATTAGAAATTCTCTTTCATAGATGTCAAGTTCTTTCCTGAGATTTTCTAGATTTTTTATTTCCTCTTCATCACTTTCATAAGTGTAGCAAGAAGTATGTGTTACCTCATCAGCCATAAGACAGTTTTCTATGTTGGAGATGTCTGGTCCGTCAATTTCAGCAACTCCACACATTTCATTCTTCTTGAGGCCGAAGTCGATTATATCATGAGTAGCTCCACATAGTTCTGGTGATGGTAGGGTTGAATCATCTGAATTGTCATCTTCAGAATCTGTTTCAACGTCTAGAGCATCCAGTTGAATCTGGATTTTCTTTCTTTCTTCAGTTAACAAAGCTTTCTGGCTTCTTCTGAAGATTCTTCTTTCTTTCTTGTCACCTGTCCTTAGTTTGTTGAGGGCAGGACAATCCTTCTTGAAGTGGCCAGGTTTCTGACAATAGAAACAGATATCGTTTCCAATTTCTGCTTCCTCAGTACATGATACTTTCGAATGGCTTGTTCAAATGAGCTTTGCATATTTTTGTACTGGTGATAGTTTGAGCCTAGATGCTTTTTCAGCTTCTCTTTGGCTTTTCTTCTCTCAATTTCTCGACTGACAAATTTACTCATTTGCTTTGCATCAAGAGCATCCTCAGTCTCCTCCTTGCTTTTCTTCTTTTCAGAAGTTCCTTGATTAACTAGAGCAACATTCTGCAACTTTTCAGTTGTTTGTTCTCTCTGAGTTGTCTCATAGTCAACAGTAGCAAGATGAGAGAAAAGTTCCACTGGAGTGATATTTGGCATACCTTGGTTGAAATAGAAGAATTTAGTATGCTCCCAGTTGTGGTTAAGACTTCTGACAATAGTCTTAATCTTCTCTGACTGAGAGTATCTATTGCTTTCCCCAAGTGCTGCCATATCACTCATAAGAGTGGTAAATCTGAAATCAAGTTCTTCCAGAGTTTCAGTGGGACCTTGTTTGAAATTTTGAAATTTCAATTTTAGAACTTTGAACTTGTTTTCCTTGGTTTTCTCAGTTCCGGCACAGATTTCTTCAATTAGTTGCCAGGCAACTTTCGCCGTTTTAGCACCCCACAGTTTACACTGTATGTGCTCTGGTGTCGATCTGATGATGATGTTAAGAGCTTGACCATCCAGACGATTTCTTTTGGCATCTTCCGATGTCCAGAGTTCTCTGGGCTTTGGTTCGTAAATAACGTGACCAGTAGATCTTCCACTAGTTGACGCATCTGTTTGTGAAGATCCTTCGCTTTGATCTCTGTCTCTTCCACTTGAAACCTCCATGACTTGCTTAAGTTGTTGAATGACTATTGGGCCATTCTTTATTACTTCGATCATCTCGTCACTTATGGCTTCAAGGTGGAGCATCATGTTATTTTTCCATTTCTCGTAGTTCTCTGGTTTGAGAACGGGTGCATCACTCAGAGACATACCAGCACACTTAACACACAAATTAAATAGTCCTCAAAAGTGGACAAAGTTCCTTCACCTATCTGGGGATCTAGGTTCAGTGCAGAAGGCTGGTGAACCTCCTGCTCTGATACCACTTGTTGGTCCAGATAACGGCAAAGTAAAAGACTAGAGGGGGGGGGGGTGAATAGTCTTTTAAAACTTTTGTCGATAACAAATGTTTCTCAGATATCTGAATGGATATCTGATACTTAGAATCAGAGTGCGGAAGACTTAATAAAGATAAGTGTAGAAACAGTTAATAAGTGTGTGTGTGTTGCTGAAGTATAAATACAGAAATGTAAATGACACAGCAAGTATAGTGGTATCTGGAGGTGGTCCTCCAACTAATCCACTTCGGTCTATCAGAGACCTAGAATTCACTAGAACAGATAATTGAGATAACCTTACAAAAATCCTATTCTAAGATTCTGAACAATTGGTTCCCAACCAAATGTTCCCCCTGAGTTGTTCCCTAGCTTCTTCAGCCAAGTACTTCCTATACTCAGAAACCTTTGAGTTGTTCCCTAGCTTCTTCAGCCAAGTACTTCCTATACTCAGAAACCTTTGAGTTGTTCCCTAGCTTCCCAAGCTAAGTACTTCCTATACTCAAAAACTTTGGAGTTATTCCTTAGTTTCCCAAATCAAGTACTTCCTATACTCCGGTAACCTTGGAGTTATTCCCTGATTTTTCAAACTAAGTACTTCCTGTACTCCACGCCGGTTTCGGTGTTGGTTTCGGTTTGAGTTGTCAGATGAGCGTCTTAATAACTTTTCAGTTATTCAGATAGCTCTGTGAACTAAGTTACTTAATACACTTTACAGCGTATGGTATCTAGTTCGATTTTACTGACCCAAGTCTTATGATATCTGTTCAAGAGAATGAATCTCAGATAGTTGATCTTTTGATTCAACTCCTTCACAGATAGCTTTGCTTGTTTAGGATCAGGACACTTAGAACTTCAGTGTTTACTCAAGATCACAAGCTTTAGTCGCAACAGAAAGCTTTGATAATAAGTAAGTTGCTTTGAGAGAGTAGGATGTTCAGAGTTCTATGTTTCAGCGTATGCAATGTGTGTCGTGTCTCTCAAGCTGTCTAAGTGTTGATATTTATAGATGGATTTGAGTGCCATTTGAATAGTATCCGTTAGGCTCAAATTCAAACTATCGATATCTGTGTATAATCTTTAGGTGTTTTATCCTCTTCTCAGAAGTTGCCGTTGCTTTTACTCAGACATCTCTGTCCGTGCATTAAATGCATTGTACTATACTTTTTGTCCTGTAGTGTCAACGGAACTATGCTTTGTATCAGAGACTAGACTTGTTGTCTGATTCTTTGCACATCCTTATCTTCATTCTTCAGATACCACTTGTTATTTATTGAAACAACTTTGTTTGCAATATATGTTTCTTTTTCAGAAACGAGGTTAATGCTCAACGTATCTGAGAATAGATATCTGTGGACACTTTCCTTGTTTTCAGATATGTATCTCATTTCTCAGATATCTCTTGTGACACGCTTTTGTTTGAAACTGCTCAGATTCACAAGATATCTGGCTAAGATATCTGAACAACAAATTCAGTAATCTTGCGCAGTTTTTCTTCAAGTCTTCAATCTTTGTTGAGCTTTCTGCTTGGATGTCTTCTTCTTGGTCTTCTCTTCATAAAATAAAAATTACATTTTGAGACCTAACATCCTATACAAGATTAGCTAGACTATCATACTAAGTCGGTTTCCTCTTTTATAATGTTCAAGTGAACCAAGAGTACTAATCACCTTTCTGAGACTAAGATAAATCATCATGTTGCTGAACAAAATCTAAACAGATATTCTAACAAAATATCTAACACCACTGTTGCATGCCACGATAGACTTATCAAGTGGTCATTCATCCTAAGATTCCAGAGCAAGCACACTTAAGTCTAAAGCTCTTATGGATGGATTCTCGAAAAGAAAGGTGCGCATAGTTAGTATGAGTAGTTTGCGGGCCGAGTTATATCCACCCGTTGCGAACCCAACATAATATATATTCGAAGTAATGATGTATGGATCGGGTATATACCTCACCCGTTCCATACATGTGAAACAGGTTTCAAACCTGAGTCAAAACAAAGTTATACGATTATTTTAGCGAAAATAAAATTTAACGGCGGTGAGGGAGGCTGTTTGGATAGGGGTGGATCCCAGATCCCAAAAAAGTATTATCTATTGACACATGTTAATAGTTAATTAGTAAATTTTAAATATTTTTTTTAGTAATTGGTCCCTCCTCTCTAAAAAGAAATATTACTGATACATGTGAAAAAGTATGTATCGCGAAATATAAAAAAAAATAATATTAGTGAAATAATTTTATTTTATGAGCACCCGGCCCAAAATAAATTTCGATATAGGATGTGAATTAGTACCCCTGATATATTGGACATATTTTACTTTTTTACTCTGTATTCTCGGCGGGGGGATTAATATTTTGAGTCTTCTTCTAATGCTAACTCCAGGGAGAAACAAAATGTTACTAATTGTGGATGGATAATGGTATCCCCCGACCCGACGTGTTGAAAATTGATATATGTAGAAGGTCATTATCCCGTACATGGTTGTACCCGTTAATTTGTTTAGAAAAAAGATTATGTCTAACCTAAACCTAATTAAAACAAAAATGCATGATACAATTAATTGGGTTGGGTGACCAACCCACCCCGTAAAAAAGATTCATCAATCACTAACACCCCCCCCCCCCAAAGAAAAAGATATTATCATTTAACAAACATATTTTCTCACATGTATTGATGGTTTTTCTGTGGTCAACTCACACACCCCAAAAAAAATCAATCCACAAACATAACATTTTTCAATTCTTTAACGCAAGCATGGAGTGTGAATCCAACCCCTCAAACAAATTTAATAATTTGTATCATCTGGTTCCACCCACCCTAACCCCCAATTTTTTATCATTATTTCACTAATATAATCCTACATTGTGCTACGGGCTGCCAGAATTTTTGTTCGGTAGATGCTTGACACGAAAATCATTATTTTGAACGGGGATGAGCCCATTATCATTTCTATGATGATAACCTTTTGCCCAATATTGATTCTATATATCAATTTCACCTTAGTAATTTGCTTCTTGAATTATACTCTAACCCGTTTGGGACGCTACCGGGACCCATATGGGCCTTTATATTTTCATGGATCTTTCAGGTAGGAATTATCCATGAAAAGACTGGCAAAATGAAAAAGAAGAAAAGTATCGAGGATCTAGACCCCATATTGTACCCGTTTATCACCTATTTAGGACACATTACTATATGATCATTTAGAGTAGGATGTAAGTCCGAGAAGGATACAACCTCGACTTGCATGTAATAAATATTTTCCTAAGATTTTAGGTGAAGCTAAAATGTACTCCCTCCATCCCGATTTCAACTTCCTGTATTTCATTTTGGGGCATCTCAATTTCAACTTCTCATCCCTTAAATCGAAAATATATCTCCTACTTTATTTAATATCTCTCATACTTAATTCACTATGTTTCATACTTTCCAATTTCGAAGCTTCCTGTATAATTGATGCAATGTTTTGTGTTCAAATTGGTTACTCCACTGGATGAATAAGAAAGACATTGATATTGTTATATTGAAATATTTAAATATATTAAGAGTAACTTTTGTGAGAGACGTAGTGATCAAATCAAACATCACATATTTTGTCATAAAAAATATCTGTTTAAAAATGCATGTACTTCAAGTATAATGCATGTTTACTATACACATAATGTTTGAAGCTAATAATATGATGTATGTACGTAAATATGATATGTTGAAGTTGTAAATTCAAGAGGCGATCTCTCGCAAAAGTTTGTAATATGTTATCTTAATAACGACTTCAACTTATGTGTAAATTAATCAAATTGAAATAGTATTACCACAATACTTGTCTCAACATATTTTGTTGACCAAGGCTCTGTTTTCTTAAATCGCAACTCCATTCGATTGTCAATTCAGCCAAATTTTCATTTCGGTTCACTCAATGTAACATGATTAAACTGAATTGAACTGAATCGTCCGAATCGAATCAATTGTAGTATAAAATATAACTACGCATAGCTGAACTAAACTAAACTGAATGGAAATGCAGACGAATATAACATAGCCTTAATTACAACTAATATGCTTTAAAAAAGATGTAAATTGTTAATTTACTAAAATTTGCAACAAAATCCTTTAAACATATCAATTCTTAAGAATTACAACGATACATGCACACTTAATTACCACTTTATTTAACGTTAACATTTTCCTAAAACCATAAACATTTTTTTATAAAACCTTTAATTCTTTTTCCCCGTAAAATATTAACTCTATACAATCTTTTTTTTTCTTTTATCTCGGTTATTTTTTTTAATGTTTTACATAAATAAAGTTAAAAACTTTAGATATCATATGTGTACCTGTTCGTGTGTTTGGTTACATGCCGAGTCAAGTTGACTTTTGTATATGAATTTAAAATAACAATATTGTAGAATAAACGCATACTACTCCATCGGTTGAGAGTACGATTTTAGCCCAATTGGTAATGTCAATGACCAAACAAATAAGTAGTTATGATCGGTCGAGAAAGTAATCAATCTCCACGGGCCAATATATGAAAATTTGCCATTATATTCATAATTTATGCTCAAATACGCATCATGCTGTCATAATTTACTACTTAATCAACACACATTTTAGTGATAATAATTAGTCCTAATTTAGGTTTTTATCCATAAGAGATAATGATTGCATCGGTAGGTGCAATTAGAGACGAAGGTATAGTAAACTTTGATTGAAATCAAAATACTTGAACAATTAAAAGGAAATATAAGAATGGATAATCGAATTAACAATAACAATTGAATTGCATACTTAATTAGTTATATACGGATCTGTACATTTTATATTTGTACAAAATAACCTATGTTCTTAACTAACCATCTTACATTTTAATTAGTAATATTAATGTTTTTTTGTCTTTTTTATCTTTACTATAGAAGTCTTTGAAGAGAATTACACATTTTATTTACACATTTTCATGAAAATTTTAATTTATATTAATTCATTATTTGTCGGAATACATAGGGTGTAATTGGAACATAGTACTACATACATATGGATGAGATTCAACCTTTAGTCATGCATAGGTGGCTGGAAAAAATGAAAAATGTTGAGAATATATACACATTTTGATTAATAACATCGAGTGATTTTTATTAACAGATAGGTACATCCATAAATATAGAGACCATCTTTTAGTAGTCTTACTTAACAATTAAACAATAATTTTATTTGAAAATAGCATACATTGTTATGTTAGAAAATAGCGTATTGTTTTTTTTTTTTTTTTGATAATTTTGCTTTAGAATAATATAGGTAAAAATTTACAGATTTATATATATACATAACAACCGCTCTGCTCTTAATACGCCCATGTTCTCAAATATTTTGGTTTTGGTGACTTATCGTTCTCGAATTCGCTTTATATACCGCTAACCGGTTATGGTTTGGTTACGGTAAAAAAATCGCTCTACAATATGTTTTCTTCATTTTCACTTTATTTCTTTGATTTTCTTTTATTTTACTATTTTCTTCGTTTCTATCCTTTATTTTTTAGTTTTATTTCTTTTTGTTTTATTTTATAGATTTTGATTATTTCAGATGTAACAATAATACTTGAACCAAACGAAGAATGCTTGTATATATAACACCACTCATATGTGTTCTAAATTTTTGATACATTTGTGACTTTTATTCTCAATTAATGTAATTTTTATTCTCAATTATTGTAGTTCTTATTTTCAAGTATTATATTTTTTACAATTAATGTGATAATAATATTAATTAATGTCCTTGATAATTAATTGATGAATGAAGTTTTAAAATAAATAAGAAAAGACAATGAAATCAACGTAAAATTGAAGTTTAAACCAAATTTTGAAAATAAAAGTCTAAAAATCATTTTGGCCCCCTCAAAATTATTAATGGATGAATCTGAACATAAATATTATCTCTTTTTTTTTAGGAAAAGGTACAATTTTTTTATTAAATTCCCAGACCGTTCTCATGATGAAGAATATATAATAAATTAATAGTACTAACTCATATATGCGATGCAGCAGTTTACTTTTCATAATAAATTAAAAGGAAATGATAAAATAAATTAATCGAGAAAATAAGGTAGTCAAATTTATGTGAACAACGTTGGTCACGGTGGGGTCGGTAGTCCTTCATCCAATATTATATCATTGATTGTTTATGCTAACTATATGAAATGTAAAAATAGGGTCCTACCGTACCCGCCCTGTTAATTAGTAACATGTAAATGTCTTTTGAAAAAAATTGTATCCCCCAAACCGAACCAAAATAAAATACAAAAGTATACAACATAATCAATAGGGTTGTTTCCAACAACCCCGTGGTGGTATGTGGTCACTCCACCACACACACGTATATACTTAATAGCCTAAATTTTATTATAACTTTAGATGTGTAATGGATAAAATCCAAACAATAATCAAACTGGGGCAACTGGAATGATTAAACGCTGATTGATGTTGTTGAAGGGATGGACTTGTTGCATGTTTTTTAGGGTGAAATAAGAATGCGATTTAAGGAATTCATAATAATTGGCACCATCAGGACTCGATACGTTAGCTAAATAAAGATACGACTCCTTATTTTTTCTCACCCAATCAGAACATTTTCTTGTGCCAACTATACATTTTTTAGACCAATCACATTATAAGAATTTGCCACATAATTATTTGATGTGGACACTCTAGAATTGCTCCAAATCTTTTTTGCTTAATGTATTATATAGATTGAGTAAAAGGTCTTTTTTGAGCCAAAGAAAAATCTACAAGTGAAAATAAAAGTTATAGAATATTTTTAGGGCGAATTACATCTGACCCCCTACTAGAATTTCTAATTATAGATGGATCCATGTTAGTTCAACAATACCGGCTAAGCCCCTCTTAGATACATTCTAATTACATCTAAGTCCACGAATTTGACTTTTGACGAATTAAAACCTGAAAATTTCTTTTTTACCCCTGGTCCATTATCAGATTTCAGAATCGACCAAACAACCTTAAGTGATGGGTGTCACGTGCGAGGCACATGAGGACTCAGATGTAATTGATGTAGAACAATAGGTAATTATATGTAATTGTAATATAACAGTTATTTTAAAAAAAAACTAGCCGTTGGAGGTTATTTGAGGCCTATTTATACACCATTTTTTTGTCCCTTGTGCTGTTTTTTGCTGACTACAAATTGTATATGTGAAATATGGCTTCAAGTGAAGATTCGGCAATTTTCAAAAAGTATATATATTATTATTATAGAGAAAGGCTCTGGTGGCGAGTACAAGTTATTTCAAAGATTTTTGTGTAATTTAAAAATAAGTTAACGGTAACTTAACGGCCATCCAACCTCTGTGTAAAGTCAAATTTTTTATAAACTTTTGGTGTAAAGTGCAAAAAATAAAAGGGTATAGTGTAAACTCAAATTAGCCCAACAGGTTTTATTAGTGTAAAAAAAAATTTGATCTTTTTTAAATAATTCTTTTTTATGTCAATTTCAATTGAACCACAGTGTTTTGAATAATTATGAATGGACCCCATTTTGACAACATAAATAATTTCTAAAACCATCATTTTACTATAATGAAAAGGTAAAAATAAAATTAAAAAAAAGTTGGAAAAATAAAGAAAACTTACATTTTCTTGCTTCCATGGCACCATGGCAGAAAATGTAATTTTTCTCTTTCTTTAAAAAAAAAAAAACTAGTTTTTAGGTTTTTGAACCTTTTTATTTAGAGAAAAAAAAATTTTGCACTAATAACTTTTGCCCGTTTTTGAACTTACTCCACAACCTTTTTTTTTTTGCATTTCACACCAAAAAGTTTATACAAATTTTAACATTACACAAAGGTTGGATGGCCGTTAAGTTACCGTTAACTTATTTTTAAATTACACCAAAACCTTTGAAAAAACTTGTCTTCGCCACCAGAACCTTTCTATATAGTAATAATTTATTCATTTTGAAATTTTTTAAATTTTATTCCAACAAAAAGAACACAAGAAGTGTTCCGAAAAATAAGGATTACAATCCGAGTCACAAACCAACAACGACAGTTTACTTTACAACCACAGAAGCTACATACCAATCCATATCCTATATATCCCTAAGAGAATAGAGAATGATCAACTCTAATCACTCACTCCATAAACATGATACACTAGTGTATTTTGTCTACTAAACACACTTTCTTCATTTGTTTGCTAAATATAACAATAAGTTTCTTTTATGATAGATATAACAATAAGATATCGTGATATGTATCTCAAGTAATGTGAAATTCCATAGTACACGGATAAAAAATGATAAAATTTATTAGTATATTAATTGGCATACATTCTATCTATAAAATTAAGTGTTTGAACTCTCTTTACATTCCATCCCTCAATTAGTTGCTTCAATAAAATTACAAAAATGAAGGCACAAAATATATATGCTCGTTCCACATATATATAAGTAGGTTTGTCATTTTTTAGATCCAAACACAGGAAGATACGCAATTGGCAGGGGGTACATATGCAGTTCCTTAAATCACTACACTGAACCAACAAATTATATGAAGAATTTGATTGCAAAAGGCAAAAGTCATGGCAAATACGATGCATATTCCAACCATCACTAGACTAGCAACCCCAAACAATTCATGCGAACATATATTTTGATTACTCAAATCAACCAAGAAAGGTTTTGGTGTGATTTAAAAAACAAAAAAAGGTTTTGGTAGCGAGTGCAAATTTTTGAAAAGGTTTTGGTGTGATTTAAAATACAAACTTAACGGACGTCAATTTTTGGTGTAACGTCAAAATATTACTAAAAGTTTTAGTGTGAAATGCAAAAAAAAAAAGTTTGTGGGGTAAGTTCAAAAACGGACAAAAGTTATTAGTGAAAAAAAAATTTCCTCTTTTATTTATTATGTTTATTTTTAATTTTTGAAGTTATGGGTAAAATCTTTTCAATAACATATGATCAATGTGAAATTAATAAAGATCTACCGTACTTACATTTTAATCCAACGTATTTATGTATTTTGCAAAGTGACATGTGTCGTGTAAATAAGCCGCCACGTGTCAAATGGTATTTAAATTGGAAAATAATGTGTATATAAGATATGCCATACAATTAACAATTTATAATATTTTTATAACAATTAAACATTTTTATAATAAATAATAGTAATTTTTATAAAAATTAATCATTTTTGTAATTATTTAATAATTAATTAAAAAAATTATTGTACGTATCATGTATGGCGTATGTTAGTAGTGGATACAACAAAAAGTTCATCATTTAACAATTAATCATTTAACAAATTAAAATGGGAGTAATAAGAATAATTGGTAAGGCCTTGTTTGGTTGAACAATTAAAAATTATAGTAAATAAGTTAGTCAACTCAAAATCAACTGAAAGGACCTAGATGTAATTGTTTAACTAACAGGAATTTATATGCAACGGAGTCTTCTACCGGGGTATATGTAATTGATCCATATTTTTATATGCAGGCTTAGAAGATAGATTAGAAGAGTCGTCGAGCCCAAAAGAACTAAGTACAGGTCCAAATGAAGCACTTTCACCGGTTACAGCCTTGAAATGAAAGAATTTGGTTATTAAGAAGGATACATTACTCCCAGAAAATGGAAGAAGCACTGTATTCTGAAGAAAAACGAAGAGATGACACTCATATTTAGGGTTGTACATTAAAAAAAAAAAACAAAAAAACCGCCCGTTCCGCCCGCCGCAAACCGCACCCACCGGTTGAAATTTTTAAAAATATCCGCCGTGGGTCGAAAATTTAATGCGGGTGGGTGGCGGGTGCGGGCGAAGTCACACGCCACCCACCCGTCCATGTAAATTATATTTTTTTTTTATTTTTTATTATATAGTTATATAGTAAATATAAGAAATAAGAATTAATATGAGTATATGAGAGCATGAAAGAGAGCAACAAAAAGAACTCATTGATGACTCGAAGAGATAACAAGCAGCAGGTGTTTGGCAGAATTTTTTTTATCACCAACATGAGTCCAGTACATTTTCATCTAGACTTCTATTTGGAATCAAATGTACTTGTAGTTTGGATTTATTGGAATTAATACATATGTATGGTGATTGTACTTGCTTATGGAGTGTTTATTTCGTATAGAAACTTATATTTATCTTGTTCGAACATATTATAGCATGTTTATTTTATACGTTGAACCCGCCCGCCATTCACCCGCTTAAATGTCAACCCATCCGCCATGGTTTGATAAATTGTTCACCCGCCATAGTTTAATATTTTGTCCACCCGCTATTGGTGGGTCGGTTGAATGTTTCGTAAAAAACCGCCCGCACCCGCCCGCGTACACCCTCCTCATATTCATATTTTGTTAGTTTACTTGCAAAAGGAGAGTACCTTCGAGCAGAATTATTAGAATAAAAAGAAAAAGATATAAGTAAGAAAATAACTACCTAATACTTAGTACTACCTATTTTTATTTATTAATCATACCATTGATTCCAATTCATACTTGAACTTTATAGAATAAATAAGAAAATAAAAGGCACATTTTTATCTTCACCTATTCATCTTATTTCTTATGAAAAGAGTGAGATATTGGGGCGCTACTAAACGCAACACGCTTTCAGCTAAACGCAACACAAAATATTTGTAATTTTACCAAAATTCCCCCAACTCAAAAACAATCTTACAAACTTAACGAAAAATCGAAATAACTCGCATATGCAAACACAAAAACATTAACATGCACGATCGAACACAAAATAACAACACTAAACATAAATCGGAAAAAAATGAATTAAATTTTTTTCAATTCTATATTGTTTTTTCTGCTTTTTTTAATCAATTCTATATTTCCATTTTTTAATTTACAAATTGATTATATATATATATATATATATATATATATATATATATATATATATATATATATATATATATATATATATATATATATATATATAGTTTTCTATTTTTTAATTAATTCTATATTGTTTTTTCTGCTTTTTTAATTAATCCTATATTTCAGTTTTTTTATTTTAGTTTTTTAATTTACAAATTGATTATATATATAGTTTTTTTTTTTTTTGCAAATTGAAAAGTTACTTTTAATTTTGCAAATTGAAAACTTTAATTTACTTTTGTCATTTATTTATTCATAATGAAAAGTAAAAGTTAAATTTAACGGAAATTCGAGAAATTAAACGGCAAACGATATCATTACAATATGAATTTTGACTCATTACACTATGAATACGCAACATAACATATTGAAAGCTTAAGCTTAATATGATTTCACTACAGCGAAAACCATTGACGTAGACGAATGGAATAATGTTGCATCCAATACCTTGTTCTTTCCTCTATTTGATGTTGCCAGGTCGGCCATAGTGGTGGAAGTGGACATTCACGGCCAACGTGCAGCCTAATGTAGTGACCGCCATTGACAAACCCGACTGTCCACTCTTCGTCTGCCGGTGGAGGGTCCGGAGATGCTGACTCCATGTCTGTACGACATTCCAAGGGCAAGTATGTGGTAGACCCATAGAAAACATATGTGGTGAACACCCGTTGATACATCGTAGCTGTTAGTAGCCCCATATCTGGGAGTGAAAAAAACCAATACCATTGGGCGCATGGTCTTGAAAACCAGCTGAGTGCATCTGATATTTTCGCGACCCGTCTTTCCCCATCTCAGCGATGTATAGATGTCTGTTGTTGGTCAGGTCATGAAGAAGTTCATGTATGACGCGTACCAACTCTGTTTTGTCATTGTATAGGAGTTGTGCTATACATATGTATCCACAGTTCCCATCGGCATGGACGTCACTCCAACCTTGAATGTATTGCAGAACTTGTGGTGGCATCTGACTTTCATATCTGAATGATCTACCAGTACTTGAATAGTTGTGAGTGTTGTGAGTGTTGGGAGTCCTTTGACTTTGGTTCGCGGGTGGATCTTCCCAGCTAGACGGGATCCTGCTCCCAATTGCTCTAGGTTGTCTATCAGCTTTCTTCTTGTGTCTTATTAATGAATCTTCCAGGTACATGTATGATGCGTTTCCATCCGATTCGATGTATGATCTGAGTTCCTCCTCCGTGGCAGACTCTCTACGGTCCCTGTAC
The DNA here is from genome assembly GCA_026545765.1 of Plantago major. Taxonomy (NCBI): domain Eukaryota; kingdom Viridiplantae; phylum Streptophyta; class Magnoliopsida; order Lamiales; family Plantaginaceae; genus Plantago; species Plantago major. The sequence goes on from CM048841.1 coordinate 75,046,565, forward strand.
CAGTCATCAAACTGGTCTCTTACTGTTTGTTGCCTAGTCTGGTATGGTTCCCCATATGAAGAGTACTCCAGAACATGTTGATATCTCTAATAGGATGGACGCTCCTCCCGACCACACTCTTTTGTTGCAATTCACATGCGCATGGTAGTCCCCAACCGGTACGCAATGTGTGATCGCATTCACCAGGATCTTTCATGGACTATTTTCTTAATAGCAAGATGTGAAACCACACCTCCTAGCCTACGTAAGATTCTACGGGTCGTGACATGAGGATGCTTCGTCGACGCTTTTTCAAACTCATAGCGGATTGCATCATAATGCATTTGAAGTAGGTTATACAGCTTGGGGAATTTTCTGTGAAACTTTGAGTTTGCAGTTCCCAACCAATACTTGTACCTGGAATGCGCACTTTTGACTCTGCAACCAATTTACATTGTTGAATGTCAGTTTGGGCACAACTCTAATTACAGGATAGTAGTGCATTACGAAATTGAATTACATATTTGTCGTGTCAGCTCCAAAGTGCAGGATGTCTTTCGTCCACGCGTGTACAAATCGGTCGTGGTATGGGTCCAACCAATATCTCTTTGCATACGCCATGAACCTAGGTTGACGTCTCCAGGCCCCTGCCATTTCTGCAACAGCCTGCTCATATAGTTCCGAAGTATTTGCGTTCACGATCTTTTGCCATCTTAGCTTCACTGAACGTTCATACTTTTTGGTACCCTCCATCATGTCACTTACGTATTTCTGCACATCCTTAAATATATGCCTCCGACACAGTAGGTGTGCTGCTTCTGGAAAGACCTCCTATATGGCACGCATTGCAGCTAACTCTCTATCTGTAACAAATACCCCGATAAGACACCACATTATGTAAACAACGCCCGCAATCGTGTAAGCCCCCACATATAACTTGACGTCTTCTCGTCCGAGACGAAAATGAAAGCTATGTGGTGGTTTTGTCCAGTGGGTAAAATGCCAATCACTTCCACCAATGGCACGTCGTACACGCCTTATTATATTATAGTATAGATATGTAGGCGGGCGTCTTTAAAGAACAAATACTCCGTCCCAGAACAAATATAATGTTTGGTCCTGGGCACGGAGTTTATTGTGCAGTGTAAATGTGGGGGACAAATGCACATGGATTGTAAATGTTGACAAAAATGGAAATGTGTTATTTGTAGTGGGACAGATATAAATGGAATATGTGACATTTGTTGTGGGACGGAGGGAGTACAACTTAATAAGAAGTAGATCTCTCCTTATCTTTCTAAGGGGTTAACCTGCTTCTAGTAGAAACAGAAAAGATATCTAACTCTATTTTAGTATTTATAAGCATTGAGTAAAAGGTCTTTTTTAAGCCAAAGAAAAATCTACAAGTGAAAATAAAAGTTATAGAATATTTTTAGGGCGAATTACATCTGACCCCCTACTAGAATTTCTAATTATAGATGGATCCATGTTAGTTCAACAATACCGGCTAAGCCCCTCTTAGATACATTCTAATTACATCTAAGTCCACGAATTTGACTTTTGGCGAATTAAAACCTGAAAATTTCTTTTTTACCCCTGGTCCATTATCAGATTTCAGAATCGACCAAACAGCCTTAAGTGAGGGTGTCACGTGCGAGGCACATGAGGACTCAGATGTAATTGATGTAGAACAATAGGTAATTATATGTAATTGTAATATAACAGTTATTTTTAAAAAAAAAGTAGCCGTTGGAGGTTATTTGAGGCCTATTTATACACCATTTTTTTGTCCCTTGTGCTGTTTTTTGCTGACTACAAATTATATGTGAAATATGGCTTCAAGTGAAGATTCGGCAATTTTCAAAAAAAAAAAAAATATATATATATATATATATATGTTATTATTATTATTATTATAGAGAAAGGTTCTGGTGGCGAGTACAAGTTATTTCAATGATTTTGGTGTAATTTAAAAATAAGTTAACGGTAACTTAACGGCCATCCAACCTCTGTGTAAAGTCAAATTTTTTATAAACTTTTGGTGTAAAGTTCAAAAAATAAAAGGTTATAGTGTAAACTCAAATTAGCCCAACAAGTTTTATTAGTGTCAAAAAAAATTGATCTTTTTTAAATAATTCTTTTTTATGTCAATTTCAATTGAACCACAGTGTTTTGAATAATTATGAATGGACCCCATTTTGACAACATAAATAATTTCTAAAACCATCATTTTACTATAATGAAAAGGTAAAAATAAAATTAAAAAAAAATTAGGAAAAATAAAGAAAACTTACATTTTCTTGCTTCCATGGCACCATGGCAGAAAATGTAATTTTTCTCTTTTTTTTAAAAAAAAACTAGTTTTTAGGTTTTGAACCTTTTTATTTATTATGTTTTTTTTAATTTTTGAAGTTATGGGTAAAATCTTTTCAATAACATATGATCAATGTGAAATTAACAAAGATCTACCGTACTTACATTTTAATCCAACGTATTTATGTATTTTGCAAAGTGACATGTGTCGTGTAAATAAGCCGCCACGTGTCAAATGGTATTTAAATTGGAAAATAATGTGTATATAAGATATGCCATACAATTAACAATTTATAATATTTTTATAACAATTAAACATTTTTATAATAAATAATAGTAATTTTTATAAAAATTAATCATTTTTGTAATTATTTAATAATTAATTAAAAAAATTATTGTACGTATCATGTATCGCGTATGTTAGTAGTGGATACAACAAAAAGTTCATCATTTAACAATTAATCATTTAACAAATTAAAATGGGAGTAATAAGAATAATTGGTAAGGCCTTGTTTGGTTGAACAATTAAAAACTATAGTAAATAAGTTAGTCAACTCAAAATCAGCTGAAAGGACCTAAATGTAATTGTTTAACTAACAGAAATTTATATGCAACGGAGTCTTCTACCGAGGTATATGTAATTGATCCATATTTTTATATGCAGGCTTAGAAGATAGATTAGAAGAGTCGTCGAGCCCAAAAGAACTAAGTACAGGTCCAAATGAAGCACTTTCACCGGTTACAGCCTTGAAGGGAAAGAATTTGGTTATTAAGAAGGATACATGTTGAGAGATAAACCTCTCAACACCAACACTACCACTGCAAGCAACCTAATCCAAGCTCCGCCTCCAACTTGAAGTCCGATAAAAGACTTGTCCGAGAAAGTACACCTGAAAGGACTAAGTGGGGGGGGGGGGGGGGGGGTTAGAATGGGTTGCCCGGATTGCCAAGGTCAATCCGGAATGAGGCTTTACTCGAAGGAGAGATGGTAGCTCTCAATGCAATAGTAATGGGAAAGGTCTAGTTACTTCCCGCTTGCTTACCTTAAGGTCTTGGACCTTGTACTATATTTATAGTTATCATATACTCATAAAGTAGCCACAAGATGATGCCAAGTGTACGATCCAGATTTGGACACCAATGCTACCTTTGGCCCATGGCCCATTAGTGAACAGTAGTCCAATACCGATAAGTGGGCCTGGGAGGGTAGTTTGGACCTTTTCCCTCTGAGAGTACTGTTCCGCCTGTTGGGTCCGTGTTAGTCCCTCGGACAGATCTGTCTGCTTGGTTGATCTGCCCTTGGGTAACTCTGGATGTCCGAGCCAAGAGTCTCACGGAAGTATCTCAGTGGTTCTGTTATATACCTTTGGTCTTAATGTAATGGTGGCGTCCGAGATTCTCTCTGCGTCCGTTAAACATCTGTACTGACATGGTCAGGTTTGGAAGTCCTTTCCTTAGCCAGCTCGGACTAGCTGTGGAGATGTAGTGACTTCAGCGTACTGGTCGATTCACTTTGGGCGGACCATGTGAGGTCGGACCAGTACTGAATTGGCTAGTTAAGCCGTGATGCGCTTTAGGACACGCTCTATGGCGCCCTTAGCAGATTGGACACAGTTTTGTATCAACATATGTCCCCCCAGTTTCCAAGTATCTTAGTAGAAGATAGTTGGTAACTATGAGGGATCAGTCGTGTCTGTGGAGCGTGTCCGAATCGCTAATTAAAAGAAAAAGGAAGAAATCCTTTTTGTCGGAATCCGTCGTCCGTGTCCTCAAGGATTCAATATATCTCTTCCCCCCCCCCCCCCTTTTCCGTCTACAGTCCGAGTTATCACATAACTGGGACCAGAGAAAAAAAGGTATTTATATCAAGATATATGGGTCCGAGTACGGTTAGGATCTGACGTAGCCCTCTGGAAGCTGTCCGTTGAGCCGATTGTTGAATTGGTCCTCTCGTAAGCCCAAGAGGCCCAATAGGTTGTCCGTTCGGCCCACGGGAGAGAGATCCCGAGTAAAGGGACGTGACCGTTGGATCAGGACGACATCAACGGTTGGGGTTCGCAGTCCGATTGATGTGACGCGTCTGTCAAGCATTAAATGTGACGTCTTCGACCCATCCACTCATGACAAGCGGTACAACCCTTGGATTTGAGAGGATCAACGGCTGGGATTCAAATCCAAGCGACGTGACTCTTGGCTATCCCCAAATTGCCCTTATAAATAGTCAGCCCATCAGTCACTTTCACACTTTTAGCAATCTCGAAACTCAGAGCAATCGCAAAGCAATCCAAGCGTTTGAAGACACATCCGAGCAAGCAAGAGTCGCGAGATTTGAAAGTTTTTTCTTCGAATCTGTACCCTCGAAGGAGCAGCAAGGCTTAGTCGTCCATTCGAACTCATCAAATCAACTTTACCAAGTACGTACATCTTCACTTTTGCTGAGTTGTTTCTTTTTCACGATATGCTTACTTCGTGGTCATATGTTTTTGCCCTGCTCGGATATGAACTGGTCGAGTCTGTTTTTTGCCGATGTTGCGTGTGAAAGGCTTTAGCAACGTTCTTAGCTGAAACAATTTTTCTTCTGTACTGTTGCATGCCAATTTATTGCCAGTATCTTGTTGATGCATTTAATGCGTATGCCGACTGTAACCAAGATTTGATTATGCATGTTTATTTGGTAGTGTGTTGGTGCCAATTGGCACATAGTCTTCCATAAATTTGCCCCGCTCAGCGTGCCGGGTAAGGTAGGTGATAGTGCCAGCGGCGCGTTAAGTATAAATCCGTAGGCTTCCTTTCACTTAATAAATTACCTAAACGAACTCTCGGACGATCAACACCATCATTCCTGACTTGTTTCCTTCTGCCCTAGGATGTCCGGGAGCGATAGTCAGGACCAGCACGAGGCCCCAGGTCATAGAGACGCAGTAGATTTAGGGATCGGGTCCGTGGACCTGAGCTCGTTCGTGAAAGATTTTGTGGATCTTGGGTCGTCCAGAGATTCAGACGCTGGGCACGGAGCTCGCGGTGCGACTGAAGCACAGGCCGACGTTCCAGCGGACCAGGATGTCCTTGCTAAGACTAGGTCGTCAATCCGATCACGAACTGTAGGTGGAATTGGGACATCCTGTGGTCTGAGCGAACTGCGCGCAGAGCGGGAAGGGGACAGCGGTCAGGAGGCTGAAGAAGTCGAGATGTTCGAGGCCGGGGTGGAGGATCGTGTTGTAGCGGAGACAGGTTCGTCCCTGCCAAGCACGTCCGGGGGACAGGAAGATGCTGATGATGATGAAGAAGATGGTGAGGAAGATGAAGATGGGGACGAGGGGGAAGAAGGAGAAGGATCCCCTGTCGCTCGTCCCTCTAGACGATCCAGTCGGCGGATTGCTCTACATCCTGCTGCGCCCGTTCAGTCCAATCTTCAATTAATCGAAGGTCGTGGTGCAAAAGCTGCCCGAATCAAGTTCCCCCGTCCTGCGTCCGCTGTTACAATAGCGGACAAATTTGGAGAATTAAACACGGACGGGCTTCTTCCTACGTGTCCATCCAGGGTTAGGGCGGAGGACATCCCCGAGTGGAGGCGGAAGTGGGAGATCCCTGACTCCGTAGAAATCATGGTTCCCGAGCCCGGTCACGCCTTTTACAACCCGCCCGCCGGGTATATGTGTGTGCACGAGGTAGCTTTTGCTTGTGGGTGGAAGGTACCCATTGCAACGGAGTTGAAGCACATCCTAAATCACATTGGGATTGGTCCGAGTCAGGTTATCCCTAAATCTTTGGGTAATCTTATTTGCTTCGTCGTTTTTTGCAAGAAGAAAGGGCAGCTCGTAAACTTTGAGAACTTCAGGCAGCTCTTTCACGTTTCATTTAGTCCGGGGAATCCCCTTTTTTATACCTTTACGAATAGGAAACCTTATAACTTCATTTGTGACTCTATTTCGTCGTTGGGATCGAAGTGGTGGGATAAGTTCATATTCGTGCGGATGGCTCTGAAACCAGGGGAGTCCGAGAGGCAGCGAGAACAGTGGGGACTGCCCACAAAGTTTCTGAGGGAGAGCATCCCGGACTGGCGCCCTCTTCCAAAGAATGTGGCTCCGTGGGTGGCTGCTATTCATAAGAAGCACGATCCGCCAACCTATCCATACCACGGACTGATCTGTCAGCCTCTGCCGTATTTGTGCGGGCTGACTGACGCAGTCGAGGTTGAAGGGAAGACGGACTTCAGTAAGAACCTGATTACTTCAAGTCTTTATGCTTGCCATTCGTCGAGATACTTTATTCGGATTACGTATTTCCACGATTCTGACAATCCTTCGTTAACCCGCCTGTATCTAACGCCCTTGGTTTATTGTGCAGCTCACTGGTTCGATTACATCATGTCGACTCTCGGAGAGAAGAAGAGGTTGCAGAGGGAACAGCAAGCTTTGGAGGTCGCGGCTGGTCAAAGGACCCGAATCATTAACACTTCCACGGGTCTGCCCATGCCGGATCCGGAAAATCTTCTTTGTGTTCGTTCAAGAAGAAAGGCGAACAAGTGGTGAAGACTCGAGCCTGGCGGTGCCTGATAAGGGCAAGGCTCCTGCTACGCGGAGCGCCACTGCCAACACTCGAGCCCCAACCCGAGACGTGCTTATGCGGGACGCCATCATCTCGGGGCAAAAAAGGGCGGCAAGCTCGGAGGCTCCTGCTACCGCGAAGAGGTGAAGCTGGTCATGTCCTTCACGTGGACCAAGCCGCTCGGATAAGGAATACGAAGGCTATGGACTCCCAGAAATGGAGCGGGTCGGAGGGCTGGATGCTTTATACCAGCGGGTAAATAATCTGTCCTTGGTTTACTTGTTTTGTTCTTAACGTGATACAAATATAACTTGTATCTACTCGGGTGTTTCCCCAGCTTGGGTGTTTCATCAAGGCCATGCAATGGAAGGCCAGCGAACGGGCCACCATCGAAGAGGACCTTCACAAGGCTGTGGCCACATCCGCGAATGAGGCGGAAAAAGTGAAGCAGCTGGAAATGAAGCTGAAGGAGAAAGAGGTGAATTTCCACAAGCTGAAGACCAGTTGGGAGAAAGTTAAGGCGGAACTCGACCACCAGGAGAGATTCGTAGATAAAGCGATGCAGGCTTTCCTGGATTTTAAGAACTTCCTGGTCGGAGGCCTCCAATATGTCCGTCTTTACGCCGGTCGTGACTTCTTGAGGTCTGCTTCTTTCAAGTTCCTGATGTCGGACAAGTCGGATGCCTCCCGCCTGGATGGGTTTGTGTCCGCGATCGGACAGCTGCAGTCCAAGGGACTTCTTCCACCAGACTTTGACTGGAAGGCGGAGGGGTTGATCCCCTCTGCGGATGCGAGCGATGTCGAAGTGCCCGTCGATAGTGTCTCGGACGAGCAGTTGGCTGCATGTGAGTTTGTGGAACTGGTCACTGAGGAAGGCGAGATTGGGATCCAGAACGGCGGGCCTTTCCTTCCTAGGTTCGTCCCGGAAGCTCTTCTGAAGGTGGGCCTTATACCTTTTAACGATTATCGGGCTTTCCTGCAAAAATGGTTTGCCCTGCCTGCCCGCGTTCTTGATCTTCCCGCTGATTTCGACTTGTTTGCCCATGCCAAAGATCTTGTGGCGGAAGCCACCCATGAAGATCCAGATGCCAATCGGCCTGAAGCTGGTCCAAGCCAGACTGGGCCCGAGTGAGAAGTCCGGGGTATGCCCCGTTGAAATTCTGTATTTGCTGACTTTTTCTGTTGTATTTGCATCTTTTGATAACTCGGAATGTCCTTTCATATTATAACAATGTTTCGTATTTCATCCGAGGAGATGAACCTCCTATGCTTCCGAACTATTACTTGCTCTCTTCTTCGTTCCCTTTTTTATTTGTTGCTCATAAGCTGAGTTTTTATAAATTACCCATCTCTTAAGAGCACGGACCGCTGTAGATGGTATCTGATGTAGAAATCAGACCATCATCTTTCCGATACTCGGACTGTTCGCCCCCTTGGGATGCGAGATTCTTCTAGAAGGAGGAAGGTGAAACAGTGAAATAGTCATTATGACTACGTCTTTTCATCTTCTTAGTCGTCGGATGATCGACAGATGGCGAGATCTGAAAGACTCGTTGCCACTATAAATAAGGGTGTGGTAATTCTCCTTTTTCACTGTTGTACTTTCCCTCACTCTTTCTTGCGTTTTATCCACTTTATTATCCCGCGGAAGTTAGTGTTCTTTAGAATGTCAGAATCGGGCGATGAAGAATATAGTCACTGGGTGAACTGTGCTTGTGGGCACATGCATCCGCCCATCTATCCGGGTAGAGGCACCGCAGAAGACCCTATTGTCTTGGATTTCGAAGGCGATCCCCCTCAATGTCCAGGAATAGCTAGGAGATTGGCTGAGGAGGAGAGAGAGCGGACGCTGAGGTTGATCCGTATGAGGATCCGTGCGCAACAGCAAGCTCGTCAGGGCCGAGGTGGAGGCCCGGAATCCCAAGGCTCGACTTCCGGGGTCTGGTGAGGGAACAAGGCGGGGTATGCCCCGTGGATGCATGTACTTCCCCTCAGACCTTTTCATATTGTTCCTCTATTATGTAAATGTTCGGATAATTTTGTTTATAAAATTCGAACTATTTTTCCTCGGATGGGATCTCCATCTTTTTTCCCTTTGCAGACCTCGTCGGATGATACTGACGCATATATTTTTTTGTAAAAAATGGCTAAGAAACTCGAACGTAGTTGATGGGCTTGATTGGATAAACCCGTCTGGCCCAACACTGTTCAGCCCAAATGAATAGTTTAAGCCCATTGTCGACGTCGAAGTCCCGACGTGTCGGACGCCTATTGGTTCGTCACTCCTATAAATACTGCGGATCCCTCTTGGCCTTGGTCGTGCAACTCCAACCTCCATTTTCCAAATCTACCCAAAAGAAAGAAGACGGTCTCTTGAATAGTTTCCCCCTCTTGACTCCCGTCCACTCTCAAGTCGGCGTTCATCCTGAGCTTGAGAGTGGAGTGGGTCTAGAGGGGAAAATTGTTGAAGATCAGTCACCGAAAATCATAGATCTCAGTTTGAGTGTATATCCGCCCGTCTCCTCTACTTTCTTCCATCCCCACTTTAATGGCTCAAATCTCTCCTATATTGGAAGCGGTTTCCGAATTTCAAGAGGGTTTGAGTCTTTAAAGCTGGTGAGGCGGAAATCTCTTCTTGTCTGCACTTTGTTTTACCCGGACACGGGGCTTGCATCGCCATGTTTTGGTGGTATCCTGAAGGATTCCAGCATGTTTGATCGTTCACTTGTGTGCAGGTAGATCGAGATCCTGGCCTCCGCGGAAACCAGACTTTTCCGCTTTGACACGGAGGAAGTTTTTTTCCTACGGGGGAACGATCTTTGCTGGGAGATGACGTATCTCCGGAGACATTCTCTGCCTTTTTCTGGTTGCGTCCGTAAGTCCGAATATTGATCCGAGACTGCAAATTGTACTGACAAGATTAAGTGTCATTCGTCTTTGTAAGAACGAAATCTCTTGCTTTCTTTGTAGTTAATCGAACATTAGATCTCAGATGCATAGATCGAAAAATCACAAATCGAAAGATAGAAGTTGTATTGATTTGACGGAAATTCAATTACAACTTGCGGGCTCTATGGCCAATGACAAAAGGATCAAAAAAGGAACAGAACTGACGGAGTTCTGTGTAACAAGTGGTTGAATATTGAGATGATCAATCGACATGATGGAGCTCCGCGAAATTATCTTTAAGCATAGAACTTCTGAAGGTTTCTAGCATTCCACGGACGCCTGAGGAGATGTCCGTTCTCATCTTCTAATTCATAACTCCCATTTACTTTTGCCCTGACAATCTTGTAGGGTCCTTCCCACCTGGGCTTGAGTTTTCCAACATTGCTCAGAATGTCAGCTCGTCGGAGCACTAAGTCCCCGACTTGCAAGTTCACAGCATGAACGTTCCTGTTGTAGGCTCGGGCGGCGGTTGCCTGATTCCTAAGGATATTCGCCAGTGCATCAGACCTTTTCTGTTCAAACATGTCCAGCTCGAATATCTGAGCTTCTCGGTTTGCCTTGTCTTCAAACTCTTGGATTCTCAAAGTCTCTACAGCAATCTCGGATGGTATGACTGCCTCTGAACCATACACCAAGGAGAAAGGAGTTTCTTTGGTCGCAGTCCTTGCAGTGGTGCGATGCGCCCATAGCACGCCTTCCAGGTCGTCCGCCCAGCTTTCTTGCGAAGTTCTTAATCGCTTCTCGAGGATCTTGACTATTGTTTTGTTTGTTGACTCAGCCTGTCCATTGGCTTGCGGGTATCCAACGGATGTAAATCATTGCTCGATTTTGAAGGACGCAAGCCATTCCTTGAACCTGTGTCCTGAGAACTGGGCACCATTGTCCGAGACGAGAATCCTGGGCAGGCCAAAGCGACAGATGATATTCTTCCAGATAAAGGTCCGCACTCGACTTTCTGTAATGGTTGCAACAGCCTCGGCTTCTACCCATTTGGTAAAGTACTCCACAACCACGATAAGAAACTTTTTCTGCTGGGTACCCCTCGGAAATGGTCCGACAATGTCGATACCCCACTGATCGAACGGACACGCTATGATTGACAGAATCATAGGGTTCGTCGGACGATGTGGGATGTTTGTGTAATATTGGCAATCCTGACATCTCCGGGCGTGGTCGGCGGAATCTTTACCGATGGTGGGCCAATAATAGCCTTGTCGTATGATTTTCTGGGCGAGGGTCCTCCCCCCGGAATGACTCCCACAGCTTCCGTTGTGTATCTCTTCCAAAGACGGTCTCAGGCTTCTTGGGTTCAAGCATCTCAGGTGGGTCCCGGAAAAAGATCTTTTGTACAGATCATCACCCATTATAAAATATCTATTCGCTCGGCATTGCACACTCCTTGATTCTTTCGGATCGGCCGGCAAAGATCCGTCCTTGAGGTAGTTGAAAATGTCAGTCATCCAGTTTCTTCCTGTGTCAAGTATCATGACCGCCGATCTGGGACCCATGACGGATGAGTCAGTAATGGTGAGTAGAATTATTCTCCTTGTGTCCAAAGTCAGTTGTAGCAGATTTTGCCAAGGCATCACTCTTCGCTCCAAATTCTGTCAAACTTTTCCAAGGTGAATTCCTCGAAGTGGCTGGCCTCATTCTTGAGTAGCTCAAGATACTTTATCATCGAAGGACCTTTTGTGGCAAAACTTCCTGAAAATTGGGCCTCGGCGAGCTGTGAGTCCGTGTAAGCTTTGACCTTCCGAGCTTGGAGAGACTTGGCTAGCCGCAGCCCCACCAAAAGTGCCTCATACTCTGCCTCATTGTTGGTAACTTTGAAATCCAAGGAAATCGCATAGTCGAGTTCCGCGCCCTCTGGGCTCTTAAGGTAGATTCCAATTCCTCCCACTCTTCCAGTGGAAGAACCATCGACTTCCAATGTCCAGACATCGGAAGGATGTTTTTTGATTTGGAGATCTCCTGCGAGCTGCTGAGGTTCCGCTCTTGGTTCATACCCTCCAGTGATTTTCGTTCTGATGTTGTCCGAACTGGGATTTCTGGGAACATCACCAAGTAGAAACATTTGGTTGACCCGAGTTTCCCCCTCAGACAAAGGGAGGGGCCGATTGATGAACTGGGCTTCCTCAAGGTTTTCTGGGTTGAACATTGGAGGGGCTGGATTTCGGACTATATGTTTGGTGATTAAGCACTCGAACACTTGCTCGTCAGGGACTTTCTCTGAATCCTCCTCTGGGTAATCCGCTAAGAAGTCGGCGAGGACCTGAGCCTTTTTGGCTGACGGAGCCTGGTAGCAAATGTCGTATTCGCTGAGCTCGATCGCCCACTTAGAGAGTCGTCCAGATTGGTCGGGCTTTCCTAGGACCTGTTTCAAAGGTTCATGATTAGTACCACTATTTTTGAGACTTAAAGTAAGGTTTTAACCGTCTGCGGTATAAACTAAAGCGTGTCGAGCTTCTCGATCTTCACGTATCTTGTCTCCGCCAAGAAGGGCTTTGCTAAGATAGTAGATCGGCAAATGCTCGTTAGCTTGAATCCGTATTAGGACGGAACTCATTGCCTCTTCCGTAATTGCTAGGTAGAGGTAGAGTGGTTCTCCTTCAACGGGCTTGGAGAGCAGTGGAGGGGAATGGAGGTATTCTTTCAACTTTTCGAAAGCCTCAGAACATTCCGCGGTCCACACAAAGTTCTCTCCTTTCCGGAGGGTTTTGAAGAACGGAAGATTCTTCTCGGCTGATCGGGAAATAAAACGACTTAAGGACATGAGACTTCCTATGAGCCGCTGTACCTCATTGAGGGTTTTCGGGTGTGGCAGATCTAGGATCGCCTTGATTTTCTCGGGATTGGCGCTTATTCCCCTTTCCGTGACCATGTATCCGAGGAATTTTCCTCCCTTTACTCCGAAAGTGCATTTTTCCGGATTCAGTTTCATCCCATACTTCCGCAAGATGGAAAAGCAATTGTTGAGATGCTCAATATGCTCTTCTTCAGTCTTACTTTTAACAAGCATGTCGTCTACGTAGACTTCCATCGTTTTCCCGATTTCGTCTTTGAACATTTGGTTTACCAGTCGCTGGTAGGTGGCTCCCGCGTTCTTTAGTCCAAATGGCATCACCTTGAAGCAGTATACTGCTCCTGCCGCGAAGAAAGCCATTTTCTTAACGTCCTCCTTGGCCATCCGAATTTGGTAGAAGCCTTGGTATGCGTCCATGAAGCTCAGTAGCGCACATCCGGAGGTAGAGTCAACCAGTTGATCTATCCGTGGCAACGGATACGGATCCTTGGGGCAAAACTTGTTCAACCTTGTGAAGTCATTACACATTCGCCACTTGCCTGGCGACTTTTCGACCAGAACAACATTGCAAACCCAGTCAGAGTAGCGGACTTCCTCGATGTGTCCCGCCTTTAGGAGTCGATCGACTTCGGCGGATATGATGGCATCTTTGATTGGGCCAAAGTCTTTCCTTTTCTGTCGGATGTATTTGACCGAAGGATCCATGTTCAGACGGTAAACTGTAACCCGTGGGTCAATCCCCTTCAGATCGTCGGTACTCCAGGCGAACACATCGCTGTTTTCTCGGAGGCAAGCGATGAGCTTCATCTCTACTTCCACATTCATTTCGGTCCCGATCCTTGTTTTCTTCTCGGGATCGCCAGCAATAATCTCGATCTCTTTAAGGGTCTCATGGGGCTCAATTCGCGTCGTTCTAGGAAATTTTTCCTTCTGGCTTCCTACGCCGACTTGTGAGTCCTCTTTTCTAGGTTGAAGGGTAGTGGGCGCGTCGGGAGTCATGGTGACTGTCAGCACGGGCGCAGACGCCCTTCTTGTGGACATGATATAACATTCCCAAGCTTCTCTGACATTTCCGAGCTCTTGTCCGACTCCGAAGGCCGTTGGGAACTTCATCCTATTGTGGAGAGTAGATGAAACAGCTCGGAACTGGTTGAGACCTGGGCGTCCGAAGATGGCACTGTAGTCGAAAGTTTGTTCGACCACCACGAAGCGGACCTCTTGTGTCACCCTTGCCGGAAAGGTACCGAGAGAAACGTGTAACATGATACTCGAGGGTCGACAGTTCCTCCTCCGAATCCTAATATGGAGGTGTGCACTCGCCATATCGGACTCTACCCAATGCCATCCGATCCGGTCCTCTTAGAGATGATGTTCGAGGAACTTCCGGTCAACCAAGATCTTATTCACCCGGTAGGTTGCAATGGTCAAGGAGACCACCGATGGGACATCCGGTTTCGATGTCTTCTCCCCCTGCCGTAGGAGGAGGAATTTCACTGTCATCGAATGATATGGCGTTAGTGCCTGGAATTGCCGGACTAGCATATGCTCGGTCGTTGTTTCAGAGGTTTTGCGCGGTGCGCTCCCTTGCGTTCCTGCTATCTCCCCCCGTTGGTCCTCCCGCAATAGTGTTGATCACCCCGCTGTATGGGGCGTTTTCCATTTCGATATCGTCAGTATATCGGTAAGAACGTTGGTCCAGATGGGGCGGATAGTTGGTTGGCGGGGAGGCAATGAGGCGGTGGTTCCGTCATCCTCTCATCTCTCCTTTGCTCGTTCTATCTTGTCATGTGTTCGTCCTTATAGATATGCTCCTTCAATTTTCCATCCCTTATCAGGTGTTCCACTTCTGTCTTCAGCTGAATGCAATCGTCTGTTTCGTGTCCGCGACACTTGTGAAACTTGCAATAGCCTTTTGCGTTCTTGCTCTTACGGCCGCTGTGAGGGGGCTTCGGCCATTGGACGTCCAGCTTCTTCTCAACAATAGTTGCCAAGATGTCGGATCTTGGTCTGTTGAGCCGGGTATAGTCCGCATATCGCCTAGGCGGACTTCTCTCCCTGTGAAAACCTCTGTCTCTTTGATCCCTTCTTGAATCAAACTTTACCGGGCGTTGGTCTTGCTTCACCGGATCCTTTGCTTTCTTGGAGCTGGCTCTCACTGGAACATTCTTTCTGTAATCTTCTCCATACATCACTTCCTCACAGATGTCTTCTAAGTACTTTTCGCTTCTTACCTCTTGACTTGAGAGTTTTCTTCGGAGTTCCGAGTTGAGAGTATTAGCATACAGGTGTCGGACCCGTTCTTTAATACTGTGTGGCTCAACCCGAAGAACCTCCGTGTGAAATCGATCCAAGAAAGTCCTTAGATCCTCGTGCTCTCCCTGTATAACGCCTGCTAGGTGCTCCACGCACGCTTTTCCTCTTGGATTTGCGAATCGAGCCAAGAATTTAGAAGATGATCCGCGATCAGTATCGATTTATTCGGCAAAGAGGTGTACCAATCCATGGCAGTCCCGAAGAGAGTGGACGAGAAAGTGAGGGCTTTAGTGTTGTCACTCATCCCTTTGGAATCCATCTTGCTGTTGAAGCGTGTCAGGTGACCTACGGGACAAGCGTCCCCATAGTAGTATTCCAAGTTTGGAATCACTTGGTCCGAGTTCTCGTTTCTCTCCTTCTCTCTCATGATACTGTCACATAGGGGATTTGGCGCGCTGGTAGTTATTTGCTCGTGATCTTTTACGAGACGTCCGAGGCTTAGAATTTGAGCTTCTAAAGCCTTTTGCTGGGCATAGATCTCGTCTGCCGTCATGATCTCCCCTGTCCTCGGATGCATGGCCACATCCGCGGGAAGTTCGTTCATGCGGGCTCTTGGAATTGTTTCCGCCACTTGATCCCTGTCCCTCGGAGGCACTGGGAATGGAACTTCTGGGTGTCTATTGTTCACGTCTTGGCGCTCTCTCCTTACTTGGTGGCTTCCTTCCCCTCGGATTTGTGAGGCTGAGGCCCGCCTGTCCAATAGATCTCGTAAATCCTCCTGGGGTTGCTGATCTCCTAATCTCTATTTGGATTGACGTTGTCCGTTCTGACAATCTTGGCTCTGCCGAGGAGGCGTAACCATCGGGCGAGTGGCTTGTTGTGGAGGAGCATTGTTAGATCCTGCACCTTGGATGATCGTTAGCGACTGTCAAACGCATCTCGCTCAATCAGGTCGTTAGTGCGACAATGCGTCCATCGTGCATCGTGAATTGTTAAGTGCGGGTGGGCTCGAGCTCTGAGAAGCTTCGCCGCACCTTCTTCCGAGGAAGGACTGGTTGTGCGTCCCTCGCTTGGATATCTTCCTCTTACCGTTGCAGCCCTGTGTCCCCGGGTGGGCGGGCGTAGCGGTGGTGCACTACAAAAATATGGCACATGCGGCGGATAGATCCGTCGCCATAGTTATCTATCCGCCACCGGCTCCGCAACGGATCGGGCGACGGATAGAAAATCCGTCGCCCCCTGGAGCTGTGGCGACGGATAACAATCCGTCGTCCAATTCGCGACGGATTGGACGACGGATTGACCAATTTTTTTTTTTTAAATTGATAATGGGGCGACGGATAGAACGGATAGATCTATTCGTCGCCCCATTTCTATTTTTTTTTAAAAATAAAATCCGTATTCGAATTTTCATATTCGTATATGGATTAATTCGTATCCAATTTGTATTCGTATACGAGATATTGATTTGTATTCGTATACGGATTAATTTGTATTCGAATTTTTATATTCGTATCCAATTTGTATTCGTACGGTGCGGTGGTGGTGGGAGGAGAAAGGTGGTGCGGTGGTGGCAGTGGTGGTGCGGTGGTGGCAGTGGTGGTGGCAGGGTGGTGGTGGTGCGGTGGTGGTGGTGGCAGGGTGGTGGTGGTGGTGGAGGAGATGGTGGTGGTGGCAGGGTGGTGGTGCGGTGGTGGTGGGAGGAGAGAGGTGGTGGTGGTGGTGGTGGTTGAGATGGTGGTGGTGCGGTGGTGGTGGGAGGAGAGAGGTGGTGGTGGTGGAGATGGTGGTGGGAGGAGAGAGGTGGTGGTGGTGGTGGAGATGGTGGTGGAGGAGGATGGTGGTGGAGGATGGTGGTGGATGGTGGTGGTGGAAGGAGAAAGGTGGTGGTGGGAGGAGGAGGAGAGGAGAAGTGGTGGAGGAAAGGAGGTGGTGGAGATATATGGTTTTTTTTAGGCTTTTAGCGACGGATATAGATCTATCCGTCGCTAACGTTTTTTTTTTCCGGCTATAGCGACGGATAGATCTGTCCGTCGCTAAAAATAGCGATGGATAGATCTATCCGTCGCTATTTTTAGCGACGGATAGATTTATCCGTCGCTAAAATTTTTTTTTTTTTAAATCTTGGTCAACGCTCTGTAGCGACGGATAAGTTTTATCCGTCGCCAAACGGGGCGACGGATAGAATCCGTCACCCCGTTTGGCGATCCGTCGCTACAGGGGCGACAGATAAAATCCGTCGCCCCTTTCCGTCCTGTTACAGCAGAATTCTTGTAGTGGTGGAGTTCTTAATTCTGTAGTACCAGCTCTCGCTATTCGTCTCGTTTTTGCCATTGGTTTACTCGGAACACAGATGCTTTTTGTAAAAGATTCCCACAGACGGCGCCAAAATGTTGAGGGATAAACCTCTCAACACCAACACTACCACTGCAAGCAACCTAATCCAAGCTCCGCCTCCAACTTGAAGTCCGATAAAAGGCTTGTCCGAGAAAGAGCACCTGAAAGGACTAAGTGGGGGGGGGGGTTAGAATGGGTTGCCCGGATTGCCAAGGTCAATCCGGAATGAGACTTTACTCGAAGGAGAGATGGTAGCTCTCAATGCAATAGTAATGGGAAAGGTCTAGTTACTTCCCGCTTGCTTACCTTAAGGTCTTGGACCTTGTGCTATATTTATAGTTATCATATACTCATGAAGTAGCTCACAAGATGATGCCAAGTGTACGATCCAGATTTGGACACCAATGCTACCTTTGGCCCATGGCCCATTAGTGAACAGTAGTCCAATACCGATAAGTGGGCCTGGGAGGGTAGTTTGGACCTTTTCCCTCTGAGAAATCTTATTCACTTTGTTGGGTCGTGTTAGTCCCTCGAGAATGATGCGCTTGGTTGATCGCCTTGGGTAACTCTGGATGTCCGAGCCAAGTCTCACGGAAGTATCTCGATGGTTACATTATATACGTTTGGTCTTAATGTAATGGTGGCGTCCGAGATTCTCTTGTACGGTCCGTTAGGCATCTCTGTACTGACATGGTCAGGTTTGGAAGTCCTTTCCTTAGCCAGCTCGGACTAGCTGTGGAGATGTAGTGACTTCAGCGTACTGGTCGATTCACTTTGGGCGGACCATGTGAGGTCGGACCAGTACTGAATTGGCTAGTTAAGCCGTGATGCGCTTTAGGACACGCTCTATGGCGCCCTTAGTGGATTGGACACATTTCTGTATCAACAATACATTACTCCCAGAAAATGGAAGAAGCACTGTATTCTGAAGAAAAACGAAGAGATGACACTCATATTTAGGGTTGTACATAAAAAAAAAAAAAAAAACCGCCCGTGCCGCCCGCCGCAAACCGCACCCACCGGTTGAAATTTTTAAAAATATCCGCCGTGGGTCGAAAATTTAATCACCTGCTTCGGGCGGGCAAAGTCACCCGCCACCCACCCGACCCACCCGTCCATGTAAATTATATATTTTTTTTATTTTTTATTATATAGTTATATAGTAAATATAAGAAATAAGAATTAATATGAGTATATAAGAGCATGAAAGAGAGCAACAAAAAGAACTCATTGATGACTCGAAGAGATAACAAGCAGCAGGTGTTTGGAAGAATTTTTTTTATCACCAACATGAATCCAGTACATTTTCATCTAGACTTCTATTTGGAATCAAATGTACTTGTAGTTTGGATTTATTGGAATTTATACATATGTATGGTGATTGTACTTGCTTATGGAGTGTTTATTTCGTATTGGAACTTATATTTATCTTGTTCGAACATATTATAGCATGTTTATTTTATACGTTGAACCCGCCCGCCATTCACCCGCTTAAATGTCAACCCACCCGCCATGGTTTGATAAATTGTTCACCCGCCATGGTTTAATATTTTGTCCACCCACTATTGGTGGGTCGGTTGAATATTTCGTAAAAAACCGCCCGCACCCGCCCGCGTACACCCCTACTCATATTTATATTTTGTTAGTTTACTTGCAAAAGGAGAGTACCTTCGAGCAGAATTATTAGAATAAAAAGAAAAAGATATAAGTAAGAAAATAACTACCTAATACTTAGTACTACCTATTTTTTATTTATTAATCATACCTTTGATTCCAATTCATACTTGAACTTTATAAAATAAATAAGAAAATAAAAAGGCACATTTTTATCTTCACCTATTCATCTTATTTCTTATGAAAAGAGTGAGATATTGGGGCGCTACTAAACGCAACACGCTTTCAGCTAAACGCAACACAAAATATTTGTAATTTTACCAAAATGCCCCCAACTCAAAAACAATCTTACAAACTTAACGAAAAATCGAAATAACTCGCATATGCAAACACAAAAATATTAACATGCACGATCGAACACAAAATAACAACACTAAACATAAATCGGAAAAAAATGAATGAAATTTTTTTCAATTCTATATTGTTTTTTCTACTTTTTTTAATCAATTCTATATTTCCATTTTTTTAATTTACAAATTGATTTTATATATATATATATATATATATATATCAGGTAGCATAGCGGAAATACAGGTACATACATAATGAAGAAGACTTGGCAAGATTATAACATACATTCTAAGTTACTGTAGAAAAATCAAAATTTACTGTAGCAATGAAGAAAATAACCAGAATTATACATGAGATAACTCTGAACTTTAACTCTGACTTGAAAATTTGAAATTTAATCGGATTACAACTCTGACTTTAACTTTGAAATCTGATCGGATTACAAGAATCTGAAAACTGGTAGGCTAATGTTTTTGGATGAAATTTTTACATAAAGATAAAAGAATCTGGAAGAGTACAAAACAAAGAAGAAGCTCTTTGAATACATTTTCTTTTCTTCTCTGGTTTTTTCGTTGTGTCCTTCTTCCTTCTGATTGAAGCCTATTTGAAGGAATGCCAGGTTCATGTGCGGACTTGAAATTCTTCAATTCACATCCGGAAGGCTGATTGCAATTTGTCCATGAATTTGAACAGTTTGTCGGGAAATTAATTTTTCACTTTGTCCCTTTGTCCTTTGATTGAATAATTT
Organism: Plantago major; assembly: GCA_026545765.1. Taxonomy (NCBI): domain Eukaryota; kingdom Viridiplantae; phylum Streptophyta; class Magnoliopsida; order Lamiales; family Plantaginaceae; genus Plantago; species Plantago major. The sequence goes on from CM048841.1 coordinate 75,066,460, forward strand.
GTCGGGGAATCTTTCAGTCACTTTCTTTTATTTTTACCTCTCTGTATGGGAGTAAAAATCCCATAACAATCATCTTCATTATCTTGTTCGAAATTGACTGAGGAACTTGATCCTTCATCTTCACTTGCAGTTTGTAGAATTGCTTTCATCTCATCCAATGAGCTTGCTTGTGCTAATCTTGTTTGGATGGTATTTTTCATCATCAGGAATTCTTCATTTTGTTGGACCTTTTACGGGAGACAATTTGTTTGCTAAACTTTGGATGGAGTTTGAACCATTCCGATATGCTGTCCTTCTCCAGTGGACTGGTGTCCATTTTGTTCCACCATTTAACTTCTGCTTCTTTTGTTAACCAGTATAAACTGGTATTTTCATCATACCAAACATTTTGTAGGATTCTCAAAATCCAGGTTAAATTGAATTCTTTGTAAAACTTAATCATCAGGGGGTATTTGTGAGAACAACTTTGTTTTTTGTACCTATCTGAAAAGTACTCAAATGATTTTTGAACTTTGTCTGGGAACATTTCTGGTAATGGTCCAAAATCATGCCACCATGCAAGAAACCAGTTAGGAAGTTCTTCTGGTGGTGGTAGAGTTTTTCCCATTAAGAAGAAATATGACATGGAGTTGACTGCATTTTGTTTGTTGAGGAATTTTGTCCAAGCTTGTATGTAATCAAAATAATTACAGATGAGATGGGGTTTTATCTCCCTCAGATTATAAGGGTTTCCCCAATCAGCTAGACTAATAACTTTGTTGATGAAATTTTTTCGATAACCAATGGCTGATGAGGTGTTTGGATGGTTTTTTGGAACTTTGTTTTGAATATGAAGAGAATTTGTTTGGACCAAGATGTCCTCATAATATAATATTGTTGTGGTTTCTGGTGATTTTCATAAATCCTACAAAATTTGTCGTCTAAGATATACTGTGAAATGATAGCACCTTGTTTTGCAAATTGTGAGGCATTATCATTGTCTATTTGTTTTGGAAAATTTTCTGGAATCCAGTCATCTTCAATGACACATTCTTTGTGAAAGTGTCATGTGCTTAAATAGGGACAATCTGGCTGGTCATCTTTATTTGGAATTTGGGACTTGGTTTGTGTCAAAGTTTATTTGTAGGTGGGTAATGTGGCTAATTTTGAGTGCAGAGGTGGAAATTGTTCAGGCTTGGGATATGGTGTTAATACTACTTTACTAAGAGGTTGAAATTTGTTGGCAATCTGCAGAGATGTCTGTTGCCTTGTTTGTGGGATAGTTTGTAATGGTGTCGGGGACAAAGATTTTTCAGGCTTATTTTGTGCATATTGTGCCAAATTTACCATGGGTTTTTTCCCGGAATTTGTGCTTGCTGCTGCCGCCAATGGTACTAATCTTCTTTCTTCCATCCCTGAAGAAATTCTCTTGTCAAATAATCTGGAATACAATTGTCAGTTCCTTTTATGAATTCTATATCAAAATCAAAAATAGACAAAATTGCTTGCCATCTAGCAAATATTTGTTTTGATGCTAGGTTTTGAACATCTTTTGTCAAAACTTCTTTTGCAGCTTTACAATCAATTTTAAGCAAAAACTTTTGATTTAACAAGTCATCCTGAAATTTAGTAATGCACAAAACCATCGAGAGTATTTCTTTTTTAATGGTTGAGTAATTTTGTTGTGCTCCCGATTTCCAAGTGCCAGAATGATATATAATAATTGTTTCCCTATCATCAATGATTTGCTTAAGAATGCCTCCATACCCTAATTCTGAAGCGTCAGTTTGTACAATCTTAAGAGTATTGGGCCGGCAAATGGTTAAACAATGAAGAGTTTTAACTTTTGTTTTTATTTCTTTGACTATCTCAGTATGTTTGCTTGTCCACATTGGAGGGTTCTTTTTTAATCTTTCAAACAAAGGTTTGCAAGTTTGTCTTAAATTTGGATAAAAATCTCCTACATAATTCAATGATCCGAGAAATCTTTGTAATTGGGTTTTGTCTCTTATTTCATCCGGGAATTTGTCCCCAAATTCTAGAGACCGTTGGATTGGTATAATAGTACTTTCATGAATCTGATGTCCGAGAAATCTTATGCTTACTTGGAACAATTTTATTTTTCTTGAGGAGACAACTAAACCATTTTCTTTTATGACTTTTAGGAAAATATTTAAGTGTTTCCAATGTTGTTCTATATCTTGACTAAAAACTAGAACATCATCAATATAAACAATTGTAAAAGTAGTGTAAGGAGTGAAAATATCATTCATGACCTTTTGGAATTCTGAAGGAGCATTTTTTAATCCAAAAGGCATGACATTCCATTCAAATTGTCCGAACGGAACAGTAAAAGCTGTTTTGTACTTATCTTTTTCTGAAATTTGTATTTGCCAGAAACCGGATTTCATATCGAACTTGGAGAATATTTTAGCATTATAAAGTCTTTTAAGAAAATTGCTTTTATTTGGAATTGGATACCTGATCCATTTGAGGACTTTGTTTAATGGTTTATAATTTATAACTAGTCTAGGAGTTCCTCTCTCAAGTTCAGCATTCTTTTGTACATAAAATGCAGAACATGACCATGGTGATTTGCTTGGTCTTATGATTTTCATTTTTAATAATTCTGAAATTTCTTTTTTACAATGTTCTAACAGTTCTTGGTTCATTTGTATAGGCCTTGCCTTAGTCGGAATTTTACTTTCTTCGTAATCATTTTCATAAGGAAGGGTTACAATATGTCTTTTTCTATCCCAAAAAGTTGTGGGAAATTCTGAACAAACTTCATCCTCTAGCTTCTTTTGATAGGTTAAAATTTATTTCTGTAGAATTGGGCTTTTTATTTTTTCTTCAATTCTTTTAAAACTTAGTTCCTCTTTAAGATGCATAATTTGTTTTTCTTTATTTTCTATTTTTGAAAAATTCAGTTTCTTGTAAAGGTTTATTTCTGTTTGTCACGGGATATTGGAATTGGAAAAGTATTTTCTTTCCTAAAGCGTGGTTTCTACTCCCTTGTTGTCTACATGTATAGGAAACAACATTGACATGAATGGGTTTCCCAGAATGACTTTAGTGTCTAGATCTTTTACTAAAACAAAGATTGCCCGGAAACAAACTCCGTCATTGCAAATATGTGCATTTGAAAGTTTGTAATTTATTTTTAGTCTTTCTGAGTTTGCTGTTGATAATCTTTCCTTAGATTTTTCCAGATATTTTGTAGGTATTAATCCTTCTTGTGCAATTCATATCATTCCACTATCCATTAAGGCAACTGTTTCTAGAATAAAGTTTCCTATAACAATTTTAACTTTAACATACCATTTTTGGTAAGAAATTTGTGATATAGCATTTATAAAAGATTTTTCTTCATTACTTTCTTCTTTTCTGAATTATTTTCTTCTTTTCATCAGTGGTGTTTTCCTCTTTTAGTAATTCATCTTTTAGTTTTAAAATCAAAATTTCTCGTTTCATTTGTTCACTTTCTTGCTTTAATTGTCGTATTTCTATTTTAACTTCCCTAATCTCATGTTGAATATCATTAATGGAGATGTTACTTGTTTTGTTGGTATTAAATGTTTTTATTATATCTTTGAAATCTGTTTTTTGTTTAATTGGAGTAGAAGGCCCTTGTCCTCCTTCCAAAACCATATCTTTTAATTTCTTTAAATAATTATCTTTTTGTTGGGGATCTTTTACTTGGTCTATCATTTCGAAAATTAACTCATAATGACTTTGTTTTGTTATTACAAAAAGTTTCTTTTCGCAATTACAAATACTTTTTCCCAATTGATCAGGGGTACAAAAACAGGTGTCTTCATAGTCCTCTGAGTAATCGGAAGTTTCAGCATTATCTGATTGTATTTGGTTAAATTGATAATCCTCTTCTTCAGTATTTTCTTCTTCATCAGAACTTATTTCAGAAATTATATTTAAAAGTTGGTTTTTCAATTGTTCGTCTAAAACTAGTTCTTGTATCTTTTGTCTTACTCTACAAGTGTTGGCATAGTGTCCAGGGGTCTTACATTTGTGACAAATTATTTTCTCTATTGGAGTTCTTTCTTTTTTCCTATAAAAATTATTCTTTCTTTTATTTGGTTTATAATCTTGTTTATAATTTGGTTTATAGTCTTGCCTATTAACTCTTTTGTGAAAATGCTTTTTCTTGTAGGGTTTTCTATCATGGCTTTTATGATGAATCGGAGTTTTAAATTTTTCTAAACCAAACTGTTCACACCAGCTTCCCAATTCTTTTCTACTAACAATATTTTGTTTCTTTAATTGGGATTTTAACTTCAAGTCATTACAAATTTGTAGGCCTGTTAGGTTTATTTGATTAATAATTTCTCCGTAAGGCATTGTCTCTATATTTCCATTAATGCTTTTAATTTTTTCCCTTACTTTTTCTGCAAATAACTTTGGTAAACCTGAAATAAATTTTTCTTTCCAATAATAATTATTTGGATCCTCTCTTTCGTAAATTTTTGTAAGGAACACGTCTTTGTACCATTTAAAATCTTGAAGTTTTCTGCATTTTAAATTTTGTAAAATCTCTGTGTTTCTCTCAGTGTACCAGTTTGGATCTCCGACAAAATGGAGTAATATAGTATAAATGAGGGAAGTTACTGCTACTGAAATTTGGTTACCATTTTCATCTAAAATTGGTATCCCATCGTCATCTTCCTTAATACTATCTAGAATTGCATTTTGTTCTAATGGTGTAAGGGAATTATCCCACCATCCTTTTAATTGACCATTAAACCCTAAAATTAAAGTTCTTGCACAATCAACCTGTTTCATTGTATTACCATATATGTTTGATATGACCACCATTTCTTGACAAATTTTTATAATCTGGTATTCTGCTAGACCATCTATATTTCATTCATAAATTGTTGACCCATTAAATGTCCTTTGTGAGTGTGTTTCTTCTAATTGTATATCTGGGGGTGTTGGTCTAGGATAAAAAAATTTATATTCTGGTTTTACAACAGGAAAAATATGATTACTATCTTCAGACTCATTATCTGAATTAGTGGCTTCTAGTGGTTTTTTTAAAGTGTTTAATTTTTCTGTACCTAAATCTCCTAACTTAGAATTTATCTTTTGTAGTAACTCAATTTCCGTTAACTTTGGTTTGTACTCATTAATTTTGAAAGGAAATTTGTACATTTGTTTTTCTGGCAGACTTTGTTCTTTACTTGTAGAAGCTGCTTTTGTGTCAATTGGAGTTTTACTACCTAAATTCTTTTCTATAGCTCCTTCTATTCTCTCTAATTGTTTTCTTAGACAATGTAAACCTATATTTGTATAATTTCTTTGCTTCATTCCTGACTCATCATCTTTAATGTTGGTAATAACTGGTATCTGATCTATGACATCAGCGAAAACTTTTGTTCTAACAGGTTCTAAAGGAGGGAATTCATTCGAGACACTTGACCCATCTTGCTTTGTAAAATAACTCTTCGTTTTAGATAAAACCAAAAGTTTATTATCTCCAAATTTTTTAAAGAAATAAGTAAAAAATGGTATATTTATTTGTGCAATAATCATCAGTTCATACCATTCATTTCTTATGGTATTTCTTTGTTTTTCTGAAAATGTTTCCATGAACCACTTTCTATCATGTTTGTACTTGTCACTCATAAAATCTTTTCTTAATGAAATTTTATCTATGCAAAATTCTTTTTTCAAAACATAAATGCTTGAAAGATTTGGTGAAGTTGGTCTGTTTTCTTCTTGTTGATCTAAATCATTTATGTCATTTTGTGAAGTATAAACTGGTTGGGCTATATTTCTATGCGTCCTTACTCCTTGAAAATCATGCTTATCTTTTTCAAAAGGACTAAAGGAATTTCTAAGGGAACTACTTCGAGATAAATAACCACTACTTTTTTGTGGGCTATAACCTATAAATGACATAGAACTTTGTCTGTTAAATCTTATACTAACCCCTCCATCTGGGTGGTCTACTATATTTTCTATTTCAGAATTTTCTATTGGTTGGGATCTTGGTATCGTTCGAGGCATAACCGAGCTTGGGAAGATTAACATTTTTCCATTCTATAGTCTTAGGGACTGTAAGATTAGACTTTGACTTATTAATTTCCCAAAAAATAGTTTGTCCAGAAGGTTTTTCATAGTGTACTGCTTTGACATTTAAACACGTATTCATAACTTTGTAATGTATTCTATAAAATATCTCATATATATGAGAACCATGCTTCATTTTGTAATTATGAGTTTTTACATTTAAAGTAAGAATATCTAAAATATGCGGGTCACTTAAAGATATGGTAAAATTCGGATAACAATTAAAATAAATTGGTCCATTACAGAGACTTGTTTCAATTAATCCCAAAAGGGAATCTTGAAAATCAAAATGTCTAGCATCTCTAAGTGCAACAAAAATGCTAGTATCTAATCCTTCTCTTGTTAAAGGTTTAATAGCAATTTGTACAAGACCTATATGTAAGAATTTGTATCCACTGGCTATATGCTTTCTAATTGATTTTTTAGTGAATAAATGTAAAGTTTGTTGATCACTTACTAAAGGAAGGACTTGTTCTTCTGTTTTTATAGTATAAGTCGATCTAAAATCTAATAAACCTTGTTTATATATTGTACTTTTATCCACATTAGGTGGTTTCCAGTTAAATAAATCCTTGTCTTCCCAAGTATTTTCAATTGTATATATATATATAGTTTTCTATTTTTTAATTAATTCTATATTGTTTTTTCTGCTTTTTTAATTAATCCTATATTTCAGTTTTTTTATTTTATTTTTTTAATTTACAAATTGATTATATATATATATATTATTATTATTTTTTTTGCTAATTTAAAAGTTACTTTTAATTTTGCAAATTGAAAACTTTAATTTACTTTTGTCATTTATTTATTCATAATGAAAAGTAAAAGTTAAATTTAACGGAAATTCGAGAAATTAAACGGCAAACGATATCATTACAATATGAATTTTGACTCATTACACTATGAATACGCAACATAACATATTGAAAGCTTAAGCTTAATATGATTTCACTACAACGAAAACCATTGACGTAGCCGAACGGAATAATGTTGCATCCAATACCTTGTTCTTTCCTCTGTTTGATGTTGCCAGGTCCGCCATAGTGGTGGAAGTGGACATTCACGGCCAACGTGCAGCCTAAAGTAGTGACCGCCATTGACAAACCCGACTGTCCACTCTTCTGCTGAGGGTGGAGATGGGAATCTTGACTCCATGTCTGTACGACATTCCAAGGGCAAGTATGTGGTAGACCCATAGAAAACATATGTGGTGAACACCCGTTGATACGTCATAGCTGTTAGTAGCCCCATATCTGGGAGTGAAAAAAACCAATACCGTTGGGCGCATGGTCTTGCAAACCAGCTGAGTGCATCTGATATTTTCGCGACCCGTCTTTCCCCATCTCAGCGATGTATAGATGTCTGTTGTTGGTCAGGTCATGAAGAAGTTCATGTATGACGCGTACCAACTCTGTTTGGTCATTGTATAGGAGTTGTGCTATACATATGTATCCACAGTTCCCATCGGCATGGACGTCACTCCAACCTTGAATGTATTGCAGAACTTGTGGTGGAATCTGACTTTCATATCTGAATGATCTACCAGTACTTCAATAGCTACCTGTGTTGTGAGTGTTCGGAGTCCTTTGACTTTGGTTCGCGGGTGGATCTTCCCAGCTAGACGGGATCCTGCTCCCAATTGCTCTAGGTTGTCTATCAGCTTTCTTCTTGTGTCTTATTGGTGGCTCCTCCAGGTACATGTATGATGCGTTTCCATCCGATTCGATGTATGATCTGAGTTCCTCCTCCGCGAGACTCTCTAGGTCCACATGCATCAAACTGGTCTCTTACTGTTTGTTGCCTAGTCTGGTATGGTTCCCCCATATGAAGAGTACTCCAGAACTTGTTGATATCTCTAATAGGATGGACGCTCCTCCCGACCACACTCTTTTGTTGCAATTCACATGCGCATGGTAGTCCCCAACCGGTACGCAATGTGTGATCGCATTCACCGGGATCTTTCATGGACTATTTTCTTAATAGCAAGATGTGAAACCACACCTCCTAGCCTACGTAAGATTCTACGGGTCGTGACATGAGGATGCTTCGTCGACGCTTTTTCAAACTCATAGCGGATTGCATCATAATGCATTTGAAGTAGGTTATACAGCTTGGGGAATTTTCTGTGAAACTTTGAGTTTGCAGTTCCCAACCAATACTTGTACCTGGAATGCGCACTTTCGACTCTGCAACTAATTTACATTGTTGAATGTCAGTTTGGGCACAACTCTAATTACAGGATAGTAGTGCATTACGAAATTGAATTACATATTCGTCATGTCACCTCCAAAGTGCAGGATGTCTTTCGTCCACACGTGTACAAATCGGTCGTGGTATGGGTCCAACCAATATCTCTTTGCGTACGCCATGAACCTAGGTTGACGTCTCCAGGCCTCTGCCATTTCTGCAACAGCCTGCTCATATAGTTCCGGAGTATTTGCGTTCACGATCCTTTGCCATCTTAGCTTCACTGAACGTTCATACTTTTTGGTACCCTCCATCATGTCACTTACGTATTTCTGCACATCCTTAAATATATGCCTCCGACACAGTAGGTGTGCTGCTTCTGGAAATACCTCCTATATGGCACGCATTGCAGCTAACTCTCTATCTGTAACAAATACCCCGGTAAGACACCACATTATGTAAACAACGCCCGCAATCGTGTAAGCCCCCACATATAACTTGACGTCTTCTCGTCCGAGACGAAAATGAAAGCTATGTGGTGGTTTTGCCCAGTAAAATGCCAACCACTTCCACCAATGGCATGTCGTACAAATTTGTATTGTACGTAGCATCCATGAGGACAACTTGAGGGAAAAAACGGATCATTGACTTCGTATTAGGATGAGCTAAGAAAAATCCAGCCAATATGTCAGTTCCCGGCTGTTTGACCATAGAATATATGTAGCTATGTCGTTGCAACAAATGGATAAAATATTTCATCGGCTCTATTGATGTTTCTGGTCAGCATTGTATACGTGTCGTAACGTACTACAGTTGTGCACAAATTCTTGTTGGAGTTGAACAAGCATTGCTACAGGAGTCATTCCGGCACGCAACATTTCCACTACTCGCACGCGCTCTTCATCAGTGAACTTCGATGCGGACGTGTTCCAATGGGGGTATTTTGGAGTTCTGACCCTATGGGCACCAGCACACTCACAACCCATGTACACGTTCTTTGGTCTGGAATGCGTGATCGCGAAAAACATATTGTTTTCTCGACCAATAACACAAACCCAGACTTCTGCGTCTGCACGAGTATTGAAAATCTCTCGGGTTATGAAAAAGTCCGTGTAGTCTAGGAATTCATCAGACTCTGTGGACGAATCACTTAAGTAACTCATATTATACGTATGGGAATGGAAGTGTTGTGGATTTTAAGTTTCGGGAATGGAATTGTTTTAAGTGTTGGAAGTGTTGTGGATTTTAAATGTTCGGGAATAAAGTATTTGAAGGGGCGATGGTTTGAAGTGTTTCGGAATGGAATGGAAGTGTTTGAAGTGTGGAATGGGATTTGAAGTGTGGTGAAATGTATCCCATCTCCCTCTCATTATATAGAAGTGTTCGGGTCGAAGACAGTTTAAGGCCGGGATCGGTTAGACGATGGGTTCGGGCCGGGATCGTGCATCATGATTTTTTTTTTTGAAACTTCATAATTCATACTTCATATTTATTTTAAATTTCATTAATTAACTAAAATAACATGAAATAAAAATTAAAAAATTACAATATTCGAAAATAAAAAATACAATGCTTAATAAAAATATTACACTATTTGAGATAAAAGAGTACATTACATAAAATTAAAACACTACATAGAAGTGTTCGGGTCGAAGACGGGTTCGGGCCGGGATCGGTTAGACAATGGGTTCGGGTCGGGATCGGGTAGAAGGCGGGTTAGGGCCGGGATCGGGTCGAAGACGGGTTAGGGTCGGGATCGGTTAGAATATCTGTTCGGGTCGGGTTCGGGCCCGGCCCAAAACGGGAGCCGGTTGACCAGTCAAATGTCGGGTTTGACCCGACATTTGAAAATTAAAAGTAACTTTTTAATTTGCAAAAGCAAAAAAAATAGAAAACTATATATATATATATATATATATATATATATATATATATATATATATATATATATATATATATATATATATATATATATATATATATATATATATGATTTCAAATTTTTTTTCATATTTCCAGTTTTTTATCTTTTTTAATTAATTCTATATTTTTAGAAACTTTTGTATACACGAAATATTTTCCGGAAAAAAAATCATTCATTTTTTTCCGATTTATGTTTAGTGTTGTATTTTGTGTTCGATCGTGCATATTAATGTTTTTTGTATAAACAAAATATTTTCCGGAAAAAAAAATTCATTCATTTTTTTCCATGTTTAGTGTTGTTATTTGTGTTCGATCGTGCATATTAATGTTTTTGTGTTTGCGTATACGAGTTATTTCGATTTTTCTTTAAGTTTGTAAAATTGTTTTGAGTTGGGGGCATTTTGGTCAAGTTACAAATATTTTATATTGCGTTTAGCCGAAAACGTGTTGCGATTGATGAGATATTGGAGGCTTGTGTACTGAGTCAGAAATATTATACAAATAGAAAAGCAAAGGAGTTATTAGAAAAGAAAATTATTCGTTGACCGTGAAGGACCATTTCTCTTGACTATTTAGACACGTTTTAGCCTTCTACATAATAAGCTAGGCATTCCTATCTGCGTAATCCAACATTTCTTATTTGTTAAACATGTTATATACCTACGACTTGTACTGTACATAATCCAACAGTTGCCTTAACCCTGTACTATGAGTCTTCTCTCTAAGGTAGCAGTTAGCGTTTCCACATTACTACCAAAAGCGAGCTATTCAGAAAGAGAAAAAGGTATATGCCTTAAAGTTCTATTCTACATTATTAGAAGTAGACTTGGTTGGGGCTATAGTAAATATTTAAGAAATATTCGTGTTGTTCGAAACTTCTGGAGACAGAAGACTGATAGGCGACTACCAGGATGAAAAAGGGGCAAGGCCGGCCAAGAAAAAAGGTGGCCACCCCTTCTCCTCCAAGATCCAGCCCTTCGTCGGGTATGGGTGATCGTCAATTGGAGCAGGTTGAACACAAGAGGTTAGGGTTTCGGAAATTCTGAGCGAATTTGGGGGTGATCGATCGGAGGATAATGATGTGTCTCCAGCAATTTTGGTTAATGCGCACGGGCAAGAACGGGAGGATTCCGGTGGAGGGGAACATCCTGAGGCTGAACGAACTGAACCCAATCTGATCCCGGATCTTCGACAGAGGGAAGCTGAGGTTAGGCGGAATGGCACGGAATCACCGGGACGTGAGTCTCCGGCACCAGATTCCAGAATTATTAACACCCAAGCTCCGGTGATGTTATGAACTGACGTGATAAAGGGTAATCGTGAACCAGCTCGGGGTCCATCAATTGAATTTACAGCCCCTACCATGGTGGATGGTGAAATCGAGGTAGAAATTGAAAACGAGGATGTGGTTTCGGAAATTGATTTTTGGCATAGAGCCCTCATCATGTACGTCTTGGGAGGTGAATTAACTATGACTGTTGTAAAGCAGTATATGACCAAATACTGTAACTTTGTGAGTTTACCGGAGATGTACTATAACGAGGAAGGTTACTTTATCCTGAAATTTAAATCCTTGGCTGATAGAGATGAGGTAACGAAACAGGAACCTTACACAATCTACAATATGACTATGTTTTTGCGAGAATGGGTAATGGGATTCTCTTTAAAAGATGATATGCTACGTGCCGTACCAATGTGGATTAAATTAACACAATTGCCGTTGCACCTATGGGGTCCTAAAAGTCTGGGAAAGATTGGAAGCGCTATAGGCAAGCCGATGTTCTCTGATGAATGTACCGCAAAAAAATTGAGAGTATCTTATGCGAGATTACTTGTGGAGGTTGATATTACTAGAGAACTCAAGGATTATGTCATGATCAAGGATTTAAAAGACAAGAAATTCAAGCAACCAGTGGAATACGAATGGAAGCCGATGTTTTGTAATAAATGTCAAAAGGTTGGTCATGTTTGCCCCACACGACCACCACCTCCACCAACTCGATAAGTGGTTCAGCGAAAAGGAAGTCGACAATGGAGAATCCAACGAGATAATAGACCTGGAGCAGTTGCGGCACAAGGAGGTAACTTGGATAAGACAATACCATCTGGTTCGACTGATGACAACAACAATGCAATTGTTCGAGAACAAGCTTCCCAAAGCCAACTTGCGGATAGAAGAAGGGCAGCATCACCAGGCGCAGCAAGGGTAGAAGCAGAGTGGCGTACTGTTCCTGGCACATCGAGAGATAGGAGTTTGGGAAAAGAACCCATGAGTGCAAAACATATGTATAATATGTCGAGGGATTTGGAATGTCAAAAAGGGATTTGAGCCATTGCAGATTTCGAATGATCCAACTCTGGCCGATGATCCGGGTCCATGATCATATCTTGGAATGTGAGGGGGTGCAACAACATAGCCAAAATCCGTGAGATTAACTCCCGTCTCAACAGTATACAATGTGCAGTGGCTATTATTGTAGAAACAAGAGTGAAAGAAAGTAAAAGTAAAAACATTAGAGGAAAATTGGGCACTCGGTGGAAGTACAGGATAATTATGTACATCATCCCAATGGGCGTATTTGGATTTTTATGGGACCCCACAGGTAGAGCTGCGATTTGTAGAGAGTAGTTCACAATATTTACATTGTGGGATTTATGACTTGATAGGTACCCGGCTTCTATGGTTGACTGGAGTTTACGCTCTGAATCACCTTGAGGATAGGCGCCAATTATGGAAGGATTGTGAGCGCATTAGCCAACAGATTCAAGGCAATTGGATACTTATGGGGGATTTTAACAATGTGCTTACATCACAGGACCGTATAGGTGGCACCTTGGTACACCCATCGGAATATTGTGGCCTAGTTAACATGATGACTATTGTGGGTTTGCATGAAGTTGATAGTGTGGGTGACCATTTTACTTGGTACAACAAGCACACTCAGGATCCAATCTATTCTCGTATTGATAGAGTCTTGGGCAACATGTGTTGGTTTAATACATTTGGTTATATTCAAGTTGAGATTCTTGCACCGACTATCTCTGATCATTCTATGTTGGTTCTTCGTATCTGGGATCCGCCAACTAGAATACGGCCCCAATTCTGATTCTCAACGGGGTTGTGGAGATACCTGGTTTCCTGGATATGGTGGCTCGAAGTTGGAGGGCTCCGATTGAGGGTGAGAGCATGGTGATTGTATGGCAAAAACTTCGGCGGTTGCAACCGACGATTAGGAGAATGCAAAAACAATTTTCTAGACTTCAGCAGAAGATTAAAGATGCTCGCTATAATTTGGAGGTTGCACAGGAAGCTCTAAGTGCTGATAGGATGAATGGTTCATTGATTGAACAGGTTAAAGAGTGTACTACTGCACTATTGCATTGGAACACAACCGATGAAAAACTTATGCAACAAAAATCGAAGATTGATTGGATACGACTTGGGGATGGCAACAATGCCTATTTTCATGCCTCTTTGAAGGAAAAGAACCGTAATATGGGTATCAAGCAACTCTCAAAGGCAAATGGAGAAATCATCACGACACAATCGAAGCTGGAGAATGAGGTGCATGGATTTTATAGCAGATTGGTAGGGGTAGATGTGCATCGGCTACGCGGCCTGGATGTTCCTGCACTTCGCGCAGGGCCGCAGCTCACTCGATGACGCTATGTCATTAATCCGCCCGGCTATGGACAAAGAAATTCTAGATGCACTGCAGGATATTGAGGATATTAAGGCACCGGGAATCGATGGATATAATGCAAAAATTTTCAAAGCTGCATGGAGCATTATTGGTACTAAGGTTATTCGAGCGGTGAGAGAATTCTTTACTCATGGGAGATTACATAAGGCGGTGAACTGCAGCCTAGTTACTCTGATCCCGAAGGTGGCGGAAGCAAAGCAGGTAAAGGATTTTCGCCCTATCTCGTGTTGCACCACTTTGTATAAGATAATTTCCAAAGTGCTCACGAATCGGCTGAGTAAAGTATTGAGGACAGTGGTTAATGAAAGTCAAGATGCATTCGTACCTGGTCAACAAATTCATAACCATATTATGCTTGCCTATGAGCTGATTTGCGGATATAGTAGGAAGGGAGGAACTCCCCGCTGCATGCTACAGATGGACCTCCAAAAGGCTTATGATACGGTGGAATGGTCTGCATTGGAAGGTATCTTGTTTGAGCTGAGTTTCCCACCGCAGTTTATCCGATGGGTCATGATTTGTGTTACGACAGTATCATATCGCTATATGGTCAATGGTAAACCTACTCGGTACCTACAGGCACGATGAGGACTACGACAGGGTGACCCTTTATCACCCCTGCTGTTTGTTCTAGTCATGGAGTATTTGCATGGATTGATGCAAGGTTTACAACAAGTACCGGATTTTAATTATCATTCGAAGTGCGAGAGACTGCGACTCGTAAACCTTTGTTTTGCAGATGACCTGCGGCTTTTCTCAAGGGGTGATGTGATTTCAGTTGATCTGTTGTTGAGGTGTTTCAACTCTTTCTCGGGCTCGACCGGCCTTGCGGTGAATCCGACAAAATGTCGTGTGTATTTTGGAGCGATGGAGGATGCGGCAAAGTAGGCTGTGAAGGAGAGCACGGGTTTTGGGGAGGGAACTTTACCGTTCCACTACCTTGGGGTGCCACTTACCAGTAGGAAACTCACGGTTCTACAATGTCAACCCCTGATAAGATTGTTACTAGGATTCGACACTGGAGTGCTAGGCTTTTGAGCTATGGAGGGCGAGTTCAGCTTATACAGAGTGTACTCTTTGCGGTAACAAATTATTGGCTTCAGTGTTTTCCCCTACGTAAGCGTGTTCTAAGAACGATTGAATCTATGTGTCGATCATTTTTATGGTCCAATACGGATGCTATCACCAGGAAAGCACCGGTTGCGTGGGAACAGGTTTGTGCTCCAAAGAAACAAAGTGGTCTACAGATAATCGACTTACATATGTGGAGCAAGGCTTGGATGATAAAGTTGCTATGGAACTTATGCGGGAAACAGGACAATCTATGGGTAAAGTGGGTCCATGCTTATTATATACCTCAGGATAGGATTCTCACACACCAGGTCCCTGCAAATTGCTCATGGATTATGAAGGGGATTTTAAAATGTAGAGGACTGGTAAACCAGAATGGAATTTGGGATTTGCTGTTGGCTGCACCAAAATTCAAGACGGGGAAGATGTACAGAGAATTGCAGGGTATTCGAGCAGAAGTCGACTGGAAAGGCCTCATGTTTGGTACAATTGCTCGACCTCGAGCACGGTTTATCACTTGGTTGGCGTGTCATGGTAGACTAGCTACGAAGGACCGACTACTCCGATTTGGCATGGTGGATAATGCTACATGTGGATTCTGCCTTAGCACAGAGACACTGGAACATCTCTTATTCGATTGTAGGGTGACGAAAGCGATCTGGAATGAGGTGCTGCAATGGCTGAATATTACACACTCTCTGCGTGTTTGGACTAGCGAAGTACAATGGATTCTGCCCCGCATCAGAGGAAAAAATTGGCGAAGCCAAGTCTTGAAAGTTGCGTTTATAGAAACGGTCTATGAAATCTGGAAACACAGAAACAATAAATGCTTTGGGCATGATGATAGTCATATTTCTATTTCACAGCATATTATAGATGTAGTTATTTATAGAACTTGCTTAGTGTCGCGGCTTCGACCCATGTTGGGAGTCTTATGATGTCTTAGTAGTCTAAGTTGTCAAGTATACTCTACGGCTGGATCACTTGATCGCCTCCTGCTTTGTATTTTTTTTTGGAGTTTGATAATATATTCTCGTTCCAAAAAAAAAGAAGTAGACTTGGTTAATTAAAAAAGGTTTTTGAAACCGAAAACAGTGGGGTAAATCCATTTTTGGTACTCCAGTGTGAGGCATTTTCGATTTTGGTACTCCAGAGTGGCCGCGTCCAATTTTGGTACTAATTATTAACAACTATTTACAATTAAGGTACTAATTGTAAATTGAATGGTAGGTGTGTAAATCAGTACCAAGTTACAATTAACCTAATCACAATTTCACGTGAATTTGATCAATTGAAAGTTGATTAAAACATAATTGATGAAAAAGCCTAAAAAAAGAATATGACGTGGAAAAATTTGATGCTTGTGAGTGGGACAAAGTCTACGATATCTTGCGAACGGTCAATTTTCTATGTCTATCTTTCGGCGCTTGACATTCGCTTGCATGTGATTGCGAAGACGCACCTCATAAATTCAATTAGTACCTTAATTGAAAACAGTTATTGATAATTAGTATTTAAATTAGACGCGACCACTCTAAGGTACCAAAATTAGAAATGTCATCTATTATAATTTGAAATAATTTGTTTAGCTTAGCACTGTGAGAAGATTGAGTCACAAAGAGAGAAATCCTAAACAACCGTAGTTTAAGTATATATAGGTGTAGATTAACCCACGCTTACATACAGTATCAAGGTAACAAAGTTAGAATTGAAGTCTCTACTAGTACGAAATAAAGTTCATTACTACCTAGTTGAATATGATTGATATTTCGGAAAATTACATAGGGATACCTTCTTAGTGGCTCCACTCTCATCTGAATCTCCATTAGTGGAACAATTACATATAGGTCCAAAAAGTTGTTTTTTGGTTGACCAACTTAAGATTATAAACAAACTAAACATGCCTTAGTTATTTTAAACTATTAAATTATTAACTTCTTCAAAAAAATTTAATTATTAAAATTTTAACTCTCCTTCACCAATCCCCACCGCACACCACCACCAAAATCACTGCCGGAGCTCCCACCGGAGCTCCGATCTGTTTTTTTTTTTTTTTTATTGAGCTTCCGCCACGGAAGCTCCGGATCGGAGCTTCCATGGCGGAAGCTCCGAGCTGGAGCTTCCATGGCGTGGAAGCTCCGATCCGGAGCTTCCATGGCGGGTGGAAGCTCCGATCCGTGGCGGAAGTTAATAAAAAAAAAAAAAGATCGAGCTTCACCGAACTCCGGATCTATAATGAGCTGATCAATAAAATAATATTTATTTTATATATACATTTATTACTTTTTAATTCTGTAATAATTACATGTAAGCATATAGAATTTTAGGTTTAATTACATAGAGGTCCACACGTGACAACAATAAGTTAAGGCTGTTTGGCAATTTCTAAAAGTTGATAATTGAACAAGGGCAAAAATGGACTTTCCAGCTTTTATATCGCCAAAAGTCAAATTCGTGGACTTATATGTAATTGATTTTTATCTAACTGGATTTGGATGTTATTGTTTCACTAACGGGTATCTATCTGTAATTACGAAATCTAACAGGGGGTCCATATGTAATTTGCCCTTCATATAAATATTACTTTTAAGTGTCTCTTTTATAAGAATAAGAACCGCCTTCCTTTGTAGGAAGGAATATGTGTAGGACTATGAATTAAATTTAGGGAATTTTACACACAACAACCTTTTTAAATGCACCTTGAACGTTTGGGTCCCTATCGTTTCAAAATTTATATTGAGGTTCATTTTTCAACCAAAATGTTGACTTTGTGTAGAATGTCCCATTTACCCCTGAATAAAACATCTTCATCTTCTTCTCTTTTCTTTTTTGTTATTCTTCATCTTCTCTTCTCTTTTCTTTTCTTCTTCTTGTCTTCTTTCTTGTTGTTTGATTTATTAAATCCATTTGATTTTCAATTTTTAGTTTCTTTTTTCTTTATACGTACGGTGTACTATTGCATATAGGTATATAAGGTTAAAAGATAATGCGTGTTTTAGTCTATCTGGACACAAATTCTTAAACTATTATTTAAATTCAATCCCATCGAATACGTTAAGTAACTAAGATCTAAGTAGGACAAAAGGTCCCTAAATTGTAGGTATACACAGTAATATAAAATAAATGAGATATACAGCTTTATTTATGAACTAAGAATTAAAGTAAGTTGCGGTGGAAAGATGAAAGAAAAATGTTATAACACAACTGACGAATGCTTTGAATATTTCTATTTTATACAATATAAAGCGTGTTATAAATCTTATAGGAATATAAATAGTTAAGAGTGAAAGAATGCATGTTAACCTTTCTAGTTCCGTTTCTTTTTGTTACTACAAATTAGATTCTTTTTTTTTTTTAATAATTGCTAATAATTTCATTAAGATTAAGTAAGATTAATACGTAACGATAATTCTAAATAACGAGAACAAGTAGAGTAAAAAGAGAATAGATCTCAAGGGCATTTTTGGCAAGAAAAATGATTTTTTCACTCTCTCTCATCAACACAGTTGACTTTTGGACTTCAATGTAAATAAAATTTTGATGCAGTTCAATGTCTGTCCTTCTCCGTAAATTGTGAAACATTATGGACCCAAACGTTTATTCACTATCTAAAAAGGTGGTCAGATGTAAATCGCCCTTAAATTTATAGAATCTTCGTGTAAATGATAAGTAAAGGATTTCCTTCTTTGTTTTTACCAACTACATTTGAAGAACTAACGTGAACATATTATTTTTATTATAATTCGTATCTATCTTTTTTGTCTAAGAGAACTCTTGCTTGACCTATATTTATGTCATATTTCATTAATTTATAGGGATTTGTAGTGACAGTTTACATCTACTAGAAAGCGCTGCAAAGAAGAAAATATATTCTATTTTATTTAGATTTTAGATTATTTTACTTGAGTTGAGGTTAAAAAAGTACACTAAAAAACTAAAAAAAGGAGTTGTATAAATTTGCTCATCGAGTCATCAAGTGTGCGCGTCAGTACCAAAAAAGGGTTTTGCTTTAAATCGTGATTAGAAGTACTATAATTTACAAGTAGAAAGCATTTGCTTAGATCTGCGCATAAACTAGATACATATTTTGTAACAGTCCAAAAATTCATATTTCGAATTTAGACTTTTTAGAACGAACTGAGCGTTAAGCGGAGTTCATAAAACGTTAGTTTTCGGCTCAAAACTGTTTTCCTTAAAGTTAGTTCGATATTATTTTTTCGTTTCATCTTTTTTCATCAAAACCCTAGTTTCCCAAAAACCCTAGGGATTTTAAAAAGAAAACATTTTGTACAAAGTCACTTTTTTCGCGCATCAATTTTCTGCCGGACGTAGTCTTGTTCAAAACTCGATTCCCAGTTCGTTAACCGTCGGATCGAGCTGATTTTTGGAGAGCGGATTCGTAACATATCAGTATACACTTTCACCGGAGGGATCTTCATTATGATTTTTGAGCCGGCCATAATTTTATGTCGAACAAAGAGCTATGTTTTCGATCCGTTTTCAATGTTTGCCTCTCTCGTTCATTTCTCAAGGTAAGTTCCCCTAGGAATTGCATCACAAATGTTTATATGTATGATGTAAATCTTTTGAGTGATTGATTTTTATATGTGATTGATGCAAATTTTTCTAGAACTCTTTCATGTGATAATTGTTAGAATTATAAGTTATGTTGTATGCAAGTTCTTATAGGAGTTGCATCACGAATATTTATATGATATAAACCTTGTCTAGTTGATTGCTATATATGTTATGATATGAAATTGATGCAAGTTTCCCAAAGACTCATTGACGTTATGCGAGTTCCCTATAAATTCATTCACGCTCTCTCAAGATGGCTGAGGTTATAAATTTGATGTACGAATGTTGTTGTTGCATGATTTTCGTGATTGATTACAAATGTTACACGTGATATGAAATCAAGTTTCAGAGTGTCCAGGATCAGTCTAATGTTTGCTTCATGCTTAGCCATTAGACCAGTGGATGTTTGTGCTTAATTGTTTATTTGATAACATGTTTCTGTTGATAATACTTGCTCCAAAGATGTAAACATTATCTTGTTCATGTATGTATATGTTGGACACAGGAGCTGGTTGCAAATTATGGTCTTGGGATTATGATGTTCAATTAGTAGTATTAAGAGATTAGTAAACTCTCTTGCATATGTTTACATGGTATGTAATGATTGGCAGTTGGATTGCTTGCGATGTTTGTGTTGCAATAGTCTTATGTTTTAGTTATCTACATACAGTTGTTTCATGGTGTGAATGATATGATGTTTACGCACACACATTACTCCATGCATTCATGAGTTAGAGTTTAAACGCATACATTCACTTTAACAAGATGTTTAAGGTTTAAAGTCAAGAAAGATTTTCAAGTCATGTCAAGAATGGGCTAGTAAGGTCTCCCTAGCAAATCGTGGTCAACCAAGTTAAGCGATCACCATCGGCTAGGCAACTAGCAAATCGTGGCTATCCATGTTAAGCGGTCACCATCGGCTAGAGATGTATCTTACGACGCCAAGTGAGCTCACGAATCAAGATAATTTTCAAGTCATGTTTAAGAGTAAAGTTTAAGCTTACTTTTCAGAAGTTCAAGTTCAAGTTACAAGTTTTCAAGAAGAACATGTTCAAGTGTTTAGTGTCAGGTCAATCAAGTCATAGGGTTGCA
Organism: Plantago major; assembly: GCA_026545765.1. Lineage (NCBI taxonomy): Eukaryota > Viridiplantae > Streptophyta > Magnoliopsida > Lamiales > Plantaginaceae > Plantago > Plantago major. The sequence goes on from CM048841.1 coordinate 75,087,087, forward strand.
TTACATTAAGCAAGACTAAAAGATTTAAAAGACATGAAGATATATAGAACCTTAGGTCATGGCACGTGCATGGAGCTTGTTCAGCCAGTGGTCACGGATGACCCCTTCACGGATGACCCCTTTCTAATTATCAATTTTAGGTTTGAAGCCGAGCTTTGGAGTGGAGCGTGCCGGAGCAGTGATCTTTACCAGAACGTCTTTACCATTTTAGTTTCATGATTTATAAACTGTGTACTCAAACTTTTATGATTTTATAGTTTCGCTGCATATTTTTACTAGTTCACGATTTTGAATCAAGAATTTTCATATCAAGTTTAAGGACGGTCAAAGCGTCGAACTACGTTTTTAAAATTTCAAAAGTCAAGTTCGTCGAATTTTCAAGTTCACGAATTAGCGCGAATCATATTTTCCTTAGTTCGTATTTATAAAATTCGGGGCGATACATATTTTGTTTTGACACAAAAATTATTGTAAATTGTAGTATACATATAAGCGTGTGGGAAGATAGTGGCAGGTGTCCAAAAAGGAGATGAAAAGGAAATATATGTATCACTTGTCAACTACAAAAGAGAGGTCCAAAATGAAGTGTATTAAGAGACCAATTAACAATATGTGATTAGTCATAGATTTTTATGAAGTCTATATTATATGTGAGTCCCTATTTTATTTGTCAGGTTACTACCGAGTTATCACAATACTTCCTCCTTTTACCTACTACAACTTTATGTTTCGATCCTAATAGATTTTTGCACTAATACTAATATAGAACTACTCAGTAGAAATAAACAGGTTGATTTGTAATTACTTAGTAATGCGAGTAGTTGTTAGAAAAAAGGGGAAGAAATGCTCAAAAGGAAAAAGTACTCTTAATTATTATTTGCTTCATTTGCTTATGTTAGAAAATACTAGTTAATAGCCCGTCGATACTCGACGGGGCATGAAAAAACAATTAAAATAAAAAATGAATAAATGTATATAATAACATGTTGAAGTTGAGAAACATATAAAAATTGTAAGGTGATAAAATGCATGATCTAATCGCTTCAACATTGCATCGGAAGTAACCCCTACATGTTGAAAAGTGCATAATATAAATTAGTGAAATTGAACAAAATCATATATATAAACACGAATACTAAACGCATGACATAAAATACTAAATACATGACAACTTAAAAACATTTACACATTAAATCTCTATTTATATTATTATCGAGTATCTACATTTATTTTTTAAATTATCATTTCAGTCATAAATTTTCGAAACCCCTAATTAGTCAATACAGTCAGTCACAAAATCCCTAAAACAACAGACGCTTCCAAGTTCCAACACCCAAAAAACCACAAAAGATTTAATCAATTAAGAAGATGAGCAATTCACCAAGAATAAGAGGGAAGAATTAGGTTAGTGTTGCTTCAAGTTTTATTCACCGTCTAAAACAATCAAAGCCATCAGCCACATGTGACTATGGATCTCGCCGCCATCTCACTGAAGGTAGCGATGTATTCGATCGCGGATTCCCATCTCTTGGCGCTACATCTCAACGCTATATAGACTTGACGACATTTTGTTCAGCCTTTCCTGCTTAATGGCGCTTACTTTTGGCGCCATGTAGCACAACCGGCCATGAATATGGGCGCGGGTTAGCTGATGAAGGCGCTAGGGTTCGGCGCTAATATCCAGTTACGGTTTGGCGGCATCAACTCGAAAAACACCCTCTTTTTCTCGAATTTTTCTGTAAAAATAGCTTAAAACAACACATATAAGTACATAAATACCTGAAAATAACCATCTTCATACCATGGTGGTTCTTCTTCACTTTCTTTGTCACTCACATTAAGATAGGGCTCTTCTTCACTTAAATTTTCGCTCATGTTTGATTTCGTCAACGTACAAACCATCAACCTTGTTATTTTAATTTATTTGTATTGAAAGTGTATCTTGTTGTAATTATTCAAAACATGAAGTCTATGTAATGCAAATTTGGCTATATATGGACTTCACGTGTAATTAAGTTTAAGTTGTCCTGCGTTTAGTATTTTATTGTCCTACGTTTAACATCTCTCTATAAAAAACACACATAAAAGATAAAATCAACTTATAACTTGTCGAACACTTCTTTATAAATTACGTTTGTTGCCGTGTCATATGTATTACCCTCTGCAAATTACTACGTTCAAGCCCTTCCCGGTGGTAACTCTAGAAAGAGCAACATTTAACTGATCACGGTTGAATACATGTGAGGGGAGGTAGAGGCCAACGTGTGAGAGAGAGTGTCACTTACTCTTATTTATGGTCATAGCAAGGCAGACGAATATAGGGAGCTGTCTCCAGTCAATTGATAGGGAACTACATCCCGTCGGATGGCTCATCATCATCCTCATAATGAAAACCGTTTGGCATGCATTGATTCCATATATCATCTTTGCCTCGATGATATGCTTCCCAAGATTAGTAACTATAAGCCTTGTTCCGTTGCACAACTCGAAAGTTTGATCTATATTTCTCAGAAGCATTACCATACACACAACCTTTAGTATGATCCTGAGATTAGTCAATCTAGATCAATTAATGTTGTTGAAAAATTCTACAGTGAAAACATGTTCGAGACCGTTCTCAAAATTATCTTCCGTAGCAATGCTATATGCGCTCAAATATTCAATGCTATCTATTGACATCTTCGACATGAAAAATTGATTTATATCATCAAATATTTCATTTGCAGGTGCAAGAACATCCAGGTGATGAAATATATAGGGTCAAGTGATGGATCGCCTAAGTGATACAACAACGAAAGATATGTACTATCTTTAATAGTTTGAATTGGATGACTCACTTCTCAAATATGTAAAACTTCGGGATCTTGATATGAACCCACAATTATTAGGTCCAGCGGTAATGCCCTCACCAACATGTGTTATCCACTCAGCAAATTCTTTCATCTCTTTAATTTTGAACGATGACGAATCAGTCTGTATAGGATTAAATTGGACGTAAACAATGATAAGTTAAATACTCCCTCCATCTCAATTTCAACTTCCCGCATTCCATTTTGGGACGTCTCAATTTCAAATTCTCATCCATTAAATGGAAAACCTCTCTCTTACTTTATTCACTATATCTCCTACTTTATTCAATATTTGTCATACTTTATTCACTCTTTTCATACTTTATCACCATCTTTACTACTTTATTCATTTTAATCTTAAAACTTGTGGCCGGGCCTGCGGGAAGATGAACCCACGACGGAGGGAGTATGATATAAGTATGTGGTATATAGATAAAACGGGTCATTTACCTGCAATCTCATGTTCTTTGTCAGTCGAAGCACCTCACAACAACTCATATCCTAGAGGAGCATATAGAGGCATTCACAATATTATAACTATTCCTCCGGGAACAACGGGCAAAGTATGTCGTAAGTTCCCGCCGAAAACAATCACCACTCCCACCAAATGGCTCATCTGAACGGCCCATCACATCCTTCAAGCTCCTATTGATCGCTTCAAACAATGTTGGTTTGTCATGAAAGCCTTATCCCAAATAATAAGCCGAGCATCCTTGAGCACTCCCGTGACCTCTGAATCATGAGCTTATTGAATGTTGAGTCCTCGTGATATGCAATGGTATTCTGAAACTTGAATATGCCGGACTACTGTCCTACCTTTATAAAGAATGTGATGCAAGCCCACTGGACGCAACTGGAATTACAATATCTTCTCTAGCCCTAAAAAACAGGGGACATCGTTCTCTATATAAAGGTTTTTGTGGTCCATCCGCAGATGTATAAGAAGAATACTTTGCCATTTTGACCATCGACAATAGACATAATTTCATATATGGCACATTATCCATCAGTCAATTGTGGGTATAAACAATCATGCTATGCTCCATTGCAACTCTAACATAGAACATCTAATACAAAATGAATGGATTTGTAGCATTTTATATAACAGACTCATCCGACACGGGCATATCGTCAAATGAACTGAGATTGTTGTAGTTTTTCTTCGTTAACTTCTGTAATTGCATAATAGCAATGTTTTTTATTTGTTCATTAGTGAATTTCAAACCTGGCTGAAGAGTTCTCTATCGTTACATGACAATTACATAGAAAATTTAAACTGATTGATTATATGTGGGAATGTGTAATATAGTATTTAAATTTAGTGTACCAGGATTGTTGAGTAACCTTTGTTGATTGTACATAATGTCGTCTGATAATAAAGTCCGTGTTTTGTTCCAAACTTACTCAAGCCTCGACATGCTGCGTGATTACAACATGGTTACGAAAAGGTGACGTAAAAAACTCGCAAATTCCCATAGACTTCCCCCTTTCAAACCACTAATATACTCTTCACTAAATCCCAAATTTTGGATGAGCATATTGTTATATTAACAATGAAGGATCTAGACCCTCGCGAAACCACTGGCAGTATCTGTCTAAAGTCTCCGCCAAATACAATAATCAAACCACCAAATATGGTGTGGCTAGTCGATGCATAACATTTCTCAAACTCCTATCACGCGCTTCAAAACAATGCATATTGGTCACTGTAGCCTCGTCCCATATAATAAGCTTTGTTTCTTTGAGTAGACATGTTACATCAAAATCAAGCATAATCTTACTACTCAAGTAAGGATAGATATGTACTTTGGACAATGGTAGGAATAGGATCTCTCACTTCTGAAAAAGAATGTCCTCTGGCATCTTGATATCAACCTCATTGTCATTTATCACAGTCGGCAACTCCATCACCAACTCATAGTATCCACTTTGCGAATTTTCTAGTCTCATGAATCTCAGTTGTTAATGTACCAGCTTAAAAACACAAAACACACTTTACAAAATATAAAGAAAGATACAAATTACTAAAATCATACCATAAGTGAAACAAACATTTAGTTACCTGCAGTCGCATGTTCTTTGTAAGTCTGAGGACCTCACACGAATTCCAAATTTTGGATGAGCATATTGTTGCATCAATAATCTCAGATCTAGGACCTCCCACAACCACTGGTGATATATGTCTAAATTATCCGACAAATACAATAACCAAACTCTCGAATGGTGAGGCTGGTCGATGCATAAAATCCTCCAAACTCCTATCAAGCGCTTCAAAACAACGCATATAGGTCATTGTAGCCCCGTCCCATATAATAACCTTCATTTCCTTGAGTAGACAGGTTGCATCAGAATCAAGCTTAATCTTACTGCATACAAAGTCTAAATGGATCTTCAATGGTATATAGAATCTTGATTGAGCAGTTTAGACCCTCAGAAGCACAATGATATGCTACCTAAGGAATCCATTGGGAGAATTGTATCTCTTCTAGCTCTCAAAACGGAGCATAAAGTCCTCCAAATATAATATCTCCACTAGAATCAATAATGATTGTAATAATGACGTCCTGCTAAGTATGAGTTGATGACCTTCATTCTCCATATATTGTATCCGAAAAGCTAATTAAGAACTCCCTAAGAATAAGATTTGGCATCTTACTCACAATACTATATCGATATACCATCCTTCTTCTCCATGGACGAAAAGTAATGGATATTGAAAAATAAGGTAGCATTGAAACTCAGTCATGTGATCAACCATAATATGATATTTTGCATGTAAGTTATCACATCACCCTCTACTATAGCATCAGTTACTTCAGATGCAGTAAACAAATTGTAAGTTCGCTCATCCCCTGGCGTCTTGCATTAAGTTGAAGGCCTACCTCACGGGCATTACCAAGGGAGATGCGATATCTGGCCGTCTTGTATACTTTTGCATATGAATTGTACTCTTCCACCATAGTTTTGATCAATGTTGTAGTAGCAGTTTTCACACCAGCCTCATTGGTTTGGCTTTACCATAATAATAAAATAAATTATTTATCATAGAGTATCTATAATTCTAATGGATACTAAATGATGTATAACTAATAGTTTGTTTGAAACGAAATATGTGAAAGATACATAAAATTGAGTGTAGATGTTTAATGAAACGAACCCGAGAGCATTGATCATGTTGTCAATTCCGTGTCCAGTGTCATATATGCAACGTTGGGCGAATTTTTGGAGTTTGTACTTGGTTGGGCAGGAGTGGGCCAATCTTGTGATCATTTTAGCCACCTATCTAACATCAATAAGCACATTTTCGTTTATTCACTTCCTTGACTATTTTCCATCCATTGAATTAAATGCAATGATATTATTGTGTGCACGGATGATAGAACAGTTATATGAACTGAGTGAGTACCTAATGAATAAACAACTAATACATGTAGAATATATTTTCAAAATAGTATAATTTTGAACATTTCCGCTCATTCAAATTTATTCAATCTCGTGGAGTCTGATCTTGAGATCAGAACGCTTACTCGATTTAGACGATTTGTTATCCATCAGGAGTTTCAAATGTAACCAATTCCAAGCAAGAACTATGCATGTTTATCAAATAAATAAAGCTTACAGTCATATGTCCCATTTCACAACTAAAGGTAACAGTTGAGATTTGAGAATATAGGAAACATTTCAACATCTAGGTGTTGTTCGAAAACAAATATGTAATTGAAAAATAGTTCGAAAGATTGATCATGAAAAAAAACAAAAATAAAATTAGAGCGTAGCGACTACTAATGGACAAAATTCTACATCAAATGCCTCGGTTTCTTCTATAATGAAAAAAAATACGCAAATCTATAATATGTAGACTCAAGAGATTTAATCCCCAAATAGAAATCCCCTTTAATTAATAATTACATGTTGCCACTCAGAATTTCGAATCAATTCAGTTGCTAATATTTGTCAGTTAAACATTCCGCACTTTCTAGAAAAAACCACATGATACAAATTTTGACGCCAAGCAATAACATTGACCCGGTTGATGCCTAGAAACAACACTAATTAATACCACCCCTATGCAGGCTCTACGTACTCAACCGTAGCATCAAAATTAGCTAATATGATACCAAGATTAGGCGGCAACCAATCTGCTACCACAGTTGGCTATGCAACACCTAAGATCTTTTACCGACTTTACTTATTTTATCCTTAAAATAATGCATTATAAATCTAATAAAGTTAATTTTCAATCATAACAACGTCAATATATATAAATTGAAATTTATGGGTCATATACAAATAGACCCCCTGTAAGATTGTCCAATTACAGATTCATAGCCGATGTTTGAACAATTACGTCCACACCCAAAATCGTTGACCAACATTAAAGTTTCATTTTTGAGAAAAAAGAAAAGATAAAATACATAGTAAAACAAAACTTAATGGAAAAATAAAATTACAATTATAAGTTTTATTACAGTAGAGCCCCTTATATTTTAAACTTAACAAAATATACCCAATTATAAATTTTGCTCATATTATCATCCAAAAATATATTTGAAATCAACCCGCAAATTATTCAAAAATTCAACAAACTCCCACATATAATTATTTTAAAAAAAATGTCTGGAGCTCCGGCCAGAGCTTCCATCTTCCATGGAAGCTCTGTTCGGAGCTTCCATAGAATTTTTTTAACAAATTAAAATTAAAATTAAAAAAACATAAAAATAGAAAAAGAAGATGTAGGAGAAGAGCTTCCATGGAAACTCGAGTTGAGCTTTCATGGAAGCTTGGACAGAGCTTCATGTCCATGGAAGCTCGTCAATTTGAGCTTCCATGGACATGAAGCTCTCTTGAAGCTTCCATGGAAGCTCAATTTCGAGCATCAATGATGGTTCGTGGTGGTGGACTAGTGATGAAGATTCCATGGTATTTGTGCGTGGTGGTGGTGAAGAAGGGTGGAGCCGTTGAGGAGATGATGGTGGAAGTAGAGGTGAGGAGTTTTGGAGAAGAAGGAAAAATGGGGGTTTAAAATATGAAGTAATGAAATATTTAAATGGAATGATTAAAAATAAATGATAAAATAGAAAGTGAAAATAAAGGTAATGGTAAAATAAAATAAAAATAGGAAATTTTTGACTTTTTGGGTTTATATGTAATTACTTTAAAAATGTAAGGGCGGATTTTGTAATTGTTCAAACATCAGGTATCAATTTGCAAAGTGGCCATCTTGGAGGGGTGGATTTTGTAAATATCTGTGAAATTTATATTCAAAATGTTTCATATAGTGAGTATATAAGATAGAAGGTAATATTTGAATAAATAATGAGTAAAAAGTAGAAAACGTGTGAGAATTCACGTAAATGCTGATAAGATGATGGTTTTTATTTAATCAAATACGTTACTTTATTGCTAATTTTTAAAGTATACATTTTTAATTGTATACCTAAATAAATATTGATTTCTTTGATAAATAGAGGGAGTATTAAGTATTTAATAAATGCTCTATTTTCTAAATTTTATTATTTCTATCATTTAATAAACCTACATAATATTTAATTTAATATATAAATAATTTAATTAATTATTAAAATATTCAAGTTTGGTGTCCATGGATTCGTCTTGTCGCGGTGAATCTATATATACGTTCAAAATATTTTTTGGAGTTTTGTAGATAAATATATATGAGATTAAATAAAAATTATATATGGATTCAACATACTAAAAATAAATCATGGGAGTTATATGGTGCACTACGTCTTAAATACTTTAAATGTTCCACCACCAACATACCAAATTTGAAATTCTAACAACCAATCAAAATACATTTGAAAAAAAAACTGATCAATAGGAATCTTTCGATAGTCTGCGTCGCATTTATTACTACTTAACCATGCGCTTGAAATATGCTTCTTTTCATATAGATATAGATGTTAGAAAAACAATCTACTGTTTGCTCTTTTTATGCGGGCATGGAAGTCCAACCGGCGCGAGAAGGGCAAAATATGTCAAAAGAAACGGGAAAATCCTTGCCACCGCGTACAAGGTGTGGGCAATCGCCCCAAATAGACAACTGCATGTGCGCTCACCGCAGACAGGCAAGCGGGCGATCACCCGATCTTAGTGCGGTCGCACGCGACCGTTACGTTTTGGTTGATTCTGCGTTATAATTGTTAGCAGGTACTTTGTGTGCATAATGGCTTATATCCAGATGTTAAAACTGTTGAACAAGTTCAACTACTTAGAGATAGTATCAGCACAAGAAACACATACCTGTAGAAATTTGGAGATCGGATCGACACAAGAGACCTGCAGAAATTGGGAGATCGGATCGACACAAGAGACCTGCATCAATTGAGAGACAGTATCAACACTAGAGAAGCAAACCTGAAGAATTTGATACATAGGATATGAGGAGAGAACCTACATCAATTGACAGACAGGATCAACTCAGGAGAAGTACACATGCATCAATTAATAAATAGGATCAACATATGAGAATCAAAGCTGGAGTTGTTGACAAATAACGTGCAACACTAGACTAGCATTCTTGAGAATTCACCACCACCCCATAAAAATATGTTTAGCTACTCATACTCATAGTGTCATAATCAATAGATATGTATAAGCAATCAAAAATCATCACAATGAATAAAAAATCAGATGTAAGCAAGGTAATGATACAACTGTACTGAAATGATGATCTTATTGAGCTCAAATAGATAACAACGGTGAAAATCAAGTTTGACAACCAAAAACCAATATAATCTTGTTGCTAAAATGGATCACCAAGCTCCAACTTGAGAGACTTTCACTTGTTACCAATGCCAAGTGAGTATAGACAATCAAGTAATTTGACATGACATGATACCAAGTCATCTACAATTTTTTATGGAGTGAGATGATCGAGAACATCTAAGTAGTAATGCATTCATGTACGTCCTTTGGCACTGATGAGTCGGTTTCACATTGTCTCATCTTGTCTTTTATACAGTCTTCTTGTTGTTTTAGAGTCTTGTAATTACTTATTTTCGTTTAGTTTTCGCTAATTGTTCATATTTTGTTGCTTTGTTGGTGTTTTGTACAAACCACGTTGAGTGGGGGCAAAAATGAATGCGTTTCTATGCATATTTTTGAGGAAGACGGAGATCCAATGCCTTAAACGAACGTCGGAAACGAGTCGGAAGGATGAACGGCGACAAAGGCGCATTTTTGGGAAAAGTTGGCAGACGCCAACTGTTTACGAAACTAGTTGGTCCAAGTTGGCGAATGCCAACGACTTAGAAACGTAAGTTGGCGAACGCCAACTTGCGTTGTGTGTGTGTGTATATATTCTTGCTATTTCATTTTTCGCTTCATTCTATTTGAGATTTAGAAAAAATATCCAAGGTGATGTGCACTCAGAGATTTCGTTTTCCGTTGTAGAACCTGTAATCTCCAAATACAATCAAGACTAAATTTATAAGTCGGAATTCCTCAAATCAACAGTTTGTAGCGGAAAGTTGACGCGGGGTGTCGTTCTCCACGGACACTTAGCATAGAAACAAGCAAATAACATTGTAATTGAATGCAGAAAAGTAAACAGTTTTAATCTCAGATAGAATTATCAGATCGCAGTAAACGCTAAATTGTTTTTGTTGTAAAATTTAGCCCCTAAAGTTTCATTATATAAAAAAATTGAATATTTTACATTTGCAGTTTAAAATTAATTCGTAGTCAAAGTTAGAAAAGTTTGACCGCAAAAAATCAAAATGAAAAACTTGTTCCAAAACAGAGAAAGTACATAAAATAGTGTATTGGAGCAGTGTGCTACTTGATGTAATGAGTCAGGTTATGTGTACTATTCATTCAATATTATATTATGCACACACATTAGTCTATACATTTATAAGTTGAGTTTAAGAACATATGAATATAAGATTCTAAGTCAATAAAGATTTTAAGTTGCATCTCTGGCAAATCGTAACCAACCAAGTTAAGTAGTCACCACCAACTAGCAAATCTTATGCAACCGGACCCACAAGCGTTACACAGTGTCTTTGACCCGAGTCCTTAACTTGGTTGAAATTCATCATAAAATTTTGGTTATCTGTGTAGAAAAAAAATAATACATCCCCAAAAGATCAGCTACTAAATTGCCTGCTCTTAAGCTATTTTGTGGCAGTGCAATGCAATGTCAGCTCCACCAAACGCTCGCTCCGTTGCTTATGAGTCAGCCGCCATGCCTGCATATTTGCAGAAACCACGGCTAGGATTTATCAACTAATTCCAGAAACAAGAAACAAGAGCATACTATATGTTATAGCAGATTTTGATAGTTTATCAGTTTGCTGCCAGATATATCAGTTTTTCTCCTCAAGTGTGATCAGATTTACCTTGCGAAAAGGAAGCGTAGCAGCTTTCCAGCAATGCAACTTCAGAAACTGCCTCCTCCTGTTAACAGCACAGAGAGAACCAATCAAGTTAGATGCTACCTTATGTTGAAAAAATGTGATGGTCTATTACGAAAACACATACCGAGATTGCTTTTCATGCTTCAAGGTGACTGAACCTTCGTAGACGTTATTCACATCATTTGGTAGGTTACCTGCAGGGTGATTCTCTCGTGCAATGGTCTCAGGTAATGATCTATTAAGAGTACTGTCTCCAACACTTAACGCATTACCATCATTGTTTCTGATGGTCTTGAATATATCTTTGGCATTGCAACATGTATGTGAGTTACGCGACTCACACTCTGAGGAACACGTTTCAACATACTTATCCCGGGTTATGACGGTTTTGGGAGTCACATCAGAATCTTCTGAAGTGTGAGTTTCATATTCAGCAGAGAAATCAGACCTCAGGTGCACTCTTCGAGAGCAATTAAACAGGTTGAAAGATGGCTTCTTTAACTTTGCACGTCTATTTGAAGTATTGCATGCAGCAGTTATTCGTAGTTCGACATTATGTCCCAGTATTTGCTGAAGTGCATTAGCAATCACTTTCCACGACTTCTCTGCTTTGGATACAGAATCAGGAGAATCGAACTCTAGTTTTGCCACTGCAGTACCTGCATATGATTCAAATTTTTGTACAAATTAGCTGTGCTGGTGTTGCAAGAGTAGGATTTCAAGACAATGTTCTAAAAGAGCACCATATGCTGTAACTACAAGCACACCGAATTTAATAAGTACGGGATGATATGCGTTTAAAAGTAGCACACAGCTTGAAGCTAAGCGAAAGTTTGAGAGAAGTGGAATGAGCAACTCGTATATCATACGTTACCTTGGATGATATTAACAGATACCAACTTTCCCCGTTTTTCGAGGAATTTTTTGAGGGAGTTTGATGTACATACTCCGGTGGCTCTTATCCAAACTAAATCCATTTTTTCCACATCATCACACATTTCCGATTTCGCACATGCACCATTCTCACATTCACATAAAGCAGGATGCTTTAAACTTTCACCAGTTGATGATGTGCTTGGAATTGGAAATTCACCATCTGAAAGAAAGAACTTGGTCTCATATATAGTAATCGTTGAACAACTTTTTAATGAAGGTGATAACTTATCAAATGTTTTCGTAATATATCGAAAGAAATTCAAGCTGACCTCGGGGGTGTACTGTCTGTGTGCTCAACCTTGCACTAGTCCCATCATGTAAAGACCCCGTGGAGCTTAGTTGGAGAAGAGCAACAATGAGCCACGTCCCCTGATTCTTTGACGTCCTCAATTGCTTTTCAGCTTGTGAAAGTACTTTTAGTGCATGACTCAGTTGCACCATGTCTGCTTCAGCTGTGGCCAAAAGAAGATTTGTTAGCATTAAGCACAACTTGGTGTAAATCCCGTTCTTACAGCAACAAAACATGGATTCTTCCCACATTTCCGAACAGTAATAACAAATAACACAACATAGAGAGAGAAAATAAAGCATAAACCATTCTACTTTAGTAAAACAGATCTGAAGTAAATCAGTAGCTTATAAACAGTTTGTTTTTAAAAAAAAATTGAAAAGTACTAACAAATAACATGAATAAAACCAAAATACAATGATATATCTAGTTCTTCTTCATGACATCTATTCATTGTGATGATGAAGGTAAAGAATATTGTTCTACTATGAGCTACATTTCTTTCTGAACCTAACTTACATAAGAAAGAACAAGGTCAATACATGATGGATCGATACTGAGTGTCCACAATATAAAGTAAGTCGTGCAACATGTCAGATCAAATCACAATTGATCCTTACCACAAAATATGAAATTATGAAAATGCTATAAAGACAACAGATTAGAGATGAAGTCCAACATAGCCAACAGCATTATAAAAGTAATGACGATCACTTTTGAAGTTTAATTGAGTTCATGATACGTACAATTATCCATTCCAAAGAGCTTTCTTCTAAAGTCAGAAATGCTGTCTGGACATTTCCCAGCAAGAATGTCCATTATGAGATTTGCCAGCTGGGATACGAGCTGCAAAGGATCTATTCGTGATCTCATTAGCTCTCTAGCCTTTTGCACTGTACGTGAAGCATTAGATGAGAAAGCTAGTAGCAGTAAATCAAGCAATTCATCATCAGAAACAACACCATTCTGCAAAAGTAGATGATAAGATCAACTCAGTTCCTTATACTCTGCAGACTACATCTAGAAAAACTGAAAAACCAAACAACAAAACATGTACTTACAATTTCATTAACCAATGAGAGAGTAATCTTCTTTTCAAGTAAACCCAGTTGATCAAGCATCATCTCTGCATCCCGTAGAGAACCTTTTGATTTAGCTGCAATCACATTTAAAGCGTCCTGGTCAAAGTCTATATGTTCTTCAACACATATTTTCCTTAATGTATTGGCGACGTCAGCATCTTTGACCTTTTGAAGATGGTATCTTTGGGACTTTGATACAGCAGCATGAGGAAGTTTATCAAGGTCCGGAGTGATCATTATAAACACAACATGTCCAGGAAGCCTCTCGAGGCTGTTCAGCATAGCTGTCCAAGTTTCCCCACGTAGCAATTGGCACTCGTCAATAATATAAACCTTGAATCGTGAGAAAACGGGAGGGACCCCTATGCTCTTAATTAGCGACCTACATTTATCCATTTTGTTAATTCTCACAGGATCCACTTCTCTGATGTCCCTACTTCTTCCAGCGAAAAATGACACGCATTCTTCGCACAGGCCACACGGTTTGTCATTATCTGGAGAAAGACAATTCAATGCAGCGGCAAATACTCTGGCAGCAGATGTTTTTCCAGTTCCACGAGGACCATGTAAGAGATAGAACGAAGCTATCCGTCCATTAGAGATAGCACTCAATAGAGACCTTGACACCGTATTCTGACCAACCAATTCACTAAATGATTTAGGCATAAACTTTTGGCAGAGGCTCCTTGGAGTCTCTACGTATGGACTTACTCCACTGTCATCGTTCCAATCTGTGTGCTCTCCAGTTAACAAGGGTCGCTCTTCAAGGTCAGGAAGAGGATTTGTTTCTCGAAACTTCAATGATCTCGACCAGCAGCTTCTCATTCCACATCCTTCATCTCCATCTCCATACAGAGACAAGCCACAGTTTGAGTTCACTTTTGGGATCTCGCTTACAGAAAAGCATGGACTACCTGACCGGCTCAAAACATCACCCGCTGTTAACCTACACAACCTGTCATGCTTTCTACGCCAGCCTTTCTTTTTTGATCCACGGTTTCTCATTTCTGCTTGGGTTGGTGCTTCATCTTGTTCATTACAAGAACCCTCACCCTCTATACATTCATTATACACCATATCCTCGTTAAACGCACGTACGTCCAAGCTTTCCACATATGACAACCTTGGGGGTGTTGGACCTTTGTTTTTGACCAAATAGCCTAACATTTTGGGGGACCCTGGCCTTGAGTTAGGACTGGCAAGTTGATCTTCATCCATGAGTAAACTTGAACTCCTGAATTCCCCAACACAATCTTTAGAGTACCCATTTTCAAAACCCAAAGTGATACCATTATTCGAATTTGTTTCCCAATTCAAATTGTCAACCAGAGAAGAAAATTTGCTCATGGAGTTTGTAGATGGGTCCCGGAGAGACTTCACTCTCCTAAGTGCTATCAGAGTTCTTGTTAGAGGAACATCGACAGAATGCCGCCTCCCCTCCATTGTTTAGAAATCAACCAGAATGATACTTATGACATACAGCAGTTAATTAGAACCAACTAGAGCAAGTTCGAAGCACGACGTTAGCCTGCAAAGGGCCATAAACAGGCACTGAAAATTTCATTCTCCAATTTGAATACCAAAAAAGATTCTCAAGCGAAAAGGCGCCTCAAATGGCCCATTGCCCCAATTGTTTGAAACTTTGCAACTATTCCTATAACATTTCTCTACTTTACTGTATATTTGCCCCTTAAAAGGCTAATATTCTTTCTTGAATGGATAGAGTTATTGAAACTGGACTGAGTAGAGAGCATTGAAGAGCTCAAAGAGAAAAACGAAGACAATTTTCTTAGCAAGCAAAGCATGTGGTCCTGCAATTGAATTAAACCTTCAACAGCCCAACAGCTCCACTAACAATAACAATAACAACAATGTACTACTCAATTCGCATAAATTACTTGAAAACTCTTTAATGAAAAGTAAGAAAGTTGGAAAAAGGAACATACTTGAAGTGAAGCACAATGTAGCATCTTTTGTGAGAGAATAATGCACCATTTTCATATCACCTGAAACCACAGCACAGAGAGACAGACAGAAAAGTAAACAAACAAAATGCTTAAAGTATTACTAGTAACAAACCACGTGCATTATCATCTAAGGTAACAAGAAGATAGCATAAAAAAAGAATCTTGGAATTTGAAAAGGAAGAAAAAACTCTAGCAGCAACATTTTTCACAATAAATCCACTACATTGGCAGAACCAAGGTGACTAAAACGACAACTTTGAAAGGAAAAAAACACGCGAAACCTGTGGATTGACGAAGAAGCAGTTGATATAAGTTGTCACCATTGAAGTTCTCAAGAACAAGAAGAAGAAAAATCAAACCTTTGGCGAGATTTTCGGGAAAGACCCACAAAGAAAAGATTTGTTTTCTGTACTGGGAAAAGGGTAAATATATATATATTGATACTAACACATTATTTTTGATTTTTGTTCCCTTGTTCTATTTTCTACATACTGCTTCTTCACATTTCCAGTGAGCAGTAGAGCCTGGAAAACAGGGGTCAGGTCATGTTTTTGGTGATGGTGAGTTGTTAAAGCAGTGAATGACATTAATGACAAAGGGTGATTTACACGCCATCAAATTTATTGTCTTTTTCCACTTTTTTTCATGAGATTCTGGTAATTAATTGGAATATAAATATATTTATTTTCTGGCAATTCATATTCTGAATCTGAGTGAGCACGGTTAGATTCGAAAACAATAATTCAATTGTATGTTTATGGATTTATAGAACTTGAATTAATTAACCCTGGTTAAGATTGTACTGTTTGTTTGTTACTGTGAAAAATTATTCATTTGAAGAAGAATTTGAAGGCGTGAGAAGAAACAGAGTGATGTGTACTCCTGTGAGAAATGTTCCTACTTTCTTTCTCTGCACAGGTGGCAGGTTGTCTTTTTACTGTGGTTTTTGCAGTGAGTTTTTCCGGTTTTGTGGTGGGTTTTTTTGAAATATTTGATGTAAAAAGGGGTAAAGCTGGAATATCAGGGTCTGACATCTGCAGTTAGAGGCTTCGGTTTGAGCGGTCAAGCTCTGTAGTGACCATGGTCAAAACTCAAAAAGACTTGGATCATACTCTTTTGATCCCGTCCAAACTTGTGATCGTGTCATACCAAATGTTACACAATTCCCAATGAGTCGTGTCGATGACCGTGAATAGTGACATCCGTGATTGACGACATAAACAATTATCACATCTGAAAAAATCTTGTCCAATGGGTCGCCGCGACGACCATGAATAGTGTTTTTAATTTTATTATTATTATTATTATTTTAAAAACATATTTATCATATTATGAGAGTGTTTAGAAGTTGAAATTACATTGATAAATATATTTTTTAATTAAGAGTTTAAAAATCGTAAAATTTAAAATGATCGAAATATAGTCAAAAGTGGTTTCTATTTGTAGAGCACGAAAAAATATGAATATTAGTATAATTTTTATATTTTATTAATTATAAATAAAATAAAATAAAAAAGAATTAAAAAATAAGTAAAGTGGTGTGCTGGCTCACCACAACAGTGGACGGCTGCTTTGCAAATTCAGCAAGCAGCCATCACGGCGCGCGCCGTGGTGCTCGGCCATGTCCATGACCACTCCCAATAGGAGTGGTGGGAGTGGTCTTATGCACGAAACTTTAATTAACCAAATTTTAATTGAGGCGTACTCTATTTAGATCGTGTTAATAATTAATTTTTAATTGAGTTGTGAAAAATTATGTTTGGTATGAAGTTAAAATTTTTGTAGGTTTTTATAGACTATAAAGTTTAATTGAGGTATTTGTAACCCTCTCTTACTTCACAAAGTCTTAAAAGGGACGTGTATTAGTGAGAGACCTGAAAGACGGAATAATGTTCTTAAGTATATGTATAATGTTCGAACAATATCAGGTAACATTTAATATCATTTTTTATGTAATGTATATTACCGATGTTCTTAGTAAAACCTGCAATTTTTTTGTTATAATTGTAATGTTTGTCCGTCCTTTTTAGTCTCTCTATAACATCGTATCTCAGGAGACTTACACCTCTCAATTAAGATTTGTGTCTATTTATAGAGGATAAAAGAATATGACAGACACCCAATAGACATTGGAATTAGGAAACTTACAGGCTATTTGACAAGCGATTAAAATCAAGAAAACCATGTTAAAATATGTATTTTTAGTTGTTTTTAGCCAGGTTTTGGTGATTTTAGTTTGATGCCAATTAACCACTTGAGTAAGTCTACTGGAATACCATTTACATTAAAAATTAAAAAGTAACAAACAAACATTAGAGTTATTATTGTTGGAAAATGGTTTAAAAGATGCAAATAATAATGAAAAAAAAAAGTCGTGTAAAGTCACGCACTGTCCTAAAGAGTTATTCACCTACTGCTCGAATATTCTCCCATAATTAAATCCACCATTCAATTTGATTTGAGAGTAATTTACCAGAAAAAAGTCAACGAAAATCAAATCGGAAGTTTTGAACCGAGGACCAAGTATTTAGTTAAATTGTTGTGAAAACAATAAAGTGATAACTATCTATTAAGGGCTATTATTGTTGGGAAAAGTCCAACCAAGTTTATCTTCATTTATTAATTTTTTTAATCACTCTCTTTAACACTTATATTCTCTCTCTTACTTTTCATATACTTTCTATTACTTTTTACTATTTTATAATATTTCCTTAAAATCAACATAAAATCAAATGATAAACCTCGTAAAATATCGGAGTGAGTAGTATTGATTGTGAATGGATTTTTTTGTAGTTAGTATAGTAAAAGGGCAGATTTTCCTAATTTATAGGAAAATTCGATTTTCACAATAAAAAACCGGCCAGAAACACTACAATCCGGTCAATAGCTTTTATATAAATACTCAAATATACAAAACACTCTCTCACAAAAAAAACATACCACTCAACCATCTTTCTCTCTCTACACCACACCTCACTCTCTCTCTACAATCCACCCATCAGATCTCTTCTCCATTCGCCAACTTCCTTCTCTCTCGCCGTAGATCGAAGAAAACCACCGGAAAATGTCATATATTAGCCAATCCTAGGAGAGAGACCCTTTTATTTTTTCACTTCTGCCATGGTGCATCTCAGATATAGTAGAAGAAATTATGAATCTCATATATTAGCTCGAATTGTCGCAACTAGATTTGCTCAATTAACACGCGAATCACAGAGCATAGCCATGGCGGATATAATCGGAGCTTCTCATAGAGGATGAACAATCCTAGATGGCTAGATCTCAGCTCAAACAACTAGCCATGCCGAATCTCATGAATCGTTCTCTGAGAACTCGAATTGGTCCGTCTTCTTTTCAGTATTCTTCATCTCGATTCCATTTACTTTTCACACATTAATCTTCGTTGTTGGTAGTCATGGTACTAGCTGTGAAATACAGATCTACAAATTGTATGTATTTTAGTATATGTTTTGCTTTACATAGGGTCTCGCTGTAGAAAGGTGCTGGCTGTTTTCAGTTTGTGCGGTCTCTCTCTGTATTGGCGTGGCTTGGTTGTATTTGCAAGGCATTGGTAGTCTAGTGTTGGTTTTTTTTGTAATGTTAGGTGGATTGATACTGTAAGTGAGAACACCGGTGTTCATTGTCCATTTTTTATTGAATGGAATTTAAACTTTCGAAAAAAAAAAATCATTATCCATTGTTACTTTGGATCTCTTATTTGTGCATAATCAAGTTACGCTGAAAGTTGCATCAATGAGTATTGTTATGATTTTTAGAGGCATTATTATGGTTTTAATAACTGGTGTTATAGTTTTAAGCATCATGATTACGTTTTTAGCTTGTGTTAAATGTTTATGTCCGTTAATGTTTTAGTGCATATGTTATAGTTTTAATACCTATCATTGTAGTTTTAAGCAACAACGTTAGTGTTTTTAGCTTTTGATTAAATATTAATGATTTGATTTTTACATATGCTTTGTTATAGCTTTAAAATGCATTGTTATAGTTTTAAGAGTTAGTGTTATAGATTTAAGCATCAATGTTACTGTTTTTAGCTGGTGTTGCATGTTTCTGATTTGTTATGATTTTAATAGGCATTGTTATAGTTTTAAAATGCAATTTTATGGTTTTAAACTTCAATGTTACTGCTTTTAGTTTGTGTTGAATATGTATGTCTGTTATTAGTTTTAGCACATATGTTATAGAATTTTTAAGACCTATTATTATAATTTAAGCAGCAACATTAGACTTTTTAGCTTATGATGAAATATCTATGATTTGATTGTTTGCAAATGTTTTGTTACAGTTTTATGAGCCATCGCTATAGTTTTACAAGGCAATGATATGGTTTTCAGTATTAATGTTACTGTTTTTAGTTTGTGTTGCATATTTCTGCTTTGTTATAGTTTTAAAAGTCATTGTTATAGTTTTAAGAGTCACTTATATGGTTTTAAGTATCAATTTTACTATTTTTGGCTTGTTTTGCATGTTCATTTTTTGTTTTAAGTATAAATGTGATAGTTTTAATAAGAGTTGTTATGATTTTAACCAGTTAGTGAATGTTTTAAGCAGGTGATGACGATGACATCGAGTTTGATGATAGGTCTCTCAATGGTGTCATTGCAGTATTGAAGCAACAAGTACAAGCAACAAAAGACACGAAGCCGAAGTTTATCAACAAGTTTAATCGGAAAAAAACCTATTTTAACAACTCAGTTTGCATATGTATAAAAAACACCGAATGAACGTTTATTGTAATTTTTTCCTTTGAGAATAGATTGTTGAAAACCTTTGAATGACTTAATGTTTCAAAATTGTAATGTCAGATATCTCAAGTAACTTATTTTAAGCTTGTTTATTGATGTTTTAATGACATCCCTGTAAAATTTTAGACTTGTTTAATGGTGGTTTAATGATATTAAATTGTCACTTGAAACTATAACAAACCATCTTAAAAACTATCATGTAGCTCCTTAAAACCATCACACCTCTCTTAAAAATTAAGAGAAGAGGTTAACATTATGATTGAAGCATATAATACTAACCCATTAAAACCATCATATCATCTCTTAAAACATTAATAAAATACGTTAAAACTGTAACTAATACTTTCAATGCTAACAACTTAAACCATAACATAATCTATTAAAAACATAACGAAAATTGTGTGTCTCGGCGGTGTTTTAAGAAACTCGGTCGGTCTGACCGCTAAAACCCAAAAACCGCAAAAACCACAAAAAAACCTTGACTTTCCCGTTTTTTAAGAAAATCTTACATTTTCAAAGACTTTGGCATTATTTTTTGAACAAAAATTTACAACTAGATTGTGGACCATTACTCTTTCAAGGAAAATTCGACCCCGATCTTACCCCCGGTGGTCTCACCCACCGAGATTAAGATCGGGGTCTAACAAACCCTATTTCAATATAGTGTGGGTTCCACTGCTACAGTGAGAGATTGAGACTACCGGATGTAATAACGGGATATAAAAAACCCTATTTCAATATAGTCAACTAATAGGACTGTCAAAAGCCCATAAGTCCTCGAAGCTACTAGGCCTACGGCCCCTACCGATGCTGTGATATTGGGCCGAAATTAAAATAGACTGGCAGGCCTATGTCTCTCTATTGCTACTAGTCTTTTCGTCCTGTCACTTCGGCGATAATAAAGCCTACGCCCTGACACAGTCTTCTTTCTTGCTTCTTCATGTACAAACTACAAACCT
This sequence comes from Plantago major, assembly GCA_026545765.1. Classification (NCBI taxonomy): domain Eukaryota; kingdom Viridiplantae; phylum Streptophyta; class Magnoliopsida; order Lamiales; family Plantaginaceae; genus Plantago; species Plantago major. The sequence continues at coordinate 75,108,319 of CM048841.1, forward strand.
CTTCAGTTCTGCCTCCATTGAATAATGTTCTAGACTTGTTCTTTGCCCGAAAAAATCCGATTAGAAAATGGCATTCCGTGTTTTATTTCGTAGTGAAGTTATGAATATGAATCAGGAGGATTTATAATAACTTGTAAATAAAATTCAAGGGGTCTAACTATTGAATATTCTGCTCCGGCAATTGTGAATGGAGAGGTTGAAATTACCATTGAAGAAGAAGATGTTGCCTCGGAGAAGCAGTTTTGGGAAACAAGCCTTATTATGTATGTGTTAGGGGGTGATTTATCCATGACTAGCGTCAAACAATACATGATAAAATTCTGAAATTTTGTGGCTCTACCGGAAATTTTCTATGATGATGAAGGGTACTTCATACTCAAGTTTCGCACGATTGAGGATAGGGAGCTCGTTATGAGTAGAGGACCCTATACGATTTATAATATGACTATGTTCATCCGGGAATGGAGTAGTGGATTTTGCCTTAAGAAGGACATGTTGCGAACTATACCTATTTGGGTGAAATTACCACATCTCCCACTACATCTATGGGGTGCGTCAAGTTTGGGAAAAATTGGTAGTGCTTTGGGAACACCAAAGTGTACCGATGAGTGCACCGCACAAAAACTCCGTATCTCTTATGCAAGGATTTTAGTTGAGGTTGACATCACCAAAAAGTTACGAGAGACCATTAACATTAAGGATGAAAAAGGGATTATCCCGAGTGCAACCGGTGGAATATGAGTGGAAACCTATGTATTGCGACCGATGTCAGAAAGTAGGACATATCTGCTCAACTCCACAGAACAGGATTGGACCTAGGAAGAAAGTGACAAACCAATGGAAAGTCACTGTGGACTACAGGAAACCGAAGGCAACTCGTAGTCGGGTGCGAATCTGGACTCACGCCTAACAGATGCGGCGCTCCCCAGTACCAATAAGCAGACATACAGGTGCATCGACTAGCACTGATGCGGAGGGTTGGCATAATGTAGGATCGATAAGAAGGAATATTGATAAGGGTAAGGGACCTCTGAACTCACATTTGGATGGGAACTCAAGTGCGGAAGCCATTACATGCCAAAATGGGTTCGAATCACTACAGTATGAGAATGGTGCTGTGGTGATTCATGACGGGGACCCATGATTATATCCTGGAATGTAAGGGGGTGTAATAAGATAGCTAAGGTAAAGGAGATTGGCTCCCGTCTCCGTGCGCTAAAACCATATATAGCTATCATGATAGAGACTAGAGTTAAACAAGAAAAGAGCAAGAAAATTCGGGATCGTTTGCATGGACATTGGAGGTGTGTGGATAATTATAACTCTCATGTAAATGGACGGATCTGGATTATGTGGGATCCTACAAAAGTAGATATTATACCTGTGGAAGAAGGAGCACAATTCATACACTGTAAACTTTTTCGCATTGATGGAAGATTTATTACTTGGCTTACGGCGATTTATGCACTTAATCAGCTTGAGGATAGGAAAAGACTGTGGATGAAAATGGTGGAGTTACAACCGCAATCAACTGACAAGTGGATGCTTATGGGGGATTTCAACAATGTTCTCTCTTCACAAGATCGCATTGGTGGTTCTTTAGTACACCCTCATGAATACGTTGATCTGGTTAATATGATGGATAGGGTGGAGGTATTCGAAGTTGATAGTATTGGGGATCATTATACTTGGCATAACAAACATACTATGGACCCTATTTATTCAAGAATCGATAGGGTGTTGGGCAATATGGCATGGCTCCAGGCTTTCAATCATATTCAGGTGGAGATACTGGATCCTAGTGTTTCTGATCATGCGTTACTACGTGTGAAACTGTTTGATACCCCACATGCGCCAAAGGGGAACTTTAAATTCATCAATAAAGTGATAGACTGCCCCGATTTTATGGCCAGAGTACGGCAGCAATGGAGTGAGCAGATTAGGAGCAATGGCATGTTTGTGGTCTGGTCCAAACTTCGACACTTACAACCTGTTATTCGCCAAATGCAACGGAGGTTCCATGGGATCCACCAACAAGTCGAAATTGCAAGAGAAGAGCTACGAGCTGAACAGGAGAATCTTGTTAGTAATCGGAAGGATACGCAGCATATTGAGAAGGTGCGGCACTGTACTGCTAATCTACTACACTGGAATGATATTGAGGAAAGTATTCTGCAGCAACGTTCAAAAGTTGATATGATTCGGCTTGGTGATGAAAACAACGCATACTTCCATGCAACTGTTCGAGCCAAGAACCGAAATTCTGGTATGGCATGCCTTCACCGTCATGATGGGACTATTGCTTCTACGTATGCTGATTTGGAACATGAAGTACTCACTTTCTACCGCAACCTCGTGGGCACTGCTGCTGACCGCCTTGAGGTTGTCGATATTGGCATTCTGAGACGAGGGCCGCAAGTCACACGCATACAAGCTGCAACATTGATTCGACCTGTGACTGATGGTGAAATCCGAGCTGCGCTTGAGGGTATTGGCGATCTTAAGGCCCCAGGACTTGACGGATATAACGCTAAGTTCTTTAAAGCTACTTGGAGTATTCTGGGACAGGATGTTATCAGGGCAGTAAAAGAGTTTTTTGAGCATGGTAGAATGTACAAAGCGGTGAATTGTAGCCTTGTTACACTTATACCAAAGGTTGCGGATGCCAAATTGATCACGGATTATCGACCTATCTCATGTTGCACTACTCTGTATAAGATCGTGTCGAAAATCCTCACCAATCGTTTGAGCGGTGTGTTATTGGGACTGGTGCATGAAAGTCAAGCGGCATTTATTCCAGGTCAACAAATCCATAATCATATCTTGCTGGCATATGAACTCCTACGGGGTTATAACAGGAAGAATGGAGCACCTAAATGTATGCTACAAATGGATCTCCAGAAAGCTTATGATACGGTTGAGTGGAGTGCTTTGGAAACTATCTTGAATGAATTGGGGTTCCCTTCTCAATTTGTCAATTGGATTATGATCTGTGTTACCACCGTATCATATCGTTATATGATTAATGGTACTGCTTCCCAATGCCTAAAGGCTAAGAGGGGTCTTCGCCAGGGTGATCCTATCTCCCCTTTACTCTTTGTACTTGTGATGGAGTATCTGCATCGTACGTTACAGGAATTGAAACATATCCCGGATTTCAACTTTCATACTCGATGTGAGAGGCTACACAATATAAATCTGAGTTTCGCGGATGATCTTTTGTTATTCTCACGTGGAGATCATGTTTCTGTTCAACATGTCATGGATAAATTCCATAAGTTTTCCCATGCAACAGGCCTCACGGTAAATCCCATGAAGTGCCGAACCTTCTTTGGAGCGGTGGAACCCGATGAGCAGACCCGCATTCATATGGTGACGGGATTCCTTACTGGTAACCTCCCTTTCCGATACTTAGGAGTTCCGCTGACGAGCAAGAAGCTTACTATTGGACAATGTCAACCTTTGATTGATAAGATAGTGGCTAGAATACGACATTGGAGTGCCAAACTCCTGACTTATGCTGGGCGGGTGCAGTTAATCAAGAGTGTTTTATTTGCGGTTTCGAACTATTGGCTACAATGCTTTCCACTACCTAAGCATGTTCTGAAACAAGTCGAAGCTATTTGCCGATCCTTTCTCTGGTCGAATAGTGATTCTGTTACTCGCAAAGCCCCGGTGGCATGGGAGCATGTTTGCAAATCAAGGGCGGAAGGTGGGCTACAGATTATAGCTCTGCTAGATTGGAATAAGTCCTGCATGATGAAATTACTATGGAACCTTTGTGGGAAACAGGACAACCTTTGGGTTAAATGGGTCCATATCTATTATATACCTATGGTGAACATTATGGATGCGGAGATCCCTAACTCTTGCTCATGGATTTTTCGAGGTATACTAAACTGTAGACATCTCACCCATCAGAATTCGACTTGGGACATTATGCTGGGGCTGCCCAAGTTCCGCACCGGCTTAATCTATCGGGGTTTGCACAATTCGGGGAACAAGGTGCCGTGGAGGACGGTCTTATACAGAAACCCGGCTCGACCACGTGCACATGTTATTGTTTGGCTTGCATGCCTGGAACGCTTAAATACAAGAGCTAGACTACACCGATTTGGATTCATACATGATGTGTCTTTGTTGTTTACAGACGGCTGATGAAACTCAGCACCATCTGCTCTTCGACTGCCCGATCACCTCTGGGATTTGGAAGACGGTCCTGGCCTGGCTGCACATCTCGCATACTCCACGGGCATGGACCACGGAGCTTACTTGGATTTTGCGATGCACTCGGAGAAAAGGTTGGCGTGCCAAGCTCCTCAAGTTAGCCTTACTGAAGCTGTTTATGAAATTTGGATGTTCAGGAATATGAGTTGCTTTGATACACACCCTGGTACTCTGGATGGTAGTCGTATCGCTAGGAAAATTATTGATGTCATAGTTTATAGAGCCTGGAAAGTGCCGGAACTGAGGACCCATGTTGGGAACCTTATGGTAGTATAGGCATTTTTGCTCCTTTGTCGTTGATGGGTAGGCTGGATCACTCTTGATCGCCTTATGCTTTGTATTTATTTTTTGGATAATGAAAGTACATTCGGTTCAAAAAAAAAAAAAAATTCAAGGGGTCAGAAAAGAATGATCGTATTAGATTGTTTAACAAATAACTTAACATATGTTAAATTCGAGTTAGTACATTAATTTGTGTTGAAATGTGACTAAAAACACTCTGTTAGGTAACTATTAACTCACATAAAATCTTTTGTACTTGATGGAATTTGACCGTGCGGGCTTTTACATCATGGCGAAGCGATGAGTATTGTGTGAAACGCCGTTTCGACCCAGAAAACGTTGAGCAAACTAAAACAACAAAACTGTCAAAACTTACCAGAATACTTCGGATGATGCAATTTCTGCATATACGTTCACGTCATTCTACCCACCCGCATCACATATTCTACGGGCTGATTGGATATAAAATAGAAAGTGAGCAATGAATCGAAAATAAACTGACAAAGGGCAAAGTACACTTCTTAATCTAACAAAAAGTGCGAGTTAATGAGCTAAGGTTAGCAAAATGTATTAGTCTAACCCTCTACCAGACAAGGTGCAATGGGTTAGACCATAGATGTGTAAAACTAACCATCTGCCACATAAACTGTTCTTGTTAGTATGCAATGTGTGTGTTCCATTTAAGGGAAATAAATCATTCATACTCATGGTTTTTTTCTATATTACATCAAGTGAATGCATTATATATACTCCTTCCGTCCCACTAATATAGTTTCATTTTGACTTTATTCGGATAAACTGTTTTCAAGTTTGACTACAAATCAATTCTAAAACATAAGTGTAAATTGTTAGATTAAATTATATAATGATACATTAGTCCCTAAAGTTACATTAATTATATCACTTAATTGACCAATTTACACTAGTGGTTTAACATTAATTCATAGTCAGACATGAAAACTATTAACCGAAAAAGTCAAACTGAAACCGGAATATTGGGGCGTAGGAAGTATGATATCTGTAGCACTTCAAGTGATTTATGTATTGTACGGTATGACGATTGACGAGCAATAAACCTGATAAAATCACCGAACCGCAATTAGAGTTATGGGACAAACATTAATTGATGTGAAATTATTATACCTTTTCTCCATGTGCAAATGAGCTCAAGAAATTGACTAGCAAGCTAGTTTAGTCTGTGATCGTGGCGTAACTTATGGATAAATACCATTTGTGCTAACTAATTATAACTAGTATCATCAAGATTAAGTGGTTGCCAAGTTACCATCATAAGCCATCACAATCCGTAATTAGTAAGCTCTGAGCCAGAATTAAGTCTTTCTCTCTCTCTCTCTGCTAATTAACATTAACACAACATGACTGGTCGTGGGCTTGCAATCTTAATTTGGACCTCTAACCAACATAACATAGACTGGCACGTTCGGTGTTACCCCAATATTGCGATGTGTTAGATCATGACATTCTCGGCATTCTTTTTTTTTTTATTAATAATTCTCAACAAATTACAAGGAGCATAACGGATGCTCATAAAGTTAAAATGATTACTCACATCCTTTGAAATCAAAACCAAACTCGAAACAAGCTAAAATTAGATCCTAGACAACGGAGAGAAAAATGACCACCTAAGTCATCTAACATGTCAAGAAAATCGAATTGTCGAGTCATGAGTGACTTATTTTGTTATAGAGTTCCTTAATTTTCTTATCTTGGTTAACAAAATTAAACTAGAAACTATTGGATGAAGTGGAAAACGTCCTGTGCAATGTAGCGCGTAGTAACCTGAACAAAGATGTTGGGTGTTCGTTAGTCCGGTTTGTTTTGGACATATTGGAGTTTAAATGTAAATAAGAAATGTTGTCAGTGGGTGACGGGGGAGCTCAATTGGGCAGCAGCGTATTGGCTGCTGCCATGTGTCATTATTTTTTTTTTGTAAATTCCGTTTAAATTTCAAACGGTTATAACTTTCAAAATAAAAATGCAAAAAATAAATAAAAATCACCAACGGCTTTATTTTTTTCAAGATCTATAAAATGAGATCAGTCTTGACTATATTTGGATCATCCCATTTCCAACTCCTCTTTCTCTCTTAATTAAACTCAAAACACTCTCTTCACTCCAAAACACCAACCATCTCCACTTCAATTTTCCGGCGACATGGACGGAAACTTGTTCACTCCGGAAACTCTGAGGTGGATGCAAGAAAACACACCCGAAGCCTACGAAGCGTGCATGAAAAAGCTTAACAAAAACACCTCTCCACAACCCCAACCGAGCTTTGTTCGCCCTTTGTTCGAAAGCTCGTACGAAGACCCCTACACTCAAAATTACCATTCTCCAATCTCACAAACACCAATGTTTTCGCAAGCACCACCGGAAGTTGTTCCTGAGACGCAGCCTGAAATTCAACCGATGCGGAGGCGTGGGAAAGGGAAAGCCAAAGACACGGAAGGAGGGACGACCAATAAAGGCGAAGGACGTGGCTCACCCTACAACACGAATGAGGACTTGGTTCTCATCTCTTGTTACATGGCCGTTAGCGCAAATCCGATCATTGGCACGAATCAGAGGTATGCAAGTTTGTTCAAGAAAGTCGAGGAGAAGTTCGAGGACGTGCGGAGAGATGGGAGGATGTCCGGTTTGGAAAAAAAGCGGAGTCATGATTCACTTCGTCTCAGATTTAAGCGGATGAGAGATGACATTAATTGGTGGGTGATTTGTGTGGATCGTGCTACTAGGGTTGTCGGCGATCGGAGTGGCTACAATGAAGCCAATGTAACTGAAACAGCCCAGGATTTCTACAAAGAGAAGTTCGATTGTAACGCCGGATTCAACCTATTCAAGCAGTGGGATGCCATGAAACAGTACCCAGAGTGGGAAACGAGGATGAACTTGGAGGAAACATACAAGAAGGCCGCAACAACTCCGAGGGTTGATGTTCTAGTTGATGATGACCAACCAATGGCATCAGCAGGTGCTAGTAGTGGGAGCAAGCGCCACAGTGAGGACAGTGTCAGTGTCACGCCTAGAAAACGTCCTATGGGTCGTGACAAGGCAAAGAAGATGGCTAGAGGTGGTAGTTCCGGCAACTCTTCAATGGATGCAATGAGCGAGGGATGGGTTAACTTTAATGAAAGTTATCCCCAATACCTTGAGTTGGAAAGATGGTTTGAGTTTGCCCAAAGAAAGGAAGAACGTGGTGAAGGAGAAGAAGATGGACATGTGGATGACACTTATGGGGAACTATGCTAACTTGACCGCAAAGACATAAGGGAGTTTGTGATGCACTGCAGAAGGAATTGTTTCCGTCCGAGTAATGGCTGAAGTTGAGAGCTTGTTTTAGTTTGCTTGTTTCGGTTTGCTTGTTTTAGTTTGCTTGTTTCGGTTTGCTTGTTTTAGTTTGCTTGTTAGACATCTTATCTTTGCTTTGTCAGAAATGAGTCATACATCTCAGACATCTTATCTTCAATTAATGAGAAATCCAATGCATTATGACTCAGCTATGACTAAGAAATGAGTCATACATCTCAGACAACCTGTCTATATAATGCAACCATAGAACACATTTTTATACACAACAAACTACTTGCATTCATCCCTTCTTCCATTTTCTTAACTACTCAATTTTCCAAAGATAATCATGTCCAATTCATCATCTGATGATGAAAGCTTGCTTGGTTCTTCTTCATCCAATCCTTTCGCACAAATCCAAACCATGATAATGCAAAATGTACCAAATATGATCCAACAATTCCAGCAACATCAACAACCGGACATGCCACGACGGCCTAAGAAGAAGTGTGCTTACATTGACAGAAGTCGAGAAGAGCGTGGCAAACAATTGGAGGAAGACTACTTCGGGGTTAACCCACCATATGCAGATAAATTTCGACGGAGATTCAGAATGGAGAGGTCGTTGTTCGAACGGGTGATTGCTTTGGTGTAGTCGTCAAGATGATTACTTTGTGTGCAAGCCGATGGTCTTGGCGGGTTAACCACACTACAAAATGTACCGTGACCATTCGTATGCTAGCTTATGGGGCTTCTGCTGACTCGGTTGACGAGTATTGCCGACTTGGTGAAAGCACGGCCCTCAAGTGTCTTTCGCGTTTTTGTGATGCTGTGGTGGCTGAGTTTGGTCCAACATATATGCGGAGGGCCAACGAGGTCGATGCTCGAAGGATTCTGGCAATCAACGCTGCAAGAGGATTTGTGGGCATGCTTGGGAGTATCGATTGTATGCACTGGACATGGAAGAACTGTCCCAAGGCGTGGCACGGTCAATTTCAAGGCAGAAGCAAAAAGCCTACCCTTGTTTTAGAAGCAGTAGCATCCCAAGATACTTGGATATGGCATTCATTCTTCGGGATTTCCGGAAAATACAATGACTTGTCGATCGTGCAACGTTCACCGGTGTTCGACGATCTCCTGAACGGCACGGGACCTCAGATTAACTTTGAGGTCAATGGCCATCAGTACAACATGCCTTACTACCTAACCGATGGCATCTACCCAGCTTGGGCTACATTTGTTCCTGCCATCCCGAATTCGGTAACGCACAAAGAAGCCAAATTCTCTGAGCGTCAGGAGTCTTGCCGGAAAGATGTGGAACGTGCTTTCGGAGTACTGCAAGCACGATTTGCAATTGTACGAAATCCCGCCCTTGCACACAACAGGGAGACACTCAAAAAGATTATGGATTGCTGCATCACACTCCACAACATGATAGTTGAGGATGAGCGCCACAAATACCTAAATTATGACAAGGAAATCGAAGAGTTCGAACAAGATACCCGTGAGAATGTACCCCATGTGATTGACGGAGTTCGTATCCGACGAGCACAATCAACAATAAACTCTATCCCGGAATACATGAACTTTTCACTAAATGCAGTGAGGTGCATGAAGAACTCCAAAGGGACTTGATGGAACATATTTGGAGAATGCGTTGACCGTGGAGATTGAGCTTCACCAATCGTGTAGTGTATGTTTGTTTGTTTAATGCATTCGTGCGCTGTGTGTTTGTTGCATTTCCATTTAGTTATTAAATTTTAAGCGGTTTGTTGTAATATATTCCTGCCTCTTGCCCAATAAATTATAAAACGAGTTTAAAAAATGCAATTTTACTAATTTCAACTTCTAAACACTCTTACAATATGTTAAATGTGTAAAAAAAAAAAAAAAAATTTCAAAATTCCGTGACGGCTCCGTGACGCGTCACCCAATGCAGCAAAATCTCGTCACGGATCTCGTCACAGGCCGGTGACGCGTCACCGAGCCGTCACCCAATGCGGGTAGTCTAATAATTTGTTGGGAGCAATGCTACCTTCACGGATGAACATTGTCTCGTATTTGTAGCTGGTGATTAGAAGATCATGTTGCATAAACTTTGGAATTGTAACTCCTAGAGAGACAGGTGTCATGCACTGAATTGATTATGTTATTCGGCTCACTAATTACGTTACTTAGTACTCAATTCGTTGCAAATGCCAATGGTATGAACTTTCCATAGTAAGGATCATTCCGATCAGTCTATTCCACCCGGCTCAGATCATGTGTCAACCGAAATGACTGACATATTTGTTCTTTTTCCTCTTCATGTTCCTTTCCTTTGTTGTTTAATTAGGCACGTCACTAATTATTATGGCCAAAAAGATAAAAGGGGTACAACTAATTAAATGTACAAGACTACAACTCTACAAAATTGTGGTGCAATTTACTCTTTAAATTGTTTTTAGTTATTGATGTGGTATGAAAACGGTTAACTCTGGAACAGACGGATTATATAAATTAAAAGTGTTGGTTGGATATAAATTAGCCGAGTAGATTACAAAGTGGTAAGTTGATGGTTGTTGAACCTCTTTAATGTGAACAAATGCTCTTGTATTTATAGGAGAACTTTCGGGGGACAGACCTCTAACCTAACCGGAGGTTGGTCGCACGGTGGTCGGAGGTTGGTCGGAGAAATCACCTTGTAATACGTGGAATCGTAGTAAGGTGGCGCGTTTAGATCATGCGGAGACTTGGGATCTCTAGGAGGTCGGCTCCTATTGAGGTCGGTAGATCTCTATTCTTTCTCCCCAGATAAACTTCCTGATTTCTCGTATGAGGTTGCCTGGTCGGACCTACTTAGATAGGGTTGACCCGACCAGAAGTGTATCTTGTCTTGATCTCTAAGCCACTCCTTCTTCCAAGTCAGAGAGGTCGGCTTTCTTGAGTAGTGTGTCTCCTCGGCTTTGTAGCCGGATTGTGTTCGAGTTCGTACTGATACGCGAATTAGTAGGTAGGGACTCATTTGTATATATCATAAGTCCCCCCAGTTTCCAAGTATCTTAGTAGAAGATAGTTGAGGAACTGTAAAGTAGCATTTGCTTTTGATCTACTCGGCTTTTGATAATCTCTTCCTGAGTTCTGATTCCTGAGAGAGTGTGACCCGATGAGAGAAACAGGCCATTGACCTAGTGATTCTTTAGCCCATTGAACCGGAGCCTGGTTAGCCCAAGGGACGGCCCATTCAATTAACTGTAACCGGACACGTGGCGATACCCCAGCGACACTTGACTCCTATAAATACTCGAGTAGAAAGTGACATTTTCACTCAATCCTTATGAAGCTCGTTCCTCGGCTTTCCCCTTCTTCTTTATGAAGTGCCCCCATTGGGTAGTGTGGAGAGCTTAGAGGTCGGCTTCTTTTTGGTACCTCATTATTAGTTAGTCTCTGTTTCAGACAGTCGGTGAGAGTCGAACCGACAAAAGTTCTTCCTTTGAGGTCGGAGCTTTTCCTGGGTCGGCTCTTGACCGGCTGCCTTAAGCGGAAGACTTCTCTGAGTCCAGTTGACCTTGGCTCGGTGATCTGGTAGGAGCCGACCCTACCAGAGTTCTTTTTCTTTTTTCGGGATAGAGCTCTAGTTGGGTCGCTCTTAACCAGATGACCGAGGCGGTTGGTATGACAAGGTCGGCTACCTTTACTTGTGTTCCAGGTATGTTCTATTATCCTTTCCTCGGGTGAGGTTGGCTTCAGCTGACCTTACCTGACAATTTAGTAAGGAAGTTTTATTGGCGTTTGGTAGGCTCAGTTAAGATTCCTTCTTTTCGATAATCTCTAGGCATCCGATGAAGTGGTACTTTGAAAATTAGTTCTCTGGTGTGAGTTCGGTTGACTCTGTTTCTCATGAGCAAGGACAGGTTACAAAAGGCCCATTACTCCCAGCATTTCTCATGAGGCCGATCTTATTGGACCGCTCGGGAGCTTTGTGAGATTTTTTAGCTGACGGGGAGAGCCTTTGGTATCGACTGTCTGTTTCCAGGTTCTATATCTCGCAGAGCTCAGGCGGTCCGATCAGCTCCTTCAAACTCTTGGTGATTTCTTCTTTCAATCGTAACCGAGAGCTTGCACAGGGATAACTTCCTCAAATATTTGAACTGGGCGAGGTCGGCTTTGATTGACCTTGCCCATCCGACCATAGTACAAAAATTGTTGTAGCAGGTTTTACTTGGCCTCGGGTGATATTAATACCGACCCTGTGTGATGTTCTAGAAAGGGCTATGTGAAGTGGTAACGTCGCCATCATTACTGCGTCCTTTCACCTTCCGAACCGTCGAATTGGACACGTGGCGTGATCGTAGGGATTCTTCGTTCCTATAAATAGGGATACGATAATTCCTCCTTCCTCACTTTTTCATCTTTCCTTTCTTCTGCCTTTCCTTTTCTAGGATGTCAGATTTCTTTAGGATGTCGGAAGCTGCCCGAGAAGCTGCAAGCCGAGCTAGGCCACTTCACTTGGAGAACTTTGACTTTGGAGACTCAGATGATCCCGAGTACGATTGTTGTCGACACTGGATAAATTGTGCCTGCGGAAATATGCACCCTCCGATTTATTCCGGTGCAGGCACAGTGGATGACCCAATCATTCTCGATCCAGAAGGTGATCCCCCTTTGTGTCCGGTGGTCATCAGGAGGCGGGCCGAGGAAGAGAGAGAGCAGATGTTGAAGATGATCCGTTGGAGGATCCGAATGCAGCAGCAAGCTCGTCGGGCTCAAGGTGGTGGCTCGGAATCTCAAGGCTCAACCTCGGAAATCCACTGAAAGGAGAAGGCGGGGTATGCCCCGTAGGCATTTGTACGGTCCTCGGACCTTGAAAAGTTGTACTTTTCGTTTCTCGAATGTTCGAATGATTTTCTAATGAAATTTGAACTGACCTCAATTGATGAAGTTGTTACTTCTTCTTTCATAGATTTATTTTTAAACTCGTAGAGTGGTTAAGGTGCTGGAAAGTTGGATACTCCAGGTTTTATTCTTGAGGTCCATCAGTATTCCAGCCCTGCGATTTCTTCAACCGGCCTAGGTCGGCATTTTCTTCGGAATCCTCAGTTTCTTTCAAATGATAGGTCGGCTCAACTTTGCACAAGTAAGTTCCTTCACCCTTCTCAGTTTTTACTTAATGTCTATTTATTGTTTTTACTTTCTCCGTGCGTTCCTCTTTTTGCTTGGCGAATTAGCCATCATTTTTGCTGTAATTGATGACCCTAGTTGGGGTCGTAGGGAAATAATAGTTATAGTAGGATAGAGCCTTTAACAAGTCCTGTCGGTCAGTTTCTAAGAGTTCGGCCCTTTTGTTAGCTTATACCGTTGAGTAACCCCTTCCCTTTCTACTTTTCGTAGATCATGTCGTCGGATAACTCAAACGTAGCTCATCCTATAGGGGAGTTGATAAATGATGAGGCCGAGGTTAATCAGGAAATTAACATTTATGTGCTTTCTGATTCGGACCAGGCCTCTGAAATTGCTGAAGATCTGGTGGATTTCATGCCTGGCGAATCTGAAGTTCAATAGAGAACACCGAGGATCCGGCTTCAAATATCGCCCGGGCTATTGAAAACACGGACGACACAAGCCGATACGGTCACGAGCCCATTCCTAGTCTTTTGCTGATTTGGGTTATAGATACAGGGTTCCAATTTTTTCCCCATGCCTTTTTCTTCCATTCCGGGGTCTGGTTTTTTCCAGGGTGGGTCTTCTAGAATTGGTGCCGACCCTGATTTAGAGCTTCTTGAGGACCGACCTCTTACCCCCTTGCCTGAGAGTTCCCCTTTTAATCTTGTTGGTTTGATGGATGGGGATCCTGATGACTCTACCTCCTCGGACTCAGATGGAACATCTGGTGAGTCCTCGGATGAGGAATCTTCCGAGGGGTAAGAAGAGGAGGAGGAGGTCAGAGAGGGTGAGGAAGAGGAGCAGGCCAAAGGGGGTGAAGAGGGGCCAATTCTAGCGGATGAGGAAGACGATGAGAATCCCTTGGCCATAGTTTGAGCTGGTGAAGTAGATGGGCAAAAAATGAATGCTGCAAGGGCCAAGTGCTTGAGAAAAGCTCCCATTGGTGAGCTGAGAGATGATGCCGAGAAGAACGAATCTGGGCTCATTCCGACTTGCTCTTCTACTGTAAAAGCTGATGAGGTTGCCGAAGTGAGGCATACATGTGAGATTCCGGATGAGTACGAAATTATCGTGCCTGGGCCGGGCGACACTATGTATAATCCGCCGAAGGGATACATCTGCCTGCATGAACAAACTTTTCGATGTGGATTCCGGGTTCCTATGATAGAGCTGATGCGGCGATTTTTCGCGGAACAATAGCTGTGCCCGACACAAGTGCTCCCAAACTCCATGGGGGCCTTGATGTGCTTCGCCGTGGTATTGGCGTTGAAGCAGGAAGAGTTTTCCTCAGACAAGTTCTTCCTTGCCTTTAAAATAACCCGGGTCCCGAAAAGTTTGATGTACTTCTTCTCGTCCCGAACCAACTACAAGTTTCTTGACCCTTATGATTCTTCGTACTCGTGGCGATGGTGGCCTCAGTACTTTTATATTAAGCACCCGAAAGGAGAATGGGATCTTCCTCGGTTTTTTACACACAAAAGGTTCAAATCGGCCGCATTGAGGCATGTACCGGTTTGGCTTGGTGAATTGTGCCAAGTGGATATGGTGGTTGACCGTGCCTTCGAGGAGGAAGAAGAAGATGGGCAAACCGAGGGGGCGGAGGAAACTGAGAGGGCCGAGGTTGAGAGGGAGGAGGGTTCTCCTGAAAGTATGGATACCGAGGAGGAGGATGAGGATGATGATGAGGAAGGAGAAGAAGTACTCCCTATCGGGTGTAGTGATGTGGATCCCGAGATGGCCTCGGAAAGGCTTAAAATCCTTGGTCCGGATGGGGTGTCCGACCCCAAATATTTTTATCCTTACTCACTTGCTATCCAACCCCAATTAAAATTGGCCGGTTTAACTAAAGGGGACGTTTACTGTAACGACAAATCCGACCTCAGTAAGTTTATTCTGCTCATTTAATACTTAATATCGGCTTCATGTCTTCTAAACTTGCATTGTTTGTTGCAGAATACTGGATTATGGTGACTGTGGCCGAGCTTAGTAAACAGAAGGCGATGGCTCGGGTTAAGGCTGCTCAGGCCGGGAAGGATATGAAGCTCCATACCCCGAAGCTTCCTACTCCGCAGCCAACCAATGCAGCGGCTCACTTGGAGCCGAATAAGGCTGTGTCTGAAGCCTCCCAGGGTGTAAGTTTCTTAACTCGGCTTAGCTTGTACCTTCTGGGTAGATTGTTGGTGTTGACAACATGTTCCTTGCCTACAGGAAGCTGGGTAGAACTTGATGGCCGATATCATCAAATCTGGAAAAAAGAGGAAGGACCGGGCCGAAGGTCACAAGAAAGATCGGTCGGCCAAGAAGAGTCGGTCGACTTTCACCATTCAGGAGTTTGCTCCTGAAAAGCTCATAGAATTTGGGCAGGAGGCCTTGTCGGGCAGCCTGAGGATGCTGGGCGATATTGAAAGTTGGTTTACCCTATCTTGGGTGTAATTTTCTGTCAATTTTCTTCTAAATGTATTTTGATCACTCATGCGTAGATTAACGATCATGCCGAATCCCTAAAAAATCTGAAGGTGGCCGAGGACAATTCTGCCCTTTTGGCCCAGTTGGAGGAGGCCAAGAAGGCTAGGGCCGATGCTGAAGAGGCCAAGAGTCGAGCCGAGGCTGAGGTCGAGCGGCTGAATAAAGAAGCTGAGGAGTTGAGAGCTCGGGTGGAGACGAAAACTGCTCTGGCTCGGGCACTTCAAGAGTCCCGGGGTAAGCTAAAGGCTTTTCTAATGGAGACGCTAAAGACTACCCGAGTGGAGGCGGTGATGGATTTCCTTGCCTCGGGCTCCTTCCACTATAAGATCCAGCAGGAGGCCGGCGTATTCCGCTCTGAGGGATTCGAGGCTTGCCTTGAGCAGCTGAAGAAAGCAAAGCTACTAGCTAAGGGGGTGACTTCCGAGCATGAGGGCTTGGATGCCTTCCGTGATGGGGAGCTCCAAAAAGAGGAGTGGTGGTATGATACCTGCAGACCCCCACCAGAAGATATGGAGGATCTCCGAGGGGAGTTGAAGCCAATGTATCCCTCCTGGTTCCCTCTTCTCTTTGCCAGCACTCGGCTTGAGGGGACCGAGCATCGCACCCTTAACAGGGAGTGGACCCGACTATCCGGCGCATTGGACAGCGTGTCGGGGATGCATGTGGTGGAGGAAGAAACCACTGGTCCGGACGGGACAAAAAGGATTGCTGGGCTTTGGAGGCAGATTAGAAAGGAAGGAGCCGAGAGCGTGCCAGATGAAGGGGAGACTAGTAGGCCGAGTGAGGAGGTCCCAGATACCTCATCCGTAGAAGGTCGTAGGAGCCGAGGGTATGCCCTTGGGAACATTTTGTAAAGTGTCGAACACTTAGTGTTAGGGTGCATATTTTGCTAACTAGGCCCTTGGGTTGCGAGGGTACCATTCTTTTGTCAGTCATGCTCGGATCTTGGTGTTTCTTTGCTATTTTTTGTGAATGATTAACTTTGCAAGATCCGAGGGTGACCACCTATGTAACTTCCCGAATAGTAGGGGCTTTATCTGATGTTTGGTTTTCGTTCATCTCTTGCTACTCGGATGAGTTTATCATGCTTTGGTATGGCGACTTGATTTATTATTTAGCATTTGAAGACCTTATTTTGCCGAGTGTAAGTACTTTGAATTTTTCATGCGAGTCTTAATAATAAGTTAGCTCGGCTATGATTTGAAAATTTATTCAATCGTACTCCTTCGAAGACCTTATTTTGCCGAGTGTAAGTACTTTGAATTTTTCATGCGAGTCTTAATAATAAGTTAGCTCGGCTTATGATTTGAAAATTTATTCAATCGTACCACTTCGACTGTGGTCAGATTTCATGACATCCAGGCCTAGTTTTTATCGATCATCAAGTTTGGTTTCAGATTCATAAATTCCGAGTAACTTGGAAACTCTCAATCGATAATTTTGTAGTGCCATTCGGCTATATCGTTTTTCCACGATCTTGACTCCGGAGGTCTGGTTTGGCCTTGTTGATCTTAGGATTTATCCAAGATCTCCGTAAGGGAAGTATCCTTTTAGGATGTTCCCGAGTATGTTCTTGATAGAGAGACGAAGAATATAGGACAAAAGATGCTGATTTCATTGATTGGGAGTCTATCTCCTTGGAACGTTCATTACAATGATTTTCCATGCATAATAAAGATGCTGATGTCATTGATTGGGAGTCTGTCTCCTCGGAACGTTCATTACAATGATTTTTCAAGCATAATATTTCTGGAGGTTCTTGGCATTCCAGGTGCATTTGAGAGCCTTGCCTTGGAGGTCGGCGAGCTCATAGCTTCCATTAACGCTTGCTCGGACAACTTTGTAAGGTCCTTCCCAGTTGGGTTCAAGTTTTCCCACTTTGCTGAGGATGTCGGCTCTTCTTAGTACGAGATCGCCGACCTGAATGACCCTTGTCTTTACGTGCTTGTTATAAGCTCGAGCCATCGTAGCTTGATATCCGACTGTGCGAGCTAATGCTTCACTTCTTGTGGATTCCACCATGTCTAAATCATATACGAGCTCGGACACATTGTTCTCAGATGTATAATTCTGAATGCGGTATGTGTGAATAGCTATTTCGGCTGGAACCATAGCTTCAGAACCATAAACTAAGTCAAAAGGTGTTTCCTGTGTTTTAGTTCGGACGGTCGTTCGATAAGCCCATAAGACTCCGTCGAGCTCATCAACCCAATTTCTCGGCTATCTCCGAGTCCTCTTTGAAGGTTATCCACTATGGTGCGATTGGTGACTTCGGTTTGGCCATTGGCTTGAGGGTGTCCGATCGATGTGAAGCGTTGTTCAATCTTCATCTCCTGACACCATTCTTTTAGCTTGGCACCCGAGAACTGGCGACCGTTATCCGCAACCAGGATCCTAGGTAGGCCAAAGCGACAAGTTAGCCTCCAAAGGAAATCCATAATCTTTTTCTCGGTGATTTTGGTGGTGGCTTCGGCCTCGACCCATTTTGAAAAGTATTCCACTGCTACGATGAGAAACTGTTAGGAATATCTGTTTAGATTTTGAGCAGCAACCTAATGACCTATCTTAGCTCAGAAAGGTGATTAGTACTCTTAGTTCACTTGAACACTGTAAAAGAGGAAACTCACTAAGTATGATAGTCTAGCAAATCTTGTATAGGATGTTAGGTCTCGAAATGTAATTTTTATTTTCTGAAGAAGACCAAGAAGAAGGCATCCAGCAGGAAAAGTTCAACGGATTTGAAGAATTGAAGACTGCACAAGATTGTCAAGAAGGGTTTTCCAGAAACCTATGTCCAGATATCTTGGAGAAACAAGTGTTTCGAAACACACAAAGTTGCAAAAGATATCTGAGCATAAAAGGCTTCTGAGACAAGGAAAGTGCCCACAGATATCTACACTCAGATACATTGGACATAAAATATGTTTCTGAAAAAGAAACATATTATAACAAGTTGTTTAAACAAGTGGTATCTGAAGCTATGATGATCTCTGGAAAAGAACATGCAAAGTTTCAGAAAACTTTGATTGTATAAAGATCTCCGATACCATGCATAGTTCCGTTGGCACAACAAGACAAAATATAGTATAGTGCATTAAATGCGCAGACAGAAATGTCTGAACAAAAGCGGTAGCTTCTGAAGAAGAAGACAAACCTGCTACAGTACTATATTCAGATATCAATAGTTTGAATTTGATTTAAGCCTAACGGATACTATTCAAACGACACTCAAATTCATCTATAAATATCAACACTTAGACTGCTTGAGAACACACCTTAGAACACACTGAACTTACATTGAATACTCACACAAGCGCTCTCAAGCAAACTACTTACTTTCAAGCTTTCTGTTGCGACCAAAGCTCTTGATTCTAAGTAGCACAAAATTTCTAAGTGTCCTGAACCTTAACGAGCATTGTTATCTGTGAAAGAGTTGAACTAAGATTTCATATCTAAGTTTCATTCTCTTGAACACTTACCATAGACTTGGGTCAGTAGAGAACAAGATACCATACATTGAAAAGTGTATTAAGTATACTTGATTCACAGAGTTATCTGAATAACTGAACAAGTTATTAAAGAAGCTCACCTGACAAACAAACCTAAAACCAACACCATATACGGCGTGGAGTACAGGAAGTACTTAGTTTGGGAAACTAAGGAATAACTCCAAGGTTCTTGAAAGACAGTGAAGTACTTAGCTTGGGAAGCTAAGGAATAGCTCAAAAGGTTTCGAGTACAGAAGTACTTGGTCAGGAAAGCCGGGGAATAACTCAGGGGGAACACTTGGTTGGGAACCTAGTGCTTTTAGGAATCAAGAAAAGATATCTGTAAGGTTACCTCATTTATCTTATTGGATTCTAGGTCTGAGAAAGACCGAAGTGGATTAGTTGAAGGATTACGCCACCTTCAGATACCACTATAAAAAGACTTGTGTTATTTACTTTCTGCAGTTTATTACTTGTTTTACTTACATTGCAAAGTACTTACACTTATCTTGCTGAACACGTGCACTTATCTTAGAAGTCTTCCGCTCTCTGAAAATAAGTATCAGATATCTTCACAGATATCTGAGAAACTGTGCTTATCGACAAAAGTTTTAAAAGACTATTCACCCCCCCCCCTCTAGTCTTTTACTTTGTCGTTATCTGGACCAACAGAAACTTCTTTCCCCCTTGTCCGGGCGGAAATGGTCCAACGATATCCATTCCCCAATGATCGAAAGGACAAGTGATGGTAGACGGAATCATGGGTATGGTCGGCTGTTGAGGGTCCCTTGCAAATCTTTGGCATTCTCCGCATGACCGGGCGAAACGCCCTGCTTCCTTTCTCATGTTCGGCCAATAGTATCCGGCCCTTTGAATCTTCTGTGAGAGCGCTCGACCACCTGAGTGATTTCCACAACTGCCAAGGTGGATTTCTTTGAGCACAGTTAGTGCTTCAGAAGGTGTCAAGCATCGTAGATGCATGCCGTCATATGATTTCTTGTAGAGGTCGTTGCCATTCCAAAAGTAACAAAGAGTTCTTCGTCGGATTCTTCTAGTCTCGGCCGGGTCGGTTGGTAGGATCCCTTCTGTGAAGTAGGCTACCAATGGACTCATCCATGTATCCGAATTTGAGATTGCAGCCACAAGTTGATTCGGGGGAACATTGGCAATGCAAGATGTGTTTGCACTCATTAAAACCACCGTCCGAGTATCTATTGCTCCTGAAGCTGTTGCCCATTTGGATAGGCTGTCAGCCCTACCATTCTTCATTCGGTCTATCTTGGACAAGGAAAACTCCTCGAAGGTTTCTCTCAACTCTTTGACTATCTTCAAGTATTTGATCATGGCCGCACTCTTGGTAGTAAACTTCCCCGAAAATTGTTCTGTGACCAACTGGGAGTCAGAGAATGCTCGGATTTTTCGTTCCATGACCGACTTTGCCATTTTCATTCCTGCTATCAAGGCCTCGTATTCGGCCTCATTGTTCGTTACTGGAAAAGTTAGCCGAATCGCATATTCCATCTCGGCTCCTTCGGGACTGATTAGTAACAATCCGATCCCACCAGCGTGTGAAGCCGAGGACCCATCCACATAAAGTTCCCATACATCGTTTTGTGACATCACTTTAGGAACGACGGTTGATCGTATCACAACTGGAACCTCGTGGGGTGGTTTCCCAGGCGGGGGTGGGGGTAGCTCTTCAATTGTGGCTTGGTTCAGAATCCAATCTACCACTGGGTCGGCTTTTGCTTGAACATCATTGGTGGATAGGGCTAGTACCTCGAGTGCCTTTGGACTGTCTCGTGATTCTTCCTTCCTGGTCGGTTGCTCGACCAACCTTGGAGGAGGGTACTCGGCTAGGAAATCAGCCAACACCTGGGCCTTCTTAGCCGAGGGAGCTTGGTATTCAATGGTATGATCTCCCAGCTCGATCATCCATTTTGTTAATCTCCCCGACTTTGCAGCATCGTAGAATACTTGCTTTAAGGGCTGGCTTGTCAAGACAATGATCTTGTGAGATCGAAAATATGGCTTGAGCTTTCTTGCGGCCTCAACTAAATAAAACGCATACTTCTCAATGTCCTGATAGTTTTGTTCTACCGAGCTTAAGACTTTGCTTAGGTAGTAAACTGGCAAGTGTTCATTCTTGCAAACTTTAACTAAGACCGAGCTAATGACTTCGGCGGAGATATCTAGGTACATATATAATGGTTCACCTTCGTCCGGCTTTGCCAAAAGTGGTGGGGCGGCCAGGTAAGTCTTGAGGTTCTCAAATGCTGTCTTACATTCCTCGGTCCATTCAAACTTGTCGGTTTTCCTGAGTGTTTTAAAGAAGGGAAGGTTCTTTTCGGCCGATCTTGAGATGAACCAGCTCAAGGAGATAACTTTGCCGATTAGGCGCTGGACGTCCCTGATATTTTTCGGGTGAGGGAGATCAATTATGGCCTTGATCTTCTCGGGATTTGCCTCGATTCCCCTTTGAGTCACCATGTAGCCGAGGAACTTGCCTCCTTTAACTCCAAACGTACATTTGGCCGGGTTCAATTTCATTTCGTAACGACGGAGGATCTTGAAACACTTGTTCAGATGACTGATGTGTTCGGCCGCTTCCTTGCTCTTGACTAGAATGTCGTTGACATATACCTCCATGGAATGCCCCAGTTCTTCTTGAAACATGAGGTTCATCAACCTTTGATAAGTTGCCCCTGCTTTTCTTAGGCCGAAAGGCATGACTTGAAAACAGTAGACTCCCCGGCTGTGATAAAGGCCGTTTTAGGGATGTCTTCCTTGTCCATTCTGATCTGGTAGAAACCTTGGAATGCGTTCATGAAACTTAGTAGGGCACAACCAGCTGTGGAATCCACCAGTTGGTCGATCCGAGGAAGAGGGTAAGGATCCTTTGGGCAGAACTTGTTGAGGGTTGTGAAGTCGTTACACATCCTCCACTTTCCTGGACTTTTTTCCACCAATACCATGTTACAGATCCAATCCGAGTACTGAATTTCTCGGATGTGTCCTGCTTTGAGTAGCCGATTTACTTCCTCGACAATGAAACGATCCCGAACGGGTCCATGGTCTCGCTTTTTCTGCCTTACTGGTCGGATGGTTGGATCTACATGGAGAGAGTGAACCATTATTTCGGGGTCAACTCCAATCAGATCCTCTGTTCCCCATGCAAAGACATCGGCATTCCTTTGTAAAAATGCGATCATTTTCAGAGTGGTTTCCTCATCCATGCCAGAGTCGATCTTGGCCGTTCTTTCGGGGTGCCTATCCCTGAGTGGGATTTCCAAGACATCCTCCTCGGCTTGCATCCGATTTTCTCTGAAAAAGCTTTTCATGGGGCTGTCGCCTGGTGGTTCGGGTGGGATGACTCGATACTTCTCGATCTCGATACTCTTGGTATTCGGGTCAGACTTCCTCAGACGTTTCTTATCTACACCCATCTTCAACTAATTGATTCCTTCTCCGGGAGTTTTTTCTTTTCTCCGAGGGGTAGATATCAGACTAATGGAGAGGCAATGCCTCTTTACTCGGCCATCATAGCTTCGATCATCGTATCGCTCTTGATAATTATAAGGCTGAGAAGCTCTTCTTGTCGACAGAGTATAACATTCCCAAGCCTCTTGTCGGTTGCCATCTAATACTCCTACACCATTTGGAGTCGGGAATTTCACCTGGAGATGGAAAGTTGAAACTATTGCTCGGAACTTGTTTAAGGCTGGCCGACCAATAAGGACATTATACTCAAACACTGCATCCACAATGAGGAAGGGCACTTGGGTCTCTGTGACCCTCCTCGGGTAGGTTCCCATTGAGAGTGGTAAGTATATGATCCCCCTTGGCCGAACTTGGGTTCCGCCAAAGCCTACTAGGCTATTCGTGACCGGTCGGAGACCTTCAAGGCTCATCCCCATTTTTCTCACTGTGCTCATGAGGAGGATGTTGGAGGAACTCCCTGTACCGATAAGGACCTTGCTCATATCATAACCAGCTACGATCATTTCTACGACCACTAGTACATCCCTCGCTCATCATTGTTGCGGGTACACTACAAAAAAACTGGTCTGTAGCGACGGATGGATCTGTCGCTACAGACCAGCGATCCGTCGCCCCAACTCTGGTGACGGATAGAAATTCCGTCGCCCCACTGGAGCTGTGGCAACGGATAAATAATCTGTCGTCCAATTCGCGACGGATTGGACGACGGATTATCATTTTTGACTTTTTTTTATTTTTTTTAATCGATTATTGGCGACGGATAGAATCTATCCGTCGCCAATGTAACGACGGATAGATTCTATCCGTTGCCCCACAGGGCGACGGATAGATCTATCCGTCGCTGAAAAGCTATTTTTTTAAAAAAAAAATAATCCGTATTCAAATTTTTATATTCGTATACGGATTAATTCGTATCTAATTTGTATTCGTATACAAGATATTGATTTATCGAAACTATAATATTCAAATCGGACAATAATTCGGTTGATATTCAAATCGAAACTACAATATTCAATACGATTATACAATAAATCGAAAATTGTATACAATGACAATAATACAAATTCATTATACAATAATACAATACAAACTAAAATACCGAAAATGTACAAAAAGATAAAAGATAAATACCTAAAATACCTAAAATGTACAAACTAAAATACCTAAAATACCGAAAATGTATAAAAAGATAAATCGAAGATCCGGAGGTGGACGGTGGAGATCCGGTGGCGATGAGATCCGGAGGCAGTGGTGGCGTGGAGAGACGGGTGGTGGTGAGAGGCGGATGGTGGTGGTGAGAGGCGGGTGGTGGAGTGGAGGAGGAAGAGCAGTGGTGGTGGCAGTGTGATGGGATGAGAAAGGTGGTGGTGGTGGTGGGAGGAAGAGGAGGTGGTGGAGGAGATGGTGGTGGTGGAGGAAGAGAGGTGGTAGTGGTGGAGATGGTGGTGGAGGAGGAGGAGAGGAGAAATGGAGGAGAGGTGGTGGTAGAGGAGAAATGGAGGAGAGGTGGTGGAGGAAGGGAGGTGGTGGTGGAGATATATTAATATTTTTTAGGCTTTTAGCGACGGATAGATCCGTCTAGATCTATCCGTCGCTAACTTTTCTATTTTTTTTAATTTTCCGGTCATTTGGCGACGGATAGATCTATCCGTCGCTAATTTTTTTTTTATTTTTTTTCCTTTTTATTATGGTCAACAAAATTAGCGACGGATAAAATTATTCGTCGCTCTGTAGCGACGGATTAAATCCGTCGCTACCCTTAGCGATTCGTCGCTACAGGGGCGACGGATTTCGCCCATTTCCATCGTTATTTCCCTGATTTCTTGTAGTGGTAGTTCGATTTCTTCCTCTGCTCGGACTTCTTGCTTGTCTTTGAATTGATGGTCCCCTCACATTGTGTAGCTGAGGAGGTGATCGCATTTCTCTTGACCTAGCTCGTCGAGGAGTATGTGATCTCCTAGGACTACGATTTTTTACTGGACTCGACCTTCTCTCTTGTCTTGGGTGGCGCTCAGTTGGTCGGTTAATTCGATTAACATCTCGTGGATCATCGGTTTGGTCCCGCCTCGTAACATAATCTTTAAGGTAGCCGAGTTCTATCAATCTTTGTATCTCTTGGCGTAGCTGGTTGCATTTCTCCGTTGAATGTCCTTCCTGCTTGTGAAAATAACAATACTCGGGAGAATTCCTAGTGGATCGACTTTCCTTGTGTTTTTCGGGTCGTTGAAAGGGTAGGCCCCTAGATTCCATGATTGTGAGTATCTCATGGTTGGGAGCTCTCAACTCGGCGTAATTGACAAAGTGACGCCTAGGAGACTTCCTTCTTTCTTCCTGCCTTCCCCTCTTCTCATTCCTTTGCCTGTTTGGAGCTTCCTGGAGTTGATTTCCTCCTTGGTTGGAATTTTGTGGTGGGCGGTCTTTCTTGGCGACATCTTTGACGACAATCGTTCCGAGTGTTTCCTCGGTCTTGAGGAAGCGATAGGTGAGATCCTTGAGCTCTCTCTCGGTTAGGATTTCAACATCAATCGGTTTTCGTCAGAATTCGTCATTGTTCATGTTAGTACAAAGATGAGTTATCCTTTCCTTGATAGAGTGAGTGTCAACCATGGATACCGCCAACTCAAATCTCCTCACAAAGGCTCTCAGGGTCTCGTCTTCCCTCTGGACGACCTCGGCTAAATAATCGGCGGGCGACGGTTCTCGGAAATTCTCAAAACGGATGGTGAACTCGGCCAACAGATGATCCCATGATAGTATGGATCCTGCCCTCAGACTCTTCCACCATGTCATTGCTTGCCCATGGAAAGTGCCCGGGAAGATCTGTGCTTGGACATTGTCAGTGATTCCCATTCCTCCGAGGGAAGCCTCAATGCTTATCCTGTGATAGATTGGGCAAGAATCTCCCTCATACCTTTCCGTAGTGGCTGGTGCCACACGTCCTAAAGGAAGGACTTCCTGTTTGATTTTCGAGGACAAAGGGTCCAAGCTACGACCGAATTTGAGCGTGTCCCGAGCTCGATTAAGAGAGTCAAGCTTGTTTCTTTCTACTTCCAGAGCTTGCTCATGAATTCTAACTTGCTCTCTTAGGCGTTCAGCCTCGTCTCCGTGTCGTCTCCTGGGGTGACCGTGTACTGATCTAGAACGGCTTCTTCGACCCTCTCTTCTCCAAGGAGATCAACTCCGATGATCAGGGTACCTATCCTGTCTTCCTCGGCGTGGAGGTGTGAGGGGCCAACCTCGATCTCGTTCATCTCTTCTTGAGCCCATTGGGGTGTTGCCCGAGTAACTGATTCTGGTATCCTCTTCATCATAATGATCCTCTATGTGGTACCTATTATCTCGGTTATCACGGTGGCGTAGACTTCTTTCTGAAATCCGGGACGGAGAGGGGTCTCGGCGAGTTCTGTCGTCTGCTCCCCTATCCTCCTCCCTATTTTCCTGTTGTGGATTGATACCTCCCCTTGGTACTCTGGCCCTTCGGTTGATCACATTTCTTAAGTCCTCATTTGGTCGTTGTGTTGAGGCTCGGGTGTCATTCTGGTGAGCTACGGATCGATCAGTGTTCCGGCTGTGTGGTGAACCCCGAGAATCAAAAACTTGCTCAACCAATGCTTGATCCTGTCGGAGTGTGATGGGGGGAACGATCGCATGGGGTGCGAATCCTGGATGAACTTGAATTTGTGGAGCAAGGGTGTTGAGGTTTACACCTAGCATTCGGCTTTGGATGTATTGAACTTGAGCTTTTGTGAGTCCGACGAGAGCCGGATCGGTGGGTAGTGTTTGAGGGGTGGGTGTTATCCAGGTTTTTACTGGTATTTGCAAGATGGGTGCATTTGCCAAGGCGACTTGTCGGACCGGGTCCTCGGTTCCATCGGTGATCGAAATGCGAGTGCCATCCCTGGGATCGCTTGCAAGCTGATTGCCTTGAACGGGAGTTGTTGGGGCCGAGCTCCGCGTCGGCCTAGGGCCTCTGGAGGCGGCTCTTGTGTCGAGACTCTAGAGTTGCCTTCAGTGTTGCGTTTTCTTGCTCGGCTTTGGACCATGACTTTTTGTTTCGTTTCCCACAGACGGTGCCAATATGATGTGGTATAAAAACGGTTAACTCTGGAACAAACGGATTATATAAATCAAAAGTACTGGTTGGATATAAATTAGCCGAGTAGATTACAAAGTGGTAAATTGATGGTTGTTGAACCTCTTTAATGTGAATAAATGCTCTTGTATTTATAGGAGAACTTCCGGGGGACAGACCTCTAACCTAACCGGAGGTTGGTCGGAGAAATCACCTTGTAATACGTGGAATCGTAGTAAGGTGGCGCGTTTAGATCACGCGGAGACTTGGGATCTCGAGGAGGTCGGCTCCTATTGAGGTCGGCAGATCTCTATTCTTTCTCCCCAGGTGAACTTCCTAATTTCTCGTATGAGGTTGCCTGGTCGGACCTACTTAGATAGGGTTGACCCGACTAGAAGTGTATCTTGTCTTGATCTCTAAGCCACTCCTTCTTCCAAGTCAAAGAGGTCGGCTTTCTTGAGTAGTGTGTCTCCTCGGCTTTGTAGCCGGATTGTGTTCGAGTTCGTACTGATACGCGAATTAGTAGGTAGGGACTCATTTGTATATATCGGTTATAATGACGTACGGATTAAGAAGTGCCTAATGACCCATCAAAATTGAGAAAGATAAAGTTAGAGATGATGATAAAGATATGCTCTTTTTAATTCACAACTATATGCAACTAGTGTATTTTAAGTGTTATCCAACTATGCTTATGTATTATATTCGCTTTTGTGAAAACCAGTATAAACCTTGTTCCAGATGAAACAGTTGGAAAAGCACAAATGAGCGAAGAGAATAAAGAGAAGATTATTAATAGTACAAACGAATGTTGCAAAAAATAAAATAATATAAATATATATACAAAAAAAAAATGCTTATCTTATGACACACTGTACCATTTTAATGTTTATTTAAGATACTCAAGCGAAAGGTTGTCAGATAAATCAATCACCAAGTATAATTGTGATATAATATATTAAATGATCGTGAGACACTACATCATGTTGTAATATATATAAAACATAGTAATATAGCTGGCGTCGGTTGCAAATTAAATTCAAATGATATACGACCTCTGCCCGCTAATAATGTGGTTATTCACATTTTTTCATGACTTTTTAATCGTAAAAGTCAGATATTACAATATTTATCCTGGAATAAAAGTCAGTAGACACTGTGGTGAAGTTGAATTTTGTTCAATTTACCGGAAGACCAGCCAATAAATCGGTGACTTGTGAGATGTTGTGGTATTGTTTTTCATGTGGAGAGAATCCAAAATGGCCCCTTTAAATTGTTACATTTACCCTTTAAATTGTTACATTTACCATCCTCTCCCTTACATTGAAGAACACTCATTCTGTTACTTTGAGAATAACTTGAAGTTTTAATGCGATGCATAATATAGCCGACAAGTCATGAGTTCCACAAAACAATTCAGAAAATGATACCAATGTATATGATGTGGTATAAAAATGGGTAAGTTCAATAGCACTTGAGAGTTGAGATGCCAATCCAAAAGCTTAGGTTAGTTGAGAAGTATAGTTCATGTCTTGAGTGAAATCAATCTGCAAATAAAAGGGAAGGGGTTAGACCATTTTGGACCGGTTTGGCTTGGACAAACTGGATTAAGAATCAACTAGTTTGTTGGGTACTACAAGCGGAAGCTCGGACTTACAAAATTAGAGAGTGAAATATTGCAAGTTAGGTGATTACCATTATGAGGAGTAAATGCACTCCTATTTATACGTTAAAGGCCAAGAGACACGACTCCGGTTAATCGGAGGTTGGTTGGCCCTGCCAGATTGTGACACGTGTTGTCGACGCGTTTAGGTCACACCAGTTGACTTATGTTGTGTCATACATGGCCCACTGAATACGGGAGCTCGGACCTGTCATGATTTGACTCTAGAGATCGGTCCTGAACTATAGTGTTAAATGTCATAACCAACCCATATAACAAAGAGGATCGACGCGAACTCACCCGAGGTCGGACCTCCTGTTTTGGTTCCTCTTTTATGAGAGCGGGGCATCAGACCCTTCTAATGTGGGGGTCGGACTTCCAACCAAGGGGTTCTAATCAACTATGACACAAAGTAACTTGAGTATTGTGAATAATATAGTTAATCACGTTTATATTAAGAAAAATTGATAACGAATAAACATAAAATTTTCAAATATAAGATAGTTGATCTTGATTTAACACGATCCATAATTAATTGGTGCATCTCATTATGAATTTGTTAGCATCTTTTTGCACCTTCACCAATTCATTGCAGCATGCTGCACCAACATTAGTGCCTTGAGGACTTGTATGCATGTGTACGCTTTTTAGAACTCTCTGTATCATATGGGATAAATAAAAGTTAAAACTTATATGAAGTGGATCTTTTACACTTGGGGGTATTTTTTCACACTATTAACTATGTAATTAATTTCAGCCAGCTTTCTCAAAATTTTTGATGAATTAATATCGTTTTATTTAGTAAAAACTTAGTTCGTTACGTTGTCGGGATAACTATCAGTTGATATAACTTATCAGAATGATAACTATCTACCATATTCATTCACTCTGACTATATATTCAATTTAGGCTTCAATTTGTAAGTAAATGATCATTAATCCAAAATCCAAATCAACTTGTGTAAAGCATTAAAATCTCATTTCTTCAACATATAGTCCGTAAATTACGTGGGTCAATTTTAATCCACGATCAATGGTACTGCATTTTGAAACTCTCAAATAGGTTACTAGGTTAGGTGGTGTTAAAAGCCTATTTTCAACGTTCCATTTTCTCATCTATTTTCATTTGAATTTGCATTTCATTTTCTGGTTTTGTTTGCACTACATTATGTTGTGGTGACTCATGACATTTTATATGATGTATAATGCAACACATTTATCATATTGGTGGTGCGAGGTGTAGACTCAGGAATTTAAGTTCAGGGGCATAATATTTATATAATATGGAGAGGGTTATCTATTTAAAATTATCAAAAATATTACATTTAGTTTTTTCTTTTTTAAATTTCATGGGGTGCAAATGCCCCTACTATACTCCTGGTCCTGCCTGTTTATAATTGATCACATTTACCGTACATTTTAGTTCATATTTCTTATACTTTTTCAGTGCACATTTACAATGCATTTTACATCACATTTATACATAGACAAAAACCTCATTTTCCTGGCATTGTGTGTAAACTGGATTAAGATTTAACGACTTAAACTAACTTCCCATGTGCAACTGTATTATAGTATCTCCGTAAATCATGTAATGACCCAAAGCCAAACTACCTAGGCCCTACCTGTCCAAGTTTTATAAAATTTTCTAGCCTTTATAAACTCCACTCAATTCCCCCTTGTTTTCTCAATTCAAGAAACTAATCCATTTCTTCATAACTCAAATACTCAATGGCATCACTTTTCCCTTCAATCCCATTTCTCCTCTTCCTCTTGTTTTGCTTCATACTTCCATTACTAATAGCCTCGTCTCCAACTCTACAAGACCCTGAACTAGTTGTCCAAGAAGTACATAGGTATACATAGTATATATTACTAGTAACAACAATGTACTAGCTACTAACATTTACAACTGTGATAATGTTTGTACATTTAGAAGTGCAATGTAACATTTTATTGTTCATAACAATGCAGGAAGTTGAATGTCTCTAGGAGGAAGTTGGGATACTTGTCGTGCAACACGGGTAATCCAATCGACGACTGCTGGCGTTGCGATCCGAACTGGTCGAAGAATCGACAAAAGTTGGCTGATTGCGCGATTGGGTTCGGGAGGGGTGCCATTGGTGGTAGGGACGGTAAGATATATGAAGTAACTGATTCGGGAGACGATGACCCCGTGAACCCTAAACCCGGGACGCTTCGTTATGCGGTTATTCAAGAGGAGCCCTTGTGGATCATATTTGCAAGGGACATGGTGATACAATTGAAGGAAGAGTTGATAATGAACTCGTTCAAGACTATTGATGGGAGAGGTGCAAGTGTACACATTGCTAATGGTCCGTGTATCACCATCCAATATGTGACCAATATCATTATACATGGTGTGCACATTCATGATTGTAAGCAAGGTGGGAATGCCAATGTACGGTCCTCCACCACGCATTCAGGGTGGAGGACGATATCAGATGGTGACGGTGTGTCGATTTTTGGTGGGAGTCATGTGTGGGTTGATCATTGCTCCTTGTCGAATTGCAACGACGGGTTGATCGATGCTATTCATGGATCTACGGCGATTACTCTTTCGAATAACTACATGACACATCATGATAAAGTTATGCTTTTGGGACACAGTGACTCGTATACTCAGGACAAGGGCATGCAGGTTACAATTGCTTTTAATCATTTCGGAGAAGGTCTTGTTCAAAGAATGCCGAGGTACTATACTGTTGTTAACAAAAACCACTATATTTATATCATTTGATAGTAATTTCGTTCGTTACTTTATCATAAGGTTAAAGTAATTAAATATGTGATATGTATGTTTACAGATGTAGACATGGTTACTTCCATGTGGTGAACAATGACTACACACACTGGGAGATGTATGCAATTGGGGGTAGTGCTGCACCCACGATTAATAGTCAAGGGAACAGATTTCTTGCCCCTGATAGAAGATTTGATAAAGAGGTAATTAAAAATTAATTACTTTAATAATTAGGAATTAGTTACTTTAATACTTTATCATGGGTAATATATAATATGTTTGCTGCATATTATGATGTGGACATGTTTAATACTCCCTCATTCATATTTCAACTTTATATCTTATCTCTTAAATGAAAAGTTATTTTTATACGTTATTCACTATATATTTTAATTTATTTACCATTTCTAATACTTTATTTAATATTTCTCCTACATTATTCACAATTATCTTAAATCATGTACTTGAACCAGCGATAAGTTTAATTCTGGACGGAGAGAGTATTACCTTATAAACTAATTAATTAGAACTAAATTGAGTTAATTTCCTTAATTATGTAGTATTTAGTTTATATAAACTAATTAACTACCTATAACATCCCATATTAGGTAGTTACTTGTAAGTATTATTGTACTAAATTTTCAATTAATTTAGTTGTTGCAAATTGAATATTTCTAGTTAAGTATTAAAAGTTTTATCAACTATCTCCGGGCAGAGCACTTAGTGCATGGTTTACTGCCATTAAGGAATGGAACAATAAATTTGGTTGTAGTGATTAGTGAACTAGCTAGTGAGTTAAGTTGAGTTGGCAGGACAAGTTCCCTAATATGCACGGTGTGCAGAATTATTCCGGATGAATGGGAATTGAACTAATGACCTTTATAATTATTATGACCGCGACCTATACTTAACCAGTTGAGTCTAGGCCTCATTGGCTCATTTCGTCGTGAGTCTGATAGTGACTTATGAATTTATATGATTTTTTTTTTTAAAATGCCTTTTTTGTTTACTTTTTATTATTGCACTTTCATTAAGGACGTTATTAAATAGGGCTACTATCCAGGCAGTGAATGTTGTGGAAACAATTATGTAACATCAATGCTCCTTATAGTAGTAGACCATCAACCTCCAAATTATTAACACAACTAATTGCTCAAAAAAAGCATGCATTTATTAACTAACTAACCTAACCTAACTACAATTGGATTGTAACAGGTGACCAAACATGAGGATGCACCCGAAAGCGAATGGAAGAACTGGAACTGGAGATCCGAAGGCGATCTCATGCTAAACGGTGCGTATTTCACCCCATCAGGCGCAGGTGCCTCAGGAAGTTACGCTAGGGCTTCAAGCTTAGGCGCACGATCCTCTACACTGGTTGGTTCGATTACCTCGACCGCGGGTGCCCTAAACTGCCGCAAGAGCTCACATTGTTGATTAAATTATATGTTGTGACCGGTAGTATTATGACCTTACAAGACTATACTAATTCAATTGGTCTTGTTAAAGTGTTACACAAGTCATGTAAGTTATGATATGATTCTAAAGTGATATAGCACATGGACTACATTAGTGGTTCAAAGACTTAATTTACTAGGTTTAATTTTTCCTAAATGTCCACCGAAATTTCCACTTTTGTTTGTTCTTGATTTTGTTGACTTTGTTGTCAGAGTATAACCTCGGCCTGCTAAGATGTGCTGTTGTAAAGACTTGTACCTGGTTAAGAACAAAATTAGTGCTCAATTGGTGGTATCATTATCAGGAAGTGTGCCATTTTCTTCTTCTTGAGGTCTTTCAGGCACATGAGTATGTATTGCAAATGTCATTTTCTTGTTGTGGTTCTTTTAATCAAGCACATGCACATGCACAAAGTATGTAAGACACTACTTTTTGACTTGACGGTAACATATGTTGAATTAGTGATTGATCGGTCTAGATTATAATTAAAGTGGGCATAGCATAGGTGGATTATATTTGTTTTTGGGTCAGAATACCAATTAGTATGGCCCAACAAGAGAGTCTAGACGGGTGGAGTTCAAAATGTAAACATATGTGTGATGTGTCTATTCGACTTGGTACATTCAATCCAAGAGGGCTTGTGACCTACAGGAGCGAAATGTCATTAAAAAATAATGGAGCATGATTTGAAATGGGAGCGAAATGGAGTGTGAGCGAAATTCGACAAATATAATGCATACACGCGCGCGCACATGTATATATGAGAGCAAAGGTGCAAAATTAGAATATTAAAAAATAACCACCCCACCCCCAAAAAAAGAGATATATCTATTGTAGGTAGAAATTTCGTCAAGTTAATGATTCTTTGTCCCCCTCCCCTTTAGCACATGTATAAAGTCAATTCAGTGTGTGAATGAAGAAAAACTAAAGTGCAATAGTGTGAGAATTGCGCTCTCAATACGTGAGAGTGCACTTGAAATGCAATTCGACGTCGGACGTAGAATTAGGTGATTGGATTCTGACAATGCAATGTAATTGGACTCTCATGTCAATCCGAATGAATCATCCTATTAAGTTGTGACTGCACATTCAAAAATACAAGTGGTAGTATATCTTTAATGAGCATACCATAAAGGACATGTTTATCAAGTGTTACACTTGTTCATTCGGAATAAACTCTTGAAAATTATCTTTTTTCCATTCTGTTGATACGGAAATATGTCCAATCCGTCATAAAGGACCTAGGAACGAATCCTAAGGCATCCCAAGTCATCCAATGGATCCGAGACACTTCGGTCCGGGCCAACGGTCCGATCCGGGCAGACCAACCATGGTCCGACCCACATTGAAAGAAAGGGACGAAGGATTTGGACCTACAAGGCCCGACCTGGAACCATAGGTCCGACCCACCTTGGTCCGAGCCTCTCTGGGAAAGGAGCATAGTGCTAAGACAGTACCCTCTCCGACCCAAGGACTCCGATCCGGATGTCAACTCGGATCCAGAATGACCATCTCATAAAGCAACCAAGCAAATGAGCACCAAAGAGTGAGATGTCCGAACCCAGGAGTTCCGAATCGGAAGAGTTGGACAGGCAGGAGAACTTCCTCAGCTGACAACCAAATATGGTCCGGACCAATGGTCCGGACCCATCTCTCCGAACCTGGGATCTCGGCAGAACTAGTCACATCCTCAAGAACTCTCCCAATAATGACCAAACTACCCCTAAAGCCCAAGATGGCATGGGCTAAAGCTTCATTATTGGGCTATGGGCCTCATATTAGCATTGGTGGCTCAATCGTAGCCTTACACTTGGCGCAATCCTAGCAAGGCCTTCCATTTTGATGATAGCCTATAAATAAGGCACACATCCCCACAAGTAAGGGACATCTTACAAGTCACATCAGACCTCAATCCCGAATATTATACAGAGTTGATCTTCAGTCACTCTCGAGTAAAGTCTCATCCCGGTTTGACACTTAGCAAACCGGGCACTAACCCCCCCCCCCCCCCACTCAAGTGTGCAGGTCCTTACCGAAGTAGTTAGTCGCTGGTTCTTACGCATTGGTCCTTACCTAGCAAGGGGCTTCTTACCTTGGCACCCATTAGTGGAGTTGAAATAAATCTAAGTAGTTGGGGAGTTACACCCTCAACATTTTGGCGTCGTCTGTGGGAATCTTTACAAAAAGTCCCGTTCTCTTCAGTAATGGCAAGAACAAGAAGGTCCACAAGAACCAACGCCATCGCCATTGTACGCTTTGCTCAAGACAAAGGGGAAGACCTCTCACTAGAAGAGGTGGGGTAGCAAGAGTTTCAACAAGAGAAGTAATAGATGATCCAAGTGATGGCCATACCGCTAGTCTTTCTTCTGGCGAGGAAAGAGCCACTAATCCACCAGTAAGGATCCAGACACTTGGGGACGAAGGACAGGTTCCTCCGTCAGGAACACATGGTCCTCCTCCAGGAAGAAACTTTACCCTTCCGAATGGACAGATCATTCGTCCTAGTGAGTTCGGGATGAATGAGAATCAGTTTGGCCTCTTACTCACCACTATTCAAGGATGCTTTGGATCAAACAACCTCCAGCCTCCTCATTTCCCCACGCCGATCCCAAGGCAAGTCGAACTCATTAATCAAAAAATGAGCACCGTCCTATCCAACAAAGGCTGGGGGAACAAGCTCAACCAGAAGACCTGAGACATCTTCTCAATATGCTTCTCATGAACAACGAGGGAGAAGTCCAGAGGTGCCACGAGTAGACGAAGTGGGAACCAGTCTGCGAGGAGCTCAACAACAAGCGCCTAGAGATCAAATGGCGGAAAGCATCCCGATAGTTCCAATCGATGATCTTCCTCCAGATGTAGCTATCAACCCTTAAGGCGGTGAAAGACCGACAATGGCAGATCTACCTCCAACAGAAGGCCCTGGAAACACAAATTGCCACCTTGAGCAAGATGGTCAAAGCACATGAGAAGGTGGTAGTTAAAACTCCCTACCCTCTGTGCGATGAGATCAGAAGAGAAAGGAAGCGCCCCGACTGTGTTATCCCAAACCTTGAGCATTACTATGGAGATACTTGCCCTGTAGGGCATCTTACTAGATACGAAAGTAAGATGGAAAGCAATGGACTCAACGACAACATGAAAGCTCTTAACTTTTCCACCACACTCTTTGGAGAAGCAATGGATTGGTGGACCTCACTACCTAATGGTTCCATCAAATCTTATGTGGACATCGCCTCCCTTTTCTTGAAAAGGTTTGAGAAAGCAAAGAGAAGGAAGAGGTCAGTTGAGCACCTGGCAGGCATAATCCAGAAAGAGCATGAGGACCTTAGAACCTTCCTTGACCGCTTCAACGCTGAAGTACGACAGGTAGAGCCTCATAGCATCAAAGAGCGGGTCCGACACCTATATGCTAATACTTATAATGATGAGCTTAGAAGGAAGCTTTCCAACGAAGAAATCACCACTGAAAAGTATCTGGAAGAGATCTGCGAAGGAGTCTTGTATGGAGAAGATTACCGAAGAAATGTCCCGATAAGAGCAGGGATAAAGAAGGGGAAAGAACAAGTACGACAGGAACTCCCTCCTCGTCAAGGGAAGTTCGAACAAAAAAGAGATCTCAGGGACGGGAAAGAATTCCGTAGAGAAAGAACTCCGCCTAGGAGATACGCCGAGTATACTCGCCTCAACAGACCAAGATCCGACATCTTGGCTTCTATTGTTGAAAAGGACTTAGATATACAATGGCCTAAACACATCGAGAAGCAAGAAGAGTAAATTTTCTAAAGACTACAGAGGTTCCACAAGCGTAAAGGTCACCCGTGAGGATTGCATCCGGTGAAGGCAATCGAAGACTAGTGAGAAGTGGGAAGTTGAAAGAACCAACGGCGAAGAAGAACCCTCCGGGCATAGAAAGAATGAGCGAAGAAGAGAGGCGTGATTACAACCTCACAGGATCTTTACCACCACCTCCAGCGGAAATCCCACCTCGGCATGCCCAAAGATACCAAGGGTACCGCGAAGATACATAAATGGAGAACCTCCCTTACAGTGGAGTTATCAACGCCATTGCAGGAGGACCAACAGGGGGAGATAGCAGAAATGCAAGGGAAAGGACCGCGCAACACTTGAGAAACAACGCAGCTTACGGTCCACCATACGAAAGGCACAAATGCAATTACCTTTGACGATAGCGAGATCCCCCCACCAACGTCTGGCGGAGGAGATCTCAAGGACCCCGATGTCCCTTTGGTTGTTTCTCTAGTGATTTCCACTTACAAGGTCAACAAGGTACTAATCGACACAGGAAGCTCCTCCAATGTCATATCCAAAAGGACCGTGGAGCAAATGCACCTGGGTCAAATACAATATGGACGAGTATACACTTCATTGGTAGGTTTTGGAGGGTCTGTAGTACGCCCCATTGGAAGTATACCACTGCAAGTCTCTATGGGCACCTTTCCGACAAGGGTGACCAAGACAATCCTCTTTGTGGTAGTAGATAGCACCTTCGACTATAACGTGATCTTGGGCCGCCCGGGACTTAACCAATTCAGAGCAATTGCTTCTCCCTTACACAACAGGGTAAAGTTTCCAACCCCGAACGGCGTGGGAGAAGAAATGGGCAACGTTAGAGAAGCCTGGGAGTGCTACATCATGTCAACTAGAGGAGCCACAGTACCTGTCCTTTCGGTCACTAAGGGCCCTCATAGCCATTCTTCCATTACTCTAACGCCACCAAAGGAAGAAATCGGTATTGGGTCGCTCAGAGAAAAGTTCCCCAAGACAGCTAGAATAGAATCCCATGAAGCCTTGAAAGAGGTCCAACTGGTCGAAGGAAATTCGGAAAAAACAACTCGGATTGGAACGGAGATGAGTACGGAAGTAGAGCGGAAGCTCATCGCTTGCCTTCGTGACAATCGCGACATCTTTGCTTGGAGCACAGATGATCTCAAGGGGATAGACCCAAGGATCGCAGTTCACCGTCTGAACATGGATCCGACGGTCAAGCACATCCGGCAAAAGAGGAAAGACTTTGGACCAGTTGAGGATGCTATCATAGCAGGGGAAGTTGACAAGTTGATGAAAGCAGGTCATATTGAAGAAGTCAGATACTCCGATTGGGTCTGCAACGTGGTCCTCGTCGAAAAAGCTCCAGGAAAGTGGAGAATGTGCAATGACTTCACTAGACTCAACAAATTTTGTCCCAAGGATCCTTATCCATTGCCACGCATAGACCAGCTGGTTGATTCCACTGCAGGATGTGCGCTTCTAAGCTTCATGGATGCATATCAAGGCTTCTACCAAATTAGGATGGCTCAAGAAGACATCAAGAAAACGGCATTCTTTGCGGCCGGAGGAGTCTATTGCTTCAAGGTCATGCCCTTTGGCCTCAAGAATGCAGGAGCTACTTACCAACGGCTGGTAAATAAGATGTTCAAGGAAGAATTGGGAAAAACCATGGAAGTCTATGTGGATGACATGCTTGTGAAAAGCAAGACTGAAGAGGAACACATCGAACACCTTAACAACTGTTTTTCTATTCTCCGGAAATACGGAATGAAGCTGAACCCTGAAAAGTGCACTTTTGGGGTGAAAGGAGGAAAATTCCTTGGTTACATGGTCACAGAAAGAGGCATCAGTGCTAACCCAGAGAAAATAAAAGCAATCGTAGATCTACCACAGCCCAAGACTGTCAATGAAGTCCAGAAGCTTCTAGGAAAGGTGATGGCATTGAGCCGTTTTATCTCAAAATCCGCCGAGAAAAACCTTCCCTTCTTTAAGATCTTACGAAAAGGAAATAAGTTCGAGTGGACAAAGGAATGTGAAGAGGCCCTGGAAAACTTGAAAAAGTATCTCCTCTCGCCGCCCCTTTTTCTAAACCCATGGAGGCTGAAACTCTTTACCTCTATTTGGCCACCACTGATGAAGCAATGAGTTATGTACTGGTACGGATACAAGACAACGAGCATTTACCAATTTACTATTTGAGCAAAGCCCTTGCAGGCTCTGAGACCAGATATGTCAAAGTTGAGAAGCTCGCCTTTGCACTGGTTTACACTGCGCGGCGACTGAAGCCTTACTTCAAGTCGCATCGGATTGTGGTCCTTACAAATGAGCCACTCAAACATGTCTTGGACAAACCGGATCAGTCAGGACGCCTGTCCAAATGGGCTATTGAGCTGAGTGAATATGATATTGGGTATCAAGCCCCATCTGCCAAGAAAGCGCAAGTTCTGGCCGACTTCCTGGTAGACTATCCAGAGAAAGGAGAAGAAGAGAACGGAAACTCACAGGAAAAGGCTAGCCATGTGGTGATAGCCCAAATCAAGGAATCAAGTGGAGAGAAAGAAGCAGAAGAGACACAAAGAGGTAGCATCCAGCTTATGACTAAGTATCACCAACCTATGGATGATTCACTAAGAGTAAGGCACATGTTTCTCTTGGACGAAGAACTCAATACCTCGACAACTGCATCTTCCGACAAGAAGCAAGAGGTTGAGAAAGCACTCACTCCCACTTCGGGAGGAAAGGAAAGAAACAAAGAATGTTGGACATTACAAGTGGATGGATCATCAACCGGACGGTTGGGAGGAATAGGAATTTTCCTTGAAAGTCCTGAAGGAGCCAAGCTAGAGTACGCCATCACCCTCAATTTTAAGGTGACGAACAACGAAGCCGAATATGAAGCACTTATCACCGGCCTAAGAATGGCGAAAGCCCTTCAGGTAAAAAGGATCAAAGCCTACACAGACTCGTAGCTCGTACAATCCCAGTTCTCCGGGTCCTTTACCACCAAAGGACCTAACATGATCAAGTACTTGGAACTCCTCAAGAAAGAGGTTGAACACTTTGAAGAATTTACTCTTGACCAATTTCACAGAGAATGGAATGAAAAAGCCGACGCCCTCTCCAAGTACGCCTCAGCCTTAGGAGCTTTGGACACAAGAAGTGTCATCCTAATGACCCGCGCGGAATCCTCCCCGCAAACCCCAGACGATGATGTTTCTCTTGAGCACAGAGAGAAACTGGATGACTGATATATTCCGTTACCTCAAGGATGGTACTTTACCTGTGGATCCTAGAGAGGCCAGGAAGATTCAATGTCGAGCTAACAGATATTTTATTCTGGAAGAAGATCTCTACAAAAGATCCTACAGCGGAACTCACCTGAGGTGCCTAGATCCTCAAGAGGCGAAAACTGCGATGGAAGAAATCCACGCCGGAAGTTGTGGAAGTCATTCTGGAGGAAGAACTTTGGTGCAAAAGATCATAAGGCAAGGATACTATTGGCCAACTATTGACATTGATGCTGCCAACATCGCCCGCGCCTGTGAAGACTGCCAATACTATGCCAACATACCACACCGCCCGACCAACCCTATGATTCCGTCAATCATAGCATGCCCATTTAATCAATGGGGCATAGACATAGTTGGTCCTTTTCCGCGAGGAACACATCAAAAGAAGTTCTTGATAGTAGCAGTGGAATACTTCACTAAGTGGGTCGGTCAAGCAAAGGTCACCATCACACGAGCGTGGTTCGGACATTCATATGGAAGAACATCATCTGCCGGTTTGGACTCCCACGAGTGCTAGTTTCGGACAATGGAGCACAATTTTCTGGGTCAAAACTGAAGGAGTGGCTTCAGTCCTTCAAAATAGAACAACGCTTTGCTTCCGTTGGCCACCCCCAAGCCAATGGTCAGGTGGAAGCCACCAACAAGACCATAGTCAAAATTTTGGAGAAAAGGTTGAGAACTTCCCAAGACAGTTGGGCGGATGATCTCGACGCGGTCCTTTGGGCGCATCGAACGACAGCCCGGACTGCCACACAAGAAACACCTTTCTCCCTGGTCTACGGATCCGAGGCGGTCATCCCTTCGGAAACGGTGGTGGCAACCCAGAGAATCCAGCAATACAACCCAGTTGATAATGAGATCGCAAGGATCTATGACCTTGAGCTCCTTGAAGACAAGCGCGATAAGGCATTGGCCAACATCCTTCGGTACCAAGCCATGACCGCTCGAGCCTACAATAAACGTGTCTTTCCCAAGGACATACAAGTTGGAGACTTAGTCCTCAGAAGAGCCGATATACTAAGTCATGTGGGGAAACTTAAGCCCAAGTGGGAAGGACCGTACAAAGTTACTGGGGCAAGAGTTAATGGAAGCTTTGAACTAGAAGATGAGCAAGGGCGGGCCTTGAAGAGAACTTGGAATGCCAAGAATCTCCGAAAGTTTTACACTTAGAGGAGGAGTGTGGCAACGACTGTCACCTTCCTTTATCTTGTCGATCTGTTTTTTGTGTTTGTTTTTTGAAAAGGCCTCGAAGCCCTCAAGTTGTAATTCGATTTCCGTCAAATCAATACAACTGTGATTTCATAAACATTGTTAATAATCATGTCCTTCGAATCTCATGATTCGAACAGGCCATGAAGATATTTAACTACTCGATCCGAAACTAGATCATACACTGATCCGGATCGGATTAACACAATCAAATAGTGTCCGACCTTGACAAAGGCAAAAACGCTTTTATTAAAACAGGAGTACAGAGTTACAAAGTCAGGGTCCGAAGAGCCCTAATCGAGCTTACAAAAACAAGCTCCTATTCTATCTCTTTTCTACTTCTACAGCGAAGCTTCTTAATTAACCCTGGTCTACCGAACCAAGCCCCGTTCGAGCACTATTAACTTTATCTGTGGGCGCTCCGAAGGAAGAAGGAATTCCACCATCCCAACTTTGATTGCTTACTGACAAAGATTCCGAAGCCCTATTCGGACGATCTAAAGACTAACAGCAGCCGGACGAGATAACTGAGGCCATTCAATTCTTCCGGAAAGGATACTTCATCACTTTCGAACGAAAGAGAGCTCCGAAGCAAGCAAGAAGCACTATAACAATCCGGATCGCCTCTTACCAAATACTATAAATACATCCCAGATTCAGAGTATTTGGAAGGTGACCAACCCGGATAGTCGGATTAACCCAAGTCACTCCGGAGGCTCCCGTTGGTCCGAGTCCCAACAAGACCGGCATAGTCAGGAACTCCGTCCCAGAATTGCAAGTCGCTCCCTCGAGTCTTTAATTCTGGCACACAGCCACCAACAAGGCCGAGCTGCTCGGACGAAAGACCATAGGTGTAAGACAAACGAGTCACCAGAAAGGTTACTTCCGGAAGTCCCCAATGATCCGACTCCAAACAAACAGAACCGAACTGCTCGGATACGTATCCTCAAGGACGAGCTAAAAGCTTACTAAAAGGGATACATCCGGAGCTCCCTCAATCCGAGAAACGAACAACTAGACACAACAGGATTGGTAGAAAGCCTTCCAACATCTCGGGCGGTTTTTCACGACCGAACCACGAAATACTGGAAGGGATTCTACCAAACCAATTATGCCGACTTGTCGTCCCCCGGGCACATACCCAGAGCGGAATGCCTCGGATGCATTGAGGTTTAAAAACAATTATTTGAAGTTCCCCGAACCATCCAGCTAATCTACCTCTCTGGGGCTAAAAGTCATGAATATAGACCACAGCCCCGAAGAAAGAAGATTAGCCTGACGATCAGAGGAATTGATTGGCAAAGATTTCAGGCCTCACGCGGCACGGACCGTATCCTCGGAGATCCGAGACTGGCTTTCCGAGCAATTTAATTTCCAAAATTCTCACCATGAACCAGCCCGGGTAGACATCCGAAGCATCGGAGAAACCCTTGGGACAAGATCACGCGCAAAAATGATGGTATAAACATGCTCACCAGCCGCTCGGACTCGAGCTCCGGACCTTTGGTTACTATAAAAGGGAGAAAATGTCCTAATGAAAAGCCGTACAAAGCAGGGGTATATATAGAAAGAGAGGACTAATCAGAAGCGGACACATGTCCCAGCTAGCTACCGGAAATGGGCTTGGGCCGAACTTGGGCCTGGCTCTTCGGCTTCCATTGGCCCAACCCAATAATCCATCCATACGGTCGGGCACATTGACTAAGTTACTCACTCGAACGTATCAGCTCGGGGCTAACATGACAACATCCGA
The DNA here is from genome assembly GCA_026545765.1 of Plantago major. Lineage (NCBI taxonomy): Eukaryota > Viridiplantae > Streptophyta > Magnoliopsida > Lamiales > Plantaginaceae > Plantago > Plantago major. The sequence goes on from CM048841.1 coordinate 75,150,734, forward strand.
AGCAACTGTGATTCGTATAGAGTCACCCTATACTTAATGCTGATCATCTTCTCACTCTCTCACAAGTCTGCATGGCTCGGGGTGACGCACCAAGTCAACGTCCGAATCGATGCTACTTACCACGATACAAGGAAATTCTTTCTCGCAAGCCTTGTCACTCTAAGACGTGGCTCCGAACCGTTCGTGGTCCGGTTTATTTCTATTAAAGGTTCCGATTCGGATGGGCACAATGGTTGATCATCCCCCAAGACCCGCACAGAAGAATTTGCATCAGGCAAATTAACGTTCTGGCGGTTTGAATCTCAAAGGTCCGAACCCATTGTCCGAGTTTATGAGAGTTAATGAGCTACTAAACAGATATATGGGATTCATCGCGCAAGAATGTAAACAGAAACATTTAGCATTTCAACAACGAAAATAGTTCCGAGCCACCAAGGGGCCCGAACCAACAACATTCAACAAGACAAGTATATGTTTACCCAACAAAAGATGACGAGCAAAAAGGACAACATTGTTTTTAGGCCCGGAGGCACCCTACTACAAAAAACCCGGGGCATACCCCGTCTTCACTGCCTTCGCCGCTCGGACGAACTAGGTTGAGACCGAGAGGGGCCCCCAGTATCCTTCTCCGGAGGCGCTTGACCTTGCTGTTGGGCTGCCTGGGCTAACCTCCGTTCTCTCCGAGCCTCAACCTCTTTCGGGAAGGCCGGACACTGCTCCATCAAGTCTAGGTCGCGATCAAAGCCTTGGACAGGCCCAGGCAGAGTCAGCCAGTCTCGGTTGTGTTCCAAGTGATCGTCCAAAGGAACGAAAACACTGGACATAAGCACCCGAGGGACGAAGGATGGGAGATACGGACCGCCATGGTTGTACTTCTTGCCCTCCGACTCGTCGCAGACCAGCTCCACAAATTCACACTTAAGCAGGTCTTCGTCCAAGACACCCTCCGGAGCAAAGTCCGAGCCATCTCCATTCTTAAAGGCGGACACCCCCTCAGCGTCCAAGTCCAAGCCATCCGGTATCCAACCCTTCCTCCGGCACTGGTCCACAGATGCATCAAACCCATCTTGGCGGGCCTCGTCATACTTTGACTCGAACAAAAACTTGCAGGAGTCCGAATCAAGGAAATCTTGGGCAGCCCTTGTCCGGACCCCCCGAAGATCCTTCAACATCTTATCTTTGAAAGTCCGAGAGACACCCACGAACTCGTCCAAACTATCTTGGTGCACTTTCAAGTCAGTCTCCAAAGATCGAATGGCACTTTTCATCTTGGCCATCTTCGACTCGGCCTCCTGTTTAGCAGCTATGGCCTTCTTTAGGCGCTCCGAAGTGCTGTTCAACCGAGACGCTTCAATCGCCCGGGCAGCCTCAGCCTTGGCCAAATCCTCTTCTAGGGTAGCCCTCCGAGCAGCTACCAAAGAGCATGCTTCAACAGTAGCAGCAAGCTAAGAACAAAAACGAAACATCGGAAGTGTTAGATACCTCCGAACCACAAGAAGATGTAAAACCAACGGAAAATTTAAACTCACTTTGCGCTGAGCGGCAGTTAACTTCGAAATCCGCTCCAACTCCGAGGCAGCAACCAACCGAGCAACTTCAGCATCCGAATCCAGCTCGGGCGCCTCGCTCATCTTTCCCTTGCCTTTCTTGGCGGGAGGATTCGGACCTTCGGAGGAGCGCTTTTTTGCAGCCGCGGCCGATCCGCTTATGGAGGATCTCGGACACGGATCTTGGAGGCCTCTTGAGCCCTTAGATCCACCACCTTACCCTTGTCCGGAGTAGGGATAGTTTGGGCCTCTTCGCAAAGCAGACTCTCGAGATTCCTCCACTCGGAACACGGCAACATTTCTTGGCTCGTCCATCGGGAGTACGGTGGAAGTCTTGATAATCTGGGTCCGGGAACCCTCTGCCAACTCCTTCCGCTGCGCAGCATTTTGCTGACGCTTCAACTCCCGCATGGTCGACATCGTATACTCGAACCAAAAAGCTGCACATCCGAATCACAATGAGTTGCAGAATACAAAAGAATCTACAAATGGTAACTACATAGTCGACAAACCGAATCGGACAACCAACCAGAGGAAGAGAGAAACCACTTACTCAAATCCTCCATATTGTCACAAAAACTTGGCTCGGACAAGCCGGCCAAGTAAGGAAGAGGCTGACATATCAGCCCTCGGAAGAAGTACTTTTCGGCTCTTGACTCGATGAAGCTTGCCAGATCCACAAAGGGATGTTCCGTGCGGTGGCTTCAATCTGGCGGCTTGCCGGAAGAATTTCCTCTCAAATTGCCACTGGCCTCTCCGCTTGATTGCGGGCTTCAGAGCCGGACGGACAAAAATGTACCTCTTGAACCATTGGATTCCCAATGAGGACAGGGGGTCAACAAAAAATGTGTACGCCTGGCGACATACGAACGTATAGAACCATGTGTTCCTATTACTTACACTTATGTTGAACAATTTACGAAAATTATCGAAGGTGACCGGGATGCCTTTATATTTACATAAGACCCCGAAGCACATCAGATTTCCGAGGGAGTTGGGGATGATCTGGTGCGGACTCAACCCCATACTGTTCAAAATCTCCGAAACTTCGGACGTCTGGTAGCCACCCGCAATGGAGACTTATCTCATAAACACACATGTATCCCGGAGGCGGGTTGTAGAACGCATGAGATTCGTCTGGGACGAGAATCTCAACACACTCCGGGATCTCATATCTCCTCCGGAGCTCATCCACTTCATCGGCTCGGATGGTTGAGGCACAAGTAGGCAACGTACCGTCTTCGTTCCACTCGCCCTCCGGATCGGGGTGAGTGACCTCATCGTTAGACCGAGGGAACTTTACTTGGAATACGTCCTCACCCTTCCTCAGCCTCTCCGGACGCTCTTCCTCAGCCATCTGCCGACTCGCCACGCTTGCCAATGATTCCACACGGAGCACATGAGCGGATGGATCTACACTTTCTTCCTCTTCGGAACCAGAATCTTGGCCCCGCACACCTTCTTCTGCCTCATCTTCCTCGGACGAGGACGCTAACTCTACGGCAGTCTGAAGAGGCGCAGCGACATGCACACGATCCTCCTCACCCTCTTCGAAGATGCTCAAATTGGGAGGTGCTTCCGAGGTATCATGAACTTCCTCGATGATCGGCGCCTACGGATCCGGAACGAACGAGACTCGATTAGGATTACTCCTAAAATTATAACCAAGGTTGCGAATTAAAGATCAGATCTCACGGAAGTTCGATTTCTTGGCCAGCCCGACCAGGCGACGAGTTCCTAACTCGCGAACTTATTTCTTGGCCTACAATAACTTGCACATGGGACACTCATGCAGTAATCCCGACGCCTCGGAGGACTGGATCCGGAACAACTAACCAGTAAGGAACTTACCTCGGGCTCTTCCGGCTCGGATGGGCGCTTGTTCCACCTCCGATGCCGTCATCATCTACGATCTCAATCTCCTCGGAGCTATCGGCTAAAGATATCGCCTCGGAGTCGTATCCCTCAGCCTCGGATCAATTTTGGCTATCACTCTCGGACATCCTAGGGAAAGGAGAAAGCAATTTCGTAAGCTTTAAGATGGCAGTCCGAGAGGTCGTTTATGTATATTAAAGTGGTTAGTTTATAAGCAAACACTACTGGCTTTCCCAGGCGAAGTTAGTTCGGAGTCAGTACGATGCTGATTCGGCGTTAGTCAACATTGAGAACGTATGGAGTATTAAAACTATAATACACATCATAAGCATGCATCCGAGCAACTAGAAGATGAAAGACAATGCAGACAAATGATAAGACGAGACAAGTAAACTTACTTGGACTCGGATGATTAGATGGAAATGCCTTGGCTTCGTATGCGATCTCGTGCTTCGGATCTCTCGTCGCTCGCTTCGGATTGACAGTAGTCGCTTCGGATATACTCAGAATGCGAAAATTCTCTCTCTAAACGGTGAGCAAATGAACCGGCCAACCCCTCTATTTATAGAGGGCCATATTGGGAACTCCAACCGTCACGATTTTTCGGGATTAAATCTCAATCGTAGATCAAAAATCATCCAACGGCATAGTACAAATATACCAAGTGAAATGACGAATTGGTACAACAAATTTATCTCGCGAATAGGCAAATACAACAACTATCCCACTCTCGGGCGGCAGACAACACGAGAGTTCCGGATTATCATCTTCTCGGACGCCTAGCGGCTTATCAGTCCAACATAACTTGTCCACACAAGGAACCTCGTTTACTCGAGCGATTACACTTCGGACCTCCACTTGACCACAGAGGTTGGTTCGGACGGGACACGCACCTACGGTCCGCCACCGTAGCTCATTAAAGGTACACTACCGATGTTCGGAGCCTAAACTTAGTCTCGATTACAAATACCCTTTTTTCTTTTTTCTTCACTTCGTTGCCCTTCGGACCCAGCCCCTCGGATGGCAACGATGTTTTAGAAAAAGAAAAAAGGAGAGACTAAGTCGTTCTACACGGCACGATTTACACCTTTTTTCAACTCGTTTAGGCGGATTGGACTGAAGAACGGATCCTTCTTCAACAGCTTCCCAAGCCAATAGTTCCACAACTATCTTCTACTAAGATACTTGGAAACTAGGGGGACATATGTTGATACGGAAATATGTCCAATCCGTCATAAAGGACCTAGGAACGAATCCTAAGGCATCCCAAGTCATCCAATGGATCCGAGACACTTCGGTCCGGGCCAACGGTCCGATCCGAGCAGACCAACCATGGTCCGACCCACATTGAAAGAAAGGGACGAAGGATTTGGACCTACAAGGCCCGACCCGGAACCATAGGTCCGACCCACCTTGGTCCAAGCCTCTCTGGGAAAGGAGCATAGTGCTAAGACAGTACCCTCTCCGACCCAAGGACTCCGATCCGGATGTCAACTCGGATCCAGAATGACCATCTCATAAAGCAACCAAGCAAATGGGCACCAAAGAGTGAGATGTCCGAACCCAGGAGTTCCGAATCGGAAGAGTTGGACAGGCAGGAGAACTTCCTCAGCTGACAACCAAATATGGTCCAGACCAATCGTCCGGACCCATCTCTCCGAACCTGGGATCTCGGCAGAACTAGTCACATCCTCAAGAACTCTCCCAATAATGACCAAACTACCCCTAAAGCCCAAGATGGCATGGGCTAAAGCTTCATTATTGGGCTATGGGCCTCATATTAGCATTGGTGGCTCAATCGTAGCCTTACACTTGGCGCAATCCTAGCAAGGCCTTCCATTTTGATGATAGCCTATAAATAAGGCACACATCCCCACAAGTAAGGGACATCTTACAAGTCACATCACGACCTCAATCCCGAATATTATACAGAGTTGATCTTCAGTCACTCTCGAGGAAAGTCTCATCCCGGTTTGACACTTAGCAAACCGGGCACTAACCCCCCCCCCCCCCACTCATGTGTGCAGGTCCTTACCGAAGTAGTTGGTCGCTGGTTCTTACGCATTGGTCCTTACCTAGCAAGGGGCTTCTTACCTTGGCACCCATTAGTGGAGTTGAAATAAATCTAAGTAGTTGGGGAGTTACACCCTCAACACATTCCATATACTCTCAAGCCTATATTTTTTGGTCCACCAAGTCAATAAATTTAACTGCTCAGTTATAGGCTCACTTGTTTTGATATTGGCATGGGGGGGGGGGGGGGGCAAAATTCATCTTTAATGGAGTAGTATGTAGTAAAGAGATTCATCATACTACTAGAAAAACCAAAAAAAATTGGCAGCTATATTTTGACAGCAAATTGGCTGTCAAAATTATAGTTGAATTGTGACAACTAAAATGTGAATTTATGACAACTAGTTGTAATAAACGTACATTGTGGGCTTTAGGTGAGTCAATGTCTCATATATTATTTAAAAACAAACCAATAGTGAGAGCATGCTGTCAATAATGGATTTGCAATATTTCTTAATATAATAACTATCATGTTTTTTACAGCATGCTATTACAATTCCCAACTAGTTGAAGCTTAAAATTATATATATGTTGGGAGAATCATTTTTTACAGCTAGTTGTCACAGATATATATATAACTACACTAGTGATATACGTATTACTGTATTGGAGATACGTATTGGAAAGCTTATGTATCTATATTGTTGATACGGACATGTGTCCAATCCGTTAAGGGCGCCATAGAGCGTGTTCTAGAGCGCATCAAGGCTGAGATAGCCAATCCAGTACTAGTCCGACCTTTGAATAGTCCGATCTAAAGGAAACCATTCCAGGTCAACTAGTACTTACAAGTCAACACACCTTCTCAGCTGAGTCCGACGAAGCTAGGTGTATGACTTCCGAACCTGACAAAAGGTCGCATGGTCCTACCAAGCACCACAAACTGTCAGTCCTAGGATGCCAAACGGACCGGACGAGAGAATCTCGGACGCCACCATCGCAATAAGACCAAACGTACATAACAGAACCACTGAGATACTTCCATGGAACTCTAGGCTCGGACGCCGTGAGTTACCTAAGGATAGGTCAACCAAGCAGACGGATCTATTCGAAGGACTTACACGGACCCAACGAGCATAACAATACTCTCAGAGGGAAAGGTCCAAACTACCCTCCCAGGCCCATTAATTAGTACTGGATTACTGTTCACTATTGGACCATGGGCCAAAGGTAGCATTGGTGTCCAAATCTGAAGCATACACTTGGCATCATCTTGTGAGTCGCCTCATAAGCATATGATAACTATAAATATAGCCCAAGGTCCAAGACCTTAAGGTAAGGAACAACTAGAAGCAATAATCACTAAGTCTTGTTGATATCATAACCTTCCTCATAACTATTACATTGAGAGCTACCAACTCTCTCTTGAGTAAAGTCTCTTTCAGGTACTCTTGCACGGGCGGATACTGCTTCGGACTTCAAGTAGGAGGCGGGTCCTAGACTAGGTTGCTTGTAATAGTTTAGTTAGTTAGTGTTCGAGGTTTTACCCCTCAACATTTTTGGCGCCGTCTGTGGGAAATTTTACAAAAGGTTTCACGTTTGAGTTAGGCTGATGGCAAGGACGAGACGGACAACACGAACTAGTGTTGCAGGCGTAGGGACTCCACCACCACGTCCACGTGGACGCCCGCCCACCCGGGGACGAAGGGCCACTGTGGATGGAAGGAACGCTGGAAGGAGATATTCGAGCGATGGGCGCACAGCCAGCCCATCCTCAGATGAGGGAAGAGACGCTCCGCACAGGGGAGTCCAAAGTGTTCCTGAGAATGTTGTGCCTGCGGACCATGGAGAGGGGGTCATACGAGTTTCTCCGGCAGAAGCTCAAGACCCCGCTACAGGTCAACAGTTTACTATGCCCGATGTTCGCGTTGTCCGCACTAGTGACCTCGGACTAAGTGAAGCTCAGTTTGATAGATTGCTCACGATAATCCAAGGATGCCTAGGGTCTAAAAATGCCCATCCTCAGCAAGCCACTCCGCCAGTGGATACTCCGGTTCAAGCAGAGCCTGCGTTATCAAGAAACAGGCAACGTCTGATCCAACAGAGGTTAGGGAATCAGCTACCTCAAGAGGATTTGCGAAACCTTCTAGATCGGAGGGCATCTGCCTCTCAAGCTCGAGGTGAGGGAAGCCCGAACGGAAGGAGAGAGTATCAAGAGGGGGATAATAGGCATCCAGGAGTTCCGCGACAAGCACCTCCGAGAGACAGAGATCATGTAGCAGAAACCATTCCAGTGGTCCGTTTAGATGAACTCCCCGCAGATGTAGCAATTCATCCGAGGACAGGAGAGATCATGACTGCTGACGAAATCTACGCTCAGCAAAAAGCCTTGGAGGCCCAGATTCTGAACCTCGGACGCCTGGTAAAAGACCATGAGCCGATAACTACTAGTGCGCCAAATCCTTTGTGCGATGACATCATGAGAGAAAAGGAAAGGAACAGAAACTCGGATCAAGTGATTCCGAACTTGGAATACTATTACGGGGATACTTGTCCCGTTGGTCACCTGACAAGGTATAACAACAAGATGGATTCCAAGGGGATGAGCGACAATACGAAAGCTCTTACGTTCTCATCTACTCTCTTCGGAACGGCTATGGATTGGTACACCGCTTTGCCGAACAAGTCGATAAGGTCATATGCAGACCTCTCTTCCAAGTTCCTGGCACGATTTGGAAAATCAAAAAGGAGAAAGCGTACCGTAGAGCACCTGGCCGAGGTTATACAAAGGGAGCAAGAAGATCTTCAGACTTTCTTAGATCGCTTTAATACGGAGGTCCTCCGGGTTGAGCCCCACAGTATTAAAGAACGGGTCCGTCACCTGTATGCTAATACTTACAACTCCGAGCTCCGAAGGAAACTTTCCAGCCAGGAGGTAAGAAGCGAGAAATACTTGGACGACATCTGTGAAGAGGTGATGTACGGGGAGGAATATCGAAGGAATGTTCCAGTCCGAGCTGGTTCAAAGAAAGGAAATGAGCCGTTGAAACCAGAACAACGCCAGGGGAAGTTTGACCCAAAGAAGGATCACAGAGATAAAGGTATTTACAGAGAAAGGAGTCCGCCAAGAAGATTCGCGGACTACACTCGTCTCAACAAACCAAGATCCGACATCTTGGCGACCATTGTTGAGAAGAAACTGGATATCCAATGGCCGAAGCCATCTCATAATCGAAGGAACAAAAATACGAAAGGATATTGCAAGTTTCACAAGAGCCGAGGTCACGAGACCGATGACTGTATTCAATTGAAAACAGAGGTTGAACACCTAGTAAGAGAGGGCAAGCTGAAGGAGCACATCTATGCGGATGAGCCCTCCAGGCATGATAGAACGGAGCGAAGGAGGGAGGATAATGCTACAGAACCACCACCCCATCCGCTATCCTTGCAACCTTCGCCAGTTAACCATCCGTCTCGCACGGACCAACACCCATACAGGTACGCTGATGACGTTGAAATGGAGAACGCTCCATACAGCGGAGTGATCAACACCATCGCAGGCGGACCAACTGGGGGCGATAGTAGGAACGCGAGAGAACGGACAGCTCAGAATCTCCGGAACAATGACAAATCGTATGCTGCTCCAACAATTCGAGGGACAAACGCCATATCCTTTGATGATAGTGAGATCCCTCCTCCTACGGCAGGAGGAGAAGACATTGACGATCCGGATGTTCTGCTGGTGGTTTCTTTAACCATCGCAACTTATCAGGTAAACAAGATCCTGGTAGACACGGGGAGTTCCTCGAACATCATCTCCAAATCGGCAATAGATCAGATGAATCTGGGAAGAATCCGATATGAGAGAGTCAACACCTCCATATTAGGGTTCGGAGGAGGTACTGTCCGTCCTTTAGGAAGTGTCATACTTCACGTTTCACTTTGGACGCATCCTGCAAGAGTGACACAGCAAGTCCGTTTTGTAGTGGTGGACCGAACTTTCGACTACAATGCTATCTTCGGTCGTCCGGGGCTCAATCAATTCCGAGCTATACCTTCCACTCTCCATAATAGGATGAAATTCCCGACCCCGTGCGGAGTTGGAGAGGAGGTAGGGAACATCCGAGAAGCTTGGGAGTGCTATATTATGTCCACAAGGAGAGCATCTGCGCCTGTGTTGGCAGTAACGGTGACCCCTGACCCGCCAGTTGTTCTTCCGGCTAAAAAGGAGAATCCGCATATTGGAGTAGGGAGCCAGAAGGAGAAGTTTCCTAAAACTGTACGAATCGAGCCTCATGAAACTCTCAAGGAAGTTGAGCTTGTTATTGGAAGCCCGGATAAGAAGACTAGAATCGGAACAGAGATGAATGCGGAGATGGAAATGAAGCTTATTGCTTGTCTCCGAGATAACAGTGATGTGTTTGCTTGGAGTACCGATGACCTAAAGGGGATAGATCCGAGGATAACTGTTCACCGTCTGAACATGGATCCCTCGATTAAATATATCCGTCAAAAGAGAAAGGATTTCGGTCCGATCAAGGATGCCATCATATCTGCTGAAGTTGATCGACTCCTGAAAGCAGGGCATATCAAAGGGGTCCGTTATTCTGATTGGGTTTGCAACGTGGTTCTGGTAGAGTAATCGCTAGGCAAATGGCGGATGTGTAAGGATTTCACCAGGCTAAACAAGTTCTGCCCAAAAGATCCGTACCCTTTGCCACGGATAGATCAATTAGTTGACTCCACGTCCGGATGTGCGTTACTGAGTTTCATGGACGCATACCAAGGTTTACCAAATTCGGATGGCCAAGGAGGACATCAAGAAAACAGCTTTCTTCGCTGCAGGGGGAGTATACTGTTTCAAGGTGATGCCTTTCGGATTAAAAAATGCGGGGGCCACTTACCAACGACTAGTGAATCAGATGTTCAAGGAAGAAATTGGAAAAACCATGGAAGTGTATGTGGATGACATGCTCGTTAAGAGCAAAACTGAAGAACAACATGTGGATCATTTGAACAAGTGCTTTGCTATCCTTAGGAAGTACGGCATGAAACTGAATCCAGAAAAGTGCACCTTCGGAGTGAAAGGAGGAAAGTTCCTCGGATACATGGTCACAGAGAGAGGGATAAGCTCGAATCCCAAGAAGATCAAGGCAATCCTAGATCTGCCGCATCCGAAGAACCTCAATGAGGTACAACAGCTTATTGGACGTCTTATGTCCTTAAGTCGCTTTATTTCGCGATCCGCGGAGAAGAACCTTCCGTTCTTCAAAATCCTCCGGAAAGGAGAGAGCTTTGAATGGACCGCGGAATGTTCTGAGGCTTTTGAAAATTTGAAAAAGTACCTCCATTCCCCTCCACTGCTCTCCAAACCCGTCGAAGGAGAACCACTCTACCTCTACCTAGCAATTACGGAAGAGGCAATGAGTTCCGTATTAGTACAGATTCAAGCTAATGATCACTTGCCAATCTACTATCTTAGTAAAGCCCTTGCTGGGGCGGAGACAAGATACGTGAAGATTGAGAAATTTGCATATGCTTTGGTTTACACCGCAAGACGGTTAAAGCCATACTTCAAGTCTCATAAAATAGTGGTACTAACTGCGGAACCTTTGAAACGGGTCCTGGGAAAGCCCGATCAATCTGGACGACTCTCTAAGTGGGCGATCGAGCTGAGCGAATACGACATTTGCTATCAGGCTCCGTCAGCCAAGAAGGCTCAAGTCGTCGTCGATTTCTTAGCGGAGTACCCTGAAGTGGATTCAGAGAAAGTCCCGGACAAATAGGCATTTGAATGCCTAATCACCAAGCAGATTGTCCGGAAGCCAGTTCCGCCAATGATCAACCCAGAAAATCTCGAGGATGCTCAGTTTATAAATTAGTCTCTGTCTGCATCGTACGAGGAAACCCGGGTCAACCAAATGTTCCTGCTTGACGATATCACGAGGAGATCTGGTACTGACAACTCTGATCCGAATATCAAAGAGAAGGAGGAACAAAAGTTGGAATCTCGGGAGCTTACAGAAGATCTCCAAACCAAAAAACATCCCTCTGATGTTTGGACATTGGAACTGGATGGTTCCTCCACTGGAAGAGTGGGAGGGATTGGAATCTATCTTAAAAGCGATGGAACGGAATTCGACTACGCGATATCCTTGGAATTCAAAGTCACCAATAATGAGGCTGAGTATGAAGCGCTGTTAGTCGGGCTACGTCTGGCCAAGTCCCTGCAGGTCTGGAAATTCAAGGCTTACACGGACTCACAGTTAGTTGAAGTCCAAGTTTCAGGAACTTTTGCCACAAAAGGTCCTTCAATGATCAAGTATCTTGAACTACTCAAGCAAGAAGTCAGCCTCTTTGAGGAGTTTACCCTGGAGAAGTTTGACAGGGCCTGGAACGAAAGAGCGGACGCTCTGGCAAAATACGCATCCGCAACAACTGCTCTAGACACGAGGAGAGTAATCCTACTCACTATTACTGACTCATCCGTCATGAGTCCCAACTCAACCGTCATGATAACTGATACGGGAAGAAACTGGATGACCGACATCTTTAGTTATCTCAAAGACGGGTCACTACCAGCTGATCCGAAGGAGTCAAGGAGGATGCAGTGCCGAGCGAACATATACTTTATACTGGGAGAAGATTTGTACAAGAGATCTTTTACTGGGACTCATTTGAGGTGTTTGGGACCGCAAGAAGCAAAGACTGTGCTGGAAGAAATTCACAGCGGAAGCTGCGGAAGTCATTCCGGGGGACGAACTCTTGCTCAGAAAATCATTCGACAAGGCTACTACTGGCCTACCGTTGATAAGTATTCCGCCAGCTACGCCCGGAGATGCCCTGATTGCCAATATTATGCGAATATTCCCCATCGTCCGACACATCCTATGATCCCGTCAATCATAGCATGTCCGTTTGATCAGTGGGGCATCGATATTGTCGTACCGTTCCCAAGGGGCACTCAACAGAAGAAATTCCTAATTGTGGCCGTGGAATATTTCACCAAGTGGGTAGAAGCTGAAGCCGTGGCAACCATTACGGAAAGTCGAGTGCGGACCTTCATTTGGAAAAACATCATTTGTCGCTTTGGCCTACCCAAAGTTCTTGTCTCGGACAATGGCGCCCAATTTTCAGGCAACAGGCTCAAGGAATGGTTGGCGCCCTTCAAGATTGAACAACGTTTCACATCTATTGGATATCCACAAGCTAATGGACAAGCTGAGTCCACGAACAAGACAATTGTTAAGATCCTGGAAAAACGACTGAGAACTTCTCAAGAAAGTTGGGCAGATGATCTGGATGGCGTACTGTGGGCTCATCGCACCACTGCACGGACCGCGACTAGAGAAACTCCATTTGCCTTGGTTTATGGCTCATAAGCAGTTATACCAGCAGAAATTGCTGTCGAGACTATGAGGGTCCGAGAGTTCGATGATTCCGCCAATCATGAAGCTCAGATATTCGATCTAGACATGTTGGAACAGAAAAGAACTGAAGCACTGGCTAATATCCACAGGTACCAAGCAACTGCTGCTCGAGCCTATAACAGAAATGTTCGAGCAAAAAACTTGCAGGTCGGAGACCTAGTGCTTCGCCGGGCTGACATTTTGAGCATGTTGGAAAACTCAAGCCTAAATGGGAAGGACCTTACAAGATTGTCGGTGCAAGAGTGAACGGGAGTTACGAATTGGAAGATGAGTACGGACATCCAATCAAGCGTACATGGAATGCTAGGAACCTTCAAACGTTTTACGCATAATGATGATTGAGTGGACCCTTATCCATCATTTGGATATTTTGGGCTTAAACTATCTATTACACGGAACTCCGCCAGTTCTGTTTTTGTTAACCCTTTTGTCATTGGTCATGTAGCCCACAAGTTGTAACTGAATTTCCGGCAAATCAATACAACTTTTACCTTTCAAATCGTAAATTCGAAGTTTAGCGTTCACGGTGACAAGAAAAGTCAAGCAATGAATTTTATTCATACATGAGACAAAGTATACATAACACTGTCTTTGCAGTCTACAAATCTCGGATCTTTATCCGGACCTACAAGATATGATACATAATCTATAGAGAAAGTCTCTGGAGATACGTCATCTCCCGTCGAGACTATTCCTCCGCCAGGAAAAGCTTTTTTCATATCAATCGGAAAGTATAGTTTCCGTGGAAACCAGGAACTTGATCTACCTGCACATGGAAAAATGGTTAGACATGACAGAATCTTTCATGATATCACTGTAACATGGTGATATAGATCCAGTGTCTGGGAAGAACAAAGTACCAACAAACAATAGTATATACAAGTCAAAACGACTAGATCTCTGCCTAACCGTCTTTAGAGACTCCAACTCTCTTGAAATTAGGAGACTGTTACCAATTCAAGAGAGATTCGAGCCACTAAAGTAGGATTGGAAGAAAGGAGTAGAGGTCCGGCTTTAATGGTTTACTTTGAGCAACCTATCATCCCATATCACCTTTCCTAGAAAAGAGACAGGAGTCCTAAAAGGCAGACAAGCCAAAACGGCGGAGATAGAAAAAGAAGAATTTGCGATCAGTTTGTACGGTTTTGGTACTTGGGTCGTGTCTTTTTATAGAGCACTCCAACCAATCAGCGTCCTCCACGCCAACAGATTGACGTCAGCAATGGGCTCGAGTCACCTGTTTGGGCAGAACAGTGTTGGATTGATTGGGCTTACCCTACCTGATCCAGGCAGCAAGCCCATTAACCACGTCCAAATTTGTACTGGCTGGTCATCTTACAAGGACATTCACAGGAATATAATCCGACAAAGTAAGGATAAGAAAAAGGTGACGATCTCATCTAGTAAGGACAATCCGAATTTTATTAGAAAATCATCCGAGCATATAAACACGGAGAGTACAATTTGCTAAGGTCCGAGGACCATACTTATTTCTACGGGGCATACCCCTCCTTGTCACTTCAGTGGATGTCCGAGGTTGAGCCTTGAGATTCTAGGCCACCGACTTGAACCCGACGAGCTTGTTGTTGCATTCGGATCCTCCTACGAATCATCTTCAGCGTCCGCTCTCTCTCTTCTTCGGCTCGCCTCCTGGCCACCACCGGACACAGAGGGGGATCGCCTTCTGGATCGAGAACAATTGAGTCATCCGCCGTACCTTTACCAAGGTAAATCGGAGGGTGCATGTTCCCGCAAGCACAGTTTACCCAGTGCTGACAGCAATCGTACTTGGGATCGTCTGGTTCTCCAAAGTCGAAGTTCTCCAAGTCGGGTAGCACCGCGCTTGCATTAAGGTGAAGCTACCTAGATCGGACTGATTTTTCTCGAGCAGATTCCGACATCCTGGAGAAATCTGGCTTTTTTGAAGATTAAGAGTTCTAGACAGGAAGATGTTGGCGAAAAATGAAGCAGCAAAAAAGGAGGAACTATCATAGTCTTATTTATAATAGCGATGGATCTTTACGATCACACCACATGTCAATCATCCGACGGCTCGGAAGATGGAAGGGCGCAGTAATAATGACTATTTCGCTGCTTCACCTTCCTCCTTCTAGAAGATTACGCATCCCGAAAAATAATTTGATATAGCGAAGACGAACGGACCGCGGATCAGAAAGATAATGGTTTGATTATTCTGCATCAGACGCCATCCAAAGCGATCCGTGTTTGTAAGAGATGCGTGTTTTATGATAACCCAGCATACGAACGACGGATAGAAGGAAATAAAGAGGAAAGCAAGTAATGATTTAAAACGAGGAAAGCATTGCTCCGCAGATAGTTACTACGAATGAAGGAGAGTAAATATTGTACATGGCAACATTCCGTGCCATCAAAAGATCACAATTCTGAATATTACAAACTTCTCACGGAGCATACCCCGGACTTCTCAATGGGGGGCAGGTTGGCTCGGACCAGCTTCTTCGGTTGGAGGCGGATTGGCAGAAGACGGGTTGGCAGTGGCACGTGCTGCGAGAGATTCAGCAATTCCGAACAGGTTGAAATCCGCATCATGGCCAACGACCCGAGCAGGCATAAAGTACCAGTCCTTTAGGAAAGCCCTGTAATTATCAAAAGGTACGAAACATACCTTTCGTAGGGCATCCGGGACACACTTCGGGAGAAAGGGTCCGCCTTTACTGACGTCAATCTCACCTTCCTCGGTGACCAGCTCCGCAAATTCACACGCGGCCAACCATTCATCCGACACATTGTCCACAGGGACCTCCACTCCATTAGCATCCGCGGAAGGAATCAATCCTTCCGCCTTCCAGTCGAAGTTCTGCGGAAGTAATCCCTTGGACTGCAACTGGCCGATAGCGGATGAAAACCCATCCAAGCGAGAAGCGTCGGACTTGTCAGCCATGAAAAACTTGAAGGAGTCCGACTTCATAAAGTCTCGGGCAGCCTCAAGGCGGGCAAATTGGAGGTCCTCGAGGAGGATATCATTTGAGTCCAGGAAGGCCTTCATCGACCTACTGATAAAATTCTCCTGCCAATCCAAGTCCGATTTTATCTCCTCCCAGCTGGTCTTCAACTTGTTGATGAGCGTATCCTTCTCCTTTAGTTGAGCATCCGCCCGCTTCACCTTCTCCGCCTCATCCGCGGATGCGGCCATGGCCTTGTGCAGCTCCTCTTCAATGGTGGCCTGCTCACTAGCCTTCCACTGCATAGCCTTGACGAAGCATCCGAGCTATAGGAAGTCCGTATAGATACAAGTAAAATTTCTATCATACTGAGAACATGGCAAGGAAAACATGAACGAGTTACTTACCCTCTGGTACAGCTCATGGAGCTCTCAAACCGCCGACCTCGTGGAGTCCATGAGCGCTCATATATTCCTTATCGAGAGCAGCTTGGTCGGATGGCAGGATAGCGGACAGCTGCTGCCTCTTAGCTGCGAGAGAGGCATCCGAGGTTGCTACCCTATTTCTCCCCGAGGTTATGGCATCTCGCATCAACACCTCCCGCTGGGGTGCGGATGCAGCGGAAGCCGGTGGCTTGGAGGCAGTGGCGCTGCGAGTCGCAGGGTCTTTGCCCTTGTCGGGTACCACCAAGACTTGCGGATCCTCACCTGCCTTCTCCCGCCTCTCCTCCTCCGCCGCAAACACCGCCGCATTTTTTGGGTCCGCCATAGGAAGACCCGCGGACGTATTGATGATTTTGGTCCTCTGGCCAGTGGCAACTTCCAGGGCCTGCTGCTCCCTCTGCTGCCTCTTCTTCTCACGGAGGGTCGACATAATATAATCAAACCAATGAGCTGCGCAACAAATTAAAAGTGTCAGATACGGATACGCAAAGGGAGAATAACCAGAATTGCGGAAACGAAAGTTCAAGACAGAGCATCCCAAAGAAAGAAAAGCACAAATCCTAAGTTAAGGATCCTTACTGAAGTCGGTCTTTCCCCCAACTTCCCCGGCATCCGATCCACAAGCAAGTAGGGCGCGTCGATGATCAGATGCGGAACGGATACGTAGGTGGATCGTTCTTCTTATGGATCTTCGCCACCCACGAAGCCACATTCTTCGGAAGGGGGCGCCAGTCCGGGATGCTCTCCCTTAAGAACTTTTTTGGCAGCCCCCACTGCTCTCGCCTCCTCGCGGACATCCCAGGTTTCAGGGCCACCCGCACAAAAATGTACTTATCCCACCACTTCGACCCCAAGGAAGAAATGGAGTCGGAAATGAAGTTGTAGGGTTTTCTAGCTACAAAAGTATAAAACAGGGGATTCCCCGGACTAAAAGTAACGTGGAAGAGCTGCCTAAAGTTCTCAAAATTCACCGGCTGCCCCATCTTTTTTCAAAAAATGACGAAACAAATGAGGTTACCCAAAGACTTTGGGATAACCTGACTCGGACCGATCCCGATGTGGTTCAGGATATGCTTTAGCTCGGGCGCAATAGGGACCTTCCATCCACAAGCGAAGGCCACTTCATGCACGCACATGTACCCAGCGGGCGGATTGTAAAAGGCATGCCCGGGCTCTGAAACCATGATTTCAACGGACTCCGGGATCTCCCACTTCCGCCTCCACTCAGGAATGTCCTCAGGTTTTACTTTAGACGGACAAGTGGGGAGTAGCCCGTCTGCATTCAACTCTCCGTATTCATCCGCTATCACAACGGCGGACGCAGGATGGGGGAATTTGATTTGCGCCGCCATAGCCCCACGACCCTCAATCAGCGAAAGAGGAGATCGAACGGGCACCACAGGATGCAACGCAATCCGACGACCAGTACGTCTCCGCGGGCGAGCGACTGGAGAGGCTTCCTCCCCTTCCTCCTCATCATCATCCTCTTCTTCTTCACCATCTTCCTCCTCCTCCTCCTCGCCACCCTCGGGTCTCCCAGATGTGCTGGGGTTGGACGGACCTGTTTACGCCACAACACGGTCCTCGTCCCCAGCCTCGAACATTTCCACATCGTCATCCTCCCGACCACTGTCGCCTTCCCGTTCAGTTTGAGGCTCATTCGGATCCACGGATGCCCCAACACCACCTATGGTCCGAGATTGGACTAGCGACCTCGTCCTAGCAACATCTCCCTAGCCCACCGCTACGTCCGCCTGAGGTCCTGCTGCATCACGGACTCTCTGTCCAGCATCGGAGTCCCTGGAAGACACGAGATCCACGACCAGATAGTCTCCGACGGATGTGGTTAAGTCCGCAGACTCAGTCTCCAAATTTGCTCCGTCATTGTAACCTTGAGCCTCGTGAACGTTTTGACTATCGCTCCCGGACATCCTAGGGCAAAAGGAAACGGATCAGAAATGACGATTGTGATTGTCCGAGAGTTCATTTATATATCTTATTATGTCAAGAGGTCCGAGGAAATCCTACCCTATTAGACTTTCTACATGACTTAGTCTCACAATGCCATGGGCACTAAACTCGGCACACAAAGACGCGCCGATGACACTATCATCTGTCCTATGCAACACGGTAACATGGATAACTCACAAGAGACTATGCCAATCGACACCAACACATCACCAAATAAGCATGCATTATCAAGTTTGGTTACATTGGACATGACATACGAGACGAATCAACAAGCTACCAATGAAGGAGATTAGTACGCTATAGCACAATGGAGGAGTATTCCAACTAAGTATACTGCTGAAACCTACCACTAGCAACATTGGCATTCACAGAATCTACAAATGGATACTCAACCAAGGCAAAAACATACTAGCATGCAGCAGGCATATCGCAAAGACAAGAAACTTCAGAAAGAATTGAGGTGTACTTACTTGACAAAGTTGAATTGATAAGTTTGGACGGACGACGAGGCCTTGCTAGCTCTCCGAGGGTACAAATCTGAGGTGGAAATTCCAAGATTTTGCGAGTTTTAGTTGCTCGAATTGATCTTTGATTGCTCGGATCGCCTGAGAATCGCTCTGAGTATTCGAGGTGGCTAACGTGTGAAAGCGACAGATTAGGTAATTATTTATAAGGGACAATTGGGGAAGTCGCAACGTCGCATCACCTGGATTCTAATCCCAACCGTTGATCTTTTTAATCCAACGGCTGCGCCGGTTCGCAAAAGGCGCTATGACAGTACTCCCCAATTAATTCTCCTCAGAAATGTCACATCACTTGAGTTTCTATCCCCACCGTTGATCTCCTCAAATCCAACGGTTGCATCGGTCCCTTCGGGATCCTTTCCAGTGGGCCGGATAGATGACATATTGGGCCTTTTGAACCACTGTTCATCAGCCCAAGCGAACTATTCCACATGTTTGGCCCAACGGATCGCTTCTTTTACACTCTTCCACAGAGGGCTCCTTCAGATCCTACCCGTACTCGGATCTATATATCTCGGATACAAATACCTTTTCCATCTACAGTCCGAGCTATTACATAACTCGGACTGTAGAAGGAGGGGGGGGGGAGATATATTGAATTCCTAAGAACACGGACAACGGATCTCGCAAAAAGGAATTTTTTTTCCTACAGTTAACGATTCGGACGCGCCCCACAACACACTTGTTCTTTTCATAGTTACCAACTATCTTCTGCTAAGATACTTGGAAACTAGGGGGACATATGTTGATACGGACATGTGTCCAATCCATTAAGGGCACCATAGAGCGTGTCCTAGAGCGCATCAAGGCTGAGATAGCCAATCCAGTACTAGTCCGACCTTTGAATAGTCCGACCTAAAGGAAACCATTCCAGGTCAACTAGTACTTACAAGTCAACACACCTTCTCAGCTGAGTCCGACGAAGCTAGGTGTATGACTTCCGAACCTGACAAAAGGTCGCATGGTCCTACCAAGCACCACAAACTGTCAGTCCTAGGATGCAAAACGGACCAGACGAGAGAATCTCGGACGCCACCATCGCAATAAGACCAAACGTACATAACAGAACCACTGAGATACTTCCATGGAACTCTAGGCTCGGACGCCGTGAGTTACCTAAGGATAGGTCAACCAGGCAGACGGATCTATCCGAAGGACTTACACGGACCCAACGAGCGGAACAGTACTCTAGGAGGGAAAGGTCCAAACTACCTTCCCAGGCCCATTAATTAGTACTGGATTACTGTTCACTATTGGACCATGGGCCAAAGGTAGCATTGGTGTCCAAATCTGAAGCATACACTTGGCATCATCTTGTGAGTCGCCTCATAAGCATATGATAACTATAAATATAGCCCAAGGTCCAAGACCTTAAGGTAAGGAACAACCAGAAGCAATAATCACTAAGTCTTGTTGATATCATAACCTTCCTCATAACTATTACATTGAGAGCTACCAACTCTCTCTTGAGTAAAGTCTCTTACCGGATTAACATATGCAATCCGGGTAACCCTTTCTTACCCCCTCCCCACTTAGTCCTTTCAGGTACTCTTGCACGGGCGGATACTGCTTCGGACTTCAAGTAGGAGGCGGGTCCTAGACTAGGTTGCTTGTAATAGTTTAGTTAGTTAGTGTTCGAGGTTTTACCCCTCAACATATACCAAACCCATTTGTAACAACTACCTATTATTATTGATCAATTTTTATAATATTCAATAACTAACTTATTATTTTGTTCTCAACAACTAGTTTATGATGGTTTGTCCGGTCGAAGTTAAAGAACGTAATATTATGTGATAATTAAAAATGTTTTGTAACGAATGAATATTTGAAATTATAATACAATTTTTTCTTACATCGTTACATATGCCGTACCTCAATAATGGCTAAGATCATCTTTTTATTTTATAGTCCAGTAATATAAAGACAGAATGTTTTAAAATAAAATTTTAGATAATTTTTCACCTATAAAGACAACATAGACATTTTGCTTAAAAACATTTTGCATAGATTGGTACTTTATAAATTAAGTATAGACGATCTCCCACAAGGCTTTTTTTGTGTGAAAATAAACTCCAAATCAATGAAAAATATATTACTAATATTTAGAGATATCATCGCAAATGAATATATTGACATTATTAACTTGTATGTATTTTATTTACTCATTAGATTTCTAGATATACTATAAGAATAAAATAAGAAAGATATATAAAGATGTTAATTTATATTTAATAGAAATAAGAAAGTATAATATATATATTATATATTGAGAAAAATAGAGATAAGAAAGTATAATTATAATTATATTATTTATTTACAGCAACTCGCATTTTAAAATTCTCTTGTTTGATACAATCTCAAATAACTGCACCATCAATCCATAACGTCTAAGTTCATCAATAAGTGGTCGAACAAGAATGTATATTTTCTTACATGGACTTTTCGGACCTGATATCACCATACTCATAATAATGAACTCTTCTTTCATACACATATCGGGTGCCAATTTATATGGAGTGATGAAAACTGGCCAATAAGAGTGCGTTGATCCGTGCCTCTCGCTTGGACAAAATTCGACAGTGCAAAGACCAACACGCACATTACGAGCCTCAGCTGCAAAGTTCGGGTACGCAAGATCAAAACTCTTCCATGCCTCGCTCTGTGCATAGTGAACCATTTGTTCTGACCATCCTTAGCAATTCGTATGCCATGTCATGCACTCCGCTGTTTTTCATGACATATACAACCTCTACAGACGCTGCGTAATCGAAAAGTACCACAACTTCTTAAAAGGGACTTCTGTTTTAACTCCATAACCTTGTCCCGTGCACCTCGGGTGTCCGCAACTAGGGCATGATTTCAAATTGACATTTTCTTCGTAGTAACGACAACAATTATTCTCACGCACATCATAATTGACTACACCCAAGTTTCTGTTGGCAGAGTTATGCCCGTTGAGCAAGAATCGATTGTAACAAGCTGTATTTTGGTGGCTAAAATAAAACGAATCGTATTATTCAAATCCATTGCTTGTGTTTATGTTGCATTTACATATGAGATTAGACACTTAGACATATATCTTGAAATCCAAATGATCATCATACAACTTTCAGTCTAGTATATGGGATGTATCCGGTGTATTAGACTTTGAAGGATGATGTTCATTAAACTAGTCAACGGCGATGTCATATCCTTAGGATTGAGACGTGAGAATAAAGTCGTTAGTGTATTCCTCGGCCAAATTAGCGGATTGACTTATCCTAGCCAATGATCCTGAGTGATCGGACATGAATTACACGTATATGTTTTCGGGATAAATCATATATGACTATACAAGACGAGAAGCGAGCATTCATTAACCAGTACCGTTGAACATGGTTTGGTGATTGGCTCAATTAGTATTGTCACCGATGATTAAATGCGACAAATCTTAACTAGTCTTCACATGGACGAACTAATGTGTGTAACTCTTTAACTCTAGGTTTCTAGGGAGTGTTCACCTTCGAGTCGAACCAGTCTTAGTTACCTGGGTAACTTAGTTTCACGAGACTGGTACATGTGTGAAAGTACTGGATTCACTACTCCATAAAACGAGGATAAAAGTTAGACTCCCATGCTAAGTTGGTTTGGGATTGCAAGTCGAGGTCCTGAGCTCAAGTTTTTTAAAATGGAAATCGAAAGTTAAAGAGAGATGACAAGGTGTTGATCAATATACACGAAGGAAGAAGATGAACCCGTAAGTGTTCACGAGTAGCAAAGTGGATGCGTAATGCAAGCTTGAAGCTGTGATATCAGGTAGAGACAGAAAGGTGGAGGGGGACAAGGTAAATGTGATTTTGCTGGTTGCCACATTCATAGCAACTGTTACATTTACAGCAAGGTTTCACTCTTCCTGGTGATCGTTGTGGTTAAGGGCATCTCCCATCGTGGTGTTTGAAAATCAATGTTCATGCATCATATTCAAGTGCAACTACCAATTTGGTGGTGTTGTTCATGATCATATGGAAACTATAGTAGAATGGTAGCCTGAGAATACAAGTGTTTGATTTTTCATAGCATTAGTTTTCTTCATGTAAAAAATAGCTCATGACTTGCTAAAGACATTGAGATATATAGTCATGGATGATTTGTATTCTGAATTGTTGTAATTGTTGATCTCAATGAATGCATTTGTTGGTGGCTTTGGATGTTTAATTTATTGATCTCATATAGTTTGGTATAATTTTTTTTATAAACCTAATTAAAGTTTATTGTTCTGTGATTATTAGTATATGTTATTTTACAATTTCATTCATTCTAAATTATTACAGCTTCCTATGAAAAATATTTTGACTTATTAATGACAGCAACTTGTAAACATATGAAGCAAGTATGACCTATGCAAACGTACAAATACAAATACATTGTGATAACTAGCTGTTAAAAATGAAATGTACTTTTAGTGTATTTTTCTTTTTTAAATAATGTATTATGTTTTATGACACCTAGTTGTAAAGGTGGGTGTAAGAAATAGGATATTGTTATAATATGGGGTGGAATGGCGCGTGTGTGTCAAACTTATTTGTGTCAGACAGCTGTCACTAGTTCCTGTAAAAAACTAAATTATTTTTGACAGGCCGTAAAAAATAAAACATTTGGTCACATGCTATGTATTTGCAACCCAGTTTTACAGTTCGCTGTCAATATTTGATATATTGTGACAGTTTTTTCCTTTTATTGACAACTTTAGGTGTAACAAAAAAATTCCCTTTTTAGTAGTGATATAGCTATTTGGTTTGTTTGATGTTAATAAACTGAACTTTTTTAGAAACTAGAAAATAGAATAGAGTAAAGTAAAATCGCAGGCACAGAATAGAATTTGTGGCGATTGACTCATTGGGGGGTGATCCATTTGTTGACTAAAAAGGAGGAGCTCTGGCTAGGGAATCCGATACTGTTCATCGATGCGGCCAAACAAATATGTTAAATTGTTTACTTAGATTATATTATCTTTATCTAAACAAAACAGAACTGATATGAGCAGAATATAACTGAATTGTAGTATAAAAAATAATTAAACAAACATGAACTAAATGAATTTGAACTGAATCAAACTAAAATTAATGAGTTTTTAAATAAAAATAACATAGCCTTACACTGAATCAAACTGAATTGTAGCACATAATGTATTTTTAAATAAACAACAAGACTATATTATTAACTAGTTACTAGTGAACATATTGTGTGCTACCATTTACATTTTAATGTTATATTGTACTATCAAATATTTTAAGATAAGGTTTTAAAATATTTTTTATGAGAATATCAATATAATTAAATCAATACAACGTTATATCGTTCAATCTATCAATCAATATAAGTTGTAAAGTAATCAATCATATATCACAACTATAGAATACAAACTGATTCTAAATTTCTCTTATCTTGTATTAACAGGCAGGTTGCAGTCACGCCACACCAACAGATCACACTTGATCACATTAGGAGACAAATGAGGATGCTAAAACATGTGGAGACATCTTTTGTTTATCGTGAAGAAAACTCAGTCGCAGATAGTTTGGCTAAAGAAGCCAGTAACTTAACTTTTGGTACTCCTCGTGAGTATAGCAGTAGTAGTTCTAATGAAGTTTCTTTACATTTTGTATGGGACATTTACCCGAAGTGGCTTTCTGATGTAATCACTAAAGACGCGTTTTGTACTATTAGACTCGTACCTATTTAATATTAATGAATTTTCAGTTTAAAGAAAAAACTATAGAATATAACTCCCCACTTGAAGGGAATCGAACATATTACAAATATGTCCATAGGGTTGTCTTTCAACATTTTCAACTAGTTCCAAATAAATGGACTCTGACATTTCACAATCACATCCAGAAGGTTGAGTTTCAGTTTCAGATGATGTGGTTGGGCCTTCAATACCACTAGGCACTAGTGGTTTTCCCCAATTTAAACTTTCAAACGCTACGTGCTCTTTGCCTTTCTGTTTTGGGCCTGTGTTGTGGACATGATGAATTCACCAATCACACGACGATCCATACCATCTTACTTTGGGCCTCGTGAGGACCAAAACTAAATGGGGCCAATTCCTTCAATTGGGCTTCTCGAGTAGAATTTGTTGTCCCGTCCCGTTATGACCAATACTAGAACATAGGAACACGTTACGCGTGTTATTATGGCATTTAATTGTAAATAATGGAAAAAATATATGAAGGTAAGTAATATCGTTGTATTTTATAATGGATTACCTATTTTCAAGTTGAATTAGGTTTGAATTGGTGCGAATTGACTTATTTTAATTTAATTGGAGAAGAAAAATTGGTTATTGCTATTTTTATGATAAATTTATTTCGTTTGGTTGAATTAAAGCTTGGAATTACATTGAAGAAGACATATTGAATTTTTCTAATGATTAATTAATTTTGTTTGGATTGAAATAGGACTTGAAATTCAATTGGATAAGATATATTCGGAGTGTTTGGTTTCAGATTGGAATTGAGTTCAGTTGCGTTTTTGTGTACAAAAATTACACAAAAACTCAATTGGAATTGAGATATCTCAATTTGAATTTGAAATCAAACACTCGATTGATTTTCACATAGAATATTGAAAAATAATGCACTATTAAGTGTTACTCCGTAACAGTTAATCCCACACGCACAAATCAATCAATTTGATGAAATGAAATTAGACCAGTTTGTCTAATCGGCATGGTGGCTATAGCTAGCTGCATGAATTGAAGAAGTAGTCCACTTATTATTGACTTCTCCGTCTAATCCTACCAAAAACTATAATTTTATTAGGTTGGAATTAGGGCTTGAAATTAGAGGACATATTTATTTATTTTTTTGTAGTTAGGACTAATTTACATATATATTACAAATGAATCCAATTCAACTTAAATTAAATATTCAATTGCACAACTCTCATAGTTGTCCACTTATATATATACTATAATATGTCTTTGACATTTGTTGATTCCCCTCAAGGCCATAACATATAGACACCGGCCGCGTGTTTGGCTATAAATTCGAGTTGAGTTTTTTCAACTTAAATTTAGTTTTACCAACTTTTTTTTGTTTGTTTTTCCACTCGGCGCTATACTATTCAAGTAAAGTTAATATTCATCAACTCTAAAATTTAAAACTTCAATACTCCAATATACTATTAACACACGGCATGGTAACACATGCATTAACATTTTTATTTTTACGACACTTCAACTCTAACTAAAAATATTCTCTATATATTAATTCGGTGGCTTCTACAAGGGTTGGCATTTTGGATATTTCAAAACCAGAACGGTCCTGACTCCTGATCGTTCAGATATGAAATTCCTCATGAAAATCTAGAAAGTCTGCAGTTGCAATGTTCATGTAAATTAACTAAAACTTGATCTATATTTGAACGCTATTTTGTGTCCACAAGGAAAATAAAACAATTGTTCTGCCGTTTTTTAAAATTAGTTGTTTTGACTTAGATAGGTGTAATGAAATTTGAGCTTAGATAATTCCAGAAACGTGGATTACGTACATGTATACTGCATTAAATGAAATCTATACCAACTAATTAATTGTACCTTTATCTTATGCTTTTATAATACACAAAGTCTCATGAGAGACGGTTTCTAAATAATTTATATAGAGACAACTTATGTTATGAATAAAATTATCAATATTATTAATCAAAACGCCTATATCGTTAACGAAATAAGTCTTATTGTAATATAAAAAAATATCAATGTTGAGAACATAGGTGTTTTGATTAATAACATCGATAATTTCTTTGACAATATAGGTTTGTCTCTAAATAAATTATTTAGAGACCGTCTCTCAAGTGATTTGCTATTCATAATATTACCTCATTTTCATTCCTTCGAATTAAGATGTTTATTGATGTAAGTGTGATGCAAATAAACAAAAATAGCGAGACACTAACTACATGTTGATATACTAGAACATAAGAACACGCTACGCGTGTTATTGTGGCACATAATTACAATTATAGAAAACGTATATGAAAGCAAGTAAATATTGTTGTTTCTGATAATAGATTGTCTCTTTTCAAGTTGAATTAGTGTTTGAGTTGATCCGTTGTAAAACCTGTAATCTCCAAATACAAACAAGATTAAATTTATAAGTCGGAAGTCCTCAAATCCACAGTTTATAGCGGAAAGTTGACTCGGGATGTCGTTCTCCACGGACATTTAGCATAGGAATAAGCAAATAACGTTTGAAATTGAGTGCAGAAAAATAAACAGTTTTAATCTCAGACATAATAATCAGTTCGCAGTAAACCCTAAATTTCTTTTATTGTAAATCAATAGTGGACAGGCGTAAAGGTTCCCCAACCTCCCTCTGCTATGCTACTCCCAACTTCCTACGCAGTTAACTCTAACGACAGCAGGGCATAATACTATGGTGTTCAAGGCGCACAGACGAGTACCCTACGATTCAATGAAACGATGTCACTCAAATTGAACATCACACCACGAAGGATGTATAGAGTTGTATAACTACGATTTATGTCAAATAACTATTCCATTAACATATCCCGGTATGTACACTACAAGAAAAACTGGACAAAACGACGTTATGGGGCGACGGATTTTATCCGTCGCCCCATAACGACGGATCGCTAATTGGGGCGACGGAATCTATCCGTCGCCCCAATTAGCGACGGATAATAGTTATCCGTCGCTAATAAGCGACGGATAACTATTATCCGTCGCTAATTGGGCGACGGATAATAATTATCCGTCGCCTAAGTTTGTTAAAAAAAAATTTTTTTTTTTTTGAAAATTGGGCGACGGATAGATTATCCGTCACCTTATAGTGACGGATACCTATCCGTCACCACTTTGGCGACGGATCGACTACGGGCGACGGACACGCGTGTCTGCCCGTAGTTTCATATTATTTCGGCTGAGGCAGACACGCCTCATTTTCTTCCTTCTCCTTCTTCTTCCTCATTCTCTTCTTCTCCGTTCCGTGAATTGTTCGTTATTCCGCCAATCTTGGTGCCTAATCGAAGCTAGTGGGACAAGGAGTTTGTTTCTTCGATCAATTTGATTTCTACCGATTAATCAAGGTATTTTGGCTAAAACCCTAGTTTTTAAAATTTGGGGATTTTGTTTATTTTGATTAATTTGAGCAATTATATGTATATATGATAAGTATGTAGTAGTTAGTTTAGTTAATTTGATCAATTATATGTAATTTGTTCAATTTGATAGTTAGTTTAATTAATGATATGAATGTATGTAGTATGTTAAGTTTGGTATGTATGAATGTATGTAGTTAGTTTGATTTGTGTGTTAAGTATATATAGTTAGTTTAGTTACTTTGATATGTTTGTTAAGTATAGAAGTATGTAGTTTTGATTTGATAAATTTGTATGTTAAGTATGTAATTTGATATGAATATATGTAGTAATTGATATGTATAGAGTAATTAGTTAATTTGATATGTATGTTAAGTATATAATATATGTACTAAGAGGTTGAAATGGTTATTATATATGTCCAATTTTGTAACACATCGAACACTTAATTAATAATTAATTTATAAGGAACATATAATAATTAACAATTAACCTCTACAATCTTCTTATCCGAATTGGAATCGATCTAATAAATTAAATACGATCTAATCAATTGGAACGTCTCAGGTTAAAAATAAAGTAAACAATGAATTCACTGCCGTTCATGGATGTATACGATAAATGCCGCTAAATGACAGAGTTTCTAGGAGTTTCGTAGAAGGGTTAAAGGTTTCATCTGCTTGCCATGGGACATCCGGTTTGTGCAATTGGGGGTTGATAAAGTGTCCTTGCACATTGGAAACTGCGAAACAAGCAATTTATGACGCCTTCCGCAGATTCGAGCACTTGTGACGTTATGGATTCATGCCTGAGTATCATGTATGGATTCATCACGGTGAGGAAGCACCGTCCATGGCATACCTCCAGTGGAGGGAGAGGCGGGGTTTGGGGCCGCCTATTGAGTGCCTTTCTGCTTGTCGGAACATGTGCATGGTGTATTGGGAGGAGGATGTAGATCATTGGAATGCAAGTTACGTGGTAGGAGGCGTCACAAGTGATGAGGAGGGGGTGCATGAGAATGAGGAGTTTCATCCGTTTGTCTCTGAAGCTTGTATAACTAGTAATCATTAGTTGATATATATATGAAACCAAACATTATGGTAAAATTGAAGCTGATGTAACTTATATTATGTAATGCCTTAACAATTGACTGAAGCTAATATAACTTATATTACGTAGCAATTGATTGAATTATTGTGAAATTGATTTATTACCGTAAATGAAAGACCTCGATCTAATGAATTCAAACGTGTCAGGTTATTATCTAATTATTCAATGAATACCGATCGTGGATGGATGTATTGTGCATTCTCAATGGCAGAGTTCAATGGAGTTTTCTGAAAGGGGTTGAAGGTTTCATTGAATTTGCAATGTCAAATCCGTCTTGTGTAAAGGATGGGTTGATAAAGTGTCCTTGTGCAATGAAACAGTGCAGAAACAAGCAATACGTGACTCCTAAAGTGGTAGTCCGACTTGAGGAAAATGGATTCCTTCCTGCGACGTATGGAATCATCATGGTGAGGAAGCAAGACCGTCAATACATATGACCAATATGCACAACGTGGAAGGAAGAGAAAAATGAACAAGTCGGGGAACAATCCCAATCTGAAGGCGATGCTATTCGAGCTCGAGTCGAACAAATGGTGTACGATGCTGCAGGGGCGGAGTTCAGGGACACAACCAACACTGAAACCGAGGTGGAGGTGGAGGAACCACCGAATCCCGAGGATCAGTTGTTCTTTGACTTGTTAGAATCATCAAGGAAGTCGGTTTACCCGGGGTGTAAGCTCACTGAGTTGTCTTTGTTATCTCGGCTAATGAGTTGTAAGGCTAATGGCCAGCAATCTGAAACGAGCTTCAATGAATGGGTTGACGTAATGTCGGACCTTTGTCCTGAAGAAAACCTAGTTCCCACCAACTTTTACCAAGCGAAGAAAAAGATGCGGGGATTAGGGCTGCCATGGCGACAAGCAACTCCGGGGTGTGTGTTAATGGTGCAGAAGAGTATGGAGACGCTACTTTGTTTGATTTCCACGGCAAGCTAAAACGAATTGTGAGGATTGAATATTCTGGATTGCCATTTAAACGAACCTTCTTGTTTGACGTTGAGTGGTATGATCCTAATCCAGGAGGTACGAGGAAGAACGAGCGGTATGAAATGGTTGATGTGAACCAAAAGAAGAGGTACCGAACCAAGTATGAACCATTTATTCTGGCGACTCAAGCACGACAAGTGGTGTTTCTTGAATATCCAAGCAGAAAACGCGATAAGGGGGAATGGTTAGCTGCGGTACCTATTCGTGCTCGCTCGAAAGTGGAGTACATTGAGAAAGACGACTCAATTACCAACTCGTACCAACAAGAGGATGTCGATAAACAAGCAGAAGATCCCATAGAAGCAGATGATGAGTTGTTTGATCTGCACGAGGACCAATATGTAGTCTTAGAGGACGGCTATAATGGTATATTATGTGTATTATGAGTAATTATATGTGTTATTATAATCTGTTATGTATTATAACTCGTACTAACACATTTTTATTGTATTTATTACATTTTTTTGCAGATGCCGCGACAGAGGCCGTCCACCTATCGTCCCCCCCCCCCCCACGCAGCCGGCCGCATGATAGTGGTGGGTCGGGGACACCGTCAGACAGGGAGGGCTCCGAAGATCAGGACAGGTCTCGGATTCCTGAGACCCCAGGCGGAGAGAGCACCGTGGCTCTACCAGGTCGCCGGACACATCTTTGGAGGCGACCACGACGATTGTCCCTACCTCGTGTTCGATCCAAACAATCCCAACGTCACGTGGGACGGCTTACTGTGATTTTCCCTATTGGTCTGCCAAGTAAGTATTATACATTCTTCTTAAATATGTAAAACATAGCGATAATGATAGTTGACAAGTATAAATTGTTGTACTAAAGTAATGCATATTCGCTTTCTTGTATCTTATACATTGACAACGACTTATGGCCTCGGAGGTGCACAACAAACTAGGTGACATCTTCGGAGCAGAGAGCCACCCAAGGTGGTGGTGAGTGTTGGAGCCACATCTCGGGCGCATGAGGGCGAGTACTTGATGAGTGAGGGTAAGTTTAAAATATGACATTCATTTGTTTGTAATTATAATTAATCGTTTTAATATGAGTGGTATGTTAGCCATTTGTATGTGAGTGGTATGTTAGCCACTTTATTTGGGTGATATGTTAGTCACCATTGTGTTAGTAAATTTTAGGACAATGTGAGTAGTATGTTAGCCTTGTATGTGAGTGGTATGTTAGCCACTTTATTTGGGTGATATGTTAGTCACCATTGTGTTAGTAAATTTTAGGACAATGTGAGTGGTATGTTAGCCACTGTATGTGAGTGGTATGTTAGCCACTTTATTTGGGTGATATGTTAGTCACCATTGTGTTAGTAAATTTTAGGACAATGTGAGTGGTATGTTAGCCACTGTATGTGAGTGGTATGTTAGCCACTTTATTTGGGTGATATGTTAGTCACCATTGTGTTAGTAAATTTTAGGACAATGTGAGTGGTATGTTAGCCACTGTATGTGAGTGGTATGTTAGCCACTATATGTGAGTGGTATGTTAGCCACTTTATTTGGGTGATATGTTAGTCACCATATACATTATGTTGTTAGGACATGTATTGACTTTGGATGTTGTATGAAATTGGGAATGTAAGGAGTACTTCATTCGAAGAGTTGATCCCACAGACCGCGCGCATTTAGAGGTGGGATCCAAACTCTGAGGATATGGTCCAGACGTGGAAGGCCATTCGGGATCGGGGTGGCCCAATCCCTCCACAGGTTGATGCAACGGAGTGGGCCCTTTGGGATGCCTACTGGCGCCGAACTGATGTCCAGGACGTTGCTTGGACCAACAGGCAGAACCGGGCATCCCAGTCTGATACGGTAGGAAGGGCCGTTCACCACCTTGGGAGGCGATCTCATATCGATTATTATCAATCGGTGCGTATATATGTGTTTTTGCAATCTAGCATTACGTGTATGTATGAAGTCTCTGCTACTCTATTACTTGTAGATGATAAATTGTTGACTAGATCTGGTTTGATTCAGGTGGCACGGGGGGAGGTGACATCCAAGTATGCCATCTTCAAGAAGGCCAAGGGTATATGGTATGGACCGACCGCCGCCTCGTCTATTATGGTATGTTTATGTTGCTTAAAGTTCATATTTGTACACTATTACAAGTTACTTTTTAAAGCAAGAATCGATCATTATATCTGCTATTTACGATTTCAGTGAGGTTGATGCTCGGTGGCGAGGCAGAGGACGAAACGGGTGATGTGTTGTCAACTGAACAAGTTGACAACATCTTCCTAGAGGTCAACAAAACGGACAAGAAAGGACGAATATATGGACTCGGGAGCCTCGGTTTGCATCTGGCTAGTCCTGGGTGCTCCTCATCATCATCCCAGCAGTCCAGACGTCCGGTTTACACAGGACTGTGTCTCGGAAATGGTGCGATCGAGTCCGGGAACATGTTGCTCGGCTAACTCAATAGATGGCGCAACAAAGGGACGAGATGGCGCGCCGCGACTGAGAACGAAGGGAGGAGAACGAGCGCCTTGATTCTGAATGGAGCGATTCATGTCCAGCCCGCCATCACCCACCCCACCCCGTCGATAGCTAGTTATGTATCTGTATGTTCGGATTTTTCATATTTACACTTGTTTGGATAATTTCTCCACTCAATATTACTTTTTATTCATTGAAACATTTTCCGTATTATTGATTTATTATCGAACATTATATTGATTAAATAGGTGAACTACGAAAAATAGGGATTAATATGAAATAAATAGTGACGGAAGTAGTGACGGAATTTCAAATTCCGTCACTAGTCCAATTAAAATATTTAGCGACGGATAGGATCTATCCGTCGCTAAATATAGCGACGGATAGATTCTATCCGTCGCTAAATTTCGGAATTAAAAAAAAAAATAATTGGTCAATCCGTCGTCCAATCCGTCGCGAATTGGACGACGGATTGTTATCCGTCGCCACAGCTCCAGGGGGGCGACGGATTTTCTATCCGCCGCCCGCCAGAGCTGACGGATAGGTCACTAGCGACGGATCTATCCGTCGCTACAGGCCAGATTTTTTGTAGTGGTAAAGAGTTGGCAAAAGCAGAGTTATGGCGGTTCGCCTTAACAAAAGGAAATTAGCTACTCATAGTAACAAAGAACAGTAATCGAAATCTAAGAATAAAGGAAGAAGAAGCTTAGTCTCTGATGTTCTTGATGTCTTCGTGCTGCTGCTTCTAGGGTTTCCTCCTTCTGGGTGCCTGACGACCAGCGGGTTGGGGTTTCATTTCCCCGAGGACTGGTTCTCTCTCAAGGAGAGCTGCTTTGTGAGCTGTGTGGAATCTAAGACCCCTGAGGTATTATTTATAGGTGAAATTTCAACCTCCAAACCACCATTCTTCAATAAGGAAGGTTTAGGAAGGCGGGCCTCAGCCTGACAAGCCAACAGAACAGCCCAGGAGAAAATAGAACCATCAATGCGGTCGCCTGTGGACCGCAATGAGGCCTTCTGTGGTCCCCTGGTGGCCGCCAAGTGCGATATCTTCGGCTTCGAATCTGTTTTCTTTATTCTTTAATTTCGGGCTTCATAACTTTATTTTCTCGAAAAGTGGTCTTCTACAAAGTTGTTCCTCCTTCAATTATCTTTGAATCGTTTGGTCGCATGACATCTTTTTGACTCCTCGAACTTCGTGCAACGGTTGATCCGACGTATTTGCTTCCTTGTCCTGATTTGGCACAATTATGTCGTTTTGGTGCCTGAAATCGTGCAAATCCACAACCGTGATCATGACCTACATAAAACACGCAAAGTTGGTAATTGATCATAAAATGACACAAATATTGCATCTAGGGCAACAAAAACGAGGGTCTAAAAGTATGTTATATCGCACATTTCATTGTCACATCAGTAGTCGTATCCCCTAGTGCACCAAGGATCTCTCACCTTCTTTTTGCTGATGATACTTTGATTTTTTATGAGCTGATGCCACTTCTGCTGTTGAGATTGGTAGTATTCTCCATAGGTATAGCCTTGCTTCGGGGCAAGTGATTAATCTAGAAAAGTCCACAGTGGTTTTTAGTAGAAACACTTTGAGGGAGAGGATGGAGGATGTAACGCCCGGACTAGGAAGCACTCGGCTCTATTAAGTCGACGCTACATTAAAAGTAAACTTGAATAGAATATAGCCCGAAATGGATAGAAAGGCAAATCACACTCTAATTTACATTCAACTTATATTTAGGTTACAGGCCCAAAAATCTGGAAACTAGAAACACACAGGCATGACTTAAACTCATTAAGGTTGCTTTCGTCAAAACAACATCCGAACCTAGGTCGACCACTGCCAGTGATTTACAGACTCACTGATCTTATTTATGTACAGGTCCAAAGGTTCACAGTACGAAAGCGATTACTAGTAACACTCGACTTCCTACGTACCCGGCTCACTCAACCTGGGGAACAAAGAGAGAACAAGAAAGAGGTTAAGTCCCAAAGACTTAGTGAGTATAAACAAATGACAAAGAAGTGAGAGAATGGAACAATTGTGGAGTAACAAAGTAACTATGACACGAGTAATACAAGGAAAGGTACAATAGCTTTGAAATGAAACGATTTCGAGTATCAATGTCAAAACCTGCCATATGACTCCCGGAACCTGACTACAACCTTATGACTTCCCTCGAGGAGAGACCTTGAAAATAGAGAAAACAAGCATGCCAAGGTTCATGCTAGACCAGATCACGGAACACACAAACCACCGGTTGCATTCATCGTCTGGGAAAAAGGATCTGCAGAAGATGACCTTAACCGGCGGTCCATTCCACCCGGTAGCCATTCACCACAGTCCGGGCCCAATCCGTTGTAACTGTAATCATATATTTCATTTCCAGTGGAAGGTCACAAGTACTAGAGGCAATTCAATAGGATCAATCGAATGGTTAATAGGTTTCATGTCAAATGACAAAAGGAAGAGGATTCAAGGGTGCAACGAAGCAAAGTAGCAAAGGCTCAAGGAACAACAAAGTTGATACAAATTGGCTCAGGTCCA
This sequence comes from Plantago major, assembly GCA_026545765.1. NCBI lineage: Eukaryota > Viridiplantae > Streptophyta > Magnoliopsida > Lamiales > Plantaginaceae > Plantago > Plantago major. Next base: position 75,185,672 of record CM048841.1, read on the forward strand.
AAGTCAGAAGCGAATAATATGTAAGGACTGTACTCGTGTTGCACAAACATTAAGGACAAGTGAAAGTAATCAAATTCCCCAGGGCCGGATGCCGAAATGATACATAGAAAGAATGAAAGAAACCTTACTTTGTACGTATGTATTTGTGCATAGACTACTAAGTCGACTCGATCGTGTCAAGCTCGGCACCTATAAATATCAATAAAGACTGTAAATCTCACTAATATGCAAGTGGTTGTGAATACAAGTTAGACAAGTCTAGGGTCTGGTTGCAAATGTTTGTGGAATGTGGATACAGGGACCTAGCTATGCAATTCTATGGACCACAACCAAACGACAAATAATTAGTTACATGCAATGCACGTAACTCACAGAACCATACATTAAAATTATTCCTCAAGTTGCTACTATATACTATCACTATACTAACTTCTTTATGCATGAGAAATTGTTTACAAAGGTAAGCTTAAATATATATATGTAGTACTAATTATGTAGATAATTAACACTAATTAATTTTGACTCATTTACATATATCTCATGTCTACTGTATCGATTACCATCTAGCATAGACTATAATAACATCTCCCTTAAACTAAAGACTAACTTGAAAGTCTTGATTATCGTTAGACGATTAATTAGAAAATAAACAAGTCAATCCTTAATCACTTTGATAGTATCATACTCGTATATAGATAAATAGTTTAGAAAATCAAAGAGTTTTGAAAAGCATAGTTCTATTTAGGTTACTAGTTGGTCTCTTAAGCCTTACTACTTCCGGTTACATTTTCATCTTCCTGTTTATGAAACTACTAAACATTTACAAGGTTCCCTAACACAAGTAAAATCCTAAAATCAGAATTGAGAAGAGCACTATCACGTTATCATCCAAACATATATAATCTGAAATTTAATGACGTCTCAAGATGCTTCAAATTGAAACATGCAATGAAAGCAAGCAAGTCAAGTACTAAGGAGAACGATTTATACCGTTATTTGATTGTTCTAGCAAATTCTGTTAATTATCGTAGTTGCCTACGGGTTATTTTACTACTCCTATCCTTTTTTTTTTTTTTCTTTACTTGGGTTGAGATGAAGCTGTTAATGTGCAGGTCATGAACTAGAGAAAGAAATTTTAGTAGGTCTCTAAAAGTGACTTGATACGTGGTGGCCTAGTAAAAAAAATGGAGATGATGACTTGCTAGTTAAGTACTATACACATGTTAATAGCTTGCTAACTAATCAAGGCTACTATCGTAGCTCCTAGTTGCAGAAAATGAGAAACTCATATATATAATAATAATAATAATTTAGTAAATGTATTGGTGTATGGAAGAGAAATATGTTTTTATGTTGATCAAGTTAGTATATATATATAGTCTCGGGTCAATTAAATATAGTTATGGTAGGCTAGCATTCTACTAGTATCAAATTTGTATGAACGGACCAAAAAATTGGTTAACTAGGAAAGAAAATAAAATTAGAAATAAATTTTAATTAATATTTAATTAATTAATTACTAGTAAATATTTAGGGCGTCACAGAGGAGGTGAGGGGTTTGTTGCCGGTGAGAGTTGTTGAGAAACATGAGAAGTATTTGGGTTTACCAACTGAGATGGGTAGATCTAAAAAGGAGGTGTTTAGCTGGTTGAGGGAGAGGGTGTGGAAAAAGCTTCAGGGTTTTGGGAATAAGTTGTTGTCAAAAGCGGGGAACGAGGTGCTTATCAAAGTTGTTATCCAAGCAATTCCGACTTACGTTATGGGTTGTTTTAAACTCCCTGACTATTTACTTCATGAGATTGAATCGATGATAGCTAAGTTTTGGTGGGGGAATGGGAGTGAGTCAAAAATCCATTGGATAAGTTGAAATACTCTTTGTGATAGTAAGAGAGATGGGGGATGGGTTTTCGGGATTTGAAGGCTTTTAATTTGGCGATGTTAGGCAAGCAGCTTTGGCGAGTAATTCAATTCCCTGATTCGCTCCTTAGTAGACTGTATAAAGCTAAATATTTCCCCTCTAGTGATGTTCTTGATGCACAACCCAAGTCAAATGCCTCTTTCACTTGGAAAAGCGTTTGTGGGGCTCTAGATCTTGTGCGCAACGGTGTTAGATGGAGAGTGGGCAGTGGTGAAAGCGTTGTAATCTGGCGAGATAATTGGATACCACGGGATTTTAGTTTTCGACCCACTACACCTGATCTGTTGAATCTGGGAGCTAGGACAGTAGATTTTCTGCGTTTGGAGGGTGAGAATGCATGGAATGAGGAGCTAGTTCGTAGCATTTTCTGGGAAGACGATGCTTCTGCTATCTTGCAAATTCCTCTGGCTAATTCTGATACACCTGACTGTAGGATTTGGCACTACAACAAGAATGGTATTTATAGTGTTTGGTTTGCGTACCAGTTAATCCGACATAACAAGAAATTAGAGTTGCAGAATCAACATGGTTCTTCGAGCTCTTTGGGAGTTAATAACTGGAGTTGGGTCTGGAAAATCAAGGTTCCAAACAAAGTTCGAGTCTTCTTGTGGCGCATTCTTAAGAATGCAATTCCGACTTTAGATAATTTGCAAAGAAAGAGAGTAGATGTGATTAATGTGTGTCCAGTGTGTCAAAATTTGCCTGAATCTGTTAGCCATATTCTTACGGATTGTACTTATGCACGCTGTTATTGGGCTGTCTCAAACTTACCTACTAATATCATTGCAGCAGATAGCCTTCACATTCAGGAATGGATCTGCAGCGTTAAGGACAAGCTCAACCAGGAAGATTTCGAATTTTACACCATCTCTCTGTGGTGCTTATGGGGAAATCGGAATAAGATCGTTCACGAAGGCAATGGATACGATCCCATGGACTCTGTACACTTTGCCAAGCAATATGCTATTCGGTACAGGGAAGCTCAAGGTGTTTTCTCAAGCCCAAGGCCCCCAGATGGCAACCACCTCCACCAGGTACCTTTAAAGTTAATTTCGATGGTTCTATCAAACCGGATGGGATAAATTTGGGCGTAGTTGCAAGAGATTCGATGGGGAGTGTTGTTGCGTGGCAAACAAAGAAAATTCTTTTCATCCATGACCCGGAACAGGCAGAGGGATTGGCGGCAAAGCTTGCTGCGCAATTTTCATGCCAACTGCTACTTAACCAGGTTATTATTGAAGGGGATAGTGCAAATGTGATCAGCCAATTGCGTCAACAGGAACCATCATTCTCTGCGTGTGGCCACTTCTTGGAAGAGACGAAGAGCATTGCTGCAAATTTCTTTTTTGTTCAATTTTCTCATGTAAAACGACTTTGCAATAAGGTTGCGCATACTTTAGCACATGACTTTGTTTTAGATGGCAGTGGCTTCGGGTCTCTTCCTTTTGAGAACCAGATGAACCCTTTGATGTGGATTAATCATATATGAAAACATCATATTTTCCTTAAAAAAAAAAAAGTTTCCACATGATTAGGAGAAAGAGAGATGAAAGAAATTAAGACTAGTTGATGGATGCACTGATGAATAAGACATACTTAGCCTCAATTGGCTCTCTAGGAAGGAGACTCAACTAGCAATCTGTTCATTGAACCGCTTTTTAAAGATATTTTTGGCCTCTTAATTACTTCTAAACTAATCTATCTTTTACTCACAGTTTTTATACTAGGCTCATATAATGGGGCTGACTCTTGGTGGTTGATATCGTGGTACTGTACAATATATAATGCATGTGATGCATAATAAATCTTATCGAAACGGAACGAAAAATAGCGAACCGTCTCAGTTTTAAACTAACGGTAAAACTTGAAATCAGATACTATTTTAAATATTGGTGGTAGTCCTCAAATTAATACTCTATTGTTGTAATTGTGTGGTCTTTAAATCTCCATGCAATCTATATTAGTTTGCAGTGTTTCATAAATTTTCATCTTTTCTTATAAAGTATTATAAAAAGTTCTGAACAATATCGAAATGTATACCAGAAGTATTGAAACTTATTTGTTTTCATAGAATTTGAAACATATTTTAAAATCAAACTTTTATTTAATGAGTACAATATTTAAAACATCAAAATATATTAATCTTAATATAATGATACAAGAGTATATTAATCTTAATATAATGATACAAGAGTACAAGACATGTCTTGTATTAACCTAAGTTAGTTGTCGAGGACAGCTAAGATAATATATTGAAAGGAAGGTATAATTAAGGAAGGTTTAATTTCATACATTTTGGGTGGGACGTGGGACTGGATTACTTGTATGACTAGAAACTTCCCAACAGACAACATCTTCTATTTCGTTTTCCCTTCACATAATGGTTACTTGGACCGATGATGTTGTGAGTTACATAGGAGCGATTATTTTTATGTCGGAGTTCGTACTAATATGGATAAATTACATGATTGGTTTGTGAGGTTAGTGTTATATCATTCGGAGGTTAGTCATTTATAATCATGTAATGGAAAACCGTAAATAGGACCTACCTCCAAACATGTTTCAAGTTATGCTTAATCAGGGCCGTTTTCGAGGTTTAAGGGGCCCTGTGCGAAATTTCTAAGCGAGGTCCCACCAAATAATACTATAATAAAATTTTCTTTTATAGAAATGAAAAGTAACAAAATTCATCCATTACAAGTAGTATATAAATCTTTTTTTGAAAAATACATATTACAAACGAGTATAAATATTAGTTGAAAAGTGCAACTCTTCTAGCTTGCTTTGAAGCAAGATCATCAATTAAATCTTCATAACTTGCTTTCTCCATTATATCATTATTAATTTATACCATCGTTAGTTCGTTGAGTCGTTCTTGTGACATTGACCTATAATATTTTTTGAAATAATAGAAATTATTTTATACATAAATTCATCAGACTAACTGCAGTCTCTACTCTAACTCTAGAAGTTTTCACTTAGTGTATGTTGGCTAACAACTAAAATTCAAAAATTGGATTAAAAATACCTAATTTTTACTTAAATGGTTTTATTTCTATGACAAACACTTGGCCACCAAAATTCTTTCAAAATTCTCGTTTCTGGACCGACTACTTCAAGATCAAAACACAACATTACAACATGACCAAATAATAAAGAATTGCTTTACAATCCAAAATTTTCGATTAAACAGATCCAGTTAATATGACAATTAACAACATGACTTTCTAAGATTCAACATCAAAGAACTATAAACCTAGTCTCATGAACTCAAGAAGCAGGCAGTTTAGGAAATTAAGCAGCCAAGACAAGAGTAAAAGATATCCATTAATAGCTAAAAAAATCAAATTAAAGAGGTGAGATGCTCAAATCAAAATTCCAACTATTTGCTTGTCTTTTTATCAAATCAATAAGTGAAACCCACATTGCTTAACAAAACGGAGCTAGAATTGGATAAAAAGAGATATGTATGAAATATTAGAATGAAGGATTAAGAGTAAACATGTTTATGTACATGAATCAAACAAGAACAATGAGCAGCGACCTTTTTTTTTTTTCGAAATTTGAGGAATTGAATGGATGCCAAGAGAAATTAGGGATGAAAAAGCACAAGAAATAGAGAAAAGAGAAAGAGAACTGAAGAGATGAAGAGCCTCCGAAATTATTGATGTTGTCTGAAAGACGTCTTCTTCTATTTTTATTTATTCTTATTTAATTTTTTTTAACTCGACTCTGGAGTTGGGCCCCAAAATTTGGGGTTGGGGGCCCTAGGAAAGGTGAGGCCCTGTGCGGTTGGGTTCACCGCGCATGGGCATAGCCGGGCCTGTGCTTAATCCGGTGAGTAGGCTGCTACAGTGTCGCTGCTACAGTAACTCATGATACCTGAAAAATAAGCACCACAACAATAGTGATTGAATATGGGATTTCTGAATCATATTACCTTTCTGTATGAAGCAGTACCGATGATTGTACACATACGTTTTATTTAAAGGCTAGGACATGACCCCATATTCGAGTTAGACTCTCTTCTATCCATCAGAGTTGAGTCCTAATTGATAATAATAACTTAACGAGAATTCTAATAAAAATAAATCACTAAACATTTAAACTAAATAATAAGTGTTAATGTGGACTACAAAATAAATATTGTAACAAATCAACCGTCTTGCCTAGGCATTACAATAGTAGTATATGATGAGATTTATTATGTCCCGTATGTAACTGTAAATTTAATGAAAATTATGTATTACATAGGAAACAAGTCCAATAAAGAAAAAAATAGTATAGAATTGTGGGTGGCGCCTTGTTGGTTAGATAAATATGAATAAATTTGAGATTAGTTGGATAAAATTTAGTATCAATTACATATACCATATAGTCCCTGCTAGAAGACTCCATTGCAGATAAAACCCTGTTAGTCAAACAATTATAGATGGGTCTTTTAAGCGGATTAAGGGTTGACCGAATTATAAGCTGCTTTGCATTATTGGCAAAACAAACATGGCCTTAACCCATTCTTTACCTTTTTAGGTTTTAATATACACACAACTCACACCCGCCAAAACCAAAAAACGTCTTCTTCTGCCACGAAAATCGAAAACCTCCATTAAAATCAAAATTCGGACTGTCACAAGCTATTATTGCACATTATTGGCTGTAATTCATCATCATTGGTCTTGTTCGGTGAGAATCGGAGCTCGCCAGTGAGGTTAGTTTATTTGGCTTGGTTTGAAATTTGAACTTTTTTTTTGTGTGTTTTCTTACTTTCATGTACGTATTCATCTGGCTATGCACAATTTTGTGTCTGATTTTAATGGGTGAGTTTGTAGCTTTCTGTGTTAAGATACCTAGGGTTTTTATGTGTTTTTTGGGCATTTTGCTTGAATTTGTTTGTTTTGTGTGTTTTATGCTTTTTACAGTTACAATGGATGTCAAATTCGACATTATGATGCACCTGGGTAAAGAATAATTTATGCTTGTTGATGTTGTTCCTTCAAGGTACACATACTCGAAATTGTTGAAGGATGTAGAGAAATTTGTGTCAGTTAGTGTGGATACTGCTGAAGGTACTCTGTTTTATTCTATGATGGCTTATATTGAATCTTCATTTGAGACAATACAGATTTTAGATGATGATTCAGTTAAGTTAATGTTTGAGAAAAATATGGTTAACAAGGAAATTGATTTGCACTTGACTATTGAGACTGTGGTACCTTTAGAAATTGACATGTCATGTACTAAAAAGAAATATAGCAATTGATCTGTTGTATCATCATATTCTTCCACAGTTGAAACTCTTGTAGCTTGGTTTTGCATATTATGAACCCTTGAAAATTGTTGATGTCGTGGTTGCACAAATTCACATAGCAGTTCGGCATGCATGAAATCTCCCTGTTCTTGTGTTTGCACATCTTCTTTTTCATGACACCATTCTGACCAACCATGTATTGGACAACGCCAATAAAATCTTCCCTCGTCAAGTTGAGACTTCTTAATGGATAGAACAGTGCTTACAACAAATTGAATTCTTACAAATCGGATGAATAACAACACTTGCCGGATCTTCACTTGAAGCTATATTTCATATATACAATTTATAGTCAGCAAAAAAACAGCACAAGGGACCAAAAATGGTGTATAAATAGGCCTCAAATAACCTCCAACGGCTAGTTTTTTTTTTTTTTAAATAACGGCTGTATTACAATTACATATAATTACCTCTTGTTCTACATCAATTACGTCTGAGTCCTCATGTGCCTCGCACGTGACACCCATTACTTAAGGTTGTTTGGTCGATTCTGAAATCTGATAATGGACCAGGGGTAAAAAAAGAAATTTCTAGGTTTTAATCCGCCAAAAGTCAAATTCGTGGACTTAGATGTAATTAGAATGTATCTAACAGGGGCTTCGCCGGTATTGTTGAACTAACAGGGATCCATCTGTAATTAGAAATTTTAGTAGGGGTCCAGATGTAATTCGCCTAAAATTTATAACAAATCAACTTTGTTGTTTTTGGACTTGTATTTCTAATGATTCATCACCAAGAAAATTGTACTTGGACCTATTAAAAATTATGGTGGGAATATTGTAGGGGTATGTAATATGTATGTATGGTTTGAGCGATCACGCTTTATGATCCTGATTTTAGAATTTTCAAATTTAAGCTTTTCATGTTCGCATGCACGAGAAGTAAGTAAATAGTGTAAAGTTCGAATTCTATTATCGTGATATTGTCCAGATTCATCTCAACAAAACTCCCTCTGTCGTCCTCTTTTCCTTACATCACCTCCTCCTCTTGGACACCGTCCTTCTCTCCACCACATCCATCGGATATCCGCCGGAAAATAAATAGTTTGACATATCGGAACACGCAATCATGTCAAATCAACAGCTTAAATCAAATTCTTAGTGAAATTGAAGTTGTATACTATGACAGAATTGAACCTTGGGGAGCCAATCAGTGAGATCACTATGGCACAGAAGTGGAGACAACTTTGACTCGGATCTCGGACGGTTGCGGCGGAGGACTCATGTCCACCTCATCGGTCACCAGCGGCTCTCCGCCTCCCCACGCCACAACAGCTTTGCACCTAATCATAGATAGAAGGTCCAACCATAGGGCAAACTCACAAGCCATGACTAAAGGAAAAAAGAGAGGACAATATTATTCAGATTTAAGTATGTAAAAGTTCATTTGAAAATTTAATGTTGGATACATATAATAAAATGCAATGGACACTATTACATCACATATTCATATTATAAGTATCTCCGACTCTCCCGCTCCAAAAAAAAATCGATTTTTGTGAATTCTCGCTTCGGCTCCCAATAAAACTTTCACTCTATGTGGCTAAGCCGCCCACTCAATAGAGTTTAGGTAAAATTCATTGAATTGGTCATATATTATTATTACCATTTAATTCTTACATTTATTTAGTTTGCTTTATGTATTTCTTTTCTAAATATATAGAATTCGCTTCACACGTATAGCGTGTGTCGCTATCTCTAGTTATAGTTATTGTAATATAACTAGCGAGTAGACAAAATCCATAGCGGTGCCGAGACCAGTCTCACAATATTTTGATTTGCAATTAATTCTTTTTTTTGTGTGTACATAGTTCAATCCACGTGTTGATAATTTGTTAAATTTAAATTGTCAACACAAATGGAACTGGAAATAAATTCTGTGCCATCCAAATTAAAAAATAAACAAACCATACACCGCAAAGCTAGTGAAACACGTTTAATGGATGATGTTATAATTATTTGGATAGAAAATGATGTTTTTGAATGATATTATGATATCAAAACGTATATGTTATTAATAGAATGTATGTTTTTGTATATATGAAAATATCAATGTTAATAAAATAAAAGTTTTGAGTGATAACGTGATAATTTTCTTGAAAATATAGGTATGTTTTTAGATAAATTATTTAGATATAATGTCTCTCAGGACTTACTCTTACCTTATAGCGTGTATGAAACAATATTAATATACATTACTAAAACGAAAGTGAGACTAGATTAACGGGAGATATGGGGCATATATATTAAAGCTAAAGTCTTGAAAAATGTAAGATTTTCCAAAAAAAATAGGAAAGTCAAGGTTTTTTTGTGGTTTTTGGGTTTTAGTGGTCTGGCCGGCCGAGTTTCTTAAAAAACCGCTGAGACACACATTTTTTGTTATGCTTTTAATAGATAATGTTATGATTTTAATTTGTTAGCATTGAAAGTTTTAGTTACAGTTTTAACGTTTTTTGTTAATGTTTTAAGAGAGGATGTGATGGTTTTAATGCGTCAGTATTGTATGTTTCAATCATAATTTTAACCTCTTTTATTAATTTTTAAGAGATGTGTGATGGTTTTAAGGAGCTACATGATAATTTTTAAGATGATTTGTTATAGTTTTAAGTGACAATCTAATATCATTAAACCACTATTAAACAAGTCTAAAAGTTTCAGGAATGCCATTAAAACATCAATAAACAAGCTTAAAATAAGCTCTACTTGAAACATGTGTCATTACAATATTGAAACATTCAATCATCCAAATGTTTTAAAACATCTATTCTCATAGGAAAAAAATTACAATAAACATTCATTCGGTGTTTTTATGCAAATACAAACTGAGTTGTTATAATAGTATTTTTTCGATTAAACTTGTTGGTGAACTTCGGCTTCTTGCCTTTTGTTGTTTGTACTTGTTGCTTCAATACTGCAATGACACCTTTGGGACCTATCATCAAACTGGATGTCATCATCAGCACCTGCTTAAAACATTCATTAACTGAGTTAAAACCATATCAACTCTCAATAAAACTATCACATTGGTGCTTTAAACAAAAAACAAACATGCAAAACAAGCTAAAAATAGTAACATTGATGCTTAAAACCATATCAATGCCTCTTAAAACGATAACAAAGCAGGAATATGCAACACAAGCTAAAAACAGTAACATTGATGTTTAAAAACCATAGCAGTGCCATGTAAAACTATAACAATGCCTCTTAAAACTATAACAAAGCATTTGCAAACAATCAAATCATGAATATTTCATCAGAAGCTAAAAACAAATAATGTTGATGCTTAAAACTACATCAATAGATCTTAAAACTACAACATTTGCGCTAAAAATAATAACAGTAATATTCAACACAAGCTAAAAATAGTAACATTGAAGATTAAAACCATAACAGTGCATCTTCAAACTATAACAAGGCCTTTTAAAACTATAGCAAAGCAAAAACATACACAACCTAAAAACAATAACATTGATGCTTAAATCCATAACAGTGACTCATAAAACTATAACAAAGTATCTGCAAAAAATCAAATCATAAATATTTCATCAGAAGCTAAAAACATTTTTAACATTGTTGCGGCTTAAAACAACAATGATAGTCTTAAAACTATAACATATGCATTAAAACAGTAGCATAACATTCAACACTAGCTAAAAACATAATGATGCTTAAAACAATAACACCAGCTATAAAAACCATATCACAATTCTCTACAATGCAACAACAAAAACACCAAACGCCACAAATAGAAACAACAATACAGCCAGAGAAGAACTAGAATAGGCCACAATTCTCTACACTACAATAACTAGAACATGAGACGCCACAAACCGAAACAGCAATACAGCCAGAGCAGAATACAATCTAGCTACATTTCATAATCATCCACACATTTCCTCAAATTACAGAATACATCATCGAGAGGTAAGAGTATGCAGTGAGACCACTTCCCCTTAAGCTAAATTTGTCCGCCTTTAGTAAGCTTCAGGCCTTCCTCGGACAATTAGCTCCCAAGGTACAACGTCCAATCTCAAAGAACCATCTGGAAGCTCAAGTCGAACTTCTGTGGTGAAGTATCTAAAGTGCAGAAAGAAAAACAGAGAAGAGAAGGGAAGAAGGATTTCCGATGCATGTTTGTCAAGTGAGGGAGTAATGTAGCATGTTAGTGGGGATGTTACATCTTCACATTTAAGTGGAACAATCTGGAAAATCTCTGGAAGGCCAAAAGTTGCGTTCCATGGAAAATTGTAGTAAAAAGATTAATATTCGACCATATTTGCTTGGAATTTTTCAGTTCAAATGTTTCTCCCCCCCTGCGCGCGTAGGAGGTTTGCCATAACCACAACACACACTTGTGACCATGAGTAAACACAAGCATACCTTTATACTACTCTTTCCTTCCATATGTTTCCAATGTGGGACAATTTCAAAAAGCAAGTCTCAACTAGCTTACTTTGAGCCAATTTATCATTCACACCTAGAATTGGTTATCTCCCGTATCTTATACCATTTCGAAGCTTGCGCATCCCACTTCGCAACGAACTAAAGAACACGCAAAACCGAGTGGTGGAACTTAGATAATTAATTGCTCAAAGTTACCCACTTAACACATTATAACACATAACAATTTTTGGCTTTCTCTTGGTTGCCTCTTGCAACCACACTTAGTTGCCTCTTGCAACCAATTCCCCAACAATTTATTGAATGTTTGCATTTATCTGGAAGGATAGAATTACTTAAAACGACTAAGCAGCACTTCAAAAGTCAAATTTGACAAACTCGGATTATCATTGTGTGCAAAGAGAGCAAGAGATGAGAAGGTGAACTTAGTGCTTGTATATACCGATGAAATGAATTTTCTCACATTTATATACTTACTTAAACCCCATTACAGGTGCTAACCTTCTATCAAACAATAACAAGTTAAATGTATAACAATTACACATTTCAAAGGAAGTACCTATTCATGAAAATTCAGCATATTCGAAGAAATCTTGAAGGTCAAAAACCTTTTGTCTCACTTGGGCGAGTATGTTTTAGAAAGTTTAACCTCGCCGTGGAAAGGTTCCAGTCCTCACCGTCCTCGCGGCAGTGAGGCCCCTGTACCTGGGAAGGAGTCTGATTTTCCTTCGGTTTCATTTTTGCGATTTGCTTTTCAATTAAATTCTTCCAACTCGAATTTCAACACAATAGCTATCATCCATGTGTTTGAAATGTCACGCCTCATATCATGCATTGATTAATACGTATATTAATACCATTTTCCCACTTGGCGAATTTTTAATAAACAGTGATACATTTAGTTGTAAGGAAAACTGTAAATTGGACCTAACTCTAAACATATTCCAAATTATGCTTAAGTCGATGAGTATGATGGTACAATACAATACCGTTGTTACAGTGATTTCCTTTAGTAAAATAAGCACAAGAATAATAGTGGAATATAGGATTTTTGAATCCTATGTCATTCTGTAATAAGATGTATTGATGGTTGTATACAGATGCTTTATTTAAAAGGCTAGGTAAGAACCTTAAATTAGAGCTATATTAGGACTCTTCCATCCATCAGATTTGAGTCCTAGTTCATAAGCGTAAAACCTAATAGAAATAAATTACTAGACATTTACTAAATAATAAGTGTTAGGACCACAAAAATTAGTGTAACATTAGTGACATCCATCCATCAAAAGAAAATACACGTCTAGAAAATCTTAATTTACAACGTGATTCATCCATATAAGTATATAACCAATACATAAACGACTTGAAAGCTAATTACCTTCACTAAAATTCCAAACAATCTTTGACATGTATCACAGGGATTCAATCCCTAAGATTAGATTCTCCCTGCATTTTAGTTTTGTTTATTTATGTTGGACGGCATATAACAAAGATGTTACTATATAATCATGATGTCTATCCACCCAATACCAAGTCCACTGAGTGCTAGACATTATAATTTGAGCATTTTTAATCGGTCTATGGTGTACGTGTCCTTGGATACTAGAGGTATCCGCGCTTTGTGTCCTCATGTTTGGCATTTACTAGGTTCAGTTATTTTATATGGAGTCTAATAATTATGACGGATCCTATGAACTTACGTAATACACGTGAAGGTAACTCAGTTGGTTTATAAAGAGGAATATAATCGTTTTAAATTCAACGAAATTTGTTACATGATTAACATGAGTTGAAGCCAGTCGCACTATGAGTACGTGGCTTACCTGGTTTGCAGTCCTGACTCAGGGTGCAAGTGCAGCAAGTCGGATGTAATTTGATGCTTCCAGTGATGTGTAGGTGCGTAACACGTGAGATATTGTCCGCAAAGGGGGTTTGCATCTGATTAACTAGTTAGTATAATGCATAGATTACTGAGGCGATGTCATGTGGTTTACTTGACTTACTGGCTCATAAGCTATTGCAGGAGTCCGAAGGTTTAACTAATGCATAAAGATATTAATTATCCAACATCTCTAGGTTCATTATATGTACCTTCATCTATGTTTCAAGTTATAAAATATCTGCATTGTAACAAGTAGGTCAAGTAGTAATTGGACACTTGTAAATAAACCATTAAAATCATGCAAGCAGAGTAATTGAGTGAGTCCTTTTATCCTTTAGAGACAATTGATATTTTCTAGTCAAATTCAAGAACCACTTGAGAGTAGTTATTCGATTGGCCTAGCTGGCTAAAGCCACAACACAATTATCTGAACCACCACGCTCATGTTGTCACCTACTCATGAATCTTTAATTATGATTTTGGTATTTTCTTCTATTAGTATGGCATTGAGGATTGCCACGTAGCTTGGTAATATCCAACAAGGCAATGTTTAATATATTTGATGAAGGACAAGTTGGAAAGTGACTTTGAAAAAATGGATTAGGACGACAGATGTGCAAAAAGGCCATGTTGTGTCTAGAAGGCGTTTCTGACATCGGAAGGCCGTTTTTATATTTGCAAATGACCTCTACTTTCTACCACTCCCTCATAAAATATACTTAACCTGTGCTTTATCCATAGTCCCAGTCAGCTTCTTCATAAACATAGGAATATACGAACGAACTTTTAACTTTATGACTCATCAATGAGTTCGACAAGTAAAGAGTAAAATATCATACAAATGACACGTGTACGGTCGAATCAGGTGTCTCATGACTTGTAACGGTGACTGGGTGAGAATAGTTGATTCTGATAAATAACTGTGTCATCTATCAAATCCGACAAGCACTTGATGGGGGTAGATATTGATGCTTGCATTCCACATTGGTTAGTGTGTGTATGGTGGGATTTTAGAAGTTAACACTCATTCTCACCAGATAAAAGTTCTTTGTGTGACTATAAGAGCAAGTGTGTGACCCAAATCGAACAATACCACACCAAAATGTGTGGACGGTCAATAATAATATGTACGTGCAAAAGATAGTTCTCAATTGATTAGTAGTTAGGTCGTAAGTCGCCTTGTCAACTTTTTAACAATAAAAGTTTTTCAAAACTAATCAAAATTTTATAAGATAACCTGTTTTTACTCCGGACTAGCTAGAAACCAGTTCAACTGTAGGTCCACTCTCACTCACAAGATAAAGCTATAAAACCTTATTTTAGTGACTTATATCTAACCAACTTTTGTAATGGATAATAATTTTCTGACTTTTTAGATCATTTTTGTTGTTATATATTTAGGGGACACTTTTCATACATGCAAGCTTATTCTAGATGGTACCTACGCCAGCCATGCCAGGGTTAGTAGTTATGGGGTGGTGTTTTAAGACACTGCTGCTCAGGGGCGTAGCTACATATAAGGTGGGTAGGGCACTTGCCCTACCCTTTCTTTTAAAAAAAATATTTTAGTATAATTCGATCGACATTTTGACGTTCCGCCCTACCTGTTTTAATGTGAAATTCTATTATTCTTTCCTATAATACACATATTTAGTTGATTTTCGATAAAAATATAATTATTTGTATGTCATTAATATTATATTTTGTCTATACCAGTTTAAAAGTTTTTTCCTCTATTTCATAATTTTTTTTTAAAAATATACGTCCTAGTCGACCTTTTTTCCTGGCTCCACCCAGCTGCTGTTATTCACCAACTCTGAAAGGGATGTTCCAACTTCCAAGTTACAAGGAATATAGCCAAATGAAGGGTAATTAGATATAAAAGGAGACAGTTAACAGGGGTAGCTTCGGTGTTTCATTATAATCAGCACAATAAAAATATCTCAACATTTTCCACGAAATTGGCTAATAATTCGAATCACATCATCATTTATGTAGGAAGTAGATGAATCATCACATGTGTATCTCGTGTTCAGCTTTCAACCATTCCAAGCCAATTGCCAATCTGGAATGCAAAATTATCAAACTTGAAAATTAAACTCAAACTTGTTTTTGCATTTGTATTCTTCCTCATGTTGACCTTTTTATTTTGTATATAATCCTCATGACTAATTTTACTGTTATAGAAGTAAGGTGTAATTTTAAAAACCATAAGGATCAATTTCTTACATGAGATATTGCGCTTCCATACCAAGACCTACATCATACTTCGCAACACTATGTTAGGTATTAACACAGTACGTAAATAAAATTCAACAAGTTTCGAATCGGACAACGGATTCTTGTATATTCGATTCCGAAGAAAATTCAAAAAAAAAAAAAAATGGATAAGTTCAAATTAAATCATACACACCCCTGAATAGGGATAATGGGTGAAGAGGTAAAAGTGTAAAAGTATTACTAAGGAAAATGCGGCGAATTATCAAAAATTGATTTTCCAGTCAAGATATGGTAAAATCATAGATTTGCCTGAAGCAGTCAAACACAGCAAATAAAAAGCAAGAAATAAAACAATTTCCACCAAAGCTTGAGTCCACGTCATACATTTCAGCTCGTTTACTATAAATACAGGGCACGCTTCTCATTCCATTCCCAACAAACACAAAAACCATTTCTCCTAAATTCTCTCACATAAACTAACCAATTTCACAGAACTGAACCATTCACAAATCTGAAGAATTATGGTTCAGCTGAAGAAGAAACTCTCCGGCGAAATGAGGCTCAAATCGCTTCCTCCGTTCGCCGGAGCCGGAGATATGCCTGAGCCCGATGTCTACGTCATCACCTCCGGTGGATTGCGGATTCCTGCTCACTCTAAGATACTGGTACTGATTCTAATAGTATGATTCTGTATTCAATGTTTTTGCCTGTGTAAATCGGATCGAACACTACTGATTGATGATAGTGATTAGTGAATGATAATAGTGATTATTGAATGATAATAGTGATTATTGAATGATTGAGTTGAAATGAATTGATGGATTTGAGCTGTTTGTTTGCAGGCATCCGCTTCGCCGATTTTGGAGAGCATAATTGAGAGGCCACAGAAGCGACGGAACTCCGACCGGAAGGTTCCGATGTTAGGTGTTCCGTCCGACGCCGTTTCTGCATTCATCCAGTTTTTGTATTCCTCCAAGTAAGGTTTATGGTTTATTGTTTTGTTTCTGTTCCAGTGTTGTTTAATTAGTATTGAATTCGATGATATTACTTTTACTTTAGGAATGTTCATGTTTGTGATTCATATGTTGTGGAAATGGAATATGGAATGATAGTGAAAAGTGAAAACTACTATGGTGAAATTGGAGTTGTGTAATTAGAAAACTTTAGACGTGTGTGCAAATGAAGAGTACGATTGATTTTAGCAGAGTTAATATAGTTTTATGAAATTCCTAATCTCACCATCTAATACAATTTTTATTAAAAAGTTACATGGGCTCTGTTTACCACTAGCTTTCCAGCTCCATGAGCTTTTTTTTATCATTGACTAATAAAAAGCTCGTTACGTGAACGTGCAGCTTCTTTTTCCAGCTAGCTTTTCAGCTAGCTGGAAAAAAGAAGGTTCCTTTAGTAGCTTTTTTGGAAAAGAAGGAGCTTGTTATATTTTTATTCCGAAAATATTCCTATCCAAATTAACCTAAATTAGACTAAATAAAATAAGAAGTAAAAACACCCATATTACCAAGCAACGAATTCTATACATCATGCACACAATATTATCACCCAGTAATTCTATACATATCAATTACTAATTTTTTTTCATTACTAAGTTAAAATGCTCAACGATTATTTCTTTCAACTTCTGATAATTTTGATGATGTTATTAAAGTGGCAATGTATAATACATTAAATATATATTATAATTATTGGACAAAATATGATATATTATTATTTAAAAAACTATAGATTAATAATACGATAAGAAAGGTTAAAGACAAGAAAAATAAGAGTAATGCTCTTTTATGTCATTTTACAAAACACCAGCTAGCTTTTCAGCTAATTTGCTAAACACCTACATTTAAACCAATTTAACTTTTAAATTTCTACCTAAATTTAGATTTCCAAATTTCTAACTACAATGAAATTTTTCAATTTTCTAAACAGAGCTATACATTAATAGTATGTTGGACTCTTTATAAATATGATCTTGTATTTTAACACCGGATTAACGCGTAACAATATTTAATTTATCACAAAGCCTCTGGAGAGATATCTCTAGATAAATTTTCTAGATACATTCTTATATTATCAATAAAATCATCGATGCTATAAGTCATAACGTTGAAGCACCAATGTTGATAATAATAGATATTTTGATTAATAACATCGATTATTATATTAACAAGATAGGTTCGTCTCTAAATATACGTCATCTCATCTTAGGATACTTACCTCAGAACAAGTTTTGAACCGCTAAACCAAGCATGAATAGACAAATCATATTCTAATTTTAGCTGACAGAATCAATCATGTGTCTCACACGGCAAGTTTAGTATTGAATTTTCTTCCCAACTACAACCTAGGAATTGAATTTGACCAATTAAACTAGGGAATTAGATATTGATTTCTTTGCTGAAACATGAACCGTCAATTTTACAATTCTTGTTAACGAATAACGTGTCAACATGTTTAATCATTTTAAATCATGCTGTATCATGGTTTGCCGTAGTGACTCCAAGATTATAGGAGAGTTAGATTCTAAGCATGGAACGTGACCAAAACTATCTTTCTTTCTGTGATCAGGTGCAGTGAAGAGCAGATGGACAAGTTTGCGATTCATTTGTTAGCGTTGTCCCACGTATACTCGGTACCTCAGCTGAAGCAAAGGTGTATAAAGGGTTTGGCTGAGAAATTGAGCCTTGACACTGTGGTGGATGTTCTTCAGCTGGCACGACTGTGCGATGCACCCGATCTTCACCTAAAGTGCATGAAATTGTTGTCTAGTAACTTTAGGTCTGTTGAGGAGACCGAGGGGTGGAAGTTCTTGCAGAACAATGATCCTTATCTTGAGCTTGACATTTTGCAATTCATGGATGAAACTGAATCGGTATGTAATATGGTCATCTTAAACGCTAACAAAAATAATGATTTTACTTTCAGGATTGTTGATTTGATGCTAACTGTACTTGATTTTTTATATGGAACAGAGGAAAAACAGGACAAGAAGGCTTAGGGAAGAACAGGCTACATATGTACAACTGAGTGAAGCGATGGATTGTCTTGAGCATATATGCTCGGAAGGTTGCACTAGTGTTGGACCGTATGACATGGATATAAGCCAGCACAAGGGTCCGTGTAGCAAGTTCAAGACTTGCCAGGGAATTCAGCTTCTTATTCACCATTTTGGTAGTTGTAAGAAGAAGGTGAATGGGGGATGTGTTCGTTGTAAGCGTATGTGGCAGCTCTTCCGTTTACACTCTTCGATTTGTGATCGACCTGATGAATGCAAAGTTCCCTTATGCAGGTAACTGAACGTAACACATAATTATCTCTTTACAATTTTCTCATGAAGTGGTGTTCTTTAGTTTGTTCAAAATCTTTTCAGTAGCATGACAATTAAGGTAGAAATGACTATTTTGTTTCTTGAGAAGTTGATAAGTTTAGTAAACCCGCAGTTCATTGTCGATCATGTATCCTTGGCGATAATAACCAGAAGATAGCAAAAAAACTGTGTCCATAAGTCATGTGCTTTTTTATGAAACCAGGCCAAATATATCAATATCAATATTCGCAATCTGTTAACTTATTGTTTGCCTTTGCCTACCGCAAATGTATTATCATGTAATCAATGGGTGTGATAAAGTTGTTATTTTCTTGGTGAGTTTTGCTCATTTGACAAATGACATAGCTCAAGCTGGCACAGTAGGGACATCATTTTTGCTTTGTTTCTTGAACTTTTCTCCCATCTAATTGATGCTTGGCTGTCATGTATGAACTTTACATGCTAGATATTTTCATTCCTTGTCAAATTATCAGCTAGCATTTTGTCATGGAAACAGAAAATATCAAAGTCTTCTTTGCTTAGTTTCACTTTCACTTCATGATTAGAAATGGCATAGTAATAGAGAAACCTACAACTTGATAAATGATGTCGGTTTGCATAGTTTGAAACAATGAACCGAGTATCTAAAAGTCGTGTAATTTGTTGCAGAGAATTCAAGTTAAAGGCACAGACAGGTCGAAGAGGAAATGATCAGAGGTGGAAATTACTCGTGAAAAGGGTGGTATCCGCAAAAGTTATTGGTTCATTGGCGATTCAGAAGAGGAAGAGGGAAGAGGAACCAAGAATTGAAGTGGACTATGAAGGGATGAGAAGCTTCACTGCAGAATGAGTTTAGAAAGCATTACTACATTAGGAATTTAGGATTAAGAAGAGTATGCTTGTTATTATTATTCCTTTTGGTACCCGGCTGCATATGAAATGGGTGAAATTTGTAAAAGCTAGTTAATATTTGCTTGGTTCTTGGTGTAACAGAGCAATAGCACCCTCGTTTTACATGTGAGTTGGTAGCCATAATGGAACAGGGCCCAAAGTAGTTGATGAGCCCAAAAAGTTTTGTACATAAAGTGTGATCATCTATCACTCCTTTTATTTTATTTTAATCTTTTATTGATTTGTTCATACATACCATTTTTTTTTTTTTTTGGAAGCCATAAGCATAGATAGATAATATTAAAAGTTGTTACATATTAGCCTCATTACGTGCCACAACTCGGCGAGGCAAAGTTGTTGAGAGGTTTACATTAAGTTTGTTTACAAGCCAAAAGGGACATTCAGTCCAAATAACCGCATTAGTCTTAAACAAAAGAGATGAGTTTTGCGCCTCATTGACAAAAGTTGGCGTTGTTGCATACTTTGCAATTTCACCTGCTACTTGGTTTTGCTCCCTATACACAAAGTGATTTGGAAATCTTCAATCTTGTCAGACAGCTCCAGTATGTCCTGGATTATTGGTTGTTGGTGCCATTGCGCTACTTGAGTCCTTTGGAAACAAGAACATACATGTTTAAAATCTGTTTGCACTAACAATTTATTAACATTCAGGAGCATAGCAAGTTGAAATCCTGTTCTTAGAGCATGCAAGTTCAACATTGTTGATTCCTATTCTCCCTAGAAATTTAGCTCCAGCCCTTACATATCCTCCTAGATGATCCCTAATAATAAATCCAATCCCATAATAATAATAACTTTCTACGTTACTTTATTTATGAATTTTAACCCAGGAATTTAAGTTTTTCACAAGGAGGACAAAATCAATTACTATACAAAGTCTTGAAAATGAAATATATTTACCAAGTCACTGTGTGGATTAGAGATTCAAATCTAGATTGTATGTGAGCTAGAGACTATGATTTCATGATAAAATTACATCTCATATGTATGTGTAACACATGTTTTAATGAAAACTTCAACATGATGTTTGATATATATAACTCTAAACTCAACTTGAATTGAGTTGGAGAGTTGATAAATAGTGAGCAAACTCGAATCGAGTTTTTGAAGTTTGTGTTTGATGCTATTAAAATGTGATTTTTATAGGTACATTTGAATTTTGAAGTTTTGAATTATGCAGTTGATAGATAGTAAATCAACTCGAGTGACATTGTGGATAGTGGAGAAACAAACACAAAAATTAGGCGAAATTCAACTCGAGTTGAATTTTTTCAACTCAAATTCGGAGTCGAACAAACGGAAATGTTTCTAACTATAACCAAAATATTTTATGTTCATTTTATTCCTTCTATCTGTCTCCACGAGACTTACTTTTTTAATAAATTTAGATATCGATTAAAATCAAGAAAAAATCAGGTTAAAATAGATATTTTTAATGAGATATGGGTGATTATCCATTGAATATCAAGTGACATAATTTTGTTTTCTATTTATTTCTTTGAGCCGTATCAACTGATTCTACATGGTTGCAGTTATATCACTTATCACATACGAAGATGACGATGGCCTAGGAACCAATATACACTTGATGATGGGTTGTCAACTTGGCATGTTAATTAATTGTAGCTGCCTCCTTCCTTCGTATCAAAGAGCCAAAAGCACTTTCGGCGTTATTGCTGCACTTGCTAATTCTCATGTCCCTAAACTTCACCAAAGGGACTCCACCAGATAGATACTTTCACTCAAATCAAATCATATCCATCATTTCCTCGATCAACTTTCTTCACCACTTTATTCAATAAAAATATGCTGAGAAAAACGAACCTTAGTCTAGTTAGCGGAATTGAGGTGCTAATGAGATTGAAAACAGGTTAAGTATCTTTCAAGGCTGGACCAGTTCGTTCTAATTAAGGATACCTGAAATTAAGAGGGAAGGGATTAAAACATTTTTATACTATTTGCATTGGAAAAACTAGATGGTGACTTAAGGGTTGGAATGAGGCTTGAACCTCCCAATAAGTATGTGTAGCGTAACAAATAATGTACCTTATACTAGATTGACGACATTTATTTATAGGTTTTGGGAAGATGATCAACCTTCGTAAAATTTGGAATCTTAATTATGTATCACATGTTCTTGTAAGGATTGTAGGGGTGTTCAAACTCCGGTCCAAACCGGAAAATGGACCGTAACCGGACCGGATGATCCGGTTCGGTTTGGACCGGATCGATTTTCGGTCTATACAAATTGGTACATTCCGGTTCCGGTTGGAATCCGGTCAAAAACCTGAAAAATCCGGTCCCAAATCGGAAAGACCGGATTATTATATTTGAGGTATAAGAAATGTATTTGAGCTACCACGTTAGAGGAAGTTATTAGTTGGCTTGAACTGAAAATATTTATAACTCTGATAAATGTCATCTAGTCTAGAGGAATTTGATTGCCAAGATTATAATAAGAAGCAAATGAGACCCACACCAGAAACTATTGGAGAAAAGAGGGAAAAAAAAAAATTCCCCGGAACTGTCCCCCTTCCACAAATTTGAAGGTACATTCCCATGGCCATAGCAGTACAAATGTCTGATGGTGCATTAAAAATCCTACCCTTAATCTACCTTAGCAAAACAAAACGACACGTATATGATGAAATAATTAGAGACAATTAGCATAATGAAACAAACATGGTATAAATAGTTGACAGACAAATATCTGCAGTAAAAATTCAATTAAGGCATTTCATCAAACAATTGACAGACGACATAAATTTAGTTATTACCTATGTATATGGTAACTAATCAATTGTAGTGGGTACTTTTATTTTTCTATTTTATAATGATCGTATGTGTAATCTGCTTTTTCAAGTTTTGCTAACAATTCTTCACTTATAAAACTAAACAATGACATCCATAATATCATTTGCTAATTGCTCTTCATTAGAATTAATCAAAAGAGTGTAGTTGGGGTGATATTGTATTAGATTAATTATGTAGGAAAGTTGAAGCAGGATTAGTATTATTTACATTTTCAATATACAAATTTTATAGCTCCCTTCCCTAACATTAGTGCTAATCCGGTCTAAAACCGGAACCGAACCATAATATATGGTTCGGTTTCGGTCCGGGTCGGATACATTTCGGATCAGTTTCCGGTCCATGATATTTCATGATTCCGGTTCCAGTCCATTCCGGTTGTGGACCGGTGAATAACCCTAAGGATTGGTGGCCCCAGATGATCTAGTTACACCCTAGGTTACTTGGGCTCATACCCATCACTAATCATGATATTTTGCATTACTGACTTACTTACTGTGACCCACTTGGGCTCGGACCCACATCTAGCCCGAGGCACCCTTTGCTTGATCACCCCAATTCGTGATAGTTCAATATGCTAATTGATCTAAGGTCAAACATGCCACTCGGCTGACCGAGCAGTCGAGGCTATTCCATAATTGTACTTATGAGGTCCAAAAACTTGCAAGAACATATTCCAAGTTTATAATGCCAGTAAAGATTTTGAAATCGTATACTGTAAGGAGGCAAAAATAAATCTGATGAAATACTGCAATGCCTTGTTATGCATATTCCCAAGATTAGGCCAGTGAATTGATACAAAAAGTTCAATGATGAATTAATTTAGCCTTAGTTTGAACAATTTGATGCTATCTATACTTTTCCTTTGCCTCTATCTGCAGGTGCATGTCCTTGCAATTTATGACATTTATCCTTTCTTTGTTTCCGTTGATGACAAACACCATTGTTCTTAGCTCCCCTGTAGCAAGTGGTAATACTAGCAAGAGATACAACCAGATTTGGATCGTTATCGTCTTCATATGTCCGACTTGTAGCCGCAGATGATCTCTTACTTCGTCGTCTGCCAACCACTGCAGCTCCTTGCCTTTCGTCTTGAATAACAAGAGTCAGCATTTGGTTCAGTGAAGGCAAAGGGCTCACTGACAGTATTTGCCCTCGAACAGTAGAGAACTTTTTATTCAATCCCATCAAAAATTTCATCGCCATGTTTTGTTCATTAATCTCGTGTAAACTTGAAATGCAATGACAAGTACAGTTGGTCATTGCACCACAAGTGCACGCAGGTACCGAACAATACTGATGATATTCTCGCCAGAGTGAGTCGAGCTTATTGAAGTATGCGCTGACAGTCATAGGTCCTTGATTAATCGAATGTATGTTCTTCAATAGGTCAAAGATTCTAAGGCCGTTACCTTGCGAGAATCTCTCTGGCAACAAGCTCCACATCTCAGCTACGGTGTCAATACCGCATGATGCTGGTGAAAAAGAGGGATGAAATGTTTTAAAAGTTCCGGTTGAACCTGTTTTGTTCATCGTGTTATGTATGGAAAAATGCTCCAAGATTTTGGATTTTTGATTGAGAAAATTATAGTGCTCAGTTACCTACATCATCAGAAGATGGAAATGTCAAGCCCTGGCCATCTGCTTTTATGTCATCTGTCTCATAGGCAGAAGCATGACAAGGGCGAAATATGATACCTTCAACAATGAGGCCAGTTTTCCAAGTACTATACTCCAACACCCATGCCTCTACAGCCTTATCTTGACCATCGACATAAAAATTTCCAATTTCTAGTTCCATCCACTTATTAGCTCCAGATTGGCCTGTCTTGTATGGAATGTAAACAGTTTGAGCTCTCTCCTGAGCATGTCTATCGGCTTCCTCATGGAAAAAACTAACAACCACCTTAACTGATTCGAAGCCATTAGACCATTCTGCTAATTTGAACACCAAATATGCTGCATAGGAAGTAAATGGCGACAAAACTTGTGTCTTTATCCTGCCTCGAATGTCAAGACATTTGCCACAGTGAAGCACTGCAACCTCAGAAAATTTGCAAGAAAGCGGATAAAAAATAATTTGAATAGTATGTTACTGATCGAACTTATAAAATACTACCATTCAAATTAGGAACCTGGAATCCGCAAGTTTGGTCCAGTCACAGTATTGAGAGGGGCGTCGTGTTAGAATATGAAGTTCTCTAGTTCCTACCGTGTAACATATTTTTCCATCCCTTTCTTGCGTGCATATCAGATTGGCATTTATACACACAGACATAATTTATCACGCTCTGATGGTGAGCTACGAGCTGTAAACAATCTGCACAGACATAACAAGACTTTTGTAACCTTCACATAAGGAAATGAACATTATGAATAGCGTTGTTTCTGATTGATTGATTGATTGATTAAAAAAATATTACTTAGCATGCTACAGAAAGTTCCCAGAAGGGAAAAATGAAATGAAGTTTTACCTTAGACTCCGATTTTGATCCTATTACGTGTATACTATATACTTATGTGGGTCTGTGGGAGAGGAGTCATTTCAAAGTCAGCCGATCATGGTCGAAAACTATCCTTGTAAGTCTTGTTACAACTTTTTACTTGTTACACTCGAGACAAAAACTTTTAAGCTATCCTGCCTAGCTACTTGAGATCATTTACAAGGTGTAGCCTAGTGATGAACGTCCCATTAATTAGACCCCATCAGATGATACCTCATCAGTTTCAAGGCATAAAAAAGAAGAATTTGGACTCATTTAATCAACTGGATTGCTAAGCAATCTGATCCTATACTGCATTTAGGGACTTGACTTGTTGCGTAACACAGATACCAGTGACCAAGAAAAATATGTTACTCCTTTATTTGATCCAAATTTAAGGCCATTTTTGGAAGGTATTTAGTCAGCCTGCAATTGTTTCTGTTTAGTTTAACAGAGATCCAATTGACTGAAAAGAAGTGGCATTTTAAGTTTCCCACACATTCAAAGATGATATGTTCAAATTATATGTTGCCTATATCTTTACAATGGAGGAAGAAGTGCCTTCTAACCGTTTAACATCTATACCTCTTGTGTCGAAACTAGGATCTACCTCCAGTACTTGTTTGACACAGAACTTAAATCCTATATATATGGAAAACGCTTTTGATGCAAACTTGTGCTTGTCAACTTTAAGTTTGTCCAAGTTCTTATATATTACACTCTTCCACTGCACTTGTAGCACGGGCCTCACAATCTTCAAGTTTCCTTTCAAATTCTTTAATTTTCTCATTAGGCTTGTTCTTATATCCTCTTGCTGATATTGATGTGCCTTTACGCCTCAACCAAACTTTTTTCCTCAACTCCTCCAACTCAGATCCTTTGCTGCAATGACATATTTCGCGAACGTTACAAGAGTAATAACGGGTAATTCCAATTACAAAATGGGGATTTGCTCTTGTATATATCAAACCTCTCCTCATTTGAAAATTAACACTTCAATTTATGGTTGGTACATGGTTGGGAGTCGGGTAGATGAGATGATTTAATGGTTTTAGTTTGTACTTGCTCATCATTTATGTTCCTGGTCTCTTAAAGATGAAATCTGATTATTATACATGCATCAGCATTAAGTTGCTTAGCCAAGTCCTATTCAAGATCAAGTTGGCATGAAGTTTCTGGTGCGTTAGATGATTTCAAACTTCGATTAATTCTTGTTAATACTTAATAGTGTCAAAGATATATCGCAAAACTCAAGTTCTACTTATAAAGAAGAATTATGTATTATACTCGAAGAAGAATTATGCTATTAAACTCAAGTCATTTAGTCATTCACTAATGTACGTAGATTCCTTCCAATACCTTGTGAAATAAAAAAATCTCCAAGCAGTAGCTGCTCATTTCCTAGACTGTGTTAGAATTGAGGTTTATGGTTTTCCTGCATTTTAATTTGTGCTCCAGAAATTTACATCTTCTTTTTCGTTGATTACAAACAGAGTTCATGTAGGGTTGAATACTTGAATGCACCAATTGACCAAGTTGCTAGATCTGCTAAAAATTGCAAGCAACTTGCATGCATTTAATTTTGGGAGTGCTCATGTAGCTAAACTTCACCGTACAAGAAGTCTTTGCAGTCTTCTGGTAAATTATTGTAGAGAATTTTCTTGAAGCCAAGTCTATATATTGAATGAATCTCATTGGTAGTCCTCATTCAACACCTTTTCTTCATTTGGAGTTTTCCAATACTCTCTTTGCTCTGAAAACATGCCTTCCCCTTAATTCACTTTTTTTCCTGCTAATTGTCATCCTGGCATCTTTCAACTTCACTCATTGTAATGGAAGAAGCAATGGCGTTGTTTGTCACGAAACCGAGAAACAAGCCCTTTTGGGTTTCAAGCTCTCTGTGGATGATCCTGATGGCCTACTTTCAACTTGGAGGCCTAAAGTTGATTGCTGCATGTGGGAACATGTTGCTTGCAGCAACATGACCGGTCGTGTTCTTGAACTCCATCTTCAAAATCCCAATCAATGGTGGTTTCCGGGTTTGATGTTGTCTCAACCTACTGGTTCGGGCTTGAATGGAACATTAGATGATTCTTTGCTCAAGCTGACACATCTAAGATATCTTGACCTGAGCCTGAATTACTTTGAAGGTGCAATCCCAACCTTCATTGGATCGTTCCAAAATTTGGAGTATCTGGATTTATCGCATGCTGGTTTCAAAGGAACTATTCCTCATACTATTGGCAATCTTTCAAGCCTACACACTTGAGCGTTGGGACAAGAATACTCATATGAATGGTTGCAGCAAGAGAAATTATATTTTCGGTTGCCACTTGAAGTTAATAGCCTTGAATGGTTATCTGGACTTACCCGTTTGGAGCATTTGGACTTGAGTTTTGTGAACTTGAGCAGAGCAGTCAATTGGCTACAGGTGATGAACACACTTCCCTCTTTAGTTGAGCTGCACTTGCAAAATGCTATGCCATATTCATTTGTCCCGCTAGATGAGGTAAATTTTCCTTCTTTGACAAATCTTGATCTTTCTAGAAATAGAATCCTTGAATTTTTTCCAAGTTGGATTTTACAAATCAAGAAGCTTACACATCTCTATCTAAGATCGAATGATCCAATGTCATTCCTAGTAGTACTTCCAACTTAACAAAGCTTCAATACCTTGATTTTTCCTTTGGTAACTTGCCATCCATACATGATTGGATTGCAAGCCACTTGAGTAAATTTCTATGAGTGGAAACATTTTACATGGTTCAATTTCTAGTGCAATAGGAAATTTAACCTCTCTGGCCTTCCTTGGAAATACCAAGTGAAGTTTCTAAGTTGTGCAATATCCAGAGTCTAGATTTATCTAATAATCAGTTGCAGGGAGCAATATCTAATACATTTACAAATGTGACAAATTGCTCTTTAGGATCTAAGGAATAACAAACTTTTTGGTCATTTGACTGATCAATTTGGAGACTTTATAAGTCTCAAGAGCCTTGATCTTGGTGAAAATTCATTGTTCGGCCAAATTTCAAAAAAATTAGGGATGTTATCCTCCTTAGAATATTTACGATTAGATCAAAACAAATTTAGTGGGAATCTTCTAGAGAGCATGGGGCAACTTTCGAACTTGAAAAGCTTTTGGTTGACTGACAACATGCTAGAGGGGTTTGTGCGCGAAAATCACTTTGCCAATCTAACAAACTTAGATTCTTTCGCTGCCTCTCGAAATGACTTGACTTTGGAAGTTGGCACCAACTGGGCTCCAACTTTCAGGGTTTCAACTCTTGAACTACAATCATGGAACTTGGGTTCCGTCCGTAAGATCCCTCCGTGGCTCCAAATGCAAAGAAACAACATACTGCAACTAGACTTGTCCAATACTGGAATTGCATATCAATTTGCGAGCTGGTTTTGGGAAATCCACTTTCTAAATCTCGCTCACAACCAACTACATGCAGAAATTCCAGATAGCATAAATCTCCAAGAAGGTCCTAGGGTTGCATATTTGAGTAAGGCTCTGTTCTCTTCATCTGAAAACTCATTAATTTCAGTTCAGATCCATTCAGTTCAGTTCTGCTTAGTTCATTTTTATACTACAATTCAGTTCAGATCAGTTTAGTTATCTTCAGACGAAGAGAACAAGGCCTGACAACCAATTTAATGGCTCATTGCCACGAATTGGATATGGCATGACTGAACTAGATCTCTCCAACAATTGGTTTTCAGGAGATTTACATCGCTTTATTTGTGACGAACAAGAGCAAAGACTTGAGATTCTAGATGTTGGGAAAATTTTCTTGTCCGGAATGATACCTGGTTGCTGGGAGAAATGGCCGTTTCTAAGAGTCTTGAATTTGGGAAATAACTTCTTGTCAGGTCGTATTCCAACGTCCATTGATTTGCTTACTAATTTACTGTCGTTGGACCTTTACAACAACAAACTTTCTGGTCAAATACCATCTTTGCGAAGTTGCTCCCTTTTGAGTAAAATTGACCTTGCTTACAATCAGTTGTCTGGAAATCTTCCAACACCATTAGGAGTACACCTTCCCAATTTAGGAATTCTCATTCTACGCTCGAACAACCTGAGCGGAAAAATTTCCCCTGATATTTGTGGATTTAGATCTCTTCAGATCTTAGATTTCTCCAACAACAAATTTTTTGGGACAATTCCAAGTTGTGTAGACAATTTTCTTCCAATGGCTTCAAAATAACGGTTTCTTGGTTCACCTGACAGGAAATGGAAATATCATTACACAACTCATAGTAATGGATCCTTCATTGAGAGTGCAAATGTTGCCACGAAAGGAGGCAAGTTTCAGTAAGATACCATTCTTGGTATCCTAGCCAATTTGTCAGGAGAAATCCCGGAGCAACTGACAAAACTTCACAAACTAAGATCCCTCAATTTGTCAGGAAATCACTTTGGAGGAATGATCCCGCATGGCATTGGAGACATGAAGGAATTGGAGTCTCTTGATCTCTCAAGGAACTCTCTCTCCGGAGAAATTCCTTATTTGCTAGCTATTTTAACGAAGCTGAATCACCTAAATTTGTCTTACAACAACTTGACTGGGAGAATACCGCAAAGCATACAAATCATGGGTTTTCCTCAATCTGGATTTTTCGGAAATAAACTCTGTGGACTTCCACTGCCAAGTAGTAATTGTTACAATAGGTTCTCGCCAGTGTGAGTCGAGCTTATTGAAGTATGCGATGACAGTCATATATGTCCTTGATTTATCGAATGTATGTTCTTCAATAGGTCAAAGATTCTAAGGCCGTTACCTTGCGAGAATCTCTCTGGCAACAAGCTCCACATCTCAGCTACAGTGTCAATCTGGCATGATGCTGGTGATAAAAGAGGGATGAAATGTTTTAAAGCGCCGGTTGGACCTGCTTTGCTCATAGTGTTATACTATATGGAATAATGTTCCAAGATTTTTTACATTTTGATTGCCAAAAATCTAGTGCTTAGTTACCTTCATCATTAGAAGATGGAAATGTCAAGCCCTGATCATCTGCTTTTATGTCATCTGTCTCATAGGCAGAAGCAGGACAAGGGCAAAATACGATACCTTCACCTATGAGGCCAGTTTTCCAAGTACTATACTCCAAGACCCGTGCCTCTACCGCCTTATCTTAACCATCAACATAAAATTTTCCAATTTCTAGTTCCATCCACTTATTAGCTCCAGATTGGCCTGTCTTGTATGGAATGTAAACAGTTTGAGCTCTCCCCTGAGCATGTCTATCGGCTTCCTCATGGAAAAAACTAACAACCGCCTTAACTGATTCGAAGCCATTAGACCATTCTGCTAATTTGAACACCATATATGCTGCATAGGAAGTATATGGCGACAACACTTGTCTTTATCCTGCCTCGAATGTCAAGACATTTGCCACAGTGAAGCACTGCAACCTCAGAAAATCTGCAATAAAGCGGAACTGAAATAATTCGAATAGTACATAGTTGATTGAAATAATAAAATATCATTCAAATTAGGCACCTGGAATCTGCAAATTTGGTCCAGTCGCAGTATTGAGAGGGGCGTCGTGTTAGTATAAGACGTTCTGTTGCTCCTACCATGTAACATATTTTTACATCCCTTTCTTGCGTGCATATTTCAACTTGTATAGACAGCCATAATTTATTGCGTTTTGATGGTGAACTACGAGCTGTAAACAATCTGCACAGATATAACAAGACTCTTGTAACCTTCATGTAAAGAAATGAACACAACAAATATCATTTATGATTGACTGATCAAGATACTTGGCAAATACTACAGAAATTTCCCAAAGGGAAAAAATGATGAGCTGAAGGTTTCCCTTAGGCTCCAAGTTTGATCATGTTAGATATGTATAGTTATGCAGTTATGTGGAAGAGGAGTCATTTTCAAACTCAGCTGATCTTGGTTGAAAAGTATCCTTGTAAAATTCTTGTTAATTACAACATTTAACTTTTATTCAAGAGCCAAGACAAAAACTTTTAAACTATCCTTCCTAGTTGAGATCATTTACAAGGTGTAGCCTCGCGATGAACGTCTTATTAGACCAGTCAGATGATACCTTATCAGTTTCAACTTTCAAGGCATCAGAACGAATAATTTGGACTCATTTAATCAACTGGATTACAAAACAATCTGATTCTATTCTGCATCAGGAACTTGGCTTGTTCTGTCCTTGTTCTGTAACACATATATCTGTAACCAAGAAATAAAGGATCTAATTAATCCAAAATTCAGTTTAACAAAGATCCAATTAACTGAAGGAAAAAAGTGGTTTTTCCCTACTGCACATTCAAAGATAATATGTTCAAACTATCTGCCTATATCTTTACAATGGAGGAAGAAGGGCCTTCTAAACACTTGACATCTAAACGCCTTGTGTTGAAACTAGGATCCACCTCTAGCACTTGTTTGAGACAGAACTGAAACCCTATGGAAAATGCTTTTGATGCAAACTTGTGCTTGTCGACTTTCAGTTCATTCGAATTCTTGTACTCTTCTACTGCACTTGTAGCACGAGCCTCACAATCTTCAAGTTTCCTTTCAACTTCTCTAATCTTCTCATTGGACTTGTTTTTCTCCTCTTGCTGATATTGATGAGCCTTTACTGCCTCAACCTTCAAAATTCTAACTTTTTTCCTCAACTCCTCTAACTCAGAATCCTTTGCTGCAAGGGCAAGTTGAGCTTCAACCTCACTTTTAAGTAACTTCTGCTTCAAATCATTAGCCTCCATGTCCTTGCACTCAATCATTCTCTTCATACCGTGAAAGATATTGACCAGCTACATTATAGTTTAAAAATAAACCATCAACAAGATGTAACTATATGATAAACTTAAAGTCAGATAATCGTAGGTACAAAATTACCTCAGATAAACGACTAAAGCCACCAGAAAACAGTTCATCGCGAGACAATGAGGCAAGTGATGGCTCATCTTGTGGCAGCAAAAACTTAGCCATCATTTCTTCTCCCACTGTATGATCTCGTAGAGAATTGTTCTTCGTTAAACTCCAATCAGGACAGAACCTAAGGTTTGTATCAGATGCTTGGTCAAGAATGCTTTTGATGTCATTCTCTTGGTCATTTCTTGATTCATTAAAATTATCTGAATAAGAACCAAGTCCATTATGTGGATTCATTCTTTCTAAGCTATTTTCTACCGAGTCTGCATCTGAATATACAGGAGTTGTTGTTGAGGTCTGATGTGGATTTTTTTTTCCCGAGTAAAGTTCTGGCGCGAACTCTTGTAACAAAGACATATCGAACTCAACGTCTTCACTGTCTTCTTCCTGAGCTATCATAATGGCTTCATCAGCTTCTGAAGCTGCATATCATCATACATAGCGTAATGGATTGAATCGATACTAGTTCATTAGATTATGCTGTAATTTATGCAACGCATATTAGATTTCTTACCTCGACTAGGTAATGGAGGAAAGATTGGAAATCCAATGGAATCATCTGTCTCATTCTCATTCACTACTGGAACTAGCTGATATCCCCATTGAGAAGAAAACTGAGCACTCTCTGAGGCCAGAGGCCGAAACTCGATCCCTTCAACAATAAGGCCTGCCTTCCAGCTGCTGTAATCGAGGATTCGTGCCTCAACTGCTTTATCTTGTCCATCGACATAGAAGCTCCCAATTTGAACTTCCATCCAGCCATCCACTCTCCTTGCTGCAAATGATCCCCATGGGGCTGCTCGGTTGTGTTGAAGGTACACAGAGTGAGTTCTCTCTTGGGCATCTCTATCTGCTTCCTCATCAAAAAAATTAACGACTGCCTCTGCATTTTGCAGGCCCTTAGACCACTCGGTTAACTTAAACACCAAGTATGCAGCATAGAACGTATGAGCTGATAACAATCGTGTTTTTATCCTGCCTCGGACGTCAAGACATCTGCCATAATGAAGAACAGCCACCTCAGAGAATCTGCAAATCAACAAATTCAGTCATACATTTCATTTTGGACTCATATGATTCAACTCGAAAGATATTCTGTGAATTACAAACCTGGAATGACCACAAGTAGCCCAAGCCCAAAATTGAGATGCACGTCTCGTTAGAATTAAAAGTTGCCTTACTCCTGCCATGTAACACATCTTTCCGTCCTGTTCTTCTATAATATAGTACTTCTGTTTTAAAGAACCAAACATGACAGATCAATCAACTCATACATTTCATGAGTGAATGCTATCTCATTGCAACAATCAATATAATGTTTGATCGGTTCGGTCCTAAAGAGAAATGATTTTAGTTACCTTATGCTTGGAGATTGATAGGTTCCTACAGAGCCCGTTACGTACAGAAGGTGCCTCTTCTATAGCAAATTCATCTGGCGATAAGTCAAAGGGCTGGTCGAAAAAATCAAATGCCTTGTTACGCTCAGACACGGAGAGCAAACTAAGATCAGAATCCGATGAATCGGATGAACCGGAGCTGAGGCTGCTCGGGTTCCTGGAATGACGACAAGCGGATTTCTTCCAGTCTTCTCTTTTGTTCACTGCTACGACCAACCTTTCCCAGTTATCGTATATCGCAGGCATAGTCAACCCTCAACCTGTTTGATAAAAAACACTCAAATTCGATATGATCAGACTCCAAAACTGAAACCTGGTTATAACAAAAATGGAATGTGAAGTCTTCGTTTGATTTCTCTTTTATTCAGGAAGCATTTGTTATAACTGTAATATTCTTTGTAACATATTAAAATTCGGAACGTTCTGATTTTTCAACTGCGCGTTCTGATTTTCAACTGCGCGTTCGGATTTACTCTGTTTATATCGACAGGCAAGTAGAGGCGATAATTTCTCACTTTTGCACAAAACTTAACTATCATCAACCCCACGAAAAATCTAGCCTATCTCTACTAATACTAAGAGGATTTATATAATCAGTTAACAGGCCCAATCTTGGCAGTTACCTACTTATAACTTCAATACTCAACCGTCTCTACATTTTGTTGTTGATTGAATTGATAATAATTATATTAGAACACATTTAAACCCCAGAAGTTATACTACCTCTTACATAACCGTACTTATCAAATGGAAGTCACATTCAACTTCTTCCTTTTCTCGGCCAGAACACACTCAAGTCAACTTCTCCTGCCGACTACATAAAAAGAGGAGAAAAAAAGTAAACTTATATCAATTCATTCATTTTATAAACTACATGCATATAAATTCAAGACACCCGGTTGTAATTGAGCATAATCGTATAACATGAATTCACGAGCATAAATTGTTTTCCTTACGAAAATTTAAAACACAGATTAAAAAGTTTATCACTCGGGTACCCGCGTGTCAGCGATGCTAGTGTATATTTGAAACGGATTTTGAACAACATACTTTTAAATCAGAAATAATTATAAAATGATTCTTGTCAAGAACTTATCACACATTACTCATACATTAAAAAACCTTCATACAAATTAGTAAAAACATTTTTACAAATTATTCATCTTGTTAATTTTAGTAACTTTAAAGTGAAACATTACCATTATTGATGTAGTTATTCTCTTAATTAAATATCTAATCAAATTATCTATTTTGGTAACCAATATTATTTCAAAATCAAAACAATCATCTAACATTTCAGTTTGCAGACGTCCTCTCCCGCTCCCCCCCCCCCCCCAACAAACTCTCAATTTCAAAAGTCATGCTCATTTTGAAAAAAGGCAGGCATCACAGTCATTGGTTCAATGAACATCATGTTGGCTATTGTAACTGAGGGGTAGGGTATCGGATGTATGAAACTAGAGTTAAACAGAACAAAGTAAGGACTGTTGCGGTGAGAGTTGGTTCTCGGTCCTAAAGATAAATTTGCCCCGTGCCTACAATTGCCATTAGCAAAATGTCTCCCAAGATTACACAGCAGGTGAATTTGCGAGCTGGCACTTGAGATCGCAAATTCGAGTGGACTAATACAATATGGAAAAACATACTTGAGAGAAGAAGAGAAGAAAGAAGGAGAGGATTTCGAATTGTCTATTGAAGTCGATCCTAGGGGGACCTATTTATAGTTTTCAAGAGTTAAGTCTGACATACATGACTATTCGCGAACAGGTCCCTGAAGAGTTGCTTCTCTTCTAACAGGTACACATGTTCCGATTAGTCACAACCCAAGTGAATGGACTACACCATTTCGCCCAAGCCCATTCCGAACAGACACATCTGTTGGGCTTTTCATTTCAGACTTTCCTTTTGGACTTAACCAAACGCAGTAAGTTTCTTGCCCAAAAATATTACATCCAACTCAAGACTCCGACCCACGAACCTGAGGCCCGGGCCCGGCTCCTAGCGAAGCTAGGCGCACGTGTTTGGGTCAAGCCATGGAGCCATCTAGTTCCTCCCGGGTGCCCTTGGGCTGACCCTTTAACCAAGACTTGAATTTTTATCTAGTTCTTTCTTTCTCAATTTTAGCCATGTGGGACTACTCCCATTCCAACTCTTGGCATTCCAATATTAATACTTCAACCAACATACTTTACAATTAATCTTTCATTTTTCAATTAATTTTAGTAATTATTGCTCAAGTGTCTTATACTACTATAGTAGATTATACACGTTCAAGGAAACTTTATTTCCAACGTGTAGAGCCCATTTGGTTGGGTAGCAAAGTCATGGACAAACCTCTTTGGTGACTAAAATTCCAACAAATCATCTAAAAAAAGCCAAGCATCACAATCATAGATGATAGCTTATTTTTAATGGATGCTTGGTTTCCAGAAATGTGAGAAATTCGATATGTGATGCTGCTTGATTTTTAGATGGGTATGAGATATGTGATGCTTGTTTAACAGTACTTGATTTTCAGAAAATGTGATGTTTCATTTTCAGTACTTATGGTGCTTGATTTTCATTACTTATAATACTTGATTTTTAGAAACATGATGCTTGTTTTTCAGTACTTATGATATTTGATTTCAAGAAACATGATGCTTGGCGGAATACAATTCCAGCTTGATTCAGCTTGCCTACAGGAATTGTGATAGACGAACAAGAAGATGTGGTTAGGGATGTTCAATTGAAGAAGAAATTGAGATGCTTGTGGAAATCCTTATCGGAGAAGATGTTTGACGGCAGAGAATTCCGGCTTGAAGGGATTTTCGATACTTGCGGGAATGGTGATAGACGAACAAGAAAAATGGGGATATTCAATTGAAGAGCAATTGTGATGCTTGTCGTGGAGAACATTAATATCTTTCGATTTATGTGTAATGAAGGAGAAGGGTATAATTGATTTACTTCTATAATTAGATTGCTTCTATGAATCAATTAGTCAAATTTGTTGATGCTTGTAATGGTATTTTTGAGCAAATACCATATTAAATTGAGGGCAATTTCGGAAGAGTAGAGAAATAGATACCAAATTGTATAGGAAAGAAAGTATGCACGACTAATAGGTATTAAAGATTTGGGGATAGTATCAATTTGCAATTCACCTTTAAATTACACGCAAAAGAATATAGTATTTATCATAATTACACTAAGAAAGTACCAACATATTTTCAATATATAATTCTTTTTGTGTAATTTATGAGAAACTGGTAGTCGAGTTTGTGGTGAAAATCAATCCAAAAAGTTCAAATCCCATGAAATTTGTATGTGTTATTTACCGAGTCCCCATAAAATTTACCCAAAATGCAAAATGTCATGAAATCGAATAAAGTTTTAAACTTCCAATGGCAGATCGCAACCCTATAAATTTTAGCGACATATTGTGCTGATATGCATAGGTTAGGGTGCAATTCTCGTCTCTCCGAGTGCACATCTCATAAATCGTCAAATTATAAATTTGTTCGTGGAGAGCTCGCAGGCTCAGTAGCTCAAATCCTAAAACATACAATAAATAGTTTTGATGGTTGACAAAGTTAGAATTTATATTATACTCGAATCCTAAACGTGTAAATCAGCTTCATAGACCTAGCTCCAAATTTTGATTTGCACTCTACTAGTGTGTAGGTCCAGATTTAATTAATTAATTAATATCGTGGATTGAATTGATACTCAGCTGGCCTGTTAGTTAGTGATGTTGATGCATCTTCCCGGAAAATGGTGAAAAATTCAATTCCGAATCTTCCCAATTTTAAATGTCTATGATGAATAATAATAATATCCCGTCAACCTTCATCTCCATTAATAAAATGCACTCTATCTCTAGTCAACCATTGCAGCCAAATCCACCCATATAGCCATATCATAATTCTCATTGATCCAAACCAATTCAACTACAACCTCTTATTTGATCATTCATCAATGGCCGATCAAACCAACCCGGCACTCCGACCCGACACCCCATCCAAACCGGGCCTGGAATTCGCCCAATTCGCGGCCGGTTGCTTCTGGAGCGTCGAGCTGACTTACCAGAGGTTGCAAGGTGTGGCCCACACCGAAGTGGGCTACTCTCAGGGCCATGTCCATGACCCGACTTACCAACAGGTCTGCTCCGGATCCACCAAACACGCTGAAGTTGTGCGGGTTCAGTTCGACCCGAATCTCTGCCCGTATACTACTCTGCTTGATGTTTTCTGGGATAAGCATGATCCTACCACTCTCAATCGCCAAGTATTGCTTTTCTCTTCGATTATGGCTTTCCTCTGATTGCTTCTAATAACCTCGATTTTGAGTTTCAGTGTTGCAATTGAATGTTTGAAATTTGGTCCATTGTGAGATTGAATTTGGCAATTGAATGTTTACATGATTAATTGAGGTTTGACCTAATTTGCATTTCTGCTTGAGATTTGAATTACTCGAAATTTTTTACCCGTTTTTGTTCATCCGACGGGTCTAGTTTAGTAAAACTAGCTGATAAGCTACCAGAACATTTTAAAATGGATGTTTTGCAAATATCTGCTTCTGGCCAGCTTAAAAGAAGCTATTAAAACTGAAAATAGATGTTTTAGAGTATTCTGATGAGGAAGAGTTCATATAAACCAGTTTAATTAGATAATCAGGAGCCTTAGCAAAATGGAACTCATTGATGATTTTTTGCAGGGAAATGATGTTGGGACACAGTATAGATCGGGGATATACTATTACAACGAGACGCAAGCAAAGTTAGCTCAAGAGTCCTTGGAGGCAAAGCAAGCACAGTTCAAGGGTACAAAGATTGTGACTGAGATTCTCCCTGCCAAGACATTTTACAGAGCGGAAGAGTATCATCAGCAGTATTTGGAGAAGGGTGGAAGAAATGGTTACAAGCAGTCAGCTCGTAAAGGCTGCAATGATCCGATTCGCTGCTATGGCTAATGCACCATTCGCGCACTGTTTATACGTTGCTTTGGGTAAGAACTTGTTTCTATTCTGTTTTACTGTGCACCTGTCAAATAAATCATTGGGATGTTCTTGATGACAGTTGAGCATTCCTGAATTGTGATTTTGTGTTGTCTGATATGCAAATATTACTGCTATATATGATAAAGATATACTACTATTTATTTATCACAATGTTCTATTACATTTTAGTAAATGACTAAATATTCTCCGAATTACACACCGAACTTCCAGTCGGTTCAGGTGGGAGTCTTCATTTGAATAGGAAAGAAATGCAATAAAGCAGTAATGTGTTCTAAAATCCAATGCCTTGTTGCGTTAGGCTTAAAGTTCATCCTTGGGGGTGGTTTCGACTGGACCTGTGGGATTATCTGACGATTTCTTGATAGGATAGGAAGCTTGCATTGCTATTCCGCATTGCCCCTCCTTTTGCTTGGTTCCACGTTGCATCCTGATATAACCCTTTTCTCCCCATTCAGCCCCCCACGAATTCTTCACGATCCAGTATTTGGTCCCATCAAGAGTCGTCCCATAGCCCACTATAGCCACACCGTGATCCAGCTCTGTTCCACATTCCCCATCAAACACTCCCTGTCACAGAAACTCTTTTTCAGGATCACGTATTTCTCATAACAGAATTGCCTTTCACACAAACATAATAATGATGATAAACTTATATAACATATACATATATTAAATACCTCGGAGTAGAACTGGAAATCGGAATCTCCAGCATCTATGGCCACTGATATGGGTTGGTTAGCTACTGCCTTCATCAATGCATCTTCGTCATTGGCTGGGACATCTTCATGTCCATCAATTGACACAGCAGGAGTACTTTCCTGGAAAGGAAAAAACAGACTGTTAGTGTCATTCAATCTGCATAATAATATCTGTTATATGAAGGATGTATGGTTTGGTTGCCGTTTTTTTTTTTTTACCTTCTTGGCATCACATCTTCCATCTTTAGCCAAGTAGGGATAGGATTTCTCTGTTGTAATACCGCCCTTCTTCTTAATGAAATCAAATGCCAAGTCCATTAGCCCTCCGTTGCAGCCTTGGTTTTCGCTAGTGTCACAATCAACGAGTTCTTGTTCTGATAGAGAAACCAAGTTTTTAGTCTTGATGTGGTTTATCCCCTCAACTGCTACCACAGTTGAAAACGCCCAGCAACTACCTGTTACAGTTCAAAAGCTTATTAGAATCTATAAATTTCCTTACCAGTCTTGATATTCTCTGATTTGGGGACTGAAACCAGGCCCTCTGTTAAGTTTTTTAGTCTTGAAATCGGATATCAAAGACAAGTTGCAGTATCTTACCACACTGGCCTTGATCTTTGATAGGGGTAACAGACCCTGTCTTTCTCCAATCAACAGATGTTGGAAGACTATGTACATTCTGGTACATAAACGTTTTGTTTGCCCTCGAAGCTCCCTGGAGCATCCAGTGATGCTTGATCTTTGAACCGGCATAAACACTCTTGAATTCATGGCTGGTCATATCAGCAAACTTGTTGAGTTTCAACTTGTAAGGCTTGTCCTTCTTGTTTACAGTGTGGACATGAAGAGCATTGGCCTTAAAGACATTAAAGCGTGTATGCTTTTCACCGATGCTTCTAGAAACTGTGTGGTGGCTCCTCCACCTTTCATACATACCCCATAAGCTTTCTTCTGTCTCTAACTCTTTCTCATGGAAATCGAAACTCTCCCCGAGACGAAGAATCAGAGCCAGAGAAAGAACAACTAGAAATACTCTCTTCATGTTTTGAATGTTTAGGTGATTGAATGTATGTTGTTTGCTGGATGAGATGAGAATTGTTGAAAGCTGGAGAGGTTTATATAGATGAAGAATTGGAAAGATGAGATAACAGATGATAAAGATGAATATCCTTTTATGGGCCAAAGAATGATTATTGTCAAGAAGATAGGTATGGCAATTATAAGGAGGAACCAAACTAATTCTTGGGATATGAAACTCTGTTATTCAAGAAACAGAGCATGCTTCTTATAACAAGTTTGGTTTCACATTCAAGTTTCAACCCTATCCCTAAAACCATAAAAGAGGGAAAAGGGACAATCTTGAAAGCCAATTATGTGTGTAACAATGTGAATAGAATCACGAGAGTAGAAATAATGTAAAAGTAACCATCCCGAATCAATTTTTAGCTTTGCGAATTCGAAAAACATTGATGGGAGAGTCGTCCAGTGTTAGTATTAACGTGTAGCGGATACAGATAAAAAGAAAATACACTGTAAAGTAATGGGGTGTGGAGGTTCCATGCAGAACACGCTAGAGAGAGTAGTGATTAGAGGGAGAGTGGATTTTATGTGATGCAAATATTGGTTAAGGTCGTTAGAGAGCATGACACGTTTTGTTGCAAGTTGGGATCGGCATTTTATGGAAATGCTCTATTTGCTATAATTAGTAATTGAACTTGTTAAGGTAAAGTTGAGGTAGTAATAGTGTGGCCGACTGGCAGATTACGATGTCAATAAGATAACTGATTTAAAAAATTACTCTATATATAATTTTTCAGAAAATAAGATGATTGATGTGATGTGATGAGCCACCAATAACGATATGAACTCGTTTTGCAACATACACATAATCAATAATGGGAAGAAAATGTGGTGTACTAGGTAACTCGAGGAGTGTACACAAGAAGTCTATTTCTTGATGGAGTGGCAACATTGATGAATAATTTTGAACAAGTTTCTGGAAGTTTGGGTTTCTTGGGAAGCAATGTCTATTATGAATGAGTTGTAAAAATAGAGTCGTTTATTTAGTTTCAATGTTGTATTCATATCAAGGAAGAAATTATCTTCTCATTTCATTCCATCATGCTTTTGTTCATGTGGTCACACATGGGAATTCTTCTGCGTGCAAGTTATTGCCCTAAAATCTCTGTTTTGGTAAAAAAGTGGACAAAAGCAGAAGCTAAAAGAGAACAAAAGGCTAATTGAGAAACCTTGCTGTTGCTGGCTATTTTTGTGGGACAAATATCATGTTATTCTCTCGTGTATTATATGAATCTCGAACTCCACTAAAGTTCTACCAAATGAGTCGAGCTCGATTAAAGATTGAACCAATGAATCGAGTTCAAGCCTACTCATCTTAACTCGCTCGAGGTCGAAAAAACAAGTCGAGTTGAGCTCGGGCTCAATAACAGTTCGAGCCGAGCTCATGCGATGAAATACTTGATTCGGCTCGGCTCGTTAAACATCAACATTTGAATTTTTCAACTCATTAATACACCATTTGTCATTTGATTTTTTAGTAGAATTTGACCACAGATAAAAAGAGCCGAGTTAGATGTATAAATTTAAGTTGGGGAGAAGAATTTAAACAGTGAGTGGTTTCAAGTTTCAAGCAGCGGCTTAATCTGTAATACTAGGAGGGGCAAAATGTGGAAATGCATGAAAATCACTTTTAAAAACGGAACAAAGGTGAAAATAAGCGTGTTGTGAGAGTCTAACACCTTGTTTAGCTTTTAGTGGGAAAAGGCCTCAAGGTAAGCCCAATAATAGTTTGTAGAAAGTGAAACAAAGCGAGTAATTTATTTTGGTGGTGGTTATAATGATGGAGTAACTCCCTCTATTATGAGCCGTGGTTCGACCATTTTCATGTGGGTTAAATATCGTTCACACAAATAAATGTAGGTATTTTTTGTCATCACTCGAGCAGACGTGAAAACGCTTTCCAATAGAATATGAATCCTAAAATTGATTAAAATCATACACTTTCAACTCTCATGTGCTTGTGTATAATTTCCGAAAAAAATGATGCATTTTATTGGTCATATGAGTAACATCAAAATTATATATAATTGCTATTTATTGGTATGAGTAGAATTATTATTAGTAACACTATTCGGACCAATTTAGACTCTACCCATATTGAGAATGTCCCTATAATCGATTACTGATTAATGTGTAATTTTTCAATTACTCTGGGG
Organism: Plantago major; assembly: GCA_026545765.1. NCBI lineage: Eukaryota > Viridiplantae > Streptophyta > Magnoliopsida > Lamiales > Plantaginaceae > Plantago > Plantago major. The sequence continues at coordinate 75,228,171 of CM048841.1, forward strand.
GAATTTGTCCAGATTTTTGTTTTTTTTTTTCCTTCTTTTTCTAGTACGTACATGGATTAAAATTTCGATTTCAAAATATGTTTTGATTTGAACTCATAACAAGAGAAGTTTTGAAACTTTTCATAAAAATTTCAGTATTTTTCAGAACTTCTCATAATATTTTTTAAAATAAAATAAAAATTTATGATGCTGTACAAAGTATTTATAATAGTTTCGGTTTCCAAATCCATTTCATCTATAGTTGAGGCAAAAGACTAAAAACGGAGACGTTTCAGTATTTTGATTCTGTTTCGGTGAGATTTAAAACAAATGATTGATGAGCAAGCCTTCTGCCTATCTTTACATTGCAAAGCTCAACTTCACTTGAACAGTTGAACCACAATATACTACAGCAGCATGCATCAGTTCCGCGTTCCAGGTCTTCTACAGAACGAAGGCATCCTCGGTGTACGGAACCGAAGGGGAGGGTCCCTTTCTCCATCGGCCCACAAGGCGTAAGCTTCCTCACCATGTACAGCATCATCACCTATCTCAAGATCTTCTTCATCCATTCTGAGCTGAACTATCAAGCTTATCAGGATGCATATCAGGCTTGTCACTATCACGTTCCATACCGTTACGAAAAGGGCCCCCAGGAGCTGGTAGCCCATTTGGCGAACCCCGTTCTTGAAATCTCCCCTGACAATGCCATAGATTAGGCCTTGCTTATCATGAATACTTGTTGGTGGAAACATATGGAGTAATGTGGGATTGGCGAATAGGCCGGAGAGAAGCCCGCCCAGTAAACCGGCTACAGCATGGGTGTGAAAAACTCCTAGTGTGTCGTCAACGTTCTGAAAGAAAGATGATTTCCGGTGCAAGACCATCATAGTGTACCATGGCACTGAACCGGATAGGATCCCCATCAGGATCGCGGCCCATGTGTCCACTATGCCTACAGATCCAAATGCGAACAATGGAATAAGTACTACGTGTCTGTTTGCAAATGATTCTGATTATTGAGTGCTTCAGAATTATTTCTGGAGATGATTTCTTGAAACAGTTTGTTTTACAACATAATTCTTTCAGCTTATGATAAAATCAAACAACAATCAAGTTATAGAGAACAGAATGTGACCTGCTCCAGGAGTAATGCAGACAAGGCCAGTGATCATCCCCTGAACAGCACCGATGACCGAGCTTTTCATGTAGACAGCCATATCTAGCGAAAGCCACACCAACAGGCTAGTGGCGGTGCAGACGTGGGTATTCAGTACAGCGAGTGCAGTTATGTTACTTGCTGAGAGAGGTGATCCGCCGTTAAATCCTGTCCAGCCCAACCATAGAAAGCCAGCGCCTCCAAGCATGTTTATTATGTTGTTTGGTGGGAAATGTTGTCTGTCATGTGAATGTCTCGGCCCAACCTACATTGTGTAACATGAGAACAATCAGAAATGAGTTGGGGGTGATAACACCCTTATGAGAAGGTCTAAATGACAACACTGTATGAGATGGTCTCACGCGTTATACAAGTCAACATGCAAAAGTATTGAACTGTTTAGAGGATGATACGAATATGAGATGGTTAGACAGGTCAAAATGCAAAGTGTTACCCAGTAAGCAGCAGTGAAACCAGCAACTCCAGAAGACAGATGAATGACATAACCCCCTGCATAGTCAATGATGAGTTCTGTCAAGAAGCCGCCACCCCAGATGGCATACGCACCCACCGTGTACGACAACGTGACCCACAACGGAACAAACAACATCCACGCATAGAAATTCATCCTCCCAAGCAACGAACCCGCAAGCAAGATAACAGTAATAGCAGCAAATGCAAACTGGTAAAACACATAATCCGCCCTCGGAAGATGAAAGCCGTCGTACTGAGCCAAGAGATACAATTCAGTTGTCGCCTCTCTAGGCTTGCCCAAAAATGGTATCATGGGTGTCCCGAACGACATGCTGTATCCCCACGTCACCCAGCAGATTAGTACTGACGCGAAAGCGTAAAGGGCCATGAAAGCGGAGTTTACGGCCCATTTTTTCTTAACCATGCTACCATATAGTATGACTAGGCCCGGGACACTCTGCAGTCCCACCATGGTTGCCGCGGTTAGCATCCATGCGTTGTCTCCTTTGTTTAGCCAACTTGGATTAGCTTCATCAGTTATCAGGTTTGGTGGGAGAGATGCAGATAGGCTCATGTTATAGTTTGGGTAAACTTCTTACATGCAATTTGGTAAGTACAATATGTAGGTTCTATTCTTGGAATGTAAAACTTGGGAATAATCTATGTATTTGTTTGGACATGTGTGATTCTTTTTCTGTTGTGATTGTCATCCACAGATTCATGTGTGGATTCTCCAATGTAGTAGATCTTGTTTAGGAAGATTCTTGTACAGTTCGGCCAAGCTTATTTGACAACTCTCAAAGGCAGTTGTGCACAGACCGTTTCTGCTATCTTGTTAGTATAAACAAGTTCAGAAGGGACAAAAGTGAACATTCAATTGAGAATCTGATGGGCGGGTCAGTTTATAGAATTTATGTTGCATTTTGTTGTGTTTCTCTCCTGTTTATACTTGTGAATATTATCATAAGATGATTAAGACATCGTTTGGATAATATCATTTGGCTAAGAGTTAAAACTTTGAGTTTTCTAAAAATTAAGTGCATTTAACCCCATTTTTTTAACTTTAGCTCTCCGCTAATCAATCCCTAAGTGTCTATTTGGTATATAGTAGTTCAAACAATTATTAAAAATTTAAGTGTTTTTAATTTAATTTTAAGTATTTTAACTATTAGTTAAACATAGTCTTAGGAAAGACCAAATTCATAAGCAAATCTCCAGATTACTAAACAGTTTCTCTAAAGAAAAAAAATCATCGATATTATTAATTAAAACATTTATATTTTCGACATTAATATTTTTTCATATTACAAAAAAATAAATTTCACTGATAACATAAACATTTTTATTAATAATTAGATCAATCTCTAAATAAATTATCTATAAACCGTCTCTCACGAAAAATATCCAGAGTGATTTTGTTATGAAAAGTGTTGAATTCTATAAGTCATTTTGTCCCTAAAGTTTATCAGTCTGTGCGGTTTACACCCTGATCTTTACGAGATTGCAATCTGCACCAAAAAAATAAAATGTGTTGCTATGTATCCCTGGTATATAATTTCTAGAGACAAAAGGCACAATCTTTCGAACAGGCAACTAAAAAATGCAGTCAAAACCAAACGAACAGGCAAACAAGTGTCCAAAATAACCACTATTGTGGTAATGAAACATTTTCTCGAGGTCATACAAAACGAGTGAGCACAATCTTTCGATGACCATTTCCAAAATTACAGCCGAAATCAGAATATGAATACAAATGTCTGAATTTGAATGACAGCCTGTCAGTATTAGTTCATAGCTTCAGTTCTAAAAATACTGTGCCAAGGTATAACATAGGCCACAATACCTGTTCCGGTTGTGTTTCATCAGAATTCATTCCCACCTGGCAAAAAGAACCAAGTTATTGTAGGAAAGAAAACCAGAAAAGTTCTAATAGAAACCGTAATGAACATTATCAATTCATCACCATAACTTTCTGCAACAGTTGATATCATATAGCAATTAAATTACTGTCCTAGTTCCAAGCAAGATGATGAAGAACCAAATAGCTAATTAGAAAATGAAATAAGAAAACCTTCCCAACATAAAACATCGTTATTATTATCTTTTAGAACTGTCCTAGGTTATGGAAATAATGTCCCGTCTAATCTGACCATCATTGTGCATTCATACTTTTGCAATCCAAGATAGAGCGCCGACACAAGATACACACTAGCAGGATACGCTTAATACACATGCCAATGAGTAATTGCAGACCTGGTATAGAAAAGTATTTTCCGATTTTTAGGCACCACCAATCTCACATCTGGCAAGGCAAGTCCTGAGACACTACTCTATTATGCTCCAATAGTTGACTTGAAGTGATATGGAATTTGAGTTTACTTGAGCAACATATGGTGGATGGATAGGAAAACATTGTCAAAAGAGCTAGCCACTTCGAGTTAATGGCAAATTCTTCTGTAGACCAGGTCTATGAGTAAGTTAGCTGTACATTCAGCTACATCACTTGAGAAATGAGTGCTGCTGAATTTAAAACATTTCTTTGAAGTCATGCAGCTTATTTTCAACCACAAGGTCTAGCAAACATGGTCTATTAAATTCCATCTTCACCCTTTTTTAGACCAATCAATCACGGCTCACCTTGTACCAGTGGTCGTAGGTAGGATCTCTTTGCTTACTTGCCCCCGCTAAAGAGAAGCAATGCTTCATTGCATGGTCCTCAAGAAGACCATGAAACTGAGGGTGACTCGCCTTCCAATTGTAAAGCAACTTGCTTTAAGCCATTGCTTATACCCCCAGTAAACGCTCAGCTCCAAGCTAGCCCTACAACTCGATCTCAATCCAAGAAACATAAGCGTGACCAAATGAAGATGAGTTTATTTATTTCATTAATTGTTTTTGGAGAAGTCATTTGAATGGATAGCCTTACACAATTTCGAACTTTGGCTAGCCAAAAAGAGGGTATTCTCTCAATTTCCACTTGTTGGATCGTCTAGCATGCCACCATATTTTGCATCTTGCTCTTCCACGACAACAATGATTGGTTTACTAGATTGGGCTCAAAGCCTAAGAGAGTGTATGCAACAATTCAATCGGTTCAGTTTGGCTCAAGTGGAAAGGGACTTGAGTCCACTTACACAATAGGAGAGCTAACCCAATAAAAAAGGGTTCCAACCATGCCCGACCAGATTAGCCCCACATAGCAAAATCAAGATGGAAACCTAAAAAAAAAAAAAAAAAAAAAAAAAAGAAAGCAAATTAAGTGTCTACAATTTAGATAAAGCATGGGAAACATTCTTGCATTAGTAAAGGTTGAGGCTTAGAAAGTGCCAATCAAGGTGTTGACTTTGATAGCAAATTAATCCTAAATTACATTGATATTTTTTATAAAATTATATTAAGAAAGTTCAAAATGTTTTTTTGCATCAAATAATTAAAAAAATTCTTCCAATATAATTTAAGAGTAATTTGTGGTGAAAGTTGACCTCCAAAATTACTCAAAAGTCAAATATGACATTGTTCTGGACGGAGGAAGTACTTGATATGCTTTAGCCATATTAGACACTACCTTCGTCACACTCATTTATTTATATTTCCTTTTTTTCTCCATCCCATTCGTTTCTTAATGTCCCCTTTTTTCAGCTAGTTTTTCTTACAAATTTATTATAGGTTAGGCCCCACCAACCAAACATATGATAGAACACTCGTGGAAAAATGTGCAAAAGGCAAATGAAAAAAAAATATTGGAACGAAGGAGGGAGTATTCTCATGTGGTTAACTGTTCATTTTGAGTACTCTATTTTGGTAATGAATTCCATTTCCCAGTGAGTTTTCGGGGCCAAAGTATAATGGATCGATAACCAAAACTCAAGTACCTAAATGGAGGGAGCCTCAATGAAGTACCTAAAATAGACTGATCAACAATGCAGTACTTAAAATGGCACTACATCACTTTCAAGTACTTGTTGTCCTGCACAATGTTTCCCATTTTATTTTCGTTGATTTTAGTTTGACTACAAATTATTATTATATAATATTAAAACATAATTAATATAATTATGTTATGATTATACTTTGGTAATATAAATTTCTTAATTAATTTTTCTATATTATTTAAGATTAATTTGTAGTCAAACTACAGTTAAAACAAATCAAACAATCAAATGGGAAACATCGGACGGGACGGAGAAAATATATTCTTTGGACTTCACCCCATTTCTGCACACATACTGGATTTCCCAACAGTAATTGGCACTTCTAAAGGCTCACTAAATTTCATGCTGCTATAATGCAAGTATTTAGTAGACCTTTCATCTTGGATTCATCCAAACTCCATGCACCCTTGTTTTCCAAGGAAAAATCCGAACTCTGATCATGTTACACCTAATTTACAACTCAAGATGCAAATACCATATCTACTCGTACACCATTGATACTATGTCCCACTTATTTCAGTGTGAGGTTTTCCAAAAGAAGTATCAATTGGTTTGCACCAAGCATTCACATAACTTGCACTAGAAAATTCTAACATAGACCGGGTCTATGAGTAAGTTCATATACTCTGTGGTTGAAAACAATCAACATGACTTGGAGAATAATTTTAAATTCATTCAATCCCATTTTCCAAGTGACGTGGTTTATTTTCAACCACAAGGTATACAACTTACTCATTAGACCCAGTCCATGGAAGAATTTCCCGCACTGGACTTGAGTCATTGCTCACAAGTAATTGTTTCCAAGTTGTACAAGCATCAGCATTAAAACGAAGCTCGTTGTTACAACCTGAGCTACTGGGTTTTATAAAAGCAACCACCAAGTTCGACAGGTTAATTGCACCCCCCACGATAACATATGCGGCTTTTTGGCTGTTGGGAACAACTCGGTGATGCTTGATTCTAGCATCACTTCCTTCATGTAATTTTTTAGGCAAACATCCAGACCTTTTTGTTGATGAATCTGGAAACCTTACCAGTCACCACTGTCCCAAACTTCACTAAATCCCTCGATCAAGATATCATATTAGTCTCTTAATGTAGTTATTTCAAGTATCAAACACCCGTGACTAAATCTAGCACATACTCCTCCCAGAAATATAAGTCTAATTTGTTAAACAAGAGATGACAACTCCCAAGTATTGTTATGGCAAACCTTTATTTATTCTCCTATTTTTTCTATTAAACAATCTTTCACCCAAAAACGGGATCAACACAGATCATCAAAGTGGATAAACTAATATTCCTTGGTTTTGTTAGAGAAAATTAAAGAATGGTATAAAATACTAACTCCACCCCTTGGCAAACTTCCCATTTGAATTTCAGTCAACAAATCAAGGATACTACTTAAAATAGAATGTTGGTATTATTTAAATGGACAAAGTGCAAAAATGAATAAACAATTTATGTGGCATGGTAAAGGTGTAAGTTGGCACGTAGAAGGGACAAAAAGTTGATAATGGATTGGTAAAGTTGTAGATGTACAGTGTATAAGTGCATTAAGTATGTTTGATGGTACACTTGACCAAAAATGGAATGGTAAACTTTGTGGGGGACTAAATAAATGGAAAGTGGGGATCATTGACACGGGCAGGAAGTAATATTTTTGGCCCAAAACATATGACGTGAGTTAAAAAACGAATAAAGCTAAGTGGCCTACCAGTTTTATTTACACCCAGAGGATTTCTCCATATCCTCCACAGCATTTCGGATTGCATGAAAGGTCATCTTCTTCACCTGTAAAGAGATCAGATTTCAAAGCAACGCTCTTACCTTATTGACATATATATCAAGTATTAAAGTACATGTGATTCTATAATCAAGATCATGCAAGTCAGTTGGTGGTATTCAACAATATAATAAGCAATATAAGCAATAAGCCACTGAATGTTATCAAATATGAATATGTGCCCAAACTATGTATTTTTTAAGTATAAATATTGATAGTTTATGTGTAATTGTTCAAATGAAGGGGACTAATTTGAAGGAAGGGCTAATAGTACGGATAACGGAGGTAATAAACCTTATATGGAAGGAAGTGCTACGCCTAAACCTTGGTAAAAACAAGTGAATTCTCACATATAAGACAACGCAGACTTGAGTTAAAAGAATAGGACTAGAACCCAATATAAGATAGTGCATTGACATGTTGCTTCTCTAGGTATATAGAAACAAGTGAATTCTCACATACAAAACAACGAAGATTTAAAGAGCAAATAATCCAGTTCATGCGAGAGACTGCATGAACTGATAAATATATAGCACACATTAATATAGTACCTCTAGTTTATCTTCCTTGGCCCTATGATTTTGTGGAAGAACACGGAATTCCTCAGTCAATCTATAGCATTCTTCGACATTTTCGGGTGAAACGAAGTCAAGAGCAACTTTTATGCATGACTGGGCAAGTAAAACAAAAGGAAGTGTAAGGGAAAAATAAAGCGCAACGACAGCATAGTAATAATTATAACTGACATGCAACTAAAAGTAGGAGTTACCAGTTGTAAAACCACATAAATTTATATTAAGTGAAATGATAAAATCAGCAGAACAATGTTAATGTAAAAGCAGTATCCATAAATTATAGATAATGGGTTAGGATGGTGGTTACTTTATCAGAAACTATCATCTATCTTACCAGTATCTAAAATTAAAAAACAAGTTAGCATGTTGTCTTCTCCAGTTAGGGCAAAAGGGGTAGTGCATCAAATCTTTCCCAGCTTTAAATTTAAAACATGGTACAACTACAAGGGAGGGTAGAAAAGAATAATCAAGATAGCAAAAAAATGAAATCATGTGAGGCAATGAAATCATTTAAAATGTACTCAGGCTACAAAACATAAGAACCTGGAAAATTATCACTTGGATAGAATAAATCTCCAACTATGGTCACCTAATTAGCAAAATATACCTTCAAATTTCTCACTTGATGGGGACAGCCCGCTGGTATGAAGACTGCATCGCCTAATTTCTGAACGAATGTCCATGGCTCAATTCCTAAACAATCATAGAAAAATATGAACCGAAATTTCATATAGTACTATAACAATAAAAGAATTAGCTATGATGCCCAGACAAACCATATTCCTCCTTGAGCCTTCTTTTATGCTCCACAGTCAAGTAGAGAGTTTGGTCATGGATAGGATGGACAATCTGAAGCAGACCATTTCGCAATAAATAGTCAAGAAATTCACACAAGTATTGTGGTTCAAGATTACACAAATAACAGAAAAAACGAGACCAGCAACAGCAGAAAATGAACTTACAAATAACATGCCTGGAGACCTATAAACGCACACACACAACGGAAAAAAGAATCATATGGCATGTTTAATTCATTACCAACAGCAAAGCAAAGTGGCTTTCACAGATCCTTGAGAAAATATAGGATTATCACCTGGGGTACCGCATTACAATAGATGTGTCTGAATTCCTTGTAGTGTTTCCTCAAATATTCTTCCAGAAATGGAACATCTTGCTTCCTAAAAATGTCCCAGAGGGCACCACCTTCAGGATCCGACAAACTTTCTGAAACCATAGTACTGCCGTTCTCCTGTATTCCATACTCTTCCTTTTGTCCTTCGGATGTTTCAGAAATTTCAGATAGAGTCTCCTGATGATCACGTGCCTCGCTATAAGTTTGCTTGTCTGAATCTGTTTCCCGTATGCTAGGACACAATGGTTCCTCCAAAATATGAACTATTTGTTTCGGCATCTGAGTTTCTATTGTCTTTTGCTCTGCACATTCTCCATCCAATGCTTTTCCCTTTTCCAGATCAGGAGCTCTTGTTCCATTGGCTTTATCTTCAGAAGCCTCTGCAAAAGATTCTACGTGCAAACTTGATGTCCTCTCATTTACATTGCCTCTCTGATTACTACTACTTTTCTCTCTTTTCTGCTTATACCCGTTAAGTTCTTTAACATCCTGGGCAGCATGCTTCTTTTGCAGTTCTTTGATAGTTGAAAGCTTCTCAGGAGTGAGAGGCACTGCCTCAACATGTGTCAATATATTTACCTGTAAGTCATGATAAAGTACATAAACTGTTCAGCAAAATGAAAAATGGGTGCCAATGTCTCTCATAACAGATATTCTCATATTAAAAGGCTAACAAATTCAAATGGAACATACAGCATCAGACATATCACAGTGCAGCTTTGTGACAGAATCACCCCGTCCCAATTCCTGTGCAACTCCATATGCAATATAAGTTTTCGGTCCCATGTCAGGCTTTAGAGAACCCTGGGGTAACTTCACAGCGAGATTTAAATAACCACTGTCAGGGTGAGTATATTCCTTGAAAGGTAGAGAACTAATAAATTCAGCACCATGACGAGGCAGCCGTTCATCAAATAAGTTCGATGGAGGCCAATCTTTCAACTTCAGAATCTCAGGCCACCCTTCTAGGTCAAATCGACCCTCCGAATACCCTTTGAAAAACTGATGGACATTTATATCAAGCTGTTTAACATATAAAAAAAACAAAAAGTTAAGAAAACATTCCTGGCACTTATTTGCACAGCATGACACCGGATAATAAAACATGACACGGAACTCATTTTTTAAACAGGACAAGAAAAACCCAATCAAAATTCACATAAAAATATAATTTTCACCATTTTGACAGCCACTCATTTGAAGAAAATAGAACTCAGCAAATATTGTAGAACAAATGCACCCAATATTAGATACTAGAAAAATTAAAATAAAGTAATTATAAAATTGCCCCGCAAAAGTCATGAGAGAAGACTCATCAAACTAGAAAGTACTCAGTAGCTATGAGTGTCATGAAAAGTGAAAACAATTATCAGTCACCAAAATTACCTTTATAGAGATAGTCCGATACACATGTATCTTTATCAACAAATAGGTAAAGATAGCAAAGCCTTCTATAAAAAAATTCTGGGATTCTAGATAAATTTTGGATTTGGATTCAAAAGTACAGTTACCCAACGATCACATTGGTGTTAAGGGAATTTATCCTGAATAGGCCACTTCCGAGATGTGGCAAAAGCACACTGCTCGTATCCAACCGGTCCCTATCTCCAAGATGTGGCAAACGATAGCATGTTCAGGAATCCACAAGTTTCCAGGTTGGATTTTGCATCAAATAAGAGTACGAGACAGGTATTACAAAGGTGCAGTCAACATAAAAGAGCAGAAGCGCACATCGGATTGATCATAAATAATACTAATCTAATTAGAATGGACGTAACTTAAGATTAAGATGTAGAAAAACCAGTACACCAATTCAATCAGCTCCCAAAATTTAGGCAATCAAAAAAGTCCAGATTATGCAACATGGAAGTAGCTTATTAAGTAAGGTAACTGACCTCACACCAGTCCAAGCAATTTAGTGCAGTGACATTAAGCAGCTGCTCATGCTTATTGTTTGTTATCTGACGAAAGGCACGCCACATAACCATGGGCTCCCAGCTCAGACCTAATGTAGTTTCAAGCACGTTACTGACAATCACAGGCTCACCTTTACACCAATGAAATTGAAAATGCTTCAAATCATCCCGATGAAGGTCTTTTGCTGTCGGACAATATAGAAAATTGTCCAATGAATCTTGTCTAGAAGCTGATTTCCGCAACTCATTACTGCCACCTTCACTCTCATCTGAGCACTTCATACAGGAACAGCCCTGCTCAAAAAAAATCTGAACATCATCAAGCTCCTGCTTTCCTGCCAACTTTTCGGCCTTCTGCAATAGCTGGGAGACCTCATCATCCTCTAGGATGCGCTTCAGTTCAGGTATTCCTTCACCACAACCACCCAATGACTTTGGTGGACATGGTACCTCACCATTCTCCAAGGGTTTCCAAATAGACTTTAACTCCGTACGACCCTTAATGAGTGCCCCATCCGTTTCAGTAGAGCGCCTGAGAGACTTTTTACGAGGTTCATCACCATGCAAATATTTAATACCATAATCCCTATAGTTCATGACCACTTCGTCAGCACCTCCCACCAGGCGCCCCTCTCGAAGCTCATGGCAACACGTTAGGCAAAGGTCATACGAGCACTTTGGGCAGCTTCGGTGCAAATCCACAATACCAGTCTTGCAATTGTCGCTGCATGATTTCACAAAAGTTACTCTTTGCATAATGAGCAATTCAGTCATACATTTTTGCACAGTATTGTTTAAATTGTGTGGGCGTGAAAGTAGACTTGTACACAGGTAGGTTCATCCCTACCGTACCCCCCCCCCCCCAAAAACAAAACTCGTAGGATACATATCCATTAAAGGGGTACTCCACCCATACCAGTAATGTTTTACGGGTATGAGATTCTGGGGATGAGTTGGGTGCCTGTTTTTCTTCTAGTAACACTATCTGTGGGGGGGGGGGGGGTACACCTTTTACCTTTAGTAATACTACGTACTTATTTGCACGAATATGTGTATGTGTGTGTGTGTAGAGAGAGAGAGAGACTAAAATGTACCAATAGATTCGTTCATTAGGTTCGCACTCCAGCTTTTCTGGTATTATATTTGATACTGGTTTTCCTGATAAAACTCATGTTAGAACAAACTGCATAATAAATAATTTGTTTTACACCACAAAAACTTTATGCAAGTGGGATAAGTTTCTTGAAGATATGCATAATGCACATACAGTATGAATAAAATTTTAGTAAGTGCAGGTATTCATGTTCCAGAGTGACATTACATCCGTTGGAAGTCAATAACTCCCCATCAACAAGTGTGTACACACAGCACCATTCCCGGTCTAGGCAATATGAGCACCAATATAATAAGTGAGCACATCTGAGTTAACCAGCAACGGCAAGAAAATACCTTTTATGTTAGCCTCCAGTTCCTTTTCAACCAATTGTTCCTTATGCAATTGTTTTAGGAAGGGAAGAAGCTTTTGAATTATGTACTTCGAATATTGTACCTTCTCGTCCACAGAATATTCCACTGTCAAGTTCATATCCTACACGGAGATTGCAGAAAACGTGAGAACGTAAGAATGCATATCAGCAGGAGAGACAAGGAAGGGAAGGTGAAACGGAAACCAACTTATTGCATGAGATGGCAATTGCAGGTGCAGGTCCTCATGAAGTACGCATTAATTAATGGAAAACAAAAGGAGCCTATATAATACATAAAAACAACCTTAATTGGCACATCCAGTCGCAAGCAACGCTTACAATTGCAGTTCTTTAGACAGACGGGACAAGCTAAAGAAAAATCTTCTTCCGACATCCGTGGATACCTGAGACAAATCAGAGCTCATGTCCATAAATCAAGGAAACAAAAAAGGTTTTATGCCCCCTATTCATACTATATTCGTCTGGACAACAAAAACATAAAATCGTGCAGGTCTCACACAACAAATTCGAAAAACAAACTACAATTTCATAACTCAAGTCATGTACTCTTCTAAAAGTATGTTGAATCATCAAATAATCATAAAAGCGATACAAAAAGTGTAATGAAATTACAGTAAATGCAGAAAGATAAATTGTCCAATGGGGAAGCTATGTACCATCTAGTCATGCACGGCACACAATATCTCTTAGTAGAACACTTGGTGCAGCGTACTACTCTCCCTTTATCATTCCTCTGGCACTGGTGACACATGTTAGATTCAATCTCATTGCCCTGTGAAATACACAACACAAGGGCAGAAGACAAGCAGTGAAAATAATGAACAAAATCTAAAGGAAAGAGAGAGAGAGAGAAAACTTTGCAAATAAGAAACTGCCATCAACTATACAAAAACAGCCGTAGTGTTATGTTTACATTTTCGTCAAGCTTCTTTCGCCACTTGTGGTTTGCAGTAACATCATGTCTCTCCTTCTTGCTGCTTCGCAGAGTTCTCCCGTCAACACTTTTTCCAGCTTCCTCTATATTTGTCTTCCTTTTTACATTTTGTATCCACTTGTTCTCCAGCTTTCTCCAGGACCTTCTTTTCCGGCTTGCCTTTTCCTCATATTCTGAAGATCCTACATCCCCATTTGTTTCTCGCTCCTCAGTCTCCTTCACTTCTTCTTCAAGTGTCTCCTCCCTCGTCTGCTTTCTCTTCTTCCCTGTTTTCTGGCTTCCTTCTTCCATATTTTTCTTGGCCTTGCTGGATTGTTTCCCATCTTCACTTGTTCCAACTCCGTCCTCATTACTGTCCTCATCTTCCTCCTCTCCCTTATCTTTTGACGACTTCCTCCCAGACCTTCTCTTCTGACTTCCCACTTTCCTCTTTTTCTCCTCTCTCACACTCCGTCCACCACTAGACTCGTCTGCCGCTGCCTTACTCTTTCTCCTGCAAACCTTCTTCTGATCCTTTTCCAACCCATACTCATCTTTATCCCAATCCTTCAGCCTTGTTTTTGCTTCCAGGTTAGCTTTCCTGGATGACAATCTCCTTGCTGAAGTACCCTCTTTAAACTCCTCTCCTTTCCCACTTGAATTGAATTCCTTTTTCTTTACTTTCTCACTCTCAGTCTCCATTCCTTCTACATTATCTCTACCCTCATCTTCTTCCACATCTCCCTTCTCCTCCTTCCCCACAACTACCTTTTCCTCTACCGCCATATTTTCCCCTTCCTCCATACATTCCTCCTCTAAAGCAGAATTTTCATCTCTCCCCAAATTCCCATCAGGAGCAACCTGTTTGTCTTCTACAGCTATCTTTTCCTCTTCACCCATGCTTCCATCCACTGCAACATCTTCCTCTTTCACAATATCTCCATCTACCTGCATAATTTCATCTTTCTCCATACATTCTTCTACAGCAGAATCTTCATCTCTCCCCAAATGCCCATCAAGAGTAACCTTTTTCTCTTCCCCCATACTCTCATCCACTCCAAAATCTTCCCTTTTCTCCACATCTCCACCTAAAGCCGTGTTCTTTTCTTTCTCCACACATTCTTCCAGTACAGAATCCCCCTCTCTCTCCACTTTCATATCAACAGCAACCTTTCCATCTATCACCATATCATCTTCAACAGCTTTCTTTACCTCTTTCTCCAAACTACCCTCACCCACATCAATTTCCCCTTGTTTCACCAAATTCTCATCAACAGCAAGCTTCTCCATAATTTCTTCTCCCACAAATTTTTCGTCTTTTTCACTCATATTCAGCTGAAACGCCTTCTCTCTCTATATAGTGCAAAAGATTTGGTCTTTAATTAGAAATTGGAATGTGACACCTAGTTAGGTTTCCCTGTTGAACTGGTTTGGGTTTTATAGTGTACCAAAACGACGCCGTTTGGTATTCAAGCGTCGTTTGAATTACCAGTTTACCATTAAAAAACAGCGGGCCGATTACACATGGTTTTGTAATTATCCCGCCTCTTTCGCTACTTTTTAGGGCAAAATTTATGGAGCCAATTCTAGTTTAGCCCTAGTGTCTTTCTGTCTGTCCAGTAGGAATTAAATTTGATTTGATGGATAGATAGACAGACAGATGGATAGATAGATACTCTGTTATTTTCAAGGTTTAACTGCTCTGTTTTAATACTCAAAGTTTTAATTATGGAATCAGTATTTTGCTCATTTTTTAAATATATAATGACAGATTTATCTAAAATTTTATTTATGCACAACCCGACCTTTTTAATGGATTAAGTTTTGTGAAATACTGTATCAGTTTAAAAAATACAGGACACATTTGTATAAATTGAACGAGTGTGCAGAACACTAGAGATATGCTCTTTCATCATACTCAATAAAAACTGGTTTTTTACAAGAATTTTACTCAATAAAAATTGGTTTTTTACAAGAGTTTTACTTTAAACTTTACTCGGTTGTTTTCTGAATTCTTCACCTGAAATTTGTGCTTATGGATCCTATCATTCTGCTCATGTCTTCTTACAGAATTTAAAATATTGATATTACACTTATCAACCAACTATTACATCAACATGTATGATTTGTTACTTTTTGAACAGGTGAAGCATAGTTTCCATGTGATATTTGACAGAAAGTGTACATTTAATGACTCTTGATTTGTGTTCATTTTCTCAATATATGACGGTTATATCTTGTCACGTAATTATAATTTTTAAATGGATAATGTTTTGTGAAATACAGTATCTGTTTAGATAATACACGACACATTTGTATAAACTGAATAAGGGTGCGAAACACATTTAGATATCTGGTTATTTCATTAGATTCAGTATAGACATTTTTTATTTGCAAGAATTTTACTTTAAACGGAACTCAGTTGATTTCTAATTTTTTCACCTGGAATTTGTGCTTATGGATCCTATCTTTCTGCTTGTGTCTTCTAACATTATTGATATTACCATTATTAACCAACTATTACATCATGTATAATTTGTAGTAACTTTTTGAACACGTGAAACATACTATGTGAATACTATTTGAGAAGTCTACTGTTGATAGATATGTTTGACTGTTTGTAATTTGTGAATTGTAATAGGAATTAGGTGGATGATAAATTTCATGTGACAGTGGGTATCAAGGCATAGTAAATCTATTTTCCTAGTAAAAAGTACAATTCTACTATTGAACCCGTAAAATAAATAACTAGATAATAAGGTAAAATAAATAACCAGGGAACAAGGTAAATGTTGTGTGTTAAGCGTATTATGAGAAAAATAGATGATAATGTTGGAGTAGGATTTATTGCATTAAAAACAAAAAACGGAATTAACATTAGTCAAACACTACCGCCCATAAAAATAAAATTCGTATTAGTTCTTAAGCTTGTAAATCCGGCGAACTTGACTTGTTAAAATGTGAAACGTAATTCTGACACCCCGTGTTTGTCCTTACTTGACATGAAAATTCTTAGAAATAATTCATCAATAAACTATGCAACGGAATTATAAATAGCAAAATATTGAAACATTACAGAATCTTGAAAATCGTGAAAGTGAAAAATGTTTAAAATGCTTATGGTAAAGATCACTGCACCCGCAACGTTCCACTCCGATAGCTCGGCTTCAAACCTAAAATTGATATTTTAGAAAGGGGTCAGTCGTGACCACTGATTAAGCAAGCTTCATGCACGTACCATGACCTACAATTCTATCTTTATATATTTAAAATATTTAAGTGTCTGTTTGGCATGCGACTATAACAACACAAAACAACCTTATTAAAAACTCAAAGTTTGAACTCTTGAATTAATTCATAACTAATACTTGGCTTGACTTTAAACTTGTAGCTTAAATGGCAATTGAGTATAAAATAGAAGCATTTCACGTCAGTGTACAAACTTGATAGCACGAATTATGTATTTTTGAAGTGGTAAATTTAACTATCGCGATGAATTTGATGAACACAAATTATATATATTTTTAAGTTGTAGATTCAACCAGAAGTTAGATTTTTATACTATAAAATGGTTATCATTAAAATGTTAGATAAAACTATGGATTTTATGTTCAAATATCACTAACAGGTTAATTTTTGGTAAACAAATTTGTTTATGTATATATATATATTTTTTTTTAAATGTATATTGGGTACCGCTCTATAACCACTTTCACTCTTTTACGAATTTTCACTCCCGATAATAAACTGCTGGAAGAGCAATTCAGTTAGCCCCTACCATAATTAAATGTATGTGCGGAGTGAGCAGAGACCCTAATATGGGATGTCTGTTTTCTTTTCCTAGTTACCTGAAGAGGTGGTTTAAATCCTTTTGAAAAACAATTACCTCGACTCTTTGGCCAAGTTATATCACAAGGACTTCCATCATTTCAGATATAGCAGCTAGATAATTGCATACCCATATTCAATCCTTTGAAGGTTGTGCGCATTCTTCATATAACAGACAGTGGAAATGGCTATGATTCTCCAAACACATAACACAAGATATGTACATACATTCCCTGTATGTACAAACCCATAGGCGCAGATCCTTCTGCAACGCGACTATCATTAGGGCTGATACACGATTTACTCCAATTAGAGCCACTATTCGCTCGCTTTCAATTTAGCACAAATTTCAAGAGTCAGCACATCAGATAAAATATGCAAATTATATATCCCACCAAACAAAATCTACTTCGACTTCTAGACAATGAGAAAAAGATGAGTAATATAAAGAATTTTCACTCGGAAGATTTCCTCATTGAACATCTCGCAACCAAAGTTTTAATCCACATTGATAGAGACAAACAGAATACATCTCATGGTCAAAGGTAAGAAATTAATGCTTCCTCACATCACAACAGAGACTTTGTCCACATGGCCAGTGAATGGTTATGACCAAAATTCACATTCCGTGGGTATAAGTTACTTTACCTACTAGTTGCTACCTTCTATACGGGCATGCAGATATCAAGAATGGAACCCAAGAGAGCCACAAAGATGACGAGTTAGTGTCCCCATGTTTTTGCAGTCTTGTCCTGTCCTCTACCAAGAAATTTAGAGGGACTGTATATATGTGAATAAAAGAGAAGCAGATCCACCATAATGGGCAGGGATCCTCTTGCTTGCATCTAGCTTGAATTGTTGATGTAAACCTAAAGCTCAGCACCTACCTTCTTTACACATTGACATGTGCTGTTTCCCTTCAGCATTTTGTCTGAGAGAGAATGAACTAGCGTCAAATAAATCATCTGTAGTGAAGGAACCATCCTTGAAAGGAGAAGACAAGAAAGGGCAAGTTAACATAATTTGGCTAAAGCAGGATCAAACTGAATTTCAAGATTGACATGTTAACATGTGCAGTAATTCTACCTAGCGGATGAAGAACATCAATAAACTACGATATTATCTTCAGTGAAATCACGTTCCCACGCATGGAGATTCATAAAATTATATTATCACTTATTAAACGTATCAACAGCAGTTTCAAAGCTATTAGTATAATTTCCAAAACATTGTTGCAAATATTATTCCATCTTGAAGTGCATGTCAGATGTTACGCACAATGCTACAGTGGAAATCTAGCCTCCAATCGATTTGCTTAAGATCTTATGTAAGTGGAAATGGGATCTTGTTTTATAGTGCATGACCACTCTGATTTATTTGAGAAGCATAAGCAATGGGGCAAAGCTTCTACAAGAACTCAATGAAGCAACTTTTTACATGTATGATGGAATAAGCAAAGCATAACGAAATTCTGAGAACACCTCGAAAGAAAAAATAAGTAGATTTTAATGACACCGGGAACGCGTGCTATCAAGTATCAACAATGATATTGCTAACAAAACAGCCCTTCTGTGTATAAAAAAAATAAGCACAAGTCTACAAAGCCCCATATTATTATTTGCACACTAGTGCTGTAACAAAATTGTGAAGAGTATTGTTCAAACACGTACCATTTCTGTTCCTTTCTCCAATTTCTCGACAGCATTCTTGATAGCATGAATAGTCATCTTCTTCACCTTTAACAATAAAATCAGATGAGTTAAATGACGCGTTGACTTAACAAAATATTATGCATTTGAATTCCTTTTGCCTAGTCTACAATCAAGAAATGTTGTTGTCAAACGCGCTACTAGCAATACATATTGCTGTTTCCAGAGATGGACATGGGCCCTAACATCAAGTTCTGAGAATCAATTCAGTAGACTTAATAGAAATTCGACCCATCACATCATCGTGCAAGTGTCAAAATAGCCAACAATAGCGCTGAAACCTTAACAAGAAGTATTATATCTTTGCTTTAGTGTCAGAACAATAGACCACTTGGCAGAGACGAGAGTCACAAGGGGTATAGAACTAGAAATCAAAGTCTCATAGTCAGAATTGCTTCTCTTCTCCTAGATACATGTATAACTACATGCATGGTCACATTTTAATGGCATAGACACACATACAGGATAAACCACTCGAGTTCAGATATTTCACGGCATTTACTCCAGAATAGAAAAGTGACAACAGGAATCATGTTCTCGGGATGTAGCAGTAGTGTAGTCTGTGTAGATGAAATTGTACCTCTAACTTATCTTCCTTGGCCCTGTGGCCTCTAGGAAGAACGCGAAATTCCTTAGTCAACCTGAAACACTCTCCGACATTTTCTGGTGAAACGAAGTCGAGTGCGACCTTTATGCATGACTGATTAAAAACACAAGAGAGCATGTTAGGCAATACAGAGACAAATAAGATGAAAATTTAGCTTTAAATCAAAAATATATTTAGCTGCTGACTATTACAGCCACATTAAGCAAACTCTATAAACAGAAAGATCTGACAAACTAAAAGAAAGTGCTTGCAAATTCACTTCATGACACTAGATGCCTTGTGTAATTACCAGCTCTAGACGACATTCGCTAGTAAAAAACAGTATCTGCAATTTACAAACAGGTTGATATTGTATAATCCAAGCTTTAGATATGGAGAAAGAACTCTTTTCACGGGAAATTAGTACCTCCACCATTGTAGTATTTGACTAGACCTCACCCATTACAAAGCAAACAAGTTCCGTGAATACAAAGAATACAAGTTTCAAGAAAATAAAGTATAGGAACATGTACCAGACCCAAGAAGGAGACAAAAAAAGATCCCAACAAAATAAAATTGCAGGTCACTAAACATGTGAAGCAGGCCAATGAAAACTATACGTATGTCTTTGAGCTCAATGATGAACATTAATAGTGCTCGAGTGTATTCATCAAAACAGATTGAGTAATACACAATTCACAGAAAAACTACGTACCTTCAGATTTCTCACTTGATGGGGACAACCCGCAGGTATGAAGACAGCATCACCTAATTTCTGAACAAATGTCCATGGCTCAATTCCTGGCAGCCATAACTAATGAATAAAGTGAACCGAAAGAACATAAACAATGGTCATAAATCAGAAATGCACTCAGACGAACCGTATTCTTCCTTGAGTCGCCTCTTGTGCTCCATAGTCAAGTAAACATTTTGATCATGAATGGGATGGTCAACCTGGAGTGGACATGTGAGCATCATCTCAATAAACACATAATATGCAATGACTCCATAGTAGTTTAAACAAAAGAAATGAGGGTCGCATAATGGAAGAGTATTAATGTCTGAATACATACAAGGAGCTCTTCAGAAAGCAACAAAGATGTTCAACTACTGTTCAATCCGATAAATTTCTAAGCACCTTTAAAATATCAAAATTATCACTGGAGATTCCAAATAGCAAACACCGGCATTACTTCCAAACAATAAATGAATATATAAAATTAGAAATGCATTTTACAAAATTGGAAATTACCTGTGGTAATTGGTTACCATAGATGTGCCTGAACTCTTTATGGTGCTTCCTCACATATTCTTCCAGTAATGGCACATCTTCCCTCCGAAAAATATCCCAAAGAGCACCACCTTCAGGGTCAGATAAAATTTCTGGTAGAGGTTCTGGAGCCAGAGTACTATTACATTCCTGTTTTACTTGCTCATCTTTTTGTCCTCCTTGAAGAGTTTCTGAGATATCCAACAAATTCAGCTGATGATCACTTAATTGCAAACCCGATCCATGTGTTTCATCTTCCCGTGCACTAGGACATAACTCTCCCCCCACATCTCCAACTTCCTGTTTCAACATTTGAGTTTCCATCGGCTCTTCTATTGCTGAATTTCCACCGAGTTCTTTTCCCACTTCTGACTCAGAAGTTACTAGTTCATTGGCTTCATCAGTGAAAGCCTGTGAAAAAGGCTCCTCGAGCAATCTGGAAGTTCCATTTTCATTAACTATCTGGTTTCTAATCCTTTTATTCAGGTGATCATCTCCATACAGTTCTCTTACATCCTGCGCGATATGCTTCTCCTGCAGTTGTCTTATAGCTGAAAGATTCTCAAGTGTGAGATTCACTGCTTGTGTATGTGTAAGTACATTCACCTGTAAGGCAAAAAGAAGAACTTAAACATTTCGATACATTAAAAAAATGATATCCGCCTCTCATAACAAATTTTAGAAGGCCGCAACTCTGTAACAGATAAATAAGTCAAAGAAGTGACCATACTGCATCTGACATGTCACAATGTAATTTTGTAACAGAATCCCCCCTTCCCAGTTCTTGAGCAACTCCATTAGCGATATATGTTTTCGGACCCATATCTGGCTTGATAGACTTTTCAGGTAGCTTAACAGCGAGATTTAAGTACCCACTGCGGGGGTGAGTATATTCCTGGAAAGGCAAGGAATCGATGAATTCAGCACCGTGACGAGGCAAATACTCGTCAAACTTGTCAGACGGAGGCCAATCTTTCAACTTTAGAATCTCAGGCCATCCTTGATCATCAAATCTGCCCTTGGTATACCCGTCAAAAAACTTGTGGATATTTATGTCGACCTGTTTGACAACAAAGAAAAAAATTCACAAAATTTTCACTCGACACTTGTAAAGCACGATTCTTGCAAATCTGCATGAAGGCCTGAAATTAATTTTTAGTTCTGGTGGAAGATCATTATTAATACTATCTAAACTAGTAGAAAATTCAAACTTTTTCATGTATCACGGCCCACACTTCAATAAGCATTAGGAATGTTTTTATGGCTTCAGTGCGATAACAATATCTCCGTATGACCTAACATGCAAACAAATGATTCTGTAAACAAACAAGGCAGTTCAATATCAGTTGATGCAGCTGTTTCCAGGTCTGAATTGAAATAGGGTAGAGAGATGTAGCAGAACGTGCAATTAACATAAATCGGCAAGCACTGCCGCTGGCTGATCATTATTGCTACGGGTTCAGAAACAGATGACCACATATACATACACTAATTTAATTACAGTTTATACAGTGAAAAGAACAGGTCTGTGCAGCTCGAAAGAAGGAAAATTAAAGTTCATCTGTTTGATACTGACCTCACACCAGCTCAAGCAATTTGTAGCAACCACATTTAGACGGGCACCACGTTTTCTGTTTGATACTTCACGACAAGCCCGCCACATAACATAAGGATCCCAGCTCAGACCATATGTCTTCTCTAGGACATTACTCACAATCACAGGCTCGCCCTTCGACCAATGCCATTGAAAATGTTTCAAGTCCTCCTGATGCAGGTCTTGCGCCATTGGACAGTATAAAAAATTGTCCACTGAGTCTTCTCTAGAAGCTGCCTTGCGCAATTTATTACCATCACTTGCATTCTCATCCAAGAATTTCACACACGAGCACCCCTGCTCAAAATTTTCAGTAACACCCTCCAAATTCAGCTTGAAGGCCAACTTTTCTGCTCTTAGCAACAACTCAGCAACCGAATCATCTTCAAACATGCACTTCAATTCAAGAACTCCTTCACCACAACCCCGTGGGCATGGTATGCCACCCGTCTCAGTAGATCTCCATTCAGATTTTACGTGAGTAGGATCTTTGGTGACAGCTTCAGCCATTTTAGCATTATCGATTGGCAAGGACAGGTTGGTTTGAGAAATCCCTGGATTCTGAGGACTGGAAATCTTTTTTGTTCCCTTCTCTACACCATGCAAGTATCCGAGCCCATAATCTACATAGCGCATGACCACTTCACTATCACCTCCCTGTAGGCCTCCCTGTCGAAGCTCTTGACAACAAGTGAGGCAAAGATCATACGAGCACTTTGGGTTTGGGCAGTTTCGATGCCAATCCATAATACCAGTTGCACAGTTGTCACTGCATAAATTTCTTAAAATTACTGGCTGCGAACTTTAGACAGTTTAATCAAACATAAAGCATACTATACAAATAGACACCAGACTAAACCAAGTGCGGGTGTGCATATATTTTTCACACGCACAAATAATATACAGAGGGAGGGAGGAGATGTACCAGTATATCCTTTCACTAACATCGCACCCTGACTTTTGTGGCTTTATTTCCAAGATTGGTTTCCCTGGCAAAACAACATTGTAAGAAACTGGCATTTGTATTAACTTGTTTTATGCTACAGAAAATTCATCGCAGGAGGTACATGCAATTCTCCAGCTTAAGGCCCAGTAAATAAAAGAAAAGAAGAAGAAATTGAAGACGAAGTGCATAAGCAACAGATTTCTTCAATTTCACAAGTTATTTGATATTTGATATTTCATGTTCCAGGTTACAGAACTCAGAAAATAGATTTACTTCAAGTATCGCAGCTTCCAGTCAACATTTGTTATCAATCTAATGATCTATAGAAACTGTATTCAAATAGTCCATTATAGCACCTATAACAGTATGTGAGATCCAAGAAGCAATATCCAACAATTGCATAACTCATCTAGCAATAAGAAGAATTACCATGTATCTGAGCCTCCATTTCCTTCTCGGCCAGTTGTTCGGCATGGAGTTGATTTAAGAACGGGAGAAGCTTCAAAAGGATGTATCCAGAGTACCGCCTCTCCTCTTCATCACGATATTCAATTTTCTTGTCCTTCATTTCCTACAAGGGAATAAACAAAACCACAGAAAGCAAAAAATGAAGTATTCCACCAGGAGAATTAATAATAATAAAGATGAGAAGACAATCACCAAACAGTATGAGATGGAATTTGTAGTTGCAGGTCTTCATGTGGTACAAAACGAATCAATGGAAAAATAAAAGAAATCGAAGGATGCATAAAACCAACCTTAATTGGTCCGTGCAGCCGCATGCAATCCTTGCAGTTGCACATTTTACGACAAACAGCGCAGGACATGGCAAAATCATCTTTACTCATGCGAGGATACCTTAGCACAAATCACTTCCAAACATAAATATGCTACTACTAGAGAAGAAAAGGAAAATGAAAAATAAACATGAGAAGAAAAAAAGAAGAAGAAGAAGCTTACGCATACATGAGATAAAATAATTTAAACCAAGAGTTTGTGCCTATATGCATCCCTAATTCTAATGAAAATGAAATCAATTGTATTGGCATTAAGCCGATTTTGCAGCAATATTTCAAGTTTGATAGTCATACTTGTCTGACCATTGAAAACCCAGATATCAGGGAGCAGACAGAAATTCACGAATCAGTTGAGGGTTCTTCAAACATATAAATACTGAGCATGAACCAAATTTAAGTTACTCCACCGAAAAAGCAAGGCATGCAATCAATATAATGGAAAATCCATAGCAAACAACAGTAATCGATGAAACGGCAGAGTCATAAGGCATAACACACCACTTATTGATGCATATGAAACAGTATCTCTTAGAGTAGCAGTTGGTGCAACGAACTACTTCCCCTTTATCATTCCTCTTGCACTGGTGGCACGTGGTCCGCTCAATCTTGTTCCCCTGTAAAATCCACAACCAAAAGGCAGGACACAATCAGTAAAAACCAACAACTACAATGATCAGTAAGAAAAGGCAAAATGCAGAAATACAGTTTACATTTTCATCAAACTTGTTACGGGTCATTTTCTTCTCCCTTCCATTCCCAGTGGTCTTAGGCGAAAAACTCCCATCCTCACTTGCCTCAACTACTACTATCTCTTCGACCGGCTTCTTTACGGAAGGCTTTCTCCCCTTGTTTCTTTTCCCAGGTTCCTCTAACACCTTTACACCACTTGCAACATTCCCAGCACCACTGGACTCACCTTGAGAAGCCTTTCTCTTTCCCTTTCGTGGTCTTTCCTCCTCACTCTCATACCCAACCAACCACGCCCGCTTCTGTTTAGCTTCTGCACTGGCTTTCCTGCTTGATCTTCTTCTTCCAGATGAAGCCAAATTTAAGTCCCCTTCTTCTCCAATCAAGCGCAATTCCTTCTCTTCTCCATTTCCCATCGCAATTTCATGCAACCGCAATTTCTCCTCATCTCTATTCTCCATCTCAATTCCTTCTCCATCACCTACATTCTCCATATCTCCTTGGAATTCAACCACTCAAAACACTGTCTTCTACCTTTCTTCAGTTGGCTTGCCTCCACTGAGTCACACCTGAGCTTCAAAACGACGTCGTTTGGCTCCTAATGCCTGTTTTCGGTAATTAACAGAGTAATTAGATAGTGAGTGGGTTTAGTTAAAACATGTTTAGCGCATTTCTAGTGACGATCACTTCTACATCTTGCGCTATGGATGCGCACAATAGTTAATTAACACTAAATTGCATTAGTAATCCACAAATATCTAAAATATGTAAAGGAAAACGCATGGTAGGACAAAAAAGAATAAACAAAATGATATTTCCTCCTAGAACATTAAAGTTCAATGTATGAGAGCACAAATCTATACCTAATCGAAAAAATCGGGCGGCCGCTATTTCAAGATATCTTGTTAGGGCACAAATCTATACATAATCGGAAAAATTGGACGGACGCTGTTTCAAGATATCTTGTTAGGGCTTATTGGCGGAATTTGTTACCCCGACATAGACATTTAACGACCTAATCGATCATTTCACCCACATCAATGATGGTTTTAAGAAAAATGATAGAATGTAACAGTCAAATTGATTATAAGCAACTCAAATGGAAATCATTGGATTCGGAGACGTACAAAGGTGATATAATAAGTTATAAGAAGAAGGTGTGATTACGGTTTTGGGAAGAAAATGACTACCTGCAAACGAAATCGTTGTTGGCTCGTCGATGGAGAGGACTAAATTTGTGTATGGTGTGTTGTCGATGATGTGTTAAGACTACGCAGTGGAGAATACCTGTTTCAGGATGGGTTATGGTGAGGGAGATAACCCAATGTAATGTATATGTTTACTCGTTCCAATTAGGTTAGGAAATGGGCTGGGCCAAGTTGCATGAGGTCCAATTATAGCCATGGATGTTTGAAAAGCACTTAACCGACCCATGGACCTACATAGAGGCTATGCTTAGGCCCATGGGCCTACGTCGGGTACTTGAGGATGCCCACTAGTTTCGCCTTTTAATGCAATAAAACGAATGGACTGAATATGTATAAGGTTTATTTCATATACTCCCTGTTACATACGTCTCACACAAACAGATAATCAATGGACCAATTGCGATTGAAACTTGTTAGATTATATTCCCCCTGTCCCGGTTTTATCTTTTTGCGGACCCGGACACAAGATTTAAGAGAAAAGTGAATAAAGTAGGAGAGATGGTGATAAAGTATGACAAATAGTAAATAAAGTAAAAAAGATAGTGTATAAAGTAGGAGAGATACGGACCAATAAAATGCGGGAAGATGAAATTGGGACGGAGTGAATATTAATTACATTTGAGTGCACAAATTTGAACAAATTCGAATTAAAACATGGAAAACCTCTTTTGCCCCTCTCTCAGTTTTGGATTTTGAATTTGTCCAGACGCACATAAACATAAAATTGCAAATGACCTGAACATTTATGAAATTTCAATTACACCCCAAATTTAGATCCATTTTACCAACAATACATTTTTCCTAAAAAATGATTTTCTAATTGCCGAAAAAATATTTCGAAGTTCATCCCGACTTTTAACAAAATTTATACTTACCTCAGACTAATCAACTCACAAATAACACCTTATTTATTCAAAAACATGTTTTTTTCCTCAAATTATATACTCCCTCCGCCCCGGACTCAACTTTCCGTCGGTCCGGGCAAGGGTTTTAAGAGAAGAATATATATAAAGTAAGAGATATGAGAATAAAGTAGTAAAGAGAATGAACAAATTATGGGAGGGTATGAAATATAGTGAATAACGTTGGAAAGATAACATTACTGTAATGATAATTATTGTAATGATAGTGGAGTATAAAACTTTCCAAATTAATAAGATGAAGTTGAGTTTGAGACGGACTAAAACGGAAAGGGGGAAGTTGAATTCGGGACGGAGGAAGTATATGCTCATACACAATAATAATAATAATAATAATAATAATAATAATAATAATAATAATAATAATAATAATAATACATTTTCTAATTTCCAAAACAAAATTATATTTTCTTATTATTTTTAACAACTTTATGTTTACCTTTTTCTCCCATATTATACTTGATTGTTCAAAATAATTGTACAGATACCTCTTTCTAATCCCAAAACCAAATTACCCTCCAAAAATTATACCTTAGTATTTATTTTTCCAAATCTTAATCTTTTCTCCCTTTATAAAAATACATTAAATATATTATTTAAAAAAACCTCCTTGATCAGAGCTTCGATCGGAGCTTTAACAGCTGTCGAATCGAATACAACTCTTGGGAGCTAACTAGTTTCCAGATCTGAGTTGTTAGAGCTCTGATCTGGGAGCTCTAACAGCTCCGATCATGGAGCTCTAACATCTCCATGATCGGAGCTGTGATTATTCGTCGAAGCCCCGGTCAAAGCTCTGGTCGAGTCGAGGGAGGGGGAGGTTTTTTAAAATGAAAAGATAAAATATTTTGAAGTAGTATAAATATTAAAGTTGTGGAGTATTTTGCAAAATCATTTTAAGGTTGGGGAGTATTTTGCCAAATCAAAACCTAATGGCATGTTTGTTTCTCTCTAAATCGGATTATGGAAATGAGATTCAATAAGTTGGTCAACGGAAAATTGAGATTTTGGACCCCCAATGTAATAGATGCAGATAAACTGTAATGTAATTAAGGCAATTTGATTGGGGTAGTGAATGAAATTTACCCATATATCCAACCATTAAAATTGGGGCTGGAGCAAGCATGGGAAAGAAGATATCTGAAAATTGAAGTTGAAATGGATAATCTTGAGGCTGTAAATCTGATTATGGAAGAGCAAGATGTGGTAGTTGAGCCACGAATGGAGAAGCTCGTAAATTAGCTAAGTTAGCTTGTTTTGAGATGGATGGAATGTCTTTTGGGACACACCTCTGATCCAAGTTGTACCGTTTTTCGATTTTGATTTAGTCTAAATAACTTACCGTCATTCTCTACCAAAAAAAAAAAAAAAAAAATGGTAGAGTTGAATTAGTTTTATGAAAATTATAATATATAGAAATCATAACGAGATACATAACTATTAATTTAAAAAAGAATGTGAGAACACGCTACGCGTATTATCGTGGCACCTACTTACAAATAATTGATGAAAGAATATGAAAATAAGTAATATTGTTGTTTCTGATAATGTATTGCCCTTTTTTTAGTTGAATTAGAGTTTAGGTTAGTACGAATTGATCTGTTTTAATTCAATTGCAGAAGATGGAGAATAAAGATTGGTTATCGTTGGTTTTTACTACGATTGATTTTGTTGGGTTCTTGAAATTTAATTGGAGAATACTTATTGAGTTTTTTTTTTTTTTTTTTTTTTTTTTTGAATCATGAATTGGTTTTGTTGGATTTGTATTAGGACTTGTAATTTAAAAAGAGAAAACCTATTGTTATTTGTAATTAAAGTCTAATTTACATATATATTATGAATGAGTCCAATTTAACTTAAATTAAGTACTCAATTGCACAATTTCAACAGTTGTCTACTTATATATATATATACTGTAATAAAATGGAAAATTAAGTTTAATATATAAATATAATTAATATACTAAATCAATAAGAATATACAATTGATAATTAAACTACAATATACGTAACGAGATACATATCCATTGAAAATGTTTCATATCCTCCGATCCTGAAGCAGGTCTTGCGCCATTGGACAGTATAAAAAATTGTCCTCCGAGTCTTCTCTAGAAGCTGCCTTGCGCAATTTATTACCATCACTTGCATTCTCATCCAAGAATTTCACACACGACACACCCCTGATCAAAATTTTCAGTAACACCCTCCAAATTCAGAGGCCAACTTTTCTGCTCTTAGCAACAACTCAGCGACCGAATCATCTTCAAACATGCACTTCAATTCAAGAACTCCTTCACCACAACCCCGTGGGCATGGTATGCCACCCGTCTCAGTAGATCTCCATTCAGATTTTACGTGAGTAGGATCTTTGGTGGCAGCTTCAGCCATTTTAGCATTATTGATAGGAAAGGACAGGTTGGTTTGAGAAATCCCTGGATTCTGAGGACTGGAAATCGTTTCTGTTCCCTTCTCTCCACCATGCAAGTATCCGAGCCTATAATCTACATAATGCATGACCACTACACTATCACCTCCCTGTAGGCGTCCCTGTCGAAGCTCTAGACAACAAGTGAGGCAAAGATCATACAAGCACTTTGGGCAGCTTCGATGCCAATCCACAATACCAGTTGCACATTTGTCATAGCATAAATTTCATAAAATTACTGGCTGCGAACTTTAGACAGTTTAATCAAACATAAAACACATACAAATAGACACCAGACTAAACCAAGTGCGGGTGTGCATATATTTTTCACATGCACAAAATAATATACAGAGCGAGGGAGGAGATGTGCCAGTATATCCTTTCACTAACATTGCACCCTGACTTTTGTGGCTTTATTTCCAAGATTGGTTTCCCTGGCAAAACAACATTGTAAGAAACTGGCATTTGTATTAACTTGTTTTATGCTAAAGAAAATTCATCGCAGGAGGTAGATGCAATTCTCCAGCTTAATCCCCAGTCCGCCACACAATAAGAGAAAATAACAGAAAAGAAGAAGAAATTGAAGACGAAGTGCACTAAGCAACAAATTTCTTCAATTTCACTACTTAAGTCGAACGTAGTCCCCAGATGTTTGATATTTCATGTTCCAGGCTACAGAACTCAGAAATAGATTTACTTCAAGTAGTCCTTGCAGCTTCAACTCAACATTTGTTATCGATCTATGGAAACTGTATTCAAATAGTCCATTATGGCATCTATAACAGTATGTGAGATCCATGAAGAAATATCCAACAATCGCAAAACTCATCTGAGCAAGTTAAGTTACTCCACCGAAAAAGCAAGGCATGCAATCAATATAATGGAAAATCCATAGCAAACAACAGTAATCGATGAAACGGCAGAGTCATAAGGCATAACACACCACTTATTGATGCATATGAAACAGTATCTCTTAGAGTAGCAGTTGGTGCAACGAACTACTTCCCCTTTATCATTCCTCTTGCACTGGTGGCACGTGGTCCGCTCAATCTTGTTCCCCTGTAAAATCCACAACCAAAAGGCAGGACACAATCAGTAAAAACCAACAACTACAATGATCAGTAAGAAAAGGCAAAATGCAGAAATACAGTTTACATTTTCATCAAACTTGTTACGGGTCATTTTCTTCTCCCTTCCATTCCCAGTGGTCTTAGGCGAAAAACTCCCATCCTCACTTGCCTCAACTACTACTATCTCTTCGACCGGCTTCTTTACGGAAGGCTTTCTCCCCTTGTTTCTTTTCCCAGGTTCCTCTAACACCTTTACACCACTTGCAACATTCCCAGCACCACTGGACTCACCTTGAGAAGCCTTTCTCTTTCCCTTTCGTGGTCTTTCCTCCTCACTCTCATACCCAACCAACCACGCCCGCTTCTGTTTAGCTTCTGCACTGGCTTTCCTGCTTGATCTTCTTCTTCCAGATGAAGCCAAATTTAAGTCCCCTTCTTCTCCAATCAAGCGCAATTCCTTCTCTTCTCCATTTCCCATCGCAATTTCATGCAACCGCAATTTCTCCTCATCTCTATTCTCCATCTCAATTCCTTCTCCATCACCTACATTCTCCATATCTCCTTGGAATTCAACCACTCAAAACACTGTCTTCTACCTTTCTTCAGTTGGCTTGCCTCCACTGAGTCACACCTGAGCTTCAAAACGACGTCGTTTGGCTCCTAATGCCTGTTTTCGGTAATTAACAGAGTAATTAGATAGTGAGTGGTTTTACATGTTTAGCGCACTTCTAGATACAATCAATTCTCCATTTTGCGCTGTGGATGCGCATAATAGTTAATTGACGACACTAAATTGCATATTTAAAAAATATGTAAGGAAAACACATGGTAGGGAAAAAAAAAATCTAGTACTATAACAAAAACATAAAAGAAAAAATGATAATCACGTCGTAAAACATTAAATTGGAATGTGTGAGAGAAAAAATCTAAGCCTATTCTGAAAAATCGGCCGACAGCCGTTTCAAGATATCTTATTAGGGCTCATGTGCGGGATTTGTTACCCCGACATTGCCAATTAACAACCTAATCGATCATTTCACCCACATGGTCTTAAGAAAAATGAAGGAATGTAACAGTCAACTCAAATAAAAATCATTGGATTCAGAGCCGTGCAGAGGTGATATAACTGATAAGAAGAGGGAATGATTACGGTTTCGGGAAGAAAATGACTACCTGCAAAAGAAAATCGTTATTGGCTCGTCGATGGAGAGGACTAAATTTGAGTATGGTGTGTCGTCGATGATGTGTTAAGACTGTGCAGCGGAGAAGACCTAATTCAGGATGAGTTATGGTGGGGGAGCTAGCCCAATGTAATGTATGTAGTCCGAGTGAATGATGGCTAAATTAAAATCTCACGAAATTAGCACGAATTGTACCATAGTTACTTGTTCCAATTCGCTTAGGAAATGGGCTGGGACAAGTTGCATGAGGTCCAATTATAGCCATGGATGTTCGAAAAACACTTAACCGACCCATGGGACTATACAGAGGCTATACTTAGGCCCATGGGCCCTCCCTTTGGTTTTGTTTTGCCATCACAAACAAAGTTAGTAGATGGTCACTGTTTAGTGCAACTATGGTGCACTATTATACACGATCAATTTTCATTAAAACATGATCGAGTATTTTTTATGTGAAATGTGGTGCAAGTTTATGTGTGTCGATGTTTAGTACATAGGAAATCACAATCCGATTGTTTTGCTACATACTGAAGTTTAGTTTTCTCAAGTCGAGTTGAGTTTTTGTGTGCGGAAGGAGTTTGTGCAGCCTTTTAGATTTCTAATATGAAGTCTTGTCTCTTGTTTTATACTGAGGTGATGTACTTACTTGACTACTTGGAATAAAAGCTCATCTGATAAAAAAAAAAAAAAATTGTACTCCATCCGTCCCAAATTGAATTTCTCGCGGGGCCGATAAAGTGAATAAAGTGGGAGATATGATGAATATAGTAAGAAAGAGAGCGAACAGAGTATGAAAAATAGTGTCTAAAGCGAGAGAGAGATTTCCCTCTAAGGGAGAGAAGGTTGAAATCGGCACATGCCAAAATGGAATGTGATAAGTTAAACCAGTGTAATAGAGACCCAATGCGCGTAGAGACGTTCTATATTGAACTTCTATATGTCTACTGATAATTGGTCACATGGACAGAAAATGGCATGAGAGACCATATATAAATTTGTTGACTCTTCACTTCTACACAACCCCTCTTATCACCATATGTTGCTTATCGTGCAACTGTCTGGGCTTGGGGCCCTTGGCTAGTTCGAACGTTGGGAGAGTTCCTATGTACTCATAACCCTCTTATCGATTCATGGTTAGCAATTATGGAATTGATATGATAGTACAAACTTTTTTTTATCTTTTCGGAGTATGTGTCCCTTCTATTGACCAATTGGGAGGGTTTGCATTGCTATGAGATAAGAAGTCAAATAGTTAGTTCATTTATTTTCTGAAAATCATATCGATGTTCGGGTTCAATTTAATAATGAACCAACGAGCAGGTTTACGAGGTTTTATGGAGAACTGGATGCTAATAAAGAGGATAAGAACTTGGGCCCTTCTTAAGCATCTAGCCCAACAAGCTCAAAGTCCATGGATTATGATGGAAGACTATAATGAAATAACATTTGATGCAGATAAAAAAAAAGCGACCATAGGTGCCTCCCCGGAGACTGTGATGTTAGAGACACGCTTGCTCACTATTGGTTGAGTGAAATTGACTATGAAGGATACCGGTTTACATGCTTGAATCATCGGTCAGATGAGTTTCACACTGAAGAAAGGTTGGATCATGTGGCATCAACACATTATTGGAAGGAGGAATTTCCAACAACCAAGGCTAGGCATCTTCAAACTCGAAATTCTGATCATCTCCCACTTCTTTTGTATTTGCGGAAGGAAAGTCCAATGAGAATGCAACGTAGTAGACGAAAATTGTGATCGGAAGCCACTTGATTTAAATCAGTTGAGTATTATTAATCAAAACGTTTAAATTAATATTTTGATAATATATATTGAATAAACTCTCCTGAATTTTGAATTTGATAAAAGACCATATCGAATATCGAAGTCCATTCATTTTTGTTGAGAAAAGTCCAGTCATCATCTCCTGAATTTGAACAAAACTAGCTGTGCAAAAAGTCAATGCAAAGCAACTCACCATTTCCGTCATAGATCTACGGTAGCTCAACCACACAAATCCCAACAAAGGAGACGCAGCAATCATGAAGCAGCAGCTACTGTTCGCGGCGAAGCTCTTCGCTCTCGCCGGCGGCTATCTCTTCACCCGGTCTCGTACAGAATCAATCAAATACCGCAACCGTGAAAAATCTGCTCCCGATTTCGCCGTAATGTTCCTTCTCGTCAACCTCAAGCGCTTCGTTCTCTTCAACTACACCCTCATCCGTGACGCCAAAAACCAGATCGAGATGCTCGAGAGTGACGTCAGCATGTTCAAAGCATTTCTCATGGATTTGTCCAACAGGCGCTGTAAAAACGAGGCTCTGATTGAGTTCGAGAGTCAGATCAGCGATCTGGTGTATGACGGTGAGGATATTATCGATGCGTACACGATTCTTACGGCGGAGGGTCGGCACCGGAGTTTGTTGGACAAGTGTGTTGGTGGACCGATGAAGATTGTGAGCTTAGCTAAGGAGATGAAGCTGATTAGGGTTAGAGTCAGATGTGCTTATCAGAGGAGCAGAGCTGTTTTCGCTACTCTCAACTCCGGTAATGATCGTGAACAGACCAAAATCAAAGCCGAAAAGGTAACATTCAGTTCATCAGCTGCATTTTTTAGATGTCATATGCCTTTAATCGATGATACTTAAGATTCTAGTTTGTTTGTTACTCAATACTCATAATTATTCTCTCTGTGATATATATGCCTTTGATTTGGGATAATATGCATTTAATTTGGGATAATATGCCTTTTATTGATGACACATTGTCTCTCTGCTTGCTGGAAATCAGCTTAACATTTGTCTCTGACTCTCTGTAATTCATAGAAGTATTTGTTGAGCTTTAGATTATTGTTGTGTTACTCCCAGTGAGGGATTTAATGAGGATTGTGTAAAACCTGTGGCTGTGTAGATACCGCTTTCGATATGCTTCAAAGAGGAGGCAAACACGAAGAACTGTGGTGTTACTCAAGAATCAAAAGACCTGGAAGTTGTTTCAGCAAATGATAAGCCAGGCTATGGGAAGACGTGGCGGAAGGAAGCTTTGTCTGCAGTACAAGAACCGGATGCGGATTTACCTCTTGCTATCGGATATGTGTATTTCAAGAATCCGATATGTGTTTCTCGCCAATCCGAACTTATTAATATAGGCTCAATAATGAGTAGCATGTATCGCTTACCTGATCAAGATGTGATAAAGAGCTCAAAAGCATCGTGCAAAGGAAGGAAATACATGGTTGTGATGGATAGGGTAAATCCTGCTTGTTAGTTGGTAGGTGAAATTGGTTTGGCCTGCTTCTCCAAGAAGGGAAGCCCTGGGAATTGGGAAATGCGTTTATCTACTCAAATTTGTTTTCGAGTTGCTCTAGTTGAGAGGAACTGTGAAATCTACCATCAAAATTCGGAATGTTTGGACAAGTTGTGGGAAAGGAACAACAGAAATGATCCTCTTTGTAGTCAAGCTGTTTGCATTATCATCCGAAGGGCCATGAATGTACAGCTGTTGAGTATCTCCGTGGCCCTTGGTAGACTTGTTGCATTTTAGGAGTGACATTTTATTTTTAATCATAAATCTGTTTCCAGGATCCTAGTATTGTGAATATATCTGTAATGACTCAAGTGTCTTAACTTACACTTCCTGTTTGGAAATAACATGATTCATCACTTATCTAGATTTGTGTATGTGTACTAAAGTAAGATTTGGTAGTTGAATCTATTCTGGATTGAGCTTGGGTATTCATTGGTTTCGGAGTTTGTTTGCCCGTTGCTGCATCAGTTCAAGGCCCCTCAAAATATTTAGCGGAGTGTTTGGTTCCAAACTCGAATTGAGTTAGGCTCTGTTATCTTCGTCTGCACTGAACTGATCTGAATTGAACTGAATTGTAGTATAAAATATAACTAAGCAGAGCTGAACGGATTTGAATTGAACTGAATGAGTTTGCAGACGAAGAGAACATAACCTTATTATTTCAATTCGAGTTATTATCTCAATTCAAGTTGAGTTTTTCAGTACAAATTGGCTGCAAAAAGTCAAAAACTCTATTCGAATTATGATAACTCAATTCAAGTTTGGAACCAAACACTCCGTAGGTCGTTACTCACCCCGCTGGATTAACTATTGTGTAGATTGATTTATTTGTCCATGATTCTTTTCGAAATTTGCATAGATCTACCGTGACATTTATAATTCCAATATTATTCCTCTGTTGTCATCTACATGATCCAAAAATAGATCTTGGAGATCTGCTACTTGTGTGCAAACTGCAAAGTGACCTTGCATAGGTGTGATTTGCCGCAAGTTTGCACATATGTGCTCAGCATCCTCTACGGATTGGTTCTTGTTGAATGTGTCAATGTCACCTGAGGTTTCAAATACCACCTTCACCCCGAAATTTAGATTCTATCTTAGACGGTAAATGCAACATTATTGGACTCTTCGGACGAAAGTCCAAA
Organism: Plantago major; assembly: GCA_026545765.1. Taxonomy (NCBI): domain Eukaryota; kingdom Viridiplantae; phylum Streptophyta; class Magnoliopsida; order Lamiales; family Plantaginaceae; genus Plantago; species Plantago major. The sequence continues at coordinate 75,264,193 of CM048841.1, forward strand.
ATTTAGGGGACAGAATATACACACAAACAAATTGCAGAACTTTTTTTTTGGGGGGGGGGGGGGGGGTAGAACTACTGTTTGCAAGACTCAGGAACAAGGTACTATGCACAAACCTTATCCAGAACCAGGTATGACAATACTACTCCCTCTTAACAGAGAACTATACGCGTTAAGTTTATGAAAGAACCCGTACAGAGAGAACCTTTACAAATAATATTTATACACTAATGGCTTTTGCCATCTATTCTAATTCTAGACACTCCCAAACTTGTCTAACAAATGAAGAAATAATAATGAACATTTTCCTTACGCATCTCCTAGCAAACGCTTCAGTTGGGCAAAAGCTTTCGTTGAATAACTTAACATATCTCTCTCTAAGAATGTCCAGATACCGGTGACATGCAGAGAAGATATATAGTGTTCTCATCTCCATACCCTTGAAGCAAACATTCTTCAAATAATCAACAAATGTCAATACTTATCAACTCCATATGCAGATGTTTCCATTTTTATCCGAGGTAGCTAAAGGTTTCCCAAGATTACTCCAAGAACAGCTCAACACCGGAGAGGTATGTTCCTTCAGAGTACTAACTATATTCGAGCTTGCTACGGACCATATATGTACCGATCCATCTGCAGATCCAGCTGCTACATAACCATCATCAGGACTGATACACGATCTGCTCCAGTTAGATGCCACCCTATTCCCACTTGCTTTCATCGTGGCACAAATTTCAAGAGTCCGCATATCAAACAAGTTGTGTAGATTGTCTCTCCCACTCGACAAAATCTTGTTCCCACTCCTTGACAAAGATAACGATGTGATAGCATGAGAATGCGCAGCAACTTCACTCTGAAGCTTTCCTGATTGAATATCCCACAATCGGAGATTCCCATCCACATGGCCAGAAACAATTGTCTGTCCATCCATGCTAAAACAAAGGGCATTGCAGTTACTATGAAAGAGAAGAGTGTTGACACAATAGCCTTTCACAAGATCCCAAACCTTTATAGTACGATCATATGCTGCACTCACAACATGGCGATTCGACACTTTGCTCACATCCACTGCACAAACTTTGTCCACATGGCCAGTGAGAGTATGCCTCACACGACCAGAACTTATATCCCATACATACAAGTTGTTTGCACTACTGGCAGCAATCACTGATCTGTTATCGTGGGTAATGGAGAGATCAAGAATAGAACCCAAGGAACCATAAAGAGAGCGACTTGATGTACCGGTATTTGTATCCCACATTTTGATAGTTTTGTCTTGTCCTCCACTAACCAATTTAGTGGAATTGTACTCGAATAACAGAGAGGCGCATCCACCATCGTGGGCAGGGATCCTTTGCTTGCATGTAGTTGGCACGGTTGACTCTACGTAAAATTCAGCACCTTCTTCACCTTGTCTCACGATACCATCAACTTGTTGACGAGCGAGTTGTTGTATGCTGCTTCCTTTGATGCGATCAAGCATTTCTTCATAAAGAGCATTTGCCTGATAGAGAAGCATGTGATAATTAATAGACTAGGATAATCTGAGATCAGAAATACTAATCACCCTTACAAAGTACTGTAAAAAATTAATCACTCAGAATATAACCAACTATGAAGCACACATATATGAAATTTGAGTAGTGAAGTAAATTTTCACACAGCATCAAAAGAAACGCTCGAACAATTTTCCATTTGAAACTCCATGCAGTAAGTGATTAATAGAAATGGATAGAATCCCAGAAATATTGGTACTCCCAAGTCCTTCATTTATCTTATAAGGAGAGGTATTGTAGTCCTGGACATACTCTAGCTAACGTAGTAAAAATCACAATTTTCCTGTTGTAAATAAGATGAGGATACCTCGTTTAGGCGTTCAGCATCTTTCATCTTTTCCAACATCCAACGGTCAACAAGCATTTTGTTTTCTGCCTCTGCATTCTCAGCTCTAAGAGTAGTGGCTTCAAGCTGTCCTCTAACATCCTGGTGCTCACCAATCAACAGCTCAAGAGCCTTGGTCTTTTCTTCCAACAAGTCCGCGAGACGAGAGCATTCATCCCTGCAGAGCAAGTAGATGTTAAGCCAAAAAATGCCAGCAACTCCTCGGAGCTCATATGTACAATTGTACAGTTACCACTCCAGCAAACATGAGAGTGTAATTTTAAAACCTTGCTTGAGTAAGCTCATTTTGCAGTTCAGAAATCATGGCTTCTTTCTCTTGTATCAGGGATTTTGAAGATCTTGATTCAGCCACCTCCACCACTAGTTGCTCCGATAGTCGGGATTGAGCTTTGTAGCATTGTTGTAGCTCCAATTCAAGACTTTCAGCTTTTTCTTTCCACTCAGAACCCTAATCATAGCAACAATGAACTTGAGTCGAAAATCATAATTGAGGTTTCACACCCATATTCATATACAGGGGCTTTTCAATTTGTTCTTGGCCTCTAAAGACTAAAGCACAAGAAATGCAAACGAGGTAACAGTATTTCAGAGATGAAAGCCCGCAGCCGTACATTTATTTGGAAGGTATACAATATACATGATTCTTTTTCATAAAATCAAGAATCCCAGAATCACATTAAGATATTTTAGATACACGGATAACTTCTCAAGCAGAGTAACTGGTATGAATAAGTCGTTAAAAATGAGTAGTAGCAAATCAGATTACAAATGATGTAGGATAAAACATATTCATCACTCAGAAAAATTCATGACATTGTATTTGATAACTTGTTCTATATGTCAGGGCACCAGAGGTTCAGATGTTGATGGTACCAGAAAGCTACTTCTGCTAAAGAAAATATACCATGAACTCATGGCAGTTATTTAGGGCACAAAGCCGAAGATTTGAAGCACAGTGATCAATCAGAGTACACATGTCTTGTAATCATTGCTAGAAATGGACAATGAACTAAGTCTAGAATGGCTCTGACAACAACACAGATGAAACTAGGTTCGCACCAGGAGATACCTTTGCAATTTCACGAGTTGAGGACCTTAATATTGTGCTATAAATTAGCTGTTCCAAGTTGAACAAATTTAATTAGCAGAAGGATCCAAATCCCAATTCAAGCATTATTTAAGATCCAGGAACATTATTGGCCTCACAAAGTTAGAACTTAGAATTTCAAACTCTATATATTTTCACCCTCAGTCATGACCAGTTCTAAATATTTGGATATTCAATTCAAAGAAACCACTTGAAAAAATTATATATGGAGCTTGCCAGCGTATAGCTATGTAAGAACCTAAACCACCTCATACAATGTATGCCTCATTATGAGTCCACGACGAAGAGTTCCACGAAAAAATTCATATAGTTACATTTTACTGAAGTCTCAGAATTTGGAAATTTTGCAGCATAATTAGGATGTGTGAGCTTTTTTTGTCAACTTCTACCAAAAGTGATAAAAGCGGCTTTAAGCACAGATTATATAGTTTTATTTCCATACTAACCAACTTTTGGTAACATCATCTGGAAAAACGGGATACGAAGCACGTGTCTCAATTGGGTAGAACAGTTAAGAGACTTTGACACCAACTAGAAATACTATAAATTGTCTCTATGCATTACTCTTCTATAAAAGACAACATCCATAGATTAGATAAGAATCACATCAAATGGCAAGCCAAATACTGCAACACATTGGATGAACTTTTTCCTTTCCCAAAGGCCTAAAAGTATAATCGTACTATGCACTGATCAACTAAACTGTGCCGCCAGTTAAAACTATATTCTTCCTTCACCATTAATGTTTAGTGATGTATCATCCAGTTCAGTAGATAATATTTGTATTCCTATGAATATCTATTTTACGCGTAAATGGTAACATTCTATACAGCAGATAAATAAAATCCATAAAACTACAGAATTCTTGAGGTAATCACCACTAGATAATCATAGCACCTACAATTCAACACAATTTTTTGTGGTAGAATTTTAGTTAGATCAGTCGTACAAGCTGCTGCGGTAACAGTAAACTTGTTCCTTTGCGCCAGAATATTAGCTCACTAGCCATCCCATCTTATAGATGTTTCGTTCTCCGAATTTGTTGCTGATGTATGCACATTTTTGCCCATTGAAAAGCAAAGTTAAATTTAATTCCAATTAAAGTATTGATTGTAAAACAGGCTTCAAATCCACTAAAAAGCTGAGCTAGCACGAACACAACTATTTCGGAGCTATAATCCATGGCGAGAGGATGAGAACCATAATAAGTGCAGAATACAGATCATCCAATAAAACTAAGTTTACAAAATCCAATTAACTAAAACAACCTTCATAAACAGAAAATCGCGTAAACAAAATTTAACCTGGGAGATGATGGGACGAGAAAGAGCGAGGAGAGCAGGCGAATGAGCTGCTTCTTCAACTAAATGCCGCTTTCTGAGTGCTTTCAAAGCGTGCTTTATTGCCTTGGATGCTAACTCTTCTCGCGACCTGCAAGAGAGAAGAACATGATTGAGAATTTGAGATTGTTGAAGAGAGGCAAAGTAAATGAGCTCCGATAGTGATGGTAAAAGCTTACATTGTGATTGGTTGGTTGATGTGTACTGTATGATCGTTGAATGTTTGTCTAGGGTTTCCAGTAGCTGAATTGGGATTTTTGCTGAAGAAGGTAATGGATTTGTTGTGCGGGAGAAGAGATCAATGAAGAAATAAACTGGTTTATTTCATATATATCCCCAAGTGGATAGATTAACGATTACACGTAATTTAATTTCGGCGTTACCAACTTAGTTGCTCAATCTGCTTATTTGCAAACCAAACAAGCATTGGACTTTTTTTTTTTTTTTTCCAAATAATCATAAATTACCGAAATTGGATCTTGTTCAATTTTTAAATACAAAAGGGACGGGGTCTACCTACTCCCAACCACCGTCGTCTACTTAAACTCACAGGAAACTTGATTTAGCAACTGCCTTCCTTGCGATTCACGACTGCTTCAACCTCCATATCCTATTTGGTGCATGTCTGGTAAGGCCGGTTCCAGGCTATGACTGCCATAAATGGGGGTTATGCGCTTCGCGAGCTCTACTCTTGCTAAACCCACGCTAATTGACTATGTCTAATGCTTTGACGGTCAAGCTATAAAGATACGGAACTATGGGAGTGGTTGAAGTTGAATTCACGATACAATTCGCATTCTCAAAATTACGAGTTGTCATATGAGATTGTACTTATAGAATGATTGATGGATTCTGATCAATGTATGCATTTTGATGATGATGAACTGGTTTTTTTTTTTTCCTTTTCTTTTTTAAGAGACGAAATTCAAAATTTATTAATAAGGTAAAGACAAACACGGGGAATATGGAAACCCGAATGATGCAACAAGCTAGCACAAACAAATAAAAAAAGAACCACTAGGAGCAAACAATAAACTCACATGAACACGACATATTTTCCAATTCCAAACTCAAACTTGCTTAGCTTTCAAAAGTTGACAAGCTCGAAGATACGAAATCTTCTTGATCGGACCGATGTGAATCATCTAGAGACCCAACATAACAAGATCCACACGACAATAGTATGTCTGCTAGAATATGAGTGGAGCCATCTAATTTCCTTCTTCTATGCTTTAGAGTGCAAGGTTCGAACTCATGTATACCACTATTATAAGCTACGAGCAGTTGGTTGGGATACAATAAATATTTTTCAACCGAACCAACAAACTTATCTTTTTCCGATGATGTTTCACAGACAATCATAAGTAGAAGTTCATCACTATTCTTGCAACCAATGGGATCTCCATGTTAAGGTTTAAAGTAGATATCGATGATGAACTATTTGTTCAATTGGTTGATGCAATTTTCGGATTTGATTTTGGAGTTATTTGACTTAATTGAGCTTTGAAGAAAGTTCAACGGCGACCTTTTAAGAATTAGGCTTAGTTCAGGGACCAGTGGGCAATTCGCAAAATTAAACCCTTACATTTTTCCATTTTTTACAATAGATGCCCCCAACGTTGCTGGAAATTCCAATTTTTGGCCCCTAAATATAAGAAATTCTTTAAATTTAATTTCATTAAATTGTAAAAGAACCCCTAAAAGGTTTTAAGAACTTTGTGGGGCCATCTGCAAATTTATAAATAACACCCAAGGTTTTGGAAACTTCAAATTAACTTATAAAAAGTATATAAATTATACTTAAAGGTTGGTTTACTATTTATAAAGTTAATATTAGAGGGGGGAGATATCTTTTTACTACCTTATTAGTGTATCTAATTACATAATAGACATAATTTCTACCTTATTAGTGTATCTTCTACCTTTCTTCAGTTGGCTTGCCTCCACTGAGTCACACCTGAGCTTCAAAACGACGTCGTTTGGCTCCTAATGCCTGTTTTCGGTAATTAACAGAGTAATTAGATAGTGAGTGAGTCACCCAAGGTTTTGGAAACTTCAAATTAGCTTATAAAAAGTATATAAATTATACTTAAAGGTTGGTTTACCGTTTATAAAGTTAATATTAGAGGGGGGAGATATCTTTTTACTACCTTATTAGTGTATCTAATTACATAATAAACCTCCATATATAGACAAACAATTACATTTTGGTCTACGAATTTGACCACAAGTGAACTAAAGCCAGAAGTTTACCTTTATGCCCTTTTCCAATACCCCAGAATAAAAAAGGCCTTACTTAGTGGGCGCCAACCTTGTCACGTGAATATCACGTGAGGACCAAAATGTAATTAAATGAAACAAAATATTACCTAACTGTAATTATATTGAAAAAAATCATAAAAAATATTTTTATTTTTAAATAAAATGAAATTAAAATTCAGATTAATCTTTATTTGAGATTACGAAAAGTTGATTTCTATTTACAGAATCATCAAACTAGTTGTTAATTTTATTAATAATTACTTGTTAATTATTCAAATTATTACTAGTAAACAATAATACTCTTATCAATTCTTACTTGTTCGATCATGGAGTTTTCCCACTAAAATCAATCATAGAGAAAACTCCAATCCCTCAACAAGTAGAAAAACTGAAGCAGCTCAATCTGGTTGCAACCCAGATGAGAAAATCACACAACGACCAGTACTTGAGCTCTAAATATTGCTCATCACATATAGATTCCTCGCCGAAATCAGTTTTTAACCCTCACTTACAAACAATTATTTCCGGCAAAGAATCAGAAGATTTCACCGACTCTGTAAAATTAGAAAGGAGGAATTCGATTCATTGAAAACAAAGAAGAAGAAGAAGAAGAAGAAGAAGAAGAAGAAGAAGAAAAAGAAGAAGAAGAAGAGTAACATTTATATTTTCGATGTTTACCAAAACTATTGATGAAGAGAGAATTATCTTAATTTGTGTGAAAACCCCAAAACGTCTTATATTAAAAATTGGAGGGAGTAATAGAATTAACAACTAGTTTAATGAATGATGATTCTCGAAATACAAACCATCTTAAAGATTAATCTTAATTTTAAATAATATTTTTTATTTAAAAATACAAATAATTATTTCTTATAATTTATAAGAATTTTTATATTTTTTTTGAAATTTATAAAATTATTTTACACTTTTTTAATTAAACGTTCCAGATTTAACGACAAATTGACACGTGTCCCTCAATACATATGTGTGTGTGTGTGGGGGGGGGGGGGGGAGGGGTCAGATTAGGTAAAATACAGTTAAAATATGGTCTTGGGCGGGTAAATTAGAACTCCGGTGGACATGTTGTTGAAGAAGAAATATTTGGGTAAAAACCTAACTTTTTATTCTTAAGGGTGTGTTTGTTTTACAAATTCTGATATAAGGGCAAAGGCCCAGTTAACAAAAAAAAAAAAAAAAAAAAAAAAGGATTTTGGACCTAAATGTAATTGTTTATCTATGAGGATGCCCTTCATAGCAGGGTATCAAAAAGTAATAAACTCTAACAGAGATATTAAAACTGGGAAATTGTTATCAATAAAAGTTTTTTTTTTTTTTTTTTTACAAGTAATGATAGCATTTAATTACATTTGAGTACTAATTAACAGACATCAATTACCTCTAAGTCCACACATGCAATGCACATGTCAACTATCTTGCACCAAAAACTAAAGTTGTTTGGCCAATTCTAATCCAGTATTTGAGTAGGACTAAAAGAGGTTTTTTTTTTTTTTTTTTCCAGATTTTAATTTACCAAAATTCAAATTTGTGGACTTGAATTTAACTAAATTTCATTTAGTTGATAATGATTGTAATAGTTAGACTAAGGTGTACCTTATTATAATTAGGCAGTCTAATTGGGGTATTGGATGTAATTTACACAGTAATACAGTAATCACAGTTTTACACTAAACAAAACAGTAGGAGTCTGTCTCCTGAGAGTCCACAATATATTGAGAGTCCTTCAGAGTACTATATAATAGACAAACATAGACAATTTATACATAAAACTATACGACATGATTTTTTTTGCAGGTCGACCCGGCCGACCCGTATTTTTTCCTTACAATACACAGCTCCTTTCATGTGTCCATCCAGTCATATTGGTACTTTGGATCAAATTGTATATGTTTGATATATAATTGTCTATGTTTAACATAAAATTATTGATGACAACCTATTTATCCCAAAGAAATACAATATTTATAAATAAACATAGAAATCAATTTCATTTATCAATCAATAAATGTCATACATATAAAATAATACAAAAAACTTAAAATCACTATATCCAAACTACAATCATCTTTGCAAACAAATAAAACACCCTTGAATTGTTTGTCAACTCCTCCATCCACGTCTCCATCTTTATCATCAATCGTTTTCTTTATTCGACCACCATTTTTACGAAAACCTAGTATATGCAAAACAAATCAACAATTTGGCAACTGTCATACACAATTTTACTATAACAATAGACTATTACACTACAACAATAGACAACTAAGCTGCATAACTCATTGGCTTGTCAGGCACAATCCTCACACTAGCATGGGACTCAATGGACACATTCATGAACATATTCACACATCCATTCAACTATTTGGCAGCTGTCATACACAATTTTACCATAACAATAGACTATTACACTACAACAATAGACAACCAAGCTGCATAACTCATTGGCAACTATCATACACAATTTTACCATAACAATAGACTATTACACTACAACAATAGACAACGAAGCTGCATAACTCATTGGCTTGTCAGACACAATCCTCACACTAGCATGGGACTCAATGGACACATTCATGAACATATTCACACATCCATTCAACTATTTAGCAACTGTCATACACAATTTTACCATAACAATTGACTATTACACTACAACAATAGACAATCAAGTTGCATAACTCATTGACAACTGTCATACACAATTTTACCATAACAATAGACTATTACACTATAACAATAGACAACCAAGCTGCATAACTCACTGGCTTGTCAGGGACAATGTTCACACAAGTATGGGACTCAATGGACACACTCATGAGCATATTCACACATCTATTCAACTATTTGGCAACTGTCATACACAATTTTACCATAACAATATACTATTACACTACAACAATAGACAACCAAGCTGCATAACTCATTGGCAACTGTCATACACAATTTTACCACAACAATAGACAACCAAGCTGCATAACTCACTGGCTTGTCAGTGACAATGCTCACACTAGCATGGGACTCAATGGACACACTCATGAGCATATTCACACAACCATTCAACTATTTGGCAACTGTCATACACAATTTTACCATAACAATAGACTATTACACCACAACAATAGACAACCAATTAAGTTGCATAACTCATTCGCTTGTTAGGCACAATCCTCACACTAGCATGGGTCTCAGTGGACACATTCATGAGCATATTCACACAGACATTCAACTATTTGGCAACTGTCACACACAATTTTATCATAACAATAAACTATTACACTACAACAATAGACAATCAAACTGCAGAACTCATTGGTTTGTCAGGGACAATCCTCACACTAGCATGGGACTCAATGGACACACTCATGAGCATATTCACATAGCCATTTCAACTATTTGGCAACTGTCATACACAATTTTACCATAACAATAGACTATTACAATACAACAATAGACAATTTAAAAAAAATACTACATGAAGTCTAACCATAAAGTAATATAACAAACATCAACTATTTACACATAAACATGTATAATTCACACAAAAGCATAGACGATTTTTTAAAAAAAACTACAGAAACCCTAACCATAAAGCAATGAAATCAAAACATCATCTATTTACAATTAAACATACAATATTTGCATGAAAACCTAAACATAATCGAACACTACAAACAAACAAAGCAAAAGCTAAGAAAAACAAACTGAAAATATAGAAAACACGCAAACATAAACAATTACAGGTCAAACATGCACAATTAAGGTTCAAACATCAACAATTACACCTGAATATACAATTACGCGAAATCACTAAAAATCACCAAAACCAAACGAAAAATGAAAAAAACTGAATAATCGAGATAAGAAACCTGCAAATCGAGGAAACACCAATGTTATGACTTATATGTGTTGAGTAGTCGGAGATCCGCCCGAGAAGACAACCGGAAGAGCTTCAAATTTCGGCCAACCGTTTCAAAAGTCGACCAAATGAAAAAAAACAAAACTGGTAGAAAGGTAGATCAGGCCATGAGCTACTCAAATATGCGATCGAATTTAAGATTGGTGGTCGAACGGCAGAGATATCGGCGGAAAAGCCTTCGAATTCCGGCCAACCGTTTCAAAAGTCGACCAAATAAAAAAAACGAAACTGGTAGAAAGGTAGATCGGGCCATGGGCTACTCAAATATGCGGTCGGATTGAAGATTGGTGGTCGGACGGCGGAGATATTGCCGGAAATATGATCGGAAAAGAGAGAGAGAGAAAGGAAGAGGAGAGGGTAGAGAGAGAGAGAAGAAAGAAGGAAATGAAAGAAAAAAAAGAAAAATATGGTATTTATATTTAATCTGACAACCCGTTTTTAGATCCATATTATTGAACCCGCAACCCAGGATCCGCGAATTTGAATAGAAACCAAGTCATCCCCAAATTGTGTATAATTGTGTATTTGTTCAGTACTCTCATGGACTCTCATAGTATATAGGACTCTCTTAAGTTTTAGTAAAACAGTAGATTAAATCACTTAATTAACACTAACTCAACTAAACAATCATAAAGTAATGCACCCAGTTGTACTAAACTATGTCACTGAATTCGATGCCATTTCATATTGCCAATACAAGCACTTCGATTAAACTAGTAAACAAATTCCAACGAATCTTAGGCCTTCTCCAATGGGGAATGGAAATGAAATTTGTAAATTTTACAAACGCGTTTGATCGGCTTTTAAAGCCTATTTTCCTTTTTTTTTTTTCAATTTTTTTGTTTCATTCTCCTTTTCTTTATTTCTCTCTCTATTTTGTTTATTTTGTGTTGTTTGTTTTATTTTCTCCTTTTTCACTCTATTTCACAATTTATTTTCTTTCCTTTTCTATTTATAATATTCACTTTTTAAGGTTTATAATTATATATAAATCCTAATGTCATGTAGTGTTTAATTTTATGTAATGCACTATTTTATCTAAAGTAGTGTAATATTTTTATGAAGTATTGTAATTTTTTTATTTTCGAATATTGTAATTTTTCAATTTTTATTTCATGTTATTTTACTTAATTACCGAAATTTAAAACAAATTTGAAGTATGAATTATGAAGTTTTAAAAGAAATGAGAAAAGAATAATGTAGTTTAAAAAGAAATGAGAAAAGAAAATGAAAAAGTGAGTATGATAGGGTTTGAGGGTTGGAGATAGAGAATTTGATAGAGTTTGAAGTTAGTGGAATGATGACGTGAAAGTATGATAGAGTTTGTTAGAGTATGAGGGTTGGAGATGGCCTTAGACATAAACATAAATCGTTTTGTTTACCTTCAATGGTGCTTTCTCTCTTCGGATTACTCTTCCACTTCGACTTCATATGTGTTGTTGATGCTTCCAGCAAGTACATAGTTGTCGGATTTAATTACTGTTGCTAGTTGATGGACGAGTTCGAAATTATGAACTAGAGTTCTTGGGTAGCGTGTGTAACGATTTGGAGGAGTTCGATTTTGGAGTTAGGATTTGATGGGCCTGGAGGGAAAGCCCAGCGTTTTATTCCCGTTCGATTCATCTTCATACATATAATTTGATGGGTTTGATCAGTGAAGAATTAATTTGGTTCATTAGCTGCTATTTTTTTTTTTAGAATATCAATATTACAATCACAAGAGTATTACATCAAATCAATTAATATATCATTCAATTTATCAACCATTACAAATGAATCAACTATGACAACCTCTGGGTTATGGGCACCTCAACCTAACTAAATGAGCTAGACTTAAATGGTATGAAACTCTGAATTCTCCACCTATGCATCCAAATATTTTTATGGAGTCTGGTTAATGTAAGCATAGGCGAGAGAAGATGAATTTCGAAACCAAATACGTACTCTCTGTTAGAATATGTATATATTTAAAGTAGATTCCTAATTAGATTAGAATACTTGGATTCCTAATTAGATTAGAATACTTGGCTATCAAGCAATCACATTGTATAAATACATGTACTCATTATTGAATTAATGCACAAGATTATTATCTTACATGGTATCAAGACCTAAATTCGGTCCCCTCCGCTGCTAGCTGTTCCCGTTCGGCGCCCCTCTTCTTCTACGCTTCCCTTCCTGTTTCATCAGCCTCACGCGGAAACAACCCTCCCCTACCTCTATTCTTCCGGCCTCACGCCACCTTCTTTCCTGAACAGCTCCTCGTCTCCACCATGTCTGAATCATCTAAGTTTCATCCGGCTATCTCTATCACCAACGTTCGATCACTAATCCCTATCACGTTGGATACTGAGACAGGCCTCTATCATTCTTGGGTGACGTTATTCCAGGTTCAAGCACGGGTGCATAATCTTATGCATCACATCCTACCACCGACGGAAGAGGCCGACATCGCCAAAATCAAGGCTCTCAAGGAAGCCGATGTTGATCTCTACAATCGACTTGATGCCGTTGTTTTACAGTGGATCTATGCGACAGTCTCTTCCGACCTCCTTCATGCCATTCTTGTCAAGAATGACACGGCTGCTGCTGCTTGGTCCCGTCTTGAACAAATCTTCATGGATAACAAAGGTTCTCGAGCTACTCATCTAGAGGAAGAGCTCGCAGACGTCCGCCTTGACAACTTCTCTTCTGCCGAGGCCTATTGCAATCACGTCAAGTCCCTTGCCGATCGACTTGCCGACGTTGGTATTGAGGTTTCTGAAAGCCGTCTAGTTCTACGTCTTCTCAGTGGTTTAACTGAAGCTTATTCCGGAACTGTTGACTATGTTCAAAATCAGGATCCTCTACCTTCTTTTGAGAGTGTTCGCTCTCGTATAAAGCTCATGAGCTTAACACTCAAGCATCGTCGTGCACAAAGAGGCCGGTGGTTCGGCCCTCTTAGCTTCTTCTGGTGGCCATAACTCTGGAGATACCTCTGACTCTGTCATCCCATCCTCTTCTTCTGGCACGTACAACAACACCAACATCAAGAACAAGAAGAAGAACAACAACAGAGGCGGTCCAAACCGCAAAGGCAACACCACATACGGGCAACCTCCTGGAGCTCCTCCTCACCATGGCGACCACGGCCCACTCCTCAATGGCGGCCCGTCTGGCAGCCACGGCAACAATGGGCCCCGCCATGCCCTTCCCCATGGCGGCCAGCGCCTCGTCCACCAACTCGGCAGGTCTCCTTGGCCCTCGTCCGCCTCATCAGCAAGCATTCTATTCCGGTGCTTCACCCACCGATGTCGAGGCAGCTATGCATACCTTGGGACTCACTCCTCCGGATGGTAACTGGTACATGGACACGGGTGCTTCGTCTCATATGACACCCGACAAAGGTACTCTCTCCCCTTATTTCAATTCGGGTACTTATAATCATCGAGTTATTGTTGGCAATGGTCATATGCTTCCGATTCAAGGTTATGGTAACACTTACCTATCTCCTCCCCATCCTCCTCTTCTCCTGAAAAACGTGTTACATGCTCCTAACCTTGTTAAAAATCTTGTCTCTGTTCGCAAGTTTACCACATATAACTCTGTTTCCATTGAATTTGATCCTTTTGGTTTTTCTGTTAAGGATTTCCAGACCGGGAAACGAATCATGAGATGTGATAGCATCGGAGACCTATATCCAATCCACTCAACAAAATCGGCCACCCCCCTTCAAACAGCTTTTTCAGTTTTTCCTTCTACTTTATGGCATAGTCGTTTAGGGCATCCGGGAGAAGCTATACTTAGCTCTCTCTCTCACAAGAATTTTATTCGTTGTAATGCTCTAAAACATTCTTTTTGTCCCTCTTGTTCTTTAGGGAAACAAATAAAATTGCCTTTTCATAATTCATTATCCACTACTACTTCTCCCTTTGATATTGTGCATAGTGATCTCTGGACTTCCCCTATAGCTAGCTCTAGCGGTCATCGCTATTATGTGCTGTTTCTTGACGATTTTTCCAAGTTCTTATGGACATTCCCTATCTCTAAGAAATCTCAAATATTTTCTATATTCGTTATGTTTCATGCATTTGTTCGCACACAATTCAACACGTCTATTAAAAACATCCAATGCGACAATGGCAAGGAATTCGACAATAGTCTATTTCACTCTTTTGCACAAACCAACGGTATTCACTTCCGTTTTTCTTGCCCTCACACTTCTTCCCAAAACGGCAAAGCCGAAAGGCATATTCGTTTCCTAAATAATATTGTTCGGACTCTTCTTGCTCATGCATCGATCCCGCCATCCTTTTGGCATCATGCACTAGCCACAGCGACTTATCTACTCAACATCCTTCCCTCAAAGGTACTTGAGTTTTCCTCCCCCACTCAATATCTATACCATCGACTTCCACGATATGACCATCTTCGTGTTTTTGGTTGTCTTTGTTTTCCCCTCTTTCCTTCGTCTACTATAAACAAACTCCAAGCTCGTTCCACCCCTTGTGTTTTTGTTGGGTATCCGTCTGATCATCGGGGGTACAAATGCTATGAAATCTCTAGTCGCAAAATCATTGTATCTAGACATGTGGTTTTCGACGAATCGAGTTTTCCTTTCTCCAAGCACCACACACCCGACCCCACCACCTATGAGTACTTGGATTCGGATATTGATCCATCTTTTCTTCATCACTTGCTCACTCGTGACCCATCTCCGCCCATCTGAGCCACCTCTAGGCAGTTACGCCTCGGTAATCGAGCCGATATCCCGCCGTTACGCTTCACTGGCAAACCGCTTCTGTCTGGTTCCGCTTCTGGGCCTCAACTGAGCCAACCGCTAATCGGCCCACATTCCCTCCCGGTTTTGCTCCAACCGCACCTCTCACCCGGTCGCGTACGCGGAACCCTAAATACTATGGTCCGGATTATGTCAATCTTGCTACATCCGTTGCCATCTCTCCTATTCCTCGAAATCCAGTACATGCTTTAGCCGACCCCAATTGGAAATCCGCCATGCTCGATGAATATAATGCTCTTATTGATAATAAGACTTGGGAGTTAGTTCCTAAGCCATCCAATGCAAATATTATTCGATCTATGTGGATTTTTCGTCACAAAAAGAAATCTGACGGTTCTTTTGAGCGACACAAGGCTCGTCTTGTAGGTGATGGTCGATCCCAAAGAAAAAGGTGTTGATTGTGATGAAACATTGATCCTGTTGTCAAACCGCTACTATTCAGACTTGTGCTCGATTGCGATCTCGTTCTCGCCAATTCACCAACTTGATGTCAAGAATGCATTCCTTCACGGTAACCTTACTGAAACCGTATACATGCATCAGCCATTAGGGTTCAGAGACTCTCAACATCCTGACCATGTCTGTTTACTGAAGAAATCCCTCTACGGATTGAAACAGGCACCGAGGGCCTGGTATCAGCGATTCTTGATCATCTTCGACGATTGATTTCTCTCACAAACAGATTGATCACTCTCTGTTTATCTACCGTGGTTACGACATTGCTTATATTCTTCTCTATGTTGTGATATTATTCTCCTTTGCATCTCTGACACTCTTCGCAAATCCATTATGGCCTTCTTAAGTCTTTGAATTTGCTATGAAAGATCTTGGTCCTCTCGGCTACTTCTTGGGCATCGCGTGACTAGGAACAAAGACGGTTTATTTCTCACACGAGACAATATGCGAGGAGATTATCGAACGAGCCAACATGTCCTCTGCTCTCTCTCCTTCCCAAACGCGGTCGATACCAAACCGAAATTGGGAGCCTATACGCTCCTTTTGCGGATCCCACTGCCTATCGTCAGCTTGCTGGTGCTCTTCAATTTCTCACATTCACTCGTCCGGACATCTCTTATGCGGTTCAACAGGTATGTCTTCACATGCACGATCCTCGGGTTGATCATATGAATGCTCTCAAGCGTATTATACGCTACATTCAAGGAACTAAGGACCTTGGCTTGCAACTGTATAACTCGCGCGTGGACACATTGACTTCCTACACCGATGCTGACTGGGGTGGTTGTCCTGATACACGACGGTCTACATCTGGTTATTGTGTTTTTCTCGGTGATAATCTCATCTCTTGGTCGTCTAAGTGACAACCCACTCTTTCTCGCTCCAGTGCTGAAGCTGAATATCGCGGTGTTGCTAATGTTGTTTCCGAATCTTGTTGGCTTCGCAATTTGCTACTCGAACTGCACTTTCCGGTTCATAAAGCAACGCTAGTTTACTGTGACAATGTTAGTGCCATTTACTTGTCCGTAATCGATCCGACATCAGCCTTGAAGCACATAGAGATGGATATACACTTCGTCTGCGAAAAGGTTGCAAGGGGTGAAGTTCGAGTCTTACATGTACCCACTCGTTATCAGATTGCTGACATTTTCACTAAAGGCCTTCCGAAGATTCTCTTTGATGATTTTCGTGACAGTCTAAACATTCGCCAGCCTCCCGTTTTGACTGCGGGGGCGTGTTAGAATATGTATATATTTAAAGTAGATTCCTAATTAGATTAGAATACTTGGATTCCTAATTAGATTAGAATACTTGGCTATCAAGCAATCACATTGTATAAATACATGTACTCATTATTGAATCAATGCACAAGATTATTATCTTACACTCTCCATAAATTAATGTGGTCTAGCCTTAGCCCCATAGACCATAGTCGAAATTAGAAAATACTGATAAATCAAGAGAAATCTTAATCGGGATTAAAAAGAGATGCCTTAAGCCGTCTCATAAAAGGACTAGCCGGAATTCCTTCCTTCGGAACCCCAATCAAGCCTTCATCATATAGTAGTAACTTTGAGTCGTTTTCCTCCTCCAATCATACACCATAACTTGATTTTATTACACATCTAATGCAACATTTTCCTAGTTTATTGAACTTCAATCCGATCTCCGACATCATTTTGGACGAAAAACGAATATCTCAATAACATCACCATAAATACGAATTGGAGTATGGAGAAAGTTATGAACAAATAACATGCCAAAATAAACCCCAAAATCGACAATCTCATACATATAATTTCTAATTCAAAATTGGAAGGTGTTGCTCTAAAAAATATTAAAATACATAGATGAACAACTATCTAAAGTTTTAAACACATTAACACTTATACTATATGGTAGGGAATAATTAGGCACGAAACATTCTCCACGTGCAAGTTTAGACTTATATACTCCCTCAATTTCATAGACAGTGTCCACTTTTGCCATTTTGGACGTACATAAATCGGTCAATGTTGTTTCTCGTTTATCAAAAGGTATGCTAAACGCAAGACACTTTTTTACATATTGCAAAAGGGCCTTCAAGTGATAAAAATATATAATTAGTCCCTTTTTTTTTTTGGTAAAACATTTGAAATTCTCATATCTTTCAAATTATATAAACGTATACACACTACGGTACCATAACATAACAAAAAACCATGTCGTACAATCATTGGTCATATTATACCAATGATCATAAATTTGAAGATGTATGTATTGTTTTAATTTGATATTCATAGTCGTTAATTATTATTCAACTGCAATACTTCATTAGTATGTTTAAATTAACTAAAATTACATCGAATAATTCAAAAAATAGCTAAAAAACATGAAAAAAGCAATGAAAAATGGGTTGGTAGCCTCACGGTACGCTAAGCCATGGTTATCGACCTCGTGTATACCACCCGCTTAGCGACCTTGAATTCTTGCGTGAGGTGCGGGCGACGCTTGGTCTTAATGCGACCTCATGGCTGCGAGATGCTACGGTTGCCAGGCGAACTAGTCAAGCTCCGGATCAGAACTGGTAATGCATTTAGTAAAATTTTAAAGTTAATAGACTAATTATTTTAATTATATTATTTGTCATGCGTTTAGTAAAAATTGTTATGCGAAATTGCCAATGTCCCACTTGTGTTGTCATTGAGGCACCAAGTTGATAAACCCTAGTCAAAATTCTCCAGACAAACGCCAATCTAGCTATGGGTTTTGCTACCGCATCAACAGCCGCCCGATCCGCTTTCCGTTCTTGATGCGCAGTGGCCTTGTGGTCGCCTCTCAAGCTAAATCGTCGCCGTTCCGCCTCCCTCCCGTACCCCTCTAGTCGCCCCCCGCATCTTCCGGTAATACTCTCTACTCACGTATCAATTGCGTTCAATTGGTTCATTTCTAACTCTATTTTATTTGATTGTAGATCTCCTATTGAATTGAGTGCGTGTTTGGATTCGTTACAGCTGTTACACACTGCCACCGCTTCGGCATTGATGACGTCAATGCTCAATGCCTCTAGCTGCGGTTTTGGTTGGCTTCCTGATGGTACTACTTTCGACCTAACCTATACAATTCTGCGATTCGGTTGCATTTGGTTCTGTCACTAGTAGTAGATTACTTTGGTAACTACATTACATTGTGTTTTAATCCGATGAATCGTTTATTGTTCTGATTGGTAGATGTTTAAAATCGTTTTAGCTACATGGTTTATCAGATTGCTTATTACTATCTAAACTTTTTAGGCGTTTAGTGTCTTATTGATAGTTTCACAAGTTTGCTTGCGAGAACAATTCAAAATTTTCATTCTATGTTGGTAATACAAAATTAGAAGATGGGCAGTAATATTATATAACTGTTCTGATAGAGGGAGTGTGAACTATAGTTTCAGGATAAATTACTAGAGCAGAGTTCTTCAGCTTTCGAGAATATCACTCTCGTTTTTTTGATTTGAAAAAATATCCAATCAAATACCACCATGTTCTTAACCCTCTGTTCTTAGAAAAAAATCAACCCTCTGTTCTTAACTTCATCCATGAATCCATCTAGCAAAGTACCACTATGGTCGACATAGCTCATAAGATCTGAATGAACCACCCAAAAAAGGTTAGCTTCACTTACAAGAAGCCCATTTGCTTTTTTCTCCAAGGACTTGTTTATCAATCTGTACAAAGCTCTCAAATTGGATAGTTCACCTATGTCAGTGATGTTTTTTGAGCAGCCATGACCTCGCTCTCTTTCTTCCTGATCTGAGACATGTAACACAGAACCAGGTGGCTTAGAGCTAAGGGACCAAGTGCAATATGATCAGGACCATAAACTTTTGGTGGCAGTTTCTGCAAGAGTTTTAGAAAATTTTTAGGGACCAATTGCATAGTTTGGTTGGAGTTTGTTTGGAGCTGCTAGCATTTCTGATTCAAGTTCATGCAGTGTAGTGTAGGAGAAAGTAAACCTCTTTAAGGGCCTCATATATATGTGGCTGCTCTTGAAATTATAGTTCCAGATACCGATCCCTTGAGATATCTGCATGATATCCCCTTGCATTTATCGAGTCGACTCCATAATTCAGACATTCATTCGATTCGATTGAAGTGTTTGGGATTTAGGGTTCTTAAGAATTGGGGCTGAGGTGATCGATCTAACTGATTTGGCGATGGATGGGTTAATCCCAATTTTACTACGTTTAAGATAACATGTTTTCTGATTGTTATTTTCTATTCTTTAAGTTAAAAAATTAATTTTGATTATATATATATATATATATATATATATATATATATATATATATATATTTTAATTCGAAGATATATTTTTCTAAATTTTTTAATTATTTTTTATAATTTTTAAAATCGAGTTTACATTTAAAAAAAGAGCAAATTTCACGTATGATACTCGGCTATTTTACTTTTATCGCAAAAGGTAATCAACTTTATTTTTATCATATACGAGTACTCAAACTATTAGTCCTCTATCACAAAAGATATTCCTATCAATTTCTCGCCGGAAAAGTGACGTGTCACTGATCTGGACTACCCTAGAACATGAGCATTTTAGTCTTTACATATTTTGGGGGTAAAATTACAAATAACCATAGAAATAATTAATTAACAACCTTTAGTTAACTCGTAAATGGTCCGGTTTGGAGTACAACATTCAATTTTTGATGCTTGCAGCTAAGTTGCTATTTGCTTTCAATGTCTTGTAGTTGGTGCACTGATTTGCCATTTTTGTTATGTTTAATTCTTGGTTTTATTAATTGTTTGCTTTTGATGTATGGAAATTCTAAATGTCACTGACCTTGAACTGCTGAACTAACAGAGTTAGAGAAAAAGTAGATTTATTTCTTGGAAAGGTCATGTCTTGTTTATTGTAGTCCATTTCTTCAATATAAGAATGAAGAAAGTCTGATTGCTGGTTGTGAAATTATGAACCAGGTGAATGATAAAAAGAAGAGGTTTCTACCTAGTGCTTTGGTTATGATTAAAGGAAGAGGTTTCAGACAATGGAGGGACGGAGATTCTATTTTTAGAGTAACACAAGATGGGTTTATAAGTTAATTAAAGGTTGTTAATTGATTCTTTTTTATATTTATTTGCAATTTTACTCCAAAATATGTGAAGATTAAAATGTCCATGTTCTAATTTAGTCCACATCATTGACACATCATTTTTCCGGCGAGAAAATGGCCGGAGTATCTTTTGTGATAGAAGACTATTAGTTGAGTACTCTTTACGTAAAAATAAAGTTGAGTACCTTTTGTGATAAACATAAGATAGTTGAGTATCTTATGTGAAATTTGCCCTTAAAAAAATTCCAGAGTTAACGAGGACCCGACACGTGTCATTTAATAATATTTTCCCCTTTTTTTGTTAAAATTGGTCAAAATCGGATTAATTTGTCAAAATTGGTCAACTTCACTAGAATATTGATCGGAGTATTTGAATTGAAAGGGTGGTCGATATTTACTACCTAAATGGGACCATAACATTCTAGAGTAACTACTAAATTGGTAGTGTCTCATTCTGGAGCACCTAAAATAAAATTTACACCCTTCTCATGTTAGTGTTAGGACTTGGGTCATATGTCTGTTTCCAAAACCCTATTTTCTCAATATGATTTAAAAGATGCCATCTTCATTCTTCTTCTGTAGGCCTACTAGATGAAGATGGAGAAACAGCAAGGGAATGGCTTCATTTATATTTCTTTCAGAACTTAGAAACATGAAGACCTCACTGATTTGAACTGAGATGACATGTTTTGGATATTTTACATACCAGTAAATCAATAATGTTCTGTTATCTGTACATCAGTAGGTTGTCTCTAAACTCTATTCTATAGAGTTTCTTAGCCTATGAATTGAATTTATATGCCTGAACCATTTCTTCCATGTTCTCCACCGTCCCCATTTTCATTATTAAGAATTTGACATGTCCATCTGAGTCGATAACATGTTAGATTTGAAACCAATCCCAATGATCGAAACTTGCACTTTCTTTTTTACTTAAGCAGCTTGCAATGACGATCTGTGATGAATCTTTGGAGGAACTAGGAAGTACTCCAAACTTGTGTTAATAAACATGGGGTTGGGAAATGAAGCAAAGTGATGATCGTGAGCTGGAGTATGGATCTCTATCTGTTTCCAGGATTGAAAATGTTCTTAATGTTACCCCTTTTTGTTCAATATTATGTTTTCGTATCAGATAAGATGTCCGTGATGATTGGTCTGATCTAAAGTATTGCTTTTTGACAAAATTCTATCAAGATTAAGCAAGCATTCCCAGCTTATCCACATTCTCCTTGCAACCTCTCATTGAGTATATCCTGTACACATGGCCATGGGCAGCGATTAGTTTCAAAAGGTCTAGAAAATAGACATGCAGTAAAACCTTTCTAATTACACTCTTGAATCATCTACATTTTCTATTTGAATGTGTATTTTGACCAAGAAATGCGATCATTGGTATGCTATTTGGAGACACATCTGGATCAGCCCAAATACCAAAAGTCCTTTTACGTAGCTTCAGAATTGCATCTTACAGAATGCAGACCCCCTTCAGGTATTTTGAAATGCGACTGGAAATGCAGCTCCCAAAATGTTGGAGCTTCATTAAACGCGTTTGAAGCAAACCGGGCTTATGAATAACTGCACTAGATGCGGTCAGCCATTTTAATTACACCCCTTTACATCAACGGACTTGGAGCATCATATTACAACTTATGAATGGAACAGAAAGCGTGAGTTTTTTTTTTTAATGTTATAAATTTATACTACTATTTAGCAATATTGAATGGACTTGGATTTCTTTGAAAAAACAAAAAAAAAAAAAAAAGAATGGACTTGATTCCTACCTTTTGAGTTAGAAATTTATATTTAGCGAGAGTCATGAAATAAAATGTTGTGAAACTTGGCGGTAAAGTGGACCGATTACATCGTCCTGCTTAAGCCAGTAGCTTTAAGTTTTCCTGGATTTTCCAATATCAGTTAAGATGGTCAAGGTATCAAATAAAAACTGTTTTATTCTTTTCAATAATATTTCAAAAATAAATATGAACTAATATCTGCTAATCTTTAATCACGAATCTGCTTCGTTGTTTATATGGTACCAGACCATTCAAAAAGTTTAATTGGTGTGAGCTCAACATGAATCCAACCGTATAAGTTCACACGTGACGACGCTGTGTTTAGCAACACTAGCCGATAAGCTATCTACTATTCGGTCAAGTTGGACCTACGCATTTTCAGGGTTGGTATCCAACCTTCCCATGATTATAGGGAAGATTACACCATAGTTCGCTTGCGATTATAGCTCACTTTTAATCCAACTTCATTTTTTTTCCATGTTTGGCACTAAATTGAGGTGTACAGTATCGGTTTTTTACCCACCTCATATTCCAACTCAATTAATTTTTTTATCTCTACATACTCTTTTTCTCCTACTTTAAATTTTCATTTATTATAACAACCTTAAAACAATCAAATACCTTTAAAACTAATCAGATAATATTAAATAATTCTTACATACATACACCCTATAAAACTTATAATTTTTTTTAACCCTATACGAGCAATTTTTCACAACTCAATTAAATTGAGTTACAATTCATCTGTTAAAGGTATGTTATAGTCCAATCAGTTTGTGATCCATACAATCACTAGCTGCCTGTCTGGCACAGCACTAAACGAACCAAAACTAACTTATTTATTTTTAATTCATTTGGCATCAAGATTTATTTTGAGAATGTTAATATTACAATCATATTACATAACTTGAAGTAATATATCATCCATATGAATCATTACATAATCATCACTCAATCTATCAAAATTAACACACACTAGATTACATGTTGTGGGTGGCGGTAGTGTATGAGGACAGAAACGGAGTAGGTAAGGAATAGGATTAGACTGCTGAGCAAAGGCTGGGCCTTATTCCTTATGACTGTATTTGCCCCGCTCTGGTGCTAACGGTTTACTTGACAAATAGTCTCCCGAGATAGAACAACAGTATGTAAATCAGAGTTCTAGCACTCGAACTTTAACTCTGCGAACTAATACAATAAAGGGTTTTCAGGCTTTAGAGAGAGTAGTTTAAGAGAAGGAAGAAGAATGGATTTCTGTGTGTTGAAATCGATTCTAGGGGGGGGCTATTTATAATATTGAAGAGTTGCAGTCCGAATAGATGTATCCTTTCGCAGAAAGGTCCCTGCAGAAACAAAAAATCGAACAGACACATCTGTTGGAATTTTCGTTTCAGTTACATCTTTTGGCGAATGGTCAGACCAGTTCGCTCAAATTCAAACCGAACGGACACAACCGTTCGCTCAAACCAACCGGACTCGACCGATGGGCTGGTTTCAGACTTAACCGATTATCTTATTGGGCTTAACCAAACACAATATGTTTCTGGTCCAAAAAGATAATAATCAACTCTAGACCGCGACCCGCGAACCCACGGACCCCGAGCCCACGACTCGAGACCCGGGCCCGGCTCCTGGCGGAGCCAGGCGGGTGCGTGTGTAGGAGCATCTAGCTCCTCCCCCCTTCCAAAAGCATGGGTGCCCTAAGGGCCCAATCACTTAACCCAAGTCTTGGACTAATAAGTAGTTCCTTCTTCCTCAATTTTAGCCATGTGGGACTTCTTCCATTCCAACTCTTGACATTCCATATTCAATGCATCAACCAACACACTTTGAGCTTCAATAACTCTTTCACCTTTCAATGAATTTTAGTAATTCTTTCTCAAGTGTCATCTACTACCATAGTAGATTATACACGTTTAATGAAACTTCATTTCAAACATGGGGGGGCCCCTTTGGTTGAGGTACAAAGTCATGGACTAGCCTCATTAGTGATAAAATTCTAACAATCCCTACATGAAAGAGAATTGATGCTGACAGCACAACGTGGTGCTCCAGCCTAGAATTTCCTGCGAAAAATCATATTGCATCGGGATCGATTGTCAGTGACATTGAATTGTCCCTAGTAGAATACCATCGGATTTACTTGCCACCCGGTGGACGTGATGCCTTGAACCAGTCGGCGTTTTGTGTAAACCAAGACAATGATATCAACACAATAATTTTCCTTATTGCCTCGTTCCTTTTCTCAATCCGTTAAAGGCCTTGGACTGCTCGGATTCATAGGTGTTCTCGTTTGAAGCGGCCTCCCATACTTCACACCCAAATAGGTGATCTCGTTCTAAGAGCATTCATGCCAATGCTCTGCTCGTAAGCTAAAGAGATTAAGAATCTTCTTCAGAGATCATTAAGAGTTTAGTGACTCATCCTCCGCCCGGTCTGCAGGAGCACTTAAAATGTCTTTCACGGGAATGGCGCAAGTGGAGTTAGTAACTCCTAAGTGCTCTTACCTCGAAGTACAAAACTTCACGAGGCGCCATCGGTCCTTCTGCTTTAGTTGTCCCATTGAATCAAATTCTTGGGATCTCTAGTCGGATGATTGGGTTGCCACCAGAATTTCCTTATTTTGTGGGTCTTAAGCCCATTCCCCTAGACAAGCAGTGTACTTGATCCCTCGGTAGCGCTTTGGTTAGCGGATCCGCCATGTTATCCTTTGATTTCACGTAATCAATAGTGATAACCCCCGTAGAGACCAACTGTCTAATGGTTTTATGTCTTCGACGTATGTGTCTAGACTTACCATTATACATATTGTTTGCTGCCCTTCCTAATGCTGACATCATCACAAGAATTGTCATGAAGGCATGTGCTTATCCTAACAAGGGATATCCTCTAAAAATTCTCGAAGCCATTCTGCTTCTTCTCTAGCTTTGTCCAAAGCTATAAATTCCGATTCCATTGTGGATCGGGCGATGCACATTTGTTTAGAGGACTTCCATGAAACAGCACCGCCACCAATGGTAAATACGTAACCACTAGTGGACTTGGTGTTTGTACTATCAGATATCCGGTTTGCATCACTGTATCCTTCTAATACTACCGGATATCTTCCATAGTGTAATCCATAATCTATTGTGGTCTTCAAGTATCCCAATAGATGAAGTAGAGCTTTCCAGTGAGCATTTCCCGGATTACGCGTAAACCTAGCCAACTTGTTGACTGCATGAGCAATATCAGGACGAGTGCAGTTCATCATGTACATCAAACTGCCAATTATCTGAGCATATTGTGTTTGGTTTACAGGATCACCTAAGTGTTTGTCCAAACACAAAGATTCGTACATTGGTGTCCTTGCACATTGACGGTCAAAGACCTCATATCTCTTTAACATTTCTTCAATGTAATGAGATTGTGAAAGCACCAAACCCTCGGGTGTTTTAAAGATTTTTATCCCTAAGATTAAATCTGCTACACCCAAGTCTTTCATATCGAAAAGTTGTTTCAACATTTGCTTTGTTTTCAGGATCAAATCCAGGCTACTTCCAGTAATGAGCATGTCGTCTACATATAAGCATATCATGATAAATGATTCAGCATCCCCTTTAACATAGACACACTTATCACACTCATTTATAGAAAATCCCTTTGATCGCAGCGTGTTGTCAAACTTTTCGTGCCATTGTTTAGGAGCTTGCTTAAGTCCGTACAATGACTTGACAAGACGACAGACCTTCTTCTCTTGTCCTGGAACCACATACCCTTCAGGTTGTTCCATATAAATTTCCTCGTCCAAATCTCCATTTAGGAAAGCAGTTTTAACATCCATTTGGTGTATCTCAAAACCACGCAGTGCAGCTATGGCTATGAATACTCTAATGGAAGTTATTCTAGACACAAAGTAGTATGTGTCAAAGTAGTCAAGTCCCTCCTTTTGTCATAGCCTTTGACTACTAGGCGAGCCTTTATCAATGGTTCCATCTGCTTTATACTTGCGTTTGAGTATCCACTTGCAACCCAATGACTTATTTCCCGGAGGAAGGTCAACCACTTCCCAAGTATGATTTTGCAGGATGGAGTCCATTTCACTTTCAATGGCCTCTTTCCAAAAGGGGGCTTCAGGAGTAGACATCGCCTCTTGGATAGTCCTAGGCTCATTTTCCACAAGGTATGTGAGAAAATCAGACCAAAGTCTTTCGAGTCCTAGCCGCTTACTCCTCCTTGGTTCGACATCAGGAACCTCCACGTTCTCTTGATGTGCGACTTGACCTGGGAATTCTCTGGTGGTAAATCTTCTGTCTCTGTAGCATTATCTAGAGGAGGTGATCCTATAGGTTCCGCAACATTTTCTGAAGGTACACCTTCGAATTCTGCATTAGGGCCTCTCGGGTGGGGACCCTGCAGGGGTCCCCAGGGACCACCAGGGCCCCATAGGGACCACCACAGGGTCCCCCACATGGACCACCGCATTTGACCCTATTGCCGTATCATAGTCTCGTTTACGAGAGACTATCTTTTCCTTTCTAGGAAAAACTTCTTCAAAGAATTACGCATTCCTTGATTGATAGCGGTGCCCTCATGGGCGTCGGTATCGTGACTTATGCACTAAGGCGATAAGCGCTCTTGTTGTTTGCATATCCTATAAATATGCAATCTACGATCTTTGGTCCAATCTTTACTTGCTTTGGTTTGGGTATTACCACCTTAGCCAAGCATTCACACTTTCAAGTGTTTGTAAGAGGCTTGTTACCTTTCCACAGTTCATATGGAGTAATATCACTATTTTTCCGGGTATTACATTAAGAATGGTAGTGGCGTGAGAATAGCCCCCCAATTCAGGGTAATCCGAATCTAGTAATAGTGCATTCATCATCTCCTTTAGAGTACGATTTTTGCGTCAAACACCATTAGATTGAGGAGAATATGAAGCAGTGGTTTGATGAATAATGCCAAACTGTGAGCAATATTCTTCAAGTGGTCCTGCATATTCTCCACCTCTATCACTTCGAATTACTTTAATTCGAGTACTAAGTTGATTCTCAACTTCAGTTTTGTAATGTTTAAATGCTTCTAAGGTTTCGTCCTTACTCCTTAGCAAATAAACATAATAATACCTAGTGCAGTCATCGATAAAAGTAACAAAGTACTTTTTCCCTCCTCTAGTTTGCACAAATTTTAAGTCACACAAATCACTGTGAATTAATTCTAGAGGAGATGTGGTTCTGTTCACTGAGTGAAATGGTGCCCTTGTTAGTTTTGCTTCCACACAAACCTCGCATTTACTTTGAGGATTGATTTCAAAGGACGGCAAATGATTCGTTTTAATTAACTTTCGAATCGCATTGTGGTTTGTATGTCCTAATCTATGGTTCCATAAATTAGAAGACTTAATCAAGTAAGTAGAATCATTGTTTTCATTGCTTGCAAAAGAGCATACAACAGACATTACAGACATTTTGAAGAGTCCATCACACATGTAGCCCTTTCCTACAAACTGACCATTCTTCATCTATTGTTTCCACTGCTTGAAGTTCGTCCCCAGGAACTTCTCTGGTTTCTCCCCGTGGTTGGCAGGAGCAACATTGATTCGGGGGACAGGAACGTCAGCAGCAACTCCGTTGGCAGACATCTTCGATACACTGGCAAAGTACAGTCTTAATTGTTGTGGGTGGCGGTAGTGTATGAGGAACAGAAACGGAGTAGGTAAGGAATAGGATTAGACTGCTGAGCAAAGGCTGAGCCTTATTCCTTATGACTGTATTTGCCCCGCTCTGGTGCTAACGGTTTACTTGACAAATAGTCTCCCAAGATAGAACAACAGTATGTGAATCAGCATTCTAGCACTCGAACTTTGACTCTGCGAACTAATACAATAAAGGTTTTTCTGGCTTTAGAGAGAGTAGTTTAAGAGAAGGAAGAAGAATGGATTTCTGTGTGTTGAAATCGATTCTAGGGGGGGCTATTTATAATATTGAAGAGTTGATCGAATAGATGTATCCTTTCGCGAAAGGTCGCAGAAACAAAAATTGAGCAGACACATCATTGGAATTTTCGTTCGATTACATCCTTTGGCGAATGGTCGAGACATTAATTCAAACCGAATCGACACAACCGTTCGCTTCAGACCAACCAGACTCGACCGATAAATTTGGTTTGAACTGATTATCTTATCGCTTAACCAAACACAATATGTTTCTACCAAAAGATAATAATCAATCTGAGACGACCCGAGACCCGGGCGGCTCCTGCGTGTAGGAGCATCTAGCTCCCTTCCAAAGCATGGGTGCCCTAAGGCCCAATCACTTAACCCAAGTTTTGACTAATAAGTAGATTCTTCTCAATTTTAGTAGTGGACTTCCATTCCAACTCTTGGCATTCCATATTCAATGCATCAACCAACACACTTTGAGCTTCAATAACTCTTTCACCTTTCAATGAATTTTAGTAATTCTTTCTCAAGTGTCATCTACTACCATAATAGATTATACACGTTTAATGAAACTTCATTTCAAACGTGTGGGGCCCCTTTGGTTGAGGTACAAAGTCATGGACTAGCCTCATTAGTGATAAAATTCTAACATTACAAACCTGATCTTGACAGTAATCGGAACCATAACCTTTGGGGTTATAGCACACTAGGCCTAAAATGCATAAGGTCTAACATCAAAACTCATTTTTTCTCCACTTAACAATTAGTCTTCTCTTTCTACCCTCCATTTTTATCTTCTTTACCTTTTGAATTATACTAACAACCTCAAACCAATCAATCAACATTAAAACCGATCAAATAATCTTAAAAAAATTAAAAATCATTTCATTCTTACCTACATTGTATAATTACCTTATAAAATTTAACTCTACAGTACCAAATACCATTCTGTAACTCACATTTAATTTATCTAATTAATTTTTTTCATCAACTCCCCTCACTTTTTTATATTGGACTCAGGTCCCACCAGACCAAAGCCGTAGAGTATCATAAACCAATTCCATGTGAGATGGGTTACAATGAAGTAGCCCAAGAACTACATGTACACAGGAAGTTCAACAAAAAATAACAAAAATAACATGGCTGCTTAATGTTGATACAGACTTTATGAAGGATTACAAAAATATGCTCAACACTGAAGAGCCACCAGATCACTGGAGGATTACAAAAGGTACTTCAAAAACATTCTTCTTTACAGGCATTGCTTCTTCAACAATCAGAAACCAGTTAACACCTTGCAAACAGCAATGATTCATCCAACTATATACCACCCCACCCATGTTCCATTTCTTTCCCCCACAAATAAAAAAGAAAAACAATTGAAAACGTATGAACTATGGCCATCATTGACATTCCAAAGAGCAAGTTGTACATCCCAGAACATAACTTAAAATTAAACCGATCCTCTGTTGTGCACTCTTGCTTTCAACAAGAAAATGGAAGTCGAGTAGCGTTTCCAAGATTCACGAAGCTCGCATCCTATCCACCCAGTCCACACTCTTCCTGGCTTTCTCAAGCTGAATATCAATGCTCCTTCGTGACTTTTCATGGTACTCTACACTCCTCCGAGATCTTTCCATGTGGTCAAATGTTACTTTCAACTTGGAAAGCTTCTCATCGGGGAGCTTATGTTCATAATAAGGTTTTAGTCTCTCAGACCTTTTATCAGTGCTCCGTCTCGGTTTCTCTCTTCGGTCGATGCTTTTTCTAGGACCTTCCAAACAATCAGTACTTTTTCTGGAATTTTCGGGTCGTTCTATGCTTTTTCTTGACATGTTCCTTTGGGATGGAGGTTTTTCAACTGTTGATAAGAACTTCTTTAGGTGCTTAATATACTCTGGATACAACTCCAAGTCGCAGTGATTTCCACCCTTGACCCATAGTGGGTCATATCTCTCTTGGCAAAGAGCGTAAAGTTGTTTCCCATGAGAGCAGTCAACTACATCATCCGCAGTGCCCTGCATAACATGGTGATTAGCTTTTCCAGAATTTTAGCGATAAACAAGTCCACAGAGGAGTACTAAATATATGTGGACTCAGTATTAAAGTTTAACTAATTTCCATCTCCAATGCATAATGAAAGGTTTTAACTCTAGAAATCAATCCTGACAATGTTCATTTCTCATTTCATTCATCAATAAGTTGCAAATTGCAAGATATACATAGATGCAGATGTAGTATTGCTGGGAATAGAAGATATTTCTATCATCAACATTAAACGGCCTGATGGGCGAGGCAACTTGCATAATAGCTCCTTTTCAATTCCACAGTGCAAAATGGAGAAAAGTTAATACTTACATGAATAACCAGAACAGGACACTTCACCATACGTATTTTGTCAATATTCTGCATCAAATACATAAAAGTCATTTACCTATGAAGTTTCTGGAAAGATGATTCATTAAAAACACGTTCAATACAATCATTAAAAACTTGATATTAAGAACAATAGAGCAAGATGAGCATATAATTTACCTTGTAGATGTCAAACCAGTATGTACGCTTCACTGGATACATTACTCTTAAGCCTGATAGAATAGGACTGTGCAAAACAGCTGCCTTTAGTCGAGGCAAACGTGATGCAAGATCTACAGTCGGACCACTACCAACCGATTGGCCATAGAGGATAATATCTTCTTGCTTAGCGCCATAGTTCTCTTCAAGACACTTGTATGCCGCCTCAATATCTGCGTAAGTATTATGTTCACTTGGCTGCAAAACACAAACATTTTAACTTTATTGGGTGGTCTCAGCATACAACTCTAATTATTAGTACTGAGTGGTAAGCAATTGTCGCAAGAAGTCACCGGCGACTACCTTTCCAGATGATCGTCCATAACCAGAGTAATCGTACCTGCACGCAGAATGAACATCAGACACTGCCAGGGGGGGGGGGGGGGGAGCTCAGTAGCAGGTGACAAATCAATGATAACATAAGAATGTTCGGGATGGGTGGTTTTAAATCAAGAGCAACTTTTTTTTATTGAGAGAGATTATGTTTATTGGTTTGTTCAACCTTTCTTGACATAAACACGATTGATGTCAATATAAAAGAAGTTAATCTCTGATTAACATCACCCATTCATAAATCTCATCCCAATTCTTAACACAAAAATAAAACATCAGTACACAGTAATAAGGACAGTTCATTAATAGAGAAGCTTCCTATATCATAAAAGCCATGTTTTGGAGCAGGATATTTGCCCAGATTAAAACCTTCAGGATCCTTTTATTCCTTTTGCTATGTCATTGATAAAACGAGATGGTGGTAGTTCTATATAAGTCATATATTTTGAGTCATCATTTTTGTAATCTCTTACTATTACACAATATAATTATAAACATTCTACAATGATTCAAATGGGATTCTCTAGATTATGTAACATTTTAAGTTCAAAGGTTTGACTACTGTATTTCTTCACAGATGGCTAAGCAAACATCTCGTTTCGTATTCAGGTAAAAACCATTCATCACTAGTCACTAAACCTATACACACTATACAAAAAGTATAAAACTAGCATCTACTCGATTCATTCCAACCAAAATATGGTAGCAACCTCTTTATACAGAAAATAGACATACATTTCCTCTGTATATAAATCTTTTTCTTCCGCACTTCAGAAGGTTTATTCATTTAATTTTCCATTGGCCGATACAAAATAACAAACACCCACCCCCATCCTCACCAAAATGGAAAAAAAAAAAAAAAAAGAAGAAGATCAGCGAATTTATGGATTATATAAAAACAAAGGCATTGGTGGACAAATAAAGACCTGCAAACACCAATATTAAAAAGCACTGGAAACATCACTGATCATTTGAACCCAATAGAAAACAAGACCAAGATTACAAATTTATAGTAATAACTTTCCCAAAATATGCAAGGTAAAAACTTTTCCAATTGTATTTCTACTCTCACACACTCGGAAACTGCTACTATCCCTTATGAGTAAAGTTCGATCTTATCTCACAAAAACTCTTTCAGTTAAGAATGATCTCGTTTATCATATAGCTTGCTACACACCGAATCTCCATCTCCTAAAACAATGGAACAGAACATCAAAAGGCCTAAATATGTTGGTTATCAGTTATCACTTATTAATATTACCCATAAACCACCTCTAAACACAACAATTTGAAGTTTCCTTTAGCATATAACCATTCGAATTAAACACAAACAAGTTACCAAAACACAATTGAACTCCAATTAACCCCAAAAAGAACCAAAAGCGATGCAATTTGAATATTACCCCAAGAGATTAACACGGAGATGAATACTGAGCTCAATAAAGAGCTCGTACATTTGGCCGATATCCGCAGCGTTGCCGTGAGAGTAGAGCAGAGTAGAGGTGGCCATAGGGTAACGCACATACACAGCCACAATCTCGTTGCCTCTCCGAGTGGGAAGCTTCAAAACGTCAACGTTTTCGCGGTGGGGAAAGGGGTGGAGCAGAAGCAAATTGGCGGAGTTGTCCGTGATAACCTTGTAACTAGGCGGAGACGGCGGGAAAAAAGCCAGCTTGGCCGCCATTGATGACGTCACTCCGCCCATCTGTTGGTTGTTCGGAATTCCAACTGTCAGTGGAGTTGTATATTGCAATTTGCAAGTGTGTGTGTGTTTTGAGTGGAATTGGGGAATTGTAGAGAAAGAAGAAAAGGGGAGAATTGTGCTTGCTTGGGTGGTTGGAGTATTTTTGCCTTCTCAGTCTGGTGTAGCTGCAAATAGACAAGTTTTTATAACTGGCAGTTACGGTGGTAAAACTCAAACTGTCAAAATTCAACTCTTTTGATCTCCCATCATGAGGTTGTGGGATTTTGAGGTTAGTTATTTTTTTTAAGAATGATTTTGGGTTAGTTTGAGATGCGAACTAACAATCAATTCAATATCATTCCTAAAGGATTCTTGGCACAATTTACCTAAAAATCCGGGTATTTTTGCACGATTAAGAATGATCTTAATAGGAATACATTTTTTACAGTGAAAAATACATTTAATCAATCATTGCAGTGAAAAATATGTAGTTATGAGACTCTATGGCTTTGGTCTGGTGGGACCTGAGTTCAATATAAAAAGTGAGGGGTGATAGGCAAACATTTGAAAAATTGAGTTAATGGAAAAAAATTAGTTGATGAATTAAAGGTGAGTAAGAGAATGATGTCTGGTGCAGAGTTAAATAATTAGGGTAGTTATACAGGGTGTATAATAATGAAGTGATATTTGATTTTTTAAAGATTGTTTGATTGATTTTAATGTTGCTTGATTGATTTACGGTTTTTATAATAATGAAAAAGTAAAATAGAAGAAAAAGAGTAGATAGAGAGACTAGAGAGTGGTAGATTTTAATTGTGTTTGGGCAACTTAAATATTACACTTAAAATGTCAAGCCAAACACAATAAAATCTGAGACAAGGTTAAAATGGATTAAGAAAATAGATCGTCAACAACATCCATCACATTATCGATGCACATAACAATAAAAATTCACGGTACTTCAACAAAATCTACGGATTATTTATGTTACAAGTCGAAGTAACTTTTAAAATATCGCAATATCTATTAATTTCACCAATTAAAATATGGGAGTAAATAATCCAGATTAAACAGCAATATGAATGGTCAAAATGACTTGGGAATTTTGAAGACTAGTGAGGTGGTTCCAAGTTGTGGATATATGGGAAAGAATGTGGGTTCACATGTACCACTTCATAGAATATTTGTTCTTTTGTGTTTTGTCCATCACTAATATCAGCTCACTAATTAATTAAACTCTAGTCTCAATAAATGTTGGAACACTCAAAACTCACATGAGCTTTTTAGGTCCCCACTAAAAGTGAAAGTGAGTGACCCTAATGATTTTACGGACCATGGTATTAACTCTAATAGTCTCACCTTCTAACTGTAACAGTGGACTCTACACGAATTTTCCTGATTTTACATTCTCTCTCTAATTTATATACAAGTAATTCATTATTTATTATTAATATGACTAACATATATTAACAGTTGGTAAACTTGATAAAATATTCTCTACTGATCATTTTGCTATATTTATTCAGGAGTCATTTTATTTTAACCATCTTGAAGATGTTGCAAACCCAAATCTTTTTATTTTAAGTTATATTTTAAAATACTTCATCATAACAAAAAATATATGCAATTTACTCACATGCTCATCGATTTTTCACTTTTATGCATCACCAGTATACGACTATTGTCTCATATCAATAATTCTCCTATTAACACCAACGACCATTGAGCGCCCTTCCGATCCCTTGATTGATCTCCTCATTAATATTTACACAATTTTATCAAATGGCTTGGATTTCTCACACCCGTCATTCGGAGTTCAACAACTATTGCGAATAACGGAATACAAGCAATACTTATCCGTTTGAACGAATATCTTAGTCCACATATAAGGACTCAATTTTACCGCGCAAATAATGATGTCCATTACCACATGTAACACTGGAATCAGTCAAGGTATGATTAAATAATTGAATCATTTTTATTTTGTCAATATAGAGTGCAATGAAATACTAATTAGGTATACAAATATTAGAGTAGCATTAAGTGTAAAATAAATCTTGTTTAGTCTTAAAAAGAAGTGATTATAAGAACAAGAAGGGCCTCGTTTGTTTCCATATGACTAAGTTGTTTTGAGAGATTAGGGGAATCTGCTGGGCAAGAAGAAGACAGATCCCTCGATGAAAAATATTACTACACATGTATCCTGCTGGATTTCCTCGTAACGACTCATATCAAATAAGCGTTAACTTACAAGTGTTGCAACACACTGGTGTGTCCGAAGCTTCGGATCTTGTTAACCAATAGTATAAGATACGATTTAGTACTAATTTATCAACTAACTTATAAACTCACTCAATTTATTTTCGGACGGACTTAATTAGTTAGGTAAGTTAAAACTTATGTGAGTGTGAACTTACAAGTGTAGCAACAGACAGGTTCCTTTGTCTTCGAAGCTTTGGATTTAAGTTGGAACTTGAAAAACAAATGAGCTGTTTTATTTGTCCTATTAATGGCTTAATGATTCTAATAATCATGCATTTATAAGCATTAGGCGGGCATAAGAGTAAGCGATTGTTGCATTTTGGTTTTTATGAAACGTTGAAAAACAACACTCTTGTAGGGAAGGGAATAATTAATGGATCATTAATTAGTTGTCACATACATATAATTCTGACAATTAGCTGTTTGGTTTCTTAACACAATCAAAGCTTAATATCTTCTTATCTTTACCTTTTGACTTAATCTCTTGTCAAATTCTAAGCGGTAAACATCAAATTTTCAAACCAAAACTAATTACTTTAGTGTATAGAAATACACTTCATAGGCGCAACTCAAGTTCATGGCAACGCTACTAAAGTCCAGTACTATAATGTTTGCCATAATCCACTCTCAATTCAATTATTATAACCTTAAAAACATCGAAACACATCACATATTTTTTACACACATAAATTCTACACAACTTATATAAAAACTCTACAAAACATATAGATCCATAATTCTATCTCAGACACATTTTTTCCTGCACAATCAAAATCCAATTAATATTCATATATTTTGACTCAACTATAATTCACTCTTTAATTAAATTCAATACCAACATCTCAAAGGCCTGTATTCCGCAATATAAAACAAATGGCAAAACTCTTAAAATCTCATATTCACAATCTAAAGTAAATTCTTAACCCTTTTTTTAAAATAAAAAGACAATGTAAAATAAATTCTTATCCCGTACAACAAGTATACTAGCTAGTTACTTTATAATATGGACAAGAATACTAGTAGTATAATCAAGACACGCATTCCTTCTTACATCATCACTTGTAAATTGAAGCTAGATTCAAATTCGAAAAATCCCTTTCGGCAATAAATTGATGGATGATCTTTTCTTCTAGGGATCTATGTTTCATGGACCACAAACTATAGTGTATTTATTAGGTGAAGAAATGTAAGTAAGAATACCAATTACCAAGTCAGAAACACAAGGCAACATGTACCCATCGTGAGTGCCTTTACTACAACACTACTGTACACAACTAGGTAACTGGAAATGTTATCCTCATTCCTCAACATGCACTTGAATAATACTCGGGAAAGAATATTACTCCATTTTTTCTACTTTCTTTTGGGTGCACCAAAACCGTAATGCCTCAGTAATTAATCAATCGAGATCCGATTATTTGGACATGCACAATTATCCTTTGACTGCTTTTTTTTTTTCCAGGTTATATACTGGTTCCACATACCAACTCATGTGATGTACTTCTCTGCATAGTCATGCATGCATCGGAAAAAAGTGTACCTTGTTTGTACATGTATTGCCCTCAATCTTTTTAAACTCTCTTAAACTTTGTTGGCGTGTTACGATACCAAATCGTGATATTTTGCAATTTGCATTCCACACCGGTTCAAGAGCAATCGAGATGAAACATATATAATAAAAAACACACTCTCACACGATGTGATGTATTTTGGTGATTCCAAAAAGTATTCATGTGAGGACAAGATCATACCAACGATATGCATTTTGTTCAAGTCATGTGTAACTGTGCTGACTTATTTGAATCGGTTTTTTATTGATTAGTGGTAGTGTTTGTTGCACTCCTTGGGTAATTCTTGTAGATACACTTTGACACTTTTTGTTTGGGCTTTGGACAGGGGGCCTGAGACATTGGACTGGAGTGTGCAAGTGCAACACATCTGGGCCTTCCGAAACTAATGAGGCTCAAGTCAGCAAAAGTTTCAAGGGAAAGCCATAGACTGTAAAATGAGGCCCAATTCATCAAGTAAAATGCTTAATGCCATTAATGCACTGTATGCTAATGGGTTATGATTAAGTATAGTAAAATGGAATATTTTTCTAATCTGTAGAAAAATTCAGTTTTCACAATAAATAACCAGTCAGAAACACTAAAAATCGGTCAATAGCTTTTATATAAATATTAAATACTCAAATAAACAACACACTCCCACAAAAATCACACAACTCAACTATCTTTCTCTCTCTACAAAAGCCCCAGTGAGATAAACATTCATCTCTCTCTCTCTCTCCCTCTCTTTCTCATCACTCTCCATATACTCTGTCGGAAACATGTCCTCCGCCGGAAATTATGGTACTCCAACACGGGGCAATCAAATCGTACCGGTCAGTTGCTAAAAGGTTCAAATCAACAAATCCATCTCGCTTTTTTCAATAAAATCTCACTTGGAAGTGAAATTTGACCTTTTATTTTTCGTTTTTCGGTGATTTTGCGATCTGAGTTTCCAGATCTGAAATCCGTACAGTGAAAATCGAATCATGTTATCTGGTGTTTTGTTATGGTTTTAAGAGCTGGTGTTATAATTGCAAGCATCATTGTTATGGTTTTTAGCTTGTGTTGAATGTTTCCGCCTGTTATTATTTTAGCGCATATGTTATAGTTTCAAGACATATTATTGTAATTTTAAGCAGCAACGTCAGTGGTTTTAGCCTTTGGTGAAATATTTATGATTTGATTTTTTGCAAATGCATTGTTACAGGTTTAAGATGCACTGTTATGGTTTTGAGCATCAATGTTACTGTTATGTTCGTGCTTTGTTATCGTTTTAAGAGGCATTGTTATAGTTGTAAGATGCACTGGTATGGTTTTAAGCATTAATATTACTATATTTAGCTTATGTTGAATATTTCTGCATGTTATTGTTTTTAGCACATATGTAATAGTTTTAAGACCTATTGTTGTAGTTTTAAGCATCAACATTAGTGTTTTAGCTTTTGAGATATATTTATAATTTGATTTTTTGCAAATGTTTTGTTATAGTTTTAAGAGGCACTGTTATGGTTTTCTGTATCAATGTTACTGTTTTAGTTTGTGCTGTATATTCCTGCTTTGTCATAGTTTTAAGATGCACCGTTTTGGTTTTAAGCATCAATGCTACTGTTTTAGTTTGTGTTGCATGTTCCTTCTTTGTTTTTAAGCATCAATGTGATAGTTTTGATGAGAGTTGTTATGGTTCTAACCCAGTTAGTGAATGTTTTAAGTAGGTGCTGATGATGACATCGAGTTTGATGATAGGTTTTTCAATGATGTTACTGGAGTATTGAAGCAACAAGCACAAACACAAAAGCAACAAAATGCAGGAAGCCGAAGTTCACCAACGAGTTTAATCGAAAAAATCCTATTTTAACAAACTCAGTTTGCATTGCAACAAAAAACACCGAATGAACGTTTATTGTAATTTTTTTCCTATGAGAATAGATGTTTTAAAACCTTCAGATGACTGCAAGTTTCAATATTGTAATGATTGAATGTTTCAATTAACTTATTTTAAGTTTGTTTATTGATGTTTAAATGGCATTTCTGAAACTTTTAGACTTGTTTAATAGTGGTTTAATGATATTAAATTGTAACTTAAAACTATAACAAGCCATCTTAAAACTATCATGTAGCTCCTTAAAACCATCATACCATCTCTTAAATAACTAACAAAAGAGGTTAAAATTATAATTGAAACATACAATACTGACGCATTAAAACCATCACGTCATATCTTAAGACATTAACAAAATGTGTTAAAATTGTAAATGAAACTTTCAATGATAACAACTTAAAACCATAACATAATCTATTAAAAGCATAACGAAAAAGGTGTGTCTCGGCGGTTTTTTAAGAAATTCGACCGGTCAGACCGCTAAAACCAAAAACTGCGAAAAGCAAAAAAAAAAACCTTGCCTTTTCTACCATTTAGGAAAATCTTACATTTTTCAAGACTTTGGCGTGGGTTATATAAGTTCCAAACTCAAGCTTAAGTAAAAAATATTTTATTTTAGTTGAGCAGTAATACTCTATGTTTTAAAATTCGGTCCGACCGGTCGGACCGCTAAACCGGTATTGAACGGCTCAAATAGGGTTAAAAAACCGGCCTTAAGCCGCTGCCCCCAAAACCGGGTTGGGCCGGTTTTGGTTTTTTCCATTAAACCAAATCATGCGAATTTAGGAAGAAAAGTATTAAATAAAATATATTTAATTTATATAGTCCAAGAATAAAAAATACAGGCACAAAGAAAAAAAAGGCTAGGGCATCTTTTTTTTTTCTTCTAGTCGAGTCGTGAGGGTCTGGGGCTTTTTTTTTAAAAAATTAAGGGCTGTTTTTTTAAAAAAAACCTTAAAATCCCTTCCATTGAGAGGTACTAGTTAATTGTTATGTATATTTTGAGTTTTCCATTGGGTTTACACTTTATAATGCAAATCAAACATAAAATCCATATTTGTTCTATTTATTAGTTATTCATTTTGTTGGTCATTTTATATATATATATATATATATATATATATTAAAATGACGTCATACCGGCTCTATCCAGGTGAACCGGTCCGACCCGGTTAAACTTTTTTTGGAGAGTGGCCGGCTCAACCTGCAGTTCCGGCTTTTAAAACATAGGTAATACTAGTGAGTTAAAGATGAGTTAAAATTTAACATCTTTTTTAGCAGGTTAGTTTAAGGTAATTCCATAATCTTAATTCTTAACCTTTGGCTTTCATTTTGGGTAAATTACTTTTAGTAAACGGAGTATAGAATGCATTAGTAGTACTTTTGTGACCGTGCTACCTATATAGCTTAATTCAGTGCATCTTACTTTTATGAAAAAATGTGACATCAAACTGTATAAACTAACAGTTTGTGCATCAATTATTACTAGGAAACGAATAGAAGAAGAAGCAATTATCAATATAGTGTCACACTTAACACGACCCTTAACCCCACCACTTAAGAAAAGGAAGCACTAAATCCCTGTTAATTTGGCCTAATCATAAGTTTATGTGAGTGCTTGCAGATTTGTTGATGATGAAGTAGTAATCATATATGCATGTGCATGAATCTGACAATAATCACTAATTAATTGAGTTAATAATAGTATTATGTATGTTTTTGATACTAAAAGTACAGCAGAATAAAAACAAGAAACTTTTTTACAAATCTCTCATTGGTTGGCTTTAGGCCGTCTCCACCAGCTGTAACTGGTGGAAGCCTCAGACTCAACAGCAGTCGAGTCACGGCTAATCTTACCGCCTCCAATTACAGGCTAGGCCAGCCTAAAACCCCTTCTTTATTATTTCTTTTTGTTTTTTTTCTTTTCTCTTTTCTTTAAATTGAGGTTGGCTGATTTACTTCTTCTCTCCTTTCTGTTTCTCGTTTTCCTTCTGTTCTTTTGGTTATTTCTTTTCTTTTTACTTTGTTGCTTTTAATTTTTTTAATTATTTCATTACTACAAATATGATAATAATGTCTGTAGCAATATAAAATGTAATTATACATTACTTCTAAAATTTAGAAGACATATTATTTAAATTTAAAATCACACTTGTAGAAAAGAAAATACAAACACAAAAAAACATAAAAACGCACTTGAAAAATGTAATTTTTGAATCTCAAGTATTGTAATTTTTTTAAAGTAATGTAATTTTTATTTTCAAGTAATATATTTAAAAAATATTAGTGTGATTTTGTTATAATTAATTAACAACATTTAAAATCAATTCAAGAATAAAGTTTAAAAGGAAATGAGAAAAGAAAATGAAATGAATAATTAAGTTTGAAAGAAATATTAA
Organism: Plantago major; assembly: GCA_026545765.1. NCBI lineage: Eukaryota > Viridiplantae > Streptophyta > Magnoliopsida > Lamiales > Plantaginaceae > Plantago > Plantago major. The sequence goes on from CM048841.1 coordinate 75,305,467, forward strand.
AATAAAATAGATTTTGGGCCTTACTATTGGAGTAGATAATTGTGAAGAGTTGCAAAATGAGTTGCAGTGAGTGGAATGTTAACGTGACGGAGAAAGTGGGATGCAGAGAGTTGCAACTGAAATGAACTTACCCAATAAAAATGACACTAAAATCACATACAGTGGATGTTTTGTTAATCCTTCATTGGTCAAGCCTTTTCTCTATTAGTACCATATTTTCGTATATTGTTTACTACCGTTTTAAACTTACAATTGTTCATTTTATTTTCTTTGCCAATCATACTCATTGATTTAAAGTAACCCTATATCTAATATATAATGTTATTATAATTATATTCACATTATTTTACATGTTCACAAATTAGAGTGGTGCCTTTTATTCCACGGAGGAAATATGAAAAAGTGAATGATGCATATGGAATTGAGACTACCAATTTATCATGGCACCTACGCCACTAGTAGGAATCATATTTTCTTAGGCCTAACATGTGTCACCAAATATATGTTGTGACAATATTATAGTCGATACTACATGTACCATCCAATTTTATGTTTCATTGTACTCCCTTCTGAAAAACCCAAATTCCCATTAAACTTCAATGGTACACGGATTTTAAATATCAATTTATAATAATCCTGATTTGGAACGAATGCGACAAATTATTTTGCTTTATTATTTTTCTGTTATATTTTATTTTTCTTAATTAATTAGAATTTTGTATATTTCCTTTTTCTTAGTTAATTAGGATTTGGTATTTTTCTTTTTCTTAGTTAATTAGAATGTTGTATTTTTCTTTTAGTTGGTTAGCAATTTTCTATTTAAGCGCTTGGTTGGTTATTGTTAGGAGATAAGAGTTTGAGATATTATATGAAAAATCGAGGTGTTCCTCCAAATCTGTCAATTTTCGGTATTCTTGTGAATCAACGAATCTTGATCCATCAATTCTCGGTATTCCGTTGAATCAACGAGTTTTGAATCAATTTTCGGTATTCTTTTAAATCAACGAGTTTTGAGTTTATTGTTTTTGTCTTTAGCCACGCACGTTGCATCAAATCCGAATAACTTAGAAAACGTAAGGTTGATTGAATAATAATATGAGAAAGAATGAAAAAGATACTACTATGAGATAGAGTGGCGCTGAGAGTTTGTGGAAGTGGAATTTGAGATAATAAAAAAATAAAAGTGGAAAGTTAAAATATGATAGGAGTGAGTATAAACTTAACCTTACCAAAAAATATTTTTTCCTTGTGTTTATGATTAATGTTTTGCTCGATAAAATGTTATGTTTAGTAAAATTAACTGGCATGTGATTATCTAGCTTATTTTTTAATAAACTACGTAAATTAACTTATCGGATTAGCTAATTTATATGCTATCAATTATGCGTTTATGTAAAAGAGACTTATTTTGAACATAATTTATCGAGTTTATAAGATATTACTATTACTGAACATAGCCAAAGTGATCAGGTGCCTAATTATATAAAATTTCCAATAAAATACTGGGATAGCTGTTAGTTATAAATGGGAAATCTTCTACTTTAAATCTACATGTTCTATTTATACATGTCTCCACCAGGATAAATTATTCCAATCCTTTCATAACCAAATCACTTATTCTCCCAGCTTTCTGTATTGTTTTTGATTCTTTTCTTGGTTCTAGTATCTTTCTTTTCATAATATCAAATCCAATGGGAGAAACTCAATCCTGGTTTGCAAATTACTATTCAACATCAAGCCAAGAAACACACAGTACACCATCATTATGTGAAGATTTTAGCTTCAAAAGTCTTGATGGATCCAATTCATCAATGTCTCATCATTGCATTGCCTCATTTAGAACCTCAATCTCACAAATAAACTGCTTAGCTATACACAAACAGAACAACACTTTGTACGTTGCATCCAGTAATGAAATCAATGTCTTTGATCTAACAGGCTATAATCTCATAGACAAGTTCGGTTCCGGTTCCGGTTCTGTCAAGTCTATTGCATTTGGTGGTGAGGACAATAGAATCTTCACCTCACATCAAGATTGCAAGATCAGAGTCTGGCAGATGGTAGTTAGTAAAACTAATTCCACAAAGCATCAACAAATCTCAACACTTCCTACACTCATAGACAGAATGCTGAAATCCCTGGTGCCGAAAAACTACGTTCAAGTTCGTCGCCACAAGCAGAAGCTATGGATTGAGCACGCGGACGCTGTCTCTGGCTTAGCAGTTAGCAATGGTGCTGGATTGATGTATTCGGTTTCGTGGGATAAGAGTTTGAAAATTTGGAAGCTTTCGTCGGACGTGCATTGCTTGGAAAGCGTGAGAGCGCACTCTGACGCGGTTAATGCAGTTGCGGTTAGTCCTCGTGGTGAGACCGTGTACACGGGTAGTGCGGATGGTTGTATAAAAGTTTGGAAATGTGACAAAGGGAAGGTTAAGCACTTCTTGGAAAAGACACTGATGAAGCATGAAATGGGTGTAAATGCCTTATCGTTGACTAGTGACGGAGTGTTGTATTCGGGAGGCGGAGATAAGGTTGTTGTTGCTTGGGAATGGGATGAGGAAAATTTTGAGATGTGTGCTAAATGTTGTTTTGTTGGGCATAGAGGCGCTATATTGTGTTTGGTGAGTGTCAATTATAATGGTTTTGTAATAAGTGGTTCGTCCGATAAAACAGTGAGGATTTGGAAACATGGTTGTGAAGAGAATAGTACTAATTGTTTGGCTATCTTGGAAGGGCATAGTAAACCAGTCAAGTCATTGGCTGCAGTTTCAGGTGGAGATCATTCGGATGATGATACGTTCTCAGTTTTTAGTGGAAGTTTGGATGGAGAAATTATGGTCTGGAAAATTATGAATTGCCAAGAAAGAAATTGATGTAGTTTCTTACATATTGCTATATTGTGTCATAGATATGTTCCTGTACCTAATTTGGGGTCGTGCTGGCCGATTGGTAATGTAGCTGGCGTGCAGGGGTATTGAAATTGGGGATTTTTTTCCGGATGATATATATATATATATATATATATATATATATATATATATATATATATATATATATATATATATATATATATATATATATATATATATATATAAAAAAAAGTATCTGATTTGATGTAAATTTACTCCAGAAATAAATGATTTTTAATTCACTAATTTTTATCCAGGATCAGTCAGCTTTACTAGAAAAGTTTGTTTCTCCTATTCGCATCATAAACCGATTTGTATAATTAGTTATTAAAATTCCCTACTTATATGGGATACGTAACCTCTATGGAGTATAGTTCAAATGGATTATTATATTCTCCTGCTATTCTGTTGTTATTATTTCACGTTGATATTTAAAATTCCTACTAAATCGTCCCGGACGTTGCTAAACCAATCCCCTATATAAATTACGCTACATCTTCAGCCAACAGACGCATTGCCAGCTTATCAAGAATAAGAATTACCTATTCTCATCTTCAATGTTTGCCAAATCATTTGCTAATTATTATTATGGATGCATGGACTAAAATAACTAAGCAGGTGAGAACATGATCTTCGTCTTCAATTATATGTTCATATAATGTGTCTTTGTACTTTCTAACTATATCTCACTTCTACTTAATAGTTGTCCCCAATTTTTTGATTTGCCAATGTACCAAGTCTACCAAAAAATGTATGTAAACACTAGCATATCACATTCGTTTTACTAATTTAAGTAATTTTCATTTGGAACCAATGGTGTTGAGGGAGGGTTAATCGAACTGCTAGACAAATCATATAAAACCAATCTATTAATATTGATTTCTTTTGTAAGTCAGAGGCTTCAAAGTATGAGTACTCTAATTACGTTATTGATCTAATTAAATTTTGTGTCATTGTATTTAATGTTTGCATTACATTTCCTTCATAAGAAGATACGTAAATTATGAATTAGTATTGTGTTATGCTTATTCGGTATACTTCCTAATTGATTTCGCAGGTAAAAGAAAAGGAAAGGGAATTTGTCAAAGGATTGGAACCTCCCGACGTATGCCATAGATTTTATTTTAATTTTTCTATTAAGATGAGAGTGTGTGAATATGGTGACAAGTCCAAAGTATAAAGTAGTAAATCTATAGTCTTCTGTAACGTCGATATATAGATATCCTTCTGTAACGTTATGTAACCTCATCAGCCAAGTCAAATTCATCAACCACCACTTTTGCTCCTTCCGAGAGACTACAACAATAGTAGGTAAATTTGACATAGTACTTTACTAAAAATAGAACACCGAAAAAAGAGTGGAGAAACAATCTTATGACGAAAATTTGTGGTTGAATTTGAAGTGATGATGAAAATGGAAACTAAATATGCCATATAATTCAAAAGATTACGTGGTAAATTCAAGCCAAGAAAAAATGATTTTAATCCCAGCTATATTTTCTATATCGACTCAATCAGATTACATATAATACGGGTGAAATATCCCAAGAAAATCTCAACTACCTGAACAACATGATCTAAATCTAGAGTTTACCATTTAAATGAAATTGAATTTGAAAATAAAATCTCAATTCTACCTATAGGACTTGAAACAAGAATGAATATGAGAATTTCGTGCATTTTTCCGTAATTAAAATTACCAAACAATTATAATTAGGGAAAATCTATATGATTGGTGTCTCCAATTAATTAAGCTTCCCCAAAATTTTAGAAAGATCACAAGATTGGCACTTCGACCGGATTTTGCCTTCTGTCCAAGATTTATTGTCTATTTCATATATGGTATGTACTATAGTTATGTTTGATTGTGATCAATTTAAATCCCATTAGTCAAAAACTTCATATGGTAAAAAAGGTAGTTTATACCTTTTGCTATATACTTGAACGAGAATAGGGAAAATCGAATCCTTCTGAGTTTAAAATATTTTCAAAATATTATTTACACTATCATATTAATTTTCATCTAAATACACTAAAAATACCACATAGCTAATTCACAAATTTTATCAAGCCTAAAGGTCATTAAACCCCGAGATGAAAACCGAATCCATGGAAAAAAGCGAAATTCAAATCTCTATGTTGTCCTATGATATGCAAATGTATAACATGACTTGCCATAAGAACTTATCGTATTCTAGGCAGCATGCATACTTTTCTGGCCTGGCGTATTTTACCTGCGTATGTATTTAATATGCATACTTTAAAATACTTGTGGAATACGTATTTTTTTCTTAGTTATACTTATCTGTTATCTTTTTTGATATATCTGAATCCTGAAAGAGTCCTTTTCAACAAGACTTCTTCTATTTGTCTGTAAACAGGCCAAAGTTCAAAAGATATGATTTAATAGAACTAGCCCTGACATATAATTATCCATTTCACAACATAAAATATATAGAAATATAAATAACCAAATGTATTTTTGACGTATTCGTATTCTAATATTTTGAATTTTAGCATTTTCTGTATGCATATCGTATTTGTATTCGCATGCGTATTCGTATTGGTGCTTCCTAGATCGTATTGTGAAGCTGGTGGTTCATGAAGGTGTGAACAAGTTGTCCTGGGCAAAGATGGAGATTTTCACAAGTGATGATTGAGTTTTAATAATTGTAAGTTCACTGCAGAAAGTTTTGGTCATGGATTCGTGGGTTGGTATCAAAAAGGTGGTTTAGAATATTTGTATAGGTTCGGATTTTGCGTGTATATTATGAAGGATTTGTACTTATATAAGTATTTCTTATTCTCAGATAAAAACTTTATTCTAATTAGCTAATAGTATATTTTCGCTGTTGAAAAGAAAATGATATGAAAACTTGAGTTATTTGTTGCCGAGTATACATGTTTTTTATTCTAATTTATTTTGAAATTTCTATATTTCCGAATTCTAAACAAAAGAAGTTTACCAACATCCACATATATCGAATTCTATGCAAACAAACATTTCAAACAAATACCAAAAGCAATTGAGGACTCCCAGTCTCCCACTTCTTTATTAAATGAGTTACTCAATGGTACCATAAACGTATCTACATGTACGCACCAGATTGAAATGAATAAGTAATATGAATGGATGAAATTTAAATTGAATTCTTAATTGTGTACAACGATTCACTTATTATATACTATCTTTTAACTTTAATATAAGAGAGAGGCCAAATCAGAATTAATTTCATGATATAGAACAAACCAATAATTATGTGGAATTGAGTTCACCAAATTACATTGTTTAGCATGCGATTAAAATCAAGTAAAACCAGGTACAACACTTACATTTTTTATTAACTGAATGTTTTAATTGCATGGAATACATTCACTCAAGGAGTGATTGGTGTAGGACTAAAATTCAAAAAATAAGATTAAAAACATCTAAATTTTACATGACTTACCAATCACTTAAAAGACTAATGCCCAACAAGGCGTGAGGGAATTTTTTTTTTCCACAAAATCTAATGAACTACCCTACAAAAATTAGATCCTAACATAGGTAGTTCTGGGACAAGAAAGAGTTTTAAAAAGACAAAGAAAAAAAAAATCACGGGTGTATGTTTGCCATTGCAATTTAGATTTTAGTCTTAACGTCGTCGGGATTTTCTAGAGTCGGTGCAATTTTTCCAGCTTTAATTATTTCATCCTCCTTCACACCGTGGAATTTTCAAATCATGCAATTTTAACTGAAGGGTTAAGTCGTACTTTTTCATCATTAAAGTTAGTGTCTAATTAAGGAATTACTTAGTATGTTATATATATCAATCATCGCATAATTTAAAATGTCAATCAATATATATCAAAACTTCAATTAGGCATATTAAAGGAATGCTTCGGAAAAAAATCTCATCTCCGAAACAGTTTTGCGGATTTTATAACATGAGGGATAAGTTGGGATGGTTGAAGGATAATCTATGCCACTGCAATTTCTATGGTTGAGAAAAGAAAAAAAAAAAAAGTATTAAACAGGTTCTATTATTACTTCACCTCAAGAACAAGAATCGCGTATGGCATATCGAAGTCAAACCATCATATTTATTTCAACAACACTAAAAAGTCATAGGAAAAACATCTTCTTATGTACATACAGCTCCGAGTGGAGCTGTGCACAGCTCCAATGGCCGGAGCCACTGGAGATGCTCTGACACCGACCACCGGAGCTGTGGTGGAGCTTCTCATTCCCAATATTTTTTGTTTGTTTCTAAATAAACTTCCTGTTAATTTTAAAGATTTTGTATATTCGTTTGTTGAATAATATAATTTGTAAAATATAATTTGATTTTTGAGTAAATAACTATTATGTTATAAGTTAGGGCAGGTCAAATTTAATTTGCAATTTGCAGTAAAAACTTGCGAAGGGTTGTGTTTGGCAAAATTAAAAGTTATTTGACTTTTGGGCTTATATGTAATATAAATATTATAATTGTTAATTCTTCATTATTGTTGAACTAACTGATGCTTGGGTGAGAATAAGCTATATAACAGGGGTGGTATATGTAATAATCCCCAAAAAAATATTACTATAATTTTAACTTGAGAACTCTAAAAGGAAGGATAAATGATCATAATATTTAGAAAATAATATAAAATTAAGATAATTCTGACTTGGTAACTTAATTTGAACGGTAAACATATTTTGTGAATGAGATCATCAGACTTGCAAGAAAGCTTTATTAGAAGTGTAAACCGCATTATATTAGAAATACTCTAAAATGTGATTATTCTATTTGAGGACTTAGTTTGTCGGGTAAACAAACTCTAACATTGTGATAATTACAAATTGAGAACTATATTTGAAAACTAAACAATACTATATGTAGAAAGTACTTTAATGAAGGGATACTTTCAACGGATGGACTCTATTCAAATGTAACCAATGATAATAATAAGATCATTTTGATTTGGGAAATAAATTGGTAGGATAAATTCAACTCTAAGATTGTGATAAGTCTATCTTGAAAACCAATGTTTATGTTGTTTACAAGGAGATGTTTAACAATGTTTGTGGTAGTGTTATATATGCTCTATTAAATGAATTATTATATATCATTTGCATGACTATTCAAGAATTTTATGCTGTGTCATCGCCACGGGTTAGCAAAACTACATGTCCCATGCTGGGGTGATTTCCCAATTCTTATAAGTCCTTATCTTCAAATAGTCAAGAGCGTCTTAATCCGCCTACCGAAAGTACTTGCGATCCTTAAGACTTGAGGTTAGGACCTGCACAAATGCTAAATTGGGGTTAGAACAATAGATCCGGTTTGCTAAGTGTCAAATCAAACGGAGACTTTACTCGAGAGAGATTGAAAGGTCTACTATGTATAGTATTTTTGGTATGAATAAGTGTAGATGACTTACTTTGTTTATTGGTATATGTTCCATACCCATGAGAATGGGAGAACTCGCAAGTGTACGTCCAGATCATGCCACCAATGCTTATTAGGTCCATGGTCCATTAGGTTGACTTAGCTCATATTCCCTTTTGTCCTTTGAAGGCATTGTGGTTCTTTTACCAGCCTGAATGGATTTGAGGGTAATGATCGAAGTTCACATCCTTAGAACGGAGAGGTTAGGACATCCGACTTAGGACTATAGTCCGCATCCTTAGGAGAGGTCAAGACATCCCGCTTAGGAATGTAGTATGCACCCTTATGAGAGGTTAGGACGTCCAGCTTACGAATGTAGTCCACATCCTTAAGAGAGGTTAGGACGCCCAGCTTAGGATTGTAGTCCGCATCCTTAAGAGAGGTTAGGACGTCTAGCTTAGTACTGTAGTCCACATCATTAAGAGATGTTAGGACGTCCAGCTTAGGACTGTAGTCCACGACCTTAGGAGAGGTTAGGACGTTTAGCTCAGGACTGTAATCCACATCCTTAGTATAGGTTAGGACGTCCAATTTAAGACTGTAGTCCACATCCTTAGGATTGGTTAGGACGTCCAGCTTAGGACTGTAGTCCATGACTTTAGGAGAACTCAGGGAGCTCAGGACGTCCAGCTTAGGACTGTAGTCCACGGCCTTAGGAGAACTCAATGAGTTTAGGACGTCTTTGACGCTCTAGACATGTTTCCGTATCAACATCCCCCGCCCCAGGGATACTCTCTAGGTGGGGAAACTATCTTCGATCTTCCCTATACTTTTCTGATTTGGGGGGGGGGGGGGGGTGTTGCTTAAAAAAATCGGTAACATGTGAAATTAGGTTTGTAGAATAAAAATATTTATGTGTGTGGTGGGATGAACACATACCATTGCGTTGTTGGAACCAACCCCTATTGATTGTATTGTACATTTTTGTATTTTATTTAGTTCGGATATAAGGGATACAATTTTAAAAAAAACATGTATATGTTCTAACTAACATGTCACTATCAACATGTCGGGTCCCAAATGTGTTCAGGTTAAACCTCCTCATTTCAGAGCATATCATTCACGATGAGTCGTATTTTTATTTTTGATAATTAGCATAAAATAAGACTCAATGATATAGTGCCACATGAAGGACTATCCACCGATACCACGACCAACCAATGTTGTTTGACTATCTTATTCTCTCGATTAATTTGTTTTGTCATTCCATTTACATATACTCCCTCCATTTGAGAGAAAGTGTTACATTTTGACTTTGACCGGTCAACTGTCTTCGAATTTGACCACAAATTACTCATAAACGATAATAGTAAATAATTTAATAAAATCATATAATAAAAATTTAATTACTAAATTTTCATTATATAATTTTAATAATTTATTTATTAATATCGTTTAAGAGTAAATTGTGGTTAAACGCGGAGACAGTTGACCGCAGAATAGTGAAATGTAACACTTTTTCTGAAATGGAGGGGGTATTATTAAAATCAAATTATACCGTGGCATCGCCACGGGTTAGTAATATATATATATATATATATATATATATATATATATATATATATATATATATATATATATATATATATATATATATATATTGAATCATAAAGTCTTTCTAAAAGATCTTTTTTATTGGGAATAGGATGCCTAATCCATTTTAAAACCTTATTAAGGGGTTTATAATTTATAACCAATCTAGGAACTCCTCTTTCCTGCTCACTATGTTTATTAACATAAAAGGCTGTACAAGACCAAGGAGATTGAGAAGGGCTTATCAGACCCTTTTGTAATAAAGAATCAATTTCTTTTTTACAGAGTTCTAAATACTCTGAATTCATTTGACAAGGTCTTGCCTTTGTCGAAATTCTTTTTTCATCAAAATCTTCCTCATAAGGAAGACTGACCACATGCTTCTTTCTATTCCAGAAAGCATTAGGATGGTCATTACAGATTTCTAGAGAAAGTTGATTTTCAATCAGTCTAATCTTCCCTTGTAATTTGGGATTTTGAAGTTTTACACACCTAAGCCGAAACACTCTCCCTTCAGTTTTTAAATTTTTAGTTTGTAATTAAGTTTGAAGTTTGTACTGGTGCTTGCAGACATCAATTTGTAAGTACTCTTTTTATTTTTATTTTTGTATTGTAATATATTTTTATCAATGAAAATTAGCCTCATGATAGGCTAAACGTTTGGTTTGTGTTAAGACAGGTCTAAATTATGTATTTACTTTAACTCTGGCAAAAATGTTTTCTTCCATTCTCGGCCACTATTCATGGTTACTATTCACGGCGGAATTATGAATTAATCTACTATTCATGGTTACTATTCACGGCAGAATTATGAATTAATCTAAGATTTTTATTACTTACTAAGAATGAGACCAGAGAAGGTTTTGTATTAATCAGGCATGTTGATATATTCCGATAGACATATGAAGGCACTGTTTGCCCCTCTAAAGCCGAAAGAAATGGCGTCTCTGGGCTGTTTTTGTGCTACTTTTATGTCTTGAGAAATATCTTAATATTGACAGATTTTATACAAGTAATCAGTCCTGATGTCGTCTCTATCTTAGTCGGTAGTCTGAGTCTGGATTAATGAAGTGATTCTAAAGTTTGAATATTGTAATCTGAGTTTGGATTAATGAAGTGATTCTAAAGTTTGAATATTGTAGCCAATATGAATAACTCAAAGAAGCTTTGTGACCCGACCAGACCAGCCTTGTGGTATCAGAGCCAGTTTACAGTAAGGGCATGATTTAAGATTGAGTCTTAACACGAACTGTTTTATGATCATGATAAACATGATAAGAAGGAAAGATACTGTTAAAAACAGTAGAAGTGAGGAATTTGATATTCCGCAGAATTTAGATTTATTAAATAAATGGACGATTCCAAGAATCGAGCCTAAGGTTATTTACCAGTTAGGTACTTTTGAAAAATTGGGTTTAAAACAGGTAGTTAAAACTACTGAAGAATCTATCTCACTTGATAATGATGAGTTAGTAATAAAACTACTCAGTGAGAAAGATATTGCTGTTTATAAAAACCTTTACAAATTTTTACATATTGGTTTAGTGCAAATTGCTTTTAAACCTTTAACCTTAGAAGGACTACCTGAGAGCTTTATAGCTGCTCTTAGAGATGGCAGAAACTTAGACTGGAAAAAATCCTTAATCGGAATTATACAGTCTAGTTTAGCACATGGTCGATTTATTTTGATGTTTATCCGAATTTACAATTGTCTTTATCGGATATTAATATTTTAGATTCTTTAACATTAAATGTTAAAACTAATGGTTATAATTATATTTACGCATGTAAACAATCAGATCTCATACGGATTTATTATAAACCTTTGTTTACTTTAAATCCTCATTGCCGAAGGGTTGATAAACCTTTAAATGAAACTATTTTAATTGAGACTAATTTTAGCAAATCTAAAATTACTACTCGTAGATCTATTAAATGGGAAGAAATAGATTTTCCTGAAAATTGGACAATTAAACAGGCTGTACCCTCACAACCTGTTATTCAAAATAATTTAATAGATGTTATCCAAACTCCTGAAGGTTTGGTAAAAATGCAGTTTGATAATAACAACGATTTTATAGGATCTTCTTCAAGACTTACTAAGTCTTCTTCTTTAAGATCGTTTATATCACCTATTGATTATGTAGTTGATACTCCATCAAGGATGTCGACCTCTGCTAAAAGCAGAATACAAAAATCTTTTGAAACAATTCCAGAAGATCATATTGATGAACTTCGAATAAATAAAGATTTTGATAATATTGTCAAAGGAGTTACACATACTCCAACTGAAGCAGATATAACTGCATCAGAAATGGAATTTTGTTATTAATGAATTCAAGTCAAATTGATTTTAGCCCTGGCTCTCCGGCTAGGCAAAAGATTAAAACTGAATTCAATTTACCCAGATGGGAACCTTTTAAAAATTGGTTTTTTACAAACTTCTCTTCAACAGAGAAAACTTCTATTCAAAATGAATTTTATAAAGATTGTGAAAAACAATACTCCAATTCCTTTTGTTCCATGGTTTGTTTCTAAATATGTGGAACAATATATTTCAAGATTAGAAAGGAATTATAAACTTTCGATGTGGAGGAATTTACAACAAGTCTATCCTCATAGCAGTCTTTTCAAATTGAAAAAGGAAATCATAGTTTCCTAGCTTTTGCGAAACTACTGGAAGATGAAACTTTACCAGTAACCTGTAAACAAATTAACAGGATGATTGAACAACAGAATTATACTAATCTGTTTATTAATGTTCTCGGAGAACATTTAACTTCTCTGAGTGAAAGGGTGGATTTAGTTTTAAAAACTATTAACCCTAATCTTTCTTTAAATTCAAATGTTTCTTTAAAAGAAAAGGAGAAGGAACAGGATTCTGCCTGTCCTAATATTCAACCACCTCTTGAAATTTCAGATTTTAAATTAAAGTCTATGAAAGAACTTGAAAAGTTCTTAACTGAAAAATTTAAAGATATGAAACTTACAACTCTTCATGATGTTGTAAAAGAAAATCCTGATTACAAAGAAGTGATCAGTGATGAAATTAACAAGTTGGGAAAATGGGCTGATAGACCAACCCAACGTATGTATTATTATAGGAGACCTTCTCCTATAGATACCTTGCATGAAGAGCAAGAGTACATACTGAATAACAGTTATAATGGTAAAAACATTTATGAATGGAACCTAGATGCTTATGCTGATGGGCAGATTCATAATATGATTCATAGAATGCTTATGTATTCCACTATTTGTAAAACAAATGGCAACACTGATAAAAATGTTGCAAAAATGATTGTCGCTGGTTTTACAGGACAATTAAAAGGTTAGGATAATTATCTTTCACCAGAAGGGAAAAATCATATTTTTGATACTGTAAAACAAGAGGATGGAAGTACTATAGAAAATGCAGTCTATACTCTTGTTGTTACTATTATTGAACATTTCACCGGAAGATATTCCGATAACAGCGAAAATATTCGAATCGCTTTTACAAAACTTAAGATGTAAAACTTTAATCGATTTTCGTTGGTATAAAGATACCTTTTAAATGTGGTAATGGAATTACCTGAGTGTAATAGCTCTCATTGGAAATCAAAGTTCATTGATGGACTTCCTGCATTATTTGCAGAAAGGGTTAGGAAAAATCTTAGAAAAGATAAAGTTTCTATCCCTTATGAAAATTATACTTATGGCAAGTTAATTGGAACTTGTATTCAAGAAGGTTTAGCCTTATGTAATGAGATTAAATTAAATCAACAAATTAAAAAACAGAACTTGAAAGAAAAGGCCCAGTTGGGACAGTTCTGTGATCAATTTGGGATGGATGTTCCATCCACTTCTAAACCTCATAAGTCGGAAAAGAAGTCGGCTTATAAACCAAAAAAGAAGAGACATTACTCTCCTAGAAAATTAGAAATCCGTAAACAAAGAAGAGAAGATAGAGAAGAAAGAAAACGGATTCGAAAGAAACTAATAGTTTGCCGAGCTTGTGGAAAACTTGGTCATTTTGCAACACAATGTTGGACCAAGAGAAAATTAAACAGATTAAAAGCTGATAATGATTTGAAAGAAACTCTTTCAAAGATTCTTCTAAATTCTGATGAAGAAAAGAGTAATAACTCTTCTGATGATTCAGATGCTTCTAATAGTACTAATAGTACTGAAGAAGAGAACTTAAAAGTTCTTGATCAAGAATCGGTAATATCTGATTGAGTCGAGTGTGAACCTTGTATTCTTGGACCTTGTATCAAGAAACAAGAAAACACAGATGACAGTAAATTCTTTAATAAAGAATTTTACGATATTCTCTCACAATTCCAAGGAACTGATTTAAATGTTTTGGACGGTAATAATATTATCGAGTTTCTGAAACATATCAAAGATCATGAGTTACGATCTAAATTAATAGATCAGATGGATAATATTCCAAGTACTTCTACTACGTACTCGAACCAATGGTTCTTCCAGAAGATTTTAAAAATGATGAGCCTTACTCAATGTCAGAAGTTTATAAACTTCTAAAACAGAGAAGGACAGTTGAATCTCCAACTTCTACTCATGATTTAGAGATGGAAGTTGAAAATCTCAAAAAAGAGATTCGGTTTTTAAAAAAAGAAAATAAGTTAATAGACTATCGAGTTTCTAAACTTGAAAATTATAAAAAAGAGACTAATCAGTCTACCCAGTCTACTACTAGTGAATCGAGTCAAAGTAAAAAGACTCAATGTTTTGATTCACAAGTAGATGATAATTTTTTATCAACTTTAGAGATGGTTATATCTCAAAAATGGTATGTTAAAATTACCTTATTAATTGATAATTACTTTTCAAAAGATTTGACTGCTCTTATTGACAGTGGAGCAGATTTAAATGTTATACAGGAAGGATTAATTCCTACAAAGTATTTTCATAAAACTACACATACTCTTTCTCATGTTGGAGAAGAAAAATTAAATATAAAGTATAAGCTTCCTAAAGCTTATATCTGTATTGATAAAAACTGTATTCAAACCAGTTTTTTACTAACAAAGGATATTTCCAACCAAGTAATACTTGGTACTCCTTTTATCTCAAAGATTTATCCTTTTACCCATGTGGATAATTCTGGTATGACTGGAACTTTTCAAGGTGGGAAAATTCATTTAAATTTTATTACAAAACCATTTCATAGAATGTTACATGAAATGTATGATCATCTGACTTTAAAGAAAAACGGATGAATTTCTTAAAACAAGAAATAAACTCTTTGACTATTGAAGAAAAACTTCAAAATCCCAAATTACAAGGGAAGATTAGATTGATTGAAAATCAACTTTCTCTAGAAATCTGTAATGACCATCCTAATGCTTTCTGGAATAGAAAGAAGCATGTGGTCAGTCTTCCTTATGAGGAAGATTTTGATGAAAAAAGAATTCCGACAAAGGCAAGACCTTGTCAAATGAATTCAGAGTATTTAGAACTCTGTAAAAAAGAAATTGATTCTTTATTACAAAAGGGTCTGATAAGCCCTTCTCAATCTCCTTGGTCTTGTACAGCCTTTTATATTAATAAACATAGTGAGCAGGAAAGAGGAGTTCCTAGATTGGTTATAAATTATAAACCCCTTAATAAGGTTTTAAAATGGATTAGGCATCCTATTCCCAATAAAAAAGATCTTTTAGAAAGACTTTATGATTCAATATTATTTTCAAAATTTGATTTAAAATCAGGTTATTGGCAAGTTCAAATTGAACAAAAAGATAGGTATAAAACAGCCTTTAATGTTCCAATAGGACATTACGAATGGAATGTAATGCCATTTGGTTTGAAAAATGCTCCTTCTGAATTTCAGAAAATTATGAATGATATCTTCACTCCTTATAGTGATTTTATATTAGTCTATATTGATGATATCCTAGTTTTCTCAAAGGATATTGAATCCCATTTTAAACATTTGGATATATTAAAGAAAATAGTCATATAGAGTGGTTTAGTTATATCAAAACCAAAGATGTTTTTGTTTCACACAAAAATTAGATTTTTGGGTCATTATATTGAAAAAGGTAATATTATCCCAATAAATAGAAGCATTGATTTTGCTGACAAATTTCCTGATGAAATAACTAATAAAACCCAGTTACAGAGGTTTTTAGGAAGTATGAATTATATCTCTTCCTATTATAAAGACATAGCTCAAGATACTGCTATCTTATATGATAGACTTAAAAAAGATCCAAAACCTTGGTCTGATCATCATACTCAGGCTGTTAGGAAATTAAAAGAAAAGGTGAAAACCTTGCCTTGTCTCATGTTGAGTAATCCCTCATGGGATAAATCTGTTGAAACAGATGCTTCTGATATAGGTTATGGAGGAATTCTTAAATGATTGATCCTCATAATAAACAAGAATATCTTGTCCGTTTCTATTCTGGCAAATGGAATAACAGTCAAAAAAATTATGCTACAATTGCTAAAGAGATACTTTCAATTGTCAAATGTGTCTTAAAATTTCAAGATGATTTATATAATCAAAAATTTATTATCAAGATGATTGTAATTACGCAAAGTTCATGTTTAACAAAGATTTTAAACATGATGTTTCTAAACAAATGTTTGCAAGATGGCAAGCTCATTTAGCTCCTTTTGATTTTGAAATTGTCTATAAAAAGGAGAAGACAATAGTCTTCCGACACGAGAATATATTTCATGATTATTGCGGGAATGTACTTGCAAGGAAGAGGCTCTTCCTCTTATAGAGGCGAGAGGAGGTCGGAAGGGGATCTCGAAGAATCCTCTCTCAACCGGCAGAGGAAAGCTTATAGCTATGAATTTGCCATCACAAAACATGAAGTGAAAAGCTCAAAAGAGTACCAAGAATTTCTTGAGTACAAAAGAATAAGGAAAAGTTCCTCTCTTGCTAAAATAATAGCGTAACAAGAGTCTCAAGATAATGAATCGATTATCTGAAAATGTAAATCAAGAAGTTATACTTGATTGAAACAAGAGATATGAAATGGGAAATAACCCATGGACTTTGATGTCCAGATATCTTGACAAAGCATCATATGCTTTGGGGACTTATAAAACAAGATACTTTTATGAAAGTATTCTTTTGGATCTGAGTCATGTGAAATATCACATTTCTCAGAATTCAAAAAGAAGTTTATAACTTCAAGAAAATTTATATTAAGAAGATTATATCTTCGAGGAATGGGAATTGCTCCATTACGAGAAAGGGAATTTTATTACCTAATAATGAAATCCCATAAAATTTAATTATTGGGATTATGTTGAAGCATTTAATAAAGTGCTTTTATATGAAAATGATAAAAGAAGCACTCTGGTTCATAAAGATCGATGCGAAGCTTATGAGCAAGAGATACCAAATTGGTTTCTTAAATGGTGGAAATATTTTGGAACCACCGGAGTAATACTCCCTCAAAATTTTACAGAATTATATTCTGCTTGGATAAATGTTAATCCAAAGAAGGATATTCCTTCAGATCGATATGATTTATATTTCTTTATGGAATTTTCCATACCATGGATTTGGAAATGGGTACCTGTTATCGGTTATACGAACATGAAATACCATGTATCAAAAGATCTTCTTATCGAAGTTCGGGATAAAATGAATAAAGTAGACCTAAACCAAGCAATTATATTGTGATACTCTAAATCTTATAGATAAAAGAATAAGATTATATCAAGAAAATAAAAGATTATCGACACCAAAGGAGGAGTCGACCTTAGATCAAATCAGAAAAAAGCTCGGAATGCAGTCCAAAGACAGCAATAGAGAGATGCTAATAGAAGCATATATAGAAGAAATGAAGAAGGATCTTCTACAAGGTTTTGATGGAGAAACTCAATCTGTGAAATCGGATACATCAATGGTATCGGCCAGCCAGGAGTATCAAGATGCTCAAGATCCAAATCAGGAAGAAGTCTCAATAGAAGACGTTTTTGAAATACTTAAAGGAACTCTTAAACAGAAGAGTAAAGATAAGGAAGAATCTTCTACAGCAATAGTGGTAGCAGAAAAATCTACCCAATAATGACAAAGATGATGAGTCAGAGCACTAATGTGTGGATAAAGATAATGGAGACACTGATAAGTGGGGTGGAAATTATTCCACAACAAACAAAAGCTGAAAGCAACATCACAAAAGCAACGGGCGAAATTTAAAGAGACCTGAGATAGCGACACAAAAGGAATCAAATTCCAAGATGGTGAGAGAAATCAGCTCCTAGGGTTCCCTCTATAAATAAGAAGAAGGAAGAAGGAAGAAGGCAGAACCTGGATACCCATCCATTGTATACACACCTAAGCCGAAACACTCTCCCTTCAGTTTTTAAATTTTTAGTTTGTAATTAAGTTTGAAGTTTGTACTGGTGCTTGCAGACATCAATTTGTAAGTACTCTTTTATTTTTATTTTTATTGTAATATATTTTTATCAATGAAAATTAGCCTCATGATAGGCTAAACGTTTGGTTTGTGTTAAGACAGGTCTAAATTATGTATTTACTTTAACTCTGGCAAAAATGTTTTGCTGTTCCTCCGGTCACTATTCATGGTTACTATTCACGGCGGAATTATGAATTAATCTACTATTCATGGTTACTATTCACGGCAGAATTATGAATTAATCTAAGATTTTTATTACTTACTAAGAATGAGACCAGAGAAGGTTTTGTATTAATCAGGCATGTTGATATATTCCGATAGACATATGAAGGCACTGTTTGCCCCTCTAAAGCCGAAAGAAATGGCGTCTCTGGGCTGTTTTTGTGCTACTTTTATGTCTTGAGAAATATCTTAATATTGACAGATTTTATACAAGTAATCAGTCCTGATGTCGTCTCTATCTTAGTCGGTAGTCTGAGTCTGGATTAATGAAGTGATTCTAAAGTTTGAATATTGTAATCTGAGTTTGGATTAATGAAGTGATTCTAAAGTTTGAATATTGTAGCCAATATGAATAACTCAAAGAAGCTTTGTGACCCGACTAGACCAGCCTTGTGGAATTTGATTCCTTTTGTGTCGCTATCTCAGGTCTCTTTAAATTTCGCCCGTTGCTTTTGTGATGTTGCTTTCAGCTTTTGTTTGTTGTGGAATAATTTCCACCCCACTTATCAGTGTCTCCATTATCTTTATCCACACATTAGTGCTCTGACTCATCATCTTTGTCATTATTGGGTAGATTTTTCTGTGCTTGCAGACATCAATTTGTAAGTACTCTTTTTATTTTTATTTTTGTATTGTAATATATTTTTATCAATGAAAATTAGCCTCATGATAGGCTAAACGTTTGGTTTGTGTTAAGACACAATCTTAAATCATGCCCTTACTGTAAACTGGCTCTGATACCACAAGGCTGGTCTGGTCGGGTCACAAAGCTTCTTTGAGTTATTCATATTGGCTACAATATTCAAACTTTAGAATCACTTCATTAATCCAAACTCAGATTACAATATTCAAACTTTAGAATCACTTCATTAATCCAGACTCAGACTACCGACTAAGATAGAGACGACATCAGGACTGATTACTTGTATAAAATCTGTCAATATATATATATATATATATATATATATATATATATATATATATATATATATATATATATATATATGTTCGTTTTTGGAAAAGATGATTCATTAATACAAGTCTAATAGAGTTATAGTTCATCTTTTTTTTTTTTTCAAACAGATGAACTATATATTGATAGTACAAAATGGTTAATTTGTTTAACATAATGACAAATTATAAATGGAAAATCTTAGTAAACCCAATGAAAATTTATTTACAAAATCTTTATGATGTGAGATTTTGTTTACGGTTTATTACAAAAAATAAATAAAATAGAAATGGTGTTTTCCCTCACATCACAATCACATTTTGCATGGTTATGGCATTGCTAGCTCATCAAATACTTGGAAGCATTAAACATGCCTTTAGTTTGGCACTTATCATTCATTTAAAGTATACTATTAACTTCAAAATTTTGAGATTCCATCACTAAAAAAAAGAGTATGAATGATGTATAAGATATGTTTCTGAGTCACTCCATTCCAGTGCAATTTTTATTGGGATGAAAATGATAAAAAAAAACGGAATGTGGTCTTGAACAATGATTTAGCAGTTTCAAAACTGTCACACTCTAATCTTCTCAATTTCGATGGCTCCCCATTATCATTTTATTTGATTTGGGTTTTTCAGACTGATTGATAGTAAATATTAGTCAGAATATTTAGGATTCTAGAAGTATAGTCTTAATAGACTTAGAATACCTTAGTTAGACTAGAATTAAAACAACTCTCTTTGTTGTATCTTGTATAAATACTCTCATTGTGATTAATGAATCCTCACGGAATATATTCTTATATGGTATCACGAGTAGGTTCGTTCTAAACCTCTTCCGCTGCCCACCATCAGAATATCGGCTCTGCACATCGATCGACCTCACGTCGGCTCGATCTCCAACATTAAATCGTCCTCTCATCGATTTAATCGTCTGCCGATCTTCCTGCTGATTCGCCGCTTCTCTGCGTCGCTGAATCCTTCCTGTTCTTGCTGCTCCGTTCTCGCGCATCATGACAGGTGAAGCTTCTCCATATTCTTCGTCCAAGCCGGAGACTTCCTCCTCACAGATGAGACCGTTATTTCATCCAGCTCTCTCTGTCTTTAACATCAAGAATCATGTTTCCATTGTTCTTGAGTTGGAAAAATTCCCAATACGGGATGTGGGCTGAGCTATTTAAAATCCATGCTCGCTCGCACAAGGTCATTCACCATATTCTGGACCCACCTAAAGGCCAGGAGAAATCACCTCCTCCTACGACTGCTGAAGACAAGGATTTGTGGTCTACGCTTGATGCTAATGTGCTCCAGTGGATTTAATCGACAATATCGAATGATTTGTTGAATACAATTATTGAACCAGATGCTACTGCTAGGGAAGCTTGGGATCGACTTCGTGACATCTTTCAGGATCATCAAACCTCTCGTGCGGTGATTCTTGAACAAGAGTTCGCAAACACACGCATGGAAGATTTTTCTAATGCTACTGCTTATTGTCAACGTCTCAAAAATCTTGCGGACCAATTGAAGAATGTTGGTTCTGCAGTTTCTGCTAGTCGTCTTGTTCTCCAGCTGGTCTCAGGTCTCTCTGAAGCTTACAAAGGTGTTGGAACTCAGATTCGGCATGCCAAACCGTTGCCCTCGTTCTCCGAAGCTCGATCTTCGCTTTGTCTTGAAGAACGAGAACTTGCGTCTATGAATACGCATGGTTCTTCCACGGCTATGGTTACGACGGTGGATGACGGGAATATGGAAGCTAATCATAGCTCCAAGGGTCGCAATTCCAATGGGAATAACAAGAATCGGCGGCGCGGCAAGGGCCAAGGTACGCAACGTGCCAATGGCACGGGGAGGGGCCACTCTGGCACCTCACAGCGCGCTACTGCGCCTGCCCAGCAGCCTGCCCATCCTCTGCACCAGCCGCCTGCGCCTGGCCCCTATGGGCAATGGCAGTGGGTGCCAATGGCACCTCCACCGGCACCGTACTACAATTACCCGCCATGCCCGTATCCAACAGTCCCAATGGCACGACCCGCGCCTGTTCGGCAACCTGCTATGGCAAATTATCATGCTCCGCAAGCATATATGGCATCTCCGGCCCCTACCAATATTGAAGCTGCTATGCATACTATGTCGTTGCATCAACCGGATCCAAACTGGTATATGGACACAGGTGCAACTTCGCACATGACATCTTCGCCAGGTACTCTCTCGTCTTATATTAATTCGAGCACTCAATCAAATATTATTGTTGGCAATGGCCAGTCGATTCCAATTCGGGGTAGTGGTAGTGTGACTTTGACCCAAACATCCCCTCCCTTATCCTTACAAAATGTTTTGCATGCACCCAATCTCATTAAAAACCTTGCTTCTGTGCGCAAATTCACTTCTGATAATTCTGTATCCGTTGAATTTGATCCATATGGGTTTTCTGTGAAGGACTTACAGACGGGGATGGCAATCATGAGATGTGATAGCCGGGGAGATCTTTATCCATTCACCACCATCGCATATCCTACCACCTCACCTTCGACTTTTGCAGCCTTGTCCCCATCCATATGGCATAATCGACTGGGTCATCCTGGCCAGCCTATTTTTTCATATCTGAGACTTGCTAATGACATAGTTTGTAATAAGCCTTCTATTTCGAGCACTTGTCGCTCTTGCATTCTTGGTAAACACATTAAGTTACCATTTGAGACATCTTTATCTAAGACCTTGCTTCCTTTTGATATTATTCATAGTGATTTGTGGACCTCTCCGGTGTTGAGTTATGCAGGACATCGTTATTATGTTCTGTTTCTTGATGATTTCACTAATTTTTTATGGACCTTTTCTCTAGCTAAGAAATCTGATGTGTATGCCAAATTTATGATTCTCCACTCCTATATCCGTACCCAATTCAATTCTCCCATCAAAACCCTTCAATGCGATAATGAAAAAGAATATGACAATGGTAGGTTTAAGATGTTTTGTGAATCTCATGGAATGTCATTCCGTTTATCATGCCCACATACATCTTCCTAGAATGGTAAAGCTGAGCGAAAAATACGTTCCATAAACAACCTCATCCGAACTCTACTCACACATGCTTCATTGCCATCTTCCTTTTGGCATCATGCCTTGCAAATGGCCACTTATCTCTTAAATATTCTTCCAAGCAAGCTCCTCAATAATGTGTCTCCGGTACAAGTGTTATATCAACGCAAACCATCATATTCTCACCTTCGAGTCTTTGGTTGCTTATGCTATCCTCTTTTCCCTTCTACCACTATACACAAATTACAAGCTCGTTCTTCTCCTTGTGTATATTTGGGGTATCCATCCAATCATCGGGGGTATAAATGTTATGACTTATCTTCTCGTAAAATAATTATTTCTCGACATGTCTTGTTTGATGAAAATAATTTTCCATATGCCACAATGCATAAGTCGGATTCTGCCATACCTGATTTATTGGATGCGGGGAATACATCTCCCTGGATCACTCACTTTCCACCCATCTGGCCTGCTCCGTCCCATACGGATCAGCCCGCCAATAATCCACAGGCTATAGCTGGGCCGCTTCCACACCAGGCCCAACAGCAGCCCTCCACTCCTCTCCATCACAGCCCACATGCTGCATCTCCTTTGGGTCGAGCTACTACTCCTCGGTCCATCACCCCTATCCCGTTTCAATCACCACAGCCCACTACCTCACCGCCCTCACCGCCTTCTCCCCCACCCCGGCCCAATCTGATAGCCCCTAAAAAATGGTCACTCGTAGTCAACACGGGATTTTTAAACCGTACAAACAGTTTAATTTATCCACCTCGGTTACGCCTTCACCTTTACCACGTAACCCGATTGTTGCTCTTCGTGACCTGAATTGGAAATTGGCTATGGAAGATGAGTTTAGTGTTCTTATTCATAATAAGACGTGGGAATTAGTGCCCCGTCCACCGAATGTTAATATTATTCGTTCTATGTGGATTTTTGCTCATAAAGTCAAATCTAATGGTGTGTTTGAGAGGCACAAGGCTCGACTTGTAGGTGATGGCAAAACCCAACAGGTTGGCATTGATTGTGGGGAAACTTTCAGTCCGGTGGTTAAACCAGCAACCATTCGGACGGTTCTAAGTCTGTCTTTATCTAAGAACTGGCCGATTCATCAGCTTGATGTCAAAAACACATTTCTTCATGGTGAACTGAACGAGACTGTGTATATGCATCAACCGTTTGGTTTTCGTGATTGCACACATCCGGACTATGTGTGTCTTCTTCGCAAGTCGTTATATGGACTCAAACAAGCCCCTCGTGCTTGGTACAAACGATTTGCTGATTATGTGTCTTCTCTTGGATTCATCAACAGTCGCTCGGATAATTCCTTGTTTATCTTCAAGAAAGGGAATGATATGGCTTATATTTTGCTATATGTTGATGATATTATACTCACCACCTCCTCCGACACCCTTCGCTGTTCCATCATGTCTCTTCTCGCATCTGAATTCGCCATGAAAGACCTGGGTCCTTTGAACTACTTTATGGGAATCGCGGTTACACGCCATGCGCATGGGATGTTTCTATCTCAAAGGAAATATGCTGAAGAGATTATTGAAAGAGCAGGGATGTCTGCGTGCAAGGCCACGGCTACGCCAGTGGATACCAATTCGAAGGTCAGCACATCGACTGGCACTTCGTACTCGGACCCCACAGCATATCGACGGCTAGCAAGGGCTTTACAGTATCTCACATTCACACGACCAGATATTTCTTATGCTGTTCAGCAAGTATGTCTTCACATGCATGATCCGGAGGATATTCATATGAATGCGCTTATACGCATCCTTCGCTATCTTCAGGGGACTCTTCATTATGGATTGCATCTATATCCCTCCTCATTCTCGGCTCTTATGTCATATACAAATGCGGATTGGGGTGGGTGTCCTGATACTCGTCGTTCCACTTCCGGTTACTGTGTGTTTCTTGGGGATATTTGATTTCTTGGTCATCCAAGCGACAACCCACTATGTCTCGCTCCAGTGTTGAGGCTGAATATCGGGGAGTTGCCAATGTCGTATATGAATCCTGTTGGCTTTGTAATCTCCTCCTTGAGTTACATTGTCCAATTACGAAAGCTACCATTGTGTATTGTGACAATGTGAGTGCTATTTACTTATCTGGCAATCCGGTTCAACATCAGCGCACGAAACATATTGAAATGGACATTCACTTTGTTCGAGAACAGGTTGCGCGAGGACATGTTTGTGTTCTTCATGTTCCTTCGAAATACCAGATTGCTGACATATTCACTAAGGGACTGCCACAGGTTTTATTTGAAGATTTTCGGGCCAGTCTCAGTGTTCGTGAACCTCCCGCTTCGACTGCGGGGGTGTGATAGATAGTAAATATTAGTCAGAATATTTAGGATTCTAAAAGTATAGTCTTAATAGACTTAGGATACCTTAGTTAGACTAGAATTAACATAACTCTCTTTGTTGTATCTTGTATAAATACTCTCATTGTGATTAATGAATCCTCACGGAATATATTCTTATACAGACAAAATCTCAATCAATTTTAACGTACTAACACAATATAATAAACATTCACGACTACATAAATTAAACTAAGACAATACGTGCACATTTATATTCATGATCATCGACGTAATCCGGCCACACATTAAAGTGACTCCTTTTGTTATTGTATGTTGATATACTTATTATATTATAGACAAGTATACACGTTTAATTATATAGTTTTAAAGTTCAGAATTTTATGTTATTAATAAAGTTACGGACCGTTTATAATATTTCTGAAAAAAAGAGATTTTTGCAATATACCAAAAATGGTATAGGAATTAGTAAAAATTGGTCTGTGTGTTTAACTTCCTTCTTTCCTTTACTTTGTGCATGCGGAACATCGTTTCATGAGTGCTTTGCGGCATATAGTGTTGTAGGAAGATAATGACAACATATGCAGCTATTAATCCTACGTTAATTAGTGTTAATTGGCTATCAACAAGATCCTAACATTATTAAAGAATATGCTTGAAAAGGTTCATAAACCATAACCTTGTTTAAGTTTAATTTATTGTTTTGTCTCACGTTAGTATACGTAAGAGCTTGCGTAATCAGCAGAGAAAGGCTGATTACTTCCCGCTTCCCGGCGAACCAATACTCATAATTTATAACTAAAATGGCAGACACACGAGACCACGAGAAATATTTTTAAATTTTCATCCTTCTCATTTGAGATAGAGCGTCCAATATTTGAGATAGGAGAAAAATGCATAAATGTCCCGAAGTATTGGGGGTATGCCGCACGCAGTGTAACGTTAGTTGACCCCGATCAGATTAGTCCCAAAGTTTAAAAAATATGGCAGAAACATGACATTCGACACAATTTTGACCTTGACCGCTGATGTGGCATGCCACTCAGCGAGTCAAAGTCAAAATTAGCTGCCATGTTAGCAATTCATAAAAAGAAAAATGAAAAAAAATTAAAAATTCAGAAAAAAAGAAAAGAGAAAAACAATTAAAAAAAATTGGAGGAAATAAAGTGGCGCCAAGATTCCCTACAAAAAACTAACAGAACAAAAAAAATGCAAATTAAAATGAAAAATTATTATAAAAAAACAACTCTTCACCAATTTCCCCCAATTTCATTCACACCCTAATTCAAATTCCTCTGAAATTCCAACCAATTATCCATGTCTAATTATTCCTCTAGCTCGAATGCAAATACCCGCACGACGTATTGTTTCTGTGGCATAGTTGCTGACCAGATTACGTCGCGGACTCCGATATCATCGTCTTTGCCTTCTTTGTCGTCTTTGCCAGTAAAGAAGAAAGTAATAGAAGGTGACTTCTCATATTTCCTGTTTATCCTTTCCAACGACTCTTTTTTCCCTTTTCTTCTTTTCTTTTACTTTTAATTTCAGTTGTAAATTTTAATTTTTCTTTTTCTTTTTATTGTTTTTCTCTTTTCTTTTTTTTCCTGAATTTTTATTTTTGTTTTTATGAATTGCTGACATGGCAGTCAATTTTGACGTTGACTCGCTGAGTGGCATGCCACATCAGCGGTCAAGATCAAAATTGTGCCAAAAGTCCTGTTCCTGGCACATTTTTGAAACTTTGGGACTAATCTGACCGGGGCCAACTAAGGTTACATTGCGTGTGTCATACCCCCATACTTGGGGATCATTTATGTCTTTTTCTCTCTAAGATAGTGAAGAATATGAAAATCTTTAAAATATTAATGCACTAAAACTCAGTGTCTCAACTAAATTCTGTGAGTTTGTGAATTTCAATTTTCTTTAAAGGAATTACGATCGTTTCCAATGTGAATTCAAGGGCCGTCTTGGTTGATCTTTACTCCAAGTTTTAACTTGAAGAACGTCTCTAACTTCTTTGAATTTGCACGTGATATCGAACTTTCTTCACGGAAGCTCGATCTTCAGGGTTAGTAGGGACGTGTTTTTACAGCAAACACTAAAATCATCGGAACAATGTGCTCCCCGTATGGTTACCATACTAGGACGCGAAATTAATGTACCTTTTGACAAGTAGTTAGTGAAGTAACGTTACTCTGCTTTCAAAAAAAAAAAAAAACACTGAATTACGAACATTATTTTGGTGGAGAGAATTACGAAGATCAAGATTGAAGTTCATCACTAATGATGTCGATCTTGATGTACCTTTTGACAAGTAGTTAGTGAAGTAACTACTCTCCTTCAATCTTCATCACTAATGATGATGAACTTCTTGAAGGTTGACATCAAGATCATGGTTCTCTTCTTTCTGGTGGAGAGAATTACAAACATTCTGCTTCCTGGATTTTAAGTTCTAGTTTAACTAATTCTGAACTTGAGCTCATTTACTTCTGAATGTTTTTGGTGGAACTCTCATCTTATATCTTATGCAGCTACTCAGCTAGCAGTTCCCACATTATGTGAAGCTAAGACGCTTCCGTCCACATTGAGTTTGAGCCAACCTCAAGCCGATTTTGCTAAGCTTTGTTTACCACTAACAGCCTCGACTAGCATACACTCTAAAGATGTTCATTGTTGACAAGAATTTGGGTGGTGTTACCTGGTGCACGTCAGAAAACAGCTGCTTTAAGCAATTTCTATAGCAACCATATGCTCGCTGCATAAACGCAAGACCAAGAGATGTACCCTAGTAGAGAACTAAGGAATCTAACAGTGAAGCTACATCAAGTTTCTGACCAAACATACATAACCAAATCCTCTGAATCTAACCAAACATAACCTAAGCCTCTGTTCTCTATTTCACAGCACCATATATTACTGATCAGGTCAATTATAAAACTTCCAGAGAAACCAAATCAGGAAAAAACAACCTGATAAAATTTACAATTAATTGATAAATCTAAATATGCATCTTGCACGCACTAAAGTACGTACTAAACACAAACATTGCACAATTACAATCTTTGTATTATTATTACATGCACCAGTACTAGTGCTTGATTTGTGACAACATGCACCTAGCATCCTTGCTGTTAGGCCTCTCTTTGGGGTTATCCAAGGTGCAAAAATAGGCAACCTTGAGAACCAACAACATCTGCTCCTCATACCCGTTGCCCATCAACTTGGGGTCGATGGCTCTTTTCGGGTCCTCCGAGGTCATCACATTTCTCATCCATTTCACCAGACTCATTTCATCTGTGTTCTGGAAAAAGTTGTCAGAAGGCAATTTTCCCATCACAAGAACAAACAAAACTACTCCGAAGCTGTACATATCGCACTTGTCAGTGAACTTAAACGTCTGGTAATATTCCGGTGCGATATATCCAACAGTTCCCGCTACATTTGAAGTTGAAACGTGCGTGTGAGCATCAGGAACAGCTTTTGCGAGTCCAAAATCAGCAATCCTGGCCTCCATGTCGTCGTCCAACAAAATATTTGCAGGCTTCAAGTCCCTATGAATAATCCGCGGAGTATGACTTATGTGAAGATACTCAAGCCCTGCAGCAATCCCAATTGCAATTCTATGCCTCGAGAGCCAATCCAATTCTCTTCCCTGTTGGAGCCAATCCTGAAGACTTCCGTTTTTCATGTACTCGTAAACAAGATAATGGCAATCAGGTCGAGGGAGATGGGCGAGCAGGGCAAGTAGATTCCGGTGCCTGATATGTCCCACGGTTTGAATTTCGGACCTAATTTGACGCATTTTCTTGTTCAAGAGCTTGCTGTCTTCATCAGTAAGCTCATCTGCATCTCTAGGTGGCTGAATGATCTTCTTTATGGCAATCTCTCTGCCATTACTTCCTGGTAAAACGCCTTTGTACACTTCTCCACATCCACCTTTCCCAATCACATTAAGAGACGCTAATCCATCTTCTTTCTCCAGGAAGGCCAAATCCTCCGGCTTCTTGATCAAGGGGCTAAATATTTTCAAGCTGGAATCTTTGCTACGCCCTTTGATCAAGAACATGAGCAGCCTAAAGAGCATCGAAAATGCTAAGCCAGAAATAGTGCCTGCTATAGCTCCAGCAATGAATCCGAAAATCCAGCCCACGAGTTTCGCCTTCTTGCTCGTCCTATGGCGGTGGTGTGATGATGATGTTGCTACGGATGGAGACGGTGCTTGGGCATGCGATGAGCTAAAACTGGAAGGAGCCAAGGCAGAGCTAATATGATTTGTGCGATTCGAAGTTTCAGCAAGGACATAACGTTTGGGCAAGCTTTCTGCATCAACAGAGTGTTTGGACAAATCCTCCAACTGGTTCGTCAACGGAACCCGACCCTCTAACAAGCTGTTCCCAGATAAGTCAACGAACCTGAGATTCCGAAAGGATCTCAAAGACTGAGGCACTTTCCCTTCAAACATATTGCCAGCAAGATTCAATTTTTCCAAGTTTGGAAAGTGTTTCAAGAAGTTGAGATTGCCAACAAACTTGTTCGATGACAAATCAACTACTCTGAGTCGAATCAAAGACGAAACCCCAGATGGGATTTTACCGGAAAACTGGTTCTTTCCAAGATTCAAGACCTCAAGGCTCTGGCACTCAGCAATTTGAGCTGGGATTTGGTCAACTAATCGGTTGTTTTGCAAAGAAAGTTCTTTGAGGTCTTTCAACAAACGGATGGCAGGCGAAATCCTGCCATTGAGCTGATTGGAGTCAAACACAAGGCGGGTGATTCTGGAAACGTTGGAATGGTTAAAGATTGTCTGCTCGCAGAATATTCCGGCAGAGTTGCAGGCGTTTCTGGGTGGAGCACGGCGGAAACCGAGTGCTTTGTGGACGAGCAAGAGAGCTTCGTAATCGGATTGAAGGAGAGTTGGGGCGGAGTGAGCGGAAAGAATTAGAGTGAAGAATGAGAAGAGGAGAAAATGCGCGGCCATTTAACGGCGGAGAGTGGTGGTTGGATTGGATCTGTGAAGTCTGAGATGGATTGGCGACTCATTTGTATGGTGGTCATATAGTATTTTAGATTGCTGTGGAAATTTGTGACAAGTGATAAGTCTTTCTGATCCCGTGTGGAAAAATACTTGGCGGGTTGACTTGTCAACTTACGCTTTTGCCCTGCTAATTTTCAAACGTTTCACTCCTAGTGGGCTGGTGGGAACTGGCAAGAATAGTTACTGCGCATTTGGAGGCTTGGAGCTCGAATTTATTATGTGTGCAAAATATCTACCACTACCACTTTGTCAAAAATACCTCTGTTTCATCTCCTCGCGGTCCGAACATAAGATTTAAGATAAAAGTGAATAAAGTAAGAAAAATAGTGATAAAGTAGGAAATATAGTGTATAAAGTATGAGCGATAGTGTATAAATTAGGAGAGGAATTTTATATTTAAGGAATGAGAAGATGAAGTTGGGACGGATTAAAATAGAGTGCGAGAAGATTAAACTGGGATGGAAGGAGTATCTATAAAGTCAGGTTGATTTGTGAAGTCCAGAATTTGAACCCACCTTTAGTGAATAAAATATTTGTTTGATACTTACCATAACTAAAATGATACATAATTATATTACATCTATCCTACGTAAAGCACCATTTTTCACGGGAGGTTTCCTGGAGTTTGGGGGTGCGCCCGCACCCATGCGCACCCCCTTGGCTCCGCCTCTGTATGCATTGGTTGAATGTAGATTACGATCTGATTCAAGTCGATTTTGAATCTTATCGAATTCATGCTCGTGTATACAAGTCGATCACGAGTTCGAACTTTGCGGATCCTTCAAATTAAGAGCTCGAGTTTAAGTTTGCGAGCATTCAATTTGCTTACAAATGGTTAAATTAAATTAATTATTATTTTCTAAAAAAATATTTTACTTATTATTAGTATGATTTAATGAAGTACATGATACATTAATAGAATTTTTAAGTTCTAATACTCCTATGTTACTTCATTTTTCTAACAAAATATATGTGAACATGAAAAAGTCACTGTGTATGGTTTTAAAAATATAATATTCCTATTAAACGCATATATACATATGTATATATAACATGTACTATTTACTGATATAAGCGGAAGCAAGATAAACGCCAATCTAACACGTAGATTAACAAATACGATAGCAAGCAACTATCAAACAGAGTTAAACTCAATATTCTTGGTATTAACCAAAGACACAA
Organism: Plantago major; assembly: GCA_026545765.1. Classification (NCBI taxonomy): domain Eukaryota; kingdom Viridiplantae; phylum Streptophyta; class Magnoliopsida; order Lamiales; family Plantaginaceae; genus Plantago; species Plantago major. The sequence continues at coordinate 75,336,492 of CM048841.1, forward strand.
TGTCAATAACAATTCTGTAGAAATAACGTATGAATGATAAATCCTAGCTACTAGACTATATATAAGAAAATAACAATACGAAATCTAACAGACTTAGAATACTAATCCTAATGAACTAAATACCAAAAGTACGAAACAAGCCTAACTAGTTAGACTAACTGGTCGAGATTTGCTTAGCCGCATCAATATGAGCGACTAGCTCTTCCCATTCCTGTACCACATCAGTCTCCCCTGGTTGAACAGAACTCGACCTCAAGTTACCTAGCGCATCTGAATAGATCGGTGCCTTTAAAGCGTGATAGAGGGTCAGATCCGCGACGTTGAAAATCGAAGAAATACCCAGGATCGGAGGAGGATCCACAACGTAAGCATTATCATTGATGCGCTTTAGAATTTTGTACAGACCATACTTGCGAGGTTGAAGTTTGGAGTAAGTACCGACAGGAAAACACTCGCGACGAAGAAACACCATAACCATGTCACCCTCAGTGAAGACGGATAGGACGCCCGTCTCTAAAATGGGCGTCGCAAAGCTTTTAGAGACGGATAAACAATATGTCTCTAATTCGCGACGGATTAGCGACGGTTAATTCCATTATCCGTCGCTAAAAATTAATTTTTTTTTAAAAGCTGAAATTTTATATCGAAATTTTTTTTTAAATTGAAAATTTTATACGAATATTCAATACGGATAAACCGATAAACCAACAATTTTGTTCAATACGGATAAACTGACAATTTTATACGAATATTCAATACGGATAAACCGACAATTTTGTTCAATACGGATAAACCGATAATTTTATACGAATATTCAATACGGATAAACCGTCAATTATACACAAATATACAATACGGATAAACCGACAATACAATAAATCGAAAATTTCGTACAATATTCAATATTCATTATTCAATAATACAATATACAACATTTAATAATTAATACAAAGAAGAAATTACAAAATTAATAAGAAAAAATTTTAAAAAAAAACTAGATCTTGATCTTGTTGCATCTTGGACGTCGGAGCTGGTCGGAGGAAGGAGTGGACGGTGGTGGTGGACGGCGGGTGGTTGAGGCAGTGGTGGTGGTTGACGGGTAGTAGTGGTGGAGAAGAGGTGTGCGGGTGGTGGTGGAGGAAGGGTAGTGGTGGTGGAGGTGGAAGGCGGCCGGTGGTGGAGGAGAGGGAGGCAGTGGTGTTGGAGCTGGAAGGCGGGTGGTGGTGGAGGAGAGGAAGGTGGGTAGTGGTGGTGGAAGGAGAGGTGGTGGAGGAAGGGGAGGAAGATGATGGTGGAAGAATCATGGTGGAAGAGGGAGGAAGATGATGAGGCAGATCTGGATCTCGTGGTGGGTATATTAGGGTTTTAGCGACGGATAGATTTATCCGTCGCTAATTAGTGACGGATAGATCTATCCGTCGCTAAATTTTCTTTCTTTCTTTTTTTGTTTTAAAATTTTTGGGTCAACTTAATTAGAGACGGATAATTAACCCGTCCCTATTTAGAGACTGATTAGCGACGGATTAGAGACGGATTGGAGACGGATTGAGCAATTTGCTCAATCCGTCTCTAATCCGTCGCTAAAAGTAGCGATTCGTCGCTATTCCCGTCTCTAAAACCAGAAATTCTTGTAGTTAACTTCACCTTCGATGTCAACTAAAGAATGTGCCATAGTCTCAGCGGCGATACTAAAGTTGGGACTGCGGAGAATGTCGACTAGATCCACCACATGACGAGGAGTACGACGATATACTATCTCAAATGGGCTATGACCGGTAGAAGAATGAATGTCGCTATTAAACGTGAACTCGGCCTGCGCCAATGCGTAATCCCATGCACGCGGTTTGTCGATGCAAAGGCAGCGAATGATATTACCCAGCGAACGATTAACGACTTCCGTTTGGCCATCGGTTTGGGGGTGTGCGGAGCTAGAGAACTTGAGTGTAGTATCGAAGAGCTTCCACAGAGTTAGCCAAAAGTGGCTTAGAAACTTCAAGTCTCGATCGGATGTGATCGTCACAGGTACCCCATGTAACCAAACTACGTCGCGAAAAAAGAGGCACGCGATGTTAGTAGCGTTCGATGTCTTTTTACACGGAATGAAGTGAACCATCTTGGAGAAACGATCCACGACTACAAAGACTGAGTCGACACCGCGTTGAGTGCGCGGTAACCTAAGGACGAAGTCCATCGTGAGGTCCGTCCAAATTCCATCATGCGGCGATAATGGCGTGTAAAGTCCCGTGTTGTTAGCTCGTCCTTTGGCTGTTTGACAAGTGTAGCACTTCAGCACAAAACTACGCACGTCGCGTTTCAGTTGCGACCAATAGAAGCGAGCTTCAACCCCCGATATGGATTTGTCGACTCCCAAGTGGCCATTGAGTTCGCCGGCGTGTAAATCCTGTATCAATGATTCGCGTAAGGATATGCGTGGAATACATAACCTGTTTGCCTTGAAGAGATAACCATCATATATGTGGAAGTCAGTAGTGGGGCCAGTTTGAGTGCACGTTGTCCATGTGTCTTTGAAGTCATCATCCTGTGCATAAAGATCTTTCAGAACCTCAAATCCCATGATCTCTTGTCGAAGCGAAACGACCAAGGTGGCACGGCGGCTTAGCGCGTCGGCCACGGTGTTCTTCGTTCCTGCTTTGTGCTTGAGTATGAACGGAAATTGCTGGAGGTAAGAGATCCAACGAGCTGCATCTTGTTCAAGGTTTTCTGCGTGTTTATGTGTTTGAGCGCCTCGTGGTCGGTATATAAGATAAACTGGTTATGAATAAGATACGGTTCCCAAGTCTTCAAGGCACGAATCAACGCATATAATTCCTGCTCATAGGCACTCCACTTGCGACGGGATTCGCTCAACTTCTCGCTAAAGAACGCAATTGGTCGGCCTTCCTGGGATAGTACGGCGCCAACACCGATGTCGGATGCGTCACATTCAACCATGAAAACCTTGTCGAAGTCCGGAAGTGCCAGGACTGGGGCGGATGAGAGGCGCTCCTTGAGGAGTGCAAAACAATGTTTCTGTTCGAAGTCCCACTTGAAACGACCTTTCTTGAGGCACTCTGTAAGCGGAGCGCAAATAACGCTGAAATTCCGAATGAATCGACGGTAAAAGGAAGCTAGGCCAAGGAAACTGCGAAGCTTAGAGAAGCCTTTTGGCATCGGCCAGCTGCGGATTGCCGCTATCTTCGACTCGTCGACTTTCATGCCGTCCTTGCCCAAGACGAAACCCAGAAATATCAAAGATTCAACCATAAAGTAGCACTTCTTCATATTGATGTAGAGTTTATTAGCAGATAGCACCTGTAGCACGAACCGAAGATGGCGCAGGTGATCACCAAAGTTCCTGCTGTAAATGAGTATGTCGTCGAAGTAGACGACGACGAACTTACCAATAAACGGTTTTAAGACTTCGTTCATAAGACGCATGAAAGTGCTAGGTGCATTAGACAGGCCGAAGGGCATGACTTTCCACTCGAAGAGGCCTTCTTTCATCTTGAATGCTGTTTTCCACTCATCACCTGGACGGATGCGAACTTGGTGATATCCACTGCGAAGATCAATCTTCGAATACGAGAGCCAGCCAAGCAATCCAACATGTCTTCTAGGCGTGGTATAGGGAACCTATAACGAACAGTGATCTTGTTGATTGCGCGGCTATCCACGCACATGCGCCACGAGCCATCTTTCTTAGGTGTGAGTAGAGCTGGGACGGCGCAGGGACTCATACTAGGTTGTATTTTCCCTTTTGTAATAGGTTTTCCACGATGCCTTGTAACGCGGAACTCTCCTTAGGGCTCATTCAATAGTGTGGTAAATTAGGCAGGCTCACGCCGGGAACCAAGTCGATGGCATGTTCTATTCCTCTTTTCAGTGGTAGGCCTGGCGGAATCCCATCAGAAGCCACGTCTTTAAATTTCACCGAGTAACTCTTGGACTTTAGGCGGAATATCCGGTTGTGTATCGGCTGAATCAACAGCCTTCACTTCTTTGACGACGATAACGTGAACCTCCCAAGTTTCCCGGATTTCATCCAGAAAGCGAGTGCTGGTGTCGACAGTAGTGACAAGGGTCAACGGTGCCAGTTTGGTGGCAGGAAGGTGCACGCGCTTCGGTGTTAGGGGGTCAAGGTTTTTACCGTACCCCCTTTGACGAATCTGTAGACGTTTTCTCAACCACGATACGTGACGTCTAAATTGTATAACCACAGTCGACCAAGCAAGAGGCAGCAATAGGACATATCCACGACGTCACAAACCATAAAATCGGAGTAACCTTCGCCCATAGAGAATGGGACGATGCAACGTTTGTTGACTATAACAGGGGCGACGTCTTTAATCCAACCTAGGGAATATGGTTCAGGATGGTCAATAACCGGTAAGCCGAGCTTTTGAACGGCAGAAAGTGATATAATATTTCGTGCTACCACTATCCACAATAAATTCGCACCCCTTGTCGTTGACGATGCAACGGGATCAAAAAATACGTACGACACCATCAGTAGCAGAGTCAGGGTTAAGATACACCTTATGTAGCGCGAAATTGGGAACGATACCATTGCGAGGAAGGGCTAGGGCAGGTCTATGCTGCCGTTTCGGCGCGGTCGCAGGCACGATGCGTGATGCGCCAGGGTAGGGTCAGGCGGTTCGACTGTATAATCTGGTGGCGCGATCGATTGGTGATAATGATCGATCTTCAATGATGGCGCTGAACCGGTTGGCGGCGGCGGAAGGGCAGGTACAGGCCTTGCGGGTTTGCTGGGTTGTGCGATCAACGCGTGCGTGACAGAGGAAGTCGGCCGCGAATGATCGACTGGTGGCAGCATGATGTTGCGTTGCTGAGCGGTCAACATGATAATCGAAACATAATCTGAGAGCTTGCGGAAACAATTGCCGTGGATGGGTAACCTGTCGAGGGCGGATGGAAACAGTGGTGATAACGACAAGCTAGTACCGATCTCAGGCAATTCCTGATCTCTGAATACCAACTGATATAAGCGGAAGCAAGATAAATGCCAATCTAACACGTAGATTAACAAATACGATAGCAAGCAACTATCAAACAGAGTTAAACTCAATATTCTTGGTATTAACCAAAGACACAATGTCAATAACAATTCTGTAGAAATAACGTATGAATGATAAATCCTATCTACTAGACTATATATAAGAAAATAACAATACGAAACCTAACAGACTTAGAATACTAATCCTAATGAACTAAATACCAAAAGTACGGAAAAAAGCCCAACCAGTTAGACTAACTAGTCGAGATTTGCTTAGCCGCATCAATATGAGCGGCTAGCTCTTCCCGTTCCTGTGCCACATCATTTACTTATATGTTTTTGAACTGCTCACAATAAGTTGAATTTTTTAATGCTCGATAGTCGCTCAAAATTGAGTCGAACTTGTTCATATTTCTAATAATGCTTGATCCTTATATCAATTTAAGTTCTTGGATGTAACATCTAAACTAAACCTACACAGTAATGCATGTGGAGGAACTAATGACAAAAAAGGGAACTGATAAGAGTATCTGCTTGGAATCTATATGAATAATGTGGCGGAGCTATTGGCTCTTAAAGTGGATGTACACATTCAGCTATAAAAATAAAATGGATTCTAAAATCCCTTCAATATTGCATAAAAAAAATAGCAAAATGCGATCCAATTTATCGTAATCGATTAGTTAACATGTTGGTTAATCGTATTCTGAAACACGGAAAAAAATTCATTAGCTTATCAAATTATCTATTGAGCCATGAAAAAAAATCAAGAAAAGAAAGGAAAAAAAAAAAGATCCACTATCAGTTTTACGTCAAGCAATACGTGGAGTAACTTCAAGATAGCAGTAAAAGCAAGACGTGTAAGTGAATTGACTCATCAAGTTCCCATTCAAATAGGATCCATACAAGAAAAAGGCTCTTTCCATTCGTTGGTTATTAGTGACATTCTAATAATGTACAGGTCGAAATATGTCTTTGAAATTAAGTTCCGAATTGGTGGCTCCAGTTAAATATTAAGTATAAGTATATTCAATGGACTCTAACTTTGTTGTGAATTAACAGGGGAAGAGCAATTCCATGGCGCCAATAGACGGCCATTTGAGGACATCCTCACATGTTATCTCTTTTAAGGGATTACAAGTTGATGTTTATCAATAGGGAAGCTAACTCCGTTGCTGATGTTTGTTGAAGCAGGATCGGGCCTACCATCTCCGGAACTCATTGTTAGCTATCAACTATGTTTAGTGATCCTATGGTTTGGGGTGTTTTGTAATGGTGTTTGGAAAAACACCCATCGAAATACCATGTTTGGTTAGTCAAATCTGAAATACCAAAGCCCAATAAAAAACCAAACTCACAAAATACCTGAATTTCTGGCCCGCACAATTTGTTCTTCGAAATACCATTTAGAAATACCCACCTAGAGTGGATTATTGAAATATGGTATTTGGTCCCAAAACCCTTCTTTTATATAATTACATCTTTAACCCTAAAAAATCAAAATCAACAGAATCATTAGTCACATGTCTTCTTCTTCTTTCTGCGCGTTGTCATCTTCTTCTTCTTGCCATCTGTTGCTGTTGGTTTTGGCATCCCTTCTTTTTCTTCATCGTCTTCCTGCTTCTTCTTCACGCTTCTATTCGGCGCAAGGTAATCTTCTCTTCTCTTCTCTTCTGTTGATATGTTCCGAATCCATCATGTCAATATATGTTGCTTATTCTTTTTCGAATTTTCATGTTGATTCGAATTATCGGTCCTGATCATAACAATCTTCTGTGCGTTTTTTTATGGCGTCTGGTTCAGTCTATTTAGTTTATGGCGTCAATTCAATTCAAAGAATCTTACGCTCGTCTACTTTGATAATTCGGATCAGATGTTTCTGTGCGTTTGTTTATGGCGTCTGGTTCAGTCTATTAGTTATTTTTTTATCTTTCTTGCTTAGATTGGTTTATGGCTGTCTGTTCAGTTTAGAATGCTCAGACTTATAACGTCTGTTCAGTCTATTGAGATTTGAGATCTTATCTCCATGAGTTGATAAAGATGAGATAAAAAAGAATCACATTTGTGATTCTACCGAGCCTTCAAATCGGTTGAATTGTGGAAGATTTGATTAAATTGGACTCTATTCTTGTTTTTTGGTTAGTATTCAGTCAGTCCAACGTGTTGTTGCTTGCTTTATGCTGTGAAAATATTGATTAAAATGGGTATTAATTTTATAATACAAACAATAGCAGAGGATATTATAGTACATTACGAGAAAACTCGAAATATGTTGTTTGTACCAAACATGGTATTTCGACTCTATATACCATGTCCGCTCAATGATACCAAACATGGTATTTATATTGAAATACCACTTGAATTACCCTGGTTTTTTCAACGGGCTCAAATACCATGTATTTGTGAATAGCAAATACCATGTTCAAACCAACGGCCTCTAATGGTTTTTCTAATTTGGAATGATTGTCCTAGTTGGTTCTGGTAGAAAAAATTCGGTGCAAAGTGTAACTCGTTTAATCCCTAGACATCAGATAGATAACTTATATAATCCTTAATCTAGTTTAATATATTTCTTTTTAACTTCAAAAGATAAAAAAGGACAAAAAGAGGTATACTTTTGAAAAGGACTAAGAAGGTAAATAAAGTATAGCCAATTTTGAATATATGAGAAGACTAATTCATGGAAAATTATTACATTTACCTAGACCAGGTCTAGCATTAGATGGTAGACCTTGTGATTCATATTTTTTCATTCAATTTCACAATAATATAAATAAATAACAATCTAAATATTTTTTAACTAGATACTGACCATGGTAAGTCAAAGACAATAAATTCTAAACATCAAAATCAGCAAAGATCCATGCGTCTACTGAAGAACCCATCTTTCTCCTAAACTTTATTCCATTAGTAAAATTCTAGTATACTACTTAATTAATTAATCCTATAACATCAATATGAGTATATAGTCCGACCTTATCAAACACGGCAAAATGAACTGAGCTAACAAACAACAAAAAGATCAGTGATAATATTTATACTCAATCCAACAAATTCTACTCAAGTAACAAGTAATCATCCAGAAACCTTTCATCTTGCCGTAGTATTGTTTCCCCTTGCGAACACTGAAACCTTTCTGAAAAGCATAATTGTTGTATAGTTCGTAACACTCCTCCACATCTTTAAAATTCCGGCCTAACAAATTCCCTTCAAGTTCACCAAAAGAATTTTCAGGAATCGTGCTTGCTTTGTCTACGGGAACCTCATGAGCTTCGTCGTCATTTACATCAATAATATAAATTCGACATCCCTTGTAAATAATTGTCAATTTCAAGTCCTAGATGAAATAATTTATTTTCGCACAATAGCTGCAAGAGAAAACATAACAGAACACATGATGAACTATTAAGGGACTTTAACAACTTAATTAGTCATCTTCAACCTTTGAACTTTGCAATTCTCATACGGTCATCCATGTCTTTTAGAACTCTCCATTAAAATTTAATTCCTTTTTTTTATCTAAATCAAACCAATCATCAATAGAAAATATGAATTGACTCTAGATTTTAGTCGGAAAAATCTTCAGTAGTACTACTAACGATAGCCAAGACAATTGAAAATAAAAAACATTATGTTCCAATTTTATGATATTCTCAAGCATAATCACGGTCACTGAGAGAATTGGTAATTTCCAAGATGAACAAAACCAGTCATTCATTTGATGTAGAAAACCAAGATTTGTGTTGGGACATTTATGAAGTAATTAATTAGGTTCTGTTAACCAGGCTTAAACTAAAACATTTAATGATTTTTTGGAAAATTATGAAGCACAAGTTTACCATATTTATTGTTATACCTGGTCTAAGTAATAATTTCCCCTAATTCATAACCTTTACTTCGACACCTAATTTAATACTCCCTCCATTTCAGAAAAAGTGTTATATTTTACTATTTTGCGGTCAACTGTCTCTGTGTTTGACCACAATTTACTCTCAAAGGATATTAATAAATAAATTATTAAAATTATATAATGAAAATTTAGTAATTAAATTTTTATTATATGATTTTATTAAATTATTTACTATTATCGTTTATGAGTAATTTGTGGTCAAACTCGAAAACAGTTGACCGGTCAAAGTCAAAATGTAACACTTTCTCCATCAGTGAGTACTCCACAAGAAAGACTGTGACTAAGCTTTTGTATTTGTCCATTAATTACTAGTATATATAAATGAAACCATTTGGATCAACTACGAGAATTAATATCCAGATCAATGATAAAAAAATGAAACCATTTGGATTCATCCATTGACTTGTGATTGTGACAAGTAAACGGTGCAAAATCCAACTGAGTTTCGGTTAAACGTTTGAATTGAGTTTTTTCAATTCCAATTGAGTTTTTGTGTAGGTTTTATATACAAAACTGCATATGAAATTGAAAAAACTAAATTCAAATATGTAACCAAAAACCCTATTAGTGGTGAATGGAGAGAGAGCTAACATAATCACATAACAATATATTAATGTAGTGAAAATGAAAGAATATTCTACTCCATTTTTGCATAATCTGGCCCATAAAATTATTAATTTTTACACTTGAGAAGCTGGAAAACAAGTTTTGTCGGAACTTAAATCACCCAGTCGGTAACTTACTTGACAGATACGAAACCAATTTTATACTTTGATAGGGTAAAAATAAAAACAATTTTACTCGATACTCTGTGTTCGCAAAATAGTGCTATCCATACATTATTTAAAGCACAAGGGTCTAGACCCGACCAGATTCATTTAGTCCTACGTGGAATTTTGTAGAATTAGTTGTATTTTATTCAGTATATATTTTATTGTTATTTTTGGTATGTTGACTGTATATATAATTTTTATTAAATCCTATATATCTTTATGTACAAAACTTCGAAAAATATTTCGAACATATATTTGAATTTGTCATGACAAGACGATTCCGTACACACCAATCTTGAATACTATTATTAATTACAAACTTTTGCGAGAAACCATCTATCGGAAAGACTAATCAACCGAAAACTCATTCAATTCAGTTCAATCCAGCTACACTACATTTCAATTCAGCTACACTACACTTCAGTTCAGTTCAATTCAGTTTGATTCAGTTTAGAAAATTGCAGTTGAAGAGAACATAGCCTAATTAAACATCATATATTTTTGTTCAAACATCATATGTTTAACCAATAATTAATTACAAACTTTTGCGAGAGGCCGTCTCACGGAGAGACCATTTCTACATCATATATTAGTTGTATTTTAGCCAGTATATATTTTATTGTTATTTTTTGTATGTTGACAGTATGCATAATTTTTATTAAATCTTATATATCTTTATCTAAAATACTCCGAAAAATATTTTAAACATATATTTGAATTTGTCATGACAAGACAAAATCGTAGACACCAATCTTGAATACTATTATTAATTACAATTTTTTCCGAGAAACCGTCTCTCGAAAAGACCAATTCAACATCATATATTTTTGTTCAAATATCATATGTTTAACATATTATTAATTACAAACTTTTACGAGATACCGACTCTCGACGAGACCAATTCAACATCATTTTTTTGTTCAAACATCATATGTTTAACTTCTAACATCGTGGGTATAATAAATCTGATTTATAGTTGTATTATATGCAGTTATTAACATGTGATGTTAGTATTAAAATATGTGTTGTTGATTTGGTCTCTCTGATAGACGGTCTCTCACAAAAGATACTCATTATTAATTAAACAAATCATTTTATATCTTAATATACAGAGTTGGTCTATTGAGAGACGATCTCTAGATAATTTATCGAGAGACGGATCTATGTTGTCAATAAAATCATCGATGTTATTCATCAAAATACCTATGATATCAACATTAGTGTTTTTTTATTTTATAACATGACTTATTTCGTTAACAGTATAGACATTTTGATTAATAACATGGATGGTTTTGTTCATAACATAGGCCGTCTCTAGATAAGTTATCTAGAGACCATCTCTTATATATGAGACTTTGTGTAATATATAATATAAATTTTATCAAATAAGATAAAATAAAATACTTAAATTTTAAAAATAAAGCATTTACTAGATTAATTAAATTTTACATTAAATTAGTTGCATTTTCAACTGGTATATGTTTCAATGTTTATTTTTGGTATATTAGTTGCATATATAATTTTTATTAAATCTTATATGACTTTAGCTATAAAAATGCAAAAAATATATTGAATATATATTTGAATTAACCATGATACGATAAATTCATAAACACCAATCTTGAATACTATTGTTAATTAAATAAATTATTTTAGTTATTAAAATGAAATATAAATTTATTAAATAAGATAAATTGAATAGTGAAATATTATGGAATTAGTTACATTATAGTTAGAGTTTTATCGCATTAATCATGTATAAGAACTTCGTAGCTTTCTTATGTGCAATTTTAAATAAAACCAACTAAAAAGTCTTAGGTTGAATGCAGTGAGGATAAATAAATTGTGGGGAAAGGACATGTACAGTATAGTAAGGCTCCACGACACCAATCTCGAATACTATTATTAATTAAATAAATCATTTTATATATTACTATAAATTTATCAAATAAGATAAACTAAAATACTTTAATTTTAAAAATAAAGCATTTACAAAATTAGTTAATTGTACGCGAAATTAGTTACATTTTCAACCGGTATATATTTAAATGTTTAATTTTGGTATATTGGTGTCATATATAATTTTTCTTAAATCTCATATGACTTTAACTACAAAAGTCCGAAAAATATATTGAACGTATATTTGAATTCGTCATAACACGACAAATTCATAAACACCAATCTTGAATACTATTATTAATTATATAAATTGTTTTATTTATTAATATAAAATATGATTTATGAAATAAGATAAAATTAAATAGTGTAATATTATGGAATTAGTTACATTATAGTCAGAGTTTTATGGCATTAATCATACATAAGAACTTCAGAGTTTAGCGTGCTTTCTTAGAAGCAATTTAGATGGATGACCAATTGAAAGTCCCCCAGTTCACGTATGAGTGAGGAAAAAGTGCGCGAAAAAGACATGTGTTGGTATAGTAAGGCCAACCTATCACCCGGAGAGTTTCTTATATGTAATTGCGCCGGTCCAAAGGGTTCGGAGTTCAATACATTAGTAGTTGGGTTGTACTCATACCAACAAAGTGCACCTTTGTTTTCGGAAATACGCCTATAAGAATTCCAGAGTTAATTAGCGTGCTTGCTCTGGAGAAATTTTAGGATGGATGACCAACAGGGAAGTCTCCCGGTTCACGCACGAGTGAGGATAAACTACGCGGCAAAGGACATTTATTGATAAAAAAGCTTCCCATGAGTAACCTCGCCCCACAAAGTGTCGGGGCTCGGTCCATTTCAGACGTGCGTTACAAATGGTATCAGAGTCATGCCAACCCGAAACCCACAAGGGGTGGACGGTTGGCCGAACCATGTAACACTTCAAAGTTTCAAGTGAAGTCCAAAACAAAATAAAGGGATTGAGAACGCTACTCATACCAACAATGTACACCTTTCTTTTTGGTAATCCACTTATGAGAACTCCAGAGTTTAGCGTGCATGCTATGGAGCAATATTAGGATGATGACCAACTGTGAAGTCTCCTGTCAGCGAGTGGACAAAGTGTGCGAAAGGACTCAGACATAATGGTCAATTGACATATTACTCGGAGAAGCCTACATGAGTATATCGCCGTTCGAAGTGGTCGAGCTCGACCCATTAAATGCGCACGTGGTAATGTATCGGAGTTGTGGCAACCCAAAGCTTCTGAGGGTGGATGGTTGGCGGACCATGGTGTGCGGACGTCGCACAATTCAAGAGACGGTGAATGTAACGCTGTAGCCAAGTCAAGTCAAACAAAACGAAAAGGATAGAGAACACTACTCATACCAAGGTACACCTTTATTTTAGGAATCCACTATAAGAATTCGAGTTAAGCTGCATTTGCTCTGGAGCAATCTTAGGATGGGTAATCAATGCGAAGTCTCCCGATTCACGCAGTGAGAGACAAAGTGCACGGAAAGGACATGTGTTGATGTGGAGCCATCTTATCACCGGAGATCTTTCCATGAGTAACCGCGTCCCATTAGTGGTTCGGTTACAAATGGTATCAAAGTCGTGACAACCCAAAACCCACAATGGGTGGACGGTTGGCGGACCATGGTGAAAGCGGGGCCATGGCACAATTCAAGAGGAGTAAATGTAACGCCGATGTTTGAAGACAATTCCAACAGTTTAAAGAAATTGAGAACGCTACTCATACCAACAAGCCAAGACCTTTCCTTTCGGAATCCATCTATAAGAGTGTCTTGATGCGGAACAATCTTAGATGGGTGACCAACTTTGAATCTTCACGATCGCACACGTGAAGACAAAGTCTTGTGAGGAAGAACTTCATGTTGGTATAGTAAATGGCCGACATATCACCCGAGAAATGTCATGAATAATCGTGACCTACCAGGTCGAGGCCATTAGTGACCCGGTCGTTCAAAAATAATATTGGATGACGAAAACTACCGTCGACACCACGATCAACGTTAACATAAATTTAACTACCATATTTTCTCGGTTAATTTATTCTTTCATCATTTTTCTATTTATTATTCAAAAATCAACTATACCGAGGCGATCTATTAAAAATAACTATACTGCCAAGACGCCATGCGATTTAATTAGTAATATATTATTAGCCAATAAAATCTCTTCATTGACTTGATGACTTTTAAGTTGAAATGTCTTCGGGACCCCAACATCATAATTTCCGCATTGTTGCCTATCTATAGTTGTCCGTCCTGTTGTGGGCCCTGTGGCCCGACCATGCATTATTGGACCTTCAATTGGTTATATTAACAGGAAATCGCAATCAAATATCATTCGCGTACACATTAATGTTCACGTAATTGCCTCTTGCCAAGTTAAACTGCATTTAATAGGTCAAATTATTGTTAGTTAGTTCCTGATATTATTAGTTTCTGAATCAAGGTAACGTGACAAATGGTTGTAGACCTGTAGTCTTGTGGACAATTATCAGCTTGAGAAAAAAAGGGCCACTGTCTTTCTTTTCCAAAAGTTTGATTGAACTATTTGATTTTCGGAAATTAATATATGATGGACGGATTTTGTTGACTACGGAGCCAAAGTGTAACAAAAATACAAAATTATTACACAGTTTTCCTATGCCGTAAACAAAAACTGCGATGTATATATCAAAATGTACCGAATAGAAGTACATGCATGATAGTAGTTTTCTTGATGTTTAAATTCATAAAGACTAAAAAACATGACAGTAAGTAATCTGGATTCTGGCCTCACAAACTCTTTATGATCACACCTTGCCTATAGTACAGTACAAGTCTGCTCACTACTTTAGCTATAACAATTAACCATAACTCCATCAAGAACATGAGCAAATTAAATGTGTTACTAGAGTAGAGTCCATGAAGGACAATTAATCGCTGCAACAACGGTACATGTAGTACTTCTCCATGGTGCTGTGACACTCTGCGCAAACGACCATCTCTGGTACGTCACCGTCGAAACCTGGAAGAATGAGTTGGTTGCAGTGCTCTGCAGTATGAATACCGGCCAAGTAGTCGTTTAGTGCAGGCACAAATCCCTTTTCCCTAGCGCTCTCAGCCCAAGTTCCGAATTCTACCATGCTCTTTAGCATCGTGTCTCCTTTAGTCCGTGCCATGTAACCAGGTCCTATACCTGATCCTTGACTAATGAGAGCCCAACCTTTATCCCCTTCAGCAAACGTTAGCAGCGAAAGCACCTGCCGTAAGTTGTAACACAGAACAACCATAAGTATAGGTCCAAGAACGAGCCTATATATGAATAGAGGAGAAAGTGGAACAATCTTTCTCAATCGTAATATTGAGACTAGTTAAAAAGTTAAAAAAGTACCTCAGCAAGAATGTGATCGCCAGATACATTTGGGGTTGCAAGAGCCGATTTGAGGTTAGTCTTTGAGTAAACCATGCTCTCCATACGTGTCCAGAAGTACCATAGCGATGTGAGATCAGTCCAGCAGTGGCTATGCTGGTCTATAGTTACCATATCATTGATTTTGCGAAGTCGTTCTTTGCTGGTATTCTTTCCAATGTAAACCATTTCAAGCTTGATTGGTGCTTCTATCGCAACATCTCTTACATTGCTTACGAATTGCCTGACCCATTCCATGTTTTCTCCTCCATACAGACATATGACCCTGTCTTCCTTTATCTGACAAATACAAAACCAATGTAAGTCTAATTCATCAGGTTATTTCTATAAGTGTATCATCTAAAATGAAAAGATAAAACCTTGCGAAAAATATGCAATGTAGAGAGTTAGAACATACCCAAGTGAGTATGGACTTATCTAGCCCATTCACTACCAGATCAACTCTCCATTGCTCGGCTCCCCATAGTGCCGATTCTTTCACACCAGAGAAAGGATACGCCAAATTACCCCATATCCATACCATGTAGAAAGCATTTTTGCTTACCACTCTGCCTTGTGGATCCAAAGCCACGAGAATTGGTTTTGTTGTAAAATGCCATAATTCCTTGATGTACTTTGCAACTGCTGGTTCAACCATGCTCGGATGATGCAGCGTGTACCATGGCATCATCGACTGCAGCTCCTGAAATCTATGTTCATGTCCTTCATCCCAGGCAATAGACTTATCCAAGACTGGCAACCAAACAATTTCATATTGAAATTCCATCCTACTTCTTGATTCTTGATAAATATGACTAAGTATTTGCAGCTGAGGAGTTAATATATCGAGATCTGATACTAGTAACAACACCGTCTTTCCTAGGAGTGTATCAATGCCCACCTGCTTACATGAAAAGCACAAGTTGGAACTTTGGATAAACATTGCGGAACTGAAACTGAATGTCTGGAAAGATAGATGTTTCATGTACCCGAGTAGTTTTGTTGTTACCAATAACAAGTGGTAGTTGATCATCTTTGTTGTAGATCAAGTGCTTCATTATCCTCTGGTTGTCCATATGAGGTGCTGTTTCAAACAGGCGTACGAGTGTTTGAAAGTACTCGTCATGCTTCCTCCCACCTGCAAGTTTTCTTATTCATCAGAAAATGAAAGGAAGGGATGGCATTCAATATTTTTAAGACGATGTTGAGAGTTTCTTACCTATGTGTTGATGGCAATGACCAAGTTGTGACTTAAGGTGGTCATGGATAGTCGAGAGTTTGTGTCCTAAGCTAGAGAGCTCCCATGTCTCAGCAGTTAATGAACTTATCCTGCAATTTAGAATCACAAAGGTCAAAACACCAATAGTTGAGTACTAAAAAAGTTTCGAGAAAAAAAAAAAAAGAAAGATACTCCGTATTTCTTACTGGGATATCTGGCCTAGAATATGCTTAAGTTGAGAAGAGCAAGCCACCAAACTTCTTATGATCCAATAAACTGCAATTGGAATATAATTCAACGCCCTTGTCATTGATTCTGCGTCTGATATGTATTTTGGTGGAAGCCGTTCAAGCTCAGCCATGCACTTTGCTACTTCCAATGCTTTTTTCACGAGGTCATTAATCATGTTGAACTGGCCTTTCAGCATGTCTGAGTAGTCTACCATGTTAGGTAATTGCTTGAGAAGGGCAACTGATTTGGCAAGTGGATCTCGAGTGAACAGACGGGCGACTAGCCAGAATTCACCGTAGTTAACTGCAAACGATGCTATTGATATCACTGCTTTTGCATCCCAACTATAGCTTGACAGCATATTGAGTACTGCCATAGCTAATGCATGTTCGTCTCCGTCAGAGCACTTGCATGCCAACTGAAAAACGCAGGAAGTGTTTAAAATGCAGAATATAGAACTAACAGCTAGCTTTTACATTACGAGATGTATGTATCTACCTCACATGATATCTTGTTCGATATGAAGGCCAATTGATCCTGGAGTTCTTCGAAGTGAGCCAAGGCTACTTTTGCCTCAATTGTGTCAGGATCCTTGTGTGATGATCCCTGAATAAAAACCAGAATAAGTAAATGACTAATATTCAGAGAGCAAGAGAGAATATAGAAGAAAAAGAAACACAAAACATACATTTATGATACTGTCAATGCCAGGGGAAACCCGATTCAAGATATCCTGTATGATAAGAACAATGGATTCTATATCAACCAAGGGCTCACTGTAAACATGAGTTGCCTGGATTTGGTTCCTAAGCGCATTGTCATCAGCTGATAGTGTCATCTGACGATCATGACGAATCATCTGTTGATTTCTAGCTGTAGGATGAAGAGTTGTTGCCATTTTATATGTGTTTATAGTATTGTACCTAATGAAGGATTTCACTGCTGTTTAGGCTGCAAAACAGGATATATATATAGGTAATAGAGAGGGAATAAAGAGATGTTGGATCAAGTTCCTTGCTTGCACATAACTAAAGTCAGTTCCATTTGGATAAGAAATTGGACCCTCTTTCAGTCTTTGCATCATGACTAAAGAGATCATGTAGGTAGGTCTGTATGTATGTTATTTCCCCAGGAACACGGTTCGAGTTATGATACAGTTTTACGATGTATTACTTGATACGAATGTGTATATAAGGAGCGATTTTTGCAAGTACGCAGAATTTAACCATTAAGTTTTCTGTTATTTATACGGAAAAATCCCATCCTGGATAAATTGTTGAGTTTTTACCATTACCAAAGCCAATACTGGCTAGGTCAGTAAAACAGTGTTTTAGGATCCAAAGAGGAACAGTTGAAGGGAGAAACTAAGATTCTTTCTGCGGTTTTTGGTTCTTAAAAAAAGCCAGTTACTGTTCCATGCTTGTTTTGTTTAAGCTAGGATTGGACCTGTGTTTCCTTGGTAGTATGATATAATAACTTGCATCTTCTTCACATGAATACTTGATTAAGTTCTTTACTTGGCTGAAGCAAAAGTGAAAGCAAAAGCAAAAGGAATGTCAAGATTGTAAATGTCTGGCCAGCTTTTCTCTTTACTGTTGATTGTGTGTACTCGATCAAATTAATTATTGTACTTGTATTTGTTTGTGATCACGTTGCTTCTTAGGGGTGTTCATTTCGGTAACGGTATACCGAACCGAACCGAAAACCACAAAATCAAAATCACATAAATCGAAAACCGAACCGAATTTAATTTTCAGTTCGGTATCTATCGAAAATTTCGGTAACGGTTCGGTAAAAACCGAAATACCGAAAAATAATCTGAAAAATAAAAACAGTGATAAAATTAACCTTAATGATTGATAATATATTGGATACATTTATATCACAATTCATTATGTAGTATTGTAGTATCATTTAATCAATTTTAATACATTTTATGACAAGAACTAAGGCTATGTTAATGATAAATATGCAATTTTTATATTCTGCCTAATGGAGAAATGGGGAAAGATTTTACCATTTCTTTTATCTACAAGCTATAGTAATTAATACAAAGGAAGCTAAGCTTACTTCTATGTATCTGACGACGACATATGCGATTGAAACTAACTTGAAATGGAAATTATGGAACGAAATGTAGAATTTCGGTTTTTCGTACGGTTTCGGTAATTTTCGGTACAAAATTACCGAAAACCAATTTGCTAAAAAATAGCGAACCGAAAACCGAACCCTTTATGTTCGGTTCGATTTCGGTTCGGTTTTTCGTTTTTTTTTTTCAGTATTTTTGAACACCCCTACTGGCTTCTATTTTTAAATGACCAAGCCTGAGTTATTACAGTCACAAGTGAACCTCTACAGTCAGTCATGATCCAACCGTCCCGGAGAACTCCATACATTACGGTTAACGCATAATTTTAGACGGAAAATAAATAAATGACAAATACAAACTTCTACGAGAGTCTCTTCGAAAGACATAATCAACGTCATACATTTAGGTACGACGAACATCACATGTCATGTGTTTAATATACCACATTATTAGTAAACATATGATTATGTTTATAGTTAAAGATGTTACGAATTTAGCTAAATATGTAATGTTGATTTGGTTTCTCGAATATACAACCTTTCGAGTCTCGATTACAAAACATGAAAAATCTGCAATTTTAGGGGCCAATATGTAATTTCAAATCTCCAATAACATTTATTTCTTATATTGGGTTTTTTTTTTTTTTTTTTAATATATGAAATTTTGGAACAATTAAAAAAGAAAAATGCATGAAATTCTAGGGACGGACCGAGTAGTTTGTGTGAGAACCCAGAATTTTGGGGTGTGTTTTCTACTGTCCCAGATTGATACATCAAGTTTTCCATTTGCCAGTGAACTAGTGATAATTTGACGTATTACCAAAAGTGGCAGTTGAAAACTTAAACGAACCAAACCTGCATAATGAAAAGTATACAGTACCAAATGGAGCATTTTTCCCATCTTCTTTCTGTGTTTCTTAATGGCACAGACAGGGCTTTCTTCGTAATACTGGGATTTTCCGGAGACGGATGTACTAGTAAACTACCAGAAACACTTAAGCAGTATGCAAAAGGTAAGACATCAGAGTAGCTGGAAGATCTATCTTCAATATTTAATCTTTTTAAAGAACACAATAATATTCATGTACTACCCAACTTGAAGCAACAAAACTAGATTAACAAGGGAAACAAAATTTCATAGCTATGTGTTACTTAATTAACACACACGAAAGAAGGAAACAGAATAACCAAATCTCACCACAGATAAATCCCAAATACACATCACACATGAGCAACATGCCTTTGATAATCAAAATCTGTTGGTCCTTGGTTTGTCTTCGGCAACATTTACTCTAATAGTTCTTCCATCCAAGTTCTGCACCGAGGAAGGAAAAAATATCAGAATTCCAATCAATAACATTGCAGATTATTTCAAATAGGTTCTATCAAATAAAAAGGAAGGATTGGGTCAGGCGGCTTTACCTCTCCATCAAGGTTAGCAATAGCATCATTCATTTCAGACTCAGATGACATCGTTACAAATCCAAAACCACGTGACCTTCCAGTTTCCCTATCAGAAACCACTCGAGCGCTGACAACCTTACCATGCTCACTGAAAACCTGTTCAAGGCGTTCATCATCCACGTTCCATGACAAGTTACCAACATATATTCTGGAGGCAGCTTCAAATGATCGGGGAGTTCGTTCAGGACGGGATCCTCTTGGTGCAGCTTTGCTAACTGTTAACAACCTGCCATTCAGTTCCTGTCATGATGAAAAAGAAATCAATCATCGGCTACTAAACAACTAAAGAACACTTGATTATGTATCAGAACATGCTATAAGTTAGTAATACACAAGTATCCTAAGTTCCAAACTAATGCAATCATTTGTAAATAAAATAGAAGCTTAACAACAAATCCATAGCAGAATGCACAAAAGTAATCACCAAATTGGCTCTCAGCAAGGCGAAATGCTTTCAAAATAAACACTTAAATGTTAAGACTTCACACAATGACCTTAGCAAACATATTGAAGAATGTGATTACATCCATTGCAGAACACATTGTCAATGGGTAACTTATAACTATTGGAACACTTGCATACAGCTTTGTTCTCTTCAAAGTTCAAACAGGATCTTATGACCCAAAAACTCATAGAACAAGCCATTGCACAAAGACGGTTCAAGATGTGTATAGAACTAATGGCTAAGAATTTGGGACCACAATAGCATAATTGTCGCATCAAACATATGTAATTAAGCATTTTGAGAAGCAACTTATCATTCTAATTACCTATTCATACTAGTTTATAGTGAAGCATATGGGTGACCAAATGCCATAAGAGTGAAGTCACACAACAAAAACATCACAATAATAACAAGGTTATCAATTCTTTCAAGACAAATTATCATAGTAGTACGTTTTCAAAAAGTTTATGCACAAGGTAAATAAATCATTAGCAATTTCGCAAACCAAGCCAAGCACATCATATAGAGACCACTCACATAACGATTGAACATTTCAACAGCCTTTTCAGCCTCCTCAACCGAGCTCATTGTCACGAAAGCAAACCCTTTACTCCGACCGGTATCCCTGTTGCAGATAACCTGCAAAGAAAGGAACAAACAAAGCACAAGTCAGTAACTATAACACCAATCTCAATGCAACAAACAAAAAAAAAAACGCATCTTTTAAAGAAAGAAACAAATTAATCCACCTCAACAATCTCAACAACACCAGCTTCCTCAAAAAGCCCAGCCAATTGCTCATTTTCAACATCATACGACAAATTTCCAACATACAATTTGGCTTCCTCAGGAGGCTCTGCAAACATTTGAGCCTGTCCTCCTTCACCTTCATTTTCAGCCCCACCCCAATTGAACCCCTGTTCCTCGTTCTCATCTTGCTGAGTGGATAAGGTGGAGGCTCTGAAAAGGGTTTCTCTCTTCTTACGGGAGAAGAGAGAAGGCACTGAAAGAGCAGAGTAAGTGCAACGGAGCTGCAAATTTGTGGGCTTGAAGCAAATTGAGAGGTGGGTGTGCGAATTTGAAGGGGTGAAAGTTGATGGGGCTGAAATTAGGCAGGAAGTGTTGGTTGCCATGGAAATGGGTTTGAGTATAGATTGAGCTGTAACAGACATCATTGTTTGCGATGATAGGATTCAAGGTGCTGCAGAGGAAGAAGAAGAGGGTTTAGAGGGGATAAGGAAAAGATCGAGTTTGCAGAGAGGCGGATAGTGCAAAGAGTAGAGTAGTTTGGTTTTTGTCATCTTCTTCTTCGTTTCACTTTCTCTCATTTCTGTGTTTTGGGCTGGGCTCACAACACTAGTCCACGCCTCACTGTAAGTGGTGTACGATTCTGCAGCTCACTTGTTCTTTTGTTTTGGGTTGGGCTCACACACTGGTCTTGCTTTGTTGTCCAACATGTCTGCGGCCCTCTTGTTTTACAAAAATAGAAATATAAAAGAGTTCAGTGGGACGGTAAAAATTGAAAACATCTAGAAAGTTCAAAAGGATGGTAGGAGAAGTATCATTAGTTCGTGCCAAAACCTAGCATGATACCTTCACCGTCCTATTAAGTGTTGACTATCGGAGGAGCTTTTAAGGAATATGAATAAATAATGAAATAATTATTTAGTGAGTATTAAATCGTAGAGATAAATGATAAATAACAAAAAAATGTGAGAGGTGAGAATATGATTGGTTTGTGGGAATTTAATTTTAGAATTAATATTCACTAATGGTACATCCAGTAGGGAACGTGAGTTTTATTAGCGGGACCGAGGGAATGTGATTTTCAAATCGAGCATAAAAGTCATACTATCAACGGCTGATCTAACTATTTTTGTGATTGTGAGCATTTAGATGGAGGGAATAAACAATACAACAGCAGCTCCCATATTAGCAGGGCCGGTACAAAGATTTTGAGGCCATGCGAAAAATTTAAAATGGACTCCAAATATCAATATATATTGAAAAATAAAAGATTCATATATAAAATTTAAATTTTGATTCTTAATAAAATAATATTTAACTATTTATTAAATTAAAGTATATATAGCGTAATAACCCATTGAGGGGCGCGTGGAGAAGTCCTTAAATTTGCGTGTGATGCACACACTAAATATCAGAGCTTTTAATATTATAACTTTTCGTCTCCTTCTTCCCCATCCACAATTCTCTCCATCTTCCTCTCTTTCTACTGCTCCTTTAATCAGCCATGAACAAGAAGCAAGCCCACGTTACACTACTCTGCGCCACTTTATTGCAGGGTCCAATATCTCGACTGAATTTCCCCGGAGCCCTCTTCCTGTTTCTTCTTTGAAGAAGATGAACTATGGTTTTATTAGAAAATTGGATAATTCTTCTACTTTTATTCTTTTTTGCAACTAAAAACACTTTCTATGGTTATAGGAAATTGGATAATCATAGTCCGGTCAATTTCAGTCACTTCTCAATAGCAATCGGAAAGCCCGCTTCCTTGGATAATCATACTTTTAGAAAATTGAGGATGGGTGAGTCGAGTGTTGGAAATAAGATAAGTGGAAGAAGAATGTGAATCCAATAATGATCGATCGAAGAAGTTGAGCAAGATACAAAGTCAGATTTGGAGGAAAGCAAAAATTGAGATCTGATCATAGATAGATGAATTAATAGATGCGCATGGGTTTCGACTAAAAGGCTTTGTGGGTTCGTGCCCATGGTGTCTGAACCACAACTTACTGTAAGCAGCTTCATTGTGAACCATTCTGGGATGTATCCAAGCTTTGTGAGTTTCTGCCACAAGACTTAGTGTAGACGAACGAAATTCGTCTACCATAAAACGACATTTAAAAATATATATTAGAAAAACAAAAATACAATTTTCTAGCATTTTTAGAATTTTACTAAATTAAATTCTAAAATAAAATTGTTAGATTATTTTATAATATATATATAAATTTAAATCAAATTATGTCACATGGGCCAACGTGAAAGTAAATCATGTAAATTGGGCTACATGTGGATAAATTGGGCTACATGTAAATAAATTGGGCCATAGTTGATGGACTAGGGCTCCATGTAGTGAAATTGGGCCAGAAGTAATGGGCTAGTTCTCCATGTGGTGAAATTGAACCAGAATTAATGGATTAGGCCCATGAATGAAAATGGGCTAGAGTTGAAGAGTTGGTACGGCCCTATATTTTAGGGGAATATGCTCTTCTTATGCCCTTTCAAAGTGTTATAAATAGAGGACCCCCTTCATTCATTTCTAGACACCAAGCAACACATCAAGAGGAGCATAAGAAGAAGAGGAGCATAAGAAGAGGAGCAAAAAGAAGGCAAGCAACAAGCAAGAGCAACAAGCAAGATCAAGAGCAAGAATCACAATTCTTCTCAAGATCAGCATCAAAGTTCTAGCAAGTATTCAAGAAATTCATCAACGAATCCAGGAGTAGTCACCGTTTGATTCAAGAAGAAGCCTCAACGCACTTGGAGAAACGTTATTGGAAGATCAACTACGCCAAAAGGAAGATCAAATCCGAGAATCCTGACGAAACTCGAGCAAACGTTCTTGAAGTTCATCACCAAATCTAAGCCAAGACCATCGTTTGATCCAAGATCAAGCTCAAAAGCCCTTGGAGAAACGTTTCCTGCAGGCCAAACTTCCTCTAAAGAAGATCAAAGGCCAAATCCTGCGACGATCTAGAAGCGTTCTTCGTGAAGTTCATCAAATCCCCAAGAAGTTCGTCATCGCTCGCATCAAGCACTTCAAAGTTCGTGATTCGATCCGAGATCAAGCCAAGAAGCCCTCGCATCGACGTTTGCCCGACTTTGAAGTCGTAAATCCTAAAACGAAGAATTTGAAGATCTAAGTTCGCCGCTTTAGAAGACTAGAATCAGAGGATTAGAATAGAGATTGTACCCGCTTTTATCAAGATCAATAAAATTATCATTTGAGCAACTTTACTTGCTACACTTAGTTGCTGAAATTGTTGCTATTCATACCTTCCTCTTCGGCAATATATAAGGTGGTTTGGGGATTTGATCATTCTGGCTAGGGTGAGCGCGGGCGGGCAATAGCGGGTATATATAAAATATCAACCCAACCCACCTATGACGGGTTATTATTTTTGCAACCCACGACGAGTGAAATATTTGTTCAACCCACGGTAGTTCGGGTGATAATAACGGCGGGCGAATTGGCAGGCGGGTTGGCGGGTGGACATATACCAAAAACATAAATTTTAAATGTAAAAATAAGCTATAAATTTTCAAGTAGCGAGATTCATAAACAAAGTTCCAAATCCAATAAAACGATCGAGAGTGGATATCCATAACACAACACATCACAACAATACAAGAATGAAATGGAAGTACTAAGTAGGATATTCTACAAGCATACAAATATCCAGCAACTCAAAATAGAAAACTAAATTTGCTACTTGGAGTCTACAAGCATCCGGCAACTCAATCCAGCATCCAAAATATCCAGCAACTCAAAATAGAACAGATTATAGACTGCAGGATATGAAGATTAACATAGATACATTAAAACAAACACCAACTTCAGACTAAATGTCCAATTCAGTATATACTCCTCCAATTTGTAGAATAAATTCAAAAATTAACAATAGAAGAAGCACAATTAACAGTTAATACCTGACAACGGAGAAGAGGAGGAAGTGGAGGCGCAGAGGCGCAGTGAAGAACGGAAGAGGAAGAGAGGGAGAGGTCGGCAACGGCGTGGTGAGGCACAGTGATGGGAGGCGTAAGATGAGATCTGGGCGAGTAAGAAAGGAAGAATGAATTTGGTATGATAATTGATAACCCTAGCCTATTAAAATGTAAAATATTAATCTATTCTCTCCTATTGCAGTAAGCAGTACTAGTAATTAGCTTAGTTACATATACTGGCGGGTGGGTGGCGGGTTGCACCCACCCAACCCGCCACCCGCCCGCCAGTGGCGGGTTAAAATTTTTCTAACCCGCCTAGTTTTAAAAAAAAAAAAAAATTGGCGGGTGCGGGTGATAGGCGGGTGGTTTGCACGGACGGGTCGGTCGGGCGGATTTTTTGCACAACCCTACTTCTGGCTCTTTCACCTTAACCTTCATTTGGTTTGGGGGAAAATGGAAAAAAAATAGGGGAAAATATTATTTTTCACCATTTGATAGTTGCAAGTCTCCCAAGAGACGGTCTTTAGACAATTTATCTAGAGACGGACCTATATTGTTAAGAAAATCATCGATGTTATTAATCAAAACGTCTATTTTTTCAACATTGGTGTTTTTTCATATTACAAAAGTACTCATTTCGTTAACAACAGAGACATCTTGATTGATAACATAGATGATTTTCTTGATAACATAAGTCGTCTCTATCTAGCGACCGTCTCTAATGAGACTTTGTGATTGGGAAATCCTGGAAAATTTATGAAAATCTATATAAAATACATTTATCTCCACAAATTAAGGAAAATTATTTTTCCCTCACATTTTCCAGGAAAATCTTATTTCCCCCTATTTTTTTTTTCTTTCCCCCCATTTTCCCTCAAACCAAATGAAGCCTAAAGTCAGCTTATGGAATCTTGGCCAAATGTTCGTGAAAAAACTCGGTCAACGCTCAGTTCAAGTTCGTTTGACCAAATCGAACATGCTCGCGAACATGTTTGAGCTTTTTCGAACCAAACATCGAACCCTTTTATTCTTAAGCAGGTGTTCGCGAACACACACCCAAATATATTATTATTATTATTATTATTATTATTATTATTATTTTGTCTACATGAAAATTAATGATGCAATTATGGTATTTTAGCTTATAGTTTTCAGTTTGAAATTTGTTATTGTTGTTTATGGTGTTGTAGTATATTATTTTATTTTAATTTATTGTAAAATTTATAATTTAGAGCTTTCTTTAACATAAACAAATAAAACGTTTGAACAGACAATCGAACGCAAACGAACCTAACTATCGAAGGCAAACGAGCCGAACATGCGAACCGAACACGAACAATTAAAAAAAGTTGAGCCGAACACGAACACTAATTTGTAATGTTCGTCAAACACGAACACGAACCGAACATACCTTCTAATGAACGAGCGAACAATCGTTAAGCCAAATGTTCGGTTCGTTAGCAACCCCTAGATGCGTAGCATTTTCTGAGTTAAAATATTGGAAAGGTATCCTTTTCATCCACTTATCATTCGTAACTCAGTTAAATTTTCTCTCCACACATACTCTTTTTATCTCTTTTCACAACTCAATTAAAATTGAGTTACTCCCCCCCCCCCCCCGGCTAAAAAATATAACTATTTATTTTTAAACATCCCACTAATTTAGACCACTTTCTAAAATAGTAAAAAAGTAAACCACATTATCTTATACTTTTTTCATTCTCTATCATTTTACTCTCTCATGTTTAATACTTTCTCCATTCTTTATCATTTCTCTTTATAACAACAAACAATAAACTATTTATTTTCCTAAAACAACGCCGAAGAAAACATGGCCTAACGAACCGGGAGAGGGGGAGTACTAGTTAGGTAAGTTAAATTCTTATGTTAAACAAGCACGTATTAGCTTCATAGAAGGGCCCAATCGAGTCCCAACCTTGGAAGTAGTTGATATTTATTACCCCGATAAGCTTCACCTACTTTCTACACCGATGGATCCGAAAACTTTTGTGCCACAGATAGAAACATGCATTGATGATTATGGATCTTAGCTATTCACCTTATGTATCTTAGCCCCGTATCCTCTCGTAAGCTATCCACAAGTTGAGAGGGAAGCCATGGTTTTATAGTTTGATTATAGATTAACCTTGTGACAAAAAGTTGAAAAATACATAATAACAAGTTACACAAAGGAAATTGAAAAGGATACACATCACACGCGTAGCGTGTGACACAAGTTCTAGTACAAAATATATCACTTTAAAACTGTAACATTGCAAGTGTTATTTAAAACAAAATCATAGCATAACTTTTTATAACAGACTTTTATTCATATTTTTAACACCCTATCACTACCATGAGTATATATTATTTCTTCAGAAACTTCATTTGTTCTGGAACAGAATATTGTTCTTCAAAAGCTTCTTTATATCCTTGGTGTTTCTTCTATCAAACTATTTTTTTCTATATGAAGTTTGAAGCCCAAACCATTCTTTCCTCTTGGTTATAGGGCCATCATCGTCTTCGTTAGCCCTTTGCCTCAATATCATATTTAAAAGAATCGGACCAGAATATCTGCGAACCACTCATCTTCTCTGGATTCTCATACACAAAGCATCAAAAAAGTTTGGAGGGAACATTGTGGCCTTAATATACGAGTTCTATCTCCTTGATATTGCTATCACCTTGTAGAAATATTGTCAATTTTCCATTCTCTGAATTGTAAGTGAAGTTCTCATCTTTACTGTCAACCTTACAACAACTTGGTTTCTTGCTTGAATATGCTCCGAACAATCCAGAACCTCTTGCTTTGATTTTCAACGTGGCGTTAAAGCTACACTCTTCAAGTGCTCCTCCAGAATTGTACATGTCCATTAGCCCAATTGGCGCAAAATGAAGATCATCACCAAATACCTACTCATACAAGATTTTTGTTAGCTATTGTATAAACAGAATGAAAAACAAGTGGGAATCTGTTAAGAATAGGAATTTGCTGACCTTAATTGGAGAGACGGTAAATATTTCACATTCTAGTATGCCTAATGACACTTTCACAGTTTTGTTGTTTGCCACTCTCGAGAGGGATCCTGTAACATACATACATAAACACTTGATGATCAGCCGAAATTTGAGAAATGTTTCTCGTCTTTAATATGTAAAAATTGAAGTATTAAGGGGTAAAAGTAACCTGAATTGAAAGCATATACAGCACATTCACCAATCCAGTTTTCCCCTGCAATTTCCTCAAGAAATTCAACATCAAGGGAACTAACTCGGCCTGATATTGATTTAATGTTGGCCTTTTGGTTGCAGTTGGGTGCTTGTTTCATCGGCCAACTTCCAGCACCTTGACAGTTGAAAGCTCCAACTACTCCTGTTAGCTTGTTCAAGTTCCATATCTTGAGCAAGCTGTTGATAATTCGGAAAAGACGTGTTTAGTTATGAACGTTAGTCTATTATAAACGATAGCATCAGCTGAGCTAGAAATTTCACCTCTTTCCATCCATGACTGGATCGATAAATAAGCAATCACGAGTAGGTCTGCCAGCATATCTGGCCCTCAAAATTGATCCATCAGACAGAACAAGTTTCTTTAGTATTTTAAAATCATGTTTTCCTGGCTTGTCACTGTGATAAAAGCAAAGCAAGCACATCACTAATTAGTGACACAAATAAAAGCGCATTTCAGTTTCATATCTTGAGTCATGCGAACTGCATTACCTTACGTACACTGGACAGCCACCCAATGCTCTCGCTGCACCATGGAACTCTGCAGTTTTGTGGTCGCTCTACATTAACGAATTCATGAAAATGGTTAGTCGTTTATTTATATGAATTAGTTCTGCTAAATTAACAAAGTTAGCTTCATTGACTAATAAGTTCTCAAGAGATAAAACATGTATATACTCACATGGAACATATCCCAGTCTGGAACGACGACTTCGCCTAATAGAAGACTATTAAAAGATACCGATGCAATATGTAAAGTCTGGAAAGTCGGCTCATTAGGCATGAAATCCTCAGATGCTCTGGCAGTTGCACTCTTCTTTGAACTATAATAGAGAGATACAAAAATATCAGAAACGTTGTTAATGGAAAAGATGACGGATATATATTTCTCAATCCTTTGTTTATTTACCTGAAAATGGAGTCTGTATTGTGACACATACAGCAAATTAAATTATTGTCACCGAAATTCCTCTCTATCGACTCATCAAGGGCTTCATGATATTGTTTTGTTATGGACACTCTTCCACCGTATCCAGAACCTAATGTTTCGACTAAGTTTTGTACATCCACTTTTACGCCATCCACTCCGCTACTCACCAGATAGCTATGCATGTCATTGTAAAAATCAAGAACCTTTTCTGGGTCTATTACGCCAACTCCATATTTTTCAAGACTATCCATGGCTATGTCTCTGATATTCCCAATATTCCCTGGTGATTGTACCGGATATTCAAGCTTCGGGTTGTATTTTTTTAGCGTTTCTGATGAAGAAAGAACTCCACCCCAGTAACCAGACAAAGCATGCCACATGTAAACATACCTGCATCATACCAAAATCTGAAAGCTTAGAAATGGAATGAGCTCATTGTGAACAGAAAATGTATATGGTGTACAATGTTTAGAAATCTTACTTTAGGCCATAATTCTCTTTGATGTAATGGATCAACTCTTTGAGATTTGTGCTTGAACCATCTAACTCTGCGCTTTTGAATTTAGTGTTTTCTGTTATATCTGCTAATCGGGTGGCAAACCTATAACAATAGAAACATCAATAGACACCTTTAGAATTGGATAACAATGTTCAAGATTAAAAAACCCAGAAGCATCTAGCTAGGGGACTTACTGTGTGCCTTCAATAAATGGTTCGCCTTCCTTCTGAAATTCATTTACTGTTTCTTGCCATCCATCATCTATGATCAAGAACTTTGGAGATATGCCGCCTTCTTTAAAGCTGCGAGAAAATGATTTTCAGTAAGCAAGAGTTTTCGTGTAGTCATTCTAATTTGAGGTTGACATGGTTATGCATCGGACCTTTGAAGACCATCTTTGATTCCCTTTGGGCTGACATTAGTGTAGAACGCATCCCAAGTACACCACCCGAACCAGTCTAAATGAGCAGGAATCTGCCATTTTAAAGCAAGATATAATGTCAAATCTCCACAATTTATAGTACTAATAACTAATCTGAATCAAAGACCTTTAATACATTTGAGTTTGTAGGTATATCAGGATTAATCTTTACCTTCTTGTTTTCCAGGTGGCTAAATGTACCCTTAAGTTTAGCTAATATTCTGCACATAAGTTTCATGCAAACATCAAGATTATAACTAAACCTGATATTGAAAAGAAAATAATAGAAATGACTTTAGTGTAACATACTTAATAGAGTCCCTCATGAGTTCAAAAGGGTTGTCCCCTGAATTAACAAACACTCCTTCAAGTGCTTGAGATGTTTGGATATCAGAATCACCTGAACACGTACATAAGGAACGGATATTAGTTAGTAGAAGAGGATTCTTAAAGAGAGACTATATAAGTTGGGAAACAGACCACTTTCATAGCAGAACTGAAGCTCATTTGAAGGAGTGCCTTGCAGAGTTGTCCTGAAAGCTCCATCAAGCACAGGCAATACCAGGACGTAAAACTTGTTTCCGGTTGCAGGCTCTTCAAGGGTTTCGTCATCAACTAAGTCAAAGACTGATTCTTCTCCTACTTCCATCAGGAGCATTTGAGTCTCTAAAGGAATTTCACTCGCTGATTTTCCTACTCGTGGTATCATCCACCAGATTTTCGCAATGAAAAGACACACGAACTTGCAATTTCTGTGAATTATTCCGTTAAGTTTAGTATTACTAGGATTCAACAAAAAAGGCGCATGCATTTTATCAAGACAAAAGAGTAAAATACAAATATGCAACTCGGTTTCTGGAATCATAGCACTCAATTCTATTGGCAAACTTGTAAACAGTCTGATCATGAGAGTGAAGAACACTAACTCTAGTCAATTTACCCATCTTAATACTAAACGACGCAAAAAATAGCCAGTGTCATATTGGAGCAACTCATAGTAGAATAATTTCCATTTCTAAATTAAGATGGACTACTACGTACCGACTACCGAGTGTGTAAAGGCTAACCGGGAGCTAAGGTTCTCTCAAAAAAGATTTCAAATTTGATAAATGTTGATTGGATGCCTGTAACTTAATCTGAATCAACAATGTGATTGAATTTAGTAAGCATATTGATATTACATTTACATTATAATATGATTGGATGCCTGTAACTTAATCTGAATCAACAATGTGATTGAATTTTAGTAACATATATTGATATTACATTTACATTATAATATGATGATTAGAGCTATTGATTCTGATAAATCACTAACGGCTATATTTACAAGTTTTAGTACTTTTGAACTATTGAGTCATGTGACAATCAGAGCATGAATCATATACCAAATCAGAGAGCAGCCATTGTTTAGAAATCTTACAAAAACGACACTATGACTATGTTTAAGGTAACAACTAACGAATAAATCATGATCAGGACAAGCAAGTAGTCATCAACAGCTGATTAATAAGATGAAGCTGGGCCAAACTTACTCAAGAAATCCAAGATTTATGACATGGTAAGAACTTAAAGTAGTCGAGTTAGCTCCAACAAAAGCAGATCCTGAACCAATCGGCGAAACGACGACATTTTCAGGTACATCTGTCAGGATAACCTTGCCACGGACCATGAGGCTACCATTCTCAATAACAGGAACGGCTGTAATCGTCATTTTTGCTTATAAATTACAAAAGCTCACAATTTCAAACTGCAAAATGGAAACAAGTGGATCAGACAAACCCCATTGCGGAAAACATATATACATACCATTGCCAAACACATTATGATGCTTACTTGAAAATATGTAAGGTAACTGAGAAATGAAAAAAAGTTTTGTTAACTTGTTATACTAACCAGAATACGAAGTTTTGGGACAAGAGAGAAACAAAGAGACGTTAGTTGGGATTATCAAAGGTGAAATTGAAAAGCTTGATTTATGAATGTGTTTATAATTGGTATAGGCAACAAAGATGAGGTCAAGAAAGGCCAAATTATCCTTGTAGGAAACACCACTAATCTAACAGATAAACTAAGTGCGGGACCAATCCAAGCAAGATTGACTTGGAGATGAGTCACCATTTAGTCCATCTTCAACAATTGCAACTCACTCAGTCTCAAAATTTCTGCCACGTCACCATTGCACTTACTGCAACTTACTTTACAACTCTCCACAATTATCTACTCCAATGTGGCCAAAAAATTATTTTCTTTTCACATTTCTTTTAAATTTGATTTTTCATTTCATTTTATTTTCTCATTTCCTCTTAAACTTTATTCTTGAATTTATTAAAATATCGTTAATTAATTATAACAAAATTACATTAATTTTTTTAAAATATATTACTTGAAAATAAAAATTACATTACTTAAAAAAACTACAATATTTGAAATTGAAAATTACAATATTTGAAATTGAAAATTACAATAATTGAAAATGAAAATTACAACAATTAAAATACTACATTCTACAAGTGTGATTTTAAATTCAAATAATATGTATTTTAAATTTGAGAAGTAATGTATAAGTATATTTCTATTGCTACATATAATTATTATCATATGGAAATATTCAAGAAAAATGAAAAATAATAAAAAAGAAAAAAGTAGAAAAGAGGAAAGAAAACAAGAAAAGATAAAGGAAACAAGAAACGAGGAAAGAAAAGAAAGAAAACAAGAAAAGAGGAAAGAAAACAAGAAACGAGGGAAGAAAACAATAAAAGAAATGAAAAATAAAAAAAGGGGCAAATGCTGAAGTTGGCTCATTTCAGAACTCATTGAGTCTGAGCCAGAGTCCCAAACCAATTTGGGACTCTGCTGGAGATGGCCTTAGTATGTGAATAATTTGATCTAAATGCAAGAAACTTGTGGACTAATGTATATAATTAAATTTTAATTGAGTTGTGAAAATTTATATTCGATATACAGCTAAAATTTTGGAAGTCCGGTTGTTATATAGGATGCGTAAGACTTAAGTGATATGTTTAAAAAAATTAATTGAGTTGTGAATTAATTTGGAAATTGTTTCGGTCAATTAAGAATTTAAGATAGTAAGTCAAATTATGCATCGGTTTTAGACTAAAACCGAGTCATAATTCTATGCCGATCAAAAATAGCACGAAGCGCCCCAAATTAAATAAAAAATCGTCAAACCCCATGTGTTTCGTGTTTCGTGTTTCTGACTTGAGACACAGTCACACAGACACGTCATGTTGGATTTGTAAACTTCGTCCACAGAAGCAGCAGATTTCATTGAAAGTATAATAATGGGAATGAGTAGAAAACTAGCCATAGAGCTCTATCTTACAACTATAACAAACTAACTGCTAGTTACTCCGTTTCGGAAATAGCTTCACATTTACTTTTTCGATGGAGAAAATAAGATATATATTACTTTTGGATAAAATAGTACTAGTGGGTTCCTCAAATTGATTTTTGAAGTTGAAAGTTGGATAAAATAAAGTTAGTGATTTACTTTCGAATATATTTAATATTAAAATTGGATGAGTAGTTACTAAAAAATGAAATGAGAAGTTTTGTTTGGAACACTCAAATCAAGAAATGGAAAGTTATTCGTAATCCGGAGGAAGTAGTACTAATTTTCGAGGTCAATGTACAAACCAAATCCCTAAGAGGAGGTGCGTTGTAGCTCGTCATCGTGGGCCGACGTGCCCATGGTGCGTCAACCCACCCCCCGCCTCATGCCATGACGCGGGGCCTTGGTGTGCAGCAGCCAATCGGTTGCTTCCACTTGGCGCGTTGTGGTTCATTCTTTTTTTAATTTTTTTTTTTTTGTGTTTTATCAAATTTCAAACGGCTATAACTTTTAAAATAAAAATGCAAAAAATAAATAAAAATCACCAATGGCTTTATTTTTTCGAGATCTATAAATAGAGACTAGTCTTGACTATGTTTGGATCATCTCATCTCTAACTCATCTTTCTCTCTTAATTAAACTTAAAACACTCTCTTCACTTCAAAACACCATCTCCACTTCAATTTTCCGGCGACATGGATGGAAACTTTTTTACTCCGGAAACTCTGAGGTGAATGCAAGAAAACACACCCGAAGCCTACGAAGCGTGCATACAAAAGCTCAACAAAAACACATCTCAACAACCCTAACCGAGATTCGTTCGCCCTTTGTTCCAAAGCTCCTACCAAGACCCCTACACTCAAGATTACTATTCTCCAACCTCCCAAACACCAATATTTTTGCAAACACCAGAAGTTGAGGTTGTTCCTGAAACGCAGCCGGAAATTCAACCGAACCGGAGGCCTGGAAAAGGGAAAGCCAAAGCCAAGGAAGGAGCGACGTCCAACAAAGAGCGAGGACGGAACTCACTCTACAACCAAAATGAGGACTTGGTTCTCATCTCTTGCTACATGGTTGTTAGCCAAAATCCAATCGTTGGCACGAATCAGAAGTACGCAACTTTGTTCCATAAAGTCGAGGAGAAGTTCAAGGATGTCCGAAGGGATGGAAAGATGTTCGGTATGGAAAACTACCGGAGCCATGATTCACTTCGTCTCAGATTGAAATTGAAAGTTGGATAAAATAAAGTTAGTGGTTTACTTTCGAATATATTTAATGTTAAAATTGGATGAGTAGTTACCAAAAAATGAAATGAGAAGTTTTGTTTGGAACACCCAAAATGGCAAAATGGAAAGCTATTCCCAGAACGGAGGAAGTAGTACTAATTTTCGAGGTCAATGTACAAACCAAATCCCTAAGAGGAGCTGCGTTGTAGCTCGTCATCGTGGGCCGACGTGCCCATGGCGTGTCAGCCCACCCCTGCCTCATGCCATGACGCGGGGCCTTGGTGTGCAGCAGCCAATCGGCTGCTGCCACTTGGCGCGTTGTAGTTCATTCTTTTTTTTTTAAATTTTTTTTTTTGTGTTTTATCAAATTTCAAACGGCTATAACTTTCAAAATAAAAATGCAAAAAATAAATAAAAATCACCAACGGCTTTATTTTTTCGAGATCTATAAATAGAGACCAGTCTTGTCTATGTTTGGATCATCTCATCTCTAACTCATCTTTCTCTCTTAATTAAACTTAAAACACTCTCTTCACTTCAAAACACCATCTCCACTTCAATTTTCCGGCGACATGGACGGAAACTTGTTTACTCCGGAAACTTTGAGGTGAATGCAAGAAAACACACCCGAAGCCTACGAAGCGTGCATGCAAAAGCTCAACAAAAACACATCTCAACAACCCCAACCGAGATTCGTTCGTCCTTTGTTCCAAAGCTCCTACCAAGACCCCTACACTCAAGATTACTATTCTCCAACCTCCCAAACACCAATATTTTTGCAAACACCAGAAGTTGAGGTTGTTCCTGAAACGCAGCCGGAAATTCAACCGAACCGGAGGCCTGGAAAAGGGAAAGCCAAAGCCAAGGAAGGAGCGACGTCCAACAAAGAGCAAGGACGGAACTCACGCTACAACCAGAATGAGGACTTGGTTCTCATCTCTTGCTACATGGCTGTTAGCCAAAATTCAATCGTTGGCACGAATCAGAAGTATGCAACTTTGTTCCATAAAGTCGAGGAGAAGTTCGAGGATGTTCGGAGGGATGGAAAGATGTTCGGTATGGAAAACTACCGGAGCCATGATTCACTTCGTCTCAGATTTAAGCGGATGATAGATGAGATTAATCATTGGTTGATTTGTGTGGATTGTTCTACTAGGGTTGTCGGCGATCGGAGTGGCTACAATGAAGCCGATGTGACTGAAACGGCCTAGGAAATCTACGAAGAGAAATCATCCAGTCAACAACCATTCACCATGTTCAAGTAGTGGGATGCCATGAAACAGTACCCAGAGTGGAGAACGAGGATGAACTTGGAGGAACACATGAACTTGCCCAATCGTGTAGTGTGTGTTTGTTAGTTTGATGCATTTGTGTGTTGTGTGTTTGTTGCATTTCCATTGGTTTTATTTAAATTCCATGTCGTTTGTTGTAATATATTCGTGGTTTCAATGAAATTTCACTTAATAAATTGTAAAACGAGTTCTAAAAATGCCATTTTATTAATTGCAACTTCTAAACACTTTTATAATATGTTAAAAAATTATTTTTTTTTCATGACGCCACGATGACGCGTCACCAATGCAGCAGAATCTCGTCACGGATCCCGTCCTCAGCCGATGATGCGTCATCGCGCCGTCACCAATGCAGGTGGTCTAATAAAGTTCTCCCATTTGATACACTACAATCCTAACTGCACAGTGTGCAACACCAAATATCTTGATCTTTCGATTCCCAACTTGATATGTTGCTTTTGTTTGCACAGGGCAAATCCACTCGAGATAATCATCGTATGGTAAGTTGTTTCATCTTGTACAAATGGATTGTCTTCTCCAGAAACTTTTGAGTCCTGATTATTACTCCATCTGTTTCGTTATAAGTTAAAAAATTAATAAGAATAGTGTTTCTATATGAGGAAATGTAAGGCTCTTCAAAGAAATGTTCAAAATGACAAATTGTGTGCATGCAGAACTTCTAGTGAAATATTGAGAGCATTAGATATCAATATATCATCTAGAAGATCTACCATTGTGGTTACCATATTGTTGTTTATTACTCGTACTAGACAAGTTCATGAGGGTAAAGTGTAACGGACCTTATTCCTTTGCATTTTTATTATATTGTGGGACTCATATCTATTGCCTATTGGGCCTGTCTTGACATCTCGTTATATTATAGGACTCAATTTATTATATTGGGCCTTCCTTGTCATCTGATTTGGAAACCGTATTGTGTTCTTCGCACCGTCACACCACCATCGTCACACCACCAACCTCACACCACCATCGCCCAGATCCACCACCACTGCCCTCCGACCACTGTCAAGATCCACCATCAAGATCTTCCCAAGCTCAGTCAAGATCCGTCCAGATCCGATCACCGATCCAATTTAGTCCAGATCCGATTTACTTTAATTCTTATAATTCTATAATTTTGAATATTGTATTATTAAATATTGTATAAAATTGTCGATTTATTGTATATCCGTATTGAATATTGTATAAAATTATCGATTTATTGTATCATTGTCGATTTATTGTATCATTGTCGGTTTATCCGTATTGAATAAAATTGTCGGTTTATCCGTATAAAATTGTTGGTTTATCCGTATAAAATTGTCGGTTTATCCATATTATAATTTAAAAATAACAAAAAAACACCTATTTAGCGACGGATAACTCGCTAAATAGCCCAGAATTTGGTTTTTTTTTTGAAAAAAAGAGAAAATCAGCTTTTTAGAGACGGATAATTATCCGTCTCTAAAATGTCAACACTCACTACAAAAAAACATCCGTCGCTAAAAGCCTCCCGATTCGTAGCGACGGATTTAGCGACGAATAGCTTCCCCGTCTCAATTTTGCTCGTCTCTAGGTTTTTTGCGACGGATAATTTATCCGTCGCTAATTAGCGACGGATAAAGTTTTGACCGTCTGAAACAAAAAGTAGCACTATTTAGCGACGGATAACTATCCGTCGCTAAATAGTATTTTTTGTTTTTTTATTTTTATTTTTAATACGAATATTTCGACAATTTTATACGAATATGCAATACGGATAAATCGATAATTTTATTCAATTCGGATAAATCAACAATTATATATGAATATTCAATACGGATAAACCGACAATTGTATACGATTGTTCAATACGCATAAACTGATAATTTTATTCAATACGGATAAACCGACAATTTCATACAATATTCGATAATACAATATACAACATTTAATAATAATTAATACAAATAAGAAATTACAAAATTAATAAGAAATTACAATAATACAATATACAAAATCTAGATCTGGATCTGGATCTTGTTGGATCTTGGATGACGTCGGATCTGGTCGGAGATGGTGGTGGACGGAGAGATCTCGTGGTGGTGGGAGAGAGTGAGATCGGAGCGTCATTTTCTTCTTCTTTGTCGGAGATGGTGGTGGACGGATCTCGTGGTGGTGGGGTGGATTGGTGGGGTGACAGTGGAGATGTCGTGGTGGTGGATCTGGGAGCGTGGTGGTGGGGCAGAGGCGGTGGTGGAAGGTCGGATCTGTGAATGGTGGTGGAAATCGAGGCGGGTGGAGTGGTGGGAGAGGCAGTGGTGGTGGAAGGCGAGTGTGGGGTGAAGGTGGGGGAGTGGTGGTAGAGGTGCACTACAAGAATTCTGAGGTAAAATAATGGAAAGGGGAGACGGATTTATAGCGACGGATCGCTAGATTTGGCGACGGATTTTATCCGTCGCCAAATCTAGAGCGACGGATAATTTTATCCGTCGCTATATGGGCGACG
Source organism: Plantago major (assembly GCA_026545765.1). Classification (NCBI taxonomy): domain Eukaryota; kingdom Viridiplantae; phylum Streptophyta; class Magnoliopsida; order Lamiales; family Plantaginaceae; genus Plantago; species Plantago major. The sequence continues at coordinate 75,375,084 of CM048841.1, forward strand.
AATTTTATTAATCCGTCGCCCGTTGGTTAACTTTTTTTTAAAAAAAAAAGAAAATTAAATATTAACGACGGATAAATTATCGGCCGTTAATATTTATATGTTAAAAAAAATAATAATAAAAACTGGCGACGGAATAGCGATCTGTCGCTACGGATAACTATCCGTCGCCCCGTATAGCGACGGATCGCTATTGGGCCGAAGGATACGTGTCCGTCAGCCCAGAAAGGTTTTAATGATTTTGGGCTGAAGCAGAAGCCATTTCGGCTTCATTGTTCTTCGTTTTTCTTCTTCGTTTTTCTTCCTTTCTCCTCCGTCAAATCTGACCATTTGTTGTCGATTCTTCCCAATCTTGGTGTCAATTCAAAGATCGTTGGACGAGGAGCTCGTTTCTTCCTTCAATTTCAAATTTCATCCGCTATTTTCTTCGGAATCAAAGGTATTACTTCTAAACCCTAACTTTTGAAAAATTGGGATTTTTTTAATTTTTGACTACTTATTCTCAATTGTATGTTTATATGAAGTATGTAGTAGCTTGTTTAGTTAATTTGATCAATTATATGTAATTTGATATGTATATGTAATTTGATTAATTTGATTTGTATATGTAATTTGATTAATTTGATTTGTATATGTAATTTGATATGAATGTATGTAGTAATTCAATATGTATGTATGTTAATTCGATAAGTATGTATGTAGTGAAGTATGTATGTTAGTTAAGTATGTATGTAGTTGTTTTAGTTAGTTTAGTTAATTTGATAGTCTTTGGAGTCGGAGGGGGGGGAGAGGCTCTGGTAGTCGAGGCGTGGTCTCAGATTGTCGAGACCCCCCATGAGAGAGAGCAAGGGCTCTACCAACAGCCTGAGACATCTGGGAGGACGACCATGACGATTGTCCCTACCTCATGTTCGATATACATCATCCCAACGTCACGTGGAACGGCTTGCCTGTGATTTTTCCCCTTTGGTCTGCCAAGTATTATACATTCTTCTTAAATATGTAAAACATAACTTATGATAGTTGACAAGTATAAATTGTTGTACTAAAGTAATATATATTTGTTTCTTGTATCTTATACATTGGCAACAGTTTATGGCCTCGGGAGGTCCACAACAAACTAGGTGACATCTTCCGGAGCATGAGAGAGCCACCGGGGCAGGGTGGTGAGTGTTGGTCTCACATCTCGGACTGCATGAGGGCTGAGTACTTTGATGAGCTGAGGGTAAGTTAAAATATGGCATTCGTTTGTTTGTAATTATAATCGTTTTAATATGAGTGGTATGTTAGCCACTGTATGTGAGTGGTATGTTAGCCACTTTATTTGGGTGATATGTTAGTCACCATTGTGTTAGTAAAATTTAGGACAATGTGAGTGGTATGTTAGCCACTTTGTTTGGGTGATATGTTAGTCACCATTGTGTTAGTAAAATTTAGGACAATGTGAGTGGTATGTTAGCCACTTTGTTTGGGTAGTATGTTAGCCACTTTGTTTGGGTGATATGTTAGTCACCATATATGTGATGTCGTTGTATCTTATTAAATTGATGTAACATGGTGACGTTATATATGTATTGACTTTGGATGTTGTATGAAATTGGGAATGTAGAAGGAGTACTTCATTCCTAGAAGGTTGATCCCATATATCTGGCGTGTTTACGAGACTGTGGGATCTAAACTATACAGGGATATGGTTTGTACTTGGAAGGCCATTCGGGATCGGGGTGGCCCAATGCCTCCACAGGTTGATGCAGAGGAGTGGGCCCTTTGGGATGCGTACTGGTGCCGAATTGATGTCCAGGACATTGCCTACATCAACAGATAGAACCGGGCGTCTCAGTCTGATGCGGCAGGGAGGGTCATTCACCACCTTGGGAGGCGATCTACTGTCACTGATTATTACCAATCGGTATGTATATATATGTTTTTTTTTCAATCTAGCATTACGTGTATGTATTGTGTCTCTGATTACTTAACTGTGAGATGATAAATTGTTGACTATATATGTTGTTCAGATCGCACAGGGGGAGGTCACATCCAGGTATGACATCTTCAAGAAGGCCAAGGAGAAGGGCGGGGTATGGACCGACTGTCGGGTCTCGTCTATTGCGGTATGTTTATGTTGCTTAAATTTCATATTTGTACACTATTACAAGTTATTTTTGAAAAACAGTAACTGATCATGATATCTGCTATTTACAATTTCAGGCTGAGGTTGATGCTCAGGTGGCGAGGCAGGAGGACGAGACGGGTGATGTGTTGTCAACTGAACAAGTTGACAACATCTTCCTAGAGGTCAACAAACCGGACATCAAAGGACGAATATATGGACTCGGGAGCCTCGGTTTGAGCTTGGCTAGTCCGGGGTGCTCCTCATCATCATCCCAGCAGTCTAGACGTCCGGTTTACACACAGGACTAGGTCTCGGAAATGGTGCAGTCGCAGGTCCGGGAACAGGTTGCTCGACTAACTCAAGAGATGGAGCAACAAAGGGACGAGATGGAGCGCCGCGACAGAAACGAGGAGAACGAGCGCCTTGATTCTGATGGAAGATTCATGTCCCGGTTCACCCCCACCCCCGTCTGGTAGCTAGTTATGTATATGTACGTTCAGATTTATTATATTTACACTTGTTCGGATAATTTCTCCTGCTCCGGATATTACTTTATATTATTTATCATTTATTGAAACAGTTTCCGTATTATTGATTTATTATCGAACATTATATTGATTAAATAGGTGAACTACGAAAAACAGGGATTAATATGAAATAAATAGTGACGGATTAACAGTGACGGAATAAATAGTGACGGATTAATAGTGACGGATTAACAGTGACGGAATAAATAGTGACGGAATTAGTGACGGAATTTGAGATTCCGTCACTAATTCCAATAATATATTGGGCGACGAATAGAAATTATCCGTCGCCAAATATAACGACGGATAGATTCTATCCGTCGTCCCATCTAGCGACGGATAATTTCTATCCGTCGTTATATTTGGCGACGGATAATTTCTATCCGTCGCCAATAATCGATTTAAAAAAAAAAGTCAAATATATTAATCGGTCGTCCAATCCGTCGCGAATTGGACGACGGATTATCTATCCGTCGTCAAAGTTCCAGTGGGGCGACGGAATTACTATCCGTCGCCCGATCGTCACCCCAGCTGGGGCGACGGATCGGCACTGTTTAGAGACGGATTTATCCGTCGCTAAACAGTGTATTTTTTGTAGTGGTGGTTGGGTAGTGGAGTGGTGGTGGAGGTGGTGGAGTGGTGGTGGGAGAGAAGGAGAGAGGAAGATGAAGGGTTAGTGAGTGATGAGAGGAAGAGAGTGAAGAATAAATTAGGGTTTCTGCGTAGTTTAGCGACGGATACCCTATCTGTCGCTATTTAGGGATGGGTAAATCTATCCATCCCTAAGTATCCGTCGCTAAATTTTAAGTTTTTTGTTTTTTATTTTTTTTGTCAACGAATTAGAGACGGAAAAAATTTCGTCTCTAAGCCTAGCGATTCGTCTCTATTTAATCCGTCGCTAAATTCCGTCCTTAAAAGTTGTTATTCTTGTAGTGACTCTATTCGTCGCTAAATCCGTGACTATTTAGCGACGGATAGGTTATCCGTCATTAGAAGCTTTGTGACGAAGCCCAAGGAGACGGGTTTATATATTATCCGTCGCTACGGATTTAGCGACGGATCGCTACCTGTGTAGTGACGGATTAATCCGTCGCTAAATGTTGGGTTTTTTTGTAGTGATGTACCTTCTCCAGGAGGTACAGTAAGGATTATCATAGCTCTTGATAGCTCAAATGATTGTGGTACTTCTGGATCATGTGAATCTCAAGATTTACAATAAGTATCCTTCGTAAATATTCATTCATATGCTCAAACTTCAGGTTGAGCTAACATTGGTGTAACCAATATTATTTTTCATGAGTATTGAGAATTTTATCTCATACTTCAATATTTCACTTCTGGTGAATTTTATCAACGTGAAGTTGATTATAGAATGAGTATATACATCAAAATAGTTCTTCAAGAACTTTCCTCATTCAATCAATGTTTGTTAACATGATACGTACTTTTAGTCTCCTTTTGGGACTAACTGTCGGAGATGATATCTCCCCTCATTGAACTTTCTTGAACCATATGACTTGTAAGTCAAACACTCATTTTCATGTGCACAACCTGAGGTTTGTGTATGAGTGTAGCATTAACAATATAAGAATAAACATGCGAGTATGCAACATCATGCCTAAGGATACTAGAAAAAACCAAATAATTGTAACTATGCAAGAATAAACATATTATGATGCAATGTTTAGTATCTAAATGCACATGAAATTTGACTCGATAATGCAACGGTACTGTACGTATTTCGAATTCGTTAATCAATCGGACTTCAGGTCCATGAGCTCATTTTCTATCATCATCATGATCACTACAAAAATCGGCACATGGCGGCGGATAGATCCGTCGCTACAGTTATCTATCCGTCGCCCACGGATCGGGCGACGGATAGAAAATCCGCCGCCTCGAGCCGTGACGGATAACAATCCGTCGTCGAATTCATGACAGTTGACGGATTGACCATTTTTTAAATTGATAATGGGGCGGATAGATTCTATCCGCCCATTTCTATTTTTTTTAAAAATAAAATCCGTATTAATTTTTATATTCAGTATACGGATTAATTAAATATCAATTTGTATTCGTATGAGATATTGATTTGTATTCAGATATCGGATTAATTTGTATTCAATTTTATATTCGTATCAATTTGTATTAAATGCAGTGCGGTGGTGGTGGGAGGAGAAAGGTGGTGCGGTGGTGGCAGTGGTGGTGCGGTGGTGGCAGTGGTGGTGGCGCGGTGGTGGTGGCGCGGTGGTGGCAGTGGTGGTGGCAAGGTGGTGGTGGCGCGGTGGTGGCAGTGGTGGTGGCAAGGTGGTGGTGGCGCGGTGGTGGTGGGAGGAGGAAAGGTGGTGGTGGTGGGAGGAGAGAGGTGGTGGTGGTGGTGGTGGAGATGGTGGTGGTGCGGTGGTGGTGGGAGGAGAGAGGTGGTGGTGGTGGTGGTGCGGTGGTGGAGATGGTGGTGTGGTGGTGCGGTGGTGGAGATGGTGGTGGTGCGGTGGTGGTGGGAGGAGAGAGGTGGTGGTGGAGATGGTGGTGGGAGGAGAGAGGTGGTGGTGGTGGTGGTGGAGATGGTGGTGGGAGGAGAGAGGTGGTGGTGGTGGAGATGGTGGTGGAGGAGGATGGTGGTGGAGGATGGTGGTGGTGGAAGGAGAAAGGTGGTGGTGGGCGGAGGAGGAGAGGAGAAATGGAGGAGAAGTGGTGGTGGAGGAGATATATGGTTTTTTTTTTAGGCTTTTAGCGACGGATAGATCTAGATCTATCCGTCGCTAACTTTTTTTTTTTTTTTTTTTCGGCTATAGCGACGGATAGATCTATCCGTCGCTATATTAGCGACGGATAGATCTAGATCTATCCGTCGCTAAATTTTTTTTTTTTTTTTAAATCTTGGTCAAAGCTCTTTAGCGACGGATAAACTTATCCGTCGCTACAGAGCGACAGATAAATTTTATCTGTCATGAACGGGCGACGGATAGAATCCGTCGCCCGTTTGGCGATCCGTGCTTCTGAGGCTGACGGATAAAATCGTCGCCCTTCTAGTCCGTTCATTCTGGTAATTCTTGTAGTGGATGTCATCAAATTGACTTACATGTAAGATCCCCATGTACATGTCCAATAATTTATGTCAATCGATTTTGCATATGCATATAAAATATATCGGTTCCATGTATATCGGTATCAAATATCTTTGCTAGATTTTTTTTTCAAGTCAGCACTGATCATCGATATCTGAATATTGTTTTAGGTACCATTTCATTTCATATAGGCCATCTATTATAGTTCAGATATCTATGCCTTTTGTGGCATACATTACTCTTCAGGAGTACCAACTGCTTTATCTTGCCATTTTCTTGAATTGTATTTAGCACTGCAACCGCATTTCACTGAGGTGGATGAATTATTAGTACAATAGGCAAGATATCTCAATGTACAACACATGCCATTCTATAATCGATATGTAACTCTGTACGCCTCAAAATAGGATCATAGCGGGTTAACATTCAAATCATAGAAGTTCATGTTTGATCATATTTTAATATAGTAACATGGAGCTGGAGAGTAAATATTTAGTTCAAGTTTGAACTTTCAAATATATGTGAGGATCAATTTACTATATGAATTTAATTGGGCCTGGTGTATACCGGCTTTAAGGGTCCCAAAAAATAATTCAACTGATTTTGTAACCGTGTATCTCTTTATTCATGAGATGAAAAATTAATTATATGGCACTCAACCCCATTATATATAGAGTAAACTCACTAAAAAGACTTAATTATGTAGATAAGTATGCAATTTATATTTATTTATTTTTTTGAAACTTATATGCAATTATTAAAAAATCACAACCGTCTATAGATTATGAGAGGGTACTACATCTCAAATTGAGTTTTTCTTTGTTTTATTTATGTTTTTTTTATTAGGTTTGTTTGTCGTTTGGTAGTATATTTTATTTTGTTAGTGATGACTTCTTTGTGATTTTCCTTTAGTTTTGTCCCTCTGCCAATAAAGTCTATTTTTACTTGTACGAAACACGTAAACTTACAGCTAACCTAATACACGGGAACATTCTCGAGTTTTAGTATTATAAAGAAACAACCTCAGCAAATAAACTGATGATTCATACAAGAAATATATATGTAAAGAAAATCAATGTAGTTATTGATTTGTGTAGCAACTAATGAAGTCATTAATCGTGTACTTTGTCTCAAACACTGTTAGTAGGTCAGCAAGTCATGGGCTGTCAATGATATGATAGTGGCAAAGTGAAGGAGAGAGCTTGTCTTTATGCAAAATTTCCAACTCTTTTTTCTTGCTAGCATGCATAAGTCAACTTTTGTAGTGTCGAGTGGGGCTAGGAATCAAACGTAAGATTATTATCGTGTTAGTTGAGATTATTACAGCTTTTGACTTGGAACTTAGAGAATGATAGTACTGATCAGTATAATAACGGGCGGACTCAAAAATATATACTCAAAATATGATATTATTCAGTCCAGGAAAAAATAGCGTTAAATATGAATACAATCTTGTCCTGAATTCTGGAAAAGAATTAAACTTCAACGTTACAAGTATTTTTTTTCCCCTTTTCACTCCAAAGCGAACTTTCAAGTGGGTTGAGAGGCGGAGGTGTGTAATGAAGGGTAGGGCAAGTGCTCTGCCTTTTAAAAAAAGAAAAAAATTGCAGTGCATTTATATTATGTTCTTACAGTTTACACTATCATTCATGTAACATGTTATTTTTTCTTTCATTCTAGTACATATATACGGTATAATATTGGTAATATTATCATTTTTTTCCATATGCTTACATTAACAATAATAAAAATATATCTTTCTTTTAGTTGTTCTTTTTCTAAATTTATGCGTTCTAGGCAGTTTGTGATCGTGGGTCCATCTCTGAGTGGGTTATTTGGAAATTTTATTTAAGGAAGTGAATTTCCTCTAGTACGTGTTATTTTATTTCTTGAAGTATAAAATCTGACATATATAGGATGCACGACAAACGTTGAATAGGTATATTAAAAAAAATATTCCGCGGCAACTCATGCATACATAGTATGCATTAAATATAAATGAATAATTCATTATTAAAGTAATTTTAAATTTGGACCCCATTTACTAGGAAAATTTTGTATGGAGAAAAAAGATTTATACTTTCTTCGAGGGTACGCACCCCTAGGCTGGATTTTTCCAATTAAGCACTCAAATGGAAGAAGATTTACAAGTCAAAAATACTCCTGACGTAATGGAAATGAGAAAAAAATGAAGTAGGCAACCTACACTTGAACCCCACGTAAGCAATACAAATATACGAGTATCTCTTGACACCGACGAGTTTGGTTCTTTCAGTTTCAGGAAATATATGTGTAAGTACGATTTACATCCATCAATCTTTTTAGATGTCATATAAACGATTAAGTCCCCATCGTTTCAAATTTTACGATGAATGATAAACTATGAACTGACGTAAAATATTATTTATACCGAAGAACAAAAGTCAAACTTGGTGATGATGTCATAGGAGAAAGAGTGGAGATACATTCTCTCCTCCCTTTTCTTTGAAATCCTTATTTAATTTTCTTACATTAACCTCCTAAAACTTTCAAATTATAATAAAGAAGCCTCAATGTTTTAAATTTTCATCCATCTTCTTCTTCAATTTATAAAAAAATTTAAAAAATTAAAAATAAAATTGAAAAAGTGAACTTCCATGGAAGCACCATTGAAGCTTCCATGGAAGCTCCAAATTTGGAGCTTCCAAGCTCCAAATCTGGAGCTTCCATGCTTCCATGGAAGCTCCACTTTTTTTTTTTTTTTTTTTTTTTTTTTTAAATTTAAATTTAATTTAATTTAATTTTTAATTTTTTACTCCCTCCGTTCCGGAGAACTTCATACATTAGGGTTAGCGCGCAGTTTTATGCGAAAAGTTAAAGTAATGATAGAATATAGAAAATGTGGGAAAAATGTACTTTTAGTGGCAAAATGTATAATTTGAGTGTAAAGTTGAGATTGTTTATTATTTGTTGGGTGTGGGGCAACTTCATTTTTTAGTAATGTATGGAGTTTTGTGGGACGGCTAAAAATGGCAAATGTATGAAGTTCTGCGGGGCGGAGGGATTACTAAGAAGGAGTTGGATGAAACTATCAAAAGCTAAAACTTTAGGGTTTTAGAAATTATATTGGTATTATATGTCTATATTGTAAAATACAAAATATTTGAGACAAATGTGATATAAGATGAAACTTGTATTTGTAAATAGAGGGCAAACTAGACTTTTTGTCAAAAGTCAAACTTTGTGTTTAGATTGGACCTCAGTGTAAATCCTGAATCGTTAGGGACCTAATCATTCACAAGGCATCTAAAAAGGTGGCTGAGTGTAATATTCTCATATGTATAATGGTGAATAGGGCGGACCGGGAAATACTTTTGACCCTGGACTAATATAATGATAAAATAAATTTATGACGCAAGAATTTTACAGATAATTATAAACTTTTGTTGTATTTTTAATGTATATTTTTGTTAATGGGTAGTTGCAGATTGAATTAAAGAGATCGTAAATTTAATATTTATATTAAGGAGAACATATATAAAGAAATGATAATGACAGACATTAAAGTGTAAGCATATGGAGAAGAAAGAAAAAACGAACCCTAAGACGATATGGAAAAAAAAAATCACAATTCATAAGGGGCTAAGGGCACATTAGTGAAATTATGCAGGAAAAAATAAGCATGATAAGAGAAACATTTTACAAGAAAATGAAGAACAAATTAAGGAAGATTACAAATGTATTTAAAATCTAGAGAATAAAAATATGTTGGAAGATGATGATATTATTTTTCTAAATAGAATTAACATAATTAAAAGAATATAAATAATCATAACTTAAAAGAAAAGGCAAAAAAAAAAAAAAGAAGGTATTATAATTTATATGTAGTAAAATTCTTGTAAAATTTAAAGTGTAAGCATATGGAGAAGAAAGAAAAAACGAACCCTAAGATGATATGGAAAAAAATCACAATTCATATATAAGGGGCTAAGGCCACATTAGTGAAATTATGCAGGAAAAAATAAGCATGATAAGAAAAACATTTTACAAGAAAATGAAGAACAAAGGAAGATTACAAATGTATTTAAAATCTAGAGAATAAAAATATGTTGGAAGATGATGATATTATTTTTCTAAATAGAATTAAGATAATTAAAAGAATAAAATAATCTAACTCAAAATAAAAAGCAAAAAAAAAATGGTATTATAATTTATATGTAGTAAAATTCTTGTAAAATCACGATTTTCATTAATATGGGGAAACATATGATTTGGTTTTTCTTATTATTTAGTAAAATCAAGTGTTTTACAATAGTTGCTCTTACATTATAATATAAAATGAAGATAAATAAAACTCGTTTACAAATTAATGGGAAAATGAAAATTCATTAAATTTCAAGAACTAATTCATAAAAAAAAAAACAATTAAGAAAAGAAAAATGAAAGTAAAAGAGTGCTAATAGCAGTAATTGAAGGCTGTTGGGAAAGGGCTAAACACTTAAATAGTACAACAGGATAAGTTGCTCCACGAGGGGAAGGGTGACGATCCTACGACTACTCTTGTATTTGTTAACTCTTATTTAGAGAGAGTGCGACTGTATTATTCAAAACAAAACAGTCCTAGTGTGGTGAATGTATTATGTAACAATGAAATATGTGATCTTGTACGCTTTTAGACCCTCGTTTTTTGCTCAAGATTCAATATTCGTATCATATTTTGGCCAATTACCAACATCTTGTGTATTTTGTAGGTCATTATCGTGTTTTTTAGGAATTGCACGATTTCAGGTACCAAAACGTCATATTTGGGCGAAATCAGGGAAGTTAAGCAAATACGATGATTTGGCCGTTGCACGGAGTTCGAGGTGTTGACACTACAAGAATAACCAGATTTAGGGACGGATGTAGGGACGGATAAAAATATCCGTCCCTACCTTAGGGACGAATCGGCGGATTTAGGGACGGACTAGGGACGGATAGGCCTATCCGTCCCTAGTCCGTCCCTAAATAGGGATGGATTATGGTATCCGTCCCTGTTTTAGGGACGGATATTTTATCCGTCCCTAAAACAGTTGGCCAAGAAAAAAAAGAAAAAAAAATGAAAAAAGGGGGTTCAGCGACGGATAGATATCCGTCCCTAAATAGGGACGGATTTAGATCCATCCCTAGAACCGGTATACAGAAACAAAAACAGTGGGCAGATCTCCCCATTTGCTCACTGCTTTTCTTTCTTCCTCCTCTCTTCTCAAATTCGCCACTTGCCATTTCCGGCCAAATCGCAACGATTCCGGCCAATCTTGTACTCGTTTCGAAGCTCGTGGGACAAGGAGCTCGGGTTGTGCATCAATTTCAACTTTCATCCGCTATTTTCTCCGGAATTGAAGGTATTTTGGCTAAAACCCTTACTTTTTAAAATTTGGGGATTTTGTTAATTTCGACTAGTTTGATCAATTGTATGTTTATAGGAAGTATGTAGTAGATAATTTAGCTTATATTACGTATTGGGTTAGCTTTGAGATGTTCAATTGATATATTTATTGTGAAATAGGATTGCTAGTATGATGTTAGTATGATTGTAAGTATGTAGGGTATTTACATAGCTATTTTTGTATACGTAGGATTATGAAGATTTAATTGTGTGTTTGGAGACAATTTGGTGATTTTGGTGATTTTAATATAATTTTGGAGTATTAACATAAAAACAATTACTAATATTTTCATCTACATTTTGTAATGTTAATAGATATATGGAAGTTTAACTACTAGAAAATTGAATTGTAATCGTAAAATGCATGATATTCATTACCAATTGTTAACGTATCCTAATTAAAAATGTAATTGTAATGAAACTAAATACGTAATGGTATACATGTTATAAATCTAATAAATTGAGACGCAGGTTAATTGTTGAATTATGAATCCCGATCGTTCATGGATGTACCGTCAGACCTTAATGAATGTAATTGAATCTAGTTTTGTGGAAGGGGTTGAAGCCTTCATTGCTTTTGCACTTACAGAGACTACTTGTTTGAGTCGGGGGATGATGAAGTGCCCTTGCAATGCGAACAAATGTAGAAATAGGCAATTTTTGCCTCCTAGAACGGTAGTCGAACACTTGAAACGTAAGGGGTTCGTAGCTGAGTATGAGGTATGGTATTATCATGGTGAGGAATCAATACCGTTCATGGATTATGGGAGTATTCCTAAGAGTATAAGAAGGAAGCAAAATGTGATCGGTAGTACTCAAAATACGTCTACATCTAATGCTAATCCTGATCATGAGAGGATTGAGCAAATGGTGTATGATGTTGCGGGTCCAGAGTTCATGGACACCGATCGGGATGTGGAGGAGTCACCGAATCCCGAGGATCAGGTGTTCTTTGACTTGTTGGAATCATCAAAGAAGCCGATTTGGCCAGGGTGTCAGAAGCACACTGAGTTGTCTTTGTTGTCTCGGCTAATGAGTTGTAAGGCCGAGGGTGGTCAGTCTGAAGTGAGCTTCAATAACACCGTACAACTGTTATCGGAGTGTTGCCCTGAACCAAACCTAGTACCCACCAACCTTTACCAAGCGAAGAAAAAGATGCGGGGGTTGGGGTTGCCTATGGTAACCATAGACTGTTGTCCGGATATGTGCATGATCTATTGGGGGGGGAGGATGTAGATCTACTGAAGTGCAAGTTTTGTGGTAAGGACCGCTACAAGGAGGGGGCTTCAAAGAAACGCCAGAAGAAAAATCTCCCACATAAGAAAATGTGGTACTTCCCTCTAGCACCTTGTTTTTAGAGGTGATACGCTTCAAGTGCTTGTGCTGATAAAATGCGGTGGCACAAGGAGAGAGTAAGGGAGGTGGATGCAGTGGGTAGAATGGAGCACCCATCAGACTCACCGGCATGGAAAGAGTTCGACAAGACATATCCGGAGTTTGCAGCCGAGTCTAGAAATGTACGTTTGGGGCTTTGTACGGATGGTTTTAACCCGTTTGAAAGTGACCAGAAGTACTCTTGTTGGTCAGTCTTGCTGACACTGTACAACCTGCCCCCCGGTGAGTGCATGAAGGAACCGTTCATGTTCTTGACTGCGTTGGTGCCACCGATCCGGAGATGTGGATGTGTTCTTGCAGCCCCTAATCAAGGAGCTGATTGAGTTGTGGGAAAATGGTATCCCTGCATATGATGAGTGGGCACTTTGGCAGGAGTACTGGAGGGATCCCTTTGCCAGGGACATGGCGGCGAAGAACAGAGCGAACCGGTTGACTGAGGTGCGAGATGGTACGGGCAGCTCCAGGCATTATTATGGGTCGCGGGCTCTTGTTTGCATGTTCTTCAGCTCCATGTCGGGGAGCCCACTACTGCTCTTCACCACTTCAAGAAGGCAAAAATGAAGAATGGCATCTGGATTGATCCTAGGGCCGAGCTAATTGGGGTACGTTTCTTTGTTAAGATAATTGAAGATGCTACAACATTGTAGAAGACGACTTTTCGAGGAAACAAAGTTACGAAGCCCGAAATCGAAGAATGAAGAAAACAGATTCGAACCTGCAGAAATCAAAGCCTGGCGGTCGACATTCGACCGCAGAAGCCTCTCTGCGGTCCACTATCGACCGCAGTGAAGAGAAGATTCTGGAAAAAGGCCTTTTCCTGGCCTGTTAGGCTAGAGCCCGCCTTTCTAACCTTCCTTAATGATCAATGGCAGCCAAAACCCGGGATTTACAGTATAAATAAGACCATTTGAGTCATAATCATTCACCGCTCACAAAGTTGCTCTCCTGAGAGAGAACCAGTCCTCGAGGTTAGGCACCCAGAAGGAGGAAACCCTAGAAGCAGCACGAAGACATCAGGGACTAAGCTTCTTCTTCTTTCTTTATTATTTTCGATTACTGTCTGTAGTATAATACTATGAGTAGCTAACTTTCTCTTGTAAAGGCGAACTGCCGAAACTCTGCTGTTGCTACTTCTTTATATGTCGGGTTATATTTATGCAATAGTTCTTAGACGTAAATCGTTATTATACAACTCTATACATCCTTCGTGGTGTGATGTTCTGCTAAGTGACACAGTAGTTTCATTGAACTGAGTAGGGGTACTCGTGCCGACTGCGCCTTAACACCATAGTATTATGCCCTGCTGTCGTTAGAGGTAATCGCGTAGGATATTAATTAGGAAGTTGGGAGTAGCATAGCAAGAGGGAGGTCGGGGGTCCTTTCATTTACACCATCACACCATCGATCACAACCAGGATAATTAGGGTTTACTGCAAATCAATCATCTGCTTACAATATGTTTACTTTTAATCTGTCTATTGTCTACAAGAGAAATCAAAACGTTACTTGTTTGTTCCTATGCTAAGTGTCCGTGGAGAATGACATCCCGATTTAACTTACTACTATTCCATTAGTTTGAGAGCTTCCGGCAAATATAAATTTAATCTTTGATTGCACTTGAGATACATGTACTACAACGCATTCAAATTAATTTCCAAGTGCACATCAATGTACAAGAAGATTGGGTCCCTCCGGTGATGGGTGAAATAAAGGTAAACTCTGATGCATCGGTACATAAAGCCTAACCAGTCGGGTGGGGCTTTGGGATTGGTTGCTAGAGACCATTCGGGAAAGGTAATCAGTTGGAGACATGCAGGTTAAATTACGGTATGCATGGAAACCGGAAGCAGCTGCAGCGAAGTTTGTTGTGGATATGGCTCGGGATTTTCAATGGAATCATGTGGTGTTTGAGGGTAACTGTGCTACAGTAATCAGTTCGTTGGTGTCCAAAGAAAAGTGTTATGCTCCTATTGGGCGCCTGATTGAAGAAACTAAAGCTATGCTCAGTTGTTTTGAGTCTGTCGGTTCACTTGGGATCGTAGAACATCAAATTTTATAGCGCACTGATTGGCTTATGAGTGTACTGATAGTAGGGTGTGAACTGATGTTCTGCCTTTTGATGTTTAAAAGAGCCTATAACTTTTTGCTTTGTTAATTAATGAAATCTACTATTTCCTAAAAAAAAAAAAAAAGCTACAAGGCAGATATTAACTCTAAACTTACATTATGTAAACTTAAAATACCTAAACATAAACATAAACATAATAATAATAATAATATGTTTAGGTTTAGGTATTTTAAGTTTACATAATGTAATCAATAAGTGTAGAGTTAATATCTGCCTTGTAGCTAATTTTTTTTTTTTTTTTTTTTTTTTTTTTTTTTTTAAGAGGAAATAGGAGTAAGTAGATTTCACTAATGAACAAAGCAAAAAGTTACAGGCTCTTTTAAACATCAAAAGGCAGAACATCAATTCACACCCTACTATCAGTACACCATAAGCCAATCTGTGCGCTATAAAATTTGATGTTCTACGATCCCAAGTAAACCGAACAGATTCAAAATTATTATTATTATTATTATTATTATTATTATTTTATTTTTTTTATTTATTTTGTGATTTTTTCAGGGATGCCCGGGCTAAATCCTATGCTAGCCTAGGTGGTGGGTCCGCCCCTACGGTGAACTACAAACTAGTGTCATCCCAAATCTTTACTAAACATAGATGTTATATACATTTTTTTTCATGTATCTAAGGCTCTGTTTAGCACGAGTTTATCAACTCGATGGACTTATTTTCATCATAAGCATGTTATGTGCACGTCTAGCTGATAGTTGATAAGCTAGTTGATTTGTTTACATGTCATATTTAGCAAATAAGCCAATTAATTTACTAAACACTTTTATAAAAAATCAACTAGCTTTTCTGCTACCAGCTACCTTATCAGTTACTTTTGCTAAACAGATTCTAAGACTCTGTTTAGCACAAGCTTATCAGCTCGATGAACTTATTTTCGTAATAAGCCTATTATGTGAACGCCTAGTTGATAGCTGATAAGCTAGCTGATCTGATTTGTTTTTACATACCATATTTAGCCAATCAGCTGATTGATTTACTAAACACTTTTATAAAACCCAGCTAACTTATCAGCTAGTTTTACTAAATAGAGCCTAAATGTATGAGTTTCTGTATAGCCTCAACTAATTATGGTATTTGTATACTTAGAAAAAAAATCCAAACAAGCAGCAGTCTAATTGACTAATTGTTCCCTAGAAATATATTTTGCTCGTTCTTTCTCCAAGCATCATTCAAATGTATGGTCATCTTTCACCTCTGTTATGTTTGTTTTTTGTTTGTGGATGCTTGTATTATAATGCATGTTGTAATGTGCTAGCAATCTGATGTTCAAATGATTGGATGATTTTCCATATCGATTAGAACCCATGTCAAGTTGTTTGTAAACGGACTTTGGCGGAGGGTGCTTGCTCGTGGTGATGATATTGATGATACTTGTAATGGTGCCTATGATGCCTATTTTTTTTTTTTTGCAGTAATCTCGTTGTCGATACATTCAGATTGTGTTGATCATACTTTTCAGTTCTTGAAAGTATATTGGTTTCAAAAATAGATAGATTTGATTATAAATTTAATTAACAAGTGATTACTCAATAATGGTAATGGTAATGTTTTGTTTCAAATTTACTAAAATTAAAAAAATCACTAATTTGTAAGAAATTTTGTATGTATCACTAGTGTATAATAAGTTTTTGTAACTGTTGAGGGTGAAGTCCCCTAAACACTTAATAAGTTCTTCCTAAATCGCTAAGTCCAAATTACTGTAGAGCGTCCAAAGCAAAGGTCCAAAGCACTCCAAAGTACTAGAAGGTAAGAATCTGCACAAGTAACTTTGGGGGGTTAGAACCGTAGACCCGGTTTGCTAAGTGTCAAACCGGATAAAGACTTTACTTGAGAGAGACTGAAGATCTACTTTGTATGGTGATCGAGATTAGTTCGTAATGATGACTTACCGTTTACATGGGAATGTGTGCCATATATATAGGCTTCTCCCAAAAAGGAAGAGCTTCACTAGATCGTGCCAAGTGTAAGGCTCAAATTGCGCCAACAAGGCACTGTTAGGCCCATGCATGTCCCATTAAGAAGACTTAACTCATTTCCCTTTTGGGCTTTCGAGGGTACTTTAGTCTTTCCTTGAGAGATTAGAGACTTCTGATGTCCGTTTCGGACCTTCGTCCGAAAGGGTAGGTCCGGAGCAATGATCCGAGTAGTACTCACTTGACTGTAAGACAACTTAAAACAACCTCCTAAAGTACTGTGGTTCGGACCTTGCCTTCTCTCTTGGTGCCAGTTCACTTGGTTCCTTATGAGGTCAGTGTCATATGTCCGAGTCAACGTCTCTGGGTCGGACCACCATGGTCTTCGGACCATGGTCTGGGTCGGACCGCTTGTCTTGAAGGCCAAGGTTCTTATTCCTGATTTCAGGAAAGTTAACTCCAATGGAACCTTGGGTCGGACCTTGAGCCTTTTGACCTTACACAGCTTAATACGCCTTAGGATACGCTCCAAAGGCGTCTATGACGGATTGTACAGATTTTCGTATCAACAGTAACAATTACTCTCCTGTCGCTCTAAGTGTATCTAACTTTCCTTTAATTGTTATACCGTTAATATATCCTCGTTTTCAAAATAGCAAAAAAAAGTAAACCCTCACTAACCACTACCATTCTTACTTTTATCTATCTACTTATTTTCATTATCTATCATTTCTCACTGCAATTTATCTCATATTTTCTCTATTATTTATCATTTCTCTCTACTACAACAAATAATGTACTATTGACTTTTTTAAAGCCATTGTCCGGAAGAAGTGAGACATATTTAGCGCGACGGAGGAAGTATTGCAATAAGCTGCAGGATTTCTCGGTATTTCTTATTAATAGTGTATCGGTTAATCTTCTAAGATCGACAATGACTTATATTACTCAAAACTATATCCACAAACATTTAATAAAATTATATAATTAAATATGTAATATAACTCATAACATAATTTCATCAATTTTTTTATATAATAATTTTCACTCAAAGTTTAACTGAAAAAAATAAAAGTTCACTTGCTTTTCTTTGTGGACTGAGCTGACATATATTCTATATTTATGAATTATGATGTCATTGTCAAGCGGCAACAAATTATCAAGACTCGTAGTTTCCTACATAATTTAACTTATGTTCCTTCGGGATCCCATTTTCTAAATGCAGTTTTATTTTTGATTGAATATATTCCACATCATTTATGAGTAGATCATCCAAACATAATATAAGGTAGATAACATTCTCCCCTTAATAAGGCATTTCAAAAGGATGATGACTCAACTTAATAATTTTAACTTTTATTCCCTCTTATTCTGCCCAGATAAAATGTCAAATGTTTCATTTGTATATCCAACACAAATGTTAGTTTTCATTTTTAAAATATTTAACATTCGGTGTACTTTATTAACATCACCTTGTAATATATTAACCTTTGCAAGAAAGGTCAAATGTCATGTGCATTTGATTTGTGAGATGAAGTTATGGAACTCCAAAGGTACCAATATGTTAGGTGCCTATTGGTTATCTTAAAGATCAAATCTTTGTTTGTTCATGAATTATAAATTTTGTGCAAGTCTAGTGTACGGTGAGGCGAATATAGTTGGCCATCTTGCCAAACGGGTACCGTTAGACTCAATCAATCTCTAGTCTCTTATGTGTAACCTCTGAAAGCTCCCCTCTCTGCAACTTCAGTATTTCATTCACTTACAGTCCAAACTCAAAATCAACTGCAATTGTACAATTCATCTTTTTATATTTGTGAATAAATAATTTATCCATTCTGAAATAAGGTTACCATTTTACAATTTTTTAGACTATGCCAAACTATATTGCATACTTGGAATCATTGCTTGGAATTGTGTAATGTTCCTGTACCCTGTAACATACTGATTGTTAATCAACTAATGATTATTAATCAAATAAGTTCCAACTCTTAGAAAGTTCAAAACCTCCACGTACGTACTAAGTTGTCACACAAAAATTTTGATGTCCTTATTTATGGATAATTACATAAACTTTATGGCAACTTGATTACTCAATGGTGTTAATTATATCATTGACCTCTACTACAACTCGTTGATTAATAATTCTGTGTCCACATGTACACAACTAGATCGGCCAACCATCTGGTACTATTAGGTGATTCTTCATTATATTTTCTTATATCTATATTCATAGAATCTGTCTAATTAATCAAATATCTAATAACCAACCCTGTTTAATTACACTTCATTTAACATGGATTAGCTGTTATTTACCAATGTACTACTATTACATTTCACGTAGTGAAAAAATACATATAATTATTTTATGTGACATATTTTTATAGAATGTTCTTTTTTAAACAATAATTTTTTTATTATATTATTAATACGTAATTTTATTTTTTCTAAAACGGCTAAAATTTATTACTAGAACGAATCAAGTTTACATTAGCTTAAAAAATGCTCAATTCGTACATCATATAATTAGGATCAAAACCATAATTCTTGCACAAATCACAAAATACATTCCTCCACCGTTTTTCCTTTCCATCTAATCAGTATATAACAAGTATTCTTAACACTGATCCGCGTGATGTTTGTATCATTTTAAAATTTTGTTACTACAAATTTGCCTATTTATCGAAATATATTGTTTGAGATTGCTATTTTAATTTAATACATCTCAGAGTATCAGCGGAAATAGAGAAGAAACGCATTGTAAATGTTTCTGTATTGATTGAAGTGTGTAGTTGTTGCGTAGAAGAAGAGCTACAGTAGTCTACTATTTATATATACAAATTCCATCTAGTCTATGTTGTAATACCCAAATTAACCTAATCTATATAAGCGTACGGAATATATACAACAAACTTCGATCTCAATTTTGATCATCTTAACGTATTCATCGTTCTAGAACCATCTGAGTACGGAAGAACCCTAAAATGGTAATTTGGGGCTTTCTTGAGATATTCTGTTTCTGGCGTATTGCACCCTCCAATCCATGTCGAACACGTCACGTTTATGTAACTGCCTTGATCCGGTGTTTCTCTCAATTCATGCTCCAACGCTCCATTCATCGGTCAACATGAATTAGCATTTTGTTCTGTTTTCTTCATTGTTTCTTCTTCTTCCTTCTTTTCTTCCGATTCATTCTGTTTCTTCACCATTGATCTCTTTCTTTCTTCTTGACATTCCCCCTCAAGATGCGAGTATATGCTTATCACTCCCATCTTGCTCAACATCATACACAACTTTGGTGAAGCTAGAGCTTTTGTGAAAATGTCTGCCTTTTGATCATTTGTATTAACACACTTAGCTTCAATGAGTCCAGGTAGTACCTTTTCTCTGATAAAATGTTGATCAACTTCTATATGTTTCGTCCGTTCATGAAACACAGGATTCTTAGTCAGATGTAAAGCTGACTGATTATCACAATATAAGATCGCCGGTTTTACTTGCTTAAAACCAAAATCATTTAACAAATATTGAATCCATATGATCTCACAAGCTGTATGTGTCATTGATCTGTACTCAGATTCAGTTGAAGATCTGCTCACTACATTCTGTTTTTTAGATTTCCAGCTTATCAAAGAGTTTCCAAGGAAAACACAATAACCAGTAATAGACTTTCGTGTGTCTAGACAACCTGCATAATCTGCATCAGAGTATGCAATTATGTCAAGATTTGAGTCTACTTCAAGTAGTATTCCTTGACCTGGATCATTCTTAAGATATTTAACAACTCTTAAAGCTGCTTCTAAATGAATATCAGTTGGTTTCACCATGAACTTACTCAATACATTAACCGCATAACTTATATCCGGTCTAGTAAAGAGGAGATAAATCAATTTTCCCACAATTTTCCTGTAAATAGTGGGATTCTGTAGTTCATTCCCATCACCTTGTCTTAAACCATGATTTTGCTCCATGGGTATCACATATGGTTTACATCCTAGCTAAGAGACAATTTTCTTCTATAATTTCAAGAGCATATTTCCTTTGGCATAGATAAATACCTCTGTGAGATCTTGATATCTCTATAACCAGAAAGTACTTAGGTACACCTAATTCCCTAGTTTTAAACTGTTGTTGCAAAAATTCTTTTGCTTTGTTAACTTCAACAAGATTATCTCCTCCAATTAGAATATCATCCACATATACAAGAAGAGATACATTTTCATGTGGAGTAGATTTGTTGAATAATGAATAATCATGTTTTGACTGAATAAAACCATATTCTATCAAAGATTGTGTTAACTTGCATTTCCACTGTCAAGATGCCTGCTTTAATCCATAAATGGATTTATGTAATTTGCAAACTAAGGATGAAGATGTTGCACTATGTGCCCCCTGAATGACAAAACTAGGAGGAAGTTTCATATATAAATCTTCTTCCAAATCACCATTGGGAAAGACATTATGCACATCCAATTGAATGAGTTGCCACTTTAGTTTAGCTGCTAAAGCAAAAAATGTTCGAACTGTAGTCAATTTTGCCACATGACTAAATGTTTCCTCATAATCATATCCATATCTTTGAGTGAATCCCTGAGCTACCAAACATGCTTTATGTTTGTCCAGAGTGCCATCTGATTTAAGTTTAGTTTTAAAAATAAACTTACAACCAATGACCTTGTGACCAGCTGGTAAAGGAGTAATAGACCATGTCTTATTATTCTCCATAGCCTGTAACCCATCATTTATGGCTTTCTGCCAATGAGGATATTGTATAGCTTTAGAATAAGATCTGGGATCATCTAAAAGAGATAGTTGCAGAGTAAATTTGTATTGTGAATCGGACAATCTGTCATAAGTGAGAAAATTATGAAGTGGATATGATGTGTTGTATGCTAAATTAGCATCAGATGATCTTCTAGTAATCACAGAATGATGAAAATCTGTGAACCTAGCAAGAATCTTAGTATGTCTAGTAAGCACTCTCAATGGAGGATTATGAGGAGAAGAAGATGCCTTAGGTAGAACATCATGAGAAGATGATAAAGTATGATCAGAAGATATAGGCATCATATCTGCAGAAGCAGATGCAGTATCAGGTATGATGTCATGAGATTGAGGCAAAATTCTTATAGGAAATAAAGATCTGGGATTGTCATGCACTAAATTAGTGTTATAGAAAGGAAACACTTCTTCAATGAAGTTAACATCTCGAGAGATGAAAATTGTATTAGTATCCAAATCAAATAAGGTATATCCTTTAACATTAGCAGGAAAACCAATAAAAATACAAGTTCTGGATCTTGAATGAAATTTATGTCAAAGTTCTTTAATTGAAACAACATAAGCTAGACAACCAAATACTTTGATATGATTATATGAAGTAGATTTGTTGAGTAACACTTCATAAGGTGTTTTATTTACCAAAATTGTTGTAGGTGTTCAATTAATGAGATAAGTAGCATGAAGAATAGCATGCCCCTAGAATTTGAGAGGCATATGAGACTGGAAAAGAAGACTACGAGCTACATTAAGCAGGTGTTGATGTTTACGCTCCACAACACCATTTTGTTGTGGAGTATACACACGCCTGCTTATGTATAATACCTTTAGAAGCATAGACGTCATTCATATTAAACTCAAGACCATTATCAGATCGAATAGTCTTTAACTTGATATTAAAATGGTTTTCAATGTACAGGATAAAATTCTGTAAAACTTATCTAGTATCTGATTTATACTTGAGTAAAAATGTCCATGTAAAGCGTGTATGATCATCAACGATTGTGAGAAAATAATGATGTTTATGTTGAGAAGGAACAGAAAATGGACCCCATATATCACAATGGATAAGATCAAACAAAGTCGAGCAACGTTCATGTTCATTAATGGGAAAAGAAGTTTTCCGAAGTTTTGCCTTGTTACAAACATCACAATAGGAAAACTGAGTACAACGAACAAATGGAGAAAGCTGCTCAACAAGCTTAAGTCTCTCATTTGGGAGATGCCCTAACCGAAAGTGACAGGGATCATGTTTTATTCTAGCAACTTGAAAAGCAGAAATAACAATAGAACTTGGTGAAACTCCAATGAACTCTCTCTTGGATAACTTGATGTGATATAGACCATTCTTAAGCCATGTCCTTCCAATCATCAGTGATGAAAACCGCGTCTGAGCAACATAAGAAGATTTAGAAAAATAGAATGCAACATCATTAGTTGTATTAACCTTGCTAATGGAAATCAGATTAACATGAAATTGTGGTATATAGTACATCATAAAGTGTTAAATGATCATTAATCTTTATTTCACCAATATGAGTGACTTGAATTCGAGTAAAGTTAGGAAGTAAAACAGATGAGGAAAATTTTCTGAGATTATGAGTATAGTTTGAAAGAGAGAAAGCAACATTATCTGATGCACCAGAATCAATGATCCATTATGTTGGATCAGGTGCAGAGATGTTATATGTGATATGTGTAGAATGACACAGCATGCGAGGTGTGTGTTGTACCAGATATGTGAAAGAATACAAAATGACAAAATAAACAATATAATAAATTGTCAAAGTTTTCACCATTTGCCACCTCATTGTCCTTATCATATTCCGTTTTCACCATATTAAGCATTGGTGCTCCTATCATGCTTAGCATCTTTTGAATTTCAACCTGAGTAAAAGTACCTCAGCTGCCTTGTGACTCACAGTACCTTCACTCATCATGGATTCCACCTGATTTGCTGTAGAACTGTGACCTCCACTGCCAGTGCTAGACTCCCTGGTATTAGTAACTTGTAGCCTGGAGGATAACCATGAATTTTGTAACAAGTCTTAACCAAATTATCAGGTTTCTTGCAGTAGGTACACTTCATGCAGTATTCAGTGGCATGACCAGTTCTCCTGCAATTGGCACAGTACATACGAGCCTTATCCTTGCGCTTATTTCCAACCATAGCCATGGCAGAAGCCTCACCACCAGTGTTGAGTAGGTTGCGTGCCTGCTTTTGACGCTCCTCTTGTAGCACAATAGAATAAGCTTTGTCCATAGTAGGAGTAGGTTCCATCATGATGATCTGCCCTATGATGTTTTCGTAAGTTGTTGTAAGCCCCATGAGGAACCTAAACACCTGATCTTCCTGGCGTGCCTCAGTTTGATCAACCAGACCTCTACATTCACAATGACCACAGACACAACCAATAGATGGCATGTACACTTTCAATTCTTCTAGCAAACCATTCAGCTAAGTGAAGTACTCACTCACAGACATGTGACTCTGCATCAGAGTGGATATCTCATTTTGAATTTGATAAATCTTAACCTTATCAGGCTGAGCATATCTAGATCGAAGCCTTTCCCAAGCCTCTTTAGCAATAGTCACATAGCGTATGTTACTAGCAATATCAGTGCTCACAGAGTATATTATCCAAGTTAACACCATGTTATTGCACCTGATCCATGGAAGATACAAGGGATCGTCTGGCTTAGGTTGCAACAAGGTGCCATCAACAAATCCCGTTTTGTTCCGCACAGAAAATTGCAAAAGAAACATACGCTCCTAGTTGCTAAAATTGTTACCATCCAAAGGTGGCTTAATCACCGCAGTGGTGAAATTGTCACTTGGACTCAGATAATATAGACTATAAATGTCCTGTGCATCAACAACATGATTCATTTGATTCTCAAAGTGATCCATTGTTTTTCAGATCTATGACTCGATTAAGAACAATAGTGACTCGAGAAAAGTAAACTTGCAGGAAGAAAATAACAAGAAAAGAAAGCAATAGACTAAGAGAACACTAAGAAACGGAGAAGAGACGTTGAGATTAGATTCCCAAGCTCTGGTACCATCTCAGAGTATCAACGGAAATAGAGAAGAAATGCATTGTAAATGTTTATGTATTGATTGAAGTGTGTAGTTGTTGCGTAGAAGAAGAGCTACAGTAGTCTACAATTTATAAGATACAAATTCCATCTAATCTATGATGTAATACCCA
This sequence comes from Plantago major, assembly GCA_026545765.1. NCBI lineage: Eukaryota > Viridiplantae > Streptophyta > Magnoliopsida > Lamiales > Plantaginaceae > Plantago > Plantago major. The sequence goes on from CM048841.1 coordinate 75,399,635, forward strand.
AATTAACATAACCTATATAAGCGTACGGAATATATACAACAAACTTCGATCTCAATTTCGATCATCTTAACGTATTCATCGTTCTAGAACCATATGAGTACGGAAGAACCCTAAAATGGTAATTTGGGGCTTTCTTGAGATATTCTGTTTCTGGCGTATTGCATCCTCCAATCCATGCCGAACACGTCACGTTTATGTAATTGCCTCGATCCGGTGTTTCTCTCAATTCGTGCTCCAACGCTCCATTCGTCGGTTGACACGAATTAGCAGTTTGTTTAGTTTTCTTTATTGTTTCTTCTTCTTCTTTCTTTTCTTCTGATGCATTATGTTTCTTCACCATTGATCTCCTTCTTTCTTCTTGACAATACATGTTGTCTTTGTTTTATTTAAAACAAATTAAAGTTGTGGGAGAAACTAACTGATGGGACTAATAACTACATTCAAACATTTGATTAGTATATACTTCGTAGAGATACCTCTCCAATAACAAGTTTATACAAATCCATCACCACTTAATTAGTCCATTGGGCCATTTGCAAACAGATTGTTTTAATCAAATACCGCCTACACCACCCAGCTTTATCTTCATTATAACCGAGACATTTTTTTTTTTTTTTGAAGAAATAAAATTTTATTCATAATGGTTAAAGCACAAGAGTGCCCAACCCCCTTGTACACCAAAAAACAGAGTAACAGTGCACCTCAACATAGAAAAGAAACTACTGTAGCAAACACAATTCTAAATCAGAACAGAGACACTTCAAAAGAACCGAGACTTGTCTTCTATGCTTTTCAAGTTTCCGTATAACAAGTGACATATAATTTAAAGGGTTTTTCTAGTTTATCCGTTTCAATTATATTTTCTTGTTATTTGATTGTTGTTTTTATTCTTTATGTTTTCAAAATAGTATATTAATTCACCAAATGCGACTAAGTTTGTAATTCAATTTAAATCTTATCCGTTAATTTTACTTATTCAATTTGAATCTGATGTGTATATATCAAGTCACATGATTGATAACCAAAGAGACAACATTCGTTTGATAATTTATGATAAAAAGATGATTAATTATATAACGAATCTAAAACCCTAGCTAGCTAACAAATAAATAACAAATCTAAAATCCTAACGGGAAGACTAAAGTCAAAAAGTGACTTGGAAATAAGGAATTTGGTCCAACTCTATATTTTATCAAATATCGTTCCATATCAAGTGTGTTACATAAATGCTAGTTAGTATAAAATATGGGCTCCACTCTCACGTCAATACACACGCCGCCGGAAAATGGCAAAACACATAAAATTAAATTTTGAGGGGTTATTCTGCACTTGAAATAAAACTTAAGGTGGTAAAATGAACGCAGTTATTCTGAAAAAAAGAAAAAAAAATGCACGCAGTTAAACATCATGGGGAAAGTGCACAAAGGACCAAAGTTCACGGGAAAACTGACAAATTCAATTCGCTTTCCCATTTTCTAGGGGGTGGACGTTCGGATTAATCCGATCCAATCCGATCCGAAGTTCGGATCAATCCGAAATTTCGGATCACGAAAGGCTCAATCCGAAAAGTTCGGATTGGATCGGATTTAATCCGAACTTTAATTATAAAAAAAAAAACTGAAATAGGAAGATGAGGAGAATCGACGGACGGAAAAGTGAGAACGGACTGAGAGGAGAATCGACGGACTGAGAAGACGTGCCGCCGCCACCCCGCGAATCGACGGAGAAGATGGTGGTGGACTGCTAGCTGCTGGACGGAGAACATGGGTTTTGGAGGATTTGGAATTTGGTCAGGTTTAGGTTACAAGTTACAACTCAGGAAGGAAAACTCAGGAAGTATTTTGGACGGAGAATGAATCAGAAGTATTTTGGACGGAGGTTTAGGGTTTGGTGAATGGATTGGAAATGAATCAATGATTGAAGGAACAAGAGGAAGTATTTTGTTTGGCACTTTGGCCCGCCGCTGAATGGGATTAATTAAGGGGAATTTTTTTTTTAAAAATTAATTTGGATTTTCGGATCATCGGATCGGATTAATCCGAAAATCTTCGGATCTAAAATATCATAATCCGTAATCCGATCCGAATACATCGGATCGGATCGAATTTTCAGATTTCGGATTTTATGATCACCCCTACCATTTTCTATGTTAGTCAAGTATGTTTCTTCTTCTCACCAAGTAATCACACAAGAGGATAGCTACTAAAATGATTTTAGGAAAAAAGAAAGAAAAGATAACTAGCTTATCCAATTTGGGTTTTGAAAAACATATATTGTTGAATTCTTAAAAAATGCCAATGGGGTGTAGCTCATTTGGTTAGGTCGAAGTGTCATAATCCTAAAGGTTATGGGTATGGGTTTAATTCTTGTAGAAAGTAATAGTGATATTCTTAAAAAAAAAAAACATTCTTGAAAAATAAAATAATATATTGTGGTACTTTTCTAAACATTTTGGGACTTTCCATTCTATTTCAACTTTAATCATACTTCACCCAATAAAAGTTGCATCCTTGCTAAAACTCGAATTATTGGTAGATTACTATTGTACGTTTACAAATGTATTTGAAAGTCCGATTAATGTGTTCCTCGTATTTTGTTAAAAAATGTATTGTTTACCTCCTCGGTCCCTGTGGCTCGTGTCATTTGAGATTGTATTATACTCAATGTCAGGCAAACTAAGTGAATAATGTTAGGGTAAAAAATTTAATGCCGGGGCAATTACATATAGACCCCTTGTATTATGCTCCAATTACAATTCATACCCGTTATTTGAACAATTACATTCACACCCATTTTCACCTTTCGGCATTGACTCCAGCTCCTATATGTCAATTATTGAGGATGAGGCACACATGTGGATATTAATTCAAATAAATTAATTATCTCTTCCCTTCTTCTTCCATCTCTTCTTCATCTTCCATCTCGTCTTCCACCCAATAACAACCACCACCTCCTCCGACCAATGACCACCACCACCACCTCCGTCCAATGACCACCACCTCCGTCTAACCACCATTAAAAGGAAAAAGAGTCTCCATTGGTGAGCTTGAAATGGATCTCCAATGGAGTCATATATCAAAGCTCCGGTTGGAGCTTTCAACACCTCCAACCGGAGCTGTTGAACAGCTCCGTTATGGGGCTGTAAAACAGCCCCAATCAGAGCTGTACACTAAACAGTTTACAGCTCCGTTTTGGGGCTGTTTTACAGCCCCGATCGGAGCTGTTTGGGTGTGTAAAACGGAGCTCCATTTGGTGCTGTAAAACAGCCCCAATCGGAGCTATAAATGAGCTCCGGCGAGCCCTTGAGCCCTCGCCAGAGTTGTTTAGTGCTCCGATTGGGGATGTTTTTACAGCCCCAATGGGAGCTTAGTTAGGTCTCCATTGAAAACCCATTTCAAGCTTTTGAATTCGTCTTCAATGGAGATTCGATTTAGTTTTTTTTCGTTTTGTGATTTTGAAAATTTTTGGGTTTCTATTTTGAGAATTTGATACTTTTGGATGATTGTGTTGCAATAGCTTTTGGGTTAAACTAGCAAAGTATATTTTATTTTAGTTTATTTTTAAATATTTGGGTCAATTTAGTAAATTACTATAAAACATAGAGATCAAATTTGTAAAAGTATAAAAGTGTAGAATAAGTTATTTTTATTTGTTGGATCAACAAATTAACAATGCAAATTAATTTTTAAATCAATTACAAACAAACCCAGTGAATATTAATTAATAAATGCAGAATTAATGACATGGCAGTCCATGTCAGCACTTGTCGTGTGTCTCCGGCCAAGCTCCGGGCTGACATCACCTTCAGCGTTGACATGGGTGTATATGTAATCACTTTTGAATTGTACGGGAGGGTTTTGTAATTGTTCAAACTGCAGGTATGATGAATCGTAGGGAAGCAATTTTACTTTCATTGAATTAATAAATGACATAAAAGAAATGTTTAAAATTACTCTCGTATTAGATAATTTGCCCGGGTTTTATCATCGGCCACAATCGACATTACTATGCACTAAAAAGTTAAAATACGACTCAAAAGTCAAAACAGAAAAGAGAAAAAAAAATTTCTTATTTTTTGAAAATACATAAAAGGACAAAGAGTTAAATCCACCACTTCACATAATCTTCATTATTATTATTATTATTATTATTTTTTTTTTTTTTTTTTTTTTTTAAAATTTTTTTTATTATTTTTTTTTTATGGTTTTAGAAACCAGCAGCTAGGCCCGGCCCTAAGCCCATGCGGGATATTCACCCGCACATGGCCTCGGATTTTTAAGGGCCTCAATTTCGGTATCATGGTAGTGATAGGTTGTTAAAAATATGATTAAAAATTTGTGTTAAAAACTTACTGTATGATATTGCTTCAAATAACATTTGAAATGTTACATTTTTAAAGTGATATATTATGTATACTATTTTGTTAGGAAACTAAATTTAAATTTTATATATGAATCTTTTATTATTTTTAATATATACTGATATGTGGGGCATTTTAAAATTTCGTATGGGGGCTCAAAATCTTTGGACTGGCCCTGCCCACAGCTGCTCAAAAGGCATGTAGTATAAGATATAAATCATAGAAATTCATTCCCCATAACGTTTGAACATGTGGCCAACTGAAGAGGGGTTAAGTTGCACCTTTTGGGAAAAGAATATCTATGAGAGCGAATCTTCTAATACATAGGATCAATTGTCTTTCTATGATATTCGACTTTCTTTTAATTGATTGAGCCACCTTGGAGATACCCTTAAACATATAAATTCCTTGTATTATTTTGAAATAGGCATACATCCCCTATATATTATATTTAAAAGTTGTTTACCCCCTTCATATTTTTTTAAATGATGCAATTTGCCCCTCCATTAGAGAGTGCATTACACTCGCCTATGCCACATCTTAGACTCCATTATATAAAAGTTTTGTTGAACAAGCATAACTTCTTTTAATTTTTTTAGTAGGTTAAATTGTCAATAAAAATAATTTAAAGGGGGTAATCCTCCTTGTATCTTAAATATGAGAGTGCAATATGTTAAGACTTAACGGAAAAGTTAATATCATTGAAGCATGGTGTAAGTTGCATATTTAACGGCAAATTGAAGAGGGGTTAAGTTGCATCTTTTGGGAAAAGAATATCTATGAGAGCGAATTCTCTAATACGTAGGATCAATTGTCTTTTTATTAAAAATAAAAGGGGTAAATTGCCAAATTTTTGAGTCCTAACCTTTAAAACGTGCACAAGTGATTTCTTTTTAAAAATAATTATTATAATGTAAAAGTAGAAGTGAAAAAGCTTGGCTTACATATCACACAAAAGTATATACATTGAAACAACTCAACATGTGAACTATATATGCACCCTAGCTATAAATTATGATCATTGATTAAGAGATCCATCTACCCACTCGTTGTATTAAAAGGTCCTCTAACTCTAAGTAGTGGGCGCATATCATGTCCACCACGAAGCTAATTGCACATAATCTTTTCGTTATTTCACTAACTATGGTTGATTGCATTAGTTAATTACAACTAGCACAATTTAGTAAACAATATTACGCAATTATGATCTTAATTGAGATAAGACAAAAGAAGTTCAACCTGTAATTATGTGTAAGAGGCTCCGTCCAGCTATTTCTACATGCAGTTGGGAAGTTTCCAGATGCCTTCATGAATGAGAACAATGTGCAGTAAATTATTAGGCTGTTTGGCAAGCGATTAAAACTATAAAAACTTGGTTAAAATAAATGTTTTTAACCAGGTTTTGGTGATTTTAATTAGGTGCCAAACAAGCAGATATGTTTTGCGAGTGAAGACAAAGTGCGCGAGAATGACATGTTTTGACTTTTGGTATAGTGGAATCATCATATCACCTCGAAATCAGTGCTTCAGTACATCTGACGTCCCACACACACACATCGGATTTCAATCGATTATTGATCTTGTCTGGCGGTTAGAACCTGCTTTTTTACTTCATTCAAAATTTATTTTAATGTGCTTTGCCCTTTTTATCTATGTTGTGGGCCAGACCTCGTAATATTTCTTTAGCTTATGTTTGCAAATGCTTAAAAAAAGTGCTTTTGTGATTTTTAAGTAGTAAAAGTATTTTTTGAATGTTTTATATTACAACTTCTGCTGCAACTTTTCTGGTAAAAAAACAGGTAACCGCCAGAAGCCGAGAAGCAAACCAATAGTTGCTTCTAACTGCTTTAAGCAAGTAGTAGCTTTTTTCAATTAAAAACAACTAATTAAATTAATTTTTGCAAACAATAAAACTTCTGCTTTCAAAATTTTAAGGTGCTTTTTATATGATATATCAAACACTACTGACTTTTACTTAAAATCAACTTTAATCAATTTTAGTAGAAGCAGACAAAAAAGCACAAGTAAAATCATTTGCAGACACACACTTAATATAATTCCCAGAGTTTTACACCATAATCCATATATTTGTATGAATTCCAAAACCCTTACACCTTTTTCTTATGTTTTTTCTTTCCAGTGGCTTAAGTGAATATTATCTCCTCAAAATTGTTGATGGGAGGTATGTCTGGTTAGACCACCTAGTGGTGGTGTTAAATGAAGATTTTGTAATTTCTCTTAATTCTTGTACTTGAAGGATTTTGAGCAGTTTCTATTAGTTATATGGGATTAAGATGTTTTGACTTACCTTTCAAGTTGATTGTATGCATTATGAGGATAAAAGCAACATCTCTCAATAGATGACCAACCGCGTTAAAATTTTAGTTTTAGAATGTTACAGGGTACTTAAAAACACATATGACCTCTCCATTAAGACCATCTCCAACAGAGTTGGAAATGGTGTTGCAAATGCTGTTGCAACTCCAGTAGAGTTGCAACAGCAGTTGCAAGTTTGGGGCGCTGGGACTCGTCCCAAATTTTGGGGCTAGTCCCAAACCATGTTTTTTTATTTTTTTAAAAAAATTGTTTAGTTTTTTCTTTGTTTTTTTCTTTATGTTTCCTCTTTATTTTTTGTTTGATTTGTATTTCTTGTTGTTTTTGTTTTCTTTTATTTTTTAAGTATTGTAATTTTATTTAAAGTAATATAATTTTTTTTTTCAATTTGAAGTATTGTTGAATATTTTTATATGATAATTATATGTGTAACAATGCAAACATACTTATATATAAGGAAGCATGTGAGTTTTCTCGGATATGATAATGCATATTGTACCTTAATTGTTATAATTTTCAATTCCAATTATTGTAATTTTCAATTTCAAGTATTATAATTTTTTAAGTAATGTAATTTTTATTCCCAGGTAATGTATTTAAAAAAATTAATGTGATTTTATTATAATTAATAAATGACATTTAAAATAAATTCAAGAATAAATTAAGTTTAATAGGAATTGAGAAAAGAAAATAAAATTAAAAATTGAGTTTGAAAGAAATGTGAAAAGAAAATAAATTTGGGCCTCAACTGTTGGAGTAGAGAGTTGCAAAGAGAGTTGCAGTGAGTGGAATGCTGACGTGGCAGGGAAAGTTGGTTGCAACCGATGGAGATGATCTAAAACGAGGAGAATAGAATAGGAAGGGTTTATCTGCTCCAATAACTCGCCCGATGGCATCGTCTTGAGGCTCTAGGCTTCAAAAAGACTACTCTACAATGTTACTGTCAGGGCCGTCTTCGAGATTTAAGGGGCCCTGTGCGAAATTTCTAAGCGAGGTCCCACCAAATAATACTATAATAAAATTTTCTTTTATAGAAATGAAAAGTAAAAGTAACAAAATTCATCCATTACAAGTAGTATATAAATCTTTTTTTGAAAAATGCATATTACAAACGACTATAAATATTAGTTGAAAAGTGCAACTCTTCTAGCTTGCTTTGAAGCAACATCATCAATTAAATCTTCATAACTTGCTTTCTCCATTATATCATTATTAATTTATACCATCGTTAGTTCGTTGAGTCGTTCTTGTGAAATTGACCTATAATATTTTTTGAAATAATAGAAATTATTTTATACATAAATTCATCAGACTAACTGCAGTCTCTACTCTAACTCTAGAAGTTTTCACTTAGTGTATGTTGGCTAACAACTAAAATTCAAAAATTGGATTAAAAATACCTAATTTTTACTTAAATGGTTTTATTTCTATGACAAACACTTGGCCACCAAAATTCTTTCAAAATTCTCGTTTCTGGACCGACTACTTCAAGATCAAAACACAACATTACAACATGACCAAATAATAAAGAATTGCTTTACAATCCAAAGTTTTCGAATAAACATATCTAGTTAATATGATAATTAACAACATGACTTTCTAAGATTCAACATCAAAGAACTATAAACCTAGTCTCATGAACTCAAGAAGCAGGCAGTTTAGGAAATTAAGCAGCCAAGACAAGAGTAAAAGATATCCATTAATAGCTAAAAAAATCAAATTAAAGAGGTGAGATGCTCAAATCAAAATTCCAACTATTTGCTTGTCTTTTTATCAAATCAATAAGTGAAACTCACATTGCTTAACAAAACGGAGCTAGAATTGGATAAAAAGAGATATGCATGAAATATTAGAATGAAGGATTAAGGGTGAACATGTTTATGTACATTAATCAAACAAGAACAATGAGCATCGACCTTTTTTTTTCGAAATTTGAAGAATTGAATGGATGCCAAGAGAAATTAGGGATGAAAAAGCACAAGAAATAGAGAAAAGAGAAAGAGAACTGAAGAGATGAAGAGCCTCCGAAATTATTGATGTTGTCTGGAAGACGTCTTCTTCTATTTTTATTTATTCTTATTTAATTTTTTTTTTTAACTCGACTCTGGAGTTGGGCCCCAAAATTTGAGGCTGGGGCCCTAAGAAAGGTGAGGCCCTATCTACGTTGGGTTCATGGCAAGACAAGATAGGCTGATTCTTGTCACCAACCACACAGACAAATTGTATCAACTCCTTGTGTCTCAAAGTAGTGGGAAATCAAAACCATTAGTTCCCATTATTTTCCAATAGTTTTAACACTAGTTTAAAGTTAATTGTTTATATCACTAGTGGGATTATATCACTTTAAAAATATTGAAAAGTGCAATAGAGACCAAACTACAGGAAGATGATGACAACCACTGGCGACCAACCCCTTACCTAACTACATTTTGCATGACAAATGAAAAATAAAATAAAATTAAAGATAAGTTGGCGAGGCCTCTACAAATCTTTTGTATAAATAAGCTCGACCTCAAAGCTATAGCCAACAAGGAAAACTTTACTCTCAAACATCTTCCTTGTGTTACAACATCATATACACTTTTTCTAAGTCATTTCATCATCCTCTTTTTCTCCAAGATGAAAGAGAAATATGCATGCACTATTCTCCAAAGTTTGAAACTTAACAAGGTTAGCTGGCCTTCTCCCACTCTTCAAACTTTTTAATTATTACCTCCATTTGGTTGGACTCTATACGCATTCAATTTCATCTGTCCAATTGAATTTATGTGTTCTTTTTTCCATAATAATTTTATCCCGTGTCTTTATTAGTAGATAGTACCATTAAAACAATTAACACATATTGGCGGAAATTTCTAATGGCTAAGAGTCGATATATGACATTTACTTGTTTGTATTTCTCTAATTTTTTTCTCTATTTACTTGTTTATACATATGTAGTACTGTTTTTAATCTACATATGTTTTTAATATCTCTCTATCTCTCTCTCTCTCTCTCTCTCTCTCTCTCTCTCTCTCTCTCTCTCTCTCTCTCTCTCTCTCTCTCAATTTCAAAATAAATAAGATGTACTATAATATGATTATTACACACTTATAAATCCATGTCATGATAAATGGAAAATGTAATAATGTGATATATTATGTATTTACAGTATATTATGGAGACAAGTGCATACCCAAGAGAACACGAACAACTTAAAGAACTCAGGGCTGCTAGTGAAGAGAAATACTCCGAACTGTACGTATTTACAATTTCATTACACCATAGTATTCACTAGTTATACGTTGTGGTTATTTTAATTAAAATGCGAAATTATGTATGTTATTGTAGGAGCATAATGAATGTCCCTGCTGATGAAGGGCAACTTATCTCCATGCTGTTGAAACTGATGAACGCAAAGAAAACCATCGAAGTCGGAGTTTTCACCGGTTACTCACTTTTGGCTACTGCTCTTGCTCTCCCTTACAACGGCAAAGTATGCAATTACTTCTACTAACTCCGTCCCAAATGAATATTTAAAATTTAAATCGAGTAATTAAAATCGGTGAAAATTACTCAAACATTTTCCCTTACTCAATTAAAACATTTTTTCTTGTTTTTTCCCCTGTTAGGTGGTTGCAATTGATCCAGATAGAGAAGCTTATGAAGCTGGCCTGCCGTTTATTGAAAAAGCAGGCGTAGCACATAAAATCCAGTACATTGATTCTGATGCCATGTCTGTTATCAAGGATTTTATTAGTAATGTAAGTACCAATTTTGATTTTGTTTAATTTTTTTATCAATTCCAATCATCTCCACAATTTAATTTTGTTTTTACTTGAAGATAAAAAGTGAGAAAGTAAATAAAATATAACTAAGGTCATTTATCCGAAGACCTTCATAGGGCGTGATAATGTTATAGAAGAATTTTAATTATTTGTGAAACTTTAAACATTCTCCGTGTCACAAATTGATCCCGCGTTATTATCATACTTTCACTAATAGTGGATGTTATTTCAGTATATCATTGCCGGCACGTCACTTGTGTTCTTTCTCAATCAATTATGCTAAATTAATAAGAGAGGATTGAATATCATTGGAGGAACGTTCCATTTCAGACTTTCAGTGGTCCAAACTATTTTTTTGATTTTTGCAAGAGGTCATCAAGTGAAAGTGAAACTTACAATTTAAATAGATTAAGTTCAATCCGAAGATGTTGGGTTGAACCTCCTTAAGCGACTTCTAATTAAAATTTTGTTTATAAAATCTGAGTTTGCAAAAAACATTTTTTCCAACTTCTATAGCTTTTGTTTTTGCGAAAAACTAACAAATTTTCTAATAATCTAATTTTACCGACTTTTTCTTAAATAACATTCTTTTAAATTTAGTTGAAATTGTGGCAAGCTACTTCTGGGCACAAGATTTGAAATCGAAATTCCAAAAATTCCATATCATGTTTTATTGGGTGGGTATACCAACTTTCAACGATTGTTGATTTACAAAATAGGATCTTCTTAATAACCTTTAACAGAAGTACTGGAAAAAGACACATGTTAAGTACTACACTTTTCCACTTCTTGTCCTACTAAATTCCCGATAATTTGACTATGACGTGCTAAATACGATCCCAATTGATTCCCAAAACTCCAACTGGGTGCGATTCCAACATATGAAAAAATGGCATATCTTCGATCCTCGGTGTCAGTGCAACACTGTAGCACCCTTTCACCGTAACAGTGAACTTCACGATGGGTCTTATTAGCACCCAAAGATACAAAAAAACATCTTGGACTAATTGTAGATACATAAAGAGTGAGAAAATGAAACTCAAATTGATCAGAATCATATCACACATTTAACATTATATGGTGCTTTAATTTTTCTAATGGTGATCATTTGATTAATCTTCAGGGTGAAGAAGGGACATTTGACTTTGCATTTGTGGATGCCGATAAGGAAAACTACATCAATTATCACGAGGAGTTGTTGAAGCTAGTGAGAGTGGGAGGGATCATAGCCTATGACAACACCCTATGGTCCGGTACCGTGGCATTGTTAGATGAGGAGCTTAGCCAGGAATGGAAGGACAAGATTGGACAGGGCAGAGTCTTTCTAAGAGATTTGAACACTTTTTTGGCAGCCGATCCTCGTATTGAGCTTGCTCAATTGTCCATTGGAGATGGTCTTTCCCTATGCAGGCGCATCAAATAAGAGGGCAAATTGTTACTACTACTGCTACCGCTACTACGAGTATTATGGATGAAATTTATATAAACTTTTAAATAATATTGTTGTTTTTATCATTACTCAAAGTTGTTGAAATTCCTTCGTGTAAAAAAATATTGTATTATGTTTTACTCTCACTATGTTGAGTTTGTAACCCTTCGTCTTATATCAATATATAGATTTTGATTATTTCTATACCACTGCCCATATATTCTTGTTCTTGTATAATATCAAGGGTCGGATTTTTTAGCATGGTGGATGGGTTAGATAGTACTTACTCCGTCCCGGAATAAGTTTCTCACAGTTTGAAACTAAACCTCTCCTTAGGAGGATAGATGGGGCGATTCGGAGGCTAAATTTTCATTATATATAAAAATTGAACATTTTACATTTACGATTTAAGATTAATCCGTAATCAAAGTTGGAAAAGTTTGACCGCAAAAAGTCAAAGTGAAAAACTTGTTCCGGGACGGAGGAAGTAGCACAATACTTCACCATATACCGGTCATAAGGACTCTCCACGTATTCACCTAACATATTTTATTATCTCTACTTTCGAATAATTGTGAGCAGATGGTAACAGATTCTTGGGATGGAGAATTGGGGCTTTTAGAAAAATTGGATAATTGTTGAAGGTTTACTGGATTAGGAGAAGGAGATTTTGGGATGGTGAAATTGAAAGTTAAAAAGATGAAGGATGAATTGGAGGAGTTACACAGTTGGGAGTATACTGCTGCGGCTGAGGAACGAATTTATGAGGTCAAAGAAGAGCTTGAGGAACAACTGGATAGAGAAGAATTGCTTTGGAAACAAATATCGAAAGCTCAATGGTTAGCCAAAGGGGATAGAAATACACGTTTCTTGCACTAACAAGCGACGCAATGAGCAATGAGAAACGAAATTCAGGTCCTGGAAATTGAGGATGGCATTTTGCTTACTGATGAACAACGGATGGGTGAGACCGTGAGATAGTAAACCGTTAATTTAGAAGTTGTATTTACTTCCAAGAAGCTGTCACATGACGAGATTGAGGATGTAGTTAGAACTATGGAAGCTCAAGTGGATCAGCGTATCAATTAGGAGTTGGCCCAAGTGTTTACATCGGATGAGGTGAAACGTGCACTCTATGATATGATATGTGCTCTTAAATCCCCTTTCCCCTGATGGCATGTCTACTGTTTTTTACCAATGTTCTTAGGATATTGTGGTTACTAATGTGATTACTTGTACGTTGAATTTCCTGAATAACATATTTTTGAATCCTAAACTGAATTTAACACATGTTTTCCTTATTCCTAAGTGCCAAAAACCTGTTAATATTACTTAGTTTCGTCATATTAGTCTGAGCAATGTTACATGTAAAATTGCTTCTAAAGCATTTAGTAATAGATTAAAACCCCACATGAATACTATAATTGGTGAAACCCAATATGCTTTTTGTGCATAATAGACCTAGTACTAATAATGTTCTTGTTGCCTATGAAGTGAACCATTTCTTAAAAAACAAAAAAAAACGAGTAAAAATGCTTTTATGGCTCTTAAACTTGATATGAGTGGACTTTCTTACATAGAGTGTTTGAGAGATTAGGATCTGAGACTTCATTTATTGGTCCCATTATGCTTAGTGTGTACTCCGTCTCTTGTAACTAAATAAAAATTGAAGAATTAATATTTTGATTTTATATTTATACAAGGAAGAAAATACAAACAAAACATTTTGTTTTAATCTCTATGTGCAAATTTATTATTATTATTATTATTATTATTATTATTTGCTTGATATATGTCATGGACCGAAAAATGAATTCTTCAGGAATTTCATTTCACTTTATATGTTCGTGAATATCGATCCTACTATGTTGTTATTTTTCAACTGGTCTTATTGTCTTTTTCATGATCATCATAACAAACTGAGAGTATTTACTAGGTAATTTGTGTATCAACTGTTTCAGGACTAAATGTAAACTGGGTTTATGACTCACTATTTACCAATTGAACAATTGGATTCGTTAGAATGATCAATATTCGAGGAACAAAATACAAATAATTTTTTTTCTAGGCAAATGAAAGGAGATGAAACTGTAAAAGAAAAATTGAATCTGAAAAATATATTGAATAAATTTTAATTTATATTATTCTCATATATTACATATGACTTGAAATTCCAAGAAACGAAATTTTGAAAATGAAGTTTTGGAATTCGCACGTATGACTTCGAAAATAATGTTATAAAAAAATAAACAATAATAAAAAAATAAATGGTCTTAGTTGAATTAGAGAAAGTGGGAGTGATACTTTTGCAAAATAAAAAAAATAGGGTCATGTTCGGGAGAAACTCTCTGATCAACATATAAAAAATGAAAAAAATGACATACTCTCTCCGTTTCAAAGAAATCTTTCCATTTTGACTTTGACCGGTCAACTGCTTTCGACTTTGACCGCGAATTACTCTTAAACTATAATAGTAAATAATTTAATAAAATTGTATAATGAAATTTTAATTATTAAATTTTCATTATATAATTTTATTAAATTATTTACTATTATAGTTTAAGAGTAATTTGCTGTCAAAGTCGAAGACAGTTGACCGTAGAATAGTAAAATGGAATAATTTCTTTGAAACGGATGGAGTATTATGTAATAGTTGAACTAAGGTACTCCCCTTTTTTTTTCTTGCTAACGTTTACTTCTTGCAGGTTGTTTTGTTGAAAAAGTGGTCTTGCTACTTGCTCTTCTTTCCCTCCTTTTTTCTTCTTGTGTTGGCCCTTGGTGAGTGGACACATAAGGGAGTAGTTTTTTCGTGTACTACGATGATCTTATATGTTGTTTTAACTCAAAGTTTTTACTTTGAGGTTTAAGCGTTCACTTCTTAAATTTCTTACCGTTTGGTCCTTTGCAAGTATTATAGGTGTAGGGGGTTATTTAAATACCGAACTCTTGCTCTAGTCACATCTTAAATTGCTTACCACTCACTTTGAAAAATAAGTGCAGGGTGTAGGGGTGTAGCTATTAGGGCTTGTGGTTTGTTTTATCTGATAACTCTTAAATTTCTTACTTCGTACTTGCTTATGACCTTTCGGTTTAGGGATGTGATTTTGCTTGGGGTGGTTGAGGTTTTGTTGGAGACTTCAAGTTATCGTGTTTTCGAGACCTCGCTTTAAATTTCTTGCCACTCACTTTCACTTTGAAAGACAAGTGTAGGGTGTAGGAGCGTAGGCTAGTTTCGTTAACGTTTATTGTTTCTCTAGTGCTTGGTGTTCCTTAGGTACCTCTCTGTTGGCGGTTTGGATGGAGTTGGGGTGTTGTTTGTTTTTTTAAGCTTCTTGTTGGAAGGTTTGGATGGAGTTGGGGTTTTGAGTCTATTTTGGGCCACTTCGAAAGCTGCTTGTTCTTTTACCTCTCTTTGGAATCTTATTGTAACAAGCTCTATTTTGATATTTTGTAACTTGAGGTTCAGTCTCTTGTGGAGTTGTAGGTCGGGATTAAGGGTTGTATTTCCGCCCGTGGTACTTTGTCGAGCATACCTTGTGCACGATTGTATTTTCTTGGACTTGTTCTCGTTTCATAATATATATTTGGCTAATACAAAAAAGAAAAAAAAAACAAAAGGTATACATTAGTGTAATTAGACAATCTAATTGTGGTGGCTGATGTAATGTGTCCTCTGAAGTTGTAAAAGTAATGGGAAAAGGAAAGTGTAGTATAAAAATAAATGATAAAAAAAAAGAAATTGTGTATTATAGATTTTTTTTTTTTATAAGATGATGAGTTTGATTGGGTTTAATGATTTATTGTGAGTGTAATGCTGATCAAGCAAGCAAGCAAGCAAAAGTGATAATGTGACCTAAAAGAAGCTGGTGACTGTCTGAAAGTCAGAGAAAGACAACGATTCATGGAAACATTCTCCTTGACTGAAATAAAGCCAACCAACTTGCGTCTTTGTGACCCTTGCTGAGCATCTTCTGTTGACATCCCATCGACTTGCTACATAAAGCTTATTGTAGGTGGCCAAATTTTCTTCAACCGAACGCGGTTGTTGGGTGGGTTGGTGATGTTGCCTGTTGGGAACTAGAGATGAAATTCCATATTCATGCATAATTGCACATAGTGTCTTGTTTGACAACAATTAAAGTTTGATTCGAGCTTAATCGAACCGCGAGTAGGCACGATTCATTTAATAAACGAGTGTAAAATTGAACTCAATTTAAGTTTGAATAAATTGTTACGAGTTCGAACTCGGTACAATGTATAAAATGTATTCATCGTTTAAAAAAGAATAATAAAAAATTATCACATATTCATATTATTTAAATAACTGAAATAACATGTTTTAGCAAACTGAGCTAACTCGACTCGTTAGTTAAACGAATACAATGGGTATAGCCGTATAGGGCTTGACTGAAGTTACAACTAACATGTGGAGAGTTATGAAATTAATATTTTTAATTAATTCTCTAACCATATCCTTGACAATGCTTTTAACTTTGCACGGTCCATTTCTGTAAAATCATTTCTCAATATAGCATGTATCATAGATGATTTAGCGAATCTACTTTTGCTTAGATATAAAGTTCATATAGATCTAGCCAGGGCCATTAGCCACATTAATAACACTTAATTAATAATTGTGCACAAATAAATTAAAAGAAAAGAATTATGATATTAATTGATTTATAATAATCATTAATTAGTATGCACTTTCAAGTGTAACCAACTCAAATTGCAGCTCAATTACAAGCCTTTGTATTGCTTCATGACTCATAAGCCACACTAACACTTTTTTTTGCCACTAAGAGAATCATTACTCACCAAACTAAGGAAAATTTATGTCCAGGCCAACAACCATGCATAATCTTTTAGTTTATCCTTAAGCCCTTTTATTATAACAATCTCATTTATGCTTCATGCTTAAGCTTATCCAAAACATAAACATTGCTTTCTCCTTTCCCTCCAACCAATAGTACTTTCACTTGAATATGTCACCAGCTTAGTAGTTTATGGTTTGAAAATGGATTCAACAGTAGCTGATTGGTTCAGATGATATCTTGGTAAGAATAGTCACACCAAGCATCTTCATAATTATAGAACTGTTTAGTAAAATTGATTATGATAAGTTACATGATTAGTTCTCTTAGTTAAATATAAAATAATATAATATAAAACCAAATCAATTGGTTTATTAAAATATATAAATTAACTAACTTATCAAATCATTTAAGAGTAAGTATAGTAAAAGAGAAGATTTTTTTATAGATTAGGAAAATCCGGTTTATACAATAGAGAACCGGTTAGAAACACTACAAACTGGTTAATAGCTTTTGATATAAATACTCAAATAAACAATACACTCTCACAAAAATCACACAACTTAACTATCTTTCTCTCTCTACAAGAGCTCTAGTGAGAGAAACATCCACCCCTCTCTTCATATTCTTCGCCGGAAATTATGGTGCTCCAACACGGCGGCAATCAAATCGTTCCGTTCAATCTCTCTCTCTCTCTCTCTCTCTCTCTCTCTCTCTCTCTCTCTCTCTCTCTCTCTCTCTCTCTCTCTCTCTCTCTCTCTCTCTCTCACGCGTGCCGTTTCGCCAGATTTCTACCGGAGCTTGCCGGATTTCCACCGGATTTTCAGATCTAGTTGCTAAAAGGTTCAAATCTACAAATTCATCTCGCTTTTTTCGTTAAAATCTCATTTGGAAGTGAAATTTGACCTTTTATTTTTCGATTTTCGTTGATTTTACGTTCTGATATTTTCATATCTGAAACCAGATCTAGTTTCAGATCTGAAAATTCGTACAGTGAAAATCGAATCATATTATCTGGTGTTTTGTTATGGTTTTAAAAGTTGGTGTTATAGTTGTAAGCATCATTGTTACGGTTTTAGCTTGTTGTTGACTGTTTCAGTCTGTTATTGTTTTAGCGCATATGTTATAGTTTCAAGATCTATTATTGTAATTTTAAGCAACAACGTTATTGTGATCTGGTTTCAGATCTGAAAATTCGTACAGTGAAAATCGAATCATGTTATCTGGTGTTTTGTTATGGCTTTAAGAATTGGTGTTATAGTTGTAAGCATCATTGTTACAGTTTTAGCTTGTTGTTGAATGTTTCAGTCTCTTATTGTTTTAGCGCATATGTTATAGTTTCAAAACCTATTATTATAATTTTAAGCAACAACGTTATTGCTTTAGCGCATATGTTATAGTTTCAAGACCTAATATTGTAATTTTAAGCAGCAACATTATTGTTTTTACCCTCTGGTGAAATATTTATGATTTATTTTTTGCAAATGCTTTGTTATTGTTTTAAGAGGCGTTGTTATAGTTTTACAATGCATTGTTATGGTTTTAATCATCAATTTGACTGTTTTTAGCTTGTGTTGCATGTTCGTGCTTGTTATCGTTTTAAGATGCACTGATATGGTTTTAAGCATTAATGTTACTATATTTAGCTTATGTTAAATATTTATGCATGTTATTGTTTTTAGCGAATATGTAATAGTTTTAAGACCTATTGTTGTAGTTTTAATCATCAATGTTAGTGTTTTAGCTTATGAGAAATATTTATGATTTAATTTTTTACAAATGTTTTGTTATAGTTTTAAGATGCACTGTGATAGTTTTATTTATCAATGTTACTGTTTTTAATTTGTATTGCATGTTCCTGCTTTGTCATAGTTTTAAAATGCACCGTTATGATTTTAAACATCAATGTTACTGTTTTTAGCTTGTGTTGTATGTTCCTTCTTTGTTTTTAAGCACCAATGTGATAGTTTTGATGAGAGTTGTTATGGTTTTAACCCAGTTACTGAATGTTTTAAGCAGGTGTTGATGATCATCGAGTTTGATGATATGTCTCTCAAAGGTGTCACTGTAGTGTTGAAGCAACAAACACAAGCATCAAGAGGCAGAAAAACAAATTTCACCAACGAATTTAATCGGAAAAAAAACCGATTTTAATAACTTAGTTGCATTTGTATCAAAAAAACACCGACACGTTTAATGTACCTTTTTTCCTATGAGAATAGATTTTAAAACCTTTGGATGACTACATGTTTCGATATTGTAATGACAGAATGGTTCAAGTGGCTTATTTTAAGTTGTTTATTGATGTTTTAATGGCATCCCTGAAACTTTTAGACTTGTTTAATAATATTGATTTATTGATATTAGATTGTAATTTAAAACTATAACAAGCCATCTTAAGATTATCATGTTGGTCCTTAAAAGTTACAACCATCACACCATCTCTTAAAAAATTAACGAAAGAGGATAAAATTATAATTGAAACATACAATACAGACGCATTAAAAATTAACCATCACATTATCTTTTAAAATATTAACAAAATGTGTTAAAAATATAACTGAAACTTTTAATGCTAACAACTTAAAACCATAACGTAATCTATTAAAAGCATAACGAAAAAAGTGTGTCTCGGCAGTGTTTTAAGAAACTCGACCGGTCAGACCGTTACAATTCAAAAACCGCAAAAACCACAAAAAAAACCTTAATTTTCTCATCTTTTAGAAAAATCTTACATTTTCCAAGATTTTGGCATCATTTAACTTGTAAGTTACTAACTAAGCGTTTATCTAACATATTTATTTATAAAGAAGTCACAGAATATCATGTTATATCAATAATTAATTACTTATTACTGTGTTAATCATCTATTGTAAAGTAAGGGTCCATTTGAATCAAGATTAACCTAATTGATACGTAAATAATATACTGTTTGATGAGTTTTACCTTCTATACCAGACACATAAAATTAGGTCAATAATTGAAGTTTGCAATGTGCATTTGGTTTAGGACTAGTGGAAGGGGACAACATCTGGACTCTAGTTGGAATATGAATTTTAATTTCTATAAAAGGCCAGGATAAAATTAAAGTTTTGGTAAATAAAATACTATTAATAATCAGTAAGATGGAAATAACTCAAATAAGTCAGAATATTGGTTAAGAGGACTCTGTCTAGTAGCTCGAAGTGTTAACCAAACTCCAATCATGCATATGTGGCGTGCCTGTTCATCTTTGTAGCTAGATATATAGGGCTAACTAATGTAATGGCGACTTCTAAAATAACATCAAATGGCTGACCTAACGATAAGGATAAAGTTACTCGAACAAGATATATATGAGAAATTGGCTAATCAAAATTATTTATTTGTCTTCAAACCTTTAGAGTTTGAACCTTTAGAGCACAAACTCGTATAAAAGATAAAGTGATATCAGACACAAATAAAAGAATTATTTGATTGATTAATAGTGTGATATGTTAAAGAATAGGAGTGTGAGATACAACTTAATTACACGTGTAATACGGTATAATTCGAATATAATCCATTCCATTATGAAAGGATTATGGCCAACTTATACTCCAAAACGGTATAAATGCTTGGCAACGGTTCTGGTAAATACTGTCAGCGGATTATCCAGTCAGCACCATGTTGCCTTGAGAACGGTCATGACCTTGGTGACAGTCCTTACCTATGAAACTAACTTATGATAGGACCAGAAAGGGCTGTCACCACTAGAGCTGTAAATTGGGTTAACTTGGACCAGTCCAGCCCAGTCCATAGAGAATCCAGTCCATGTGGACCGGATCCATCATGGACTTCACATACAAGTCACTGATCCGGATCGGATCCGGACCGGACCGGCTGGACCAAATTCTACCTTTTTCGATCCATATTCGATCCGGATCCAGTCTTTTTTTTTTTTTTTAATACAAAGCTTGATAATTTTTGGGAATTCTTCAAAACTTTATTCTAATAAGAAACCATGATAAAATAATTAAACAAGGTAATATCTTCAACGAGCTCAATTAAACATCACCATAGTCCATAAATAATATGTCAAAATGAACCACCATCCAATATTACATAAACATCACCATAAATAAGTCAAAGTGTACTTCATACAGTTATCAATCATCTTCCTCACAACCTCTACAAAGAAGATTAATTTCATATGCCATTTGCAAGGTACTTGGACAAAATATTGTTTCTTGCCATGTTCCTGATCAATCATAACCTGCACAAAATGAATTGAATAAGCTAGGATTAGAATCAACTACTACTATAACAAATACTATCCTTACCATTCTACTTCTCACATACACAACTAACAGAACGTCATGTGAAATGCATACATATCATGTATAAGCATATGGTGAAAGTTGTTACAACTAAAACATCTAGTTACAACAATTACATTTAGTTTCTTTGACACAAAAAAAAAAACTCAGAATCTTGAGTTGTAGTATCAGCATATGACATAAATGACACGAAAAAAAAAAAAAAAAACTCAGAATCTTTGACACAATTCAACATACCCACTACAAGAATTACAGAACGGACGGAAGGGGCGTGATTTTATCCGTCGTCTCATGTAACGGATCACCAAATGGGCGACGGATAGAATCCGTCGCCCGTTCTTGACACGACGGATAAAACTTATCCGTCGCTCTGTAGCGACGGATAAGTTTATCCATCGCTACAGAGCGTTGACCAAGATTTAAAAAAAAAAAAAAAAATTTAGCGACGGATAGATCTATCCGTCGCTATATAGCGACAGATAGATCTATCCGTCGCTATAGCCGGAAAAAAAAAAAAAAAAAAGTTAGCGACGGATAGATCAAGATCGATCCGTTTCACTAAAAAAAAAAACCATATATCTCCTCCACCACCTCCTTTCCTCCACCACTTCTCCTCCATTTCTCCTCTCCTCCTCCTCCCACCACCACCTTTCTCCTTCCACCACCTTTCTCCTCCACCACCACCATCCACCACCACCTCCTCCACCACCATCTCCACCACCACCACCACCACCACCACCTCTCTCCTCCCACCACCATCTCCACCACCACCACCACCTCTCTCCTCCCACCACCACCACCACCACCTCTCTCCTCCCACCACCACCGCACCACCACCATCTCCACCACCACCACCTCTCTCCTCCCACCACCACCGCACCACCACCATCTCCACCACCACCACCTCTCTCCTCCCACCACCACCGCACCACCACCATCTCCACCACCACCACCACCACCACCTCTCTCCTCCCACCACCACCGCACCACCACCAACTCCACCACCACCACCGCACCACCACCACCACCACCCCCACCACCACCACCACCATCTCCTCCACCACCCCGCCACCACCACCTTTTCCTCTCCTCCCACCACCGCACCACCACCAATACACCACCATTGGATACCAATATAACCACTGCATTTAATACAAATGATATTTAATATAAAAATTGAATACAAATTAATCTGAATACAAATCAATATCTCTGAATACAAATTGAATTAATCCGTGATTATCGAATATAAAAATAAAAACGGATTTTATTTTTTAAAAAATAGAAATGGGCGGATTGATAGAATCTATCCGTCGCCCCATTATCAATTTGCGGATTATCTATCAATCGCTAATCTGACGGATAGATAACTGTAGCGACGGATCTATCCGTCGCTACAGGCCAGATTTTTTGTAGTGACCCCATTCCCCTTAACTCAGATAAGTACAGAGATTGAAAATCGATAGAGAAACTGCTAGAGATAAAAAATAACAAATTTTTAGACCAAAACTACTCCAACCAGCACGCTTCAGTAGAAAATCATGGTCTCAAGTTGACAACTGGGTTTGAGATGAACAAGCCAAAAAAAGAAAATAGAAATTACCTTGGATTGAGCTGGGTGAATGGTGGTGACTCCGGTATATCTTCTCCCTCCATGGTGGCAAGAAGACGAAGGGGCTCACAGAAGAATGGGCGCAACGCGCAGTGAAGAAGAGGCGCAACTGAAGATTGGCGCAATTGAAGAGGTACAGAACAGTGAAGAAGACACAGAGGCGCAATTGAAGATTGGCTTGTTCTCCAGATGATTCCTTGAGCCATTGCAGATCCGCAGTGAAAGATCGATTCAATCAATTTAATGAAGTAGAAGAACTGAAGAAGACACAGTGAAGAAGAAGAAGAAGAGCGTAGTCGCCGAAGAAGAAGAGATCGATTCAAGTTTAATTCTACTATTAGGTTTCATTTAGAAAAGATCCATGGACCGGTCCGGACTCGATGGACACAAATCTGTTGGATCAAATTTAATTTATTGGCGGACCGGATCGGACTGGGATAATGTCCACGGATCGGACCCAAATCGACAGGCCTAGTCACCACCATGGGCGTCATGTCATCATAAATTAAAGTACAATGGCACAAGATTCCGAATTTTACATAAGCTTGTCTCCTGGGGTCTTCCTATATAAACTCCTCGCGCATTATTAGGGTTGTAAACGAATCAAACCGTTCGCGGGCGCTCGTGAAAAAACTCGGTCAACGTTTAGATCGTGCTCGAAATTGGTCAAGACGAGCTCGCTCGCGACTCGCGAGCATGCTCGACTCATTTTCGATCGAGCAACGATCATGAAGATGAAAAACTCGATGCTCGCGAGCAAATAACAACAACAACAACAACAACAGAAATACTAATAATAATAATAAGTAATTATAATAATAATAATAATTATTATTATTATTATTATTATTATTTTACTAGAATAAATGTTTTTATCCTTAATTTTTTCACGAATCGATCATTTTCGATCAGCTTGCGATCTTTTTTATAACTTGACGAACCGATCTCGATCTCAAATATGTGACGATCGTCGATCACGAGCCGATCACGATCACAGGTCAAAATCAGACGAGCAATGATCGATTGGACTGAAAATCGGCTCGAATCGGCTCGTTTACAGCCCTACGCATTATGAGGTACACATTTATTACTTCCTCAACCACCATAATTGAAAGGCCCGAAGCACGGAAGTTCAAAGTTGCTTGAATAGTTGAGCCTGATTACGACTTGTCCAGGGCAAGCCAGTCAAAAAGACTAATCCCTTACCGTTTTCTAGATATTGGTCAAGAGCTCGGGGAAGTCCCAAGCGAGCACCTTTGCAAGGATTAACCTATTGAAAACCTGTTAATAGAACACTAAGTGGATTAGTTGGAGTTTTAGTGTGGTGACTAGTAGTATTTTATCATTTTTATACACCATTAATGTGTTGGTATTTTGAAACACAATGGTGCAGAAAACGTTATCCAACTTGGGCTTGCTTTAATATCATATTAAGTTGGGTTATTATCCATTTAAAATGTCTTGTTCTAAGGAGAAAGTTATGTTATTCAATTTATATCTTGTTTGCATGATCTTTTCACAAATGACGTGGATATTGTAATATATGTAAATTGGATATTGTAATATATTTAAATCTGTCTGATTTTCTTGTCACCTTGTACTAAGACTCTGTTCTCTTCGTTTGAACTGAACTAAACTAAACTGAATTATAGTATAAAAAACAACTAAGCAGAGTTGAACTGAACTGAACTGAATGAGTTTTCAGATAAAGAGAACAGAGCATTAGACTTTTGAGACTTAGGCTATGTTCTCTTCGTCTGCAAACTCATTCAGTTCAGATCAATTCATTCAGTTCAATTCTGCTTAGTTATATTTTATACTATAATTCAGTTCAGTTAAGTTCTATTCAGTTTAGTTCAATTCAGACGAAGATGACAGAGCCTAAGTCTCAAAAGTCTTAATGATGACCTTTATGAATACATTCGCATATTAGTGGTAAACTCCCAATGCCAACTTTAGAAACAGCCTGATAATTGTGCGGCCCATTTAGAGCATGGAAGATGGGCCCGCATGATTTGTGAAATTCTGCCAAATTATACATTTTTTGTACTTAGACCACTTTTGAGTTTGAAGTTGCTAGGAATGAAGTTATGTTATAGTTTGTCTTGATTTTGAATACACGTAGATACTCAATCTTGCCGCCGATAAATCTCAGGTGACGTTGAAGCTTGAGGAAAAGAGCACCTAAGTTTAAAGTTAACTGAACATGAGTACTTTGTATATTTTCATTAAGAAAATATTTTATAAGAAGTTACTACTTTTCTACCAAATTTCTAATGTTTTTTATATGTTCAATTTGCACATGGGACATATTTTAAATTTTATTACTTCATGTGTAAATATTTTAAATTCACTAAATAATGTTAGCTTACTCATTTAGTGTTTTAATGATCTGTCAAAGACTTCTAAGTTCTCTTAAGATCTAACAAGAGAGTATGAAATATAGGTGTGAGAAAGAGGCATTTCAATATCACAAATGTAGCCTTTGGACTTCACCTTTGGTAGATAGAAAGTTGGATAGTGAAAAGATTGTTTACAATGCAAAGATGATCTACGTGTAGTCATTGTTTAATTACCCGAATTAATCAGTAAAAAAAGATACTAGTAACAAAACGTGCAGTTTTAAACGCGACGGCTGGAGAATAGTGATACCTTCCAACTCGTAAACTGACTAGCAAGAAGGAAATTAGGAAGGTAAACTTTAAAAGGATGAAAGGAGAAAAGAAATAGAAAAGCATTCCTATCATAGAATTAAAGATAAACTAATATACTACTAATATAACGTTTGGTGAGTTTGTTGTTGGGTCATGAAGTTGACACTTTCCTCCCCCAAAGCGTTCGTTACTTCAAGCCTGCCACCTTGCATATTGAATCTTATAAATTCAGCCTTACTTCAGACCCAATCTCACAAGGCAAAACAACTATAAACCTTCAATCTTCAGCTTACATTTTCTCTTCGCATCACCTACTTTCCGACTTTCGACAATGAAGGACAAATTCTTCGGTACCATACTCCAAAGCGAGGCTCTCTCCAAGGTTAGACTTTCGCAAATCATATACAAAAAGTTTCATGTCAAGAGTCTTTAATTATTGTTCCTTTAGAAGTAATAGTTATGAAGTTGAGTCTCCAACACCAAGTTAGAATAGAATGATGGTCAGGCCAGAGTCGCTCTCCCCGTAAATTTTCTCATTTGCATATTTTACTTTCCAACTTATAAAATAAATCCCATTTCGTTCCACCTAAATTTCTAATATTGTATTTGCATGTCCCTTGAAATTCATTTCTGACTTGATATGGTTCCTTTATATTTCAGTACCTTTTGGAAACAAGTGCTTACCCTAGAGAGCATCTTCAACTGAAAGAATTGAGATATGCCACTGTCGAGAAGTACCAAAAATGGTATGATATATGCAACTAGGAACATTGCATATTAATCATTCTCCCACTTATTTTAGCATTTCTATTTGACTGATAATTGATGAAATTAAATTATTTTCATATTATTATAGGAGCTTGATGAATGTGCCTGCTGATGAGGGTCAATTTCTTTCAATGTTATTGAAAATTATGAACGCGAAAAAGACTATTGAAGTTGGAGTTTTTACTGGTTACTCGCTTCTTTCAACTGCTCTGGCTCTCCCTGATGACGGCAAAGTAAGTAAAATTGTAAATTGTTAGTAGTATTCATGATTTGTTAATGTCAGGGTAAAATGTTATTCAAGTGTCGCATAGAAAATAAATGAAAACGCTTTTGATTAGGTGTATAATAAACACTGCCATATTGATTTGTATAAGTGTTTTATTTGCAGATAGTAGCAATTGATCCAGATAGGGAAGCATATGAGACTGGGTTGCCATTTATTCAGAAGGCAAACATGGCTCACAAGATCCAGTTCATTCAATCTGATGCTATGAAAGTTATGAATGAATTCTTGGCTAAGGTAATTTGGTTTTTCGATTCGATAGAGTTCTTTATTTGCATTAGAAATATCTCATGAATGATATTGAACTTGTATATGTTCGCGGGTTAAAGGTTAGACGGATGCAAATTAATTAGGGAAATACGTATAAGATGCCTTAAAGTTTGGAAAATAATTTTATTTCCTACCAGTGTGTATTAAGAGAAAAAATTATAGCTTCAACGAAAACATAAATGACCAAGTATATTACTTTTTCCGTTGCAATAGCGCCTTTTCTTTTAATTGAGTTTTCACTACAAGTCCTACTTTTATCACTCCGTCTCGTACAAACTTTAAAAACTTTCTTAAAAATCATGATTTTTTTAATAAGAGTGAACACTAATTAAATAACATTCCCCCTTTATCCAATTGTTCTAAACACTCATTAAATTTGTACTAATATGACGTAATACTCTTCCTCATCCGTGTTCTCGTTATTCAAATAAATGATTTATTCACTTTTAATCTGGATGTAAAATATAATCAAAGTCCTGACTCATTCAAAATGGCTTCCGTTTTACTACTCCACAAACAAGTTAGTGCTTGGCGGCCGGCTAATCAGACCAACTATATATGTTAGGAGTTTATAATTAAACAAGTTGGTGCTTGCCGGCTAATGGACAAACTATTTTAGGGATTAATTAAACATGTAAAACACATAGGATAATTAATCATACGTAGGGATTCCCAGTTTTTTCTCTTACAAAGACTGCGTCATCTCGATCTTTTAATGTGTTGTCTATACAACATTTAATGCATATAATCAACCAGACAATATTTAAAAGCGGAGGTAGTGTAACGCCAGAAGTGAAAATTGATAACATGTCACAGCATTTTATTGATGTCATATCATAGTCTTATGTCTTCAAGACTGGGCAAAATTAAAGAAGAAAACCTAATCCGTATCAAATAACATAACCAGGGTGAAGAAGGAACATTTGATTTTGCATTTGTGGATGCTGACAAGGAGAACTACATTCGGTACCATGAGTTATTGCTAAAACTGGTGAAAGTCGGAGGACTCATTGCATATGACAACACCCTATGGTCCGGGACTGTGGCAGCATCCGACGAAGATGTGATGGAAGACTATTTGAGGGGTGTCCGAAAGGATATCATGAAGTTGAACACTTTCTTAGCCGGTGACTCTCGTATTGAGTTGGCCCAACTCTCCATTGGAGATGGACTTACTCTTTGCAAGCGTCTAAAGTAATTTCACCAAAGCTTTCAATATATCCTGCATCAACAAATCAATGTTTCCGTTGTATTATAATATCACAAGTTATTTCTTTTGTTAGATAGATTGTAATTGTACACATGGATAATCCATTATCATCTCTACTTTCTAAAAGTTAGTCGTATTTTCATCAACTTTTTCAGTATGTACCATAAATTACATCTAAATACAGTATGTATTTTTCAATTATCTAATATACTACTTCCATTCTTGCAATGCACATATCAAAACACATCAAATCAACAACCGTAGTAGCATTCTCATTGCCAGCTGAGCAACTGGAGCAAATTAATATTACTCTCTCCATCCCGGCATTCTAATCCACTTTCTTTTCGACGCAAATTTTAAGAAAGCCAATTGTTTATGTTTGTTGTTAAAGAGTGAAATAATAAAATTAAAAAAAGTATGTAAGAGAAGAGAGATAAATGATAAAGAATAAAAAAATATGAGAGATAATAGAGTTAGTGGGTGTACTTTTTTACTCCCTCAGTCCCAGAACAAATGTCATATTTGCTTTTGGGCACGGAGATTAATGTGCAATGTAAATGTTGGGGGACAAATGCACATGAGTTGTAAATGTTGCCAAAAATGAAAATGTGACATTTGTAGTGGGACATATATATAAATGGAATATGTGACATTTGTTGTGGGATAGAGGGATTACTATTTTTGGCAATCATAAAAGGAATACTGTACTAGATTAGCGGGACAAAGGGAGTAACTTTTTTTTTTTTAATATTAGATATAGTATTATAATAACTCAATTTTATGTTTTTGTAATAGTGACTTAACATAGTTGTTTAATTGCATGACAAACACAATTCACCAAGACTTTAATAGATGATAGTTGTATGCCAAAACGCCTAGGTTTTAAATGAAATTTTGGGTTTCCTACAATGTTCCAACTGGCCAATGAGGTATAGCTCAATTGGTTAGGCTCTATCTAGCAAAACTAGCTGAAAAGCTAGCTGGTAGCTGGTAAGCTAGCTAATTAGGGAACTGATTATCTAACTCAGAATCTAGCTGATTTTAAATGTAGGTGTTTAGCAAATTAGCTGATAAGCTAGTTGGTATTTTGTAAAATAATATAAAAGGGCATTACTCTTATTTTTATTTTCTTTAACCTTTCTCATCGTATTATTAGTCTATAGTTTTTTAAATAATAGTACATCACATTTTGTCCAATTATTCTAATATATATTAATGTACTTTACATCGCCACTTTAATAATATCATCAAAATTATCAGAAGTTGAAAGAAATATTCGTTGAGCATTTTAACTTAATAATGAAATAAATTAGTAATTGATGTGTACTACAGATGCGGATGCATTAATCCTTATGCTAGTTGCAAACAAGTACACAAAATGTATAACAAAGGATCCAACAATATAAAATATAAGTCAAGAATAATAAATAATAAAAACGGGTAGTTTTTCCTTCTTTTTTTTTTTTCCTAATTTAGTTCAGGGATATTTTCGGAATGAAAAAGATAAGAAGGAGCTTCTTTTTTTAAAAAAGCTAACTTGGGTAGCTTCTTAACCAACTAGATTTTCAGCTAGCTGATTTAAGAAGCTGCGCGTTCACGTAACGAGCTTTTTATTAGTCAATGGTAAAAAAAAACTCATTGGGCTGAAAAGCTAGTGGTAAACAGAGTCTTAGTCTAAGGTGCAGACTATATTCTAGTGTATTCTGGTTTGGATAAATTAATTGACGTATTTATAATGATTGATGGAGTGAATGAGATATTCGTTAAATTGTTGTAATAGAATGTGTATATTGATATTGGGAAAAAGAAAAAAAAAAAAACCAACTGATCCAATTAAATCTCCAATAAACCCGGAGTGCCGGACCAGTCGGCCAATCAATCAAGTAAAATCGAAGGGGCAAATATGTCCTCACAATGACAATAAATAAAGAATGCTACTGAAAAAAAAAAAAAAAAAAAAAAGCATATCCATTGTTCATATTTCATCACCTCTCCCACTCCACTACACAGTGGTTCAGTTTTGACTGTCGTCACTGACTGACACTTCGAGGAGCAACCTGCCAAACTAAAGCGACGACGTTGCGATCTACAATCGCCATAGCTCTTCCATTTCCTTTCTTCTCACGATGCGTCCGGAGAGAAGCCAAACCGGAGGATGCATTGCGCTTGTTGCTTCATCCTCTTTCTCGAGATGCACTCAACCTTCTTCACATCCTTCTGGTAAATCAATTCTGATCGATGCTCGGTTATTACGATTTTTTGATCCTGTTGCTGCATGAGCTTGTGTAGTCGCTGAATTGAGGTGTTTACTGTTTAGCCTTTTAACTGCTCGTTTTGTGAGTTTACGGAGTGATCGATGTGTTCTGTTTGCCTCTGATTGTGATTAGTTTTTGCTGCAATCGGAGTTGTTCACTGTTAATTTGTTCCTGATATTGCTGTGCTGCCGGAGGATTGGCCTGCTTAGACATAGAGATTTGGAAACATTTGGCTGTGATTATGCGATTGAACCTCGAATTTATGAGTGAATGTGCATCTGCTATTTCTCGTGTTTTCTGTGACTTTGTTTATGAGTTGATTGTGTTGCTAGAGGATTTACCTACTTAGACATAGAGATTAGGAAACATTTGGCTATAATTGTGCGATTGAACCTCCAGCTTATGCGTGAAATGTGCATCTGCTAGTTCCTCCTGTTCTCTGTGACTTTGTTTCTGAGTTGCTTATGTTTCTAGAGGATTGACCTACTTAGACATAGAGTGATAGAGATTAGGAAATATTTGGCAATGATCGTGCGATTGAAACTCCAACATATGAGTGTATGTGCATCTGCTAGTTCCTCGTGTTTTCTGTGGCTTCGTTCCTGAGTTGCTTGTGTTTCTAGAGGATTGACCCACTTAGACATATAGATTAGGAAACATTTGGCTATGATCGTGAGATTGAACCTCCAACTTATGAGTGAATGTGCATCTGCTAGTTCCTCGTGTTTTCTGTGGCTTCGTTCCTGACAGGAAGTGCTTGTATTTCTAGAGGATTGACCTACTTATACATAGAGATTAGGAAACATTTGGCTATGATTGTGCGCTTGAACCTTCAACTTATGAGTGAATGTGCATCTGCTAGTTCCTCGTGTTTTCTGTGACTTTGTTCCGGAGTTGCTTGTGTTTCTAGTGGATTGACCTACTTAGACATCGAGATTAGGAAACATTTGGCTATGATTGTGCGATTGAACTTCCAAATCATGAGTGAAATGTCCATCTGCTAGTTCTTCCTGTTTTCTGTGACTAATCCTGAGTTTCTTGTTTTAGAGGATTTACCTACTTAGACACGGAGATTAGAAAACAGTTGGCTTGATTGTACGACTGAATCTCTAATAGTATATGAGTATACAAGCATATGCTAGAGTGCTAGTGCCTTCGGTGAAAATTTTGCACTGCTCTGATCTGATACATCATCCTGTACTGATAAATTTGATGCTCCTTAGGAAATAAGTAGTGTAGGAAGAAGCTGATATGTGTTAGGTGGTATTCACTCATAACTTGCTCGAACAGGGTGGATATTGATGAATTTGTTGAACATAGTGCGGTCTGAAGTCGAATAAGAAGAGATGTTGTAAGAAAGTAGTGATGGATACCTTTTTTCAGATTTTTCAATAACGGATCCTTTAGATAAAATTGAATCTTGAGGGCTGGCAGATGAATTATTCTCTGGTTTTTGCAGTCATGTAGTCTTTCAAAGGCATGGCATGCATATCCACACCATTTGCAAATTTTGCTTGATGATGCAATCAGAATCTCATATCGAGGGCCTACCTATCAGAGATTGCATTAAAGAAGCATGATTAATTTTCTTCTAGTGGATGTATATGATAAAAGTGTACATATACAATGAGAAACTCTATAGCTATCTATAATTGATTCTACGTTAAACTACTAACATGCACCTCACTATCTTGCTTCTAACTAACTGATAATATTTGTACAGATACTTTTAGCCTTGGAATTCCAAATTCTTCTGGTATATTCTTCATGATGTCGTTTCAGGAATATTAAGAACATATGCAAGCAGAAGCACAAAAATTTGTGAAGAAAGGTACAAGTGAAGCCGATAGAACCAATAAAAAAAACATAAATGTAAATAATCATATAACTCGTTTCGTAACATTGCTGACATCATGAAGAATATTCAAGAGGATGAAGGTTCAAAGCATTCCATATACCGTATAGATATTTAGTTAGTTGGTGGCATAATGCGCTAGTTTGTAGAATAGCTCTGCTATTTCATTCATTGCAATCTTACAGATTATTCATTTGCAATTAATATAAGGAATTTTGTTATGCTTTTTTGCTGCAATCTTTGGTATGCTATCAGAGCTAGGTTGCTAAGCCTGGGCTCTAGTGACCTGGCTCTGATACCATGTCAGAGATTGCGACCAAAGCATGATTAATTTCCTTCTATTGAATGTGTATGATAAAACTGTACATTTACAATGAGAAACGGTACAGCTATTGATACCCGCCTAACTGACTAATAATATCTGCACAAATTCATCCTGAATATTATTTATGATGTCAGCAATGATCAATTCTGACTTGTATTGGTTATTTTCACTTTTCTTCTTCCTTATCCTGCTTATATAAGACACAATCCTTCCTTTCTTCTCATTTTCTCCGCTTCTTGTTGGGTTCTTCATGTTCCTGAAATCACCTCCTTTATCTTTAGCCATCCAAAAAGGTCGTAAGTTTTGATCTGTGACAAAATATCGTCCCACCTAGGTGGATGTAGCTCTGGGTGACAGCAAAGCAACCTCATAGTTATGAACTAGATGTACAGTCGCACTAAGTTGGTGTGTGCCCCTCGATAGGAACTCTACGTGCTTATAAACTAAGTTAATTTCATATGACCTGAGATGCTGCTATATTAGGACTTGGTACTCACAGGCCGATCGGAAACCCTCCTATTTCGCGCTCTACACAAACAGGCATTTCAAGGATCAAAACTTTAAGCTTGTCCTGCAACCTTGCCACAATCAAATCAAACGGCACTTTCATGATAGCCAACCAACTTAAATGAGCAAGCAGTGAGATTAGTATATCTTGCTGGAATTTTACATCCCCACAGAGTATTGCTTGCTTGGTGGTCCGCCATCTGTCTGCTGCCTTAAGCTGTAAAATAGTGACAGAGTTATTATGTTGAGTTCTCTATGGAAGTTCGTTGAGGTTTCTTCTTCAATAGCTATATATCACCATTGGTGTAATAAATATAGTACTATATTGTTAATTGTGTCCATTTGGCATTCTTGAATCTTGATGCACGATGGAAATATACTGTGTCCGCTGCAGATGATGTAACTTGTGGTACGCCAGTGTGGATGGGGAGAGGCCTCACTTGTGTTTGCTTCAAACGAAAGGAAACCCAAACCCGGATTTGCATCAATTTAACCCCTCTGAAGGCAAGTGTAGTAGTGATATACTGATATTACGTATACTGTTCTAATTATTTATGTTTGGACCATCTTATAAAGTAATAAAAGCAAACACAAATTTGGCGGCTTAAGCACTGCAGAAATACCTGAGCTGTGAAAATCAGTATGGACAGTTGAAGTTGGAACTTGGACATACCTGAGCAATTTATAAGTGACATGGGATCATGAGATCACCGAAATGGAAATGTCACACGATATTCTAAGTTAATTGTAACTTTATTGTCATCAAATGATTAGTGTTTTTACTTTTAAATTGGACAGGAAGAGAGGCTAAAAAGGTTAGGACATCGAACTAAAGTTTACTTTGATGCTTCCAGGCCAGAACATCAGGTCTGATAATACGCTGGAAATCATGTTTTTCTTCATAGCCTGACAATTTTACGATACATCTTATATTTCACATTTGTCACCATTGTATTTGTATTTGACATGGTGTGTGCGCTTAATGTTTGATTTCAGCAAATGAGTCGCAATTCAACTTCCCTTTACTTAATTCTATTTTTTGAATGCATTTCATGCTCAGGCTTTTATATTAATCTGTTTCATTTAGGAAGCTTTGAAAGCCTTGTGGTCTGCCACATATCCTGGCAAAGAGCTCCAAAGTTTGGTTTCTGATCAATGGAAAGAAATGGGGTGGCAAGGAAAAGATCCATCTACAGATTTCAGGTTTCTATTCTTGTGGTTTGTATGAGACATGTTTGCAGCTCATAAACACCGCCAGTGTTACTCTCTTTTTGCTAATGCTTGCTGTCAAACAGAGGAGCTGGATTCATTTCTTTGGAGAACTTGCTTTTTTTTGCCAAGACATTTTCGGTATTCTGCTGATCCTACTTTTTCAAGTATTTATTTTTCCTCTGTGATATATGAATGTTGGATAAATTGCCCTATCCTTTCAAAACAGCTCTAAAATGGGTTCAGTCGATCCTGTTAAATTGCTTCCAAAAACAATATTCACGTATGTGCTATGAAACCTGAAATGTTGGCCCTCGACTTGATAAAAGAACATCTTTTATGCAACAGACCTCATTTCAGAGGCTATTGAGGAAACAAGCTGGCAAAAGAGCTGACTGGGAATATCCCTTTGCAGTTGCAGGTGTAAATATTACATTTATGCTCATGCAAATGCTTGATTTAGATGCAGGTAAGGCAAATATATATTTCCCTATACATTTATCAAATTTTCACATACTTGAAGATGTGTTTACAGTTGAATGCAAGGCTGCTACTGATTTTAGCTCAACTGTATGCAGTAAAGCCAAGATCATTTATCAGAGCGGTTTTTCTACAAATGTTATCAGGTGTGGCCATCACAGCTTTATTTTTGTGAAACTTCATTTGTTATTAATCACATTGTCAACACCTTCTCAACGTTCTTGCTTTCCCAGCTTGCATCATCTGGTATTAGATTCACGTTCCACATGTGCCTGAAAACTAGCATCTAAGTGTGATATCTCCAAGAAGTAACCAAAGGATATACAGTAAAGCTTCGACTAAATACATGCTCCAAGTTATGTTGATATTCCCTCCGTCCCGAACTCAACTTCTATTTTCCGTTTTGGTCTATTTCAAACTCAACTTCCCTTTAAATAGAAAATCTATATCCTATTTTATTCACCCTTTTTTCCTACTTTATTCACTCATCTCTTAAAACTTTTGCCTGGATCAATGGGAAGGAGTCCGGGACAGAGGAGTAAGATACATCTTAAGCAACACATAAAAATAGCTACCAAGGGTATAAAATTAACACAAAATCTCATGAGAGACGGTCTCTAGATAACTTATCTAAAGACGACCTATGTTATCAATAAAATCATTCATGTTATTAATCAAAACGTCTATGTTGTTTACGGAATAAGTCTTCTTGTAATGTGAAAAAAATATCAATGTTGAGAATATAGATGTTTTGATTAATAACATCGATGATTTTCTTGACAATATAGGTCCGTCGACTTACTCTAAATTTAATGGTCATGGGAGCAATTTATTTTGAGAAAATTCTACCCAAAGACCACTTGCCACAAAATATTACAAAAAAAGGCCGAACATGCGTTTAATACCATGTTGTAAGTCAGAGAGTGCTGAGTTAATATAATGCTGTAACTCAACAAGTCACGAGTTAATATAGTATTACAACTCAAGTGGTCTTTTTTTAATTGTTATTTTAAGTTAGGCTCCCATTTTTTTTTATATAAAATGCCTGGGATATGCTCGTATGGACTTGCTTAAAAAATTTGCTAATTCTGGCATGGCATACTCATTCTAGTTTTGCTTAACAATGTGCTGCATTTCCTTAGTTAACATGTGCCTTGGTGTTTGATTTTAGTTTCACAAATGGTTTCAAGAACTTTGTGTGGTTTATACTTTTGCAGAGAATGAATGGGCTTTCGACCTTCTTTATTGTGTAGCCTTCATGATTATGGACAAATTATGGCTGGACAAAAATGCAACTTACATGGAGTTCAATGTAAGCGAACACTTAACAATCCTTTTAGAAAATCCACTATTTAGATAAATATGTTTATAACCATACAATTTATCCATGTCTACGGCTCTGTTTACCACTAGCTTTTCAGCTAGCTTTTCAGTTCCATTAGCTTTTTTTTACCATTGACTAATAAAAAGCTCGTTACGTGAACGCGCAGCTTCTTAAATTAGCTAGCTGGTTAAGAAGCTATCCAAGTTAGCTTTTTTTTAAAAGAAACTCCTTATCTTTCTCATTCCGAAAATATCCCTGACCTAAATTAGAAAAAAAAAAAAGAAGGAAAAACTACTCGTTTTTATTATTTACTCGTGTTCCATCTTTACTGCCGTATTATTTGTAGACCACATAGAAGGTCATTAGAATTC
Organism: Plantago major; assembly: GCA_026545765.1. Classification (NCBI taxonomy): domain Eukaryota; kingdom Viridiplantae; phylum Streptophyta; class Magnoliopsida; order Lamiales; family Plantaginaceae; genus Plantago; species Plantago major. The sequence goes on from CM048841.1 coordinate 75,435,760, forward strand.
TCAACTTATATTTTATATTATTGGATCATTTGTTATACATTTTGTGTACTTGTTTGCAACTAGCATAAAGATTAATGCATCCGCATCTCTTTAAAATGCATACATGTAGTACACATCAATTACTGATTTTTTTCATTACTAAGTAAAATGCTCAACGAATATTTCTTTCAACTTCTAATAATTTTGATGATGTTATTAAAGTGGCGATGTAAAGTATATTGAATATATATTAGAATAATTGGACAAAATGTGATGTACTTTTATTTAAAAAACTATAGACTAATAATACGATGAGAAAGGTTAAAGAAAATAAAAATAAGAGTAATGTACTTTTATGTCATTTTACAAAATATCAGCTAGCTTATCAGCTAATTTGCTAAACACCTATATTTAAAATCAGCTAGCTTATCAGCTAGTTAATCAGCTCCCTAATCAATTTCTAACCAACTACTAGTTAATCACCGATCACTACCTAACTACCACCAAATTAATTAATCAAAGAATCAAATAGCTTTTCAGTTAGTTTTGCTAAACAGAACCTACAACTCAAAACCCCTCCCCAATATAAAAATATAATGTATCGAAAGAATCTGATTTTACAATTAACAAGTGTAAAATTGGTTGTACAACACATTGTGACATTGAGCCCTAATTGATCCACTAACCATGGTACAATAACCAATCAAAAAGACCAAATCTCCATCTTCTCTATGGTTCCTTGAGAGTCTAGTCGACTCTGACTCAAGGAATTTGATTTTTTTCACTTGTAATTGCTTACAGGAAATATTGAAATCAACACGGTCACAACTGGAGAAGGAATTTATGATGGAGGATGTATCACGGATTGAGGACATGCCTTCTTATGGCCTTCTAACATGAAGATGGATATATGATCTCAATACACAACAGCAGAATTGTTGTTTTTCCCTGGAGCTTTTGACGCGTTAATGTAGTTTATTTTCATTCACAAGTGAGCATTTTCAATTCTTTCATTTATTTGAAGTGAACGCACCATATCATGCTGATATTTAAATTTCCCGTTTGTGCATCTCTATGTAGTGTTTTGACAAAACTAATAGATACGGTTGTACAGTAGAGTACCCAATATAATTATTTGGGTTATACATAAAAAAAGAAAAAAAAAAACATTTGACAGATATTGACAAAGGGGAAGAAAGACTATCAAAGGCTTTCATTGTAGCAGTTATTTGTCAATGATAAGCTTGACGAAATTTTTTGTAATGTGTGAAACGAATGAAACTCCAAATGTATACTCTAATACAAGCATTCCTTTGGAAATAGCAACAAAAAAGTTACAAAATTTGTTCAATCTATTTAATAGGGAAATGATTTGACTAGAATTACAAATAGTTTAGAAAAGGTTTAAACTTTAAAACCTAAAATGAAGAATAAAAAAGAAAGATAGGGATTACTATTTGCAATTTTCATAGTCTCATCCAAAACTTTCCATTTTTTTTTTATAGTGACATGGGGAAGAAATTTAGTTTTCATCTTGTGTGATAAATAAAAATAAATGTAGTGAATATCCTCTCAATCCCGATACACAAAAAGAAATTCCCAACTGCACTTTGCCACATTCTTTTTTTTTTTTTTTAGTAAACTTTGCCACATTCACAAGAGTAAACGATTCAAATTCCCAAGTCCCAACCAATAGCTAAATCATACTTACCTTAATCCACTTCTCATTTTGGCACTCCTAAAATCATCAATAAGGTTTCCCGAGGATGTACCACTACCACCTAAGGCAGCACCCTGATTAAGAGAGGCTACCAAACAATCCACGCACTGAAACTTCATCCTTATGACTACTTCTCAAACAACACATTGCTTCTAATAAAACATTGAGGAAAAGTGATGAGATGGAAGGTCATTCTGTGGAGAAGACATTACTCTTGCTATGATGATGGTAAGAAGAGAATCATAGGGGTACAAATTTCAGATAATTTTAATTAACCCAAATGACCTTTTTGGTCATGATGTGGTATTTACTATTTAGCACTAACAAAACAACAAAGCAGACAAATTGAGGTCTTTATAATTGACAAGGATTAAGTAAATAGAACTGTAAATAATACTGAAGTAGTGTAGTAGATTAGAATTAGATAATCTAGTTAATCACTCTCTAGTTGTGCTTTTTGTGCTCAGAAATAACAATAGTAATACTTTTTTGAAAGGGGTTACAAATCCACCTTCACCAGCTTCCACGTTACTGAATTCCCATATCATAAGCCACTTTTGTAGGATTGCTTGAGAATCAAGTTCTTATGAAAGAGTGATGGAATGTTACTAGCATTAGGATATGCAGAAAACCATACAGTGGCCTGTTGATGCCAACATATCAACTTACCAAATTAGACCCTTTCCAGAAAAAGCAGGGTTGAAGAACCTTAAGGACATACAAAAGCAATACTGAACACTTGTACCCCAAGTTTCACTGTCACCCACCAGTGAAACCTTATCTTTCAAGCAAAATTTATACCAACAGACTCCCCACCTCTTTTGATCACCCCGCTTGTGCAGTTTAGAACTCATCTACAAGTGGTCAAGTACAAATAACTCTACTTACGAGTGAGAATATTTCACTTACCTTCCATTTGAGAATGAATCCTCCGATACGAGTGTTCCAGAAAGCGAATGGAACGGGAAGTTCGGCTTTGTTGGAAACGTCATGCGGCTACTTGCTGCAAGAATTACAGGCAAGTTTTAGATAATAATTCTATACGACAGTCACAACATTATTCAACTGATAGTTTGTTTTGATATTCCACGCAATTCAAGCAGATGATATGGGATGAAGTAGGAGAGGATCAGTTTGAAAGGGAAAAGGTGATGCTGGAACTTGAACAGGAGTGTCTTCAGGTTTATAAAAGAAAAGTTGACACTGCAAACATTTCACGGGCTCGACTACATCAGCAACTAGCAGAATCTGAGGCTGAATTTACTCATGTGTTGCTATCGCTTGGTGAAAGATCAGCCCCTGGAAGGGTAAGAATTTCTTCTCTTCCTGCAAAATATGCTAAAAGTTAGTGATGCAGGGTTAGTTGTGATATACATATTGTTGATAGCGGTCTTTGTCCCAGTTTGCTCATTGTAGTATGAAATGGGTAAAGTGTTTATGGTCATGATTCTACTGTTTTATTTGGTCAATAAAATCCACTTAATAAGATGATGATATTATATGAGCATAGATTGAGGTAATGGCAAACAATTATTAACTGAAGTACCAAGAAAAAATGCAACCACGTGTTTTAATCTCATAGCCGCAGAAATACAATATGCAACCTCTTTGTTCATAGTGTAGCTTTTCATCATGGCAGCCAGAGAAAATGATAGGATCACTAAAGGATCAGCTAAATTCAATAACCCCAGCACTAAGAGAAATGCAGTTCAGAAAAGAAGAACGGGTGAAGCAATTCAGATCAGTACAAGGGCAAATTCAAAAGATTTCTGGAGAGATAGCTGGCAGGACAGAGTATAATGATTCTTCACCACCTCTTACTGTCAACGAGAATGATCTGTCTGTAAAAAAGCTTGAAGAGTACGAGAATGAGCTCCAGCGACTTCACAGAGAAAAGGTAGTGTAATTTAATTAGAGGAAGCATAGAAATGAGAAATTTAAGACATCTAATGTCAATTCATGGTGATGTATGTATCAAAGAATGAGAGACTTCGGAGAGTAGAAGAGTACATAAGCATGATACAGAATTTGTCAGCTGCTTTAGGAATGGATTCTTCCCAAATCATCACCAAAGTGCATCCAAGCTTGAACGAATTGTCAGGATTGTCAAAGAACATCAGCTATGCTATCCTGGAAAAGCTTGATAGCACCGTGCAGTCTCTGGAATCTGAAAAGAAAGCGAGGGTTAATAAGGTAATTTCCATATAAGTATGTATTTGGGGTCTTATTCACATCTTCATCAAAAACTTCATTTAGAGAGTATGCACATAGTTGAAAATGAAATGAACCCACTTCTTCTGTTGAGCAAATCAATGTTCTTTGCAGCTTCAGCAACTTGGGAAAGCACTTGCTAACTTGTGGAATCTCATGGACACACCTAATGAAGATCGTAGACAGTTTCTCCATGTTACTAGCCTGTCATCACTGTCATCAGCTGAGATATCTGATCCTGGAAGCCTTACCGTTGACATATTGCAGCAGGTTTGTCTACATGCATTTGAAACGTCATGACAGTCTTACTGCAACAGATGATTCATATATTCTGATTCTTGATTTCTTTCAAGGCTGAGACAGAAGTCAAGAGACTTGACCAATTAAAAGCAAGCAAGATGAAAGAATTCTTCTTCAAGAAACAAGTAGAGCTAGAGGAGATATGCATGAGATCACATTTGGAAATACCATCAAGATCAGAGATGGAGAAAATAATCAACCAAATAGATGCTGGTTAGATTAAATCTTCTTAAGAGTTCACTATTCTCATTTCTTTGTTTCTCATGCTTATAACCTTGTTAACAAGTAACAATATTACAAAAGGGGAGATTGATCATGCCGATCTCCTCACAAGTATGGATAACCAGATATTAAGAGCCGAAGAGGAAGCTTTTAGCAGGAAGGTGATCATGGAAAAGGTTGAGAAATGGATATTGGCACGCAATGAGGAAATATGGTTGGAAGATTATAACAGGGTAAGACTTTTGTTTTAATTTGCACCACTAATGAGTTTAGCCATTTCTTTTGTAATGAAAACTTACAAGGGGAGAATTTCAGGATGAAAATCGCTATTCAGTTAGCAGAGGTGCACACAAGAACCTCAAAAGAGCAGAGCGTGCCAGAATGATGGTCAACAAGATACCAGGTTAATTATCTTTCAATTATAATTTGCCTTCGACGTTATGCTATATCTTAAGAAGCATAATGTGTTTTGATATGTGCATTGCAAGAATTAAAAACCAAATCAATGAAGTTAAAGTGCAATCAATTACTAACATTACTTTCTTTAACATGGCAGCTTTAGTGGAACTCCTGATATCCAAGACTAAATCCTGGGAAGATGAAAGAAAGAAAGTTTTCTTGTACGACGAGGTAGAGTTTCTACAGATAGGCTATTGTATGATATATTGTTTCTCTTAGCTGGATTTAGTTCAAGGAAAGAAAAAAAAATAAAGGAATTGTAGGTGTGGTTCTCAAGTTTCACCTATATACACAGTCATTCAATGAAAATTTGAAACCAGCCTAATGATAGCATGACTCGAGATTCACCAATAAAGTCATATTTATTGGAAATGTCAATGCAATATGTAAACATCTTGGTGCATAAAGAAATTGCAGGCCACATTCAACCAAGATGATCCCCATGACATCATCCATTTGCAAATCCTACTGATATCCACTCTAACAATGAAAATGCTTTAAACACCAGGTTCCTCTACTAGCTATGTTGGAAGAGTACATTGTGTTGAGGACGGAGAAGGAAGAAGATAAACAAAGACAGAGGGTGACAATCTTTAGCACCTTGCTCTTTTTCATGCACCATAACTAAATATAAATTACCATAAATTTAGAGCTTACCTTCCAGTATATGAGAGAGAGTTTCTTTCTTGCAGGAACAAAAGAAAGCCCAGAGTAAAGCAGTGAATGAGCCTGAGAGCCCCTCTGGACCACGGCCCACCACCAGTAGCAGGCGTATGTCAGATGGAGGCTTCGGCGGTGTAACTCCTACAAATAGAAAACTTTCGATCTCTTCACAGCATTTAAACTCAAATAGCATCAATTCTCATACTCGACGGTCACCTTTCAAAGGAGTAAGGAAAGCATATGATCAAAGATCACATGGTCAAAAGGCTTCTCATCTCAGAGAAGATACTGTCTCAGTTGTCTCCTCCTTTTCTGGTCCTATCTCACCCTAGGACATTGAAGAGACAACTGATGACACAACCTGATAGTTCTGGTCATCGAAACGTATGCACACACACACGCATTTCCAAAACTCAAATAACCCAACAGGAAGAACAATATCATGTTCATATTTGCTAATGAAAGAATGTACTAATTTCATTATGTAAGTTAAGTTTCTCGAAAACAATCAAAATAGATCAAATTTAACCAGAGCCTTGATACAGTTTTACAGTGATAATTTCATGTGACATTGTAGAAGTAGCAGTGTGAATCTAAACTATTTGTTTGCATCAAAATTTACTATCTAATCACATGTTCATATTGGAAAGCATAGGGATATACAGGGGCGGAGCCAGGATCGAAAAATGCATGTGACTATTATATAAAGGAGGACAAATTCTATACTATAACATAATAATCACTTATCCGCAGGAAACACTATCACTGCGCATACTTTTTCGAGCGAATAAGTAATGCATATTTTTCATTTAAATATAATCATCACATATCTTTTTTTTTCAACTAGCAAAAAAAGGGCTCTCAACCATAACCAAATTATAGCTAACAAGTTCTCAACCTAACACAAAAGTGTCAAATGTGCCTTGGGATTCCTTGTTGGGCTTCATTGATATGGGTTTAGTTTTAAACTATGATCTATACTAAATTACAAGTATATGTTGCTAAAATTTAGTTGGGACCATTCTGCAGAACATGAAAAATATATGGGTATGAATAAATTATGTTTTCAAGGGTGTGGCTGGAGCAATATGTAGCTCAAGCTACGCTCCGCCCCTGGGGATATACACTTATAATCAAATGTATGTCATGTATATGTTACTAGCTATATATTATCTATCCTATGCAGAAGAGTTGCAGTATCGCAAAAAACAGATTCGATATTCAGATCAATTATACACAACATGATCATAAACTCCATATCCTAGAGATGCATAACCATTACTATTATCTATTATAGCCATTCCCAACAACAAATTTGCATAAATTGAGCAGTAATGAGCCTTGAAACAGTTTTACAATGATGGATTCATCTGACATAGTATAACAGCACCAATCTAAACTCTCAATTTACACTGTAATCTCGTTCATGAATAAAAAAGCACACAGATACATTTATTATCAAATACATTCCACGGATATGCTACTAGCTATAAATCATATAAGCTAAACAGAAACATTGTAATATAGCAAAACAATAAATTCAACGATAAGATCAGTTAAATATGCGAAGAATTGTAAACTTCAGAGAAGATGTGCATAAACATTAGTACATTACTAATATAGCAATTTGTTACAGCTAATTTGCATCAATCAATCAACAAAACCTCGAGAAGCTAAAAGAGAATAGATAGCCAGCAAGCACTAGGTTGTTTTCTGGAAGAAAGCATCAATAGACTTTGTTGCAAAAGGAATGGACTTCTTCTTAGCAGCATCGGACCTCGATTTCGCCCGATCCTTCGCCACTTGCTGATCTGGCAGCTCAGGAGCCGCCGGAAGTGAATCCAGCAGGAAATCGGCCGTCGGACGGTGGCGTTTAACAGCCACGCGCAGATGTTCGACACGAACAGTCTTCTTCTTCTTCTCGATCGCGACTCGAGCCGATTTCTCAGCCAGGAACTGAAGGAATAGCTCAGTGGAGGAAGCGATGAGGAAAAGAGCTTCCGAGTTGACCCGGCCGATGTCCTTGTCGAGTTTCATAATGTTTTTAACTCGCCGAGTCGGGATCTGGAGCTGGTTTGACTCGGACATGGCGTTAGGGTTCTGCTCTGGTTCTTCTAGCTCAGCCATTAGAGAGGATTTTCACTTTTCCGGTGAATGAAAATGGAAATGAGAAGTTTGGGGGATTTATCTGGATGGTAGTTTTGGCGGGAAACTAAGGCGCTTCTTCGGAAACTAGACATCCCATGGGCCTAACTTAAGATGTCGCAGCCCACATATGCTCATCTTTTCGGCCCAATTATAAATTGTTGCCTTGTTCTAGACTTTTAGTATGGTCGACTTTTTATAGTGCGGGAAGTAGTCTTTGTTATAAGTCGGCGCTACAGAAGCGCTCGACTCATTTCGGCTCGATAGTTTATTTCAATGAAATGAATTTACTTCACGCTGCTTTCAGATTTGTTATCGATCGTTAAGAGTAATTTTTTTAATAAATTTATATTTTTTATACATATTTTTAATATTTTTATAGATAAAGCTCGTTAAAGCTCGATAAGGCTCGTTAAAGCTCGTAATTTTCGAGTTGGTGAGCTCGAGCTCACATATGTTACTCGAGCTCGAGCTCGAGCCCGTTTTTTTACTCGTTTTGTTAACGAGCCGAGCTCGGGCTCGGCTCGTTTGAGCTCGAGCTCGAGTCGAGTATCACAATACTCGGCTCGGCTCGGCTCGTTTAACAGCCCTAGCAGGAAGTATTATCTTGTCACGGGTAGGACTGTGCAAAAAAACCGCCCGTCTGATCCACCCGCACAAACCGTCCACCCTTACTCGCACCCGCCGACTAATTTTTTTCTAAAAATTTTGGTGGGTTAAAAGTATTTTTAATCCGTCATTAATGGGTGGGTGGCGGGTTGAACGGGTACAACCCGCCATTGTATGTATTAAAAAGATATGTATATTTGTGAATTTAAGTAACTAAATCTAATTACATAAAAGTAGTCAAGTAGTAAACTATTTTATATTTGATGGCCAATTCTCCTACTTAATTTGTTGTTGTTAATTTGTTAGGACATAATCAATGAGTAATATGTTGTATCAATGTTGTAAATTTGCTTACAGTTATCTATGTTAATCGCCATTTATTGCATGCCCTTCTCTATTTTGTTGCAACCTTCTGAGGACTGCATGCTTCTGCTTGATTTGTTGATTTGCTAGATTATATATATATATATATATATTAAGTAGTTGATATTATAATTGCTATCTAGATAGAGATAAAGAATAATACACCGATAATAGCAATACGCAATCTATGTTCACCCGCCAAACCGCCCGTCATTAAATCACCCGAATTGTTATGGGTTGGAAAAATATTCAACCGTCTCGGTTTATAATTATAATCACCCGTCATAGGTGGGTCGGGTTGAATTTTCATAAATACCCGTCCATACCCATCCGCGCTCACCCCTTAGTCACGGATACTTCAGTTTTCAAATGAAGAATTATTTTATCCAGATTATAGAGATTGAAATTAGACGAATTTGGTTATAGACTTAATAAATAGAAAAGAAATACTAACATAATGTGACATTGCAAGAAGTTATAGTCCAATTAAATAAAAGTGAATAAAAATATTTATTTCTTGTGCAATTACTATTTTTTTTATTATACACTAATGAAAATATGACAAATGGTATTAGTGAGTTCTTAAATAGAAGAAATAAAAGAAAATTCATTCCCAAATTTGTTGTAATAATTACTATCGGTCAAAATCGTGACATGGAGCATAAGGAAACAATTTTGGGTATAATATTATGCTAGAGAGAGATTGATCAAAACAACATATCTCAATGTATACTCGGTAGGGTTTAACGCTGGCGGGTATTGACGTGTATTTACAAAAAATCAAACCAACCCACCTATGGCGGGTGATTATTTGTCCGACCCACGGCGGGTAGAATAAATTTTCAACCCGCGGCGGTTCGGGTGATAACAATGGCGGGTGGGTTGGCGGGTGGATTGGCGGGTAGATTACTACATCAACATATCCATCAAATTAACAAAATATTTTGAAAACAAGTAAAATGATGAAGTACCATTTTTACTTATGTAGTTTCTTAGTTTATACATGAAATAACTGTTGGTCCAGATAACGGTAAAGTAAAAGACTAGAGGAGGGAGGGTGAATAGTCTTTTAAAACTTTTGTCGATAAACACAGCTTCTCAGATATCTGTGAAGATTTCTGATACTTAATTTCAGAGAGCGGGAGACTTTTCTATGATAAGTCCACGTGCTCAGCAAGATAGGTGTAAATACTTTGCAAGGTAAATTAAGCAAGTAATAAGATGCAGAAAGTAAATAACACAAGTCTTTTTATAGTAGTATCTCAAGGTGGCGTAATCCTTCAACTAATCCACTTCGACCTTTCTCAGACATAGAATCCACTAAGACAGATTAATGAGGTAACCTTACAAGTATCTTCTCTTGATTCCTAAATACACTAAGTTCTCAACCAAGTGTTCCCCCTGAGTTATTCCCCGGCTTTCACAGCCAAGTACTTCCTGTACTCAAAAACCTTTTGAGCTATTCCTTAGTTTCCTAAACTAAGTACTTCATATGCTCAGTAACCTTGGAGTTATTACTTAGTTTCCCAAACTAATTACTTCGTGTACTCCACGCCGATTAAGGTGTTGGTTTTAAGGTAGTTTGTCAGGTGAGCTTCTTTAATAACTTGTTCAGTTATGCAGATAGCTCTATGAATCAAGTATACTTAATACACTTTGCAATGTATGGTATCTTGTTCTTTACTGACCCAATTCTATGATAAGTGTTCAAGAGAATGAATCTGAAATCTTAGTTCAACTCTTTCATAAATAACAATGATTGTTAAGGATCAGGACACTTATAACTTTTGTGCTATTTAGAATCAAGAGCTTTGGTCGCAACATAAAGCTTGAAGGTAAGTAGTGTGCTTGAGAGAACTTGTGAGAGTAATCAGTGTAAGTTCTGTGTGTTCTAAGGTGTGTTCTCAAGCAGTCTAAGTGTTGATATTTATAGATGAATTTAAGTGTCGTTTGAATAGTATCCGTTAGGCTTAAATCAAATTCAAACTATTGATATCTGAGTATAGTACTGTAGTACGTTTTTCTTCTTCTTCAGAAGCTACTGTTTTTGTTCAGACATCTCTATCCGCGCATTTAATGCATTGTACTATACTTTTGCCATGTAGTGCCAACGGAACTATGCATGGTATCAGAGATCTTTATACTATCAGATTTCTCTGATACTGTGCACGTCCTTTTCAAGAGATTATCACAACTCCATATATCACTTGTTGAAACAACTTGTTATTATATATTTCTTTTCAGAAACATAGTTTGTCCAAGGTATATGAGCGTAGATATCTGTGAGCACTTTCCTTGTCTCAGAAACCTTTTATTTCTCAGATATCTTTTTGCAACACTGTTTATTTAAAAACGCTTGTGTCTTTAAGATATCTGGTCATAGGTATCTGGAAACCTTTGTCTTCAGCAATCTTGTGCAGTCTTCAAATCTTCAAATCCTTTGAACTTTTCATGCTGGATGCCTTCTTCTTGGTCTTCTTTTTAGAAAATAAAAATTACATTCAGAGATCTAACATCCTATACAAGATTGGCTAGACTATCATACTTAGTGAGTTTCCTCTTTTACAGTGTTCAAGTGAATCAAGAGTACTAACCACCTTTCTGAGCTAAGATAAGTCATTAAGTTGCTGATCAAAATCTAAACCGATATTCCTAACAATAACCCTAGCTTTATTTTTATTAATTTATTATATATTTCTATATATTTATTTAAATGACAACTAATTTATTTAATATATATACATTTTTTGTTATGTAAATAATATGGCGGTGGGGCGGGTGGGTTGCGGTGCACCCAACCAACCCACCACCCACCCACCAGTTGGCGGGTTACAATGAAAGTTCAGATAACTTTTTCAAGATAAAACAACAATAAGGTACAGTCAGCAAGATACAAGAGATTACATAGTAAATTAGGACAACAGGAGTAACCAAGCTCCAAGTAGACATCCTAATAAACTAGTCTTCAAATCTTCAGCAGCTCCAAGGATCAATTTGCATACTCCCTATCTCCAAATCTTTTGATATCATCTGAGTAGTCATAGAGTAAGGTTCTGACTAACATCTCAGTGTCTCTGGCATAACCACATACTTCTTTTTATGATTTGGTGGGATTTTTCTTGGCAAAGTGTTTGACCCATAAATACTTTCCCCATTTCCAGGCATGCTCAATTCTGATATCTGATAGCTTGAAGTAATCATATATGATCCTCAGATATCTGATGTCACCCTTGTATTGATCTTCAGTCATGTAGAATGACTCAAAGGGTTCCACAGCAAGTCTTGGCCTTGTGCCTGTTCCAGTGAGGTTTGGGACTTTATGCACATCATCAGGTTTTCCGTAAGGACATTCATCATTAAGGTCCTTCCTCATGGCTTCAACTCTCTTGACAACTTCAAAATCCAACCAAGCTTTGACATGATTGGTGTTGATCAAGATTGGCTTGTCTTTTCTCCTTGCCATAAGTTGTTGATGGATGGGTACTGGGAATCCTTTTTCATTTACAAGCAGGTGCTTGAGTTCCAGTATCCATTCCTCTGATGAATACACCTGTAGGAGGAGGAGTTGTTTTTAGTCTTCACATACTCAATTCTGGCTTCTTCTGGCCTGAGTGGAAGTTGACATTTTCTTCTTTCATCTCTCAATCTATTCCTCCTTTGCCTTGAGTTTTCCCTTGGATTGCTTGAAGAACCACCCTGGATTGACTTGGTATTTCCAGAGGGTGTTTTAGCTGCCAAAGGCTTTGCAGTTATGGGCTCAATTAGGCTATCAATTTTTCTTTTTCTGTGAAGAGGAGCTTCATCTTCATCAGTCTCTTCATCATCATTATCAAGATTAATTCTTGTGAGAGTTTTGCAGCCTTCTTCATTGCCCAGGGATTTGATTTGGCCTTCTTCTTCTTCTTCTTCTTCTTCTTCTTCTTCTTCTTCTTCTTCTTCTTCTTCAGAAGACTCATCAATCCCTCTCACTTGTCTTCTCATTGGAGCCTTGGTACTCCTTGGAGGTTTCTGTGCCATGGCCCTTGTTACCATTGAAGTTCCTTCAGTTGGTTTCTGGGAAGTAGTTATTATTTGCAAAGCAGCTTGACTTGAGGAGAGCTCATTGATTCTGAGTGGTGGCTAGGAAGTGTTTCTTCTTCCTCTCTGAGCAGCACCAGCTCCAGATTTCTTCTTATATCCTTCTCCTTCTTCCCATTCCCCCGACTTTGAGGTCCAGATTTGTACAATCCTTCCCTCTTAGTCATTGTTGGCTGACTAAGTCTCATAAAGGATTCTGAGAGAGACTCAAAATGTCCTTGTAAGCAGTTATAGGCAGTGACCAACTTCTGAAGTTCAGCTTTGAGCTCCTGATTTTGTTTGATAAGTTCATTTTCCTTATCAGTGAGCTCTGCCAATGGGCCTTGAATGGCATCTGCTTTTCCAGTAGCATAGCTAGCTTCTTCAAAAGCTTTTGCAGCCAAGTTTTGGTCATCATCCCTAGCCATGCCTAGGTCTTTCTGAGCAATGACCAGACTGGTTGTCCTCTGAGTGATGAGCTCAGTGAATGTCTTCATTTCTGCAGGGACTGATGCAGTGGCGGCTTTATCTTGAGAAAACAACTCCTTTTTCAATTTGGCCAGTACTTGATATTTGTTCAAGTATTCATTGGAGTTGACATTTGGCAGCTTGCTGAATATCTTAGGGGCAATTAGCTTCCTTTTCAAATGAGAAACCGCTAAGTGTTCATTGCGGTGTTCTGCCAATTTCTTCTCTTCTTCATCATCTGAGTCATCAGCCCAGTGATCTTCATCCTCTTGGACGTTTTCAAGATTTTCTAGTCCAACAACCATCTCAGAGATGGGCTTCTTTCCTTTCAGAGAGGAGGATGGTATGTCTTTTGATGGTGATGCAGCCTTAGCATCATGCTTTTCTTCAGATACTTCTTCAGTATCTAGCTCCTTAGCAATGGCATTTACAGCATCCTGGAGCTCTTTGACTTCAAAGTAAGCTACCATTTCTTGTAAGTATTGATCTTGAAGCTGATTAAGCTTATCTCTGGATTTAGCTAGCTCTTATTCCAGTTGAAGATGGAGTTGTTATTCTTCTTCCAACAGTTGTGTGAGTTGAGCAGCTCTGGCTTGTGTATCTGATATTTTATGAGTGGTGTTCTCAGAGTGCTCAACTACTTGTTCAGTAGAGTCCTTGTGTTGGGGAGATGGATGGGTAGATTTCTGAGGAGATGGAGGAGGGGATTGTTGTGATGTCCTCTTAGTGTGCTTTTCAGCAGCTGAGGTATTATTTTCTTGTGGAATCCATCATGTCCCTGGTGCAGGGGCATCATCATCATCTTTCTTATCCTCATCCTTGTGATGGTCAGAAGGAGGATCTTCATAATTGTTCTCATCAGTCTCCTTCTCTTCGTCATCTTCAGAGACCAGATTGATCACTTATGGAATAGTGATCATTTGCCCATTTACCTCCTCGTGTTCAGAGTGTATGCATTGTAAGGTCTGGGGCAAAGTAGGCTTGAATGCCATCTGCATTCTGGTCTGACCATCTGCCTTCTCAAAAGCTTCTATGAGCTTGTGTGCAGCTTCTTTGATAAAGTCCTTATGCATCAGAGTAGCAAAGGAGTACTGCTCTGTTGGGAATATAGCATGGACATAATTCTCCAAGTCAAAAGCTCTGACTCTTCTCAATTGGTGATCAGTCACCTTTGTTAATTCAGTCAGATCTGAGCTTCTGAGCTTTTGCCACTTTCTGAAACACTTGAGATGTTTCTTTAGTGTGTGGTTCTTGAAGAATGTGAGCAGATCTTCTGTTGAGAATGCAGAAGCCTTTTGCACACTAGTTTGAGCCTGAAAGAAAGAGTTTTGAGTTAGATTCAAAACTTGTGTAGATATTTGAGTATTTGTGTAGTTAGGTTTCTGAGTTACCTGAATGATTACATCAGGCTCAGAGACTTGTACTACTGAGGTAGGGGCACTACAAGAATTCTGAGGTAAAACGATGGAAAGGGGCGACGGATTTTATCCGTCGCCCCTGTAGCGACGGATCGCTACTTGGGCGTTTGATTCTATCCGTCGCTTCTTGACGGATAAAGGTTATCCGTCGCTACAGAGCGTTGACCAAAAAAAAAAAAAAAAAAAAAAATTTTTAGCGACGGATAGATTTATCCGTCGCTACAAGGCCAGAAAATTAAAAAAAAAAAAAAATTAGCGACGGATAGATCTAGATCTATCCGTCGCTAAAAACCTAAAAAAAATATAATATATCTCCTCCACCACCTCCTTTTCTCCACTACTTCTCCTCTCCTCTTCCCCCCTCCACCACCTTTCTCCTCCCACCACCACCATCTCCTCCCACCACCACCATCCTCCACCACCACCATCTCCTCCACCACCTTTCTCCTCCCACCACCACCATCCTCCACCACCACCTTTCTCCTCCCACCACCACCATCCTCCTCCTCCACCACCTCCTTTCCTCCACCACCATCTCACCACCACCACCACCTCTCTCCTCCCACCACCACCACCCTGCCACCACCACCATCTCCTCCACCACCTCCTTTCCTCCACCATCCTCCTCCACCACCATCTCCACCACCACCACCTCTCTACTCCCACCACCACCGCACCACCACCCTGCCACCACCACCATCTCCTCCACCACCACCACCCTGCCCCCCCCACCCCCCCCACCCGTCCCCCCCCACCACCTCCCACCCCCCCCGGCACCACACCCACCGCACCACCACCGGTGTCCGTGTCTGAATAATCCAGATAAAAAAAAAAAAAATGGGCGACGGATAGATCTATCCGTCGCCCCATAATCATTTTTTTTTTTTTAAATAAGGTCAATCCGTCGTCAATCATGAATTGACGGATTTTTATCCGTCGCCACAGCTCCAGGGGGGCGACGGATTTTTTATCCGTCGCCCGATCCGTCGCCAGAGCTGGGGCGACGGATAGATGGGCTGTAGCGACGGATCTATCCGTCGCTACAGCCCAGATTTTTTGTAGTGGGGGTTCCTCAGATATCTTGTTGAGAGGTGGGGACTTGGTAGTCTGGTCCAAATCAACCTTTCTTTCTGCTTGAACCTGAGATCAGAAACATAACACTTAGGAAATTTTATCAAGAAAAATTTTATTGACAAGTCAGATATCTGAGAGGTCAATTACCTCCGTTGGAGGCTCAGATACTTGTCTCTTAGAGACTTGTGCAGTCTCTGGAATCTTTTCTTGTGATGAAGGCCTTGATGCCTCATCAATTTCCATATGTTGTGAGGATTGAGTGGGCAACTCCTCAACAACTTCTACTTCTTTTTGAACCTGTTAAGTAGAATGTGTTAGTTTGAGAAAAATGATCAGAGATTTTGTTCATTGAAGAATATAGATATCTGAATGAAATACCTTCTCTTCAGAAGGTTCAGATACTCGTTCTTCAGAGACCTTGGAAGTCTCTGGATTCCTCTCTGAAGAGATAGACTTTTCAGTCTCTTCATTTTTCTTCTCAGTTGGAGCCTATTAGAAACAAACACTTATTGGTCAAGTGTATAAAGCACATATCTGAGTTATATCTTTAAGAAACCATTTTCTACCTGTGAGACAGGCTCCTGTTCCTTAAGTGGTGAAGCTATGGAAGCCTCCTTCTCAGATGCTGAGGTAAACTTTGCAGCTTCCTCTTGTTGTTGTGTTTCTAAGTCAGCCTATAACAAAGAAATTATAATAAGTAACAAGATTTAGGCATAAGTTATCACAAGTAAAGTGTTAAACCATTCAGCTACCTGAGCTTTGTCACGCTGACTGGTCTCTGGAACTTGTGAAGTTTCCATGCATTGGTCTTGTTGTTCTTGGACCACTTCTTTGTTGGAAGTTTCAGGTGCTTCAGACCTTTCCTGAGTATGCAACTCAGTTGCCTCCCCTGATTGATCATTTTGAGTAGATGCCTCAGTTTGATCCCTCATATTGAGTTGGGGAACCTGTTCTTTTCTGAGATTTTCTTGACAATGAAAGATCTTTGGTATCTGTAACTCAAGTACCATTTCAGCAGTATCCACATCTGGCTGTTGTGGTTGTTATGCTTGAGACAGACTGTTGAGTGTTGAGGCAATGGCAGTATCCTCCAACACTAAGCTATCACTCATCAGAGCATCTTCAATATGCTTCAGTCTTTCTTGCTATGACGGTGTAATTTGTCCAGTGACCTTGGACAAATTTGCTTCTCTAGCAACCTTTGAAACAGGTGCTTGTTCAGCAACCTGTGGTGCAGGTTCTTCTTCAGATACCTCTACACTAGTTACTTTTTCATTAACCTTAGCCCTTTTTTATTTCTCTAGGACTTGAGACATGACTAAATCATCATCTTCATTGGCAGAGCTCTCATCAGCATTAGGAACTGATTGGTCTATAATCCCTGCGATTTCTGCAAATAGGGCTTGGTATCTATCACTACATCCTTTAGCAGTATTGATAAGTTCATCAACAAGGCTTTCGGCAGTAGTTTTGACATTTCTGAAAGCACTTTCTCTTGCTTAGTCTATTTGTTCAATAGTCGATACCTCTTTTGCAGCATTGATGAGTTCATCAGTAGTGGTTGCAGGTATCTGGGAATCGATACCCTCAATGAGTGTGTCCTCTGATTTACCAGCAGACTTCTTTCGAGAAGTTATGGGCTTTTTGGTCGCAACCATTCCCTTAGATACCTCTTCAGTCTTTCGCTTCTTGGAACCTTTCTGAGATCCAGTAACCTTTCTCATCAAGTTCGTATACTCATATTTGTAGAGTAGGTTATTGTTGGCTATGCCAGCCTTCTCTCTGAGCTCAATGCCAAGCTTCTCCAGCAAGTAGCATATCTTTAGACCATAACTTACTGTGGCCTTTGGATCAGCAAGTCCCTTAGTGATTTTAGGCTCGAAGCCTTGAATCTTCTTCACAAACTTCATAAATGCGTACTTGCCCCAATTGAAAGGGTTTTCCAACCTTTTGTCTTGTTGTTGCAACAAGAACATCATCATCCAGCGTTCTTAGCTTATTTGGTCAGCACCTCCTTGTAGACCATCAAAGCATCTATGAAGAATGCATGCCAACACATCCCAATGCACCAACAGATGTCTGGTTCTGATGTCAGCAAGCTTGAAATCAGGGGGTGTATCTTGTTTGTCAGTGTCACACACACCTTGACAATTTTTTACACCTTCAAGGAGATCTTCATCCTTGGTGTCTATTTCAAAATCCTTTCCAAGATTTTGAAGATCAAACAACTTACAGAAAGTTGTTAAGTCCAAAAGGATTTCCTTTCCTTGGACCTTAGTTTTGATAGACACTATTGCAGTGCCTTCAAAAACACAGGATATAATCCTGGAGTTATTGTAGAATTCTAACACATCCAGTGAAGAAATTCCACTTGGAAAAGCTTATAGAAAACCCTTGATTTGTGCCTTTTCAAGCATGTCAAGAATCAGTTTCCTATCGGCTTGGTTTTCAATAGCAGCCGTGAGGTATTCCTCAATCATAGCACCACCCCAAATCATTCTGTGATTTGAAGTCCAATGATCGGGATTAAAGTCTCCTACCAATCGATTGTTCACTATAACCAACTCTGGTGCTTGCTTTTCAGCAGTACCAGTGGTAAAAGATTGGGATTTCTGGGTGGACGAACGTTTAGGAGCCATCTCTTTATATAGTGCAAGTGTTTGAAAGTTTGAAAGAGATTGGGTGAGAGATTAGTGATTCTTTGCAGAAAAACTAACAGAGATTTGCAGAGGTTGAAGAATGGTTTTTGCTATTCTTGTGCAAGTCTGAGTGTTGGATTAGGCGAAAGTGATTTCTTTTGCCAAAATCCTATATATATAGCAATTGTAATTTAAACAAACATATACATACAAATTGGTTTTGTATATAAGTATCTGTGAATTGCAGTAAGGCGTGGGTAAAAGTTTGTTCAGCATTAAATGCATAGTGGGCCACGTCTGAATTTCAACAGTCCACTATTTACAGAGAATTTATCTCCGCCGTTAAGATCAATTCCCCATTTCATCAAGGGTCACCATTGCTTCTTCAGCAATGATCACAATCAACAATTGTAATTGTGCCAATTTAATGAATTTTGGCTATTAGCTATCTGAATCACGTTTCAGTGTGAATGAGAGTACTGTTTGTATCTGAGTCTATCTTATACTTGATGTCTTTTCACAGTTTTACACAAAGATAGAAATAATACAAATTTCAAGGTAGTAGTTGATTGTGAGCGGATGTCTCGCTCTCTTTGTGTTCCCCCTCACTGAGTGATCTAGATATCGGAGTACCCGTCTCAGAAATCTTCAAATAGCTATTTTACCCTTTAGCCTTTGGTTTTTGGATACCCGTTCCAGATTCCTCTTCTCTGGATACCCGTTCCAGATTCCTCTTTTCTCTCCTTTGATATCTTCTTCAGATATCTGAACTTTTTCAGTTCTTTGTTAGCTCCATTAGTCCAAGACTATGTTTTAAGGCTGAGAATCTACTTTCTTGTAATGGCTTAGTGAAGATATCTGCAAGTTGGTCTTCAGTGCCAATCTTGAGTATCTCTATATTGCCTTTTTCAACATGGTCTCTGATGAAGTGGTGTCTAACATCAATGTGCTTTGTCCTTGCATGAAACTTAGGATTCTGAGTTATGGCAATAGCACTTGTGTTGTCACAGAAAATGGGAGTTTTCTCTTCATTGAGTCCATAGTCTTTGAGTTGTTGTTGTATCCACAATATCTGTGAAGCACAACACCCAGCAACAATATATTCAGCCTCTGTGGTAGATGTGGCAATTGAATTTTGTTTCTTGTTGAACCAAGATATCAATCTAGCACCAAGAAATTGACAAGTTCCTGAGGTGCTTTTTCTATCAAGCAATGATCCAGCATAGTCGGCATCTGAATAGCCAACCAAACTCAATCCACTATCTTTTGGATACCACAATCCAACTTCTACAGTACCTTTTACATACCTCAATATTTTCATAGCAATGTTGTAGTGTGATTGCATTGGATTTGTTTGAAATCTAGCACACACTCCAACTGCATATTGAATATCAGGTCTACTTGCAGTGAGGTATAGTAGAGACCCAATCAATTTCCTATACTTGTGTTTTTCAACACTCTTGTCAGGTTCAGTATAGGTCATTTTGGTTCCAATGCTCATAGGTATCTTAGCATTCTTTTTAGAAGGATTTAGATTAAACTTGTTGAGCATGTCTTTTGCATACTTTGTCTGACTAATGAATATTCCATCATTGAGTTGCTTGACTTGCAGCCCTAGGAAGTAATTCAATTCTCCCATCATGCTCATCTCAAATTTACATTTCATGAGTTCACTAAAGTCTTCAAAAAGTTGTTTGTCTTTAGATCCAAATATAATGTCGTCAACATATACTTGAACTAAAAGTAGTTTCCCATCATGGTTTAATGTGAAGAGTGTTTTATCAACATCTCCTTTCTTAAAACCACTTTCTAGTAGGTATCTGGCCAATGTATCATACCATGCTCTTGGAGCTTGTTTCAGCCCATACAGAGCTTTTTGAAGTTTATAGACCATCCTACTTTCTGAGGAAACTTCAAAACCTGGTGGTTGCTCAACATAGACTTCCTCAGCAAGTTCACCATTTAGCAATGCACTCTTGACATCCATTTGATAAACTGTAAAGTCATTATGAGCTGCAAAGGCTAGAAAAAGTCTTATTGCATCCAATCTTGCAACTGGTTCATAAGATTCATCAAAATCTAGTCCTTTAGTCTGGGTGAATCCCTTGGCAACCAACCTAGCTTTGTTTCTGGTTATTTCACCAGACTCATTCATTTTGTTTCTGAAAACCCACTTGGTTCCGATTACAGATATTCCGTCAACAAATGGAACCAGTTTCCAGACTTTGTTTCTCTCAAATTGATCCAACTCTTCTTGCATTGCAGAGATCCAATCTTGATCCTTTAATGCTTCTTCTATAGTTTTTGGTTCAATATTTGAGATGAAACATCCATAGAGACAATTTGCATTTTCAGCGATTGCTCTTCTAGTTCTAACTCCTTGGTCTAACAGACCGATCACATCTTTTGCAGGATGATTTCTTATCCATTTCATAATGGGCTTTGAACTAGTAGGATCAATATCATTTTGATTTGAATGTGAATCAATATGATCTTGATGAGATACTTGTACAGTATCTGAGATATCTGATACATGTGAAATGCCATGGATATATGACACTCTTTCAGTATTAGGGATATCTGGATCTTGCACTTCAGCAATCTCATTTTCAGACACCTCTACATGATGAAGGTTCTCAGTAACCTGTTCCATTTCTGGAATTCTCATAGGAAATTCTTCATCATGTCTTAGAGTCATCTGGTTGTTACTAAGCAATGGTTGCTTTTCATCGTCAGATTCATCCCCTAATTGAATAATAGAATTGTTTCCTTTTGAGGATCCTTTTTCATAATCTTTAATCATCAGTTCTTTGAACCTATCTGAGAGATCATCATTCAAGAGTATTTTCTTGTTTCCTTCATAGAATACTACATGAACAGATTCCTCAATCTTTTGCGTTCTTTTGTTGTAGATTCTATAGGCTTTGCTGTTCAGAGAATAACCAAGAAATACTCCTTCTTCTGCCTTTGGTTGAAACGTTCTCAAGTATTCTTTTCCATTGTTAAGAACGAAACATCTGCAACCAAACACCCTTAGATGTTTGATACTAGGGAGTCTACCAATGAAAAGCTTGTAAGGAGTTTTGTCATGGTGTTTGTTAATCAAACATCTATTTTGAGTTTAGCAGGCTGTGTTTACAGCTTCAACCCAATAGATTTCACTTATTTCAGTGTCAGCGAGCATTGTTCTTGCCGCTTTTTTTAGGGTCCTATTCTTCCTTTCAGCAACACCATTTTGTTGTGGTGTTCTTACGGAAAATAATTGATGTTGTATACCTTTGCAGGTACAAAATTCTTTTATGTACTGGTTCACAAACTCAGTACCATGGTCTGTTCTGATTACAGATACCTTGTCATTTTTCATGACTTCAAGCTTATTCAGCAAGTTGGGTATCTCAATCCTTGCATCGGATTTGTGTTTGAGAAAGACAACCCAAGTGAATCTTGAGTAATCATCAACAACAACCAGACTATACTTCTTTCCTGCATAACTAGTTACAGAGGATTCAAAAAGATCCATATGTAACATTTGCAGTGGCCTTACTGGAATGTCTAGTTTTAGACTTGAAAGATGTTTTGGATTGTTTTTCCATTTGGCAAGCTGAGCATATACCATCTTTTCTATATGCCATTTTGGGTAAACCAACCACCAACTCTTTCTTGGCTAGCTTGTTCAGAGTTTTGAAATTTAAGTGACTCATTCTTTTATGCCATAGCCAATTTTCTTCAGTGTGGCCAGATTGACTCACCATGAGACATTCTTCAGTTGTGGCGGATGCCCAATCAACAACAAAAAGATTTCCTTTACGCCTTGCAACCAAAACTGTCTGCTTTGACTCATTGTCAATCACTTTGCATAGTTTTGACTTGATATTGACAGTGTACCCTTTGTCTACTAGTTGACTCATGCTTAGGAGATTATATTTCAATCCCTTTACATGTAGTCTTCAGAGATTGTAAGGGCTCCAAACTTCAGATTGCCAAATCCTATGGTTGGATTTTCATCTCCTCCAGCAAACCTGATAATTGGTCCATCAATGCACTTTCTGTAGTCAATCGGATTTGCTTTGTCTCCTGTCATGTGCTTCCCACATCCACTATCAAAATGCCACTTTGTATTAGTCTTTAGAGTGTTCTGCACAAAACATGAAACAGGAGATTAGGTTCTCATACCAACAATGGAATCATCTGGACTAAAGAATCTTCCAGTAGAATCCATTTTTAAATGAATTTCTTGGGAATATTTTTTTTGTCTAACAGGAACATAAGGAGGAATTCTAGTTAAATGATTAGTATCATTGTTATTAAGAACTATTTTCTTCCTTGGTGTGTTCCTTGGTTCTTCATTTGGTGCTTTCAGATACCTGTCAGGTTTCTGAGTCTGCTTCTCAGCAAACATAGCTTTCCTAGCCAGATTTCTTCTAGCCCTGGTATTCAGATTTTCAGTGGCTTGATTCATCTTCCACTTCTGATAATTGCTGTGAGCAATTCTAGCCTTTAACCATCGTTCTTGCTCTTGTTTATACTCACGAGCAAGTTGTTTCCCGATAGCTTTATAGCCAATACCATTTCGAGCACCTGGTGCTGTCTGAGATCTTTCCTCAGCACCTTTGCTAGTCTCTGGGTAGTCTATTTTCTTTCCAGAAAACGTGACATGGGAGAATTTGTCAGCTCCTGCAAATTTTCCTTTATGAGAGACATAGCACTGTGGGTGATTGCACTTTTCAGTGTTGTGTTTCTTTTCAGAAACATTCCCAACAATTTTCCTTGGGACTTATTTTTTCCACAAAGGTTTGGTCGCAACTGCCTTTCCTTTGTCAACAACCTTAGCTTTCTGACCGATACTGTAGGTTGTTTGGGAATCACCTTGCTGAGCACTGACAAATGTTCGTCTTTCATTACTCTTATTCACAGTGGTAGAACTGTCTGTGTGTGTGTCCAGCCCAAGTCCTCTCTTTTCTGAAGGATCTCTTAAATAAGATTGTACTTCAGTAAGAGTGTCACTAGCTTTGGCATCAGATTGAAAAGATAGTTCTTTCTTTTTGAGCTCTTCATTCTCAGAAAGAAGATCTTCATATTTCTTTTGAAGTTTGGCCAATGCTTCTTTAAGTGACTTTTCAGTCTCAGATATCTGAGCCTTGAGAAATGCATTTTCAGCATCCTTTTTCTCAGATGTCTTGAGTATTTGTGAATTTTCCTTTACAAGAGAATTCTTTTCTTCTTCAAGGATCTCTGCTCTAGCTGGGATTATCAGAAATTCTCTTTCGTAGAGATCAAGTTCTCTTCTGAGATGTTCCAGATCTTTAATTCCTTCCTCATCACTTTCATAAGTATAACAGGAAGTATGTGTTACCTCATCAGCCATTAGACAAGGTTCAATGTTGGAGATATCTGGAAAGATTTCTTCAGCCATTCCACACACTTCTTTCTTCTTTTGACCAAAGTCAATTACTTCATGAGAAACACCGCACATTTCTGGAGAAGGCAGTGTGGAATCATCTGAATCTTCATCCTCAGAATCAGACTCAATATTTAGAGCATCCAGTTGAAGTTGAATCTTTTTCCTTTCTTCAGTGAGCATAGCTTTCTGACTTCTCTTGAAGATTCTTCTATCTTTCTTGTCACCTGTCTTTAGTTTGTTGAAGGCGGGACAATCCTTCTTGAAATGACCAGGTTTCTGACAATAGAAACAGATATCATTTCCGATTTCTGCTTCCTCCGTACTTGATGCTTTCTGGCCCGGCTTGTTCAGCAAACTTTGCATATATTTGTACTGGTGATAGTTTGAGCCTAGATGCTTTTTCAGCTTCTCTTTGGCTTTTCTTCTCTCAATCTCTCGACTGACATATTTTCTCAATTGCTTTACAGCAAGAGCATCCTCAGTCACCTCCTTGCCTTCTTTCTTTTCAAAAGTTCCTTGAGCAACTAGAGCAACATTCTGCAACTTTTCAGTTGTTTGTTCTCTTTGAATTGTCTCATAGTCAACAGTGGCAAGGTGAGAGAAAAGTTCAACTGGAGTGATATCTGGCATTCCTTGGTTAAAGTAGAAAAACTTTGTGTGCTCCCAGTTATGATTTAGACTTCTCACAATAGTCTTAATCTTTTCTGACGGGGTATATCTATTACTTTCACCAAGTGCAGCCATGTCACTCATAAGTGTTGTAAATCGGAAATCTAGTTCTTCAAGAGTCTCTGTGGGACCTTGTTTAAAGTTTTAGAATTTGAGCTTCAAAACTTCGAACTTATTTTCTTTCGTTTTCTCAGTGCCGGCACAGATTTCTTCAATTAGTTGCCAGGCCACTTTTGCCGTTTTTGCACCCCACAGTTTACACTGTATGTGCTCTGGAGTAGAGCGTATGATGATATTACGGGCCTGACCATCCAGTCGATTTCTCTTGGCATCTTCCGATGTCCAGAGCTCTCTAGGCTTTGGTTCGTAAATAACTTGACTGCCAGGTCTCCCACTGGTTGACGCATCTGTCTGTGAAGACTTATCGCTTTGTTCTCTGTCTCTACCATTTGAAACCTCTATGACTTGCTTGAGTTGTTGAATGACTATTGAGCCATTCTTTATCACGTCGATCATTTCATCACTAATGGCTTCTTGGTGGAGCATCATGTTGTTCTTCCATTTCTCGTAATTCTCTGGCTTGAGAATTGGGGCGTCACTTAAAGACATCTTGCAGCAAACACACTAAACAAACAAATCAAGTGTAGGTGAAAAGCAGTTAGTGGGCACTTATCTGGGATCTAGGTTCAGTGCAGAAGGCTTGGGAACCTCCCGCTCTGATACCACTTGTTGGTCCAGATAACGGCAAAGTAAAAGACTAGAGGGGGGGGGGGTGAATAGTCTTTTAAAACTTTTATCGATAAACACAGTTTCTCAGATATCTGTGAAGATTTTTGATACTTAATTTTAGAGATCGGAAGACTTTTCTGTGATAAGTGCACGTGCTCAGCAAGATAGGTGTAAATACTTTGCAAGGTAAATTAAGCAAGTAATAAGATGCAGAAAGTAAATAACACAAGTCTTTTTATAGTGGTATCTGAAGGTGGCGTAATCCTTCAACTAATCCACTTCGGCCTTTCTCAGACGTAGAATCCACTAAGACAGATAAATGAGGTAACCTTACAAGTATCTTCTCTTGATTCCTAAATACACTAGGTTCCCAACCAAGTGTTCCCCCTGAGTTATTCCCCGACTTTCACAGCCAAGTACTTCCTGTACTCAGAAACCTTTTGAGCTATTTCTTAGTTTCCCAAACTAAGTACTTCCTATGCTCAGTAACCTTGGAGTTATTCCTTAGTTTCCCAAACTAAGTACTTCCTGTACTCCATGCCGATTAAGGTGTTGGTTTTAAGGTAGTTTGTCAGGTGAGCTTCTTTAATAACTTGTTCAGTTATGCAGATAACTCTATGAATCAAGTATACTTAATACACTTTGCAGTGTATGGTATCTTGTTCTTTACTGACCCAAGTCTATGATAAGTGTTCAAGAGAATGAATCTCAGATATGAAATTTTAGTTCAACTCTTTCACAAATAACAATGCTTGTTAAGGATCAGGACACTTATAACTTTTGTGCTATTTAGAATCAAGAGCTTTGGTCGCAACATAAAGCTTGAAGGTAAGTAGTGTGCTTGAGAGAACTTGTGAGAGTAATCAATGTAAGTTCAGTGTTCTAAGTTCTGTGTGTTCTAAGGTGTGTTCTCAAGCAGTCTAAGTGTTGATATCTATAGATGAATTTAAGTGTCGTTTGAATAGTATCCGTTAGGCTTAAATCAAATTCAAACTATTGATATCTGAGTATAGTACTGTAGTACGTTTTTCTTCTTCTTCAGAAGCTACCGTTTTTGTTCAGACATCTCTGTCCGCGCATTTAATGCATTGTACTATACTTTTGTCCTGTAGTGCCAACGGAACTATGCATGGTATCAGAGATCTTTATACTATCAGATTTCTCTGATACTGTGCACGTCCTTTTCAAGAGTATCACAACTCCAGATATCACTTGTTGAAACAACTTGTTATTATATATTTCTTTTCAGAAACATAGTTTATGTCCAAGGTATCTGAGCGTAGATATCTGTGGGCACTTTCCTCGTCTCAGAAACCTTTTATTTCTCAGATATCTTTTTGCAACACTGTTTATTTAAAAACGCTTGTGTCTATCTGGTCATAGGTGTCTGGAAACCTTTGTCTTCAGCAATCTTGTGCAGTCTTCAAATCTTCAAATCCTTTGAACTTTTCATGCTGGATGCCTTCTTCTTGGTCTTCTTTTTAGAAAATAAAAATTACATTCAGAGACCTAACATCCTATACAAGATTGGCTAGACTATCATACTTAGTGAGTTTCCTCTTTTACAGTGTTCAAGTGAATCAAGAGTACTAACCACCTTTCTGAGCTAAGATAAGTCATTAAGTTGCTGATCAAAATCTAAACCGATATTCCTAACAATAACCCTAGCTTTATTTTTATTAATTTATTATATATTTCTATATATTTATTTAAATGACAATTAATTTATTTAATATATATACATTTTTTGTTATGTAAATAATATGGCGGTGGGGCGGGTGGGTTGCGGTGCACCCAACCAAACCACCACCCACCCACCAGTTGGCGGGTTATAAAAAATTTAACCCGCATAATTTTTTTTAAAAAAATTAATCGGCGGGTGCGGATGAGATGCGAGCAGTTTATGCGGACGGGTCGGTCGGGCGGATTGTTTGCACACCCCTAATACTCTGTGCATTTTTTTCGTTTGAGAGTTGTCTGCTCCATTATGGGGTATGGATATTCACTTATGTGTGCTAGCAACTTGACTGCACATGACTTGAAGCCTGATAGTCACTTGTATTATTACGGGAGATTCTTTCATAGACCGGATGTATGAGTAAGTTGTAGATTTTGTGGCTCACAATAAACAACTATCACTTGGGAAATGAAATTAAAGTTATTCTTTCAGATCATATGATCATTCTCATACACATGGTCTACAACTTACTTATAAACTGGGTCTATGTAAGAATTTTTCATATTTTACGGTGTGTTTTCATAAAAAGCTCATTAAGTTTAAAGTGGTAGAAGTGGAAGCAATGCAAGTGATGGTTGAAAGTTGAAAAACTATTCGTCTAAACTTTAAAGCAAGAAGATAGAATGATGTGGTTCTGAAGTATTAACCGGAAACCAATATTCATACATACAGTATATATGCTTTGAACAGATTACAACTTGCACATGCAGTTGCACGCCAAGAGTGCGGAGATATTATGAAATATATAATTGTTAGTATAGAATACCATATCTCACCAATTTGTGATAGAATTTATACTTATTTAAAAATTAAAAGTTCGAAATTATAAATTTGCACAGCTGGCCATTTAAACATTCGAATTTTGAAATTCTAAGATATGACAAAACATCATACATCATATGGTGACACGGGCTTACAGCGATGGAGGTAGTCACTAGTCAATTGTGAATATGAAGGTAATTCATAGTTATCTCTCAACAACAAACTTAACAAGAACAAACGATGGTCGATTAACATCCACACGCTCATGCTGCTACTGGTACAAAGCAAAGAACAAACATAATTATACAATTAAAAGCTTATACCAAATCCGAAAGGCGCCACATTCTACATTTCGCTTACAACAATATAGTTTCCTATCTTGTTATTGCACGACACACTAGTGGTTTCTTTAGTTCAAGAGAAAGCTTCAAGCATTCACCAAGATCAACCGATTGAGTCGCAACTGGACTCCATTCGAATTCTCTGAGAAGTCTAGCTAGCCAGAGATGAACAGTAGCCAGTCCGAGTGCCTTACCAGGGCAAGAACGACGACCTGATCCAAATGGAGCAAGCCTCAAATCCGACCCCATTATAGCCACATCTTCTTCAATGAACCTCTCAGGCCTAAACGTCCACGGATCTGTCCATATTGACGGGTCATGTGCTATGGCCCACATATTGACCATCGCGGTTGTTCCAGCTGGAATGAAAGTCTTATCCAGGTATGTGTCCTGGATTGCCAAACGAGCCCATGAGAGTAATGGGCCTGGAGGGTGTAACCTAAAAACTTCTTTTACAACGGCTTGTAGATATGGGAGATTTGCAATATCCGAGTCTTGAATATTTGTGCTTTGTTTGGTACACATGTCTATTTCGTGGTGTAACTTCGCTTGAATGTCCTGGTGTAGAACTATTCTAGCCATGATCCATTCAAGAAGTACGGCAACATTATCAACTCCTCTGAATACCATTTCCTGTCAAATTAGGATGTACGACCTATTAGTTGATGTTAATATTGAAGAAATGGTATCTAATAACTTGTTATTAAAGGCATAACGACATACCAAGTGAACAATGTTCATATTCTTCAGCATGTGAATCAATTATTAGTATGAATATTCTCGAACATGTGATTTTGGCACGGTGTTAGATTCTGATCAAGTCACTTAAAATTAATTTACATATCCTTTGCTACCCCTCACAAAAATTCATGTGTTCGCCCCTGTCTTTACCGCGCATGCACATGGATGAAGTTGGCTTAAATCGCATAAGTTCAACATGTTTTGTTTCTTATTAAACCATATATATCCTATAGTGCATGCCCATAGAAAGGCATAGAAATTGATATAGAAATAAAGAGAGAACATACCCATAGAATAGCCACCATATTTGCATCACCAAGTTGATCCTCCACGGGCAATGAAAGCAAAACACTTAGAAAATCATGCCTTGAGTGAAAGTCTCCTCTCTCTCTTCTTTCCTTAATTATCTCACTCACAAGGCAAGTGACCTTACTGGCTAACTTGTAGGACCTTCTCTTGATACCATAAAAGTCCAAGACACCAAGCGGAATATAATCAGCCCAATTGAACTCACCTATTATCTCATAACCTTCTTTAACCATTAACTCTAGTTTATCCTTAAAACACATGTCACAAGTCCCAAATACACTCTCTAAGACATTATCCAAAGAACCTTTTTGCAATATCCCTCTCATATCCACAAACCCTCTACTTTTCATGTCATTACACATCTGGCCTATCATCTTATTCGCAATCGACTGCCTAAGGCCCTCGAGGCCAAAGATTCTCTTAGGGGAGAACATGTGTATTGAAGCAATTTTGTGAATATGGTGCCAGTAGCCCCCCATGGGAGAAAATCCAATGGCACGATCGAACATGAGTAGACGTGTTGATTCCTTTATTGGACGGTTAGAGAAAGCACTCCCACAGAGTATTTCTCTTGCGGTTTCAGGGTGGCTACTGATGACTACCGGGGTCAGCCCAAGACTAATTCCCATGAGGCGCTTCGCGCCCAAGGAAGTGGCCAAATGGGCTAAGTTTCGATGAGCATGAGCGCCCATGCGAGGTAAATACCCCAACAAAGGCCAAGAAAACAGAGGGCCTTTAATGGAATTTTTAGGGTTTTGGGGATTGTTGCTTCTCCATGCAAAGCCACCAGGTACCAGACAAGTGTTTAGAATAAAAGAGACAGAGAAGTACAAGAAGATGGTCACAATAGTGAGAGAGCATGCAGTTTGGTGAAAGAGTGCTAAAAGTGGGATGGTCAGAAGAAGCCAAGATGGTTCCATTTTGGTAAGAAGCTAAGGGAGATATTGTTAATGAAATTGTCTTGTGGATTCTGTGGATTATTGCATGGTTTGAGGTTCCTTTTATAGTATGTGGAACAGTGGAAGTGATCAATGTGTTTATTCCTAATTAATTTGGTAGTACGTCAGATTATATAAGCTTGATTGTTGGGTGAAAGAAAATATTCTGCTATCAAATTATAGCTATAAAGTAGGGAATCAATACTCCTATAACTTTCTAATGGTTGAATAATGATTCGTC
This sequence comes from Plantago major, assembly GCA_026545765.1. Classification (NCBI taxonomy): domain Eukaryota; kingdom Viridiplantae; phylum Streptophyta; class Magnoliopsida; order Lamiales; family Plantaginaceae; genus Plantago; species Plantago major. The sequence continues at coordinate 75,465,955 of CM048841.1, forward strand.
AAAATTTTAAAGCAAGACTAGATTGATATTATTCTCGTGTACGGGATATATCATGCATAAAATCTATATATATTATAAAGGTGAGTTGTTATTCTCAATTCTAACTATGCTATAGCCTCTCCAAATCAATGTGGAATTTTCACTCCTTTTTTAATATTTTACATCCAACTAATATTCATATGGAAAGTTTGATTGTCAGCCCAATAAATATTTTTCATAATGATACTTTAAATCTATTAATTTAGCAGTCCAATACTACCATTATGAGACGAAAATTTGAAAACTAATTAATTAATTATAGAGTAAAATATATGCTCCACAAATTTAGCAAACCAGCAATTTAGTGAGACAAGTCACTATATAAATCCTAAAGATCAAAGCAATTTATATATGAGGACCATATAAAGGCGTCTATATGCATCAATTACAGAATCAATTATCAACATACAAAAAATCAGTGGGTTGTTCATCGTCCTCCATTGTCCATTAATCCAAATCATCATCTTCTTCCTCATCACTCCAATTCTCCAAATCAATCCGTCCAAAATATTTTATTCAAACCGACCACCAAGATATCGACCGATCCTTACAATTCAGTCCTCATCGGTCGTCTTCACCCAAAAGTAAAACCTAAACGCAATCCATCAGTTTTCTTCCCCCACATTGTTATGTTCTAACTGTACTAGAGCTATCAATTCCAATGTATGCTTTCTTGGTGCTTTTATATATTCTGATTCAAATTTCAACTTATTTTGATTGTGCTAACTACTAAGTAGTTAAGCAATATTATTTTATGCGTATGTAATTTATAGTTCAAGCTCATCTATAGGATTTCACTGTTGGTTTGTTAATGTCTTCAGCGGGCATATTCGGGTTCTTAACAGACTGATATTTCTTTTAATATATAAATATGTTAGTGAATATGTTTGCATATGTATGCTTGAAAATTTAAGGGGGGGGGGGGGGGGCCCGTGAAAGAAGTCCAGCAAGATCAATTATTAAAGGAAAATTTCATTTAGGCCCCTGTAAGATTTCATAATTACACATTATACCACTCAGATGAAAATAATGAGTGGATTCAATTAGATTGAACACAATTACATTTGAGACCACGAACTTGACCAAACTCGAATTAAAATATGGAAAAGTCAATTTTGCCCCTCTCAGATTATTGGATTTTGAAAGTTGCTAAAATACAACACCTTTTGATAAATTACAATCCAAGCCCTAAATTGAGACTATCTAGAGTGCCAAAAGTTTAGGTGGAATTATGGTCCAAATATTTTGGTTTTATAATCTATATACTCCCTCCGTTCAGGTTTCAATTACCCGAGGGTACGGACACAAGTTTTAAGAAAAAAAATGAATAAACTAGAAGAGATGATAATAAAGTAGGAAATAGATTGAATAAAGTAGGAGAGATAGTAAGGCTCTGTTCTCTTCAACTGTAATTTTCTGAAATCGAATCAATTGAACTTAATCGAATCGAATTGAATCGAATCAATTGTAGTATAAAATATAACTAATCGAATCGAATGGGCCGAATGGAATCTGAATCGAATCGAATGAGTTTCGAGGTTGAAGAGAGCCTAAATAAAGTATGAGGGAAAGTAAATAAAGTAGGAGAGAGATTTTCCATTAAAATGATAGGTAATTGAAATTGGGACGCCCGAAATGGAAAGCGATAAGTTTATTACGGGACGGATGGAGTATATATGAAAGACAAGTTGCTATTCTAAAATCTAGCTATAGGACTTGAAGCAAGAATGATTGTGTGATTTTCTTGAATTATTTGGCATTTAATAATTCAAAACAATTATATGTAAGGAAAGTCTATGGTTTTATTCCTCCACCAATTTCAACATCATAAAAAATGGAATCAATCAAGATTTCTCTATTCTTACTAAATTTGAATTATTGTCAACCAGTTCAATTTTATTTAGGTAAATGATTCATAAGCAATTTATTTGAGTATCTTTTGTAATGAACTAATCTGTTTGTCTCAATTATTCTTTTTTATACAAATATCTTATCTTGTGGCCAATTTTTTTAAAATTTCCATCTAATATAGAATGATTTGCAAACCCAATGGTAATCGCCGGAGTATTTACAAGTCTTTACATACATTTTTGGTAACATGTGTCAATTGTTGTTTTCTTAAACAAAACCACAAGTAGATTTTTTTCATAAAATATCAAATATACTCTTTCCCCAACTACAACCGACTTGATCGGATCTTCATAAATATTCATCTTCTTCCGAAGCGATCATTTTGTCAACGTATTCACTAACTACAATAATTAAACTGTAATCGAATCGATTATAAGAAACCATATGTACATAAGTTCCATGCAATGCAATGGGCTAGACACCATGTGCCACTGCCAGACCGCTAGTGGCGAATCTTCAACCGAGGACGAGGAACCTGCGGGCTGCCAACACATATCTTCTGCCTACTGGATACTTAACCAATCGAATTTCAAATTTGAATAATTCGAGTTGATATTCAATAATTGTTTTGACTTCTTTGCCTAAGGGAGTGCATGGGCTTAGGATTGCTCCATGTAGAAGAGTGCACTAGGGGTTTATTAAAGCAATTTGTCTGAGAACAACATTCTATGTTCATGTAAAATCCCTTTTCTCATTTTGTTCGTTTTCTTAAATTTGATTTTTTCTTCAGTGGTGTCGATTTGTTGGCGTTTCATTGATAATTTGTTTCATAGGTTATGAGCAATCTGGAAACTATGGTTAAGCTGAACCAGAAATTTGAGTTCTTAAGAATGAGGTGTCAACAAAATTAATGATGTAAGGTTTATTCATTAATTTTTCATTTTTTAGATAATTTTATTTGTGATGAATGTTTAAATATAATGAGTTTTTATCTTCCCCGCTTTTGTTGTCCTCAGATCCATCATTGGTTTTCACTGAACAAGAATTTTCATAGTGGAAGTTACGAGAGCATGGAAGAGCAATAACAAATGCTCTACAATAGTGAGATAGTCCATGCCTCTCTGCAAATGTTTCGTATCAGGGTACACAACCAATTCTTCATTTTTATATTATGTACTACTTATTGCTACTTGAAGGAGATCTAATAATACAATGGACATGGCCCGTTCAATTTTATGTGTCGAAACTCCAATCAGCAATTTGGAACAGAAAATTACATTTACAACCCGTCTCAAGAATAGATTGGTTTCATGTAGACAACAAGGCCATGAAATTAATTTGGAATTTGAATAGAAAATATAGCCAAATCTGGACTATGCACGTAATTACTCTGTCTTTTCTTCTTTTCAATAGTTGCCTGGTGAAGACGATGGAGAGAAGAACGAAAGATTTCAGTTCGGTTTGGATTAATTTACTATGTTTAATAGAGGGATGGAATTAAATTTAAAAATTGATCACATATATTTTTATGATTAAAGTTGATTTTTCAAAAGGCCTAGCTTATTTCTTCTAATACTTTTTTATTATAGAATTTGCATGTTTTCTTAAAGTCACCCAACAACACTATTATCTACTATAATGGTGTCACCAAAAGCAATTTTACACCTATCATTCTCATATTGTGAGTTTTTCATTTGTTGTGGATCAAGATAAATTTGATGTTTATATTTGACAATAGGCTCAAACAACTGGAGTTGGAGTGGTTATAAAATATAACTCGGGGCATATTTGACTTGGAAACGGGAGGAATATAGCCTTTATTCATGATTCGTAAATGAAGAAGGTTAATGTGGTAAAATGCGGAGTCAGAGTTTACACTACATGACTGGTATGGAGTGGTTGCTAAATATCACTATTTGCGACATATTTGATTTGGACACGAGAGAAATACCATTTATTTATGATTCATAAATGACGGGGGTTCATATGGAAAATTGATGAATTGAAGTTTACATTGCACGACTGGTATAAGGAAGAATAACCTTGAGTCATGTGTTCGTTCTCTAGCAACACGTAAATTAGATAGGTTATTGTTATCATTGACGAAATGTGTCTAAAGTAACTTTTGACTTAGTAAAAGATATACATGTGTGTAAGTTGATGACGTATATGAGTTTTATTATAAATTGAATTCAGAAAGATCTCTCACTATTAAAAAGAAAATATGCCATCATTATCACAAAGTCTCATGAGAGACGGTCTCTAAATAACTTATCTAGAGACGGCCTATGTTATGAATAAAACCATCTATGTTATTATTCAAACACTACAAAAAAAACTGGTCTGTAGCGACGGATCGACGGATAGATCCGTCGCTACAGACCAACGATCCGTCGCCCCAGCTCTGGTGACGGATGGGGCGACGGATAATAATTCCGTCGCCCCGCTGGAGCTGTAGCGACGGGTAGATAATCCGTCGCCCAATTTGCGACGGATTATCTAATTTGACTTTTTTTTTCTTTTTTTTTTAAATTCGATTATTGACGACGGATAGATTATCCGTCGCCAATATAGGGACGGATAGAATCTATCCGTCCCTACATGTAGCGATTCGATCCGTCGCCCACTGTAGCGACGGATAGATTCTATCCTTCGCTACATGTATTATTGGAATTGGTGACGGAATTTGAAATTCTGTCACTAAATGTAGCGACGGATAAATTATCCGTCGCTACATTATTGGTGTGAATCAGTGACGGAATCTCAAATTCCGTCACAAAATATATTTTTTTTAAAATTTTTTTGATTATATTAATCCCTATTTTTCGTATTTCACCTATTTAATCAATATAATGCTCGATAATAAATCAAGAATACGGAAAATATTTCAATAAATGATAAATCATTCATAAGTTAACAAACCGAAGATCCAAATAAGTCTTAATTATCCGAACAAGTCTAAATATAATATATCGGAACGTACATAGTCTAAAGTAACGATAAACATAACTAGCTACCAGACGGGGGTGGAGTCTTTGGCCAGGACATGAAAGCCTCCATACAGAATCAAGACGCTCGTTCTCCTCCTTCGTTCTGTCGGCCGCTCCATCTCTTACATTAGCATGTTCAAACATGTCTCAAACTGTGCATCATATTCATATCGAGACTGGGCACAAAACGATGTTCAGCTGGGGGATGATGATGAGGAGTAGTTAGGACTAGCCAAGCTCAAACCGAGGCTCCCGAGTCCATATATTCGTCCTTTGCTGCCCGGTTTGTTCACCGCTAAGAAGATTTTGTCAACTTGTTCAGTTGACAGCACCTCACCCGTCTCTTCCTCCTGCCTCACTACCTGAGTATCAATCTCAGCCTGAAATCGTAAATAGCAGATATCATGATCAATTACTGTTTTTAAAAAATAACTTGTAGTAGTGTACAAATATGAACTTTAATCAACATAAACATACCGCAATAAACTCGGCCCTGGAGTCAGTCCATATCCCGTCCTTCAGCTTGGCCTTTTTGAAGATGTCATACTTGGATTTCACCTCCCCCTCTGACATCTGAACAACATATATAGTCAACCATTTATCATCTCACAAGTAATAGAGCAGAGACACAATACATACACGTAATGCTAGATTGAAAAAAAAACATATATATACTTACCGATTTATAATAATCAGTGATAGTAGATCCCTCCCAAGGTGGTGAACGGCCTTTCCTGCTGTCTCAGACTGAGATGCCTGGTTCTGTTTGTTGATGTAGGCATTATTCTCGACATCAGTTCGAGCCAGAGGCAGATCCCAAAGGCCCACTCTGCATCAACCTGTGGAGGCATTGGGCCTTTCCGATCCCGAATGCCTTTCCAAGTATGGACCATATCCCTATATAATTTAGACCCCACGGTCTCGTAAACACGCCATATCTGGGGGATCAATCTGCTGGGAATGAAGTACTCCTTCTACATTTCCAATTTCATACAACATCCAAAGTCAATATATATAACGTCACCATGTTACATCAATTTAATAAGATACAACAACATAACAGAAATGATGACTAACATATCACCCAAACAAAGTGGCTAACATACCACTCACATATAGTGGCCAACATACCACTCACATTGTCCTAAATTTTACTAACACAATGGTGAATAACATATCACCAAAATAAAGTGGCTAACATACCACTCACATACAGTGGCTAACATACCACTCATATTAAAACAACAATTATAATAACAAATAAAGGAATGTCATATTTTAACTAACCCGCAACTCATCAAAAGTACTCGGCCCTCATGTGGTCCGAAATGTGAGACAAACACTCACCACCCTTCCCCGGTGGCTCTCTCCTGCTCCGAATGATGTCACCGAGTTTATTATGGACCTCCCGAGGCCATAAACTGTTGTCAATGTATAAGATACAAGAAACAAATATTAATTACTTTAGTACAAAAATTTATACTTGTCAACTATCATAAGTTATGTTTTACATATTTAAGAAGAATGTATAATACTTACTTGGCAGGACCCAAAGGAAAAATCACCGACCCACGTAACGTTGGGATGCTGTGCATCCCACTCGAGGTAGGGACAATCGTCCTCCTCCTCCTGTCTGTGCCCGGGCTGACTGGTAGAGCCCTTGCTGCTATCACCTGCTGGTGGGGTCTCAGGAATCCGAGACCTGCTGATCTAACTACCAAAGCCCTCACCTCCCTCTGACCCTGTCCCCGCCCCAGGACTATCATACGGCTGGCTGCGTGGGTGGGTGGGGGGGGGGGGGATAGGTGCGTGGTCTCTGTCGCGCCATCTGCAAAAACATGTAACAAATACAATAAAATGTGTTAGTAGGAGTTATAATACAGAACAAATTATAATAACACATGTAACCATTTTTCATGCAGAACAGAAATACTCAAGTGTTATCAACTACTAACTAGTTATAATACACATAATATATCGTTATCGCCGTCCTCTAAGTCTACATATTGGTCCTCGTGCAGATCGAACAACTCATCATCCGCGTCTATGAGATTTTCTGCTTGTTTATCGACATCTTCTTGTTGGTACGAGTTGGTAATTGAGTCGTCTTTCTCAATGTACTCCACTTTCGAGCGAGCACGAATAGGTATCGCAGCTAACCATTCCGCCTTATCGCATTTCCTGCTTAGATATTCAAGAAACACCACTTGTCGTGCTTGAGTCGCCAAAATAAATGGTTCATACTTGGATTTGTACCTCTTCTTTTGGTTTACATCAACCATTTCATACTGCTCGTTCTTCCTCGTACATCCTGGATTAGGATCATACCACTCAACATCAAACAAGAAGGTTCGTTTCAATGGCAGGCCGGGATATTCAATCCTCACTATTCGTTTTAGCTTCCCGTGGAAATCAAACAAAGCAGCGTCTCCATAATCTGCACCCTTAACACACACCCCGGAGTTGCTTGTCGCCATGGCCGTGTTACATTCAGTCGTGTGGAACTAAGGCCATTGACTATATAACCTGGGAATGTGTAGACCTTTTTGAATGGCCCCTCTCCGAGAGCCTTTAAGTATAGGCATGTGACGTTGTTAATAGGATTCCGGACATACTCTTTGAACCAATCTGGAAATTCTGATTACATTTTTTAGTCAAGTAGTTCCTCTAGTGTATCCTCTGTCATCTGAGGATTTTCTTCCAAACAACAATTGTTTAAAACACTGCAAACATTGATTCGATGATAAGTCTATAATTGAAGTAGAGACTTACGTAGCTATATTAAAATTTAAAGAAAGTGTTGCTCACCTCGCAAATAGCACCATATACTTGTCAACCTCAGCACAATGCGTGAGGACATAATATTGAGCTGCTTTCAACTCCTTCCCCGTAAGATATTCTTTCTTAGCTCCACCAAGAGGCCTCCCTGATACCCTAAAGATAGATAGGGAAAACTCATCATCCGCTTGAACTTCGAATGTGTCTGCGTTTCGAGCAGGCCTTGATGTCTTCGTAGGGACGTGCTCATCAAAGTAATAAGAGCAGAAGGTTGCAGTTTCCTCTCGAATGTAGGCATTGGCAATCGATCCTTCAGGTTTACCTTTGTTGCTGACATACTTCTTCAATTTCCCTAAGTACCTCTCGAATGGATACATCCATCGATACTGAACCGGTCCATCAAGTCTCGCTTCATGTGGAAGGTGAACCGGCAAGTGCTCCATAGAATCAAACCAGCTCGGTGGAAAGATACGCTCGAGCTTGCATAGAATCAATGGTATGTTCTTTTCAAGATTTTCCAACACTTTGTCATGAACCACCCATGTGCCTAAATTTTTGAAAAATAAACTCAACTCGGTGATAGCAGTACATACATGTTTAGGTAGTAGCTCTCGAAATGCTACCGGGATAAGCCTCTCCATGAACACATGACAGTCGTGGCTCTTCATCCCAAAAACCTTTGTCTTCTTCAAATCCACACACTTCTCTAAATTTGAGGCGTAATTATCTGGGAAACTCAATGCCCTCACCCAATCAAACAGAATTGACCTATATGCATTGTCAATTGTGTAGCACGCTTTCGGTCACTTACCTTTCTCATCCTTCTTTGTCAACTCAGGACTTTTACACCACGTATCCAACTCGGCTCTAGACTTCGCATGGTCCTTTGTTTTTCCCTCAATGTTGCAAAGTGTATTGAATAAGTTCTCGAACACGTTCTTCTCAATGTGCATGAAATCTAAGTTGTGACAGATAAGAAGACTGCTCCAATAAGGCAAGTCCCAGAAGATGTTTCTCTTCTTCCAACCACATTTTTTTACCAATTTTCTCGTTATGCTTCATCCACCCAAGTTCAGTCACCTTCATAAGACCCAACCTATCAATCTCCGTAAGAATTTGTGCACCAGTAAGTCGTCTCGGGGCTTTTTTCTTTACGACTTTATTTTTCAAGAATTGATCCTTGTTCTTCCTGAACGAATGGTCACTTTCTAGCAACCAACGATGACAATCAAACCAACAAAAATTTCCACTACCCTTCAGTCTAAATGCATCATTATCCTCCAAGCAATGTGGACATGCATATTTCCCTGCAGTTTTCCTTCCAGATAGCATGGAGTACGCAGGGAAGTCACTCACGGTCCAAAGAAGAGATGCTCTCAAGGTGAAGTTCTTTTTGGTCGACACATCATATGCAGGGATACCATTCGTCCACAACTCAATCAGCTCCTTGATTAGGGTTTGCAATAAAACATCCAACGTCAATCCAGGATCTTTTGGCCCAGGCACCAACGCAGTCAGAAACATGAATGGCTCCTTCATGCACTCACCGGGGGGCAGGTTGTACGGTGTGAGCATAACTGGCCAACAAGAGTATTTTCGGTCACTTCCAAACGGGTTAAAACTATCCGTACAAAGTCCCAATCGTACATTTCTAGATTCGGCTGCAAACTCTGGATATGTCTTGTCAAACAATTTCCATGCGGGTGAGTCTGCTGGATGGTCCATTCTACCATCTTCTGCATTATCTGAGATTACTCGCTCCTTGTGCCACCGCATTTTATCGGCAGAAGCACTTGAAGCATACAATCTCTTCAAACAAGGTGCTAGAGGGAAGTACCACATTTTCTTGTGTGGGAGATTTTTCTTCTGTCATTTCTTTGAAGCCCCCTCCTTGTAACGCTTGTACCGTTCCTTACCATAGAACTTGCATTGTATTAGATCTGCATCCTCCTTCCAATAGATCATGCACATTTTCGGACAACAGTCTATGGTTACCACAGGCAACCCCAAACCCCGCATCTTTTTCTTCGCTTAGTAAAAGTTGGTGGGAACTAGGTTTTCTTCAGGACAAAGGGCCGACATTACGTCAACCCATTCATTGAAGCTCGTTTCAGATTGCTGGCCATTAGCCTTACAACTTATTAGCCGAGCCAACAAAGACAACTCAGTGAGCTTACACCCCGGATAAACCGGCTTCCTTGATGATTCTAACAAGTTAAAGAACACCTGATCCTCGGGATTCGGTGGTTCCTCCACCCCCCCCCCTCGGTTTCAGTGTTACTTGTGTCCATGAACTCTGCCCCTGCAGCATCATACACCATTTGTTCGACTCGAGCTCGAATAGCATAGCCTTCAAAAGTACTTTGTTCCTCGACTTGTTCATTTTTTCTCTTTCGTCCACGCTGTCTGTATTGTTCATATGTATTGGACGGTGTTGCTTCCTCACCATGATGATTCCATACCTGATACGCAGGCATGAATCTATTTTTCCTCAAGTGCTGGACTACCGCTGTAGGAGTCAGGTATTGCTTGTTTCTGCACTTTTTCATTGTACAAGGGCACTTTATCAACCCATCCTTTACACAAGCCGGATTTGAGATTGCAAATGCAATGAAACCTTCAACCCCTTTCAGAAAACTCGATTGAACTCTGCCATTTAGAGTACGACAATACATCCATGAACGATCGGTATTCATTGAATAATTAGATTATAACCTGACACATTTGATTTCATTAGATCGAGGTCTATCATTTACAATAATAAATCAATTTCACAATAATTCAATAAATTGCTACATAATATAAGTTATATTAGTTCAATCAATTATTACGTCATTACATAATATAAGTTACATTAGCTTCAATTTTACCATAATGTTTAGTTTCATATATCAACTAATGATTACTAGTTATACAAGCCTAAAGACAAAACGGATAAAACTCATCATTCTCGTGCAGCCCCCTCATCACCACTTGTGACGCTCCCTACCATAGAACTTGCATTCCAACAGATCTACATCCTCCTCCCAATACACCATGCACATGTTCCGACAACCAAAAAAGTACTCAATAGGCGGCCCCAAACCCCGCCTCTCCCTCCATTGGAGGTATGCCATGGACGGTGCTTCCTCACCATGATGAATCCATACATGATACTCAGGCATGAATCCATTACGTCTCAAGTGCTCGAATACCGCTGTAGGAGTCATAAATTGCTTGTTTATGCAGGTTTCCAATGTGCAAGGACACTTTATCAACCCCCCATTTGCACAAGCCGGACGTCCCATGGCAAACGCGATGAAACCTTTAACCCCTTTTACAAAACTCCTACAAACTCTGCCATTTACCGCCGTACGATCGTACATCCATGAACGGTCGGAATTCATTAGATACTTTTGTAACCTGACACGTTCCAATTGATTAGATCGTATTTAATTGATTAGATCGATTCCATTCTGCCAAGATTGTCGAGATTAATTGTTAATTATTATACGTTCCTTATAATTTCATGATTAATTATTAAGTGTTCGATATGTTACAAAATTTCTCATGTATTTTAACCATTTCAACCACTTACTACTACGAGTTATAAATTATAAATTATAAATTACACGTTAATATAATCAACAAATGGTCTCAAAACACTTAAATAAATCCTCGTAATCTTGTACATATACGAATTTATCAAATCAAAACTACTTAACATTATACTAATTAACAATCTAAGTGATAGCAATCTCAAAGTTAATTAACTAAATCTTAACATTATACTAATTAACTAGTAATACTAATTTGATATATATACTTAACATTAAACTAGTCGAAATTAACAAAATTCTCAAATTTATCAAAAAATTAGGGTTTCAAAACACTAATCGTAATACATATACAAAAACATCAAACATGAAAATCAAGCTTAATCAATCAAACATCAAACATTAAATCAATTTCACAACAAAATCAATCAATTGACAACCCCAAGCTTAACCCACTACTTCATATAACATATACTGGCTACCATAATTGTTTACAAACATACAATTGATCCAAATTATCAAAAATCCCAATTTTAGAATAGTTAGGGTTTAGCCTAATTAATACCTTCAAATTGCGGGAAAAATAGCCGAAGAAGGATGAAATTGATCGACCACCCAAGCTCCTTATCCCACGAGCTTCGAATTGACACCAAGATTGGCCGGAATGGTGGAGTTTTGGCCGGAAAGTGGAGAAGAACGAATGAGGCGAAGAGAGGAGGAAGATGGGAAGCAGAAGTGAAAATGGTGAAAATGGGGCTACTCCCCGTTTTTCACCATTTTCTAGCGACCGACGGATAAGCTATCCGTCGGTCCTAATTTCTTTTTTATTTTTTTTTAAATTAGCGACGGATAATTTATCCGTCGTAAATTATTTAAAATTTAATTTAAAAATAAAATTAAAAGTCAACACATTAGCGACGGATAAAATTATCTGTCGCTAACAGAGGGAATCATAAAATTATTCGTCGCTCTGTAGCGACGGATAACTTTTATCCGTCGCTAAGGGTAGCGACAGATTAAATTCGTCGCTACCCTTAGCGATTCGTTGCTATTTATCCGTCGCCCGTCGCCCCTTTTCGTCGTTTTTTCCCTGATTTCTTGTAGTGAAAACGCCTATGTTGTTAACAAAATAAGTATTGCCGTAATATGAAAAAACACCAATGTTTTTTCCCTGATTTCTTGTAGTGAAAACGCCTATATTGTTAACAAAATAAGTATTACCGTAATATGAAAAAACACCAATGTTGATAACATAGGTGTTTTGATCTATAACATCGATAATTTTCTGGACAATATAGGTCCGTCTCTAGATAAATTATCTAGAGACCGTCTCTCAGGAGACTTACTCCATCATTATATACTATTTTTATTATTCCGCAATTATTTATTTTTATTATTTTTATAAATTATTTATTTATATATTTAAACAGATGGAAAACAAAAACATGTCATCATGCATATATTAATAAGAAACAAATTTGAAAAGATTCAACGGGATTATTTAGTGTATTTTTTAATAATGATTGAGTTTAAGAGGACTATATAATAATAATTGGTAAATATTGAAAAAGAAAAAAAGTACTCTAGGTCGAGACACTTCCAATTTAAGTGAGCAAGATTAGTATTGCCCGGTCAGTTTATACTAGATTTATCAATGGTACAGTTAGGAACTCCGACCCAAACACTGGCCAAAAGAATTTATAAAGTTTGATTGGAACAAGTCTTCTAAACACAATCAAAAGTTTATGACCTAATAAATATAACAACAATTATTCGTTTACACTATTAAACCTACCTATGTACAAATCATTTATTGTTTCTCTACGTCTCCTTTATACAGACGATTTGCACTTTGATACATCTTCGTGTACCATCAAACTTAGTTAGAAAAAAAAATATACAATAAGATATTAAATTTCACATATATGTGTATTATATGATAAACAATTTCCTATTATTATAGATTCAAGAGCATACATTTTTCCATATATGTTGAGTCAGAGACATTGTTGATATCATCTCGGCCTATATCTTACTACACTGGTCTTCCGTTATTTTACTTTTAAACGGGTCGGCTTATATCCAACCCCGTTTGAAATAATGATGTTCAGATCCGATCTGGCATATACTCAAACCCATTCCATACCTTTGTAGCAAGACCTGACCGCAACATTTTATGACTACGTTATTAAAAACTACATTTTCCCCCGCGGGGGAGGGGGGGTTTGGATCTGATACTCCCGAGGTAGGGAAACTCTCTTCAATCTTCTCTCTACTTCCTTGATCTGACGGGACCCGGGGGGTCGGACAGATACTATCTAGGCGGGAAAACTATCTTCAATCTTCCCTCTCTACTTTCTTCATCTCGGGGTCCGCGATACTCCTTTCTTCATCCATAACGGGCCCGGGGAGATTGGGGGAAAAAAACAACCGTAGCATGTGAAATTATGTTTGTTGAATAATAATTTTTGTGTCTTTAGTGGGGTGACACATACCACCGCGGAGTTGTGAACCGAGGGTTGAAAAAACAACCGTACATGTGAAATTATGTTTGTAGATAATACTTTTTATGTGTGTGTATGGTGGGGGTGACCACATACCACCGCGGGGTTGTTGAACAACCCTATTGATTGTATTGTATACTTTTGTGTTTTATTTTGGTTCGGTTTAAAGGATGCATTTTTTTTAAACATGTATCTGTTACTAATTAACATGTCGGTACATTAGGACCCAATACAAAATATATGTTCCCAACCTGTCGGGTCTCGAACGGGTTAAGCCTGGATTCTACCCCTTTCAAAGTATATCCGTCATGATGAGTCGTATATTTACATTTTCTATAGTTAGTATAAATAAAGACTCAATGATGTACTATGGATGAAGAAGGACTATACCGACACCACGAGAAACATTGTTTATAGAAGTTTGACTACTTTATTTCTCAATTAATTTATTTTGTCATTCCCTTTTTATTTATATTATTAAAAGTAAACTATGTCGTGGCATCGCCACGGGTTAGTACTAGTTAATATACTATGGGATAGTGTGTATATATACAACCTGCATCTCATATGCTTGAGAGGGGTTGTTAAACGCAGCGCGTTTTCGGCTAAACGCAACACAAATATTTTGTAAGTTGACGAAAATGTCCCTAGCTAAAAAAAACTTATGAAATACGAAAAAATTTAAAAAACTCGTATATACATACGAAAACATTATCTGAATATAGACGATAAATAATGATAAACACAAATCGAAAAAAATTTCGAATTTTTTTTTTGCGAAAAATATTTCGGTTATAAAAATATTTACAAAAAACTTGAAGTAATTTCGAAATTTTTTTTTTTTAAATAAAGGTTATGAAATGGCTTAAAACCGGCCAGTTCATAATCTGGTTTTTATTTTTTTTTGTAAAAATTGAAAGTAATTTGGAAATTTAAAAAAAATACGAAATCACCCTTTGGCCAGCCACATTCCATTTCGTATTTTTTTTAATTTTTTTTTAAAATTTCCAAATTACTTTCAATTTTTAGAAAAAAAAAAACCAGATTATGAACTGGCCGGTTTTAAAACCGGCCATTTCATAACCTTTATTTAAAAAAAAAAAAATTTCGAAATTACTTCAAGTTTTTTGTAAATATTTTTATAACCGAAATATTTTTCGAAAAAAAAATTCGAAATTTTTTCCTATTTGTGTTTACTGTTGTTATTTACTGTCCATACATGTTCGTATATTTTTCGAAAAAAAAAATTCATAAATTTTTATAACCGAAATATTTTTCGAAAAAAAAATTCGAAATTTTTTCCGATTTGTGTTTACTGTTGTTATTTACTGTCCATACATGTTCGTATAATGTTTTCGTATGTATATACGAGTTTTTTAAATTTTTTCGTATTTCATAATTTTTTTTTTAGCTATGGCATTTTCGTCAACTTACAAAATATTTGTGTTGCGTTTAACCAAAAACACGCTGCGTTTAACATTGGGATTAATATCATTCTTCCCTCCATACCAATCAAGATTGTAATACCATAAATTTTTCCATTTCCGGTCTTCTAAAATCGAGGGGCCGTATTGAAGATCTAAGGGACCTGTTATAATTTCAACCGATGCCTCAAATAATAATATCCTAATAAAAAAGCAAGTTAATATAAGCATAAAAATATATAACAAAAATCATTCAATACTTAGTAATTGAATATTTTTCTAATAAATATTACAAACTTCTAAAAAAGTTACTTCAAAAACATAACGCTTCTAACTTCAAAGAAGTAAAGTGAACAAAAAACTTAGCAATAAATATAATGTTATAATAAATCAAGTAAGCAACATATAAACTTAACAACAAACTGCGCCCATTACCACTTAAAAAACTATACTCCAAATTATATCTTATAATAAAAACGTAAATATCTTATGTGCGAAGAAGTAAAATAAAAAATTTGTACATCGCACCTCGTAAAAGCTAGATCCCATATAACAACAACAAATGCTTTGATAGTTTACAAAGTCTTCGAAGATGCATGTATTAATGAGAGATCTGAAATATGAATTGATGTTCTCAAGAGTGTGTGTGTATATATATATATATATATATATATATATGTGTGTGTGTCTCTTTTAATCTCTCCATGATACCGTCTCCATGTATACTTTCTTAATAGTTTATTAAGTAAATTAAAGAAAATCTACACCATCGAGAATTTAAGAGAAGACTATATATCAACAGAACTATGGGCCGACAGAGAGATATTATAACTCGATTATTGCATGGAAATTAAAACGTATTGTATAAGTAAATGTTATTTTCGTCTGAACTGAACTGAATTTATTTGTAGTATAAAAAATAACTAAAGCAGAACTGAACTGGATGAATCTGAACTTCATCTAAAAACTCATTAATATCAGATCTGTTATGTTCAGTTATGTTCTACTTAATTGTTTTTATACTACAATTCAGTTCATCTCCGTTCAGTTCAATTAAGGCTCTGTTCTTTTCAACTGAAATTTACTGAACTGAACTGAACTGAATTGTAGTATAAAATATAACTAAGCAGAACTGAACTGAACTGAATGAGTTTTCAGTTGAAGAGAACAGAGCCTAAGTACTCTCATATTAAGATTGATTATGCCTAAAAAACTGGGGCAGCCCACACATACCCGGATCGGCAGTAAAATCTAGTATTAAGTTTATTTTATTTGACAAACCTTAATTTAGGCTCTGTTTTCAATCAAATTTCATCGAATCGAATCGAATCGAATCAATTGTAGTATAAAATATAACTAAGCAGAACTGAACTGAACTGAATGGAATGGAACTGAACTGAAGTGAATGAGTTTTAAGTTGAAAAGAATATAACCTTGCTACTTTTATATATTGATGAATTTTATCACGGGATACTGAATCATCAATAATAACAAACAATATAATTTGCGGGATTTTGTTACTATGATAGATCAGATAGATATTCCTTTTGAAAACCATTGGCGATCCCAAGGTGAAAAAAAAGTGGAGATTTGTTTTGAAAATTATACTTCCTCCGGTCCATTAACATCTTTCTAACCTCTCAATTTCTCTTCAATTAAGAAAGTTGCAATAAAAAAATAGTTTGTGAGATGTATTATATTGGTAAAGTTATAAGGCTCTGTTCTTTTCAACTGAAATTTACTGAACTGAACTGAACTGTAGTATAAAATATAACTAAGCAGAACTGAACTGAACTGACTGAATGGAACTGAACTGAATGAGTTTTCAGTTGAAGAGAACAGAGCCTAAGTGGGTGATTAAGTAAGTGAGAGAGTAAATAAAATGATGATAAAGTAGGAAATAGAAATAATAAAGAATTAGATAGTGAGATTAAAACTTTCCTTTTTTGGTTTAGTAAGTTTCTAACGAAACACAAAAAAAAAAGGAAAGTTATAAATTTTTTAATGAAACTGAGGGAGTATTCATTAATGGCATCTCCGAAGGGTTAAGAAATGTAACAATTTACAAGAAATGAATTTCAAGTAGAAAGAGTAAAACTGCAACGATATACACATCTTGACTAATCTATACACGTGTCAATTAGGGTGTTCTCGTTCATGTTCGGATCGAATTTAAGTTAATCGCTAAAATGCAAACCTCTCGAGAAATGTTAATCGGTTAATCCACTATACTATTAGTTCTATCTAAATAACAAGATATCTGGATTAAATCGAGTATATTATTATTTGAAAGTGAACTTTGATAAATTGAATACAATTTATATGTTCTCATTCTTTGGATCATTTTAGTCAGGTGCATTCGGATCATAACTAAATTGGATCATTTTGTGTACGATTTAATTCAGATATGATGAATCTAGGTAAATTGAAATCAGATCATTCGGTCGGATGATTTCGGATCAATTTTCAGATAGTTAGCTTTCGATAGAATCGGATAGTTTAAATTTGGACTAAATTTATCAGGACTAAACTTTCGCGAAAACATAGTAACTTGAACCCATCATGTTAAAAATTGACATTTTCAAAACACTAGCTTAAAGTTGAAAACAAATTAGGAACCTTTTAAATAAAGGCACACGCACTAACATGGTATCACTATCACATACAATGTCAGAACATTTTTGGTATTGTTGATCCCCAGACCAATGTGCAAAGCGATTATCCTTGCTTTCTTATGAGTTATGGCCAAACAAAAAGGAAAAAAGTATGAGCCATTTCTTTACTTTCTTTATGAGCCAAAACTTCACTGAACCATCAAGGGGTGCCAATCTGCCAGTTCGGTAAATGGAAGAGCAAGTGATGAGCTATCACATGCAACTCAAAACCCAAATTTGAGGTTTCCAAAACCGAACCGCACTCTTATCACAAACTCGCATCAATAGGTGAAACTCGATCGGAAGTTTGCGGGAGCACAGGTCAAGGTTGTCACGTCCAAACCACTCAACGAGTCTGTTCGAGCTTAACTTCTAAACAAATTGAACAGTCTACTCGATACACAAGTGACTAACTCGTGTACTAGCACCAATGTTCTTATCATGAGCACATCCTAGGATTTAGTAGGCCTTAGATAAGAATCTGAATCATGCCAAGGTGGCCACCAACTAAAAAAGTTGAAGTAGCAAAGCAAGCTTCAATTATTACTTGTCCGTACCAAGTTACAACGACTTGGTCAGAATTAGAGTTTACTAGTCAAAGATATGGTAAATAGCTACGCCATCTTCATTTTAGAGATTATGTTGTTGGTGGACTGAGAATCTAAGATTCAACATACTCATCTGGATTACAAAGGAGCTAATTTTCTAGTGAACGAATAACGTTTTAGTCAGTAAATAATTAACTCTATATGATACTCTGACTTTGTTCAACAGAAAACATCCTGAATTTTCAATTTTCCCACTCATATTTTATCGTTCCCCAACAACTTTAATCATTTATCGGTGTATATATGCTACATTTCTGCTTTTTCCAAATTTCATGCTTTTTTTCACCATCGGTAATAAAAAAAGTTCACGTGAATCTTTAACCTTAATTTAAGCTAGAAAAAAAGTCAATGTAGCTTTTTTTTAAAGAAGAACTTTTATCTTTTTCATTCCGAAAATATCCCTAACCTATATTAACCTAAATTAGAATAAAGAAAATAAGAAACCATCGCTGTCAGAAGAAGCCATCGGCATAAGGATTAATGTATCCGCACCTCTTTAAAATGTATACATGTAGTACACATCAAATGCTGATTTTTTTCATTACTAAGTTAAAATGCTCAACGATTATTTCTTTCAACTTCTGATAATTTTGATGATGTTATTAAAGTGGCGATGTAAAGTACATTAAATATATATTATAATTATTGAACAAAATATGATATATTATTATTTAAAAAACTATAGACTAATAATACGATAAGAAAGGTTAAAGACAAGAAAAATAAGAGTAATGTCATTTTATGTCATTTTACAAAATACCATCTAGCTTTTCAGCTAATTTGCTAAACATCTACATTTAAAACCAGCTAACTTTCCAGCTACCTAACCAGCTACCAGCTAGTTTTCCAGCTAGTTTTGCTAAACAGAGCCATGATACAAAAAATAATTTCTCCTAACCTTAAAGAAACTAAGAAATTGAAAAGAAATTAATGGAACGGAGATAGCAGCTAAGAGCAAAACAAGTTATGAGACCCGCTAAACCATTACAAATTCCACAAGTCGAATAATCATCTCAAAGGCCCTCCCCCAATGTTCTCTTACTCTCAGTGTAACAGTTGACCCCACGTTTGATACCCGCTACATTGAATGATTGAGGGGGGTGGGGGTGGCTCCCATCACAACCAGTCAAGAACCGGAACATTGAACGACAAAGTGCACAACAATCAGTCCGCCAAATAAGTTCCAACCACCAAAGAAACACAACACCTTAACAAAATTGAAATTTAAAATTTCGATAATCCAATTTAAAAAAAATGAAGCGGTTAATTTATAATCTATATCTATGTTATTCACCTTATTATAGAAGACATCACTATATGTTTGACAAAACAAGTTGATAATGTGACGAGCTAAATATAGTCTATAAGGCGATTGGTAGCTGATCCGTCACCTCATTTTTCTTAAATATAAAGTAGTACTTCATCCGTCCCGACACAAGCTTCCCACTTTGACTTTTCCCAGTTAAACATTTCCAATTTTGACTATGAATTAATC
Organism: Plantago major; assembly: GCA_026545765.1. Lineage (NCBI taxonomy): Eukaryota > Viridiplantae > Streptophyta > Magnoliopsida > Lamiales > Plantaginaceae > Plantago > Plantago major. Next base: position 75,485,834 of record CM048841.1, read on the forward strand.
TTGAACCGCAAACGTAAAATGTTCAATTAAACTATATAATGAAACTTTAGGGCGTAAACTTTCGTTATATAATTTAATTGAACATTTTACATTTGTGATTTAATATCAATTCGTTGTCAAAGTTGGAAAAGTTTGACTTCAAAATGTCAAAGTGAGAAGCTTGTGCCAGGACGGAAGAAGTAGCTTTTTAATCAGTTCCAAACAGACTCTATTGTAGTTAAAACACTTTATTTAATCAAATAAAAAGAGGTAGCTGATAAAGTGAATGGTTAGATCGTGACAAACATCATATATGAGAAAAAATCAAATCTTTTTGGTTGACTTAATTGTACCAAGAATTTTTTTTTTTTTTTTTTTTTTTGAAGAATTTAAAATTTATTCGTAACACTGAAGGCCTGTTTAGCAAAACTAGCTGAAAAACTAGCTGGTAGTTGGAAAGCTAGCATGTAGCTGATTAACTAGTTGATAGCTGAATAGGTAGCTGAAAAGATAGCTGAATAGGTAGCTGAAAAGCTAGCTGATTTTAATGTAGGTGTTTAGCAAATTAGCTGATAAACTAGCTGGTATTTTATAAAATGACATAAAAGGGCATTACTCTTATTTTTCTAAATAATAGTGCATCACATTTTTTGTCTAATTATTTTAATATATATATTCAATGTACTTTTCACCGCCACTTTAATAACATCATTGAAAATTATCAGAAGTTGAAAATAAGTATTCGTTGAGCATTCTAACTTAATACGGGAAAAAAAATTAGTAACTTATGCAAGTTGCAAACAAGTACATAAAATGTATAACAAAAGTTCCAACAAATATAAAATATAAGTCATCTATTGAGAAAAGTAACTAACGATTGATTTTACTTTATTTAATTTAGGTTAGGGATATTTTCGGAATAAAAAGATAAAAAGTAGTTTTTTTCTTAAAAAAAAGCTAACATGGGTAGCTTCTTCAACCAGCTAGCTGATTTAAAAAGCTACGCGTTCACGTAACAAGCTTTTTACTAGTCAATGGTCAAAAAAAACTAATGGAGCTGAAAAGCTAGCTGGAAAGCTAGTGGTAAACAGGGCCTGAAAAGCAGAACATCAGAAATGTTCCAGCAATACAGACTCAAAAAAGAGGCCAATCTACGCCAGTAATCCAAATGGCCAAACTGAGCAGAAGATAACCCAAAATGCCTAAACCCAAAAAGCCTGAAAACAGACTCGCACAACAAAACACCCAAAGGGCCAAGAAATACAAAGACCAAAAACTAATTTGGGATCTAAAACAGGAAAATGAAAGCCAATGCACAAGACCACCCACCACCAAATTTTCACACCAAAAACCGGAACGAAAATCTGACTACCCCGTCGTCTAACGTGTCTCAACACCTAGGTGTTAAGCCAAGAGTGAGGGATAGTGACCAGATTTCGAGATGACGGAATACCGACCAATATAGGTAGAAAGAACAATTGATGATTTGTCAAAACGACGTCCAGGAAAAAAGGTTAAAAAGCAAAGGTAAGAAAATGAAACCTGGCAAAGCTCCCATCAACCCATTCTAATTACTTAAGGAATCCGTCTACCGCAGAAAATCTTACAACAAATCAAGAACCCCTTTCGGACTGATCTCCCAGCCTGAAAACTCATAAGAAGACAAAATTCGATTCTTACATTTTAACCAACTCCAGATATGGAATTTAATGCACTCAAAAGAATCTTCAGCAGACACGGTCTTTCATTTAAAGAACTTCTCATTCCTGGCCTTCCAGATGAACCACATTACCCCGTGCCAAAAAGACATCCACACCTCCAAACTTCTCTTAGCAACCCGATTCGCAAACTATCCAAATTCACTCTAAGATTATCTACGGTATGAAACTTCTCTTCAAGCCAAATACCCGTCAAGTTCCACACTTTTGCAGCGTACGGACAACCGAAAAAAAGATGAACTGAAGTTTCTTCACAGTCGCCATCACAAAGTTTACAAAAAATTCTCACATCCGGATGAATCAGTCGACGAACTTTCAGATTTGGAATTATCGGTATTCGATTCTGCACTAATTTCCACATGAATGCGCTGATTTTCAGAGAGACTACCTTGTTCCAGATTTTCGCATTCCAGTTCCAATCAGATGATCTACTGTCTCCAACCGCCATAAGCTGAAAGTATCCAGAAATAACATAATACTTCAAATCGGGAGTTTTAGTCCAAATCCAGCAATCTGTAATTTCAGAAAATACCACTTTTTTGTTAACAATCTTCTCAAGATCTGCCACAAGATCCAACTCCCAAACAAACAAATTTCGACGCCAGTCCCACACATCCTCGACCCCTTCCCTGCCCTCAACTAACCTCTCAGAAACCGAGCAATCTTTATCATTTTCCAAACTAAAAAGTCTCGGAAATAAAGCCTTTAATTTTACCCCAACCGGCGCCCAAACCGCATTCCAAAAACTAGTCGATTGCCCATTACCAATTTTCTTCTTGACATTCTCCCAAAACCATTTACCACAACCAACCCATTTAACTAAATCTCTCCACCACGACGACCATCCCTTACCCCAACTTTTTCCCACATCACAACTATCGACACAATTAACAAAAATCTCCATATTTAGACCTCAAAACCTTCAACCACAATGAATTACCTCCTTCAAGACATCTCCAACCCCATTTACCTAACAAAGAGAGATTGAACAACTTCATATTTTTAATTCCCAGACCTCCCGTCCTTTTTTACCGACACACAAAATCCCATTTTACCCAAGACACCTTCTTAATTCCCTCTAGTTTCCCGCCCCACAAAAAATTGCAATGAAGCTTTTTTATTTGGTTTAAGACAACGGCATGAATGCAAAAACTTGATGCGTCAAATCAAGTCCTTAATTTATAAGCCAAGAGCAATATCAAGGATCACTAGAAAAAGCACGTAGTGAGTTGATAAGTTACCCCGAGTGTCATTCTCGAAGGACTTAACTAAGTTTGTCGGTGTTTTAAAGTACTCGTTTGTCTAGAATTGCGTCTTACGACTTCCAATTCTTTTCTTTCGCAAATCACACAAAGATCAAACAACAAGCACGGGTTTGTTATCAATTAAAGGAGACATGGGATGGTGGTTTCATCAAGAGCTAGCTAGTAAAAGATTGCAATGGATTACATGACTTTTTGAAAGTGAAAACGTTTAATCAACGTAGTAGAGTCGTCAATTCTACTAGTCGACGTTTGTAGTCGAAAGTGTTGGGCGTAAATCATTGTTAACCTTGAGGGTGTGAATCCCTCTTGTGGATTTTGGGTATAAGAAAACGATTGCTAAGACTTTGAACTAATCAAACGATTTGCAAGAATTCAATCAGACAAAGAACAGTTTTTCATCCAAAGACCTATACTAGCATGCTCAAGATTTCACCACCAACCCATGGGTGTTTAGCTACTCATATTCATGTTGTCACAGACAAGAGATATGAAGATAATAAGCATAAACACACAAAGGAAGCAAGAAATTAGAAACTATACAGAATTACCGATTATGAAGAATTACTGAACTCCAATTGATCAACAATGGTGAAAGTACTGGTTTACAGGAAGAAATCCTCAGCTAAATGGTTAACCAAGACTCCAACTTCAATCGGATGGATGATTCTTTGAACCCTAGACCTCTCAAAATCTCCCAAACTATGTTGTGAAATGAAAAAGTGATGAATTTAAATTACGAATCTGACATTAAAATGCCAAAATCCTGAAAAAGTAACGCCAGAAACATTCAGATCGGAGGTGGGCGATCGCCCCAACAGAATGGGGCGATCGCGATCGCCCACTCCGGCTCCTGGACGCAGCTCTCTGTGGTTGTGTCCAGTCATTTGGGCGATTGCCCCGCTCCTCCTCGGGCTCTATTCCGTCTTATTCTTCCGTACTTGACCCGTTTGGCATTCCGGGAACCTTTGTGGCACCTATTTGGAGTCTTGGAGCGTGTGATCTCCGAGAAAGTGCATCCAAATGCATTATTTTTACTCCTTTTCTTCATGAAAAGTACCTAAAACCTGGAATCAAGGTGGAAACACAAGAAACACAAATAAAATACAAAATATATACAAATAAAGGAAAAACTAATCTAAAAGTTAGTTAAAACAAGGTAAAAGGAACCTAATGAGGTGTCCTAAAAATGCCTCATCAAAACTCCCCAAACTGAACCTTTGCTCGTCCTCGAGCAAACAACAAACCTAAAAAAGAAACTAGACTCTAAACAGACAAAACAAAGAACGAGTCAAACAACCAAGTTACAGAATCTACATTTGTAAGAGACAAACTCCAAAGATGCAAAGGGTTTGAGTTGTTACCAAAGTTAGTGGAAAATCAAGCAAAAATCTAACTAGTTCGTTTCCAAAGTAAATAAAACTTAAGTCTAACTCGGCGGTCCCTCACAAGGAATTTCAAAGTAACTCTCACTCTTCTGGACAAGTCCAGCATGGTTAACACTCAAAAGTAAAGCTGGAGGCGGTTTTCACCACAAGTTGCCAAAAATCTCTTATGCAATGCGTTTTTATTAATGAGTTAAAAGGGACTTTAGTTCAAAAGACTAAAATTAGAGACATGCTACTCAGACTACTGTTCCCTTTTCCCTTTCAAATTTCTCAAAATCTTGCACACTTATTTTTTAGAGTTACTCAAAATTATTGTGAATCTGCAGATAAAATCACTGGTGTGTGACCCTCGTTATCAGCAAGGACTTATTTCGTGTGTGGCTCTCGTCCAAAGCTTTTGCTCATGTAGACAAGTAATTCCACACGACTCACAACTTAGGGTTTGAGTAACTCGTGTGCTTATTTGTCCTCATTGGGATCTTTTGGCTTCAATTTTGTTGGTGTCCATTTTACCGAAGGTCTGCACTTTTGTGCGTGTCGGTTAGCTACGTGTCATCAACCTTCACGGTCATATGGCTGATAAAAGGCCACGCCGGTATATGGTAGTATTTGAACACGCCCAACACGAACTCGGTGATCACTTGAGACCATAGATACACCCCGAGCCTTATTTAAAATGTACCCCGGGGCTCTTCTTCCTGCCAACTTTGCCCGATGCCTCTCCTCACGCTCCACCTCATACTTGATATCACTGAACTCAGTGTTGAACTTGTTAATCATAGTCTTGACAGACCCAACCTAGTCCTCAAGTTCCCATGGTAATGCTCGAACTGAGTGATAATGAGCTGGCCCAGATTAATGGGTTCTCCTTGCACAAGAGCGGCTAGGAGTCGGGCTGAATTCTAGCGGACGTAATGGGCATTCCCCGTGGGGCAGATGGAGGTGACAAACCAGGCGTGGATGATACGGCTCTGGAGGCTAAGGAACTTGTGCTCAATCAACCGAGGGGGCTCCTTTGGGTACCTAAAGTACTCATGGAAAATGATATATGTAATCTCCTTCGGTATTGCCACTTCAGTTATCTTTTTGTGCACATAGACATCATCGTCGACATCAAGTTCAGGCACACCATAGTACCGGTTGATCGAACGAGGAGTAAACTCAACATACTTGTTCTTGATTGGTACCCACTCGGTAAGATCATCTTCGCACTTCCGATCTTCATAGTTGGCATAGAAGTCAAACACCAACTGCATATCCCATTCCTCGGGTTCCCCAGCAAGCCTGAGCCACCCTCGACTCTCAAACATAGTCTTCAATGGTTCCATGATTCGCTCTTCCTCACGAGAGAGCATCATCAGGTCCACTCCTCGATCAATAGCATAAGCTCTGCCAGAATTGTTGGGCTTGTACTCCATGCTCCTTCGAGAAATGGCGGGAACACCATAATCCACGGTGGGAGGTGGATCAATCCTCACCATTGCATTGCTCCTCGATGATTCCCCTCTGGTTCTCTTAGCTGGTCTTGTCTTGGGTGCCATGGTACCTACATAAATAGGTGTTAGTTCATTTTAATCGCAAAAACGCAACCAAGACTCGACTGAGAAGCTTAACTCACAAAGTTATGCGCCTTATCCTATCACATAGACAATTTCAACCATAGTGCGCGCAAGAACAACTATACTCAATGAATTCGAAATCTTAACCGAAAGCATATGGCCAAGCCAAAATACTATGCCAAAGATAACACTACCAATTCAAGTCACTATTGAGCAAAGTAGCATATGGAGATATGAAGAACTACTAGCAAATTTGATTGAAAGTCATAATCAAGATACAAATCAACAATCAATACTAGAATTATATTCAACAAGTCACAAAGTGCATTCTTACAAGCATTCATAATCCAAAAACCATTCGAATGTAAAATTTCCCAAAACGTTGCAAGAAGGGTTAGCCAATTACCTTGATTTTGGAATGGATAGGATGAAATGATGCAAGAATGTTGTTCTAGATGATGAGCACTTCGAAAAGAGCCAAGGAACAAGAGATTTGGTGAAGAAATGAGAAAGTTGGAAGATTTTTGGAGGTGGGTAGTCGTGTGGAGGAAGACGGGAGGTGAGAAGAGTGAAGCAGCAGCTTTTTATTCTGTTTTGCCGGACCGGGCGATCGCCCGCCTCTCTGCACGCGGTGGCTAGATTTTTCGAATTTTTTTTTAAATAGAAGAAAATAACATCTTTACTATTCTAAAAGAAAACTACCCAAAGGTAGTTGTTACACCAATCAATTTAATTTTGACCAATTAAATTAATTTTGACTCCAAATTTCATATATAAAAATAAAGCTAAAAAGAAAAAGAAAAAAGAAGGGAGTTGTAAATCATCTCCCACTACTCCCACCCATTATAATCACCAAAATTTATATTTTCATTAATAACTCATATAACATCTATATTATAACTGAATTTATAACTAATTATAAGTTTAAATATATATTATATTGTTTATGTCATGCATAAATAATTTTACTATGAGACACTCATCTATTTGGTATGGCACGTGAATTTTAACGTGTACAATTTTACTAGTAAAATTAAAAGTGAATGCAAATTATACTAATAATGCAAACTAGAATTAATTTAAAGATTTTTTTGGATTTTTGATAAAAAGAAGAAAAAAGTTAACCAAGAATCTATTACAATTACATCGTACGACCAACTAAAATTAACCAACTTGTCAGGCAATTCTCAAATTGATCGTATCACGCCACCGTGTTGGTTTACTAAGCAACTAATTGATTATCTAAATAAAAATTAACCAACTTCATAATCTAAGAAAAAAAGTTAACCCAGGACGCGTGCCACATTTCGATCCGCGGGATCCACGTTAATTGCCTTTGGACTATTCGTTATGAGTCATGTAATTATATAATGATATATAGACAAACTTTATAAAAGCAATGGCTGCAAGTGCTTTTAAACTAAAGCCTAATTACACTCCCACTAAATTGGCGACCTAGCAAATGGACTCTCCAAAGCACCACCATCTAAAGTTCACATACACCTAAATTCACCAATCAAAACACTAGATTTATAGGGACCATTATGGCATTATATATTCAACCTCAATTTACATCAATATCCCTCTAAGTTATTTGCACATACATTATATATTCAACCTCAATTTACATCAATATCCCTCTGTGTAAGTTATTTGCACATACATCCCTCGGATTATATGTTCGAATCAGTCGGCCCTTCACGCCTGTACTCGGTAGTGATCTGGTGAATTGCTCATTCATCAAACTTGATGATATGTTTAACAAAACTACCTAATAAACTAATTGATTATGGTAATTGAAATTGAAAGTTGATATATTAAACAAATCAATAAGTTTATATTCTACATGAGATAACTTATGTAGATAGTTAAACTAACAGCCTACGTACCATTGTATACATGCAACTAGACCTGGCATATGAGTCATTTGCAACTGGTCAATTCAGATCGGGTTGTTTGAGTCTGTGATTTATTCAGGTCTTAGATCTTGACCGGATTATGGTATATATATCAGATCGATTCATATTCAAATATTGTCGGGTTTGGTTATGTTCAGATTACATTACTTCATATAGTTTCATATTAGGTCGTTTCGGATCGAGACAATTTGAAATGATTAATTTAGTCTGTCATTTGCTGATTAATTTAATTTAGTCTGTCATTTACAAACTCAAAATCCAACTCGACTCGATCCGGTTCACACACCTATAATGATATTAATGATTCTTGTCCCATCTAAGTTAAATTCGTGGCTCCTCTCTTGCTGATATGTTCGTATTAAACAAAAACTAAACATATTTTAATACTTCAAATATAAGGTGTCTGCCTCTAACTTCTCAAACATAGGGTGGTTTTGTATAACTTATTCATGCATAGGGATGTTTGTGTAATTATATGTATCGTATATATAAAAAAGTATATCGTCCATGTTGAGATCTTGAGAAAGCATGTAATCTTTTCCATTAAAGAAGTGAGGATTTATTTCATGGTGCTTCTGGGAGCATCTTCTCCTACGATTCGTTCTAACCAAGGAAAGATTGGCAAAGTGGATGATCAATGATTAGTAAACTAATCCGTGATGAGTAGATAGTAGTACCTTACGAACCAATACATCAAATTTAACAATCATTGAAAGTAGATAATCTTTCTCAAAATAAAGACACAACTTATTTTAGGAATATATTTTCAGACGGCGTGGACGAGTGCGAAACCGTGAGTATTTTGAGATTCAAGTTGTGGAAAGTAGATGATATAATTGGAGTAAGTTTAGCAAATACTACAAAAATAAACATTTGGAATAAATGAGATTAAATATAACTATTCTCGGCTGAAAATGAGATGACCCGATTAAAAATTCTGCTGGTCATCTGACCCGTTTTGAGAAAGAATTATGTTTTACTGGTCCACACCACCACTTCAATCGCTTTTACTATTGAGTAACTTTTGTGAGATACCGTGTTTCGAATAGACCAAATTAAACATCACATATTTTGTCACAAACACCGCACGTTTAGCTACAAACATCACATATGATGTTTGTACCTAAATATGTGATGTTGATTTGGTCTCTCCGAAAGACCGTCTCTCGCAAAAGTTTGTATTGACGGTTACAATATTACACACGGTATAGGCGATGGTGATCGATCTGCTATTGAAATTCACTCTAAAGGTTTAAGAAAATTAATGGGTGTCACCAATCACCGGGCAGATACATCATCCAAAATAATGTATGACTAATTATTGTTGAGGAATTGGTTGTGAGAGGCAACCAAGTGTGGTTTCAAGAGGAAATCAAGAGAGAGCCAAAATTTTGATGTGTTATAAAGTATTAAGTGGGTAACTACCGCTCGATTTTGCGTGTTCTTTAGCTCGTTGTAAAATGGGGTGCCCAAATTTCGTAACGGTATAAGATATGGGAGGTTACCAATTCTAGGTGTGGAAATAAATTGGATTAAAGTGTGCTAGTTGGGACTTGCTATTGTATTTGTCCCACATTGGGAAAGAGTGGAAGGAAAAAATGGTATAAAAGTATTGTGTATACTAGAGTTCACAAGTGTGTGTAATGGTTATGGAAAACTTCCTACGCGCGCGGGGGAATCATTTGAACTAAAAACCCAAGCGAATAAACACGATCTTGTGGGTCGTTTGTTAATCTTTTTACTGCATTTTTCCATGGAATGCAATTGTTGGCTTTCCAGATTCTTCCACTTAAATGAGAGGAGTTACATTTTCAATTTTTGAAACTCCTACCCACTAACAGCAATATTATTCTGCTGTTATTTTGCTCTTATTATAGCAGTTACGTTTTTTGCTACTAATGGTGAGATTAGCTGTTATAGTTACGTTTTGCTACAGCTATATATACCCCATCCCCATTTGAGCAAGACATACCAGAAATTCTATCCCTCTCTTCTCCTCAGTTTTTTTCTTTCTGCACTTTAGAAATCGAGAGTTTCTTCACCAATGAAGTTCGACGGAGCTCTTACTGTAGAGCTTGCAGTAGATGTTGAGATTGGACGTTGTACCTTAATTGGGAGCTAATTGTCCGATGGAGGCCTGAAACTTTATAAGGCGAGCAAATTTAGCTTAAGGGGAAGTGGTCACACCACTGATTCGTCCAGGATTAAATCCGAACAATAGTGTCTTTCTGGTTTCTTGTAATTTTCTGTTGCAGTAAGTGTAATCCTTTATTTTTCCATAAAAGCTTCATACATACTGTTTCTGACTTTTCTTGCAGCAAAAGTACTAACCGGATCCAACAATTATAATACTCCATCAATTCCGTATAATTTTATATATGAGGGTTGACGCGTAGTTTTAGTTGAAAATTTAAAATAATAAAATATAAAAATGTGATAAAAAGTATACTTTAAGTGGCAAATATGTAATTTATGTGTAAATTTATTGTTTATTATATAGAATAAATAATATTTGGTGGAATGATGATTTTATTAGTGCAGTAAACTCAATGTGTATATATACAAGTCTATACAAAAATATTCTAGATATTCTAAATACAACATAATCCCTTAATATACTCAATTAGCTACAATTAGGAGATTGATTAGTGTGTCCTTAATACGCCCCTGCAAAATCGACGTTTGATCGGCAACGGAGATTTTAGGAGTTGGAAGCAAGATCGAGGAAGGGACTTTGTGAGAGCATCAACAAGTTGGTCCACCGTACTTATATGTGAGACAGAAAGAACTTTCGCGGTCAGATCAAGCACAAATATATGTCATTGGCAATAATGTGGTTCATGCGAGAGTGGAGCACAGGGTGAAGTGTGAGTCGAGTGGCTCTTATGTTATCACATAAGAGCTCTGGAGTAGTGCGAAAAGAGATGTCCAGGTCCCGAAATAGGTGTTTGATCCAACATACTTCCGAAGCAGCAGCTAGCGAGCAATATTCCGCCAAGAGATAGAATTTGGTCCCAAAAGTATTACATAAGCAGATGTGGATCGACCATCACATGGACTTCCACCAAAATTCCAGTCCGAGTAGGTAGTAGGACATAGGTCCTTGGGCCGTTGGAGAAGCAAACCATGATAAATAGTGATTTTGAGGTATCTAAAGAGACGCTTCACAGCACTCCAATATGTCTCTGAGGGGTTGGCCATTAACTAAGCAAGACGACTGGTAGTGAATGAGATATCTGGTTTGGTGAGAGTCATATATTGGAGTCCATCAATGGCGCGACGTATTCTGTAGCATCTGCAAGAACAAAAGAAGGCGGCAAGGGCTTTGGAGCCACGGGTGTCGTGATAGGTTTGGCTCCATCCATATATATGATGACGACGAAGAAGGTCAATGATATACTTATGTTGGACAAGAAGAGACCCTATTTACAAGAGGCAGCCTCGATTCCCAAGAAATAGGATAAAGAGCCAAGATCTTTTACTGCAAATTTCCCTTGAAGATGCGAGATGATTGCAGTAATTTGGGTCGAGCTGGAACCTGTAATGATCAAGTCATCAACATAAATAAGAACACATAGATGTACTTAGTCCTTGTGAAATGTGAAGAGCGAAGTGTCGGCAAGCGACTGTTGGAATCCAAAATCCAGTATTGGAGTATTAATATAAATGACTAGATTACACAACTCTCTACAAGTTCGAACTTTTAGATGTGATTGAATTCTATCATATTATTTGTTGGGTGTGAGTTAGTTTCCTTTTTTTAGTACTTGTAATATATAAATTTCCGTTGAACGGATAAAATGACAAATGCATGAATTTTTTGGACATAAGTAGTAGTATAACCTAATAATATGTGATCTAGTGTGACATCATAATGTGATTATGCGACGCTTAGTCGCATTGATTAAAAATGAAGGGTTGAGATTAAATCTAGAATTGATCCAATTGTTTAGATCGTATTACTAAGGTTACTACAATGCACCACTACAGAAGTTTCCTGATCATCCTTTCATCATAGCCTTTTCCTATACGCCACTGGTAAAACTATGTGCTTAACTAACATTGGAAGATGTAAATAGAACTTAATTTAAATTAGTGAAATTGAGTATAAAGTTTATCACATTCTATTTTTATAAATGAAAAATAGAGGTTTTCCAAAATCAAAATTGTGCAAATCCATTAAAATGGTATGTCCAATATGCTTAAAGTTAAAATTCAATGTGAAATACATAACAACAGTCTTTCCATATTGGAGATATTCATATATAACAATACCCTTTCCATATTGGAGAAATTCATGTGTTTTTCACTTTCAACCGTTCTGTATAAATTCTATTATCATATATGGTAAATAGCCCATACATAACAAATTTATAAAAATTATACATTTTGTCATTAGAATTTCAACCTTTGCCATATTTCATACTCCTTCCGCCCCGCATAACTTAATATATTTGTCATTTTTAGCTGTCCCACGGAATTTATTACATTATTAAAAAATGAAACTACCCTCTCATGTAACAAATAATAAAAAAGTCTTAGTCCGAAGGAGTATTTTTCTCATTTTTAATTGTTCATATACAATTGAACACTAACTCTAATATACATCTAGCACATGTGTCTCTCCAACCGGGGCTACCAAACAAAATTATTAAATCCTTTTTAGAAATGATACGACACTGATTTTGATAACATGAACACATTTTGACTGAGAGATACGCACAAGGGCTCTACGTCTCAAGTCTCAAGTCTGAACCCAAAAATACCGAATAGTTTGTCAAATATTATCACTAACCAGGTGGAATTTGTTTCCAATAATAGTAAGGTGCGTGAACGCATGAAACAGCTGCCAGCCTAAGTGCCTAACACACACTTTTGCGGTTAAAGAATGCTAGGCTGGATTCACAATCTTTAGCAAAACTTGATGAGAATGAGAAACTGATTAGTTGATAAGGGTTTTGTATACCGTGCAATATGGTATAGTAACTCATGATGTTTTAAATGTTGTAATGTGATTGTATCATATGTAGTATATGTTACACTGTACAACACACTCAAACACCAATACACACTATTACATGCGACACGGTAGAGAAAACCGTTGATAAGTTAATTTGTACTAATGATTATGTCTAACATAGTAACATGGTTTGCTAATAAATTAACCGTATCGATTAGGTAGTTCATATTAATTTTTGTGAAATTATTTAGTAAACTAATTAGATGCTAAACTAACTTATTTTTTTAAAAAGCTACCTGACCAAATTCAGCTAGCATATAAGTTTATAGCAAAACAATTGTGTAATAAACTTATTTTGAAAACATACTCGTCACTTTATAAGATAGTAACTAAAGTCTATGTTTGATATAGAATTAAAACCTTAAAATTTAAGTTGTTTTTTACTTAATTTTAAGGGCTTTGGTTGTAGCCAAATACTCTCTAATGTTAACCTTAAGTATTTATTATAGCTTGATTATTAGTAGGTCCACTCTCTCACCCCAGGGACCTTAGGAACAAAATTTACAGTTATCAAAGTGATTAAAATCAAGAAATCTATATTAAACTAGTTACTTTTTGGTGTTTTTAACCAGATTCACGCTATTATAATCGCTTGCTAAACAATCCAAGTGCCTAATAGATGGTTTTTTTTTTTTTTTCGAGTGATCCCTAATAGATGGATTAAAAATGGTAATTACAACTATATGAACATTGCATATCTCAGTAATTCATCCATAGAATGTAACCACCAGAAATTTCCCCACATGTACATGGGTGAGAACAAAATGTACGGAATACGTGTTGGTCTGTGATACCAACGTGTGACCCACAATTATATGCTCCACTAATAGATCTTGACTAATTATACAATAATGAAAAACAAAAAATTCAAATGCAAAACAACAGCAGATAAGTGAACTGGAACTTTATCCCCTCAAAGAGTATAGATACAGTATAATCACGCCAATAAGTATTTGAAAATCATAGTTCATTCCCCACTAAACATAACCCACAAATTATCTACACGAAAGTGGAGATTTAGGCTACAAAATCATACTAAACAATTCTCCTAGTCCAACTAGGAGATGACACTCACACACACCTAATGAGCAAAAGGCTGTGAATTGAATTTCATAGGGCATTGTCATAACATGCCACCGGCAATATAGACTAGACACAAAGGAGCATTTCATTCATAAAAGAGAAAAGTGAAAGGTGCCACATAACAACTAAACAGGATCAAATCATCACAATTATAGTCCACTTTCTTTCCCACATACATTTGCCCTCACTAGATATGTCTTGCAGATTTGGAACACGTGTATTCGGCAGATTCCAACACCCATAGTAGCACAAGAAAAGCAGCAAGATATTGTCAGTCTCAAATCTTGCAAGGATATATACAGTCATCACCAAAAAGAAAAAGGAAAAAACAATCTCCCAATATTCACATACTCCTTCATACCCTTCAGAAATATCCAAGTAATTCACCCTGAGCGTTATCCCATATTTCTATGAACAACCACCGTGCCGCTGGACAAAAGAATTTTCATTTAAGTGGTTGCTGGTTCATTATGATTTATATGAATAGTTACAGGATTTCATCACAGGGCACTGGACGAGAGAAAAGAACGGATACGCTGCAACATTTCTGCTTTTACTGGATCGGGGATTGAAGCTGCATAACACAATCACATCATGTGTAGTTAAGACCAGAGAAATATACAAGTAAAACCGATTATAAATTATCACCAAATTATGCATTTAGCGCATTGATAAACAAAGAGCGAAACTTTCCAAGCAATAAGGAGATCTTGAGAACCCATGATTTTACTTTTCCTTATCATCCAATCACAGTAGGTAGGTAGGGGAAAACGAAACCTAGGTGATTACAAGAAGGTTCGCATACACAGTTCCTGTATATTACAGTTTACAGACAATCCTTATGTTCTGAGAATTTAAATTAACTCTCTTATGTTTTGTATTAGATGGGTGGAGGGATATTGTTGCCAGAAATGACTTAAGGATGTATAAGTTTCTGAATGCATCAAGTGATAGTTATAAGAATCAAGGGCTTGAATGCAGTTACTCAAATGCCACTACAAGGTGCAACCGTGCAAATGTAATCTGCCTTGATATCTAAAAAAGAACATAAAATATGCAGCATTGGTAAATGTCATTATTGGGACTCAGATATCATTAAACTTTCTGGGAATCAAATACCTTTGAGGGTCACTTTTAATACTTGGATTTCTTTATATGGAAGGATAGAAAGATGAATGCTCATATCATCAATCATGGAACGCACGCAGGTTTGTTGAAATGGAGAAGTCTCACGTGATGTTATCCGATTGGACATCCCACCGCGGCTAAAAGAAAAGTTTTACAGGATAATTGACCAACTTTACCTATATGGGATGGGATGTCATATCCATAAATGAACTTGGCACATGCCACTGGATGTGTGGTTACACTAGGAGATATAAAAAGGAGAACGAATTACCAAGACATCCACTTTAAGCTAGGTGTTGCCCACATAGAAGAGAAGATGAAAGAGAATTGATTGATATGATTTGGATATGCATGTATGATCTGATGTAGGCCTACTGCATCCCATCAAGTCAGGTTGATGCATTTTGGGTCTTTCCGAAGAGCAAGGGGTGACCACAAGACTTGGACCGGGGTATGTAAATTGGGATATATGGATTATGACTTAGTTGTTATGTGAAGGTAGGGTAGTTTTGCAAACAAAACGGAAGATAAACTAATGTAATTTAAGGAGCAGATGTGAGCTAGATATGGTATTCAACTGGCTACTGAAGCCAAATAGCTAAGAACAGCATGGCTGCATGGGGTAAAAGACTGAAAGACAGCAACCAGCTTGTGATCTATGATGCAGGCCAAAGAGGAAGGAGCACATGTAAAGTAGGCCTACCACAGTTGAACATTGTCAAACTGAGAGTTTCATGTTAAAAAGGACAAGAAAAACAAATTCTAAATAAAGGAAAGCTCAATGAACGACGAGGATCCCAAACATTGAAAATGGCAGAAACGAGCAGGGGCAGGGATCTATAGCATACAATTTTCAATAGAAGAGGCTATGACAAATGAATTTGTCAATTATTGTGGATCAGATTGGCTCAAAAAACAACAATGCGTTACCATTAATTACACAGAAAAACTAAGTCTAAATCATGACATTATGGTTCAATATCCCTCTCACTAAGAACTTGATATATGTAAATCAGTCGAATTTTAAGGGGACTACCTCTCACTTAGCTGAGCAGTAAATTCTAAATGTTCACAGCAGAAAATGCTCTATCTATGCTCATGGTAGTAATAGGTAGAGTTCACGGTGAAACAGTGAACCAAAAGGTAGATTGTGTACTTATTTGATCTACCATATTTAGCAAGAACTATGATCCCAATAACTCCCAGAAACTCATCACAAGTATACACATATTAATAAAATTCTGAAATTTGAGCAATACTTATAAGATTTTTCTACTTGGAAGCAGAAAATGAGTCTGAGGGTTGAGTTTTCCCACAAAATAGTGGAACTAAAATAGACTGTGTTTGCATTTTTATTTTCACCAAAACAGCTCAAAGGGAAATTTAATAGAGTAATAGAAACTCTTTCTTCAATGTTCATGCAGAACCGAAATCAAGATGCTTCATCGAGTAGAGAAACCAACAACTATCTTTAAAAAAGTAATTGCAACCTTTGTATGTTAATGTGCGCTAATCTAGCATTTCTCACCTCCTGTTTATTCCTAGCAACGCCAGTGTGTCGATGACAATTAATGGGTATGTCATCCATTATACTGTGATGAGATGCGTCAGGTTTATAGAAAGTGAGAGAGAGTTTACATTCAGACCATTTTACTAAACTTTGAAAATTGAACATGTTAGACTAATTAGTCCATCAAAGAGAGAAAAAAAAGAAGTCTATATTGAATAGTAATTGGGCCTAGAGTAGCTAACGGACTTCAGTTTTTCTCTAATTGTTAGACGAATTAGTCCATCTAAGAGAGAAAAAAGAAGTCTGTTTTGAACAGTAATTAGGCCTAGAGTAGCTAATTACGGACATCAGTTTTTCTCTATTTGGATTTGTATATTACACCCAGACGGGTAATTGAAATACAAAACCCAAAATTGGTATAGTTGAAATCCAAAATTGGACTTCAGTTTCATTTACAGGGATACAAAGCTCTGTCCCCAAGGACTACAGCATGACTACCATTTCCCGCAACAATAACTACAGGGTGATTATTGTTTTATTTTATTTTGAGGGGGTTGGGGGGGGGGGGGGGGGCGGCATGTTGAGTAAGATTCCTGTTCTCATATCTGGTGAGGCTCTGACCATGTGAAAGTAGTTGATGCCTTGGTCATTCTTAACAAGTCGGATGAGAGTTGCAACTTGGTCTTTAGATTATTATTCATAGACTTCAACGTGTGTTTCCACTTCCCAGCATCTCTACCGTATGTGCACCAACGTGTAAACACCCCTGGGGATTCTTACTTCCTAATCAAAATAAAAGATTGTCCCCATTTGCTAATGCCTAATGATAGTTTGAAATGCGTTAAGAACTCCATCTTATTTATCTGCCTATGAACTATTATTGCATATGCATAGTTTGCTGATGTTGCTAGTCTTATGGACAACTAATTCATTCTAATGTGATTAGGATAGGGTAAGTACATAAATACATCCTCAAGTACACTTGACAAGCGTATTCACACTTAAGACTCTTGTATGTAAACAATCCGCTTCAAGCTATGAAGCAGCAGCATAATATAGCATGCAACAGAGAAACTATAGAATACAACAGTAGGCTTAAAAAAACAATATATATGGATAAAAGGCAAGAAACCTACCTCGTCCTTTTGGGGTAATGAGACTGATAAGATCATCAACAGTTACTTTATTTCTTCCCTTCTCCTTCACGAACTCCCTTTCGAACAAATTGCAGATGCGTATTCAAGCAATCAATTTAACTCCAACAAAGAATTCTAAATCCCATACAGCATCCACAACAAGAATAGAGATAGAAGAAAGCACAATTTTGGGAAGGGGGGCAGAATACCAGCCTACTAAAAAAAAACTATCTCGTCATACGAAACATCAAATTTCTTTGCGTTATATGCTTTCTAAACAGGTTCACAGCTAATTTAAATATACTACTTGCTTCTCCCAACAAACAAATTCACACAACTGAGCTCACATATATCCAATCAATCACATTTCACCAGTCCAATTAACTAACTATAAGCAGATGAATTGTAGGCAGTAATTAAATCAAATAGTAATACCCAACCAGTTTAAAGATTTCAAATGAAAAATTAGACCACAAAATCATGAATGAACAGATAATGTAAATCATATGGAAACCTGCAAAGGGCTCTCATCTCATCTTTCCAGCCACATTCAACAAGCCTCTCTCTTAAAAGTTGTTTGAGTCGCTCCTTTTCACCGCTCTCTGTGAACTGAATAGAGCAGTACCAATCAACATATGTTGGAGAATTTAATGGAAACAAAAAAAAAGAAAGGAAAAAAGCAAGAAGCTAGAATTGAAGTACCTTCATGTTAACGATTTCTTGGAGGCTCAGCTGACGATCCAGTTCATCGTCTGCATCGGGAGTTGGTGGGCGTTTAATTGAACCCCTCCTGGACAAGAGAGCAGGAAATCATCCAGTTGAGAATTAGAGAAATATTGGGAGAAGGATAAATTGCAGAGAGCAGAAACTGCTTACATTCTTCTTCGGTTTGAAGCGTTGGAGTTGCAGCTGGTTTTCCGATTGGGGAGAAGTTTTGGTTATCGGTGAATATGCTGATTACGTCGGTTTATATCTTTCTTTTTCGTAGGTTTAACCGTGGTCTCACCCTCTCATAATTTTTCCTTTTAGAGAGGTTCTCCCTTTGAATGTTTAGGGCTAACTTCACAAGCCATTTTAGATTTTTCCTTGTGAAATGTATACACTTCTCATTTGATTTTTTTTTGGAGAGTTTCAATAAACTACTCATCCAGTTCACCGGAAGCTTCATATGTTAGGTCTACGCGTAGTTTTCTATGAAAAATTACATTGAACAACTCTCATGAAAATCTTGATTGTCCTGAACAATTAAAAGGACCATGTTACGTTGATGCAGGCACTTAGCTCATCAATGACGAACATAAGATCAAACAGTGTGTGAAGTGTGTGTAAGATGGTGGAACCAATTTGGACCAGAAATTGGTCACGTGCATGGACCGGCCAACAAATCTCCACCTTGACCGATTTTCTAAAATGATTTATTCGCCATGGGATCCCGGCTCAAATGTGATTGATACCAGTTAAGTTCAAGCAATGTTCGAACTTCGCTGATTGAAGGCGCTTGGTCAACATGTTCGTAGGATTTATGGCCGTGTGAATCTTCTCGACGGTATGATCAACTTTTCGAAATTCTCATAATATAAAATCCAAATATGAAGGGGTCTACTTATAGTTTTGAAAGGTTGTGAGAGAGAAGATGAAATTGTCCGTAGACAACCCTTTGTGAACGATGGCAAACCATTCTAGTCAAACCTACTCACATAGAGGTGTACAACTCAACCTGAGTGATGTGCCCTTAGATTTTGGTGGTAAGGAGTTTGAATCCCCTTGTCTCCATTTTTCCAAATGTTTACACCTTTCCTGGTCATTCCACAATTCTCCCACTTCGATTCAAGTGTTGAAGTCATTTAGCTCTTCACTCCATAAATATGGATTCTCCTTGGGACTCAATCTCGTTAGCCAAAATATCAATCATATTTTGCGCCTTCCTTCTTAATCTTAGCTATTTAAGATTTCAACACCAACTATTGGCCTATCAACTAACACACTTTAAGCGTTAACTACTCTTTCACCATCTAATGGATTTAGTTATAAAACTTCATTTTCGACGTGTGGAGCCCTATTTGATTGAGGTATAAATTCATAGACAACTCAGTACTGGTTAGCTAAAATTATAACATGTACATAAAAAGCATCACTCTTATATTTGGACCACGTGTAAGACTAAAACCTATGTGGTTGGAACCTGGTGAGTCCCGGATTAACAAGTATTTGGTGGCCCAATCGCACCATATTAAAAAAAAGGGAAAAAAGCTAGACAATAATTCGGTAAAAACCCGTGGACTGGATCGATTTATTAACACAACAGTAAAGTTTAAAAATCTTAAAATTTGTGCTTGTTTAAACTTTATTAAGCCTACTCATTTATGAATTTTTAATTTGTTTTTTGTAATATGTTCATGATTTATCATTATTGTATGTAGATGGAAAAAAAATACTATAACATACTTTACACTGCAGAGCTACATTGAAGTACATTTTATTTTTCAATAATAGTCGTAACGGCCCGACACTAATCGGCCCGACGCAGTTACCCATGGACTTTCCTCCGATGATATGCTGGTCCACTGCATCAACACATGTATTTCGCATCACTCTTTCCCCAATTGTTTGCGCATCGAGATACTTCCCGATTAGTGACCCATCATAAGATTTGTTACAGAACAAACACGCTTAATTTTGAAGTTTTTATGATTGAATTTTCAAAAAGAAATATGCATCATATTGGTATGAATAGTGTTATCAATCCATCTATTAATGGATTAATAAATCTCTTTAAATAGTACATGTAGATTTTCGGTTAACATCATCTAAACCTAAGTCACATTTGAAACCCGTTAGGTAGATTTTCGGTTAACATCATTTGAAATCACATTTGAAATCCGTCAACTAGCCAAGATTTCAAAACAGTGTCAGAAAATAGCCAAAAAAATATGAAACGCGCAAAAGCAGAATTAAATTTTGACTCGTTTTAACTATAGTGGACACGAATCGCAAATCAAGGAACGAGATAAAGTCCGTACGCCTAAACAATACCACTGTGACACTTCCCTTCAGACTCGAATACAAAAATTTCGGATCTCCTTTTCCATTTCGTCTCCACTTCCCAACCCAACCCAACCCTTGGAGGGAAAATCATAAATTTTTGAAACCCGTTTGAATTTTTTCAACAAAGATTCGTCACTCTCACTCTGCTAATAAATCACTCTCCGACTTTGTGCAGCTTCTTCCTGTCCAATTCGACTTCGCCAGGTACTTTACTTAATCTTGTGTTCACTCATCTGCTCTTGGTTTCTAGGGTTTTGGTTTAGCTCGATGTTTTCGGTTGCTGCATGGTCGATTGGCTTCGATTTGGTGCTTTTTCAATTGTTTTCTGGTAGATTGGGGCAGCAGCTGTAATTTTTAAATGCTTTGAATTCCTTTGGTAGTGAAGCGATACATCTATAGTTTGTTGTTGTACTTTCCATGAGCTATCCAGCTATCCTGCAAATCACTGGAATTGATGTATTGGAGTATGACCTAGTTAAGTTTAGGGTTTATTCTAGATACGAACTGTAAGACTGAAATTTAGCTGGCCTGACAGTGTGGAAGTTTAAAATAATGCTCTTTAATTTGTTTTTAGATTAGTACTGCTTTATGAACAATTTCCAATTTTCCATGACTCGTGCGTTTAGAAGACTTGGAAGTAGTTTCTTGGAGATCTTGAGATGAGAACATTATAATGTTCCTCCTGCCGAATCTCGGAAATGTGTGTGATTACTAATTAGTCTTGTTTTATGTATCTTGCATGAGTTAATTTTGCTGAAGAATATAAGAAATGGTCCAGGACCTTCAGGTGAATTGGTATATTCTGTATGTGAGATGCCAACGAAGAAAAAAGTAACTGGAAGATATTCTAGAGAGGTTGCAAGTCCAAGGTGTTTAAGGCAACAGAAGAGGCTGGTTCAAAATGTGCAGATACAGACAAAGAAAGTCACGGAGCTAATCACATCTTCTGCTAGGAAGAAAAAAGTTGGTAAGTTGCATTGAACCCAGTGATTGACTTGTAAGACGTCACAATAGTCTTTATTCCGGGTTAAGGTTGTGTTTTGGGTTACTTGTGCAGTCTTTCGGGAAAAACAGGCAGAGTTTAATCACAAAAGTTTTTTGATTTAATGTAGAGATTATAAGCCGTCTTGATATAAGTGAAACTGTGGAAGAAGAAACTAAAATGTTTTTTGTGGTTTTGAGGGGATATTTCACAGTTTTAATCCAGGTTTATTGCCGTCAGATAGTATGCCTATCTATTTGCTTCCCGTGTGAAATACTGATGTTCCAAGTTCCTTTCAAATAAAATTTCAATCTGTATGTTCAAGACGGACCTATTTGTCAACATGGCTCAGATTTTCTGGATTTACCAAATAGATTTATATCTCCCGTGTACCTGTTGAAAATTTCAGTTGGTACTCCTTCCAAGGCAATTGTAGAGCCAATTGATATACCGGATTTGGATTCCAAATTCAGATTAGAGGATTTTGATACTTCCAACGTGTGTTTGGGTCGTGATGCAGAACATGAATTTGATACTTCTCATGCAAACAATAAGGTATGCAAGTGCAACATATTTGCATATAGATACTGGAATTATTATTATTACTATTTATCATTATCTTCTACTACTACTACAGCGACTAATACCACCACCACCACCACCAATAGAATTATTATTTATTTTCTGCTCGTGCTGTATTGCATATGACTGGTGTATTCACTCATATGCTCTGCAAATAAGAATGTAACGACAAAATCTTTGGTTTGATTGCATTGTCATACCCTAGGGCCATGTAAATGAGATTATTGATTCTGTCACGGGCACCATATTCTCTCCAACATTCCACACTGCACGGAGTACTGAAACAGATCTTTCAAGCAAAGGTACTTAGATTTTTTTTTTTTTGCTTTTTCTATCTTCTTTATGTGAAATTTCAAGATGTATTAATTATCTTCATCTTTTATTTGCGTGTCCTGCGGCTTAATCTCTATATTAGACTTCTACGAGTTCTTTCAGCATGAAAACCAACAGTCTGGTGACTTTGGGACAGAGAACATGCAGATAGATTGCCATGGTATAAGTTAGAACCATTATCTTCTCCCCACAAA
Source organism: Plantago major (assembly GCA_026545765.1). Classification (NCBI taxonomy): domain Eukaryota; kingdom Viridiplantae; phylum Streptophyta; class Magnoliopsida; order Lamiales; family Plantaginaceae; genus Plantago; species Plantago major. Next base: position 75,508,672 of record CM048841.1, read on the forward strand.
ACTTATCTTGTCTATTTCAAGTCCCAGTACTAACTCAGTTGGTAATGGTGTGATGCAAAATATCAGGTGGTGGTACCTTGTCACCCGAAGTTTCAGCAATATACCTCACCATGAAAAACTCGAACCTGGAATGTGCTGATGAGACCAATCAAGACCGTGTATCAGAAGTCTGTCAGGAGGACAACGATGGTGAAGAATTTGATGATTTTGACCCGTACCTATTTATAAAGAACTTACCTGAGTTATCATCGGTGGTCCCCACATTTCGGCCTGTTTTGTTGCCCAAACAAACAAGAAGCTGTCCGCCAACCACTTTAGTTCTGGACTTGGATGGTAAACCTTTTTGCATTTTTTTTTTATCTCCTACTTCTTCTGTCCCGGATCAAGGTTCCCATCTGATTTTTGTTTGACTATAAATAATCCTAAACCAAATAAAAATAATAATTAATAAAATTATATTATGAATGTAATCATTAAACATTCATAATAACTGTTTTTAAAATTACTTCTACTATATGATTTAGGACTGATTTATGGTCAAACGAAGGTTAAAAAAGTATACAAAAATCAAATGAGAATCTTGATCTAGGACGGAGTACATGTCAACCAACAAGGCCTCATTGACTAAGCGTGACAGCAAGACAATAGCGTAAAATGTCGTATGGTGTATGGTGCATAGTTCATGCAAACTTGAGTTTTGCCCGTGTTATGTTATTGCATGATAACCATGTTATTTTTTTGTGAGAGCCCCTTTACAAATTTGATTTTTTTTTCTCACCAACATTCTAGTATTTGGAAAAAAAGTGTGAAACTGAAAGAAACACGCTGTATTACGTGCAATAAAAGTAGTACATGCTGAGTTTGCGCCTGTTACTTGCAAAGCAAAAGAAGTCTTCATATTCTACGAATTAAATAAAAGAAGTCTTCATGCATTAACACCTTAATTCTCAACTCTGTAGATTGTGTATTGAAAGAACTTTTTCTTGTTCTTTTGTTTTGTATTGACAGAGACCTTGGTGCACTCTACCCTTGAGCCTTGTGATAATGCAGACTTCACGTTCACTGTTAATTTGAACCTGACAGAGCACACAGTCTATGTTCGATGCCGTCCTCATGTAAGAGAGTTTTTGGAGAGAGTAGCTAGATTCTTTGAGATTATTATATTTACAGCCAGTCAAAGCATATATGCTGAGCAGCTTCTGAATGTTCTGGATCCAAAGAGGAAAATCTTTCGTCATCGACTCTTTCGCGAATCCTGTCTCATTGTTGATAATAATTACCTGAAGGATCTGTCCGTTCTGGGCCGTGATTTGTCACGTGTTATTATAATTGACAATTCGCCTCAGGTGAACTATCTTCTGTATATGTTTTAGAAATTTTCTGTAGTTTAGTTAGTTTACTGCATCTGCATGTATCAGTGGCTATTCATTTCTGTACTAGGTGTCTTGCAGTTTTCTTAACTGGACTATAAAATCCATGATTTTGCTCACGTTGCTAGTGATATCATATCTTTGTTTAACATGATCACACCGTTTTTATGTGTAAATTGTGCCAAACCCCTCTATGTGGTTTTTATTGCATTGAATCCCCTTGTCTGGTTAGTTAAGCTCCACTTGTAAACTCCTTCCTGAAATTTTGAAAAACTTATAATTTTGGCAAGGGGTTTTGAGGCAGAAATTTTGAAACCATGATTGGGATAGAACAAAAATAAAAGAAGTGCATATTGTGGAACTTGGGCCTGTTTCTGTTATCTCGTTGCTTTCAGTTGACAATTGTCTAGCCAATTGGATATATTACCTGAACTCTGCTGAACTGGGGTTTAATTGTTGCACATGGTGTTTACCTTTCAGGCTTTTGGCTTTCAAGTAGACAACGGAATTCCTATTGAAAGCTGGTTTGATGATCCCTCTGATACAGAATTGTTATTGTTACTTCCCTTTCTGGAAACGCTACTAGGAGTTGAAGACGTAAGGCCCTTCATAGCCCAGAAATACAATCTCCGAGAGAAAATACAAGCAGCAGTTTGTCCTCTTGCCTACCTTTGATGGGAGGAATCAGATGAGACTTGCACCCCGAAACTGGTACAGAAAGCCGAGACTAATAGATGACTGTACCAGTTTGAGCTTGCTTGAATTCTGATCGTATGTTTCCTTGTTTAGTTTAGGCCTTTGAATTGTAACATCAGTTGGATTCAGGTAACTTAATTTATACTGCTCTGACCTTCACATGGTTGAGGTTTATGTTCAATAAGTTGTACTCTCGATGCATGGTTCATTTAAAGTGTTGTTAGCAAAAGAAACTTGTATAAGTCACATGTGTCCGTCTGATTTATAATCCGTCACAGTATTGTTCATATTTTTTGTTTTGTTTTTTAAAACATGATTTGCACCTGAGGACCTTTGTCGTACGTATTTTGTTGAAGCATATCATTCCTGCTTCCTATACAATTTCAGTCTGCTAAGTAATTCAATTCTGCACCTGAGGTCACTAGAGCTTTTCAAGGAATCGGTGGACCTTTTGGCAAAGCTTGGGAGTGGCTCTTTTTTTAGTCTGAATTATGAATTTAACGATAAGGCCTTCCTTACATACTGAACGACGCAGACTAGGTTTTTGTATGGAATGTTTGCTCTGTATGGCTTTCTATATACAGTAAAACCTTTATAAATTAATACTCGATAAATTAATACTCGATAAATTAATAATCTCGATAAAATTAATAATTTGTCCAGTCTCAAATTGGGATCAGTACAAATTTGGATCCCAATCGATAAAATAATAAGATATTTTTTTTGAAATCCCAGTGTATATATATTGGTCCCAACGAAATTATAAATTAATAATTACTAAAAAATTCCATATGTGTGTGTGTGTGTGATACATTCAAAATTCTAAGATTGTTTAGTAAAAAATGAATCCATAGTCACTTGTTTTTTGTTGAACTTCAAATCTATATTGAGTTCATCTTTAAATCTCCCAATTGCACTTAAGAGTTGAGGCGTTGTCTTCTCGTATTGCAAAAAAAAGTTGTGAAGAGTTGTTGTCGCTTGCAATGCTTCTTTTCGAGTGATCGGTTCCAAAGCTATTGAATCATCCTCAGCTTCACCATCGACCGGATTTTGAATGGTATTCACCACAATTTCTTCAATGCTTTGAACCTTGTAACATTCATTATTTTCACCAGGATAATCTAGCAAGTGATTCACATCCATTTTGTGCCGATAATACATACCCGTAATCAAGTTCTCAAGCTCATGAATATTTTCTCTAGAATCTGCATCGTTTAAATTACTTGAGCCGGTTGGATTCGCGGAACGAATTTTGCAGCGTCGAAATCAATTTGCTATGGCCTCTTGTTGCACATTTCTCCAAGATGAGACGGCCAAATTGATATCATCTAAAACATTAATCTTTTCTGGAGAAGAAATGTCAAACTCATAACCTTCCAAAATCTTACGGTAAAACCTTTTACGGTAGTACATTTTAAATGCTCTAATTATCCCAGCACCACATGGTTGAATTTTTGAAGTCATGTTTGGCGGTAGAAAAAACAACTCAATGTTTTGTAACCCTGGGATATTATTTGAATGGGCTGGACAATTATCCACTACCAAGAGAATTTTTCGATCGTGCATTTGTTCATCCAGCCAACGAACATATTCTTCAAAAAGCAACCCAGTCATCCATGCTCTTTTTTTGGCACGGTATTCACAATCTAGGCTATTCATGTTGATATTCTTAAAACAACGTGGCCTTGCATACTTACCAATGATTTTTGAACACCTTTCAGTTTAGGAGCCATAGTTGATGTGATTTTAAAATTTTTCAATGGCCATTTTATAGTGATCAATTTATAACCATGTTTAAGGTACTACATTGGTATCATGGATCAACTTTTTGGTCTGATGAACTAACTTTTTACTTATTCAAAAACAATGAACTTGACAAATTCAATTAATTTGTGAATGTGAATTCATAAAATGTTAATTGGAACTTGTTTTTCTAATTTATTTTCATCTCTAACTAGTATACATTGTAACTAGTATATTGGACTTGGAAATTTAAATATAATGAAAACCTCTTTAAATTAATAAATTATTAATTTATCGATATAATAATATCTCGCTAAATTAATAAAATATTTCGGTCCCAACATTATTAATTTATAGAGGTTTTACTATATATGAAGTTATGAACTACTCCCTCCATTTCAGAGAAAGTGTTACATTTTGACTTTGACCGGTCAACTGTATTCGAGTTTGACCACAAATTACTCATAAACGATAATTCAAGTAGTATAATAATTCACAAAGTTTATAATTTAATTTAAATCTTATCCGTTGATCTTACTTATTCAATTGAATCTGGTACGTACATGTGTCATTGTTTAAGTAGAAGGTGCAGGGTTCGAATCTCATTGGCGTAAGTTTCTTCCTTTTATTTATTATTTTTAAATATTTTTAAAAATCACATATTCATTGGTTTATATAAAAACTCTTAACACACGTAGTGTGTTACGTAAATGCTAGTAGTAAATAATTTAATAAAATCATATAATAAAAATTTAATTACTAATTTTTTATTATATAATTTTAATAATTTATTTATTAATATCGTTTAAGAGTAAATTGCGGTCAAACGCAGAGACAGTTGACCGCAAAATAGTAAAATGTAACACTTTTTCTGAAATGGAGGGAGTATCATAGATATCTTTTGGTACCGCGTATTGTAAACATGAAGGTTGCGCAACAAGCTGTGGTTCTCGAACAAGCTTAAACTAATATAAATTTCCAGTTTTAGAAGGAAAAAAAATCTTGAATTAGGTTTATATATCATGTTCTAGTATCTTTTAGTGTGTAGCTCATATAGGAGTACATAATTTGATTTTATTGAACATCTCCTAAAAGAATCACATAACATTAGTCCAGTGCATCAAAATAATTCAATAGGATGATGTGATATTTTTCTAATTCATGATTATTACAATAACCTATACGAGTTTTGGTGAGTTGCTATTGCATGCATCACTAAGAGTTGTTGTACAATTAAAGTTTGGTTACAAACTGGGGGGACTTCGGATTTAAAGCTTGAGGGGGAGGGGTGGGGCGAAACTATATATATATGAGATTATTTCGGAGTCTTTGCGCGTGCGCGGGGAGGGGGAATATTACCTATAAAAAAATTCTCAAATTTTAAGCGGGTGAACGCCCCCTTCAGCCCTAGATCCGTCCTGATTACAAACCTTATTTTAGTGATAAACATCAATGTCTATTTAATGATAATATCGAATACCCATGTATTATTATTATTATTATTATTAAATATTTATAACTAAACACGTGATGCAGATCGCATATTTTGTAGAGACTCATATATCACATAAGGTAGTCTGTTATCAAACTCGTGATTAAAAAAAAAACGTTCTCATCAAATGTTCGCGAATATTCTACTCCCTCTTTAATGTTTAAAAAAAAGGGGTTGATACCAAGCCAAGGCCAAGCACATAGTCTGGTTCTTTCCATTGAATCGACAAGGTCCCACAAAAAGTGGTTCAGATGTTAAGTCCTATACATGAGAGACACGTGGCATCACGTGAACCGTCACTTCTTCAATTCCCGAAATTACCCATGTTTGTTTGATTATAAAATTCCATTTCACTACACTGTTCCATACTTACCTCGCTCACAACGCCAACAGAAAAAAAGATCAAACCAAGCAAAATTCCATTTCAATCTTCCGATATGGCTTCATCTCAGGTAAAATCACTGTTTCTGAATCAATATTGTGATGATAATCTGTATCAAGTCTATCTCTGTTTGATCTGTAATTGTTTCCTCATTTTTTGAAATTGAATTAGGTTGAGGTTGAAGGCAGTGATGTTCAGCTGAAGCATCTAGGGTTCGTCAGGATCTTAACGGTAAACGCTGTCGTTTTGGTCTCGAATCTGTACTATAACGCCAAACAAAGCTCCGGTTCTCTCAAATCCAAAGTTGAATCGGTTGAAAACGCCGTTTCCTCCGTTGTCGGTCCTGTTTATGAAAAGTTCAAGGGCGTTCCTTCTGATCTCCTTTCTTTTCTCGACAATAAGGTGATTTTACCTCTTTTTTTTCCATGATCTGTTTTTATTTTCTAATTTGAAATGAATATTATGTGATCGGATTATAGAATTAGTGTTTTATGCATCTGCTTTGCATCATGTGTGTAGCTAAACAGATGAAATGGTATAATTCTTCTAGCTGTCGTGTAGCTTTCAATGAAACATTTTAATAGCTCACATGTTGATTAATTAAGAGCTGAGGCAGTTTGATTTCATATGGAAAAAGAATTACCGTGAATTCTAAGAAATCGAGCTTTCCGTGATCCAATCTAAAGTGCATATGCAGAATGCAGTTGCAGTAAGGAACACGGATTACTGCTTGTCTACACATGATGCATTTGCGCTTTTGAGCTTTCAGTTATGATAAGATCATGTAATGTTGTATGATATGTAATCGCTCACTGAGTAGAATTCAACTGGTGTGATAAACGTACGTTTTGAATTGGATTCGATACTAATTGGAGTGAAGAACCAGCATTGAACAATAGATAGGCGTTATAAATTTGAATAGTTGAAATCTAATAGGATAATTATTTTCCGTTAGGTGGACGAGGGCATTCACCAGTTTGATGAGCATGCTCCTCCGGCTGCCAAGAAAGCCGCAGCCAAGGTTCAATTGGTATTACAGAAGGCTTCCCATGTAGTGCTAGACTTGGCTGAGGAAGCTAAAGTTGCCGGTCCATTTGCTGCCATTTCCCATGCTGGTGCAATCTCCAAGCAGCTGGCTATTACCCAGTTTGCGGTAGTGTGGTACAAGGTGAATCAGTATCCAGCACTGCACCAGGTGTCTCAAATGGCTGTTCCTACTGCCGTTTACTGGTCGGAGAAGTACAATAAGTTCATTACCGACTTGACCGCTAGAGGATGCAGTTGGTTTAGTTATGTCCCATTAGTTCCTGTGGAAGATATGGGCAAGGCTTATAAGCAGGTTGAAGCTGCCAAGGATAAGAAGGACGACAATGTGAGTTCAAGTGACAGTGAATCTGACAAAGAATAGGTGGATGATGGTGTTAGTTTGTTGTATGTGTTTTCTTATGGTGTCTTGTGTGTGCTGCTTGTGTTGATTAAAAGCTTTCTGGTGGTAGTTTGGAACTAATATCTGCATGTAAGGTGCGCTGTAATATATGCTTCAAGTTTAGTAGGGACTATTCAAGGTGATCAAATTGATCTTTGTAGTATTAGAAATTGATGTCATAGAGGTGTCGATAATTCTATGGATATTGCCTTGGGGTGTGAGTTATTGGGATGTGATTACGCGGAAGGATCTGGTCGTTAACTCACGTATCAGCATGGGTGGGAATGAAGATTCTGCAACTCCCGCAATTTTCTGCAGCTGTGTAAAATCTGAGTAGAGTGTATATCTGTAGAACACAACATCCCAACATATTAGCCTAACACAGTGGCTGGCAGGTTGCTAAAAAAAAAGTGGAGTTTGGATGTAGGTTACCTACTCAACACACGGGATTGAGGAAATTAAGGTTTTTTTTGGATTTTTAAATATTTTTTTAGTTTGTCTGAGTCTTGAGAAAGCGTCCCAGCCTGCCCACAAAGAAGTGGGACTTGACTCTCAAGTGCGAATAAAAGATGAGAGGGACAATTACAAGTGAGGCTCAAAATCACTTGGATCACCGTATTCAAATCATACTTCTTGGCTTGCTCTGGCAGCAACTCAATTATGAAATTATGAGCGTCTTATTTTGCATGAACAACAAGAAGATTCGACATCCTTGCATATGTAGTACCAAGTCTGACCTTAATGTGTTGGTTTATGCCAGGTGACCAAAAGCTTCACTATTTATCAAGTCAACCAAGCATGTCAACTTATCCTAGGATACATGGTTAAATCCAGAGTACATGGATCAACCAGATAGGCAGATAGTCATTCCAATTTCCAAATAAACTACATGCAGAGGGACCGTTCTTGAGTTCAAGAGAATAACAAGAAATATAATAAACAGGTTGAAAATGCACTCAAAATGATAAGGATGCTATTTGAATGCAAACTTATAAGAACAGTAGGATCACAATTTTGTCCGGATGCTTATTACAAATACTTGAATGGTAGTCATCGTCAGCGAAGAAGATGCAGAGATTTAGACAACAGTCAGGCTGCCACATCATATAGCCAAGTGCTTCCAACATCCCTGCAATATACTTCAACAACTAATTAACCAGGAAACAACTATGGAGAAAAAAAGTCGTTCATATTTTCTGTGGCAGTTTTCAAAATAATTTACATTTGGTGAGACACTCTTGTTGCTTGTTATCAAGCCAAACACCGGAAACAATAAAAGAATTACTATGCCTCGCCGCCTTGGCGATGACTATAATGGCCAAGAACCACTAGCTTCTCAAATCTCAACAAGCAGTAGTTCAGTCGAAACTGGAAGCGATGCATCTACATGAATTTTGATCTGAACTAAAATGAAATAAAATAAAATATTTCTACATTTCCAGTTTTGTTTTTTTTAAAAATCATTTCTCTAAGGTTTCTGCTCTGCAACCTTGAGGAAAAAATGGAAACATGCTCCATAGCCCATTACAGAATATACAATGACCATGACTCGTGAGCCTAGCTGCTCTCTACTTGAATCATAAACCAGACAGCCAGAGAAATAATTTGTATCATGGGAGTATGGCATTTACAGCAGAAAGTGCGGGCAATAAATTTAAGGGATAAAGACGGGTGCATGGAGTATGGTAGTCCTAGTGCGTGGACCTCATAGGAGTTTATTGGCTTGCACTAAGAGGTGTAATCCTTCCCTAGACTTTGCCAGGCTAACTCCTAAGGTTTTTATTTCTTCATTCTGTAGGCTGAAAAGGGGTACTGGGTGAGAATGCATTTGGCTGTCATGTGAGGCGTACTCATCCTTCATTGTTTGCAATCCACAGTTGCTTCAGATATCCCAGTGAATCTTTAGTTTGGTGGTTCTGGAAATAGGTCTAAATTAGAGAATTTAAACTATCTGGACACATACTTCGTGGAAAATTTATGGAAAGTTACAATATCCACCGCGGAATAGTGCACCCACACGCCCACTTGTAGCGCATTGTAAAATAAGAGATATGGTGCGTATGTTGAATATAAAAAATCTGAAGAGAATAAAACGCAAGCTGGGAAAATATCTGCACAACAGCATCTTGGAAGGCAGTGGTATTTAAAATGGTCAGAATTCCTATTGTTCATTGCTTGTATTGCATCATTGGAGGTAATACCGCCGAGCACTAGCAGCAAGATTTAATTTGTGATCAGCACTTTGAGGGACAACAATTGATTGTTGAAGATAGCTTTGTTTACCTGTCTCTGTTCTGAACCACTTAGTAGCTAATAAAGTGTAGTTAGGAATGATTGTGATACGAGTCTCAAGCATGTTCGTACTGGCGTGGAGAATGACTATGGAATGTACTTCCAACTCCAAGTCAAGGTTATTCGGCTACATGATTAACATCTTTATCTTAAAAGGTTTGTAAGAGGCGAATAAGGAGGCATTAGGCACCATCAAGGTCATATAGGCAATATTCATGCAGAAGGAAAAAATAGATTTATGCTCCTGGTCATGTATACATATATATTCAAGCACTACAGTCTAGCTAATGCTAACTTGGAACTCATCATAATGCATCTATAAGAAAACCCAACGCCCTAGATCATTTACACCCTATTCACGACAACATATCACCACGAACCCACAGAATATAACTGCAAGCAGCTAAATGTTCAGCGCCAAAGTTTTAATGTAAATTATTAGACAAGCAAAGAGCTATATAAGGTGAAAGACACTGACCAATCATTTGGAGTTACGATCCTCAAGAAGGTCATCATATGGGTCCCTTCGTCCTTGAACTTGGCTAATCTGAGCATCCCAGAAGATCTGGGCATTGAATCGGTCAAAAGTCCAGAATCCATAGGGACGGAGTGGCAAATCCCACATTTCCTTGGTCTTTTGGCTACCCTCTTTCATTTTATACATATGCTCCCTGAATTTTCGGTCCCTCTCCTTAGGGTTCTCCATCATGCGAAGTATCATATTCTCCGCAAATTCCATTATAAACGCCATATTGCTGCTCACACAAAAAGAGAGAACAGATAAGAGAAACAAAAATTAAACGGATACAAAGCTAAGACGGCTCTAATGCCACAACTTGTCTCCAATTTCCCAAACAACGCTTCCTCTTTCTAATCATAGGTGAAGTCAAGGGACTATCCAGCGAACACGGTATACGTAGATCAAAATGAACGACTGTGAGCACTTCATATGAAGAAACACATTTCTTGTTTTTTGGATTAATTAGATGTTACGCATATATCCAGTTCTCATTAGATGAAGCTGAACTACATTCAAAATTATATTTGAACTCTCTTTGTTTTTTATTTCTCACTGCTATCCACTACACGCGACTAATCCAGCCGAGCAATGGGGGCGGCTCTCCAGCGGCGTTTTTTTAAATACATAAGGTTCGAACTCGAGACTTGCTTAAGCGAACTCAAGGCGCTTACCATTTGAAGTGAAACTCTTTGCACAAATATTAAACACCAAATCAGAAGCAATCTGCCAAGTCCATTAGATTCCAATATACTAAGTCCATTATAATTACATAACTTGCATTTCGACAGGGAAGAGCAGCAAAAAAAGGAACGAAAACACGATAGCTCATGAATTTGATTCATGGAACAAATAAATATATTGAGCTAGAAATCATGATTCAGACTTCAGAGGAAGCATATAAATTATATTCTACATATCAAGCAACACTATCACAAAGCAATTATTCGATCACAAATTTACATTCATACTTGAAGCAAAACCTAAATCGTTGGCCAATTCAACTAAACATTGATACGATATACAAAACTGGAATCGAAATTAACACAAATCATAGGCGATTATACAGAAGGATTGATGGAAGAAAGACGATGCGAGTTTCAGTAGAACGAAATCGAATTTCACCTGAATAATAGCTGTTGTTGCCAAGATCCAAAACCTGTAAACGATTAACAAAAATGAATTTTAGTAGTGATAGATAATTGATAATTCCACCAGGTACGGATTCGTAATTTGCTCTGATAATGGGCTGTATAGTTTGAATTGAGGCCCATGTACTACTAGATTGAAGAACGGAGGCCCAATTACATGGACATTAAATAACTAAGGCCCACTTGATGTTCGGCTTGTTCAAAACCTATTTATCTTTTTTAGCCTTTCATTTCAACTAACAATTTTATAAATAATACGGAGTATAAATACTAATCAAATGAATTTAAAAAAGTTTAAACTCATCACTTATTTCTCACACAATCTATATAATAACCCTATAAAATTTAAATTTAATTCAATTACTATTCTACAACTGAAAATTTTCATTTAACTCAATTTTTTAACACTCTACCAAATGGTTAGTTATTGATTTATTCGGAGTCGGAACCAATTGAACACATCCAACTATCCAAGAGAAGGATTTCATCTGTAAATATGATTTAATATAATATATTTTCATATAATTAACATAGTTTTTCCTCGAGTATTATTATCTATTTCTGTCAAAATCAAGTCATTATTCGGCTTGTGAAGTCCCAAGGGCCCAAAGATTGAATAATTTAGCCTTTGATTTGATCAAATGCATAGACACTTAAGTCCACCAGGGCCCAGTTAGGCTAACGGTTTGAACTTTTCTTCTTCAAATAATCAATTTTCAATCTGGCCCAGATAACTGGAAATACTATCTCACAAGAATTTTCCCAAACATATTTCTTTTGCACGATTTACCCTAGTCATTTGACATTGTTCACACGGATGTGATATGTTGAAAGAAGTGACAATTTCGTCAAAAATATTTTCTTTTCTAGCTAGAAAAACATAAGATTAGGTTTAGAAAATTCAAACATGAGTTCAACCGGAGTTGCAAAGTTTTTCACAAATTCAATCCTTCTATACAAAGTGCAACCGAAATACATACGAACTATAATAACTGAAAATACAAAAAAATAGGTGCCAAAGGTTCGAATTCATGAACCTTTATCGAATTTACCAGTTGATAAAACATAGTAAAATATTGACGAAACTAACAATCATTCAAGTTTGAACATATAAAAAATTTGTATGTTATGATAAATACTCAACCTATTAGAAAAATAATGTAAGCACCTGCACAGCAAGATTCATAAAAGACCAAGAAGTTTGGTTTACCTTTTGAATATAGTATATCCCGAATAAAGTTTGATTAGAAGCTTAATTGTAAACAATTTCTTGGTTGCTACAATTAAGTCCACGGGCCACGGCTGAAAAAAACACAAAAATGAAGTCCACAAAAGGTCCACAAATGTTATTGAGGTATACAGGTAACAGGTTGGTGAGGTATGTCTCTCAGTCCACACATTAGACTAGGGCGAACATGCTGGGAGATGGGGGGTGCCGGAGGGCCTCAACTTTAAAATTTTTGAATTGTTGATTTCACTTGCGACTTCTTTAAATTTTAACATTTCGCTCCAACTTTCTAAAAAGTCTTTCCCAACAGGCCAACACGCAGTGTTTCATTAAGTTTTAATATTTCGTCCTGCAACTTTCTAAAAACCATTTTTGCCCACGTAGAATTTCATTACTAACAGTGTTTCATTACCCATGAAGATGTATTTATCGAGATTTGGTTCAACTCTGAAAACTAAGTATCTTACCAATTTAAACAAATAATTGTAATGATCTTACTCACACCGTATAAGTGGACACGTTGAGGTGAAATCAATGACCATCAAGTGGCGAATCCAGAAGCATATTTCAGATGGATCGAATTTTAACTTGTGATTTTCACAACTAAAATATTATTGTCAAATTGAGTGAATTTAAATTACTTATGACCATCCCGTATATATATATATATATATATATATATATATATATATATATATATATATATATATATATATATATATATATATATATATATATATATATATATATATATCTAATTTTCAGAATCTTCATACGTCCTGCAGTCCAGTGAAATTTATCCGGTTTATGCGGTAGTGTGAGATAAAAGGCGATGCCAAAAATAGTGAGTTCATCCATGTGCAATAAAAGATGAACTAAAATGCACCAAACTATTTTATTTCTGGTGAAATGTCAGTTAAATCAGTAGCATGCAATAAATATTTGCAACAATACAGCGAGTGAAGTGAATTTATATTATTGCACGAACTTGGCAAATTTCTGCTGCTCTTATTCAGGGAATGAAATTATTTCTTGTACTACCATTTCCACCAAAGACTTTCCCCTAATTAGATATAATTATTTCACAGGTACAATGCCACCATGATTCGGCCAACCACATTATAAGGTGCATTTATTTTACTCTATCCGGATCCAACCCGATGGAACTTTAAATATGAGGTTCTAGAACCGTATAGAATGAGGAACCTATGGTTTGGAAACCGCACGATTCCAGAACGGTGATCAGGTACAAGGTGCATTTAATTGCGATTTTATTCCCTGTAGAAATGATGAGATACAAGAATATTGTACAAAAATAAGATTGACTAATCTACGAGTTCGGACGAATAAGAAAAGGTCGAAAACAACACTATCCTATATTACAATCGCGAAAATCACTGCGAATCTTCCTTGCTAGATGTCTAATTTTATGTTTTCTTCGGAGACATAAATTGCTCATAAAATCAGTCTTGTGTGGTCCAAGCTTTCGAAAGAAACTAAGCAAACATGTTGCACAGTTGGACACTCAAACGTTCAATGCTGAGGTCTTATTCTTGTAAGTTGTTGCGAGTCAAGATCAGAAATACCAAGTGCCATTTATCCTAACCAATGTCATCAAAAGGAGGATCATGGTTGGATGGTGCCTGCTGAGTTTGTTTTATATCTAAACAATACATGCACCAAATAGCTTAATCATGATATTACCTAGGAGTTAGGACAATAAGGTTAGAATTTAAACTCTAAGGCTAGTCCATTACTTTGCACCTTAATTAAAGGGGCGCGCCGCACATTGGAAATGAAGTTTACTCGAACATTTGTAATCTACTATAATAGTATATGATTCATTAAAAGGTGAAAGAGTAATTGAAACTCAAAGTGTGTCGGTTGATGAATTAATTTTGCAATGCCAAGAGTTGGAATGAGAGAAGTCTTATATGGCTAAAATTGAGAAATAACTATGCTCAAAACTTGGTTAAGGGTTTGGATCCTAAGGGCACCCATGGTTTTGGAGGGGGAGGAGCTAGATGGCTCCACCGCTTGACCTTGCGCGCCCGTCTGGCTCCGCCAGGAGCTGGGCCTCGGGTCGTGGGTCATGGATAATCTTTTTGGGTCAGAAACCTATTGCGTATGATTAAGCCCAAACGAGAAGTCTGAACAAAAAACCCAACAGTTGTATCTGTTCGGAATGGACTTGAGTGAAATGGTGTAAACTGAACACATTTGTTTTAAACAAGTGCGTCTATTTGTTTCAGGGACATGTTCGCGAAAAGTCACACAGTTGGATTCAACTCTTCAATATTATAAATAGACCCCAGATTCGAATTTTCTACTTACTCGAAATCCATCCTTCTTTCTTCTCTTTTACTCTCTGAAAGTTTAAATATTCCATTATTATAGTAGTTCGCCCGAGTTAGTAGTTCAAGCACTACAAGAAAACTACCAAATAATAACGGTATCCGTCGCTAATTAGCGATGGATTATCTATCTGTCTCTAATTAGTGACGGATTATTTTATCCGTCTCTAATTAGAGACGGATAGATTATCCGTCGCTAATTAGGTTGACTAAATTTAAAAAAAATAAAAAATAGTTGTTAACGACGGATAAGGCTATCCATCGCTAAATCCCTTGAAACCCTAATATTACCATAATTACAGATCTGCCACCACACTCACTCTTCCACCTCTTTTCTCTTCTTCCTCCCACCACCACCTCCCTTCCACCACCACTCTTCTTCCACCACCATCACCACCACGCCACCACCCTTCCACCACCACGCCACCACCACCACTGCCTCCGCCACCACACCACCGTACTCCACCTCCCATCCACCGCACTGCCACCACGCCACCACCACCACCTCACCACCCAACTCCACCTCCCATCCACCACCACTGCCTCCGTCCACCACTGTCCAGATCTCGTCCATCCACCACTGCTTCCCTCACACCGTCCAAGATCTCGTCCGATTCGTCAAGATCCGTTGAAATTCGTGAAGATCGATCAAGAGCAGTGAAGATCTATATTTTTTTTTCATTTTTTTCTTATTAATTTTGTATAATTTCTTCTTTGTATTATTGAACATTGTGTATTGTATTATTGAATATTAGAGATTGAATATTGTATTATTGAATATTGTATACAATTATCGATTTATTGTCTATCCGTATTGAATATCGTATATCGATATTGAATATTGTATAAAATTGTCGATTTATTGTATATCCGTCGCTAATTTACAACGTCTTGGTCAACAGATTAATCCGTCGCAAAGGCTTCTGACGAAGAAAATAAGGACGGCCTTATTATCCGTCGCTACGGATTTAGCGACGGATCGGCAGCCTTTTAGCGACCGTCGCTAAAAGCCAGTTTTTTTGTAGTGAAGTGCGAGAACACTAATTCATTGTTGCTCTATCTTGGGTCTTGGGAGACTATTTGCTATGTAAACCGTAGGCACCATAGCGGGGCAAATAAAATCTTAAGTATCGAGGCCTAGCCTCAGCTCAACAGATTTACTATTTTGTCATGTTTACCATCCTCGTACACTATCTACCACCCAACAAATAATGTCATCGAGCTCGAGTAATAAATAAGTCTTGGAAGTTAAAAAGGTGGTCGAGTGGTAAGGAAGGTGGAGTACAAGCATGTGTTACAGAGATCAAGTCTACATGACATGATTTTCTTCAAAGTGAAGTGTTATTTTTTCAAATGAAGTCTATAGTTCGTTGATATTTTGTGGCCTAGAAAAGTAACACACTATTCCTTTAACCGTCTTGTTTCCACTAAATACCATTCTCACATTAACTCGATATTAATAAATTTTTGTAATCGCAAAAGTAAAACTGAAAATATAAATTAACCAAAAGCCATTTATTCACCTTTCCCATGTCGCAAGTCCGACTATTGCATTGAACGAATTTCTCTTATAAATTTGTGTTCTTCGTTTAACGTAATTCAACAAAATTTAATATTTTTACATGTAGATTGTCATAAACACTAACTCATGCTAATCAATTGTATACTATAACAACCAAGTCCTTTATACCTTCAAATCCAAAAAATGTCCTTATAATAGTAACACACTATGGGTGGCGTTAGTGTCAAGGTACTAATAAGCATCCTTGAAGGGCAGCTAATGATTTTGGGTCATAAAGGATTGCGCATATAAGTACTCCAAATGCAGAAAGCTCTTATGGTTGGAAATATGGTGTCATCCATTGTTTCACTATGTACAGTCAATCTGTCCTCACATTTTCAACCAACAATTAGTTGCACACCTCCAACCAACACAAGATGGCTTTAAATGTGTTTCTGAGACATCTCTAGTTTTGGACCACTACAAAATAATTTTTCTATTATAAATAAGTAACCATTACACCCTAATTGCGTTGGCAATAAAATAACTAAAAAATACAGGAAACAAATGGATCAATTCTAAAGGACAACATAATGCCTAGTTGAATCTGCATGGAGGAGTTCTTCATCCGGCTTCACTTGGAGAAGTCGGTAGGTGACTTAACTTACTCGGACCTCTTCTTAGTAGTAAGAGTGAACAATTATATTAATCAAATCAACCCAATTCAATCCAATAAACTCCAAATCAATCAACGGACAAACGTAAGAAAATAAACACAAGATAACCAAGATTTCTATTAACTAAGAACCAAAATGCAGTTTACAAGGAATCGACCAAACCTCCCGAGTTTCAAGCTACACGCTCCTCTGTTCTCTCTTCCTCACTGTGTTTCTCTCAGAAATGTCAATGTGTTCTCATCACATTCTCTCTATTCTCATCGATAATCTAGTACCTACATGTGTATATATACTAGAGAAATCAACATACATTCCCTTTCCTAACCAGAAACGAATTCTTTCCTAATTAGAAAAGAAACCTTCGATGCCAAGTAAAAGAATCCCAGTTAGATTCGGATTCTAACTGCTCCTGTGTTCACACTACACATCAATCTTCTCAGTGTTATATCCAAGTGTCTTCAGCACACTCTAACACCACACATCCATTATCCTTGTTTTCAGTGTTTCCAGTACACCATGCTTCATTACTTCCTTTAATATTAAGCTAACCGGCTTCACAATTCTCCACCTTAGCTTCATATTAATGTAACCACAGATACCACACCATTCATGTCCCTAGAGTTAGGACACAACCCTTCCTTCCATCAACTTGATATATAGAACTTAGACACGATCCAAACTTCATCACAGAAATATCCTCGACAATATTCAGTGCAAAATACACCATATCTGGATCTGCAGTAGAGGTTCTAACTCTTGGTTCTCTATCTCTGATGAGTTGATAATCCACAACATCATCTGGATTATTGAGCTCTATCCCTGTCCTTCTTCTAATCACATGCCTCTCCACCTGATTATTCGATTCAGGCTCCACCTGATCATGTATGTCAGTATTTCCCTGAGATTCAGCATGCGGTGTTGTCAGAACACCATGGTCTGCGAAAACTGGTGTTATCACCACACCAGTGTCTGTCTGCTCCATATTCAGTGTTCCTGGCACACCATCTTCGACAGGCTCCACCTGACTAAGTGTTCTCTCAACACTGTCAGTATTCCTCAATAATGGCATCACATCTTCATGGAAAGTCACATCCCTGCTGATGATGCATCTATTTACCCCTGATTCTAAGCACCAGAGTTTATATCCCTTAACTCCCTTTGGATAACCAAGAAACAAGCACTTTACTGCTCTAGCCTCCAACTTATCTTGCTTGACATGAGCATAAGCTAAGCATCCAAATACTTTGAGATATGAGTAGTCTGAATGAGTACCTGTTGGGAAATTTGTTGGGAAATTTGTTAGGAAATTTGTTAGATATTTTGTTAGAAATATCTGTTTAGATTTTGATCAGCAACATGATGACTTATCTTAGTCTCAGAAAGGTGATTAGTACTCTTGGTTCACTTGAACATTGTAAAAGAGGAAATCCACTAAGAATGATAGTCTAGCTAATCTTGTATAGGATGTTAGGTCTCGAAATGTAATTTTTATTTTATGAAGAGAAGACCAAGAAGAAGACATCCAAGCAGAACAAGCTCAACGACATTGAAGACTTGAAGAAACTGCACAAGATTACTGAAACTGTTTTTCAGATACCTTGCCAGATATCGTGAAGACACGAATAGCTTTAAACAAACTGTGTCACAAGAGATATCTGAGAAATAAGAGGCCTATCTGAAAACAAGGAAAGTGTCCACAAATATCTATTCTTAGATACCTTGAGCATTAACCACATTTCTGAAAAAGAAATATATATTGCAAACAAAGTTGTTTCAATAAATAGTGGTATCTGAAGATTAAAGATAAGGACGTGCAAAGATTCAGATAACACTAGTCTCTGATACAAAGCATAGTTCCGTTGACACTACAGGACAAAAAGTATAGTACAATGCATTTAATGCATGGACAGAGATGTCTGAATAAAAGTAACGGCAGCTTCTGAAGAAGAAGACAAAACACCTTACAAGATCTTATACATATATCAATAGTTTGAATTTTAGCCTAACGGATACTATTCAAACGGTACTCAAATTCATCTATAAATATCAACACTTAGACTGCTTGAAGAGATACACTACACTACGCTGAACTGAACATCTTACTCTCTAAAAGCAACTTACTTATCCTCAAAGCTTTCTGTTGCGACCAAAGCTTTTGATCTTGAGTAACACTGAAGTTCTAAGTGTCCTGATCCTAAACAAGTACTATTCGTGAAAGAGTTGAAACGAAAGATCAAGTATCTGAGATTCATTCTCTTGAACATTTATCTAAGACTTGGGTCAGTAAAAAGAACAAGATACCATACATTGAAAAGTGTATTAAGTATACTTGATTCACAGAGCTATCTGAATAACTGAATATGTTATTAAAGAAGCTCATCTGACAACTCAAACCAAAACCAACACCATAACTGGCGTGGAGTACAGGAAGTACTTAGTTTGAAAAATCAGGGAATAACTCCAAGGTTCTGAGTATAGGAAGTACTTGATTTGGGAAACTAAGGAATAACTCAAGGTTATTGAGTATAGGAAGTACTTAGCTTGGGAAGCTAGGGAATAACTCAAAGGTTTCGAGTGTGAAGTACTTGGTGTGCCAGGGAACAACTCAGGGGGAACATTTGGTTGGGAACCAATTGTTTAAGAATCTTAGAATAGGATTATTGTAAGGTGAACTCAATTATCTGTTTTAGTGAATTCTAGGTCTCTGGTAGACCGAAGCGGATTAGTTGGAGGATTACGCTACCTCCAGATACCACTATACTTCTTTGTGTGATTTACCTTTACGTATTTACATTTCACACAACACACACACACACTTTAACTGTTTCTGCACTTATCTTTATTCAGTCTTCCGCGCTCTGATTCTAAGTATCAGATATCTATTCAGAGATCAGAGACATAGTTTTTATCGACACAAGTTTTAAAGACTATTCACCCCCCTCGTCTTTTACTTTGCCGTTATGGACCAACAAGTGGTATCGAGGCGGAGGTTCACAAGCCTTAAGCTGAACCTAGATCCCAGATAGGTGAAGGAACTTTGTCCATTTCGAGGACTATTTAATTTGTGTGTTAAGTGTGCGGTATGTCTCGGTGATGCACCCATTCTCAAACCAGAGAATTACGAGAAATGGAAAAATAACATGATGCTCCACCTTGAAGCCATAAGTGACGAAATGATCGAAGTGATAAAGAATGGCCCAATAGTCATTCAACAACTCAAACAAGTCATGTAGGTTTCTAATGGTAGAGACAGAGATCAAAGCGAAGGATCTTCACAAACCGATGCGTCAACAAGTGGGAGATCTACTAGTCAAGTCATTTACGAACCAAAGCCCAGAGAACTCTGAACATCGGAAGATGCCAAGAGAAATCGTCTGGATGGTCAAGCTCGTAATATCATCATTAGATCGACACCTGAGCACATACAGTGTAAACTGTGGGGTGCTAAAACGGCGAAAGTTGCCTGGCAACTGATTGAAGAAATCTGTCGGGCCGAAAACCAAAGAAAACAAGTTCGAAGTTCTCAAGTTGAAATTTCAAAATTTCAAACAAGGACCCGAAACTCAAACTGGAAGAACTTGATTTGATTTACCACTCTCATGAGTGACATGGCAGCTCTTGGGGAAAGCAACAGATACTCCCAGTCAGAAAAGATTAAGACTATTGTCAGAAGTCTTAACCACAACTGGGAGCATACCAAATTCTTTTATTTTAACCAAGGAATGCCAAATATCACTCCAGTGGAACTTTTCTCTCATCTTGCTACTGTTGATTATGAGACAACTCAAAGAGAACAAACAACTGAAACGTTGCAAAACGTTGCTCTAGTCACTCAAGGAACTTCTGAAAAGAAGAAAAGCAAGGAAGAAACTGAGGATGCTCTTGCTGCAAAGCAAATGAGCAAATATATCAGTCGAGAAATTGAAAGAAGAAAAGCCAAGTGAAAAAGCATCTAGGCTCAAACTATCACCGATACAAAAATATGCAAAGCTTCATTGAACAAGCCCATTTCGAAAGCATCATGTACTGAGGAAGCAGAAATTGGAAACGATATCTGTTTCTATTGTCAGAAACCTGGCCTTCAAGAAGGATTGTCCTGCCCTCAACAAACTAAGGACAGGTGACAAGAAAGATAGGAGAATCTTCAAAAGAAGCCAGAAAGCTTTGTTAACTGAAGAAAGAAAGAAAATCCAAATTCAACTGGATGCTCTAGACGTTGAAAAAGATTCTGAAGAAGACAATTCAGATGACTCAACCTTACCATCACCAGAATTATGTGGAGTTACTCATGATATAATCGACTTCGGCCTCAAGAAGAATGAAATGTGTGGAGTTGCTGAAATTGACGGTCCATACATCTCCAACATAGAAATCTGTCTTATGGCTGATGAGGTAACACATACTTCTTGTTATACTTATGAAAGTGATGAAGAGGAAATAAAAAATCTAGAAAATCTCAGGAAAGAACTTGACATCTATGAAAGAGAATTTCTAATGATCCGAGCTAGAGCCGAAAACCTTGAAGAAGAAAAGAATTCTCTTGCAAAGGAAAATTCTCAATTAGTTAAAGTATCTGAGAGAAAGGATGCTGAAAATGCATCTCTCAAAGCTCAGATATCTGAGACTGAAAAGTCACATAAAGAAGCAATGGCTGAATTACAAAAGAAATATGAAGATCTTCTTTCTGAGAACAAGGAACTCAAGAAGAAAGAATTATCTTTTCAATCTTATGCCAAAGCTAGTGACACTCTTACTGAAGTACAATCTTACTTAAGAGATCCTTCAGAAAAGAAAGGACTTGAATTTGAATACGAGACATATTGCTCTATCACTCTGAATAAGAGTAAGGAGAGAAGAACATTCGTAAGTACTCAGCAAGACGGTTCACATGCAATCTATAGTATCGGTGAAAATACAAAGATTGTTGACAAAGGAAAGGCAGTTGCGACTAAACCTTTGTGGGAAAAACAAGTCAAAAACAAAATTGTTGGGCACGTCTCTGAAAAGAAACACAACACTGAAAAGTGTAAACACCCACAGTGCTATGTCTCTCAAAAAGGTAGAATTTCAGGAGCTGGCAAATTCTCCCATGTCACTTTTTCTGGAAAGAAATTGGACCAACCAGAGACTAGCAAAGCTGCTGAGAAAAGATCTCAGATAGCTTCAAGTGCTCGAAACGGTATTGGCTACAAAGGCATCGGAAAACAACTTGCTCATGAGTACAAGCAGGAGCAAGAACGATGGCTGAAAGCTAGAATTGCTCAAAGCAATTATCAGAAGTGGAAGTTAAATCAAGCTTTGAAAATCTGAATGCCGGGCTAGAAGAAATCAGCAGGAAAGCTAAGTTTGCTGAAAAGCAAACTCAGAAACCTGACAGTTATCTGAAAACATCATATGGAGCACCTAGGAACACACCAAGGAAGAAAATAATTCTTACTAATGATAACATTCATTCAAATAGAATTCCTCCTTACGTTCCTGTCAGACAAAAGAATATTTCAAAGAAATTCATTCAAAATGGATTCCTCTTGGAAGATCTTTTAATTACGATGGTTCCATCAAAGATATGAGAACCTAATCTCTGTTTCTGTTGTGTGCGAATGCTTCACGGACTAAAGCACAATGGCTATTTGATAGTGGATGCGGAAAGCACATGACAGAGACAAAGCAAATCAGTCGATTACAAAGCTTGCAACAGGACCGGATATCAGTTCTTTGGAGGAGAATTAAATCCCTCTCTGGGATTTGGTAACGTCAAATTGGGGACTTTAACAATCACTGACGTATTACATGTTAAGGATTTGAAATATAATCTATTTAGCATGAGCCAGTTTGCAGACAAGGGTTTTACTATAAAATTCAAAGCTAAATACTGCAAACTAATTGACAATGAGTCAAAGCAGACAGTCTTAGTTGGTCGGCGGAAAGGCAGTCTTTATGTTGCCAATTGGGCATCTGCCACAACTGAAGAATGTCTCATGGTGAGTCAATCTGGTCACACAGAAGAGCACTGGTTATGGCACAAAAGAATGAGTCACTTGAACTTCAAAACTCTGAACAGACTTGCCAAGAAAGAGTTGGTGGTTGGCCTTCCCAGAACATCTTTCAGAAAGGATGGTATCTGTTCTGCTTGTCAGATGGGAAAACAATCTAAGATCTCTTTCAAGTCCAAAATCAGACACTCTAGTGTTAGACCACTGCAACTATTGCACATGGATCTTTTTGAATCATCTGTAACTAGTTATGCAGGAAAGAAGTATGGTCTGGTTGTTGTAGATGACTTCTCAAGATTCACTTGGGTTGTCTTTCTGAAACACAAATCTGATGCCAGGGTGGAGATACCAAACTTGCTGAAAAAGCTTGAAGTCATGAAAAATGACAAGGTATCTGCAATCAGAACAGACCATGGTACTGAGTTTGTCAACCAGTACATAAAGGAGTTTTGTACCTGCAAAGGTATACAACACCAACTTTCCTCTGTAAGAACACCCCAACAAAATGGTATTGCAGAAAGGAAAAACAGAACCCTTAAAGAAGCTGCAAGGACAATGCTAGCTGACACTGAAATAAGTGAAATTTATTGGGTTGAAGCTGTAAACACAACTTGCTACACTCAGAACAGATGTTTGGTAAACAAACACCATGACAAGAACCCCTATGAAATCTTGGTTGGTAGACCCCCTAATATCAAACATCTGAGAATATTTGGTTGTAAATGTTTTGCTCTAAACAATGGGAAAGATTATCTGAGAACATTTCAACCAAAGGCAGATGAAGGTGTATTTCTTGGTTATTCCACAAATAGCAAAGCCTACAGAGTTTACAACAAAAGAACAAAGAAAATTGAAGAATCAATTCATGTTGTATTCTATGAAGGAAATAAAAAAACACCTCCTAATGATGAACTCTCAGAAAGTCTCAAAGAACTATTACTGAGGGATTCTAAAGAAGAATCATCAGAAAGGAGAAACATCATTATGGAAAGTGAGGATGACTCTGACGTAGAAAAGCTTGAAATGCCTAGTAACAACAAGATGACTCACAGACATGATGAGGAATTTCCTATGAGTTTTCGAAATGGAGCAGTTCTCGAGAACCTTCATCATGAAGAGGTATCTGAAATTGAGACTGCTGAAATACAAGTTCCAGATATCTCTAACACTGAAAAAGTGTCAGATATCCATGACATTTCCCATATGTCAGATATCTCAGATACTGAAAAAGTATCAAATCATAATCTTAGTGATTCACATTCAAATCACTTGGATATTGATCCTACTAGCACTAAACCTATGATGAGATGGATCAAAGATCATCCTGCAAAGGATGTAATTGGACCAATTAATCAAGGTGTTAGGACTAGGAGAGCAATAGCTGAAAATGCTAATTCTCTCTTTGGATGTTTCATCTCGAATATTGAACCTAAAAATATAGAAGAAGCATTAGGAGACCAAGATGGATCTACGCAATGCAAGAAGAGTTGGATCAATTTGAGAGAAACAAAGTCAAAACTAGTTCCATTTAGAGAAGGAATATACGTGATTGGAACTAAATGGGTTTTCGAAACAAGATGAATGAATCTGGTGAAATAACGAAACAAAGCAAGATTGGTTGCGAAGGATTTACCTGGCGAAGGCTTAGATTTTGACGAGTCATATGCACGGTTGCAGATTGGATGCAATAAGACTCTTTCTAGCCTTCGACTCATAAAGATTTCAAAGTTTATCAGATGGATGTCAAAAGTGCATTCTTGAACGGTGAACTTGCAGAAGAAGTTTATGTTGAGCAACCACCTGGCTTTGAAGTTTCCTCAGAAAGTAGAATGGTCTATAAACTACAGAAAGCTCTGTATGGACTGAAACAGGCTCCAAGAGCATGGTATGACACTTTGGCCAAGTACCTTCTGGAAAGTGGTTTCAAGAAAGGTGAAGTTGATAAAACTTTATTTACCTTAAATCATGATGGGAAACTACTCTTAGTTCAAGTATATGTTGATGACATCATATTTGGATCTAAGGACAAGCAACTTTGTAATGACTTTGCAAATCTCATGAAAAGCAAGTTTGAGATGAGCATGATGGGAGAAATGAATTATTTTCTAGGATTGCAAGTCAAGAAACTCAATGATGGAATATTCATTAGTCAAACAAAGTATGCAAAAGATATGCTCACAAAATTCAATCTTAAGCCTTCTGAAAAGAATGCTAAGATACCTATGAGCATTGGAACCAAAATGACCTATACTGAATTAGATAAGAGTGTTGAAGAACATAAGTATAGGGAATTGATAGGTTCACTACTTTACCTCACTGCAAGTAGACCTGATATTCAATACGCTGTTGGAGTATGTGCTAGATTTCAGACAAATCCAATGCAAACACACTACAATATTGCTATGAAAATATTAAGGTATGTAAAGGGTACAGTAGATGTAGGATTGTGGTATCCTAAGGAAAGCGGATTGAGTTTAGCTGGGTACTCGGGGCGATTATCTTTGGATCAACTTGATAGGAAAAGCACCTCAGAACTTGTCGGTTTGGGTACTAGACTTATCTCATGGTTTAGCAAGAAGCAAAACTCAATTGCAACTTCTACCACAGAGGCTGAATATATTGCTGCTGGTTGTTGTGCAACACAAATTCTGTGGATACAACAACAACTTAAAGACTATGGACTCGATGAGAAGAAAACTCCCATTTTCTATGACAACACAAGTGCTATTGCAATTACACAGAATCCTAAATTTCATGCCAGAACAAAGCACATTGATGTTAGACATCACTTCATCAGAGACCATGTTGAAAAGGGAAATATAGAGATACTCAAGATTGGAACTGAAGACCAACTTGCAGTTATCTTCACTAAGCCACTACAAGAAAGTAGATTCTTAGCCTTAAGACATAGTCTTGGACTAATGGAACTACCAATGAACTGAAAGAGTTCAGGTATCTGGAACGGGCATCCAGAGAAGAGGTATCTAGAACGGGCATCCAGAGAAGAGGTATCTGGAACGGGTATCCAGAGAAGAGAAAAGAGAAATCTGGAACGGGTATCCAGAAGTCAAAAAGGCTAAAAAGCAAAAAGATAGCTTAAGATCTCTGAGACGAGAACTCAGATATCTGAATCATTCTATAAACGGGGAACACAAAAGAGAATAGTATAACTATCTGCAGTCAACTACTCTCTTGAAACTCGCATTAATTTCTATCTTGATGAAAAACTTGGGAAAATCCTAAGTATAAGACAGATTCAGATGCAAACAGTGTTCTTGGTCATACAGAATTGTGATTCAGATAGCAAGTCGCCAAAATTCATTAAATGGGCACAATTACACTTGTTGATTGTGATCATTGCTGAAGAAGCAATGGTGACCCTTGATGAAATTAAGCGATTGATGCATCGGTGGAAATTAATTCACGATAAATAGTGGAATTTGTTGAAATTCAGACATGGCCCACTAAGCATTTAATGCCGAACTAGCTTTTGCTCACGCCTGCTTGCAAATCACAGATACGTACACACAAAATCAATTTGTATGTATTTGTCTGTTGGGATTCAACTGCTATATATATAGGATTTTGGAATAGGAAATCACTTTTGCCTAATCCGAAAACTCATCTTGCACAAAAATAGCAAATCCTTCTCTTGACTCTCTGCAAAACTTCTACAATCTCTGCAAATCAAGATTAAGTTTTTCTGCAAAGAATTCTTGAATCAAATCTCTTTCAAACACCAATTTCAAATCCCTACACTATATAAAGAGATGGCCCTAAAAGTTCAACCACACTGAAATCTCAATCCTCCTTTGATGCTGAAAAGCAAGCACCGAGTTGGTTATTGTGAACAACCATTTGGTAGGAGATTTTAATCGACCATTGGACTTCAAATCACGAGAATGATTTGGGGTGATGCCATGGTTTAGGAATACCTCACGGTGGAATAGAGAACCAATGCGTAAAGCTAATTCTTGACATGTTTGAAAAGGCACAAATCAAGGGCTTTCTATCGCGCCCTAGTGGAATTTCATCACTCGATGTGTTGGAATTCTACAACAACTCGAGATTATTTCTGTATTTACGAAAACCTTTGAAATAGTGTACATCAAAACCTCGATCGAGAAAGGAAATCCTACGGACTTAACAACTTTCAGTAAGTTGTTTGAGTTTCAAAATCTTGGAAAGGATTTTGAAATAAACACCAAGGATGATGAACTCCTTGAAGGTGTTAAAGAAGCTGTCGATGGCGTGTGTGATCTTGAAAATCGAGATACACCTTGAGTTCAAGCTTCGACATCGAACCGGACATCCGATGGTTCATTGGGATATCTTGGCTTGCATTCTTCATGATGCTTTGATGGTCTACAAGGAGGTGCTGACGGATAAGCCAAGAACGATGGATCATGATGTTCTTCTTTGAATCAACAAGACAATTTGGAAAACCCTTTTAAGCGGGAAAGTACGCCTTCATGAAGTTCGTGAAGAAAATTCAAGGCTTGAGCCTAAAATTACCAAAGGACTAGCTGAGCAAAGGCCACATGGGATATGGTGCGAAGATATGCTACTTCTTTGGAGAAGCTTGGCATTGAGCTCGAGAGAGGCGGTGAAATAGCCAATAACCTACTCTACAAATATGAGTATACAAACTTGATGAAAAAGGTTCTGGGTCTCAAAAGGTTCTAAAAAGCGAAGGTCGAAAAGGTATCGAAGAAAAGGTTGCGACCAAGAAGCCCGAACTTCAAGAAAGAAGTCTGGCTGGCAAGCAGAAGACACACCCAAAGAGGTTGTCGATTCTCGGATATCTACGAGCATTGCCGATGAATCGATAAAGGCAGATGAAATCATCAATCTTTGCAAAAGAGTTATCAACTCTTGAACAAGTAGACTCGGAAGAGAAAGTGCTTCGAAATGTGAAGACTATTACAGAAAGCCTTGCTGATGAACTCATAAATGCTGCCAAAAGTGGTGAAAAACACCAAGCCCTATCTGCAGAAACCGCAGGAATAATGGACCAATCAGTTCCTAATGCTGATGAGAGCTCTGACGATGAAGATGATGAACTAGTCATCTCTCAAGTCCTAGAAAGAACAAAGAGGGCTAAGGTTCTTTATGTGATGGCGGTGATAAGGTATCTGAAGAAGAACCTACACCACATGTTGCTGAACCTATAGCAAAGGTTGTTGGTGCAAACACATCATCAGGGAACGTTTCTTACGCACAACTCCAAGAAGCCCTGATGAGTGGTAATTTAGTGCTGGCAGATGGGCGTTCTAGTGCGTTGTAGATTCTTATCCAAGACTTGTATCATTCGATGATGCCACGTGAATCGCTAGAAACATGTGAAGTGTATGGCTAACCCAATAACGAAAGTTTCGTAAGGGGACTGGAGCAGGCTACCATGAGACAAAAGATCTTCTTTCTAAAGAGATTCTATTCGGAACTCTTATATGTCCAAGGTTCAATATTGAAAGAATTTCAGAGGTTTTCCCGACTTTGTCCGTGTCAACAAACAATTGAAATACCTCGACTTTTTAGAACAGTCCGTCAAATAGCAATGATTCAAGCACTTCTTTTTACACTATTTGAAACCCAAGGACTCAATCGTATGGATATGTAAAATAGGATTTCCAATCCTATCGGGAAAGGGAGGAACGGATACTCAATTTAAAGTGAGTAAGTAATTCCATACTCGATCTCATAGATACATATAGAATTACGGAAAGCCGTATTCGATGAAAGT
The DNA here is from genome assembly GCA_026545765.1 of Plantago major. Taxonomy (NCBI): domain Eukaryota; kingdom Viridiplantae; phylum Streptophyta; class Magnoliopsida; order Lamiales; family Plantaginaceae; genus Plantago; species Plantago major. Next base: position 75,537,237 of record CM048841.1, read on the forward strand.
CGTATGTACGGCTTGGAGAGCTTCGGATCGAGAAAATGCCACATCTAAAAACGGAAGAACATTCTCTTGACCAATCCTCCGCTTGCATAACCACAACAACCAAACACAACAACCACAACAGCCACAAGTGGTTGATGAAATGGTAAATGAACTCCATTTGAATTACCAACAATACAAGATTATCTTTGAAGAAAATCCTGCAAGAGCAGGTTCCCCAACTCAATGAGAGGGATCAAACTGAGACATTTCCTCAGAATGATCAACCAGGGGAGGCAACTGAGTTGCATACTCAGGAAAGGTGTGAATTACCAGAAACTTCAAGCAAAGAAACTACCGGACAAGAAGACCAAAGTATAGAAAGGTCACAAGTTCCAGAGACCAATCGACTGAAATTGCTCAGTGGCCAGACCGTTTAACTCTTATCTTGTGAAAAATTTTATGCTTATACATCTTGTTACTCATAAAATTTCTTTATTACAGGCTGAGTTAGAAACACAAAAACAAGAGGAAGCTGAAAAGCTTGCCTCAGAAACTGAGAAAGAGGTCTCATCAACCTCACCTCTTAAGAAATCTGAGCACATGCCCGGTAATAATTGATTCTTAAGATAACACTTCTTGATTATAAGTTTATGCACTTAATCATTAAAATGAATGTTTCTAACAGCTCCAACGAAAGAGGAAGATAAGGCGAAATGCGGAAGAAAACCCGAACCGACAAGGTTTCAAGAAACGAATCATTGAGCCTTCCAGTATGAAGGTATATGAAAATCAATGATAAATATTCTTCACCTTGGGTTAACTAAAATCTTCTCTAAATTATTCAATGCTTTCTACTCACAGGCTCACTCAGAAGTAGAAGTGCAAGGGGACAGAGTTGCGACATCCCCTGCACCTATGGAAATTGATGAGGCATCAAGACCTTCATCACAAGAAAAGATTCCAGAGACTGCACAAGTCTCTGAGAGACAAGTATCTGAGCCTCCCATGGAGGTAATTGACCTCTCAGATATCTGACTTGTCACTTAAAGTTTTCTTGATAAAATTTCCTAAGTATTGTGATAATGTTAATTCTCAGGTTCAAGAAAGAAAGGTTGATGAGGACCAGACTTCCAACTCTCCGCCTCACAACAAGATATCTGAAACACCAATTGTCTCAGTAGAACAAGTCTCTGAGCCTGAAGTATTTACTCAGGTAACTCAGAAACTAAACTACACCTCTCCTCAGATATCTGTAAAAGTTTTGAAGCTCACTCAAAACTCTTTCTTTCAGGCTCAAACAAGTGCCGAGCAGGCTCCCAATGTTGAGACAAGGGACCTACTTCCCTTCTTCAAAGCTCACACCCTGCCAAAGCACATTAAATGCTTCAAGAAATGGCAAAGGTTAAGGTGCTCTGATCTCTCTGAAATATTGAGAATCACAGATCAACCAAACAGACGAGCACGAGCTCTTGACTTGGAGACATACATCCATGCAATGTTCCCTACCGAACAGTATACAGTTGCGACTCTATTGCATAAGGATTTCTCCAGAGAAGTGGCGCACAGTTTGATACAAGCCTTTGAACAGGCAGATGGTCAGACAAGATTACAAATGGCATTTAAGCCAGTCCTGCCCCAAACTCTGCAATTTATACCTTCTGAACAAGAAGAGGTTAATGGGCAGAAGATCACTATTCCTGAAGTGATCAATCTTGTATCTGAAGATGATGAGGAGGAAGAAATAAACGAAAATGACTTCGATGAACCTCCTACTGACCATCACCAAAAGGATGACACAGATAAAAAGGATGATGATGATGCCCCTGCACCAGGGACCGGAGGAATTTCGCTAAGAAATGATGCCTCAGCTGCTGAAAAGCACACTGAGAAGACTTCACAGAAATCTCCGTCTCCATCTCCACAGAAATCTACTCATCCATCTTCTAACCAACACCCAGTTACTACTGAACAAGTAGTTGAGCTTTCTGAAGAAACTAATCAGAAAATCTTAAACACTCAAACCAGATCTGCTCAACTCAGACAACTGTTGGAAGAAGAACAACAGCTCCATCTTCAACTAGAAGATCAAATAGCTAAATCCAGAGACAAGCTTGATCAATTACAAGATCAATACTTACAAGAAATGATTGCTTACTCTGAGGTTAAAGAGCTACGGGATGCTGTGCATGATATCACCAAAGAACTCGATACTGAAGAAGTATCTGAAGACAAGCATGATGCTAAGGCTGCATCATCTTCAAAAGAAGTACCATCCTCCTCCCAGAAAGGAAAGAAACCAATCTCTGAGATGGTTGCTGGACTCGATACAATCGATGAAAATGTCCAAGAGGATGAAGATCCTGGGTGATTACTCGGATGATGAAGAAGACAAGACTTTGGCGAGAACACCGCAATGAACATTTAGCGGTCTCTCACTTAAAAGGAAGGCGATTGCTCTACCATATTCAACAAAGCGCCAATGTCCACTCCAATGAATACATGAGCAGTGCAATCTTGGCTCATCTGAACAAGGAGATGTCTTCACAGAACAAGGAAGTAATTGCCTCCGTCCCCTCTGAAATGAGAAAGTTCACTGAGCTCATCACTCAGAGAACAACTAGCATAGTCATTTTTCAGAAAGATCTGGGAATGATAAGGGACGATGATGCGTCTTTAGCTGAAAAAGCTTTCCAAGAGGCAAGTTACACTGCTGGAAAAGCAGATGCCATCCTAGACCCATTGGCAGAGCTCACTGATAAGGACAATGGACTTATCAATCAAAATCAGGAGCTCAAAGCCGAACTTCAGAAGTTGGTCACTGCCTATAATTATTTACAAGGGCACTTTAACTCTCTCTCAGATTCCTTTATGAGTAAAATTGACAATGACTAAGGGGGAAAGAATGTACAAATCTGGACCTCAAAGTCAGGGGGAATGGGAAGAAGGAGAAGAAAACAAGAAGAAATCTGGAGCTGGTGCGGCTCAGAAAGGAAGAAGAAACATGAAAACTTCCCAGCCACCACTCAGAATCAATGAACCCTCCTCAAGCCAAGCTGCTTTGCAAATAGTAGCTGCTTCCCAGAAACCTACTGAAGGAACTAAAATGATAACAAGGGCCATGGCACAGAAACCTCCAAGGAGTACCAAGGCTCCAAGGAGAAGACAAGTTAAAGGGATTGATGAATCTTCTGAAGAAGAAGAAGAAGAAGGTCAAATCAAGTCCCTGGGCAATGAAGAAGGCTGCAAAGATCTCACAAGAATTGATCTTGATGAAGATGATGAAGAGACTGATGAAGATGAAGATCCTCTTCACAGAAAAAGGAAAATTGAAAGCCTAACTGAGCCCATAGCTGCAAAGCCCCTAGCAGCTAAAACACCCTCTGGAAATACCAAGTCTATCCAGGGTGGTTCTTCAAGCAACAACCCCAAAGAGAATTCAAGACAGAAAAGGAAGCGGTGAGTCGAGCAAAGACAAAGTCAACTTCCACTCAGGCCAGAAGAAGCCAAAATAGAGTATGTGAAGTATGACAATGATTCCTCTGTCTACAGGTGCATCAATCAGAAAAATGGCTATTGGATTCTGGAACTTAAGCATCTATTGGTAAATTCAAGATTTTCAGAACCAATCCATAAACAACTTATGGCATGGAGAAAGGATAAGCCAACCTTGATCAACACCAATCACATTAAAGCCTGGTTGGATTTTGAAGTTGTCAAGAGAACTGAAGCCATGAGAAAGGACCTCTCTGATGAATGTCCATATGGAAAGCCAGATGATGTGCACAGAATTCTGAATATCACAGGAACAGGCACAAGAGCAAGACTCGCTGTAGAACCCTATGAATCGTTCTATCTAACTGAAGATCAATACAAGGGTGACATCAGATATCTGAGGATTATCTACGAATACTTCAAGCTTTCAGATATCAGAATAGAGCATGCCTGGAAGTGGGGAAAGTACCTATGGGTCAAACATTTTGTCAAGAAAAATCCTACCAAAACCTATAAAGAGGTCTGTGGATTTGCAGAGACACCGAGATGCTCGTCGAACACTTCTCTATGATTATTCTGATGACATCAAAAGGTTTGGAGATAGGAAATTTGCAGATTGATCCACAGAAATACTGTTGAAGACTTGAAGAAATTGAAGACTTGAAGACTAGTTTATTAGGATGTTTACTTGGAGCTTGGTTACTCCTGTTGTCCTAATTTACTATGTAGTTTTTGTATTTTTACTGACTGAGCCAAACTTGTTCTATGTATTGAAGTTATATGTAATCTCTCTTTATAACTTATCTGAAGAACTTACTCTCAGATAGTATTATATAAAAGATAACTTGTCAGCAAAGATCACACCTTGTGATTTGGTTGATGTTTACTTTCTGCACTTAATTAAATAAATTGAAGATCTTAAGAAAAGATTAAGTGTTGGATTGTTCACTCATCCAGATTTGTAATAGGTAAGATAGTCATCGTTGACTGATCAAAAAGGGGGAAATTTGTTGGGAAATTTCTTGGGAAATTTGTTAGGAAATTTGTTAGATATTTTGTTAGAAATATCTGTTTAGATTTTGATAAGCAACATGATGACTTATCTTAGTCTCAGAAAGGTGATTAGTACTCTTGGTTCACTTGAACATTGTAAAAGAGGAAATCCACTAAGAATGATAGTCTAGCTAATCTTATATAGGATGTTAGGTCTCGAAATGTAATTTTTATTTTATGAAGAGAAGACCAAGAAGAAGACATCCAAGCAGAACAAGCTCAACGACATTGAAGACTTGAAGAAACTGCACAAGATTCTCAAGCTTTTTGGATACCTTAGCCAGATATCGTGAAGACACGAATAGCTTTAAACAAACTGTGTCACAAGAGATATCTGAGAAATAAGAGGCCTATCTGAAAACAAGGAAAGTGTCCACAGATATCTATTCTCAGATACCTTGAGCATTAACCACATTTCTGAAAAAGAAATATATATTGCAAACAAAGTTGTTTCAATAAATAGTGGTATCTGAAGATTAAAGATAAGGACGTGCAAAGATTCAGATAACACTAGTCTCTGATACAAAGCATAGTTCCGTTGACACTCTGAGGACAAAAGTATAGTACAATGCATTTAATGCATGGGCGGAGATGTCACGAATAAAAAACGGCGACTCAAGAAGAAGACAAAACACCTCTGATTACTATACACATATACCAATAGTTTGAATTTGAGCCTAACGGATACTATTCAAACGGTACTCAAATTCATCTATAAATATCAACACTTAGACTGCTTGAAGAGATACACTACACTACTGTTGAACATCTTACTCTCTAAAAGCAACTTACTTATCCTCAAAGCTTTACATTGCGACCAAAGCTTTTGATCTTGAGTAACATCGAAGTTCTAAGTGTCACGATCCTAAACAAGTACAATCTCGTGAAAGAGTTGAAGCGAAAGATCAAGTATCCGAGATTCATTCTCTTGAACATTTATCTAAGACTTGGTCGATAAAAGAACAAGATACCATACATTGAAAAGTGTATTAAGTATACTTGATTCACGAGCTATCTGAATAAGCGAATATGTTATTAAAGAAGCTCATCGACAACTCAAACCAAAACCAACACCATAACTGGCGTGGAGTATGGAAGTACTTAGTTTGAAAATCGGAATAACTCCAAGGTTAGGAGTATAGGAAGTACTTGATTTGGGAAACTAAGGAATAACTCAAGGTTATTGAGTATAGGAAGTACTTAGCTTGGGAAGCTAGGAATAACTCAAAGGTTTCGAGTCAGAAGTACTTGGCTGTGAAAGCCGGGGAACAACTCAGGGGGAACATTTGGTTGGGAACCAATTGTTTAAGAATCTTAGAATAGGATTATTGTAAGGTGAACTCAATTATCTGTTTTAGTGAATTCTAGGTCTCTGGTAGACCGAAGCGGATTAGTTGGAGGATTACGCTACCTCCAGATACCACTATACTTGCTGTGTTATTTACCTTTCTGTATTTACATTTCAGCAACACACACACACACTTTAACTGTTTCTGCACTTATCTTTATTAAGTCTTCCGCGCTCTGATTCTAAGTATCAGATATCTATTCAGATATCTGAGAAATAGTTTTTATCGACAAAAGTTTTAAAAGACTATTCACCCCCCCCCCCCCCCTCTAGTCTTTTACTTTGCCGTTATCTGGACCAACACTGGAAGCTTCACCAGTTACAGTTTTTCCTTGTAGATAATACAATTCTCTCCTTTTCAGAGCCTGCATAACCACCTTATCACCCTTCTTAACTTGAAGGACACCATTATCACCTGAATACTTGTATCCTTTAGTATCCATAGTTCCTAAGGATATCAAGTTCCTCTTCAAGTGTGGCACATACCTCACATTAAGCAAATCCCTTACCACTCCATCAAACATCTCAATTCTCACTGTTCCCATATTCTTTATTATGCATGGTCTATCATCACCAAGAACAACTGATCCACATTTTCTATGCTCAAAAGTTGAAAACCATTCTCTAATAGGTGTCATATGAAACGAACAGCCTGAATCCATAACCCATTCAGTTGATTGACTAGTTTGAGTGACTGAAAGTACCTCAGTAACGAGAGCTTCCGCAATATGATAAGCCTCTGATTTGTTTGTAATGTCTGTGCCATAATTAGTATTCGGTGTTGTCGCCACACCCTTGCCTTTCTACGCCTTTAGACTCATACAATCCTTCTTCAAGTGTCCTTGCTTTTTGCAATAATAACACTTCCTTGTTTCAGGGCCATCCTTGTTATAATGAGCTTTCCTTTGATCTGGATATTGCTTCTTCTTTGGTGGAAACTTGTGATATTGTTTCACCATAAGGCTTTCACCAGTACTGAGTGTTGGTGGAACACCGTCCTGGTCCAGCTCCCTTGATCTTAATGCAGATTCAATAGCCTCTATTGTCAATGCTTCTGTCCTCCCATACACCAAAGCATCCTTGAATGGAACAAGAGACCTAGGGAGTGAATTCAACAAGATAATTGCCTTGTCTTGGCTCCTCATCCTGTTCTTCTCATCAGTTTCCAGATTGTCATGGTGTGCAACCATCTTCTTGAACAAATCCAACTGACTCATGATTGATTTTCCATCAACCATCTTGAATGCAAATAGCCTCTGTTTTGCATAGATTTTATTTGCATCCGACTTGTCATTATACAATTCTTCTAGCTTCTCCCATATCTCCTTTGCCGATGAAAGATCACCGATTTCAATAAGAGCATTATCTCCCAGAGCTAATATCAAAGAACTGTAAGCCTTGAACTTGATTGCCTTTTTATCAGCATCAGACAAAGTTGTTTCGAACTTCTCAGTCAGTGCGTCGACAACACCTCTTTGCATTAATGAGCCATCATCCTTCTCTTCCACGACAAAGTCATCTTTCCTTCCAACGGTTTGAGGTCGAACTTTGGAGATGCCATTGATGAATAGATACCAGTCGATTCTCTTCCCACAGACGGCGCCAATTGTTAATTAAATCAACCCAATTCAATCCAATAAACTCCAAACCAACCAACACACAAACGTAAGAAAATAAACACAAGATAACCAAGATTTCTATTAACTAAGAACCAAAATGCAGTTTACAAGGAATCGACCAAACTTCCGAGTTTCAAGCTACACGCTCCTCTGTTCTCTCTTCCTCACTGTGTTTCTCTCAGAAATGTCAATGTGTTCTCATCACATTCTCTCTATTCTCATCGATAATCTAGTACCTACATGTGTATATATACTAGAGAAATCAACATACATTACCTTTCCTAACTAGAAACGAATTCTTTCCTAACTAGAAAAGAAACCTTCGATGCCAAGTAAAAGAATCCCAGTTAGATTCGGATTCTAACTGCTCCTGTGTTCACACCACACATCAATCTTCTCAGTGTTATATCCAAGTGTCTTCAGCACACTCTAACACCACACATCCATTATCCTTGTCTTCAGTGTTTCCAGTACACCATACTTCATTACTTCCTTTAATATTAAGCTAACCGGCTTCACAAATTAATTGTACTTATCTGACTTCGATGAACATTGGCCTCATAGATGAGTGGAACATGTTTAGTCTAGATCGTACAACGTGCCATAGTCCAGCTCGCACCCTCATGGGTCGGATCGACTAGAATCTTGTCAATTGTCATGATAATTTTGTTGAGAGACTCGAGTGTTTCGAGTTAGAAAATAGGTGCTCCTCAGATTTCTAAGGTCCTCATGACTAAGCCTAAATGGTTATTTATCGCAATATGAAGTTTTTTCCGCGAGGCATATCTCAAACCATCGTTAAGGAATTACTACCAAGTTTAACTCATTACAATACAAACCATAATCAACTCAATTTTAGTAGAGTCTTCTAGTGGAGATGTTGATTTGAACCAATTCTAACCGGACAAGGACTTACACTCCATTATCAAGACTTGTTTGTGTGTTGTAATACTTCCACTCGATCTCATGTATTCAAAACATTTGTGATACGGATGCTAACCTATAATTAATGTTTTCAAATTGTGTAGTTCTTTAAACATGTACAACTTGACTCACTATTTGATTGTGAAAATGACATGTAATAGAGGTAGCAATTCTGATAAATGAAAGCATAAGAACTCCTAATATGAAGATGCCCTTTTTAAGTTGCTTGTATTATAGTGCTCTTTCTTTTCTTTTCTTTTCTTTTCTTTCTTTCTTTTGAAGATGATGAGCAACAACGCACATTCTCCACTGCCAAACTGTATTGTATTGGTCTCCTTCCAACTCGCAATTTAACTTTACTTTACCTCCTTTCTAATCCATTCTTTTCCCTTTTCTTCTTTTTCTTTTTTTTCGCCATGGTCAATCTATTATTACTGCCTCATATTCTTTGAGTCTTTGACTAAACATAAAGTGTGTATATCGACAAAAGGGGTACGGCATTTTGCCTCAATTGTGCTTCTTTTAGGTACTTGTTACCTAGGATCCTCTATGTTACCCTAGTTACCTACCTTTTTATAGGCCCTTTACGTATGTCTGTGTACGTGTATGCGTATAAGAATAGTACTATCCGTTAAGATTTTTGAACTCATTACAAGCTTTTCCTCTTTTGTGGTCTTAAATCAAGAGTATATATACATACAATCTAATAATGTAACATTCACCACATAGTAATAAACAAGTAATTTACTATGTAGTTTGTTCTTATTTGTGCGCGCAACATAAATTTGTCAGTCTGTCAATTATCTTAGAATTGGTACCGAACATTCGTGGTGAACTATCAAGTTGTTCTGGATTGATTCTTGAAATAAATGTGCACCTTATATGTATGACTTTTTTTATAGAACTTCTGAATGATGAGCTAGGGTGTATAACTTATTTGTCGATGAACATATAACATTTGCGGGAGAAGTTACATATGTTTACCTTGTACAATATGGTATCTTAACAACTAATCCGGACAAAGTACACTGTAGAAATATCATACAAGTAATACCATGATTAAGACCATTAAAGTCGATTCTATTGATTGATGTCCAAGTCCAACGAAGAAAAATTAGGATCAAAGTGTGTTAAACCTAACAAACTCATACCATTTGAGTGTAAAATCAATGAAATGTCTGCTGGTTCATCATCCACTTTCACATACCTATGAAGATTCATTCATATGACCTTTCTCCTTCACAGTCTTTACCCGGAAGTTAAGGCAGATTTCAAGCATTAATCTCATTGGTGCTCATTCTCAATTCCACGTTACACAACCATTCTGTCCAACCTCAACAAATCAATTTTTGACATGAAATATAATCATCGGACACTAATCGATCAAGAACCTCAACCTTTTAAGTACGTATGGTAAAATGAACTGATCTATGAGTGATATGTTGTCTCACATACCAACCCATATCGATTCCCCCTAATTTAATAGGTCCCTACTCATGCGTGCACGTGAAACTTACCAGTTATGACCCTCCCGTTCATACTAAAATTGAATGAAAACAATTAATTTTAACTGTGAAATTCTTATCTGTTTGATTTTTAGAAGGAATTTGCACCTTGTTGGTATGTTTCAGTACACTAGTATGTAAAACCATTCGGATTTTCCCTTTTCTAAACAAACTAAAGTATGTGAAACCAACCAAAATACTGGTCTACATAACAAGATTATGATCCGTGTATACAACTCTTAGAATCAAAGTATAGCTCGATCGAATCGATCGAGTTGCCAGTATGACCCACATCTCATGTGATATGCTGTCAATTGAGAAGTGTGAAAAAAGCCCAGCAACATGACTCCATTCGTTATCATTTGGTCGCTTACTTACTTCTACCTTAAAAATGTTGTACTAATTATAATTGTTACCAAAGCTATCATTATACATTTAATCATGCAATCCAATGTGATTACACTCTGCATGTACTATACAAATCAATTAAGAATTAGGAATTAAGAAACTCCTCTCATCACATTATTATATTGTAAGGAATTTTACGTTCAGCCACCTTTTTAGATGACCTTTGAACGTTTGGGTCCCTATCGTTTCAAAATTTACATTGAGGTTCATTTTCAGCCAAAATGTTAACTTTATGTAGAATGTCTCTTTTACCCCTCGAATAAAACATTTCCTTTAAAATTGGTATATTGAATTAGGAAGAATAATGCTTTCTTTTAAATGGTTTATTTGAAAATAGAAATAAAACATTTGTTTCAAAATAAAAGCTCCCATTTCCTCTCTTCTTCTCTTTCTCCTACCAAAACCTTCTCCTCCATTTTCTTCTTTAATACATCCATGTCTGCAACTAAAAAAGCTCCATAATCCGTTGATTTTGACATCTGAAACTGATCGAGCTGACGGAAGAAGGTTTTGCATTGATTCGGAAAACTATTGGGGAGGCGACTGAGAATAATTCTAAGCAACTGAAGCAGCAGCACAACCTCCAGAGGGAACCCATCCCATTCACCGGAAAACCCAACTTCAGACCCCTAAAAGCCCACGAAATCTCCGACGGAATAATCCAATTCCGCAAAATCTCCGTCCCTCAACATGTGGTGGAGGACGAGATCTGGTGGCGCATGGAATCAGAGCATGGAGGCGGTGCAGTGGGAACTGGACGGAGGGAGGCGGCACAGTGTGAATCGGACGGAGGGAGACGGGGCAGTGGAGGTGCAATGAATATGGCGGAGGCGGAGAAAAGAAGAAGGAGAACAAGGAAGCAAATAACCAGTGGAGGTGCAATGAATCTGCCATTGAAAAGGAAGCAAATGGATTTGGGAAGAAGGAAGAAGAAGGGGCGGGGGTAATAAAGTAAATAACCAACGAAAAACATAAAAATTACAATGAGATCCATCAACAGTAAACATTATTACAAAGAAGTAAGGTGTGCATGAAACCTAATTACAGTGAAGGATGGAATGTGCAAATTACATGACAATCCGTTCATTAAATAAAAGGAAAAAGAAAAGGAAGTAATTAAAGAAAAGGAAAAAGAAAAGGCAGTAAAAATTGCAAAGGGACATTTTTGGCAAAGAAAATGATTTTTTCACTCTCTCTCTCATGTGACATCATCAGCAAAGTTGACTTTTGGACTTCAATGTAAATAAAATTTTGATGCAGTTCAATGTATGTCCTTCTCCGTAAATTGTGAAACGTTAGTGACCCAAATGTTTATTCACTATCTAAAAAGGTGGTCAGGTGTAAATCGCCCTTGTATGAACTTCATAAACAAATTCTAAACAACCAACGTTCTTTGTAGACCGTTAACTTTTCGTGGATGCATCAAGTCACTATATTCTATATTTTAAGAATTCAATATAAATAACATGTTTATATATTTCATTCGAATTACTATCAATGATAAATCAACTAACTAATAATTCAATTCAGAAAAATAACACTCAATTACGGAGAAATCACGTCACGGGGAGTCGATCCCATCACGTCATAAATTAGGATGTATGTAGAAATAGTGAAGAAAAACAGTAAACTTAAGAGTAAGTCTCCTAAGAGATTATCTTTAGATAATTTATCTAGAGACGGACTTATATTGTTAATAAAATCATCGATGTTATCAATCAAAACATTTATGTTCTCAATATTGGTGTTTTTTCATATTACATCAGTGCTTATTTCGTTAACAACATTGACGTTTTGATTAATAACATATGATTTTATTGATAACATAGGTTATCTCTATATAAGTTATTTAGAGACCGTTTTTCATAAGAATTTGTGATATTCGTAAGTTAGTACGTAAGAGTTTTATATTGTATGACGAGAATGGATATTGGGTTAATTAGGAATAATTTGTGATGTATCTTAACTTTTAAATATATGTTGTTATGTACCTCACAGTAGTACCTTTTAGAGTTTGTACGATTATCTCCAGGATTTTTGCTATATTGTAATGAGGGGCAGAGCACTTTTTTTACATAATAAGAATTTAGATTCAATTCTGCCGCCAAATAAATCAAGAACCAAAATATAACTTTCATTTTTCTGAACTAAAATTGTACAAAATTCAAAAAGGATAGAACTTCTCTTCCCCTGTACAAACTACTACCCCCAAAGAAACATAAAATACTAATCTATTTTTGTTTTTTTAAAAGGAAGAACGTAAAATTCTACTTTGCCCCCAAACTTTCTCATTCTCCTCATTTCCTCCCCAAAACTCTAACGAAGATCCAAACGGCGTTACTAACTCTCCATAAAGTCATAGTCATATACAAGTTCTTCATTCTCAATTCCATTAACCATTCCGTTAACATTGACGTTTTCGATCTCGCCCTCTTGATCAACCCATCTCTCAACCGGTTTACACTCCACTTTATGCTGCATTTTCCAATCCAACGCTTGACATGCTCTAGAGCAATAATTCACCGCACCACAAACCGAGCACCTCCGAAACTCATGTCTCCGACTCTCGGGTCGCCCGCAACCCAAATGCGAGCACAACCGGAGCCCCTCACCCGGCACATTCCCGACCCGATCCGAAAACCAATCCGACAAAAACCGGTTAGCAGGGTGGGCTTCCGGAGCGGGCACATTACACCCGAAATCACTAAGCAACGGGCAACCGGTACTCCGGGTGGGGTTCCACGAAAGCCAGGATCTAGGCACAATTGCGTCAGGAGTGGACAAAAGCACACGCGCTAACTCGCGCGCGTTGGCTTGGACTAAAAACCGACGCCCTTCGCTCACGTTCTGCTTTATCCCGTAACCGTCTTGTAAGCAGTGGCCAAGCTCACGCAGCGCGTCGACGTCACCGATGAAAGCGGCGCGTGCACATAACGCGACTCCAGCTCGGAGGTCTTTGTCGTTCTTCGTGCCTCCGCTGCCATTGAACTGGATGACTGCAAGTGAGTAGAGTGCCTGCGCGTGGTTCCCAATCGCCGCTTTGGCCATCAGCGACGCGCCGCTGCCTCGGTTTTGCAAGCAGTAGAATCGAATCTGCGTAACGGAATAACTGATTTTCAACAAACTTTACTCACCTTCATTTATTGCTATAGGAAATTGAAACTTAAAAGCAATTAATTGGTAAGTTCCTAAAATAGTGTAAAAAATGCCACAATTAAAAAGGGTCGTGCTCGGCAGCTGATTAGTGGCTCATGATATAGCGGATACAAGTGAGAAATCGGAAAAATAGAAGATTCCTAATTATCTCACCATGCCCAGCATGTACGAAGCTTCAACGTTTCCATGATCGGCACATAATTTCAGGAAATTGTGAGCAGATTCCGACCAATTTTGAGCTTTAACAGCAAGCGTTTTGTGACCGGCTCTCGATAATACAAACGGATTCAGGCCTAATTCGTTCAGTCGTTTGCATCTGCAAATCATTTCAAACATCAAATTTCAGAACTGAGATGCAAACAAGTACTGAACAGAAACAGAATAGATCACAATTGAACAGAACAATCAACAATCCGTACGTTGTCAAAACGTTGAAGAAATCGGCAGGACAGTTGGCGGTGGAGCCGAGTTTACTGAGAATAGAGAGAACAAGTTCATCCGGCAAAGTATCAAACAGATCGCCAAATCCAACCGGAAATGGAATCTCCGGCGAGATTTTGGATTTTTTCCGACAACCACCGGAAACATCCAATTTCCGCCTCTTCGTTTCTGGAGATGAATTCGCTGTCGTTTTAGGATAACACTCGCCTTGTCTGGTCCTCATTCTTTTCCGATTTAGTATCCGCTAAATGCGAATGATGATGTGAATTTTGTGAGTATAAACAGAGAGAGGGATGGGATGGGAGCTGAGCAATGAGTTGTGTGTTATATATACAAGGTGAAGGGGGAGAGAGATGAATTGGAAATAAAATCTTTTGTGGGGAAATTTGACGGAATTGCCCTTCTAGTTTCCGTTTTTTGTCTTTATTTACCTAATGGAAACGTGGTTCGTCAGTCAAACACCGTGACCAGTTTGGCCTGTTCTACACTCCTTTCTGTACGGCAAGGAACAAACTCTATTCCTTTTTTAAACTTTTTCCTTTTTTTACTTTTACTCAATTTATCACAAAATAATCGGATCTTGGTGTAAATCTAATTATTAATCTGTTTGACATGTGATTAAAACTTTAAGTTAAATAAAATACAGATTTTTTTAACTAACTTTTCTTAATTTTAGTCACATGTTAATTGTCAAACAGTCTCCCAAATAATTAACAAAATTCTCATGCAAGTAAAAAAGAAAGATGTATTTGTATTAATTAGTTACATTATTTATATATTGCAAATGATTGTATACCTCCATCGTTTTTTCCGTTCCTACTTTCTAGATCAATATAGTGTTACAGATAAAAATTATACATGTGTGAGCCGATTCAACAGAAAATCAGTAGCAATAAAAATTTGTGAGTGTAACTTGTTCAAGATGTTTAGAATTAGTTTTCGACATGCTACATATATGCACATTTAAACAAAATTTGTATGTGGAGACATCTGTAATAGGGGATTTTGTAGTCAGGAGCATCCCTTATGATTCTTGTAACACCTGGTTTGTTATTAATACATTTTTTACCATTTAAAAAATAAAAGGTATATAGTGCAATTTTAAACAACAACAATAATAATATTTGTTTTGGATCCCAGGAATATGGTTGCAATTGTGGACCTTGATCTACAATTGAAACTTGATGAAACTCGGTGTGTAAAAAAGAAGTATGGTGTGAGGCATAATTACAGTTGGCCTTTAATTTCGAGATCTGGTGAATCACATTGTAGATGGGTCAGAGTATTTTCTTTTTAGGTCTCATACTTTTTGACAAGATGAATATCGGGAACAAGGTGAGTAGTTCTCTGCTATATCGGAACATATTAATGTTTTGATATTGAAAGAGCATCCACTATAGTAGTAGAGATGAACTCAACTGGAATAAAAAAGTTCAGTAGTCAAGACGACCTCAACCTTAATCTAGAGCAAAAAGGTTGATCGATACTTTGTTTCATCACTTTCTTTATATTGTTACGAAGCTTGTAAACCTCTCTTTTAACCTATAAAATCTAAAACCAAATGGTGAAGTTAAATTAGTTTAATGATGTTCACTCAAGAGTTAAATGCATAACACCTCCCAAGTTATTAATAATGTGCGCGAAACCCCTCTGAGTTAACGAATTAGTACCAAACCCCCTTGAGTTATTAAAAATGGACACAAAACCCCCACCCTTTATTTTTAAAGTGTGTTAGGTACATTCTCATTAGGTACGATTATATATGTTTGTTTAAGTTATCTTACATTAAATCAATGCAAAAAAATAAAAAAATCATAGTTATTAAAAATAATCGCAAAATCCCATGAAATTCTTATAAAGTCATTGCAATACCCCTTTTACATGAATACTAAATATACATGATGAATTCGTATTGTGTGCAGTTTGACGCGTTTGTCCAAATTTTCGAAAATATTAAAATGACTTAAATTTGAGCTATTAAAAATAGTAAAACTCTACTTTTTTTCTTGGTTAAATGAACAACAAAAATCGATCACACACTACTGTTTATATAGCACTGAAATATATAAATAACAACCATAGATAACACTAATTAAAATTGTCACTACATATCAACAATATATACCAATTAGTCATGTAAACGGAAAAAAGTGAAGGCAAAAGATAATAAACTGAAACTATAAATGTCTAGTCCACCTAGTTGCGTTAATTTGAAGTAAGAAAACCTAAAAGAACATCATTGTCGCACTTAACACGAGCACGCCGGAAAAAAAAAGGCTGAGGGGGTTCCACGCACATGTTTTAATAACTCAGGGGGGTTTCGCGCACATTTTTTATAACTCAGGGACTAATTTATTAACTCAGAGGAGTTTCGTGCACATTTTTTAATAATTCAGGGGGATTTGGTACTAATTTGTTACTCGAGGGGGTTTTGCGCACATTTACAATAACTTAAAGGGGTATTTTACATTTAACCCGTTCACTCAATCACTTCAATTTCAACACATTTTTCTTACTCAAGGTGGGTCAATCCGGACTAATTGACCAACAATTTTATTTAAAATGTATAAAATTTTTGTTAGTCCCAATTTATTTCTGGCCAGAACTATAGTGTAGTTACTTTGAGATTATAACTTAGTAGAGGTAAAAGAAATTTAAAAGAAAATGGGAACACGCAACGCAGGTAAAATTGGGGACATCACATAATTTTGTGTAGACAACAAATTCTGGTAGCAAATAATTACTCCACTTGCAATTTGAAGGACGATTTTGGATTCCTCTTTGGCCCTTTTGAGTTATATGTTGTTCAGTATCTTGTCTCAGTTTTTTATTAATTTTCACCAGGAAACACGAGACAAATCATTGAAAATAAATATAATATCAGATCATTTGGTTTATGTCCAACATGGTCTCGAATTTACACGAAGACCTCTTCGTGTCATTTTTTCAAAAACACAAAAGAATATCTAATTGTGCTCTTGACTTTTCTATACATGAGTTTGTTAGGCCGTGCCTCACCCTCTCACTGTTATGTGATCGGTGAGGCGTGAGATCAATAAAGACGTCGAATTTTCCCTATACATGTTAACGCTAGGGGGTTATTTTAATTTTGTTGGTTCGTTACCTATAAATACTAGACAGTGTGGGTGACCATTTTGATTTCCAACTATGATCTATTGTTGGGTGATCTTTGGTATTCTAGCTCTCCCGAAAGTAGATGTTTGGAAGAAAAAGAAAAGAGAGAGATGTTTGTGTTCGATGCCGATATCCTTTGTGTAAACCCCAGAACTCATGTAATATAGTATAATCCACACAAATCAACTCAAAACGCACCTAGTATGGAGAATGGTATTATTAAATGGATCTTAATTGTAAGATAATTGCAGACTTACATAATTTTATACAAATTTACGTGAAAAACTATTTGTATACTATCTACTTAATTTCTAATTATTTCATACCCCTAGAGGTGAAACGCTAAAATTTTAGAAAGCATACGAGCAAACTATACGAATTCTAAGTTTTAGGCGTGGAAAGGAGATACATTTTGTGTATTGGGATGAACTCACAATTTGAAGTACTAACCAGGATTGGATCTGGACATGTGTGAGGAGGACCTCTGCACATGGCCCATTATATGTATGCAAATAATGGCATTTTAAAAAAGTTTGTAAATTTAATTTAAAATGTATTATTCCCCGTCTAAATTTATGTTTTTAGTTTGTTGCTATAGAATTCCATTAGTTTCTATGCGGTCGTTTATAAGGGTTAAAAAATGATCATTCTATTCTAATGAAACAAATTCTGCAAAATCGTTACACATTTAATTTCACACTCACTTGAAATACATATATTTGAAACCGATTATCAATATACTTAAATCATTCATATTTGTTTAAGGCAAAATATTAATTCTTCACTTGAAACACGTATCTGAACACGATTTCATCACTTTTTTTTTTAAATACTAATTTTTGTTTTAAGATGTAACTTCTTGCATTTGCAGTTTGAAATTTTATTTTTTTATGATCTCGAGTGTGAGAGTCAATATTAAAATTTCCACATGGCCCTTAAAAACTTGAATCAACCCTAATACTAACTACTCAAAGTGTTCGTGAACGGCTCATGAAAAAGCTCGGCTCGACTTGAAAACATGATTTTGAGCTTGATAAAATTTCAAAGTTGACATGACTCGGCTCGAATCGTCCGTAGAAAAAATCGCCATGCAACATTTTACGTTTTAGAAATCCCTAGAAAATTCTAGTTTGTTCGTGCCCACAAACTATATTTCTAGTTCTAGGAACCATCATAATCTAATTTGAATAGTAAAATATAAATATAAATTAAAGAAAATGTTGATCAGTGATTATTATGTGAAATAAGATTAGTTAAAAAGAGCGGAAAATTCAGAGTAATGGACCAAAACCGTTGGGATGCTGAGGTAGCTTAGAGCGGTCTTGTGCGGCTTTTAGTGTTTAAATAGAGCCACTTCTCAACCATGCAACCTCTTTGCTCCCGTCATTCCCTGATTTTCTATGTTTTCTCAACTAATGTATTAATAGTCTATTATGTGATTTAGTAGAAAACAAAATTAACTTTTTGGTTTACTTATATGAATATTATTTCATATAGGTAATTTCAAAGTTTAAGGATTAAATCCCATTCATTGCGAAATTTATCCACGTACAATTATTTAGATGACGGGTTTTTTAAAAACATTAATTGTATGAGCGCAAACGGCCATCATTAGAGAATTTTATGTAAATTGATAAGCTTACATCTACGTTCATACAACTTTTAACCTGCTATTCATTGCGAAATTGATCCACGTACAATTATTTAGATGACGGGTTTTTCTATGACATTAATTGTATGAGCGCAAGTGGCCATTATTAGAGAATTTTATATGAATAGATAAGCTTCAATCTACGTTCATACAATTTTTAAACCTCTAAAAACTCTAAAGTAAAAACTAGGCAGTTACTTTCTTCTAGTACATCTGAGTTCATGAAATCATGTGTTGTAACGACCCGATCACAAATGGGCCAGATCCGGCCCATTGGACCGGCGATGTAACTCATGACTGTCCCACACACGTCTCGTTGGTATGATATTGTCCGCTTTGGGCCTGAGCTCGCACAGATTTATTTTTGGAATCACCCAAAATGCCTCATACCATAGGAGAGTGGTGGCCCACATATATATCATTTATCCCAACCGATTTTAACTGATGTGAGATGTTACATATTCTACCCCCTTGAGTCCTCAACGAGCTTTCGGGGGTTATAATCGGTCCCGAGACCAACCAGCCGTGCATGATTCTAGAGGTGGCCCCTGCGGGCTCAAGAAGTGGCTCCCAGCCTCCCACCACCCATACAGTGTAGTACTTTGCCCCGCATGGCAGTATGACACTTAGTTCTGGGTAATCCCGCTCTAATACCACTTGTAACAACCCGACCACTAATGGCCCGAGACCCGGTCCATTGGACCGGCGAGGTTACCCATGATTGTTCCATACATGTCTCGTTGATATGATATTGTCCGCTTTGGAATTGAGCCCGCACGGATTTACTTTTAGAATCACCCGAAAGTCCTCATATCATAGGAGAATGGTGGCCTGCATGTATAACATTTATCCCAACCGTTTTTAACCACATGCGGTACATGTGTTTCCTCCCATAGACGGAAACATCGAATATACCTGACAAGGGTATTATCACATTCTGGTACTTGTTTTCAATTTCGGCTAGCTAATTATAATTTCGATAATTTATTTTTTAAAATAAGTATGGTAAATCGCTTGGTTGATAATATTTAGGTAGTTTAATTAATAAATAAAAAAAGCTAGCTAATTTGTTTATTCATACAATTGGCTTATAAACTTAGTGATTGATTTATTCAATAAGTATACAAAATAAACTCGATTATCTATCAGTTAAATTACAAACTATATGGGTAAACTTAGATTCAATATGCACACTGATAAACATCAACTATCGGGAAATTTGAATTGAACACGTTTGTGTTCTGAGACTCCCAGTGGGAGTGGTCGTGCCCCCGCCATGCCCCCATGGCGGGTAAGTGGATCATAGGGGCTGCAACACACCCCCTATGATTGGATCACAAATTTCATATTTAAAAAAAAAAACATTTTTGTTGAAAATATTAATAAGAATTAATTAAATATATAATAATAAAATATAAAAGTTATACAATGTTCATATTTTCTCTAGATCTATAAATTGACACCGATTTTCACACATTTCACCACACCTCAATTTTTCCCTTATTCCATTCTTAAATATTTTTATGTGAGATTTCACTAATTTCAACTTCTAAATATTTATATAATATATTTAACATGTGAAATATGTAAAAAAAATAAAAATAAAAAAATAAAAAAAATTGACGACCACATTTGATGCACAATCCATTGTAATTTTTTTTCATGATTCAGCCATCAGTCACGACTGCCATATCATGGACTTATTATGAGTGGTCGGAAACGGTTGTCACATAAATAATCAATGTCAGGGGATTTTGGGTCGGCATAAATAATTAATGTTACATTATTTTGGTTTGAATATTATTTTACAAGAACATGTTGTCCTTAACCTAGGATTAATAATAACAGTAAGCCAACTAGTTTAGTCAACAACGTTTGACCACGTTGTTTAGTGCAATAATCAAATACTATTACTAATTTCAGACATCTTCTTCTTATATGTTGTGCTGACTTGTAGTATTTGTTGTTAATGCCTAGTGAGTTGAAGTAACATTGTATGTACTTAAATCCATATCATTAGTCATCGGATTGCTTCAGTCAAATCTGGAATCGGTCTCTCCTTATCTTCAACTAATCATATACTAGTGTTTCATATTTCGAATAGTTTTGTGTCAAAATTACATTAAATTATAACGTGATTCACCAATAGTGTCTAAGTGAAATTAAAGATGGTATCTTTGCTCTCAATTCCAATCGGTTTTCTTCTTTGATATCTTAACTTTTTCTAGTTATTTGTAATAATATAAATGTTTGATAATTGATTGTTTAAAGTGATTTGAACAAGCTTTTTCAAGATATAAGATATGTCGATAACCAATTATTGGTGTGGATAAGAATTAACTCATAATGGTGTAGTTATTATTTAGATTAATTGTTGCACATTGGGAAGATGAGATAGATAGATAAGAGTATTCCGATTTTTCCTACCCTACAACACACTGCATTGCATCCTAGTGTTTTAATGTGTTGTTCTGTATAACATTTAATGCATATGATACAACCATGATACATCCTTTAAAGTATCAGGAGGTAGTACAGTATGCAGTAGGGAAGAGGAAACCGAGTATTCCGGAGGACACTACAAGATAGATATTAATGTTGTTTTCTCAAAGTGTATGGGAACGACACAGGTACAGATAGGATGGGGTGACCAGAGAGAGGCCATCACTTCCAAGTTCCAACCTAGTTGTACGTACATTATACTCTCCGTGTCATGTTGGATTCCTTACATTTGATTTTTTGCATGACACTTATTATGTTTGAGTGGTGGAATCATAACAAAGTCTTAGAAGAAGACCGATGCCCAACTTTTGTGGAGTCCGCGTAGTTAGAAAATACTAATTTTCGGATAATATATTAGTTCAAGAAGCCAATAAATGTCCATTTCATCGGTAACTTCTCCTCGTCCAGTGCACTTAAGGAAGCTTTATAGGTCACCAGTTATAAAGCAATTCAGAAGCAATCACGCTTATATTAGAGTTACTATAAATCCATTACCGTCTATACATATAAACACACGCATTGAGTTTAACATTATCGATAATTTTGAATACTTGATTTTATTTATATCGTAATGTTCTTTTGTTATGCTTATTATACATGGGCATACCCAGTAGGGGTGTTCGCCCACTTAAAATTTAAAAAGAAAAATGTTTATAGGTATTAATATTTTTCATAATTTAATCTTAACGGTTTAACCTCCGAAATAATCCAGTATATATAGTTTGACCCCTCCACACTTTAAGTCAGGGATACGCCTTTGTTCTTATATGTAATTTGTATCTTTTAAATGTTATATAATGGCTTATCTTTTAAATGTTATATAATGGCTTAACGCGATTTTTAGGTTGGTGTGTTTGAAATTACACCATGCAAATATAATTCACTTAATTAGGATGTCACTTTTAAGTAGACTAGTAGTGAAAGTCGAGACGGCGAGGTTGACTAATAATGCAATTTAATTATTAATGTAAATAATGGACGGATTATATTGGCTAGGCGTGACTTGGTTCGCTCTAGCGGTTGGGAATTAGCACCTGCCTGCCGATCCCTATTGGAGTTTTATCTCGGTCAACGATTAGGACACATTTAATAATTTAAGGGCGTGCATGCTACAAACATTAGTAACATAATTCTTTATCTCCGGAGATTTTTTTACGTTCCGAGCCCGAATCCACGTTTCGAGCTTAAGAGCTTCACTAATTCTCGACTTATGCTTTCTTAGTTTTCGAATTAAGTTTTTTTAATTCATCGTCGAAGAATTTTAGGAATAAAATGTCAATTTTATGGGTCTCATTTTTTTATAAGGGATTGTTAAAATGATTTGAACATAATAAACTTAAGATTTATTATTTAGCATCGCACAGGGGGTCGAAAACAATGAAAAAAATACGAAAAATCAAAGTAGAAATTTCAGCTATAAAAAATTACGATATAATTTGAGGAGTACATATCAAATTATGTTTGAATATAGAACTAGAATATTCCAAAAAAAAAATTAATAAGTTTTCTTTAGAAAAATATATAGGTATAAAATTATAATTTAAATTTAATTATATACTACAACAACTGCTCTATATACTTCCGCTTCGAAATATTTTTGAATTTGGCGAATTCTCGCTCTCACTCCTGCTCCCGCTCTTGTGCTCGACTTCGCTCTATGTGACTAAGTTACAAACATACATAAAATAAGTCGATTAATTAATACCGTAATATAGTTCGTCTTAGGTGGAAAGTAAATTTAGATTATGCATTGGAGAAGCTCACATGTGTCCCTCCAAATTCTATTCATCTTTTGCTCACTTTAGCCGTAGTGAAGTTTTGAATCTGATTCAAATTTTAAGGAAAAGACCAACGGTTCATTCGCGAAAGTAATTTTGTACGACGGTAAATCGTGTTTGATTGGACGACTTTGTTCCTGTTAAGTATAAGGATTTTCCTAAGTGTGGTCATGTGAAGCGATTCTTTTACTTAATTTGACAAATGAAACAGTGGGAGGAGATTATACAATTTTAGCTAATCTCAAGTAGGTCGAGGTTCAGTTAACAATTTGAATTTTGAGGTTCGCTCTAGTTTAATTGAAACCAATACTAGCAAGGCTCTCAAGTATTAGTTGTAGTTAACGAGCGGCTACTTATAGGAGTTTGACATAATCCCTATGTGGGCATGCAATGGACTTGTGCCTAGCTTGTTCTTCGACTGCCAGACGCGTCTGAATCGATATGGCTTCTGTTGAGGCACCATTGTAGATCAATGGCGTCTAAACACTCGCCTGATCTGTGATCATACTGGGAGATAGTCTCAAGTAGTAGGTCCCCAAGCTGGTGTCCTCAGCCAAGTACATATGAATAAACTTTTTTTGTGTATAATTTTGACAACTAGAGTTTGTAAGTAAAGAATTATTCATCAATAAGACACGTAAAAGAAGTTGTATATATGCTCGCATTTTTATATACAAATCTTTTCTTTTCACAAAAATAACCCCCTCTATATTTGCGACTTGCTTGTAGTTTAAGTGGTACGTCCATCCTGGATTCATTAAACTTTATGTTCTGATTCATTCAAATTTTAAACCATGATTAACACGCAAAATCCATATTTGAAAATGGGAAAACACGGAAGTGTGAGAGAAAGAAAAAGTGAAATCGGAAAGTATCAAAGATTCTGAATCTTGAAGCAAGAATGTTGTTATCTTGAAACTTATCAGTGTTACGAACAATTTAGCATTTAATAAAATGAAAAATAAATACACTTCACTCCGTATGATTTCTTTTTGGCTGGCCCTAAGGTCACTACCAGGAAGTTCTGGTTAAATGACATGTGGCACCACCATTAAATAAGGCAAAAGTATCATTAATGTTGAACGGCAAAATATCTGTGGTTAGGAAAGGATTAACATTACATTAAGAAATTTCCTTCATCTTGTTTAAACAAAATTTTACCGAATATGTTTTGCAATTGATCTACCTGAGTCCTGACTAAAAAAATAATAATTATAATTCTGCAAACAAGATGAGTATGGATGACACTCTGGATAGCAAGAATACGTATACTTTAAATTTGAAAATTCTTCACAAATTTGACCCCTACTATCTAACAGTCCAAAAATTCGTATTTCAAATTTAGACGTTTTAGAACGAACTGTGGGTTAAGCGGAGTGAACGTTAGTCTTTGGCCCAAAACTGTTTTCCTTAAAGTTAAGCTCAATATTCTTTTGTGAGCCCATCTTTTAGCCCTTGTCAAAACCCTAGTCTCCAAAAAAAAAAAAAATTGAGTAAAAACTTTGTTTTTCGCGCGTAGATTTTCTACCAGGCGAAGCCAACTTCTAAACTCGATTCCCGGTTCGTTAACCGTTGGATTGAGCTTATTTTTGGAGATCGGATTCATAACAAACCTGTCTATACTTCCACCGGTGCTTTGTTGATGTTCCAGTAATTCAGAATCTGTTGTCGAACAAAGAGCTGATTTCCACTCCGTTTTCAACTCCTTTCGTATTTGTTCTCTCAAGGCAAGTTCCCCTAGGACTCTCATTCACGTTTACATGCTAATTGTTGGAGTTTAGTTTATGATATTTTTATTTGAATGATCTCCCGATGTGTTTGATTTGTGATGTTAAATTTTATGTTGTTTGAAGCTTCGAGCCTATATTTTCTGTGGCAAGTAAGTATATGATTGTTGTTGTATGTGAAAGTTCTGGATCAATTATAGTGGCGATGGTAAGATGATGTTAGTAATTAAGATGATTAATAGTGATGTTTAGGTATGATTGAATATGTAATTAGCAGAGGCTTTAGTGAGAAAATTAATATTATATGAACTCCTTGGCACCTTGCCGCATGTTTAGTTGATTGAAATCGTCATTGTTGCAATGTGATCTAGCCTTGTGAACATGTACAATATAACATATGTAATATTGCTTAGACAGGGAAACTTGTGATTTTGGTTTAGTCTTGTTATGCATCATGTATTTTTCTTGATGATCAGTGGTCTTTTTATACTTCCAAGTTTGATAGATTTATTACCATCGATGTTATTATGTTTATTATTTTATGCACACACATAAGTTAATGTATTCATGAGTTTAAAGTTTAAGAGCATGCATTTACGTTAATAAGATTCTAAGTCCAGAAAGATTTCAAGTCATGTTAAGAATGAGCTAGTAAGGTCTCCCTAGCAAATCATGGCCAACCAAGTTAAGCGGTTACCATTGGCTAGGCAACTAGCAAATCGTGACCAACCAAGTTAAGCGGTCACCATCGGCTAGGTAACTAGCAAATCGTGACCAACCAAGTTAAGCGGTCACCATCGGCTAGGCAACTAGCAAATCGTGGCCAACCAAGTTAAGCGGTCACCATCGGCTAGGTAACAACAAATCGTGGCTATCCATGTTAAGTGGTCACATCGGCTAGGCAACTAGCAAATCGTGGCTATTCAAGTTAAGCGGTCACCATGAACTAGGCAACTAGCAAATTGTGGCTATTCATGTTAAGCGGTCACCATCCGCTGGGATGTACCTTACGACGCCAAGTGAGCTCACGAATCAAGATAATTTTCAAGTCATGTTTAAAAATAAAGTTTAAGAATACTTTTCAAGAAATTCAAATTCAAGTTAAAAGTATTCAAGAAGAACATGTTCAAGTGTTAAGTGTCAGGTCAAGTCAGGTTTTAGGTTGCATTGCATTAAGCAAGACTAAAAGATTTAAAAGACATGAAGATAGAACTTTAGGTCATGGCACGTGCATGGAGCTTGCTCAGTCAATGGTCACGACTGACCCCTTTCTAAAATATCAATTTTAGGTATTTGAAGCCAAGCTTTTGGAGTGGAGCGTGCCGAAGCAGTGATCTTTACCAGAGCGTCTTTACCATTTTAGTTTCATGATTTATAAACTGTGTACTCAAACTTTTATGATTTTCAAGTTCCGCTGCATATTTTGACTAGTTCACGAATTATATTTAAGAATTTCCATGTCAAGTATAAGGACGCACAAGGCGTTCAACTACGTTTTAAATTTTCAAAAGTCAAGTTCGCCTAGCGCGAATCATATTTTCCTTAGTTCGTATTTTTAAAATTCAGGGCGCTACATACCATGTGGAGTCATAAATTAAAAATTTGGGTTCGATATATGTTCTGGATTAAAAAAAATAGAGGAGTTTTGGAACTTTTCAAAATTCGTCATAATATTTTCAAATAAAATAAAAATTTATACAGTACAAGGTATTTAGAATAGTTTCACATTCCAAGTCCATTTCATTTCGGTGATGCAAACAATTGAGACATTTCAGTATTTCTCGTTTCATTTCGGTGAGATTTATAATCATATTTGGAGCCAACTGTAAATTAAGTAATTTTTTTACTAAATGTAATGATAAGATATTGAATTAAATTATATATAATAAAAATTTAAAGTAGAGTTTGATTATACTCCCTCCGTCCCAGTTTCATTTATCCGTTTGATTTTTTCTGGTCAATGCTTATAAACTTCATATGCGAATTACTCATAAATAATGTTGGTAAAACAATTTATATTACTCCTCCCGTTTCACTAAAAGTGAAACAATTGTGTTGGACACAAATTTTAAGGAAAATGTATAGAAGTATTTGGTCTCAAAAAATATGTGGTGGAGAATGAGTATGATATATCAATTGAGTGGAAAAGTACATATGGGTCCGAAAATGTCTGACTAGAAATGAGTTTTATTATAAAACTAATTTTCATAAAATGAAATGTAACACTTTTAGTGAAACGCTCAAAACGGAAAATTGTAATACTTTTAGTGAAATGGAGGGAGTATTAAATACCACACTTTAAAATTTCATTACATATTTTTCAAAAATCTATTAGAGTAAGGCTCTGTTCTCTTCAACTATAATTTTCTGAACTGAAACAGAAACTAACTGAACTGAATTGAAGAAATTATTTTGTAATAATAATAACAATTATATGATGGTATATATAATCACAATAAAAAAACATATTATTTTTGTCATCTTTCTCACACTCTTCCTACTTTTTTCTGTCACTTTACCTTTTTATTTATTATTGTATAACAAACTTTAAAACCAACCGCGTGGAAAACAATATGAGAATGATAACTCGATCAAAACCGAATTATAATCGTCGTACAAACTGTCTTTATCTAGTTTTTTTTTTGAATCGGTGAAATTTATTACAACTTGAAAACGTTTATTACAAGAGCATGGACAATGTTCGGCATATAAAATAATTAAAAGCTTAACCAAAATCACTAGTCCATAAACACATGCACAAGCTCGTGCCAACAACTTTACATCAACACTCTTTCTTGTCCAGAACCTCCAGCCTTGTTCCATTTTCCAAACTGCTTCTTCAACTTTCATGTCCCAATATTCATATTTCAACTTTTATGAAAAGAAATTAAGTATATTTGATTAACGTAACTTTGTTTTATACTATTTTTTTTGTAATTTGCAAATAATTTACGATTTAAGTTCGAGAAAAAAAATCTCCTTAGAAAGTTAATAATGGACCGGAAGTATATTTGATTAAAAATCGATGTTTAGTGGTTTAATTTTACCTTTAAAATATCATAATTTTACCTCCAAAACCCCAAACCCTAAGGAAACCAAAAGTCGGAATTTTTACCTCCAAAAGTCGGAATTTCACCTCTAAAAGTCGTATTAAAAAGAAAGAAAGAAAAAAAAGTTGAAAATAGCTCAATTGGATAAGTTTTCTTATTTTACTCGTACAAAAGATTGGGTGTGTAAATAAATGATAAAATAATAATAATAATAATAATAATAATAATAATAATAATAATATTAACAACAACAACAACAACAACAATAATAATATGAATTTAATGAATTGAACTGAAGACGAGCTGAACTGAACTGAATGAGTTTTCACTTGAAGAGAACATAGCTTAATTATCATATGTGAGTAAATCAAGTTCAAAACTGAACGGTATTAACCAGAAAAAGTCAAACGGGTAAATGAAACTGGGACGGAGGGAGTATAATTTAATTAAAAAATTTATTATTGTAATTTAACTGAGTTTCTTCGTATTTTAATTAATCCGCCAATAATCGCTATTACAATTTTAATAACCATGGTAGTAGCTGTTGTACTTCATATTAATATTTAATTCAAAGCATTAATAAGGCAGTTGGAATCATCAACAAAAAGTAGCACGCACTTATCCCCGTAAGCTTCCTGGTAGTGACTGTAATGGTAGCTAACAATAAATCACTCCGTATATAGCAAGATTTAGCTCGTACGTACGTAGTTGGTTAACGTGGACCCCACATATTGTTGGGAGGTTTGGGAACATCCAGCACAAGATATTCTTCTACCCCACGGCTCATGCTTAATTAGTATGCCTCCACGTGGCAATATATCGTACGAACATGTAATCCACGTGTGTGCTTTCTTGGCCTCTGCATGCAACTGCCACGTCGGACAAGGTGACATAAAATAAAAGTAAGTTTCCAATTTCTTTGCGGACACGGTAGCATATTACGTACGGCCAGTATTTCGAGTCCTTGTTTGTCACAACTTGACTATATTATTTGCACACTAGTCCCATATTCAACCTTTCGGTTTTGCGGATTTTCGCCGGTAGTTCGAACAATAGAAGTTGGTCAGTGGGATAAATGCACCTTCTGGTGTTTAATGATCCGGGTCGTGCTAAATGTTCAACATCGTATTGAGTATCTTAACGAGTTTTAATCAAAATCGTGGACAAATTAAAATTAAAAGAGAGCCAGAGAATATAAAATAAAACTAACTACATGCTTTATAAGATAGAGAGTAAGACAGGCAACTTGAAACTTAATAGATGATGGACACTGCTTCTCTTCCAATTTGACTCTAATAATAAACTTACTCTAAATCAGTGTAGTAGCTTCAGGAGATGCATCTTTGTATTTGTATTCATAATTGTTTAAATGTGGTGTATTTTTTTTATCTCTAACTACACTCTAGGGAGCATTTATTATGCTATTCTATGCGTGTATTAGTGAAAAATCTAAAAAACATATTGATTTTGTTAAGTATATATATGATGTTTTAAACAATATCGGTAATATTTTATAAGTGGACATTTTATATCATTTTTTATGTATGTATATCATCGATGTTTTTGGTAAAGCCTCTAATTATTTTGGATATATTTTTAATGTATGTCCGTCTCTTTTAGTCTCTCTATAATACCGTATCTCAGAAGACTTACTCTCATAATAATAAATTACAAACTTTTGCGAGAGACCTTGAAATTTCAAAGAGATCAGGTAAAATTTATATATCTAACTATAAACATCATATGCTTAAGACCAAATTAAACATCTTGTATATGATGAACCTGCATTATAATAATAGTTATTGTATTTCTAAACATGCCATGTTCGTAATACAAAATGTGGTGTTTGATCTGGTATATTCGAAAAACGGTCTATCGCAAAAGTTGTTCTAAATAAATTTAGTCTCATTTATAAAAAAAGACATACGTAAACTGCAATTCATAATATAGGGAAAATTTACGCTATAATTGAAGTGTTTAATGATTTTCCAAAGAAGCAATAGAATGTGCATATAGGGGTTGGTTTGATGAAACCAAGGCGTGCATAGGAGGGCCATCTTGGCTCGTGTGATGCGTGTTAAGGGCTCGAATAATCGAATCGATCACTTGCTCTTTACTTATGATGGATGGCTATTGGCTAAATACATGATTTTACTGCTTTCTTCGACTCGAGATCAAGTAATTCACAAGTAAATGTTTAGATGGGCAGGGTGCATTTAATTGTTTTTGACGATTCTTTGGATAATCCAATACGTTAGTGTTCACTTTTAGATCGGTATCACTTTCACCAAGGCCCAGTTATATTTTCTCCAGTTGTTCTAGCTAGGAAGGTTCAAGAATAGCATTCTTGGTAGGTGGTGCATGTATTTCTGACTTTCTGTTAGGTTTCATTTGGTTGTAGGGAAAATAGGGGAAGAGAAAAAAAATAGGGGAAATTATTGTTTTCCACCATTTGGTAGTTCTATCCTGAAAAATTCATCAAAATCTATACAAAATACACATATCTCTACAAAATAAGGAAAGTTGTTTTTCCCTCACATTTTTCAGGAAAATCTTATTTTTCTCTATTTTTTTTCTTTTCCCTCCATTTTCCTTCAGACCAAATGAAGCCTGAAGAGAAAAGGAAATTTCAAATTTGTCTAAGTTTTTCGGTTTTTTTCACTTATTTTATGTGTAAATTCAACTACAATTAAATGGGCCAAACAAGTTTAATTTTCTTTGCAATTAATTGACTC
Organism: Plantago major; assembly: GCA_026545765.1. Classification (NCBI taxonomy): domain Eukaryota; kingdom Viridiplantae; phylum Streptophyta; class Magnoliopsida; order Lamiales; family Plantaginaceae; genus Plantago; species Plantago major. The sequence continues at coordinate 75,567,740 of CM048841.1, forward strand.
TGTTTATCCCACTCGCTCTTAGAGACCGGGTCGGGGCACACTAAAAACATTCGCTCATATTTATTGATTTGTGGGACCCATAGGTGACACCTTGCCCGATTAGTTATCATGCAATTTTTACATTCATGCTTGCTCAATGTAAATATGGAAAAAAGTCTTGTGGAAAGTCAATTTTACCTACAAATCACTAAAAAATTACTCTCTGTCCAGATCAAATGTTACATTTTAGCTTTTTGCACTTAATATTTTTAAATTTTGACTACGATTTAATTTTAAACCGTAAATGTAAAATGTCCAATTAAATTATATAATTAAAATCTTGGAAGTAATTTTTCATTATTTAATTTAATTGGACATTTTACATTTACGGTTTAAGATTAAATTGCAGTTAAAGTTGAAAAAAGTTGACTACAAAAAGTCAAAATGAGACATTTGGTCTGGGACGGAGGGAGTACCTATTAAACTAAGTCAGTGAAACAATAAAGTGTGACTGTATTTATAATGTAAAAAACTGCAATTTGACTGTATTTATAACGTAACAAAATACATCATTAATTTTATTTATAATGTGAAGAAATGAAGTAAATTAAATGACTTTTTTTATTTTACAAAAGTGTATAGTTAGTTACCGACCTGTTATTAGCCCTATAACGAATGTAGATAACGCGTGTGTTGAATTTTTGCTTTAGCTTTACTTATGCTTGCTTGTATTTTTTTTTTTTTTTGTATAAGTCAAATATATATTACGAAACGAAAACAAGTCCAAGAAAATACAATCGTGCACAAGGTATACTCGAATTTTGCTTTAGCTTTACTTATGCTTGCTTGTATATATCATGGGTTGGAGTTTTATTAATATAGTTTTTTGCCGATGAAAAGATACTATCCCTGTGAACGTGTTGTATTTACGAATGCAGTCGAGTCGAAAAGAATTTTGGGTGGCACCGGTGGTACGTAGCATCCGGGATCATATAAACCCCGGATGTAGTAAACCCAGATATGACTGCGGATTCTTGGGCAATCCGGTCCGTCAATTTCCCAAATTGGTGTTTGATGATGAGATGACTTGTGTTTTGGGGTGAAAAGTTTGACATGAGTTGACTAATAATCAATTGCACCTAGCCTGGGCTAGGAATCTAGGACAATAGTATATAGTAGTATATTAATTTTGATTACTTCACTAAGTGAAATATGGATAGATCTTTGCTTTACTGTCAAGCCTTTTTTTGACACGCCTAGCGAGTCCACCACGCACGCCTGTGTCATTAGTGATGACTAAACCAAGTTAAGTTTTCATAAAAATCAATTAATTAATTAACGCGAAGATTGTAAGTATACATGTTACATGTGTTTGGTTTCTCTTTATTATTATTATTATTTTAATTTTTAACGGCTAAAAAGACTTTATTAAGAAGACTTACAGCATTGATAGAATTCCATCTCATTTAAAAACTCGAATTTGTAGAGAGGTGTGGAATCTAGTCATTTATATTAACACTCCAATACTCTCCCGCACTCGTGGCTGGTTAATTTCAACCTCTTTAAGCAGGCCATTCGAGTGAAAATTTAATATGGGACGGAGATTGTTTCCGTGGAGATTCGAACCCAGGTTGGACGTGAGCCAGATGCTCTGATACCATGTTAATCTGGGCCATCATCCCCTTAAAAGACCTTATCAAGGGGAGAATGTTATCCACCTTATATGTTGTTTGCATGATCATTCACAAGTGCTGTGGGATATTCTAACACGTCCGCTCACGGGTAGGTCGCTATTAGTCGACTCTACACGTGGAATCATAATAACCTCTTTGGGCAAGCCGGAATTATCATCGGCTGGGGCACCTATCATCAACTTGGGACTACACTGATACCATGATAGAATTCAATCTCATCTAAAAGCTCGAACTTGTAGAGAGGTGTGAAATCTAGTCATTTATATTAATACTCTAATATGTATAACAACGAATATTCATGCCAATACATCTTAAAAATTATTTACCCCTAGATCACTGAAACAAACCTCACTATACGTCATAAATGGGAAAAAAATAAAAATATCACTCACATGGTCTAGAAAGTTTACCAAGTTAAGTGAAAGGGGTTACAACCAAATACATCACGGGAGGAATAATCAAAACTCTAATATTTCTTAAAGAGTGTTGATTCATGATCCAATGTGAACAAATTTCTACTTCAAGGGGTTTTAATTATCTAGATTACAAATAAATGCAATCCCAACAAAAAAATTCCAAGAATACGAAAATTCAACACCTAATTATACATCATTTTAGTACAATCACAACCAATCCATCTGTCCCGAAAACTTCATACATTAGGGTTAGCGTACAGTTTTATGTGAAAACTTAAAGTAATGATAGAATATAGATAATGTGGAAAAAAGTGTACTTTTAGTGACAAAATGAGTAATTTGAATATAAAGTTGAAATTGTTTATTATTTATTGGGTGTAGGGTAGCTTCCTTCTTTGATAATATATGGAGTTATGTGAGATGACTAAAATGACAAATGTATAAAATTATGCAGGACGGAGGAAGTACAAACAAACAATCGATCTCCTTTCACTTTCTCTTAAGAAACCTCCAATTACACGGGAGAAAAGAAAGAAGACAATATCAACCATACCCGTACACCCTATGATCTACACCCTGTTATTGCGTGTTTTTTTTAAACAACAAAAGTTCTATTAATAGCTTTGTAACACAGTTACAACAAGTATAAGGGATACTCACTCGACTAATGTTACAAGAATTACGACCAAACTAGACCTCATAGCAGGTCTTCTAATTTATAACTCCCTCCATTTCATTCCCTACAAAACTTTCAATTTTACTATTCTGCGGTCAATTGTTTCCGACCACAAACTACTCTTTTTTTCCTGAAACAGCCAAAAAGTTTATTCATAAATCAAAGCGTTTAAATGATCATAAGAAATGCTCCTCGTATACAACTCTTAAACTATAATAATAACTAATTAAAAAAAAATATATAATGAAAATTTAGTAATAAAATTTTCCTTATATGATTTTATTATTTACTATTATCGTTTGAGAGTTGACCAGTTAAAGTTAAAATGACACTTTTATAGGGAATGGTGGAAGTATCATTCAATACTACATAAGCAAAACCAGAATCAACTATTCTCAAACATTTTACATCAACAACTAATACAACCCGGCCAATACCTTGGTAAAATGTTTTGTGTGTGTGTGTATATATATATGACTATGCTGGATCAATGCTTGATAGGAAAAGTACCTTAGGAACTTGTCAGTTTCTGGGAACAAGACTTATCTCATGGTTTAGTAAGAAGTAAAACTCAATTGCAACTTCTACCACAGAGGCTGAATATATTCATGATAACCCAAAAAAAAATTTATTAAAATAGGAGGGAGTATTATGCTAGTGCTAAACAAGACGAGCCACAATGCCATTTTTTCAGGTTGTACTTGTTTTGTAATTCATTCTTTTTTTCACGTTGCCAATTCCTTCGTCACAATGATCATAACGACGGATAAACTATCCATCGCTAAATAACGACAGTATATATATATATATATATATATATATATATATATATATATATATATATATATATAACTCTTGATAAAGTCAACAAATCTTATTGATTCCTAGCCAAACCTTAAACACAAACCAATACAGAGGGACAAGGGTAAGCAGAGAAATGCCATTTTGTAAAGAATATCATGATATGATCAGTATATATCTTGAGAAGAAATCAATATTGTAGTTTAATTTAGTCGAGAGTGGAAGCAATGATTATTGTAAGGGTTGGCTTAGCTTGGCAAATTAGGATCCCAAATTCCTAAGAAGACAATAATAATACTATATTGTTGTAATAATGTAATGTAACATGATACTTATATAGTAGTACATCACTTAATCACCATACAAAAACACAATCGGCCGTGCAAGCAAGAGTATTAAGATTGCTTTTTGCCTGCTTTTGCAGGGACAAATGTTACTTCACCTTTACGTGCATGGTAAGTGAGCCAGCAATTTTGACCACACAGGGCTATTTTCGTCTTTTACCCGATCATTGGAGTCATTTTCTTTTTGGGACAAGACAAAAGTGGATACTACTGACTTTAGATAATTAGGGATTGTGACATTAACATGAGGTAGGTGTTTAATAGTATCCAATTTTAATGGATATGTAGAGTTGGACACAAATGGCATTGCCTACAACATATAGATAAGGTTTGGGATAAGGAGTTGGTGGAATACATATCTCTTAGCATCAACCAACCTTACACCTAGCGAAACCGTCGTGTAATACAAATTTAGAAATAATATCACAAAAATATTAGTGTTCATCACATGTAGAGTTTCTATAGAACCTATCTTGTGTGTTAGAGTCGATCGATTTAATTATATACTTTGAGTCAGTTTAGTTTTTGACATGAAAATTCGTGACATGCACTATCTTCACGATTATGATATAAATAAGATAAGTACCCTGCCACTCCCCCCCCCCCCAGTCATCATATAAATATGAGGTCACGTGTTGCGTAACTTGATTTCTAGTAGTTCCAGCATTTCATGTGGAATAAATCGCAAACGATCATGCATAAAAAATCTAAAGTTAATCGTAATTGATTTGAATGGGTGACCACTGACCATTATGAGAGGTTCCTTAAGTGTAACCTCGGCCTAAATGAATGTTCTAGCTCCCATTAATTAGTGATCTGGTTTTATGTTATGCAATGCAAATCTATAACATGGTCGCTACAAGTATCATCATCATATCCATATAATATGTAAAGTTGTGCCCTATCTCCAACCACATTTATTCTCAAGGCCAAGAAATTATGTAGAATTAGCACCCTTTAATTCTTTTTTTCAAAACCTTCCATTTTGGTGTTCAATTGAAAATTTCAATGCTTTATGCCTTTATTAACTTTCTATTGAAAAACAATGCAGGATGGTTACATTTCGGGCAAGTATATATAGTAACATTTCTCATAATTTTTTGTTTCTTAAATTGTTCTCTATTTTCTGTCTTATATTTTAATTTGGTAAGCAGACATTTCACATTGCCATTTATTCTGCTGATCATTCATTATGGTTATTTTATATTTTTTGTTTCTTAATTTGTTCTCTATTTTTTGTCTTATATTAATATTATTACTATTATTATTATTATTATTATTTAATTGTTATCAATTGAGACGATACAATTAAAATGAAAAAAGTAAACTGAACATTTGAACAAACGCATCTCGGAACAATAATTCTTAAATATATTCAAATGATTCTTTATTTTAGGAGTCGATCACGCTCAAATTTCCTCAGACTAAGGAATGGATTCATTGATATCTTTATGTTTCTTCCATAATAAAGAATCAAATCATTAAATTCTAATTATCATTAGTTGTTAATTACTATGTTTAACCCGACCTATAATCACCTATAAAAATGGATTTGGCATCACTAAAATTCTTGCACATCACAAATTTTAATTATTCTGAAATTAAAGAGAACCATGCAGACAACAGTACAAGAAAGTTTCAGAACTCCATTCGGATTCAAGGGCCGTAGAGTCGTGTTTAACAATGTAGCTTTCATTGCTTGATTAATTCATTTAGCCCCGATGTTGAATTGCACATCATGTTTATGATGGTCATTAGCGGTTCCATGCCCGATGTCACCCTTTGGTATGAGTTTTAAAATTATCAAATGTGATACATTCATTTTAAATTGTTTATTAATTCAATTTTATTTAAATATAAACAGGAATTGCTTCCAAATGATGTATCAAAAGTACATTTTAAACTATGTTTGGATGCGCATGGCTGTTCCGAAACGCTACCTTCTGGTATTACAATTAATTATGATCTTCGAATATCATTATACAATAGTTTATATTTTTTTTTCAGTATTCCCTAATGATATGTTATTTGTACTCCATCTAATTTTCAGATTGATAGACTCACACCCTTACACCACATGCTGATGTCAAATGTTGATGAAGGTCACGCATATTTTGATTATTCATCTACCATCCTAAAGTTAATAACTAACAATGATCAGCTGAGAGAAGAAGGTGTTAGAGAGATTTTTTTTTCCCATTTTGATAGGAGTTGATGGCAAAGGAGTCCTCAAAAATTTTCGTTACAAGTTATGCTTCAGAATTGGTGTGTTGAATAACAATATGCTTCATGCTAAGTTCAATGTTGATCGATATTGCAAAAAACACACAGTCCCTGAATCAGGATTTAAAGTTGGTTTTAAGGTTTTAGTTTCCCGTTTGATTTGAATTTGAATGTTGGAGTATGTGGGGTTGTGAGTTTGAAAGCCAAAATTAATTAAGTCCAATTTGTTTTGCAAAATTGTAGAATGTTTAATTGGTTTTAGGTTTATAAGGTAGGAAAATACCATGTATACCCTCATGAAGAAATACTTAATTTATAAAGCTTATAAAGTACAAAACGACACGGTTAAAATAGTTTATTCTCATGACATATAATTTAATATAATCTTATATTCAATATATTCATTGCGTAAGTCTCCTAAATGGTTGTTTTTATACCGTAACTAAAATAATCGACACAAATGTTTATAGTGAAAAATGTTAGAGATTTTTACGGGTAAAATCCATTTTTGGTACTGCAGTGTGAGGCATTTTCCAATTTAGGTACTCTAGAGTGGTCATGTCCAATTGAGATAATAAATATCAATGAACAATTACAATTAAGGATAATTGTAAATTAGAAGGCGGGTGTGTCAATCGGTCCAAATTACAATTATCATGATCCCCCAATTTCACATGAAGTTAATCATTTTAAAGTCGATTGAGACAAAAATGATAAAAAAAATGAACGAAAAAGAATATGACAAGGAAAATTTGACGAGTGTGAGTGGGACGAAGTCCTTGATGTCTTGCGAACGACCGATTTTTCATGTCTATCTTCCGACATTTGAAATTCGCTGACGTGTGAATGAGACATGCCACATTCTAAATGCAATTAGTACCTTAATTGTAAATAGTCATTGATATTTAGTACTTCAATTGGACACGGCCCTCTAAAGTACTAAAATTGGAAATGTCTCACACTGTAGTACGTATTTTACCCAGATTTTTACTAATAACACTGGTGCTACACGTACACAAGTAAAACATTAATACAAACTTTTGCGAGACACCGTCTCTCCGAGAGACCAATTCAACATCACATATTTACGTTCAAATATCATATATTTAACTTTAAACATCGTGTGTATAATAAAACTGCATTATACTTACATTGTATTCATTTTTAACATGTGATGTTTGTAGCTACACATGCGATGTTTGTGACAAAATATGTGATGTTTGATTTGGTCTCTCCGAGAAACGGTCTCTCGCAAAAATTACTCATTAATACAAACTATTTTCTAAAAAAATAAATAAAATATTTGGTGGAGTTTAATTTAAATTCCGTAGCAGCAGAACTGAGAGGGACCAAGTCAATGAGGTCCCTCTCGGAAGAAAACAGAGGGACGAATGTTAGTAGAGAACTAGGGATGTGAGGAGGCGCAATCGGAGTAGATAGAGGCGGTGCCAGTATGAGGCTTGTGAGCAACAAGAAGGAGGCAATTGTAAATTTCGATTAGGGTTTATGGGATTGATTGTCTACTTTAAAAGAGTTATCTATTTTTTAAATAGACTTATGCATTTTCATTTGGTACTCAATTTTAGTATAATTGTAAATTAGTTTTGTTTACCTCTTTGATCAGGAACATGTGGTGTACGACTCTTCATGACGGATATCGGACATAAAATGTTCATTTATAAAATAGGGTGATTTTCATTTGACACCCTTTTAAGATGGTCACTCAACGTTTAGGTCCCTAATGTTTGAAATATTACATCGAAGGACAAAATGTACTTACGAAATAAAAATAATTACAATCAAGGACAACAGTCAACCCTCATCATTGATGTTACAGTTTTACCATTTCATTTCTCCTTTTGTTTTCTATTTAATATTTCATCTTATTACAATCAACCCCACAACTTTTTAATTTAGATATATAAATCACCAAAATTTTTTTCTTTTTTGTTTTTTTTTGCTTCATATTTTTAACTTTCTTCATCCTTAACTAAACCCTAAAATAAAATATTTAAATTTATCGTTAAAATAGAAAACTATAGATTCTATGGAAGCTCCAATTTTGGAGATTCTTGGAGCTCGATTACCTGAGCTCCAATGAAAATCTATGGAAGCTCCTTATTAATTAAAAAAAACAGTTTAATAAAGAATGAAGGAAAATACGAGTTAGATAGGATAAAGTTTCATGGTTTAATTAATAGATTTTAAAAGTTCTGATTCAAATGTAAGTAAATGAAACTTGCATTTCAAAGTAAATGGTTTATAATTAAGAAAAACTGGTGTAAGTATAACTTTACAACAAAAGTCAACCAAAAACAAAACAATTGTCCTTCAATGTAATATTTCAAACATTAGCTAAACGTTTAGTGACCATCTTAAAAGAGTGATACATGAAAATTTCCCAATTAAAATATTGTTAGTATCGTTTATAACATCATAATTATACTTAATATTTCAACTAAAACTGCATGTGAACCCCAATGTATGAAGTTTTTTGTTGGACGAGGATTATCCCGCTTGGGCGTGCTAGATTCAAAACCATTAGGAATTTCTCCATTAAGCTAAATGACGAGCTAAACAAAATTAAAGAAAATATTTGAAATAGAAAAAAAAACTTAAAATGTAGTGGGCACATAGAGCAAGATGTATTGGTATGTAGTGGTTGCTAAATATCACTACTTGGGACATATTTGACTGGGATACGAGAGGAATACTCTTTATTTATAATTTATAAATGACGAAGGTTAATGCGAAAAATTGAAGAGTTGAAGTTTATATTACATTGTTGGTATAAGGAAGAATAATCATGAGTCACGTATTCGTTCTCTATCAGCACGTAAATTAGATGGGTTATTGTTGTCATTGGCGAAATGTGCCTAAAGTAGCTTGCGACTTAGTAAATAATATACATGTCTCTAAGTTGATGACGTATATGAGTTTCATTATAAATTAAATTTTCAGAAAGAATTCTCACTAATAAAAAGAAAATATGCGAGCAATATATACTATTTAGATTATTCTGCAATAATTTATTTATATATTAAAAAATATGGAAACTTCCATAATGCATATATTAACAAGAAACAAATTTGAAAAAAATCAACAGGATGATTTAGTGTATTTTTTTAATAATGATTGAGTTTAAGAGGACTATTTAATAATAATAATGGGTAAATATTGAAAAGAAAAAAAGGGTGCTCCATAGAGAAAGAAAAAGAGTAGTTTAGGTCGAGACACTTCCAGTTTAAGTGAGCAAGATTGGTATTGTCCGATCAATTTATATTTGATTTATCAACTGTACTATTAGAAACTCTCCCGTATTTGGCCAAAAGAATTTATAAAGTTTGATTGCAACAAGTGTTGTAAAAACAATAAAAAATTTACGACCTAGAAAAGTAAAATTTCGATACTAATAAATAACATCAATTATCTGTTTACAATGTTAAACCTACCTATATATGTACAAATCATTTATCGTTTCTATACATCTCCTTTATACAGATGATTTGCACTTCGATACACCTTCGTGTACCATCAAACTTAGTTAGAAAACAGTATATACAATATATTAAATTTCACAATCATATGTGTATAAATGATAAACAATTTACTATTATAGATTCAAGATCATACATTTTTCTATGCATGTTTACTAACAAGAGTTAAGGATAATGTTGAGGTCATCTCATTGCCTATATCTTCTTTGCTTGGTATTTCGTTACATTTTTTCCGAAGGGGGATGGGGATCTGATACTCTCTAGGTGTGGAACTGGAAACTCTCGTCAGTCGTGCATATACTCTCTAGGCGGGGAAACGCTATTGAAGATGACATTGTTAATAGAGAAGATATCTATTCGGTCGAGTTCCTTAACACTATTAAGACGTCAGGTATACCGAACCATCTCATTCGATTGAAAGTTGGGTGTCCTATCATGTTACTTAGGAACATAGACCAGTCAGCAGAATTGTGTAATGGCACGAGGTTAATTGTTACTGCCATTGGAAAGCATGTGCTAGAAGCTAAGATGATGCATGGCAAGAACGCTGGACACAAGGTATTTATTCCTCGAATGGTGCTCACACCTTCTGATCTTACTAAGTTTCCTATCAGATTCCGGCGCAGACAATTCCCTATCTCTGTTTGTTATGCTATGACAATCAACAAGAGTCAAGGACAGTCTTTAGCTCATGTTAGTCTATATTTACCGAAGCCAGTTTTCAGCCACGGACAGTTATATGTTGCATTCTCAAGAGTCACTAACAAAAACTCGAGGTGTTGATTTTGGATGAAGAGGGAAAGCTTACCGATAAGACGATAAACGTTGTTTACAAGGAGATCTTTAGAAATCTTTGAGGTATATGATTTGCTTTAAATTTTAATAATTCGTGTAGAATTAATTATGAATATACTTACTCATAATTACATTTGTAATTCTTATAAACAGGTCAACAGACTTGGATTGGATATGAAGATACTACGGCGTGTTAAATTTTGTTTCTATCACCTGTATCAATTCTAAGACTTGATATTGTATTTTGAATTAATTGTATTTTGATATTTCCTTTTCTTGAATTATATTTAAAGCAAACCATCCCGTGGCGTTGCCACGGGTTAGTACTAGTATGATAACAATTTTGGTCTGAAGGCACGTGTACTAAATATAAGTTTTCAAGACAAAAATAGTAATACGAGTACACGACTATACCAAATAATCTCCAGCATGCCCGACATGATAAACTAGAAGTTAGAACTTCTATAGAGGAATCCAGAGCTGAATGATACAAAGGTATATATATATATATATATATATATATATATATATATATATATATATATATATATATATATATATATATATATATATATATATATATATATATCCGCTCCACCTTTTTATAAGCATTCACATTATTTAAATATATATAACCTTTATTGTAAAGCTAACTAATTTTAATTTAATTAAACTCAGTAACTCCAATTTATCAAAGTATTTACTATTTATCATGCAATAACAATTATCTATATAGAAAAAAAATTACAGAATGGTGCGAGTTTCAAAATTTATTTCAAATTAATTAATTATACATAAAAATATTCTACAAATTAGTCAAAAACTTTCCAGAAATTAGTGATTTTGTTAAATTTAGTAACTTTGAAATGAAACATTACAATTCTTGATGTAATCACTCACATAATTACATAGTGTTGGTCCAGATACGGCAAAGTAAAAGACTAGAGGGGGGGGGGGGTGTGAATAGTCTTTTAAAACTTTTGTCGATAAACACAGTTTCTCAGATATCTGTGTAGATATCTGATACTTAATTTCAGAGAGCGGAAGACTTTTATGTGATAAGTGCACGTGTTCAGCAAGATGTGTGTAAGTACTTTGCAAGATAAGTAAACCAAGTAATAAACTGCAGAAAGTAAATAACACAAGTCTTTTTATAGTGGTATCTGAAGGTGGCGTAATCCTTCAACTAATCCACTTCGGCCTTTCTCAGACCTAGAATCCACTAAGACAGATAAATGAGTTAACCTTACAGATATCTTCTCTTGATTCCTAAATACACTAGGTTCCCAACCAAGTGTTCCCCTGAGTTATTCCCCGGCTTTCACAGCCAAGTACTTCTTGTACTCAGAAACCTTTTTGAGCTATTCCTTAGCTTCCCAAGCTAAGTACTTCACCTTTCAACAACTTGGAGTTATTCCTTAGTTTCCCAAACTAAGTACTTCCTATACTCCACGCCGAATATGGTGTTGGTTTTAGGTTTGTTTGTCAGGTGCGCTTCTTAAATAACTTATTCAATTATTCAGATAGCTCTATGAATCAAGTATACTTAATACACTTTTCAATGTATGGTATCTTGTTCTCTACTGACCCAAGTCTATTGTAAGTGTTCCAGAGAATGAATCTCAGATATGAAATCTTAGTTCAACTCCTTCACGATAACAATGCTTGTTAAGGATCGGGACACTTAGAACTTTGTGCTACTTAGAATCAAGAGCTTTGGTCGATGTAAAGCTTGAAGGTAAGTAGTTTGCTTGAGAAAGCTTGTGTGTGAGTATTCAATGTAAGTTCAGTGTTCTGTGTGTGTGTTCTCAAGCAGTCTAAGTGTTGATATTTATAGATGAATTTGAGTGCCGTTTGAATAGTATCCGTTAGGCTTAAATCAAATTCAAACTATTGATATCTGAATATAATCTTTATGTGAGTTTGTCTTCTTCTTGAAGCTACCGTTTTGTTCGAGACATTTTGTCTGCGCATTTAATGCAACATACTATATTTTGTCTGTGCCAACGGAACTATGCATGGTATCAGATATCTTTATACAATCAGAGTTTTCTGAAACTTTGCATGTTCTTTTCCATCGATTATCACAACTCCAGATACCATTTGTTGAAACAACTTTGTTATAAAATATTTCTTTTTCAGAAATATAGTTTATATCCAAGTTATCTGAGTGTAGATATCTGTGGGCACTTTACTCGTCTCAGAAACCTTTTATTCTCAGATATCTTTTGCAACACTTGTGTTTCGAAACACTTGTTTCTTCAAGATATCTGGACATAGGTATCTAAAAAACCTTTGTCTTCAGCAATCTTGTGCAGTCTTCAAATCTTCAAATCCGTTGAACTTTTCCTACTGAAAGTCTTCTTCTTGGTCTTCTTTAGAAAATAAAAATTACATTTCGAGACCTAACATCCTATACAAGATTTGCTAGACTATCATACTTAGTGAGTTTCCTCTTTTACAGTGTTCAAGTGAACCAAGAGTACTAACCACCTTTCTGAGCTAAGATAAGTCATTAGGTTGCTGATCAAAATCTAAACAGATATTCCTAACAAATTTCCCCCATTTTGATCAGTCAACGATGACTATCTGACCTATTACAAATCTGGATGAGGAAACAATCCATCACGTAATCATTTCTTATGATCTTTCAATTCATATAATTAAGTGCAGAGAGTAAACATCAACCAAATCACAATGTGTGATCTTTGCTGACAAGTTATCTTTTATAAAGAATGATATCTGAGAGTAAGTTCATCAGATATGATACAGAGAAAGCTTATAGATAACTTTAGTACATAATGCAATTTAGCTCAGTCAGCAAGATACAAAAAAAAAAAAAAAAATTACATAGTAAATTAGGACAACAGGAGTAACCAAGCTCCAAGTAGACATCCTAATGAACTAGTCTTCAAGTCTTCTATACTTCAAGTCTTCAAAAGCAGTTCCATGGGTCAATCTGTAAATTTCCTATCACCAAACCTTTTGATATCATCAGAGTAGTCATAGAGAAGAGTTCTGACAATCATCTCTGTGTCTCTGGCAAATCCACAGACTTCCTTGTAGGTTTTGGTAGGATTTTTCTTGACAAAGTGCTTGACCCACAAAATACTTTCCCCACTTCCAGGCATGCTCGATTCTGATATCTGATAGCTTGAAGATTCATAAATGATCTTCAGATATCTGATGTCGCCTTTGTATTGATCTTCAGTTAAGTAGAAGGACTCATAGGGTTCCACAGCAAGTCTTGCTCTTGTGCCTGTTCCAGTAATGTTGGGAATTATGTGCACATCATCTGGCTTTCCATAAGGACATTCATCAGAAAGGTCCTTCTTCATGGCTTCTATTCTCTTGATCACTTCAAAATCCAACCAGGCTTTGATGTGGTTGGTGTTAATCAATATTGGCTCGTCTTTTCTCCATGCCATGAGCTGTTTATGGATTGGTTCTGGAAACCTTGAATTTAGCAGTAAATGCCTGAGTTCCAGAATCCAGTAGCCATTCTTCTGATTTATGCACCTGTAGATAGAGGAGTCATTGTTGGTCTTCACATACTCAATCTTAGCTTCTTCAGGCCTGAGTGGAAGTTGACTTTGTCTTTGTTCAGCTCTCAGCCTGTTCCTCCTTTGTCTTGAATTTTCCTTTGGGGTAATGCTTGAAGAACCACCCTAGATAGACTTGGTATTTCCAGAGGGTGTTTTAGCTGCCAAAGGCTTTGCAGCTATGGGCTAAGTTGGGCTATCAATTTTCCTTTTTCTATGAAGAGGAGCTTCATCTTCATCAGTCTCTTTATCATCATCATCAAGATCAATTCTTGTGAGACTTTTGCAGCCTTCTTCATTGCCCAAGGATTTGCTTTGGCCTTCTTATTCTTCTTCAGAAGATTCATCAATCGCTTTTACTTGTCTTCTCTTTGGAGCCTTGGTACTCCTTGGAGGTTTCTGTGCTCTGGCCCTTGTTGTCATTCCTTGTTCAGGAAGTTGAGTGGTGGCCACTATCTGTAGAGCAGTCTGACTAGAGGAGGGCTCATTTATTCTGAGAGGTGGTTGTTCAGATTTTCTTTTGTTTCCTCTTCCTCTTCCTCTTCCTCTCTGAGCCTCTTGATATTCTTCCCCCTTAGTCATTGTTGACTGACTAAGAATCACAAATGATTCTGAAAGGGAGTTAAAGTTCCCTTGCAGATAGTTGTAGGCAGCAACCAACTTTCCAGATCGGCCTTGAGCTCCTGATTTTGTTTGATAAGACCAGTATCCTTATCAGTAAGCTCTGCCAGTGGGCCTTGAACAACATCTGCTTTTCCAGCAGCATAGCACGCCTCTTCAAAAGCTTTTGCAGCCATGTTTTGGTCATCATCCCTAACCATGCCTAGATCTTTCTGAGAAATGACCAGACTGGTTGTTCTCTGAGTGATGAGCTCAGTGAATGACTTTAGTTCTGCAGGGACTGATGCAATGGCGGCTTTGTTTTGAGAAGATAACTCCTTTTTCAATTTAGCCAGTACTTGATATCTGTTCAAGTATTCATTGGAGTTAACATTTGGCAGCTTGCCGAATATGTCAGGAGCAATCAGCTTCCTTTTCAAATGTGAAACCGCCAAGTGTTCATTGCGGTGTCCTGCCAAAGTCTTGTCTTCTTCATCATCTGAGTTATCAGCCCAGTGATATTCATCATCTTGGACATTTTCATTGATGTTCTCTAGTCCAGCAACCATCTCAGAGATGGGTTTCTTTCCTTTCAGTGAGGAGAATGGAACATCTTCTTGGAATGCAACCTTAGCGTCATGCTTGTCATTAGATACTTGTTCAGTATCTAATTCCTCAGCAATTGCTTGAACAGCAAGCTGGAGTTCTTTCATTTCAGCATAAGCTTCCATTTCCTTGATTGTTTGATATTCAATCTTCTGGAGCTTTGCTCTTGATTCAGCTATCTTTTCTTCCAGTTGAAGATGTAGCTGTTGTTCTTTTTCCAACAGTTGTTTGAGTTGAGCAACTCTGGCTTGTGCATCTGTTATTTTCTGAGTTGTTCCCTCAGAGTGCTCAACTACTTGTTCAGTAGTAACTTTGTGTTGGGAAGTTGGTTGATTAGATTTCTGAGGAGATGGAGGAGGGGATTGCTGTGAAGTCCTCTCAGTGTGCTTTTCAGCAGCTGTGGCATTGTGTCCTTGTCAAAAACCTCCCGTCCCTGGTGCAGGGGCATCATCATCATCCTTATCATCATCATCCTTTTTGTGATGGTCAGAGGGAGGTTCATCAAAGTTATTCTCATCTATTTCTTCCTCCTCATCATCTTCAAATACAAGATTAATCACTTCAGGAATAGTGATCTTCTGCCCATTAATCTCCTCTTGTTCAGAAGGAATAAATTGTAGAGTCTGGGGCAGGACTGGCTTGAATGCCATCTGTAATCTTGTCTGACCATCAGCCTGATTAAAGGCTTGAATCAACTTCTGTGCCACTTCTCTGGAGAAATCCTTATGCAATAAGGTCATGACTTAATCTTGTTCCATGGGAAACATTGCATGGATGTAGTTCTCCTAGTCAAGAGCTCGTGCTCGTCTCGTAGGTTGATCTGTGATTCTCAATATTTCAGAGAGATCTGAGCACCTTAACCTCTGCCATTTCTTGAAGCATTGAATGTGCTTTGGCAGGGTATGAGCTTTGAAGAAGGGAAGTAGGTCATTTTTCTTATCATCAAGGACCTTCGTGGCACTTGTTTGAGCCTGAAAGAAAGAGTTCTGAGTAAGATTCAAAACTTGTGTAGATATCTGAGTACAAGTGTAGTTAGGTTTCTGAGGTACCTGAATGAGTACATCAGGCTCAGAGACTTGTACTACTGAGACAGGGGTTGCCTCAGATATCCTGTTGTGAGGTGGAGACTTGGAAGTCTGGTCCTCATCAACCTTTCTTTCTGCTTGAACCTGAGAATTAAAACATAACACTTAGGAAATTTTATCAAGAAAATTTTTATTGACAAATCAGATATCTGAGATGTCAATTACCTCTGTTGGAGGCTCAGATGTTTGTCTCACAGAAACTTGTGCAGTTTCTGGAATCTTTTCTTGTGATGAAGGCCTTGATGCCTCATCAATTTCCATATGTTGTGGGATTGAGTGGGCAATTCCTCAACAACTTCTACTTATTTTTGAACCTGTTAAGTAGAAAGTGTTAGTTTAAGAAAAATGATCAGAGATTGCTCTTTGAGGAGTATAAATATCTGAATGAAATATCTTCTCTACAGAAGGTTCAGATACTTGTTCCTCAGAGGCCTTGGAAGCCTCTGGATTCCTCTCTGAAGAGATAGACTTTTTAGTCTCTTCATTTTTCTTCTCAATTGGAGCCTATTATAAACAAACACTTATTAGTGAAGTGTATTAACGAATATCTGAAAAATTATATCTTAAGGAAGTCTTTATCACCTGTAGCACAAGCTCAGATTCCTTAAGTTGTGAGGGTATGGAAGCCTCCTTCTCAGTTTCTGAGAAAGCTTTTCAGCTTCCTCTTGTTCTCGTGTTTCTAAATCAGCCTGTAACAAAGAAATTCTATTAAATAACAAGATTATGTGGCACAAAATATCACAAGTAGAGAGTTAAACCATTCAGATACCTGAGCAACGTCAGGCTGATTGGTCTCTGGAACTTGTGACCCTTCTATGCGTTGGTCTTGTTGTTCCATTTCATCTTCTTTGTTTGAAGTTTCAGGTACTTCAGACATTGCTTGAGTATGCAACTCAGTTGCCTCCCCTGGTTGATCATTCTGAGCAGATGTCTCAGTTTGATCCCTCTCACTGAGTTGGGGAACTTGCTCTTTTGCAGGATTTTCTTCAGCAATGAAAGATGCTGGTATCTGCAGCTCAAGTACCATTTCAGCAGTATTTACATCTGGCTGTTGTGGTTGTTGTGCTTGAGACAGACTGTTGAGTGTTGAGGCAATGGCAGTATCCTCCAACACTAAGCTATCACTCATCAGAGCATCTTCAATATGCTTCAGTCTTTGTTGCTCTGATGGTGTAATTTGTCCAGTTACCTTGGACACTGTTGCTTCTTCAGCAACCTTTGTAACAGGTGCTTGTTCAGCAACCTGTGGTGTAGGTTCCTTTTCAGATACCTCTACAACAGTTAATTTTTTAGTAACTTTAGCCCTTTTTGATTTTTCTAGGACTTGAGAAATGACTAATTCATCATCTTCATCGTCAGAGTTCTCATCAGCATTGGGAACTGATTGGTCCATAATTCCTGCGGTTTCTGCAGATAGGGCTTGGTATCTGTCACTACTTTCTTTAGCAGTATTGATGAGTTCATCAACAAGGCTTTCGGCAATAGTCTTCACATTTCTCAAAGCACTTTCTCTTGCTGAGTCTACTTGTTCAGTAACCGATACCTCTTTTGCAGCATTTATGAGTTCATCTGCATTTATAAGTTCATCGGCAGCTACGGTAGGTATCTGGGAATCGACAACCTCAATGGGTGTGCCTTCTGATTTGCCAGCAGACTTCTTTCGTGAAGTTTTGGGCTTCTTGGTCGCAACTTTTCCCTCAGATACCTCTTCAGTCTTTCGCTTCTTGGAACCTTTCTGAGATCCAGTAACCTTTTTCATCAAGTTCGTATACTCATATTTGTAGAGTAGGTTACTGTTGGCAATGTCTGCCTTCTCTCTGAGCTCAATGCCAAGCTTCTCCAGCAAGTAACATATCTTTAGACCATAGCTTACTGTGGCCTTTGGCTCAGCAAGTCCCTTAGCGATTGTAGGCTCAAAGCCTTGAATCTTCTTCACAAATTTCATAAAGGCGTACTTTCCCCAATTGAAAGGGTTTTCCAGCCTTTTGTCTTGTTGTTGCAACAAGAACATCATCATCCAGCGTTCTTGGCTTATCTGGTCAGCACCTCCTTGTAGACCATCAAAGCATCTGTGAAGAATGCATGCCAACACATCCCAGTGAACCAACAGATGTCTGGTTCTGATGTCAGCAAGCTTGAAGTCAGTGGGTGTATCTGATTTTTCAAGATTACACACATCACTGTACAGTTGTTTTACACCTTCAAGGAGATCATCATCCTTGGTGTCTATTTCAAAATCCTTTCCAAGATTTTGAAGGTCAAACAACTTGCAGAAAGTTGTTAAGTCCAGAAGGATTTCCTTTCCTTGGACTGAAGTTCTGATAGACACTATTGCAGTGCCTTCAGAAACACAGGATATAATCCTGGAGTTGTTGTAGAATTCTAACACATCCAGTGAAGAGATTCTACTGGGTAGAGCTGATAGAAAACCCTTGATTTTTGCCTTTTCAAGCATGTCAAGTATCAGTTTTCTGTCGGCTTGAGTCTCAACAGCAGCAGTGAGGTATTCCTCGATCATGGCACCACCCCAAATAATTCTGTGATTTGAAATCCAATGATCGGGATTGAAGTTCCCTACTAATCGATTGTTAATAACTACCAACTCTGGTGCTTGCTTTTCAGCAGTACCAGTGGTAGTACTTTGGGATTCCTGTGTAGTTGATCGTTTGGGGGCCATCTCTTTATATAGAGTGAGTTTTTCGAAGATCTGAAAGAGGTTAATGTGAAAGATTAGTGATTCTTTGCAGAAAAACTAATTTGGGAGCAGAGATTTGCAGAGAAAATAGAATGGTTTTTGCTATTCTTGTGCAAGTCGGAATGTTGGATTAGGCGAAAGTAATTTCTTTTGCCAAAATCCTATATATATAGCAATGAAATTTAGACAAACATATACATACAAATTGGTTTTGTATATATGTATCTGTGAATTGCAGACAGGCGTAGGTAAAATCTTGTTCGGCATTAAATGCATAGTGGGCCATGCTGGGATTTCAACAGTCCACTATTTACCGAGAGTTAATCTCTGCCGTAAAGATCAATCGCCCATTTCATCAAGGGTCACCATTGCTTCTTCAGCAATGATCACAATCAACAATTGTAATTGTGCCCATTTAATGAATGTTGGCTATTAGCTATCTGAATCACGTTTCTGTGTGAATGAGAACACTGTTGTATCTGATTCTATCTTATACTTGTTGTCTTTTCAAAGTTTTTCACAAAGATAGAAATAATTCAAATTTCAAGATAGTAGTTGACTGCAGACAGTTGTACTATTCTCTTTTGTGTTCCCCCTCACTGAGTGACTTAGATATCTGAGTACCCGTCTCAGAGATCTTCAAATAGTCATTTTACCCTTTAGCCTTTGGTTTCTGGATACCCGTTCCAGATTCCTCTTCTCTTGTCTGGATACCCGTTCCAGATTCCTTTTCTCTCTCCTTTGATATCTTCTTCAGATATCTGAACTTTTTCAGTTCTTTGGTAGCTCCATTAGCCCAAGACTGTGTCTTAAGGCTAAGAATCTACTTTCTTTTAGTGGCTTAGTGAAGATATCTGCAAGTTGGTCTTCAGTGCCAATCTTGAGTATCTCTATATTGCCTTTTTCAACGTGGTCTCTAATGAAGTGGTGTCTAACTCAATGTGCTTTGTTCTAGCATGAAACTTAGGATTCTGAGTTATGGCAATAGCACTTGTGTTGTCACAGAAAATGGGAGTTTTCTCTTCATCGAGTCCATAGTCTCTGAGTTGTTGTTGTATCCACAATATTTGTGAAGCGCAACATCCCACAGCAATATATTCAGCCTCTGTGGTAGATGTGGCAATTGAGTTCTGTTTCTTGCTGAACCAAGATATCAATCTAGCACCAAGAAATTGACAAGTTCCTGAGGTGCTTTTTCTATCAAGCAATGATCCAGCATAGTCGGCATCTGAATAGCCAACCAAACTCAATCCACTATCTTTTGGATACCACATTCCAACTTCTACAGTACCCTTTACATACCTTAATATCTTCATATCAATGTTGTAGTGTGATTGCATTGGATTTGTCTGAAATCTAGCACACACTCCAACTGCATATTGAATATCAGGTCTACTTGCAGTGAGTCTGAGACCCAATCAATTTCCTATACTTGTGTTCTTCAACACTCTTGTCAGATTCAGTATAGATCATCTTGGTTCCAATGCTCATTGGTATCTTAGCATTCTTTTCAGAAGGCTTTAGATTGAACTTGTTGAGCATGTCTTTTGCATACTTTGTTTGACTAATGAATATTCCATCATTGAGTTGCTTGACTTGCAGCCCTAGGAAGTAATTCAATTCTCCCATCATGCTCATCTCAAATTTACATTTCATGAGTTCAGCAAAGTCTTCACAAAGTTGCTTGTCTTTAGATCCAAATATAATGTCATCAACGTATACTTGAACTAAAAGAAGTTTCCCATCATGGTTCAATGTGAAGAGTGTTTTATCAACATCTCCTTTCTTGAAACCACTTTTGAGTAGGTATCTGGCCAATGTATCATACCATGCTCTTGGAGCTTGTTTCAGCCCATACAGAGCTTTCTGAAGCTTATAGACCATCCTACTTTCTGAGGAAACTTCAAAACCTAGTGGTTGCTCAACATAGACCTCTTCAGCAAGTTCACCATTTAGGAATGCACTCTTGACATCCATCTGATAAACTGTAAAGTCATTATGAGCTGCAAAGGCTAGAAAAAGTCTTATTGCATCCAATCTTCCAACTGGTGCATAAGATTCATCAAAATCTAGTCCTTCAGTCTGGGTGAATCCCTTGGCAACCAACCTAGCTTTGTTTCCGGTTATTTAACCAGACTCATTCATTTTGTTTCTGAAAACCCACTTGGTTCCGATTACAGATATTCCGTCATCAAATGGAACCAGTTTCCAGACTTTGTTTCTCTCAAATTGATCCAACTCTTCTTGCATTGCAGAGATCCAATCTTGATCCTTTAATGCTTCTTCTATAGTCTTTGGTTCAATGTTTGAGATGAAACATCCATAGAGACAATTTGCTTTTTCAGCAATTGCTCTTCTAGTTCTAACTCCTTGGTCTATGGGACCAATCACATCCTTTGCAGGATGATTTCTTATCCATTTCATAATGGGTTTTGAACTAGTAGGATCAATATCATTTTGATTTGAATGTGAATCAATATGATCTTGATGAGATACTTGTGCAGCATCTAAGATATCTGACACCTGGGAAATTCCATGGATATCTGACACTTTTTCAGTGTTAGAGATATCTGAATCTTGCATTTCAGCAATCTCATTTTCAGATACCTCTTCATGATGGAGGTTCTTAGTAACCTGTTCCATTTCTGGAATTCTCATAGGAAATTCTTCATCATGTCTTAGAGTTATCTGGTTGTTACTAAGCATAGGTTGCTTTTCATCGTCAGACTCATCCTCTATTTGAATGATAGAATTGTTTCCTTCTGAGGATCCTTTTTCAGAATCTTTAATCATTAGTTCTTTGAACCTATCTGAGAGATCATCATTTAAGAGTACTTTCTTGTTTCCTTCATAGAACACTACATGAACATATTCTTCGATCTTTTGCGTTCTTTTGTTGTAGATTCTGTAGGCTTTGCTATTCAGAGAATAACCAAGAAATACTCCTTCATCTGCCTTTGGTTGAAATCTTCTCAAGTATTCTTTTCCATTGTTGAGAACGAAACATCTGCAACCAAACACCCTTAGATGCTTGATACTTGGGGGTCTACCAATGAAAAGCTCGTAAGGAGTTTTGTCATGGTGCTTGTTAATCAGACATCTGTTTTGAGTGTAGCATGCTGTGTTTACAGCTTCAACCCAATAGATTTCACTTATTTCAGTGTCAGCAAGCATTGTTCTTGCTGCTTCTTTCAGGGTCCTATTCTTTCTTTCAGCAACACCATTTTGTTGTGGTGTCCTTACAGAAGATAGTTGATGTTGTATACCTTTGCGGTACAAAACTCTTTGATGTCTTTGTTTCAAACTCATTACCATGGTGCATTACGATTACGAGATACCTTGTCATTTTCATGACTTGAGCTTATTGACAAGTTAGGTATCTCAACCCTTGCATCGATTTGTGTTTGAGAAAGACAACCCAAGTAAATCTTGAGTAATCATCAACAACTGCACCATACTTCTTTCCTGCATAACTAGTTACAGAGGATTCAAACAAATCCATATGTAACATTTGCAGTGGTCTTTCACTGGAATGTCTAGTTTTAGACTTGAAAGATGTTTTGGATTGTTTTCCCATTTGGCAAGCTGAGCATACACCTTCTTTTCTATATGCCATTTTGGGTAAACCAACCACCAACTCTTTCTTGGCTAGCTTATTCAGAGTTTTGAAATTCAAGTGACTCATTCTTTTATGCCATAGCCAATTTTCTTCAGTGTGGCCAGATTGACTCACCATGAGACATTCTTCGGTTGTGGCGGATGCCCAATCAGCAACATAAAGATTTCCTTTACGCCTTGCAACCAAGACTGTCTGCTTTGACTCATTGTCAATCACTTTACATAGTTTTGACTTGATCTTGACAGTGTACCCTTTGTCCACTAGTTGACTCATGCTTAGGAGATTATATTTCAATCCCTTTACATGAAGTACTTCAGAGATTGTAAGGGCTCCAAACTTCAAATTGCCAAAACCTGTGGTTGGATTTTCATCTCCTCCAGCAAACCTGATAATTGGTCCATCATTGCAATTTTTGTAGTCAATCAGATTTGCTTTGTCTCCTGTCATGTGCTTCCCACATCCACTATCAAAATGCCACTTTGAATTAGTCTTTAGAGTGTTCTGCACAAAACAGGAAACAGGAGATTAGGTTCTCATACCAACAATGGAACCATCTGGACTAAAGAATCTTCCAGTAGGAATCCATTTTTGAATGAATTTCTTAGGAACATTCTTTTGTCTAACAGGAACATAAGGAGGAATCCTAGTTAAATGATTTGTATCATTGTTGTTAAGAACTATTTTCTTCCTTGGTGTGTTCCTTGGTACTCCATTTGTTGCTTTCAGATACCTGTCAGGTTTCTGAGTCTGCTTCTCAGCAAACTTAGCTTTCCTAGCCAAATTTCTTCTAGCCCTGGCATTCAGATTTTCAGTGGCTCGATTTATCTTCCACTTCTGATAATTGCTGTGAGCAATTCTAGCTTTTAACCATCGTTCTTGCTCTTGTTTGTATTCACGAGCAAGTTGTTTCCTGATGGCTTTATAGCCAATACCGTTCCGAGCACCTTGGTGCTATTCGAGATCTCTTCTCGTGACTTTGCTAGTCTCTGGATAATGTATTTTCTTTCCAGAAAACGTGACATAGGAGAATTTGTTAGCTCCTGCAATTTTTCCTTTTTGAGAGACATAGCACTGTGGGTGATTACACTTTTCAGTGTTACGTTTCTTTTCAGAGACATTTCCCACATTTTTCCTTTGGACTTGTTTTTCCCACAAAGGCTTGGTCGCAACTGGCTTTCCTTTGTCGACAATCTTAGCTTTCTGACCGATACTGTAGATTGTTTGGGAATCACCTTCGAAAGCAACGACAAATGTTCGTCCTTCATTACTCTTATTCAGAGTGGTGGAACGTCGTGTGTGTGTCCAAGTCCTCTCTTTTCTGAAGGATCTCTTAAATAAGATTGTACTTCAGTAAGAGTGTCACTAGCTTTGGCATAAGATTGAAAAGATAGTTCTTTCTTTTTGAGTTCCTTATTCCCAGAAAGAAGATCTTCACATTTATTTTGAAGATTGGCCATTGCTTCTTTATGTGACTTTTCGGTCTCAGATATCTGAGCCTTGAGAAATGCATATTCAGCATCCTTTTTCTCAGATATCTTGATTAATTGAGAATTTTCCTTTTCAAGAGAATTCTTTTCTTCTTCAAAACTTTCGGCTCTAGCTCGGATCAAGTTTTTCCAGATCTTTGATTCCCTCTTCATCACTTTCATAAGTATAACAGGAAGTATGTGTTACCTCATCAGCCATTAGACAAGGTTCAATGTTGGAGATATCTGGAAAGATTTCTTCAGCCATTCCACACACTTCTTTCTTCTTTTGACCAAAGTCAATTACTTCATGAGAGACACCGCACATTTCTGGGGAAGGTAGTGTGGAATCATCTGAATCCTCATCCTCAGAATCAGATTCAATATCTAGAGCATCCAGCTGGATTTGAATCTTTTTCCTTTCTTCAGTGAGCATAGCTCTCTGACTTCTTTTGAAGATTCTTCTGTCTATCTTGTCACCTGTCTTTAGTTTGTTGAGTACAGGGCAATCCTTCTTGAAATGACCAGGTTTCTGACAATAGAAACAGATACCGTTTCCGATTTCTGCTTCCTCAGTACTTGATGCTTTCTGAGCCGACTTGTTCAGCGAGCTTACATATTTTTGTACTGGTGTAGTTTGAGCCTAGATGCTTTTTCAGCTTTTATTTGGCTTTTCTTCTCTCAATTTCTCGGCTGACATATTTTTCCATTTGCTTTACAGCAAGAGCATCCTCAGGCACTTCCTTGCCTTTCTTCTTTTCAGAAGTTCCTTAAGCAACTAAAGCGATTCGCAACTTCTCGTTATACATTTCTCTTTGAGTTGTCTCATAGTCATGATAAAGTGAGATGAGAGAAAAGTTCTCAGAGTGATATCGGCATTCCTTGGTTAAAGTAGAAAAACTTTGTGTGTTCGGTTATGATTTAGACTTCTCACAATAGTCTTAATCTTTTACATCGAGGTATATCTATTACTTTCACCAAGTGCAGCCATGTCACTCATAAGTGTTGTAAACCGGAAATCTAGTTCTTCAAGAGTCTCTGTGGGACCTTGTTTAAAGTGTTGGAATTTGAGATTCAAAACTTCGAACTTGTTTTCCTTTGTTTTCTCAGTGCCGGCACAGATTTCTTCAATCAGTTGCCAGGCCACTTTCACCATTTTTGCACCCCACAGTTTACACTGTATGTGCTCTGGAGTAGAACGTATGATGATATTACGAGCCTGACCATCCAGTCGATTTCTCTTG
This sequence comes from Plantago major, assembly GCA_026545765.1. NCBI lineage: Eukaryota > Viridiplantae > Streptophyta > Magnoliopsida > Lamiales > Plantaginaceae > Plantago > Plantago major. The sequence goes on from CM048841.1 coordinate 75,593,022, forward strand.
GCATCTTCCGATGTCCAGAGCTCTCAGGGCTTTGGTTCGTAAATAACTTGACTGGCAGGTCTCCTTTGGTTGACGATACATGCGTGAAGACCCATCGCTTTGTTCTCTGTCTCTACCATTAGAAACCTCTATGACTTGCTTGAGTTGTTGAATGACTATTGGGCCATTATTTATTACTTCGATCATTTTGTCACTGATGGCTTCTAGGTGGAGCATCATGTTGTTCTTCCATTTTTCATAATTCTCTAGCTTGAGAATTGGGGCGTCACTTAAAGACATCCTGCAACAAACATACTAAACAAATGAATCAAGTGTAGGTGAAAAGCATTTAGTGAGCACTTATCTGGGATCTAGGTTCAGTGCTGAAGGCTTGGGAACCTCCTGTTTTGATACCACTTGTTGGTCCAGATAACGTCAAAGTAAAAGACTGGGGGGGGGGGGGGGGGGGGGGGGTGAATATGCTTTTAAAACTTTTGGCGATAAAAACATTTCTCGAACACAGGGGTTTCTGATACTTAAATTCAGAGCGCGGAAGACTTTAAGATAGGTAAGTGCAGAAACAATAAGTATGTGTGTGCTTTGCTGAATTGTAAATACAAAAAGGTAAATGACACAGCAAATATAGTGGTATCTGGAGGTGGCGTAATCCTCCAACTAATCCACTTTGGTCTTTCTGAGACCTAGAATTCACTAGAACAGATAATTGAGTCCACCTTACAATAATCCTATTCTAAAATTCCTAAACAAATGGTTCCCAACCAAATGTTCCCCCTGAGTTATTCCCTAGCTCCTAGAGCTAAGTACTTCCTTTACTCAGATAACCTTGGAGTTATTCCTTGATTTCCCAAATCAAGTACTTCCTCTACTCCACGTCTTGATGGTGTTGGTTATAAGGTTTGTCAGAGAGGCTTCTCGTATAACTTTTCAGTTATGTTTTCAGAGAGCCTAATAGAACAAGACTACTTAATACACTTGTTCAGTGGATGGCAGTCTGCTCTTTACTGACCCAAGTAATTGATGTCCGTTCTGGAGAATGAGCTTCAGAAAGGGTATCTGATAGTTCAACTCTTTTACGAATAACAATCTCTTGTTAAGGTTCAGGACAACTTAGAACTACTAGTGATTCTTCGAGCAACAGAAAGCTTTAAGAAAGGGTAGTAGAGTGCTTGAGAGAATACTTTGTTTGATGGTAAGTTTGCAAGATAGAGCGTTCTAAGGTATGTATTTCTCAGCATCTAAGTGTGTGATATATATATAGATGAATTTGAGAGTTGTTGGAATGATATCCGTTAGACACAATTAAAATTCAGTCCATACTTATCTTGAAATGAGTACTCAGAAGTCCTTGTCTCATGTCTCAGAGAGGACTGTGCTTCAGCAGCTTTTCTGCCGATGCAATTAATGCACTTGTACTATTTCTTGTCCTGTAGTCTTCAACGGATACATGAGCCTTTCTGATGACTCGCATGCTCCATACTCATGATGTCATGTGTCCAGAATCATATTTCAAAAGT